>JAPTHN010000001.1:83528036-85928036 GCA_026936325.1 Platynereis dumerilii | reverse complement strand
AGAAATCAGCTGGACTCAGGTTGGTTGATCTGTTGATCTTGGTTAAAATATTGCAGATATATTGAAAGACTTCCAAGCTCAGAAAATGATCTGTTATAAGTTCCAATAACAATGTGATCCTTTCCATTTCCAACATGTAAACCATTTTTACATAATTTTATTTAATTGGTCCTGGGGCTTCATGAGCCCAACAGTTTTTGGTAAAGTGCTATAGATGTACAAATCGGAATGAGTCATGTGCAGTGGCGTCCCTAAGGGGACATGCACCCAGACTCTCCGAGTCCTCTGAGTTTGGCAATGGCATGCAATGCCAGAGGGACTCTCGGATCTGGTTGGTAGGGGGGTGTGGTGTGTCAGCTGTAGCTGGTCAAGTGACCTGCATGGTCGGCTGTAGCTGGTCACCTGACCTGTGTCGTCACTGAGAATCTAGAGACTCAGCAATGCTGCTCATTGCTGCTTGAATCTAGTCTTGTAGAGACTGACATGCACCCCCCAATATTTGAGCTGTGCCCCCCAGGTGCACCCATATGAACTTTTCAACTTTGGAAAATATACAATTAGTATTCTGGGTGCCCCTCCAGAGAAACGCCTGTCCCCCGGGGTCCCCCGTAAGTGACGATGGTATTTTTTATTTTGAGCATGTGATGTCCTCAAATATTCGTTTCTTGATCAGACAACACCATGTTAAGAAATACCTACTATGAGGTTATACCATGGGTGGAGGCAGTATATCCCTGGTATAGTCACCCAAGATCCAGTATATCCCGAGACCCGAAGGGTCGAGGGATATACGGGTAGAGAGTGACTATACCAGGGATATACTGCCGCAACCCATGGTATAACCTTTTTATCCCATGTCTTTTTTTTTCAAATACTTTCATTTTATGTCAATGTAAAACAGTTTGAAGCACTCAATGTGAATGCAGCTGTGCTACAAAAAAAATCAATACTCTTAATTGGCAGCACTTAATTGCCTTAAATCACAACAATCAGCAAATATGCTGGTATCTACATGCTAATAAGCATGATATATATAGGGGCACTGTTGTCTTTTGATTGGTCAGTTCCAGTATATCCCTGTTGATCTCATTATCTTTCAGTATATCCCTGCTGGCTAATTAGCCAAAGGAATTTGATTGGTTGAACTAAATATATCCCTGTTTCTTTCTGTTGTATTTCCCTCTCTCAATCTGTATTGACCAGGGAAAAGCTCAGTATGAGGGACAAAAGTTGGCTAGACATGGGATAACAGAAATTATATCAAGACTGCCCAGAAAGATTTTTTTATTTCACTAAAACTGAGCTGGAAACTATATGTTTACAAAAACTCCAACTACCCCTTCCCCCTTCCGAGATCTAATCAGCTAATTGTTGCCCTGTCCTTATGAATACAAAAAAATGTTCCAACAGTAACTGCCGTAAAAGTTACCGCAGCTGTTGTATAACAATTGACAGTGTACCAGTCACAATAGTGAAGGGTACCTGAGAATGTACTAACACATAGGTGAAGAGGCATCCAACCGAGGTAATTGTAGCTGATGAGGTGCCCACTGCCCAAGACTAACTTTTCAATATTGTCTGTTATGTTTATTCATAACAAGTCCGTCTCAGCTTGATTTTGCAGAATCTGCATAACTTCCCTGTCATGCTGAAGCGCACAGCCGTTCTGGTAGTTTTTCTATGCCCACATTTAGATGCAGAGTGTACACGTAAATCATTCCAAGCCAGGCGTGTAAATAAACATTATACTTCCTGTTCTTTTCTGAAGCTGTAGGTTAAGTCAAAGGTTGATCAACCTTTGGTTAAGTTCATTGCACTTCTTTAAGTCGCCCTCCAGAACGCTTAAAACAAAATATATATAGAAACAAAACATAATATATAAAGTTTTATATATATATAGACAATCTGAATATCAATAAGATACATTTGTCAGAATAAAATATTAATGGTTTCGCTGTAATTCTATATCAAAGTGTTTCGCTGTAATAAGGCCTTTAAAATAGCTTCTTCTTCTTTCTTTTTTTTAGAAAGGAAGCCTGTGTCTTTTCTTATTTTTAATGGTTGACTGAATTTTCACAAGATATTGGACTGGTTGGTCTGCTGGCTCAGACGGAAAAGAAAACAATCAAGCTTCAAATACACAGTCACAGTCTCTATATGCCAACTAGTAAACAGTCATACAAGTCAGAGAAGATACCTTTGAGATCAGTTTTTATGTGAAAGGGGGGGGGCACTTATTTTTAGTGGACAATGACATGGAAGTTATGGAAAGGCCTAAAATAGGCCAATATGTCACCTCCCACACTCAGTTGAAACCTGCAGGAATTGTTCCTCTTTCCTGAAGTGTGGGCCTCTCCCATCATCATGATTTTCAACAAAGGTTTTTGTCCTGTTGTTAAGATTGGGAAAATTTGGCTCAAATCTGACTTTTAAAAGATCAAAATGCAGTTCTTGCCTTTTGTCTTAACTTTGCAGAGAGAAGAAAGGACTAATTGTCTGGGCCGAAACGAATTAGCCTGGCCATTGCCCAAACCCAAGCATGCATGTTCCTTTGTACAATGTGAACACTTAAGGGCCTTATGTAATCTCCAGCAATTATATCCAAAGTGTTGGATTGTACCTTGAAATAGCCACACAACAATGCTTTATGTACGTCTGCCGAATTCTTTGACAGGAATGTGATCCAGTAGACTAAATGGCTAACTTAATTAAGGAAAATAAAGGGATACAATTCTTAAGTACAACAAAAATAGTAAGAGGTCAACTTAAATTTGACCAAATGGTGTTGATGTCTTAAATTTTAGAAACTCAGGCCCTCAATGATATGAATATTTTGCATAGGCCAACTCATATTTATTTGAGCCAGGCACACTTCAGGTATTTCAAATAAACTAATTAGTACAGGTATTGTGGGACAGCTCTTTTGGCATAACCAACTCAGATTTGTGTTTTTTGAAAAGTTTGTTTTTCGGTTAAACCGTGACATCATCAGAGTATCTGTGAATGTGATTGGTCTAATCTTCAACCTGTGACACTCAGTTTAGAGTTTGACATCTCAATTAATGACAAAGGAATTTAAAACTGCCAGGCAATGTTGTTTTTTTGTGTGTACAAACACAAGAAACAACTTCTGTCCGGGGCAAGTGCTACAATACAAGAAGAGTCTGTTTCAATGTTTCGCAAACAAAGTCTGTTGTATTGTTTTTCACAAGACACTAGTCATCAATATTTCAAATCATATTTTGTTGTCAGTCATTGTAATTCTCCTTTGAGGATAAGGTGTCTAACATCATTAAAATTGATTCTCATCCTGACCTGGGCGATACTTGCCTTTTAAAACATCCAAAGTTTATATCACTGGCTGTTTGATGTTGATTTTCCACACATATACAGTGTACAGTGGAGGGAGGGATCCAACTGACAAAAATGCATGTTAGGACCCGACATAGAGGTGTCTAACTGACTTAGACATCATATGCTTCTTCTATTATACATTTTAACTTATAATTTTGGCAAAATAAACAATAATCTGATTCCTTGTTTGCTGTTGTAAACAGAGTTAATCCCTAGCCGAGCGCCAACATGCAAATTTGTCAGTTAGATACCAGCTTTTCCAATGGTATAAGTATCTCGGTGATGCTAGAACTTCATTATCTTGTATAGTTTCCAAGATATGGACAAGTACGCATTTCTCCTGTCCAATGAAATATGAAGATTTAAGGTTTATGACAGGCATTTTCTCAAAATTGAGATTTTTCATCAAAACACATGTAACTTTCTTAGGCCACACATAATTGATTCTTAGCTTCGTGGACCCGCCGACACAATGGATTTTCTGCCGAATTTTTTTGACATTATAAAAAATTATTTTTTGTCCTACCGAATGACCCTAGAAAAAGTGCCTTGAGAGGATCCGAGAAGCTAAAGATCAATTATGTGTGGCCTTATTACTTTACCAATTACCATGAGGTTTGCGGCAAAATGTTCCTGAGAAGTTATCCTAAGCACACATGTCAATACTTAGTACATACATTAAATTTATCTACATGACATATACACTGCAAAACTACACATTTTTTCCTTGAAAAATTCTTCAATCTAACCTGCTACATGTTTCCGAGTGAAAAGATATATATGAAAAATTGCAGTTCCTAACTGTTCCTTTACCGTGGACATGTTCTGGACATGCATTGTCCTTATATGAATTAGCTTGTCATAAATTTGACCATGTGTATTGTTTAGGACCCAGCTTGTCTGTGGATCAAATTGGTTATAAATTAGCATTCATAAGAGGGTTAGATAAAGAGATAGATGATAGATTTCATACGTGCAGCCGTCTAAGGCCTGTTCTGGCCACTCACAAGGCTTGATAGATAATATAGAAGAATGGATGTGCGTCTGCAACATGCTACACATTTACCCCATGTGAGCGATCTTTAAAACTTGCCCATCAAAGACTCAGACACAAGGGGCCTCCAATTTACATCTCATCTGAATGAAAACAATCCAAGATTTTGCTCCTAACTATGTATTAGAATGTTTTAGGTTCACCAAATGCAACATTTTGCAAAGTGCTCCTTCCATATCAATGGTAAACTTTGAAGGGCAATTTGCTTAGTTTTCTATTTGAGGTGAACAAAATGCTCAATATTAGATATCTGAATGGTTCACATGAACTAAAATAACTGTCTAGCAAAATAAAACATGGTCAGGATGGTGCAGAGGCATCAATTTCTTCATTTCACAATATTGCCAATCCGACTCCGCCAATCCGACTCCGGCTCCACCCCTGAAACTTCCTGACATGCTTCCACTTTCTCTACTAAATAACTTTTTTATTGATATAGGTTTTTTGGAACTGACAACAGTTCTGTAAACTAGAGAATATTTGCTTTTCAGTGGCATCAAATATGTTCAAAATTTTGTTTTGAAAATTCTTGTAACGGCTACACCCTTTAGTGGACCAGTTCATGACGCACGACCTTGTGGCTTTCCCCAAAGAAAATGTTTGAAACAACGAACAGACTTCAATTAAAATCCAAACATTCATTTAATTGCTTTGAATGATCTCAAACTGTGAAGTATGTTTGTCACGCCGGAGGGAGGTTAATCTTTTGGTTACAACTTCACAAAATTGGTGTTGTCAGGGTGGGCTCCACACCAGACCAACCTGAGAGGTAAGGATGCTCAAATCAGATTAAAAGGAAGTTATGTCTCTTTTAGTGATTATGGACTCTGAATAATGCTTAAAACTGCGACAGATAACGTCAACGAAGACATCTCTCATTTTATGACCCTGGATTTGAGCTCTTGTTTGGCCATGCTCCTCATTGTGGTGCTCCAGATATCCATGTCTTTGTCATCTTTCGGAAGCATGACGGGACTTTATACCCGGGATAGTTGTTTGTCGTATTGTGGTTGAGATTGGTGTGTGGGTGGCCAAGTGGTTAAGGTTCCCGCCTGCTCCGCTGAAGGTCTTTGCCTGCATGGGTTCGAACCCGGGTGGGGAACCTAAAATTTTCAGTGTACCTTCATGAGCAAAATCCCAGCTGGATGTCGTTCGGATGAGACGTTAAATTGGCGGCCCCTTGTATCAGTGTCTATGCTGGGCAAGTAAAAGATCCCTCACATGGGGTAAATGTGTAACATGTTGAGGACTCCCACTCTCTCTCCCATCTCGTCAATCAACCCTCGTGAGCTCCCAGAACTGGGCTTAGAGGGCTGCACTTACCATATCTATCTATCTTATTTCCTGATAAGCCTGCAGTCTTTCAAGATATCTTCCATAAGATTATAAACATTTATTTATATTTCAACATGATCAGCTGAGCCAATTAACAAAGGTTTTTTCCAGCAGTTGCCTAACAGCGCTTGCGACGATTTGGCTGAAACAATCTGCTGTCAAGAGACAGTGCTCAAGAACCTTGGGTTCAAAACCCAATCTCATCTGCTTTAATTACCAGATTTGGCCTTCTGTAACTTTGCGTGTTACTAAATTAGATATATCAGTTCAAAAATGAAAGAAATAATAGCCATAACGAGAAATGAAGCAGTTGCAACATACACTGAAATTCCACAATTTGGGAACAGCCCAGTTTGGAGGACCCAGGTGACCACCTCAGCACATGGGTTATTATCCTTTTCATAGCTACATGTTTTTCAAGTTTGCGATTTGCTTCATTTCAAAACTGTGATGTCAGAGATTAGTTGAATAATTTCGTTTATTACAAGCACAGATTTCAGAAAACTGACAAAGTGCACTGACACATGGATGATGTATGTTTCACCTGTTCAGCTTGCCCTGGCTGAAAAATGCTTCAATGAACTGTAACTGAACCAAACAGACTACTTAGCCTTAAAGGAGAGTTGCAATTACTGACACCAAAAGTTGTTTGAAATCGTGATGATTGACACATTTTGTTTGGAAAACAATGAAACTCTTTTGGTGTGGTGCAACACTCAGCTTAGACATGTGTTGTTTGTTGTGGTTGTACGCATATAGTAACATTGCCTGGCAGTTTTTAATTCCTTTGTCATAAACTGTGATGTCAAACTCTGAACTGATATGTCACAGATTGAAGATTAGACCAATCACATTGACAGATACCCGATGATGTAACGGTTTAACTGCAAAACGAACTTTTCAAAAAAACACATAGCTATGAAAACCATAATGAACTGATTCACAGTGACTTTAAATGTAAATGAAAAACTTTGAGATACTGTTACGTTTCCAAATAATATTTTTCATGATCATCCATCATATTTACAGTAAATTCCTTGGTTATTTACAAGCCTAGACACTTGGATTTGGCCTAAAAAATTGAACTGCGCTGGGTACACTGACCTACTGTTTCCATGGCAACAGAGAAGTTATTTAAAATGTTCAAACAGGTACCATACTTGCAAAATGGATAGTGAAATACCTGAAATTGATTCTTTGAAAATTTCATACAGCTGCTTCAACTTCTGCCAAAAAAATTGGTCAGAACTTTTGGGACACCCCTCGTATAGATACTGCCATCATCAATACAAAACAACGAGCAGCAGCATTGACTACGAGAAACCACAATCTGACATAACAAAGTTTTCCTGTTCCTTTTTATAAAAATGGACCAAATAATTACATGAACTTCTATTTCAATTGCAGAAAATGGTTGCTTCACAGAAAACCCAAACTGTCACCAGGGGATGCGTCACTACCTGGAGTATCCATCTTGAAACCTCTCTCTGGAGTAGATGCCAACCTAGTCCAAAATTTGGAAAGCTTTTTCACTATGCCATATCCTAAAGTGAGTATTTGAAAACTTTTACGAATAGATTGGCAGTCAAATGCTGACAAGGCTCCCCTAGTTTATTCCGCTTAACATTCAGGTCCAACAAAATGTACTCTTTAACCGTTTAGAAGCATGTCTGGAATTGCTCAGGCCCACCAGTGAATCCATAATTAGTGTTTGGTATTCCACAAGAAGGAAATGAATGCTGTATAGATTTATGTGCACTATATGGTATAGATACTTGACAGAAAACAGAAATGTCACACATGATCACAGAATTGAGTCAATTGACTAACATTTTGAAAATGGTTGCTGTCGGTCAAATCTGAGGTGTTTCCCTATCTTCTTCATACAGTAGAACTGACAGAATGATTTGCCAATTTAGGTCAAGTGTAGGCTTCTTTATAAGAAGTGCAAAATTACTTCCCTAACCATGATAAATATCCCAACAAAACACATATGATGTGGGTACGCCAATGCCATGTCAGCATTTTGACCATTTGGAAGAGTTTCAAGTCACGACAAGAGTACATAATCTGAAAACATAATTTTGTATACTCGAAAGTGAAACCTACTTTTTATCCACCTACTTTTTAATTATCGTCTCATACAAACCGAGACTCCAAAGTAAGGCAGTTATATGGTATCCTTCTCCTAAATAATTAGCTACCATAACATTACTATCATGCATGACGCGGTGAAAGAATTATTAGGGCTTAAAAAAGTGTAACTGTCAGACGGATTGTTAAGAAATGTAGCATTTTATAATATTCTCTATAGGCTATATAGAATCAAGCAGTGGTTATTGCCTGTCTACAACTGGCTCATTTTCAAGAAATTCTAAAATGGACCTGCTGTCCACCGATGTATGTCACAGACTGTTATGTCATATGCCTTTCAAATTTCTAAGAAAAACCTAGCAACTTCATGGAATAAAATTGTGTCTTGTATTGTAATGGCGGTGAAGCGAAAAGCCAGAAAAGGCAAAAGTGCCTTTGATGTGCACCCAACCATTACTCAAAATTGTTCAACAAGCATTACATATGGATTTCATTGATTTACAATATCAGATTTCCTTATGTCTCTTCGGCACGGTGGCCCCTTGAAAATGAGCACTGTATGCTGCTGCCACCAGGCAATACGTTAGTTTTGTAAAATGTGTATTCTCACAGAATTGCTGCTACCAAGAAATAGTTGCAATTCCATAGCACATTCACAAAGTTTCAGTTCAATATTGAAGTAAACCACACTCAGAAACAGCATTAAACTTGTAGACAGCCAGTACACTGTATACAATGTATGTACATAAATCAGAATTTCAATCTGTGACATAGGCTATACAAATGAGTGAAAAAATAGCAGTCTATTGAAAAGAAGTGAACAACATTCAAATTCCCCACATAAGAATTATTTTCAGACCCTCAAATACATTAGGAATGTGTGACTGATTCATGACACTTCACTTCCTCGATAGCGGCCATTTTTTGGCCTTAGAGGAATCTCCCTACATAATGAAATTTTTTTTTGTTTCTTTTCCTTTTGTATAAATGTTTGATAAATGAATGTGTATATATGTATTTTCATTATGTAAATAAATGTCTATTGTCTTTCTATTGCCTAAAAGTCTTTTGACTTGATGGCTTAGTCATTGATCATAATCATTCCAATCAATTAGTTAATCAATTTCCTAACATGATTTGTCAGTTTCTGTGAAGTTTGTAAGCTAAAGGAGGAGCCACATGTTCCACATTGCCGTTGTAAGAGGATTGTTCCCCCATTGACTCCAGAGGGCTGTATGTCAGGGCCTGCAGAGTGGCAACTGAAGACCTTTTGCTCCATACAGAAGCTTTCACTAAACTCTTGAATATTAGAAGACAAATGAAATTGAATTTTTTTGGCGGATATCATGAACTTGGTTATCCGTCTGGTTGTGCAAAAATTAGCAGTCGTTGATATACTTGCCGAGATTTATGAGGCCATTGAAAATGGACCAGTGTATCATCTAGTCTGTCTGGCACTTTCAAATAATTGGGATCCCTGCACAGAAAAAGCATCTTTTAAATAAGTGTTTCTTGGGTGATGACTAATGTAATTAGTAATATTACCAATTTAAATTATGCAATTACAAAATTGGCTGTATTATAATGTTTTCCAATGAGTTTAGTCACATGACTAATATATAGTTAATTAGTCATTTTTCACCTCTTGGCTGACTAATTAACTTAGTCAATTGACTAAATTCAGACTAACTTTAGTCTTGCCTAAGCGATTTTGACATCGTCACTTTACAAAGTTTATTAGTCATTTTGACTAACTGTTCTAGTCAAAAAGATTTTCAGTGAATTGGAATGCAATTTGGAAGACCAATCAACATTGATATCAACATTGTCCTCAAAACGCCTCGTTACGCCTGAATCTATGATACTTGCACCAGCATGCATTGTTGTTCTTATTTTTGCTTTGAAAAACATCTGATGTGTGGAGCCCTTAAAGGGCAACTCCACTGCACTTCTTTTATCAGCTGAAAGTTTCAAGCATTATATTTAGAGAAACCCTAGAGTGGTCCTTTCAAATTCATCCCAAAATAAACCCATTAAAAATTAACTTTAAGTTTTAGATTTTGGCAATAATTTTGGCAGGCAAGTGCTTCAATGACATGAGACTGGGTTTTTAATAAACAAATACATGTGACTTATCAAAACCTTTGGAAAGCATAGACATAGGCCACATAGCTGTGAAATATAATAGAAATAACACCTTTAAACAATAAAACCAATATAAAGGTGACAAATCAAACTGAAACTGTGACAATTTTCAGAGGAGTTCCAGCAACATTACTGTCAATCATTTGATGGGCTGGCCCTTCAGAGTTTACTTGACAGTGATTAATCAGCTCCATGTCTGACAAGTCCAGATCGCATTTTGTTTCTGAAATATAATTGAACTACCAGAATACCAGGTATATAGACATAACTACTAGATAGATAGGTAGATAGGTAGATAGGTAGGTAGATAGATAGATAGATAGACAGATAGACAGATAGATAGATAGATAGACAGATAGATAGATAGATAGATAGATAGATAGATAGATAGATAGATAGATAGATAGATAGATAGATAGATAGATAGTTTTTAAAAATAAATAAATAGTATTAAAAAAACTGTATAAAATTATGAAATCTATTATGAAAATGTGCCCTAAATTGTTTTCTCTTTTTGTAGTCTGAGCTTGTCAATTTTTCCACCAAGTCAGTCACTGTTCATTTTTGAGACACTCATGTCATTTTGAATGCAGCACTGAAAAATTGAAATGAAGATCATAATTTGTCACAGTTTTACAAGAGAATTTATTAATCCCAAATTCAGTATATCACGGTCATGTTTGGTGGTCAAAATTACAAGTGTCTGGTTCTCCCATTGTCCATAAGAGCTGAGGAGGGAGGGGGAGTGCCACCCAGCCTTACGTCACTGCTCAGCTGACTGAACATGTTGGAGGTCCACAAAATTGGGCTAAAATGCCAATTTCATGTATTTTTCCTGATTTATGGTGAAAACCGATTTGGGGAACTTTTAGCTGCATGCATTCGCAACACCAGATTCATTCATGGGAATGCAATTGTATATAAAGTTGGATTTCGACGAGTGTGTGCCTTTAAACCCTAAAAGAGGCATCACATAAAGGTGCATAGAGCATCCCCAGAGCATCCCTGTGGGCAATTTGACCTATCTTTACGTCAGGGGGACATCAGCTGATGTTGCAGACATTATCCTGACGTCTGTCTGACGTCAGGTGACATCAGATGCCAACTTGGATGAGTCAGTGTGAAGCAAATATAAAATTTCAATATTGCATGCTGCAGCAATAAACACAATTGGTTGTCTTATTTTCTTATTTCAGTATGAACTTCTATTTTGTGTAGAGCAGTCTTCAGATGAGGCCTACCCTCTGGTTCTGCAACTGTTGGAAAAATACCCTAATGTTGATGCTCGAGTGTTTGTTGGTGAGTAGATATTGTTATTTCAAAAGTTGATAAAACTCCTAGAATTGTAAAAGGGATACAGGTGAAAATGTTCACCATCTCCTTTTTAATTATAGTCTTCTAAATAACTACATCGAGTGCATTCAAACATATGGCAGCTGGGTGGCAGAGTGGTTACAGTCGATGAATGATAAGTACTTACAATCAGCTGCTAGTGACCTCACAACAGGCCCTATCCATTGCAATGAAACAAACTGTTAATTTGTCATCGACTAACTTGTGACCTCTTTGATACTCGGTGACTTGTTTTGATAGCATTGGAAGTATAGAGTATGACCTTACAAATTGCTTATGAGTCATTGAGAATAACATGGCATGGATAGGGATATGACCTCACAAGGAACATTTCAGCTCAAGTCTGTAAACACATGACATTCGTCGGCTGTAAGGTTCCCACCAGCTCCACTGAAGGTTTTAACCTGCATGGGTTCGAAACCCCTTGAGGCGAATCCAAACTTTCAGTGGACCGTCATGAGCAAAGTCCCAACTGGATGTCATTTAATGAGACGTTAAATTGGCTGCCCGTTATCAATCAGTGTCTGTGCTGGCCATATAAACAATCTCTCACATCCCTATCAGCATGCCTCGGCAGTCTAACGTCGGCCCAGCGTCAGTCCAATGTCAGCAGCCTCGGACCAGCTTCGGGCCGACGTTGGACCGCTGAGGCATGCTGATAGGGATGGGTAAATGTGTAACATGATGAGTCAAATGTTGTTGACAACTTTCAATAGTAATTTTATTTATGGAGGCAACTTTACCTTCTTTATAGCCAGGAAATGTGATATTCAAAAAGAGTTGACTGCTACACTGTGAAAATGGCCCTTTGTGTGTCATCACGTTGATGATTGTCATTATCATACCCGATACTTTCAATGTTAATTTGACTTAAGGAGACTAATCCCGCTTGTTGGTGATAGGCAAATGAAAGGATTACGCATCTGATTTTTACTCTAAAATCAGTTATAAATGACAAGTCAAATGGCCTTCTCCTGATCACGACTAATCAAACAGCCTCTATGTTTCCCATTTTGAATGTAGAGAAGATGATGATCAGCTATTATGAGTCACAAAGTGCCATTTTCACAGTGCAGCTGTTCACTCTTGTTGCAAATCAGATTTCCTGGTTGTAATGACACTTATGCTGCTTGTCAGTGACTGAAAAGCGAAAAGGGTTATTCATCTGTTGTCCACATGTTAAAAGCATGATCACATGTCATCAGCTATCATTACTCACAAAGTGTATTTTTCATGGTGGATTTTTCCTCTTTCTCATAATTAATAGAATTAATTGACGAACAGCTGAGCTGTAATTTACTAGCTGCATTACATTTCTGTAGTTTCATTCATCCTATAATATGACTTTGTATTGTCTTGCAGGTGGAAGAGATGTTGGAATAAACCCAAAGATTAATAATATGATTTTAGGCTACGAGGCAGCCAAATACAAACTTTTGCTCATTTCTGATGCAGGATTGCTGAGTATGTACTACTTTAACTTTCATGATTTGATTTTATGGGTGGCAAAATAGTTGAGATCTAAACATCACAGCAAAAAAAATCAATCAGTGTATGCTCTCCTAACATGTGATGTTACACCCATTTTCACATGGTAGTCTTTTTTTTTTAGGTTTTTTTTTTAATTTTCACACTTCTGTGTATGATGCTATTGTTTACCAAAGTAATGAAATATTGCATCTTTTCATCATTGTAATGTCCACCTATACTAATGTAATTGACTTGTTCTGATACGTTACATCACACCCTCTTGTCATTGTGATATGTAACAATTGTAACATACACCTTTTGTCATTTTGCTATGTAACAGTGCACCCTTTTTTCATTGTGATACGTAACATTTTAGACATTGTGATATGTAACATTGCACCATTTTGTCATTTTGATATTGTAGGGGGTACGGGGACACAGTGAATCAGCAATGCTTATTTCATCTAAGTATTTGCAAAGCTCCAGCATTTTCTGTCGTAATCCAAAATTGTAAAAAAAAAATTGATTCACTGTGACAACATATTAGTCCCTGGGCTGAACCACTTTAATGGAAAAATTTCTTATCAATCTTGGTATTATTTCTTGTTAGGGTAGCCTATGCATTGAGGCTCCTGAAATCCTTTTTAAGTGTCACTGTTGGGGCGTTTTTTAGCATTTTTTAGGGGGTTCATTTCTGGAACACATGTGGTGTCGCAATTTGTCATATTAACAATAGAAGGAGATGTATAAGAATCTATAAGTTTGTACATATAAACTAGAGAGTTGAGCAGTACAATATCTGCAATGACTTCACCCATTCCTCCATTATCTTTGCGTTTATCTCATATTGAAAATGGAAGTTCAGTAATTTTGTACCATGAACTTATACAGTCCTGAACTAAAATACATTAATTTTTTTCGAATCTGAAAATAACTGTGTATAAAAACTGCGGAAATTTCCATTCTTTGATTTCATGTATAATTTACATTGACATCATTAGTATAGTTGCAGACTAAAGTATTCATACAGCTAAGTATTCTGCACATCACTGTTATTTACTTTTGATTCAGGGATGCGAGGAGAAAAATGCCACTTTTAAGTCATTGTCATCAATTGCCATTGTCAAACACTGCAAACTTAAGCATATCTCTGTTTTCAAGTTCAGGGGGAACACTAACGTAAAATTTGAGCATGACAAAAGTATTCATACAGCTCGAACACATTGGGTATTATGTGCATCAAAACCTGGAATTTCTGTTCAAATAATTTGCAACATTCTGTGGCTTCTTTGGATAATTTCCTCAGCAGTTCTGAGTGCTTTTCTGGTTGTTTTTATCTATGTTGTGTGGCCCATACTACCCTATATCTCTGATATCATTTTACCATTAAATGTATATGACATTTCTCAAAAGATGGCAATAAGTCCATGTAGAATAACGGCATCTCTTCAAATGGTCCATCATAGTTTTCTTTGTGCAATAGGTTGTGTCTGGTGCAAACTACAAGAAGTTGCATTTGGTTTTACATGATTTAGAAAGGGTATACCAAATGTCTTGTGAATTCTTGAAAGTTTTACCAGTCATATTTGGGCCCCAAGTGGGCGCAAAAAAATATATTGTAACTGGATATACATTTATATACTATTCATTATCATGATTGATTAGCAAAAGTAAGCGGTGGCTGGAACCTGAGGTAACACAGCCTGCATGTCATATTTTATATACCCTGTGAAAGTTATCACTTTAATGTATATTTATATCATTGTTAAATATTACCACATTTTAGGCCTACTAACCACTGTTTTCTCGCAATACTAACATTGACAAATTTATCATTTTCTTATTGGTGTCAAAAAGACAATATACTCAAAAATGCCATACTTACACCAATCAGGCCATTGTTTACAAAACTGAAATTGCTCATGAAATTTATTTTTTCATTGTCACTGATTGACATTGAAGAACACAAGGGTGCAATATTACAACAATGACAAAAGAGTGTGATGTTACAGATCACTGACAGAAAGATGTGATGTTACATATCACAATTAGTCCATGAGCCAGACCCCATATTTTCACAGATCGGTACCACCTGGGGTGGCAAAATCTAACAGTGTTTTTCTGAAAGACATATGCCTATAGACTATAAAAAAGTTTGAGCCCAAGATTGGAGCGGCAGCTTAGTGGTAGTAATCAGCCCTTAAATATGGGAATCTGTGTCGGATTTGAGCACATGAATTATGGGCTGGGGGAAACTGAAATTGCTCTATCTTCTGAATCAATGGACCAATTTCAACAAATTACCCCTCAAAATGTCCGGAATTTTGAGTTTTACGAATATAGGTCAATACATGACCAATATGCAAGTTAAGTAGGTCGTCAGAGGTCAAAAGGTCACAAAAATTGACTATTGCTTAAAATCTGAACCATTGTCCAAATAAACACCACAGCTGCCAACCCAATGAGACTTGGTAGGTCATGGAGGGCTTAGATTATAGATAACAAGTATGAAAGTCCATTTTATGCCAACAAATGGATAATTCATGCATGTGTCAGCAGCAGCACACAATGAAATATGGTACATATTTGAAAATGACCGTTTTAAGGGTGGAGGAAACTAAAATTGCTGTATCTCCTGAACCAATGGTCCTATCCCCACAAATTACCCCTCAAAATGTTCGGACTTGTAAGTTCTACACATATAGGTCATCATATGACCAGTATGCAAATTAATTAGGTCATCAGAGGTCAAAAGGTCACGAAAATTGACCGTTGCTTAAAATCTGAAGTCTCATCCTAAAACAAACTCCTTAGCTGCCAAACCAATGAGACTTGTTAAGTCTTTTAGGGGTCAGATTATAGATAAAAAGTGTCAAAGTAACTTTTATGTCTAAAGATGCATAATTTATGTATGTTTCAGCATTGGCACAAGATGAAATATGTCAGATATTTGAAAATGACCGTTTTAAGGGCGGGGGAAACTAAAATTGCTATATCTCCTGAAACAATGGTGCTATCCCAACATATTACCCCTTAAAATGTTCGGACTTGTAGGTTCTATAAATATAGGGTTTTGTATGAACAATATGCATATTAATTAGGTCATCAGAGGTCGAAAGGTCACAAAACTTGACCACTGCCTAAAATCTGAACACCTCATCAAACAACAAACACCATATAGCTGACAAACCAACTGCACTTGTTAAGTCATTTAGGGACAAGATAACAAGTTTGATAGTCAATTTAGACTGCAGAGTTTATGTATATGTCAGCAGTGGGGCATAACAAAATATGGCAGGTATTTGAAAATGATAGTTTTAAGGGTGGGTGAAACTAAAACAAATTGCAATATCTCCCGAACAAGTGGTCCAATTCCAACAAATTTCTGCTGCAGGTGTCTGGAATTGGGAGTTTTGTACATGTTATTTGACCAACATGCAAATCATTTAGGTCAGCAAAGTCATAGGGTTGCAAAAATGTACCTTTGCTTAAAATCTGAGCTCTCATGAAAAAATTACACACCGTAACCAGCAAACCAATGGTACTTGATAAGTCATGTAAGGCTCAGATGATAGATAACAAGTGTCAAAGTCAATTTTATGCCTAAAATTCAGCTTTACAGGATATTTCTGATACAACACTGAAATGTAAGAAATGTAGAGGATGTCACCAGGGACCAGGTGAGTATATCAATCCATAAGTCCTCAATTTGAGTTTCCTTGCTTGGAGAAGATTCCATCACATGAAAGTACCAGAAAATAATTCCTCTTTCCCACAGTCTCCTCGATCCTACCATTCTCGAATTCTCCAGCCACATTCTGAGAAAAAAGGTACATAGGGTGGAGTGAAGCACCTGTGGGGTGGATGTGAAACTTCTGGGGTGCATCAGAGGTGACAAGGTGCATCAACATTGATAAGGTACACTCTACAAGAACAGGAGGTGTATTGCACATTGTTGGATGCAGTAGAGTCTCATCGGGTGCTTGAAGGGGTGAACCACCCAACCTTTCATGGATGCTTTGACACTCGATCTGCAGAATTATGAAATATTTGGGTGGCTTGGTTATTGCATAAATCGCAGAGCAGTGCCTAAATGACACGCTAGTCTGCAGCTGTGGGTAGGCGAAGGCACTGACCCACCTCCAGTCGCATATGCCGGTGAGTGGAGCAATGCCAGAGTACTGATAACCTGCTATAACATTTCCACCGGGAGCTGCTCTTTTTCACGAGCATACAGGGTGCTTCCCAAGCACCTTATGTGAGGTGGTTCAGGGCACCCTGAGCATTAATTATGACTAGGCAATCTACTCAAAAAGGTTGATTCTAAACATTTTTAATTCTTAGGGTGCACAACCGCCCCCACCCCTGTCCCATTAAATTGTATATATTCATCCTCCTTTTTGCTCATCGTTGATATGACTATCTTCTTGGCCTTCTTTCTCAATGCTTTTTTCTTCTGGTTCCCTTGTGCCAGCAGGGGACCGGGCGGGGGGTGGTGACAAGGGAGGCGAAAGACAGGAAAGATGGTCCACTAATAGAGCTTGGTGGGGGGAGGGGAGACAAGGATGTTGGGAGGAGACTAAGAAGTCAGAGAGAAAAGGTTTGGAGTCACTCATCTTTCTTATCTCTCTCCCTCTGTCTCTTTTCCTGTCACCCACTTGGGCGGCAGGTTAGCTCAGTGGTGCATGTTGAACACCCAACCACTCTATACTGGGTTCATATTCAGGCTAGGCACTCTATTGCATAGCAGTATCAATCATCCCTTTGCCCCTACAAAATTACCTTTCACGCACCCTATCCTCCCTACAGTACAACCCTATATAAAGTATGATTAACCCCAACAGGAAGGAAGAATCAGCCACCTTTACCTTCTTTGAACCACCTTTTAAAATCACATTAAATTTACATTAAACCAACAACAATTTAAACTCATTCTCTCCCATTGTGTATGATTTTTTTGCGTGCCCCATGGCTAATTGCAATTACATTGCTAGCTGTCTTAATGCAGTTCCTATTAACTTCTTAATATGGGATAAGGTTGTGGTAAGGAGACTAAGGTAGTTGTGAGGAGATTTGGGGTGGAGGGGAGAAAGGCAAGGAGGGCAAAATAGGTAAAAAGAGGACTTCTGGCGGAGAACGTTCTTACTTTATTTTGGGTTGTACTGTATATCATAGAGGATGATTGGAGGAAGCAGGGAAGCTGGAGACATAGAAGAAAGACGCTTGGAGGGTAGGAGTACATCTACATATTGAGACGAAGAGAACAGGAGAAATAATGGAAGCATTGAGGCAAATAATGAGACTATGCAGGAGGAAACTATGAAGGACGAGACTATGAAGGAGGAGATTATGAAGGAGGAGACTGTGAAGAAGGAGACTATGAAGGAGGAGACTATGGAGTAGGAGACTATGAAGGAGTCCTGAGACAAAGAAGGAGAAGGCAGAAAGAGAAGATTGAGGAAACTAGAAGGGATGATACTAACCAGAAGGAGGAAACTGGGAGGGGAGTATTGGTGGTGTGCTGCAATATTTGGCCATTTGATCCCAGTTCTCTCAGTCTGTCTAGTTTTGAGTCCTCAAAAAAGCCAGAAGCGAAGAGGAGCAATTTCTGGACATCTATAAATCACAACTTTGATCCTATTTTATATTTAGTTTACTATGTCTTGAATCAACACTTCATCTTATTGACAAGACATGCATTTCAGTTGTGTGTGGCACATTCAGTCACATTTGTCGGTTAAGCTGTGTAATTTTTTCATGAGGGCTCAGATTTTAAGCAAAGGTACATTTTTGCAACCCTATGACTTTGATGACCTAAATGATTTGCACGTCGGTCAAATAACATGTACAAAACTCCTAATTCCGGACACCTGCAGCAGAAATTTGTTGGAATTGGACCACTGGTTCGGGAGATATTGCAATTTTTTTAGTTTCGCCCACCCTTAAAACTATCATTTTCAAATAATTGCCATATTTTGTTATGTCCCACTGCTGAGATATACATAAACTCTGTAGTCTAATAACCTATATTTATAGAACCCACAAGTCCGAACATTTTAAGGGGTAATATGTTGGGATAGCACCATTGTTTCAGGAGATATAGCAATTTTAGTTTCCCCCGCCCTTAAAACGGTCATTTTCAAATATCTGACATATTTCGTCCTGTGCCAATGCTGAAACATACATAAATTCTGCATCTTTAGACATAAAAGTCACTTTGACACTTTTTATCTATAATCTGACCCCTAAATGACTTAACAAGTCCCATTGGTTTGGCAGCTAAGGAGTTTGTTTTAGGATGAGGGTTCAGATTTTAAGCAACGGTCAATTTTCGTGACCTTCTGACCTCTGATGACCTAATTAATTTGCATATTGGTCATATAATAACCTATATGTGTAGAACTTACAAGTCCGAACATTTTGAGGGGTAATTTGTGGGGATAGGACAATTGGTTCAGGAGATACAGCAATTTTAGTTTCCTCCACCCTTAAAACGGTCATTTTCAAATATGTACCATATTTCATTATGTGCCGCCGCTGACACATGTATGAATTATCCATTTGTTGGCATAAAATGGACTTTCATACTTGTTATCTATAATCTAAGCCCTTCATGACCTACCAAGTCTCATTGGGTTGGCAGCTGTGGTGTTTTTGGACAGTGGTTCAGATTTTAAGCAATAGTCAATTTTTGTGACCTTTTGACCTCTGACGACCTACTTAATTTGCATATTGGTCATGTATTGACCTATATTTGTAAAACTCAAAATTCCGGACATTTTGAGGGGTATTTTGTTGAAATTGGTCCATTGGTTCAGGAGATTTAGCAATTTCAGTTTCCCCCACCCCATAATTCATGTGCTCAAATCCGACACAGATTCCCATATTTAAGGGCTGATTACTACCACTAAGCTGCCACTCCAATCTTGGGCTCAAACTTTTTTATAGTCTATAGGCATATGTCTTTCAGAAAAACACTGTTAGATTTTGCCACCCAGGTGGTACCAATATCTGGTCTGGCTCATGGACTAAATGGGAAAAGCAAAGTTTTATGTCAAAATTACAAAAGGATGCAATGTTACATGTCAACATGACAAAAGGGCACAATGCTAGGGGGAACGGGGACACAGTGAATCGCTGGACACAGTGAATCAGTGGCTATTTCTAGATGCTGAAACCATAAATTGCTAGAATGTGCCATCTACAGGGTGGCTTTTTAGTCCAGCATACTGTACATTTAGTCATATTATAGCTGCAAAGATGCTCACTAAGCCAAGATAGATGCCCACACACAGTAAAATTTGGTTTCATGGCTTGCTGTGATCATTAGTGCCAACTCTCATTAGAACTAAAATTAACTAATGCATGCAGGCGATGATTTGCACATGATGCAAAAAACCTAGGATAAAAATTGGCCTAGGTCATAATGCTATTTCAATGGCTCACATTCGCCCCAGTTGGGAGAAATCTAAATGCTCTGCAAATCTTCCAAAAGCTATCAATAAACCTTCGTCACAGAGTAGCCATGATTCCTCAGCAGCTGCCCAGTGACCCATGAAATTGGCAGCCTACTGCAGTGCCGTCTTTAAACAACATTATATATTACACCTGACTCTGGCTTGTTTTGGCTTACTTCCTCTGCCCTTTACCAGACAATTTGTTATATTGAGTCTTTTCTCTTGTAATTTTATATGATATATATATATTTTATTCTTATCAATTAAAGAATGATTCTTTAGAATTTTGAAAATAAACAGAGCACTTATGCATCAAATGTTATGTAATTAAATTTCAGCGGACAACGATACACTGTTATCGATGGTCGAATGTTTAACAGAAGAAGTTGGGATGGTCCACCAAATGCCATACAGTGCATATCAGCCTGGTTTTCCAGCCGCCCTTGTACAAGTAAGAGGGCAAAACAGTATTTTTACAACAATTAGAATCAAAAAACCTTAATTCATAATAATAATAAATACTCGTGATGAATGAGTCAATATCGTTGAAAGAAGTAAATGTATTCTTTGACAGAAATTAGTATTGGCCACGGCATAGTGTCACATTCTCGAGCTAACCCAAAAGTTGTTCCAATGCCATAAAATATCATTTTGACATGAAAGGCATTTTTTTCTTCAAAGTTTTTTACTTTTGCTGTAAGCTGAGGCAGTTTCAACTCTTTGTGGACCAATGATCACCTTTATCGTGTTTATTTCAGTTCCAGAATTTGTGCACACCTTTTCTTTCATTTGCAGTTATATTTTGGCACCCACCATTCTAAGGGCTACCTGTTTTCAAATCTGATCGGTGTGAATTGCTCATCTGGAATGTCATGTCTATTCAGGAAAGAACTCTTGGACAGAAAAGGAGGAATACAGGAATTCGGCAAATATTTGGCAGAAGATTTTCACTTCTCTGTAGCAATCCTAGAGATGTAGGCCCCCCAATTAACTTTGGGATTCTTAACTTACTCATATATAGTTGTAAATTAGATAATAGACTTCATCATTCTCCACAACAGGATGATACTCCATCCAGTTGTAAATATTCTGTGAACTAAGAACCATGTAAGGCCATTCTATTTGCTAATGTATTATGCACTGCAGTGGGGGGAGGGTTGGTCTAGTGGTAGCGTGCTGGGCTGCCAATCACTGGGTCCAGGGTTCGAATCCAGCTCTTGCTGAGTCACCTTTGTTGGACGGCTGTTTCAATCATCCTTTGCCTAATTGCCGTGCCCTCTCCCTATCCTAATTAGCCTACCAAGTGCATAAATACAGGACGTAAACTCCCAATCATCCATCAATTATGCGCTTCAGTAAACATGTGCACAAAGTATTTTTATTTAATATTTAAGTTATTACAAATCTACCAGTGGCCAAACAAATCTTATTACATCACCTCTTGAAATAGAACATGTCTGAATTTATAACATATCTGCTTTGAAATGATCAAACACACTTTATCTTCCATTTACAAATATTGGTATTTCACTATTGATCATAGTGATTTTTAAATCAGTCGATGGGTATTTTAGCTTATCGCCAGACCATGCCAGATTATTGAGGGGTGCACTAACACTGTACTTTCAAGGGCAACTGTAGACTTCTCAAGGCCATCTGGTGAATAGTTAATAAGAAAACAGCATCTATAAAAAGGCCATAGATGACCGTTTTGGAGTCTATCTGTCATTTGAAATCAAATAAGAGTACTATTAGTAAAGGTTGTTCACCTCGGAAGAGGGAACAAGTCATTTATCCAGAGGGCCTGTGAATAACACATATCACTGATCCCAAGGTGAATAACTCCAAGGTGAATAACTGACTTATACCATTGAGACAAACACTCAAACTTATCAACATTGCAGAATAAGTTTACAACAAAGAATATGGGATTTAATGCAGCAAAATACTGGCTTGTGATTGGCTAACAGTGGTGCCTAATGGTATAATATATATATAATCATTGCATGTATATATATGTTTTGTTTGTTACAGGGGATATAAAAGCAGAGTGTGCCCCATACCATGCAGACAAAATAGTGTAGTTAGCACGACCATGCAATTCCACGATCGAATGATAAGGTATGAAAAAGCGTAAGGCAAATATATAGTAAATCAGTTCCACTTTAAATCCCATGTATATACAACCACAATGATATTTTTCATTTTTTGTTGATCCAGAATCATACTTTTTCAGTTATTGCAATTGTTTTATTCCAGGTGGATGAAGCTTCGGATGTCACTCATGCCATTTTTGTATCTTGTGGAACCCCTGTCAGGGTGTTTTGTCCAAGGAGCTTTAATGGCATGTGCTTTCGCAATCTTCTTAGATTGGAGTCCATATGTGTATCTGGTGTTACACATATTATTGTGGATTATATTAGACTTTACCTTGATGAATATAGTTGAGGTACATGTATGAAGTTTCTATAATTTAAAAAAGCAATATAAAATCAAAATGGTTAAGGATATAAAGACTGTGCCAGTTTGATTCTGGTATATTCTGTGTATTACTCAGGTATAACTGGTGCCAGCATGAAAATTCTGGTCCATCAAACAAGTAAAATAAATGTTGAATGACATATATTTGAGATTCATTCAAAAGTTCCTGTAAATTTGAATTAATTCAAATTTTAAAAAGTTAATGACTATAATTGAATTGAATTGACCATGTTGGAAAAATGCAATGACAAGTTGTAATAGATTTAATTCTGTTGACTGTTACATCAAATTCTGCATCACCACTTAATTTAATTCAGTTTTGATGCCTATTCAAGGATCCAAGAATTAAAAACACAATCAGGAAAACGTGCCCATAAAACAGTCAACATCTTAATTATAATTCCTTCAGAAAAATGTCATTCATCAATTATGAAAGAGGAAGCGCATGCAGTACCTGCATTCTAAAGAATCTGACCAATTTCATATTATATTGAAAATGTTCTTCCCTGTAGTTATTTCCAGGTATAATCTGAAGTTTATTTTTTCTTTCAGGGAGGTCCAATTCAACTTTCAAAACAAGAATTTTTACAAGTTTGGTTCCATGCTGAATTTTACACTTTTCAATTGTTCCTAAGATCTTTATTAAGTCCCAACATCAAATGGAAGTCAAATGAGTATCGTCTCAAATGGAACGGTATCGGGGAGCTCATTTGTCATTCAAATGGGATTCACCACAAGGCTAATGGACAGCTACCTCCAAAAACTAAGGGCTACCTGTGCAATCCTTCTGACAGCAAAAACAAGAATCCATAAAACAAGTCTTCCCGATTGTACATTTTCTCTTGTCTGGTCTTCTCGTTTGCCAAATGTACATAAGCATTTTCTAGAATACTGCATTTTTTAAGATCCAATCAACTTTTAATGCAAACCGAAACTGAATATAAAGTTGAGTACATACCAACGTATCCCGGTTTTGAAACAAAAACCACATGGTATGGAACACATTGGAATTGATTTTTTACTAAAATCTTTATTCGCTTAACATGGATAGGCCTACTGGTTTCCAAAGAAAGCTGTGGATTTTTTAGAAATCAAAAGAACTATATATCAGAATATCACTTCAGACCACATCTGATGTAAAGCGATTTTCAGTCGATTGTGTATTATAGTTTGTCCAGCATGCGATGAGTGGCATAAGACTGTATCATCGTGTAAATACACATTTTAATGTCGCTGCACAATGCATCATCATTCCTTTATTTCTTCCTTTGTTTTGACTTAATGTATATATTGTGATAGCTCTTTATGTGATGGAAAAAATAACTAGTATCATAGTTATGTAACGACATTTGGTAATATGTATCATTTAAATGATATTTTCAATTGATGGACTCGTGACTCAGAGACCTACTTCTATAGCCTCTTAGAAGTAAATATTCACCAGGGGGTACCTTTTATACAGTAAAATGAAATGATATAAAACACCTGTAGCATTATGTTAATGCACATTTCAATGTCGCTGGACAATGCATCATTCAATAATTTCTTCCTTTGTTCTGATTTATGTATATATTGTATAACAATGTTGTCATTGTATTGTTTCTATCCAGAAGAAAATCATACCATACAATTTTGCCTATCTTATTTGTGTAACACATGATATAATACCACTCAGACTCTTGTGTTGACCATCCTCTTATTGCAGGGTTCCTTTTATAGTCCATGAGTCAGAGTCAGGCTCACTTATAGAGGGAGGAATTCTCAGTGATTTTATGTTAGCCCTATTTCCCTAGTTTCAGACAATGAGTGATAGCAATCTGTATCTCTTTGACTTCACCATGCTATCACTCTGTTTTTTGCGGACCTCTTAGTTAAGAGGAGCCGCATATGAATTTGAAATTCTACCAAACCTTGTGGGTCAAGTTTCTGCTGCCTAGCTTCTTCAATACTCATGCCGTTTACCAAGTATCATGTGATAGGCCTCCTCGTGAAGCATTCAACTTTTGGTATTTGTAAATCCCATACTATACGCTCTGGCAAGGGAAATCCATTCAACCCAATGCTATAGCTACGAATGACGTCATATATGTATCTCCCAATGATCCCGGGTTCCCCAAACAAGGCATCCCAAAGCGCACGTGAATACCAGGGCACCACTCTAAACTTAGAGCTCAACAGGTTCACAAAAGTGTATGTGCTGCCCTCTGGAATCCAGAACAGAATCTACAATCGATCTGACACTGTCAGTGAGCTCTAACAGATTTCAGATTCAGCAACTGTTGGTTTTCTGTAGTGTTGTGGAGTAATGAATTTGTATGTTGAATTGGGCCTAAAGTTGACTATTGAATAATTTTTAATCAGCCAGTTCATGCTTTGAAACATACTTTTGCTGCAAAGTGGTACCCATTGTGGAACTTCTTTTTTCACGGAACCATGCTTTTTCTACCCAGCAAGATGTGAGTAGTCCCTGTTTGGCAGCCAGCCAGACAGCCACGCACGAGCACCCTCACTTCTCAGTATAAGCTTGTTAAGCTTGCCCTGACCAGTGACCACAACATACATTATTTGTGAAGTTGTAACAAAAAGATTAACTCTTCTTTGGTGTTACAGACATAATTAACTGTTTCAGATCTCTCAAAGCAATTGAATGAATGCTTTAGTGTTTCATTGTTGTCCGTTTGTTGTTTCAATTAGTTTCGTTGGAGAACGCCCTAAACTATCATTTAAATCATGCTGGCAATAGCTGTTAAAGGATTTGAAAACTTCATAATTTTATGGTGCTCATTGGCAGTGCATGTGCACTCATTGACAGTTTAAAATTGTTGATTGCGCTTTGTTTATTCGTTGCTGGCAGCTCAGCTGTGCGTATGAGCACAAGTGATGAGGTCCCTCTTCCTAGACATGACCTGACCTACTCGAATATTAATAAATGTGTCAGCTGGAGGTCATCCGATTTCTGGCAGACTCTCCAGCTGTGCTGTTCGTTCAGAGTCTGTGAGCAGACTGCCAGGGCACAATAAGACTGAGCTCAGTTATAACACATTGTTAAATAGCTGAATTGTAGGCCTCAAGTTGGTCAAGGATCCTCCAATTTCACCCCAAAAAAACTACTGAAATGAGAGCTTATTTACAAAACTTAAAGAGAAAGACGGGGAGTTTACCCTAAATTTAGGGCTATGAAAATACACATGGATGCTTTAATGTTTATTACTTCTGTGAAAGGAAACTGTGTACATAGTCCTTAGTTATTTTCATGCAGGGGTCCCTCTCAGTGTAAGCTTGTTAAGCTTGACCACAGCATAGAATAGTAGTGTAACAAAAAGATTAACTTTCCTCCGGTGTGATAGACATAATTAACAGTTTCAGATCTCTCAAAGCAATTAAATGAATGCCTGAGAGTTTCATTGTTGCCTGTTTGTTGTTTCTATTAGTTTCTTTGTAGATAACCATTTATAAACAATCATTTAAATCACGCCAGAAAAAAGCTGTTAAAGGATTTCAAAACTTTAGGATTTTATGTGTCGCTGTAATTTGGCCATAGTGAAAGGCTGACAGCAAGTGCATGTGCACTCACTGATTGTTTGACATTGTTGATTACAATGTACTTACATCTTGCTAGCAGCTCAGCTGTGCATATGAGTACAAGTGATGAGGTCCCTCTACCTGGTCTTGACCTGACCTACTTGAATATTGGTAACTGTGTCAGCTGAAGGTCATCCCATTTCTAGCAGACTCTCCAGCTGTGCTGTCCGCTTAGAGTCTGTTAGCGGACTGATATTCTGGCCTGAACAATATATTAAATAAAATAACTGTGGAAAATCCTTAAAGCAACAAACAGAAAATCCTTAAACAACCAACAGATAACGATGAAACATTCAAACAGCCCATCAAATGCTTTGAGTATTATCATTTATCAAACTATGAATTACAGTTTGTCCCGTCAAGCAGAGGACAGACATTTGGCCAGATATCTCAGCAACCAGAAGTCCTGCAGTAGAAATAAACCTACCTAAGCGTAGTTTTGCTTCGTTGTAGTTCGAATATCACATTTTTGTGATGTTGTGATGCTGTTTTTGTCTGGTTTTCTCCCATTTATGATATCGGAAGTTCAATTTTGCACAATGTGACATTTCACCCCAACACTGATATTTTACCATAGGGTACCATGTAATCAGTGTTCTATGCTAAGGAAAGTAAAATATTCCACACTTGAGGCTTTTAGCTTAGAATATTATTAGCCATCATCAATAGTACTTCTGAGAAAGTATTGCAGTAAGTTTTCATTTTGCGAACTCAGGACAATTTCTGATGCAGGCTTTGCTGATGTTGCATTGCCACTGAATAGCTTTGGAAGGCTCACCTTAAATTTCATGCACAATGATGAATATCAAGTCTAGGTCTGCGTATTAACTAACATAGTGCTCTATGTTCACAACAACTGCTTGTGAAGTTTTAGCCCACGGTTGTGACTCCTTGACGCTCGCATGGGGTCAAAAGTCACATCGGACTTTGCCTTAAATAATTGTGAAGTGACTAAAGCCTATTTAAATCACAGCAGCTATCATGTGATACAAATATAGTCAACCAAATAATGCATAATTGTGCCAAAGGTCATTCAGCTCTGACAAACACCAGATCCGTTCTGGAGGTTTTTTTTTTGCATTTTGTGACTTCTGACCCCCTCCCCAATAATGCTGCCAGTATCCTGTAGTACATAATTATAATACTAATAGACTAATTTATTTATAACTAACCAAGCCTGACAAAATTAGAGAATTGGAAGAGTGCACATGTACTTTCACGAAGCGCGGTTCAGTGCATCAAGAAATGTTTTCACGCAAGAGCAAATCTATTGCACGCAAGAGAAAATCAACAGCATAGGCCTATGTTGGACAGATCGGCACTTGTTGAAGTGAAGGTTGGCCAAGAGAAATAAGGTAAATAAGCTGAGGCATTGAAAAAAAATACAAAAATGGTGTGCCCTTAAAACGTTCTTATACTATGAACAAGGAATTGTCAAAACAGAAAGATATGACAAATTACGATCATTTATTTCTATGTGTGCCAAACTGCACTGAGCAAAAGAGCAAAAAAAGAAACATCCTTCTTTCAACATAGTGTTGATTTTTGGAACATAAGGATTACTCCAAACTAATTATATAGGGCTTAATTGGCACTTACTACATGATTGACAGTCATTTGGCTCCCATGCCCCCCTTTCGAAAATAACTGCGCAAATAACCCAGATAATAATGAAACAGTAAAAAAATGTTTTTAGGCGCATGCTACTGTGCATGACTCAGTGCTAACAAACTTGTCATGCATTTTTAAAAATTTTTTTTTTAAAAAGCCACATGTAAAGAGCGTAAAAGAAAAAAAATTAACACATTCCAAGCAAGATTTGTGCACAGACCTGTGACAGCTACAGTGTAACTACAACATACAAATTATGACATTTTTACTAAGCATCATATGACATCACAGGAAAGAAAGCAACCATAAGTTCGAAGTTTGAAGCTTTTCATTTAGGTCAAAATTTGCAAAACCTGAAATTCTTGTCTCACGCATTTAACTTTAATTCATGGAGACAGGAAGGTACATACATGTCTTTTGGTTATCATTTGTCACAGACTAAGATATTACCAAAAGTTATAACACATTTCCTTGGAAAGAACACCTCACAAAATGAAGTTTGGAATCTTGTTTCACATAGGCGTACGGGACACGCGCTTCCAGGGGGGGCTGTCGCTATTTTGCCCTGAAATTTTAACATGGCGCGGATGTGACCAGGGCAGTGGATCTGCCCTGATTGGTCAGGATTTGCCCTGATATATGCCATTTGCCCTGATGCCAGGGGGGGCTGCAGCCCCCCCTGACCCCCTGCGAAATACGCCTATGTTGTTTCAACCCTTCCTGAATCCTGACGTTGAACAGTGACAACTCTTAAAATCTGGTGACCGGGTGACAGAAATAACATTCCATATTATTTAAGAGAAGGAGGCCGCTTATTCAGTTTACAAGTATTAAATAATTTTAAAAATAACAAAGTACAAATCAGTTACGAAGAAGGAAAGTAACAGAGTTATAACTTACTTTTTAAATAGAACCCCTAAAAAGGATAATACTCATAATAACAGTAAATTAAAATTAAAGATGGACAACAAAATTAAACATAACATAAAAATCAAAACAATGAACATCAAAAAAGCGCAGTGAAAACATTATAAAACTGTGCTATATAAATGACCATTATAAAACTACACTATATAAAGGACCGAAGTAAAATAACAATAATTAAAAAAACCCATTCTGATATTTATAGAACTGATAATATGAAATTAAAGAGATAATACCAACTTTTGAGCTTTTACAAGCATTTTTCTGCATTTATTTTTATAATTGATTCACTATCACAAATACATGTATAAGACTACTTGGGCCAGACCACATGCCTACTGCGCTGTAAAATACCAGACAACTTCAGATAACAGAGAAAATATTTGAATTTTAGGAAAGTTTACAATATTTAATTTTGAAGCTAGAGTTGTCCTACTTTCTTTTTCAAAGCACAGGCAGCTCCCATTAGGTAAGATCTAGTCACTATACATATGGAAGGTGCCTCACTCCTGATATTGGTGATCCTATCAGAAGCCCTGGATGACCTCCATGCCTCATTTCATTGGTTTATCTGATCTGGGCCAAGTAATCAGACCATCAATTTAGTCATGAAAGCAT
This sequence comes from Platynereis dumerilii, assembly GCA_026936325.1. Classification (NCBI taxonomy): domain Eukaryota; kingdom Metazoa; phylum Annelida; class Polychaeta; order Phyllodocida; family Nereididae; genus Platynereis; species Platynereis dumerilii. Next base: position 85,898,558 of record JAPTHN010000001.1, on the reverse strand, counting down.
TAGCCAATGGTGGAGTGTTTTAAAAATTTATCAACCTTGACATAATCCCCAAATTGACAGTTGTTGTTTTGGTGTTGTAAGTTTCTGTTGCTGTCCAAATAATTAAGCAACAGAGAAAACACAACTGTGCCAAACTGAAACATAGGAAGGCCCTGCAAATTGTTCAGTGCATTAGTCAATCAATTGATCCAATGTCAATCACAGCTTGGACTCTCAACCATGCCCACAGCTCTTCACACCTACTTAAACTGCCAAATCACAATTGCATTAATCATGGTTATGGCCATTTCTGATTAATAGACAAGGAAATCCTTTCAGGGCCCCTGGGTCAACTGACTTAACTGGAGCATGCAGATGTCACTGAGGGCTTCTGAATTTCTCATGAGCTTCTGAGCCTTACCCAGCACTTTAAACAGGAATTTGAAGATGTTTGAAGATGTAATATATATGCAGGTAACACTTCAAAACATTGTCAAATATTGTGATGAACTGATGTCAGGCAGATTAAATGTTTTCTCAAAATAATAGGGGGAACCGGGGCACATTGGGACGCTTTTAACGTCTACTAATTTTGCTCAATGCTGAAAGCACTGAAGAACTCAGAAGTTTGCATGAATATCACCAATACTATTGTATCCTATTTTATTTTCCAGCCAAAAAATTAGAAGGCAGGTCAACATGTTCCGAGAAAACACAAAAAACCGTTTTGCCCCGCAGGTCCGTTTTGCCCCTCGTTCCCCTATGACTTTTACATCAAACTGCTAATTTCTCGGACACCAGTGAGTGTGTTTATCATGACAGCAGTTCATAGCTGTTCATTACGATATATAAAATTCATACAAGCACTGAGAAAGCCTCATTGTTCATGGTTTGTCCACAGAATGGTTCGAATTGAACCCGTCCATATTTACTTTAGTAGTAGGAAACAAACTTTTGCTTTCCATACTTCTGCATGTGGCTGTAATTTGTCTATAAAACCATGGAAACATCAGGATGTGAAATTACAAGAGATGATGGCACTACCATATCATATACCTTGTCAGGATCCAAGAAAACCCCACCGTCCCACAGTGCCAGGCGTCCCAATGTGCCCCCGTTCCCCCTAGTGATGTGGCACAGGCAGAAACAAGCTGAATTGTGCATGCTTGGCCAGGTCATTCTACTCATTATCATATATTAGAACAAGGTATGGCAGTTAACCGATACAAGCAGACAGATTGGTACCATGGCAGTTGAATAATACCTTTAAATTCACACTTTTCACAAAGAAAACACCCAGATGTCGATTTCAGATGTCGATTTCAATACCTTCTTTGCTACATTTTCTTGATATCAAACACACCTGAAAGTGTTGACAGCTGTTTTAAACAAGAAAATTTTGCAAAAAAATTAATCTAAAATCCGAGTTCCCCATCAAACTGGACGGAAGTTTAATTGCTGTGACTGCCACACCAACAACAACAAAAATATGTCAAATTAATTGCTGCATCTTTAGCACTTATTTTAATACAGGATAAAAAGTACACTGGGGTACACAATTTCCAGCTCGAATTAATGACTTTAGAATTATATAGAAGAGATACAAAAATCGAAGTGAGGGCATTCATGCACATCAACGCAAATAAAAACAATTACAGACATTGGTAAAATTCAGTTCAGACGGACAAAAGAATTCTGTAAAATAACTATGATAGCTACTCTACAATGGGTTAAGAAATGTCAGGCAAGCTGTGAATTGACAACAATGGGATGAAGTCAAGCTCTTAGTCAGTAAAAGGTCAGTCCTCTCACAGACTCTAAACGAACAGTCATGGGTAGGTAAGGTGGCACTGTTGTTTCACTTCCTGTCTGGTCATAACAATGTCTTGTGAAAAGCACATGTTAAAAAAAAAAGCCAAATTACTATGAATCTGGACTTGCAATGCAGTCCCAAGCTAGCTTGGGGACTTGCCTATTAGTGCTTCTCAGGCTGGTGAAAGTCCGCAAGTGGATACGATGTCGCCGCTAAAACAGAGTGCATGCAATGTAATTACTTGTCCTGTGATGTCCAGTCAGCCCAGGATGTTCTGTTTGTGGCATTTGCCAATGAATTGCACTTTAGACAACTGTGGATTGGTGAAGTACAATCAGTGAGCCTTTGCACAAGTTGACCCTTCTCCAAATTGCAATTGAGTGGCAGCCATTGTTGTTGACCATTCCCAATCCCAGAAGGCCAACATTCCTAATTTGCATGTTAATTGGAGCATTGAGTCAAGTAGTGCCATCTTTTCAACCAATCACACTATGCAGATAAACCACATGACAAGGGCCTAATTTGACCTAATTATAAAAAATCCTTGGGCATGGCAGCCATGATGATCATCATGATGTTGACCACTAAATGAGTTGAGATTACAACTGTGAAATTGCATCAAGTGCCTGACATCAAAGAGTTTCACATGTACCAGAGGTAACTAAACAGTGTTATGGGCACAGAATAAGGAGCTGTTTTAAGTGACACATTCATGTTTCTTTGTAAGCAGCTGTTACTTTTGTAAACACATTTTTGTCTCTGGTTTTTTACATGCTCAGAGTTGAAACCCTTCACAGATGAATGTCAGTGAAGGTTTCAGAGGTGAAACTACTATGAATCTAATTGTAGTCAGCAACATAACGCCACGCAGAACTGTCTATGTAGTCACTGTTGGCTATATCTATGCAAAAGTACACCTTCAGACTTCTTTGATACTGAATTAAATGGCTTCAAAGGTGCCAGGTGAGTTGGCCAAAGTTTTCTGTGTTGACATGATTTTAGGAGAATTTTCATCTCTTACCTTGCATATTGTCGTCTACAGGGCAATACGTTTATTTTGCCCTCTCCAGGTATATCCCTTGCAATGAAGGTTTAGTAAATAAATAATTCCATATTGATAAATAGACTTGAAAATGTCTCAATTAAGATATCTTTGGCAAAAAGTCCATGGCTCTGCTCTGATATCTTCTGCTTTGACAGTGTTCATGAGGCTCTCTCAAGAAACAGGTGACAGGATTTTAATCTTGTTGTATTGTTTTACACTGATTGTTGGCTATAATCCCCTGTCAGGAGCCTCAGGTCAATAGACTCTAAACTTGACACCCATTTAAATGTGATTAAAACTGCATTCTCATTCAAAGGGTTGTGTGACCATGGAACAGTGCAGCTTGAGAGTCTGCCAGAAATCGGATGACCTCCAGCTGACACAGTTATCAATATTCAAGTAGGTCAGGGCATGTCCAGGTAGAGGGACCTCATCACTTGTGCTCATACGCACAGCTGAGCTGCCAGCAAGACATAAACAAATTGTAATCAACAATGTTAAACGATCACTGAGTGCACATGCACTGCCGATGAGTACCATAAAATTATGAAGATTTCAAATCCTTTAACAGCTTTTTCCAGCATGATTTAAATGTTAGTTTATGGTTTTCTCCAAAGAAACTAATTAAAACAACAAACAGACAACAATGAAACACTAAAGCATTCATTCAATTGCTTTGAGAGATCTGAAACAGTTAATTATGTCTGTCACACCAAAGAAGAGTTAATCTTTTTGTTACAAAATCACAAATAATGTATGTTGTGGTCACTGGTCAGGGAAACCTTAACAAACTTATACTGAGAAGTGAGGGTGCTCGTGCGTGGCTGTCTGGCTGGCTGCCAAACAGGGACTACTCATAATTCCCTGGGCAGGAAAAATTATGACTCCTCCAAAAAACAAGTTCCACAACAAGTACCACTTTGCCGCAATAGCAGCACTCTAATAATAAAGTGGCCAATTAAAAGTTATTTAATATTCAATTCTAGACCTAATTCAACAGACGAAGTCGTTACTGCACTTCACTTAAAAAAAGAGGTAGTTACTGCATCTGAAATCAGGCAGAGTTCACTGCCGGTGGCAGCTCACTGCTGCTGTCTCTTATGCATGATGTAAAATATGAACTCTTGTGCGCATAGTAGTAAAATGTAGTATGTTGTTCATAATTAGGGTAAGGTGGGGGAAATCCGCCCCCCTTTTCACATATATTCCTTGCTCAGTCCCTCACCTTTATGAAAAAAGTACATTCTATTTCAGGGAATGATACAGGGTGTCTACAGAAAAAGAGGACAGTCACTTTTCTTCTTTTTCACACTTATATAAGTTCAGAATTTGGTGATAAGTCTAACATAAGAAGGGATTTGATAGTCAGCCATATTAGGTCTATTGCAAATATGTTTATTTGTGAATTAGATCACTACTAAAGGCAAAATGCAAGCATGATATGCAAAAGTGCTTGCATTGCTCTAAGCTGAAAAAGGTCGTCTTGTTTTCCTCATAGTTGATGAGAAATTTTTTCACCATTTATGTTGCTTGTGAGAGAAGGAATGATTCATGTGTGAGTAGTGGGACATTCGCTGATGCTCCAGCTGCCGATAATTCAATTCAGGACCTGACACTTGGTCTTCAACATAGAGTCATCTGATGACAAGAAAATCACAAAAAATGTCTCAAATAACCATTGAACAGAGTGCCGAAATCAATGCAAATGTTTATAATAACATTCTGAAATAATTTGGGGTGCCATGACATCAGACAAGAAACTCTTTTGTTGGCAAAATCATCTTCCTACAAGGTGTGGCACCTGTTCATACTGCAAAGAAGACTCAGGGGTGCCTCAAAACAAGCCTCTTGAGCTAGGTAGAGTGCCACTGCCACTCACTGCCTCCCCTTGTCTCCTGAGCTCGACCCAGTGGATTATTCAGTATGGGCAAATTGGGAGACAGAATCCAGCTAGTTATCCCAACCCTCGCATTAAAGTTAAAGGCCTCCGTTATGTCTGCATGGGGCAAAATGTTCGTGGAGAGCATCAAACACGCTTTTGCATCATTTATGTCTCATCTGCAGAAAGTTACCACAGCAAGGGGTGTGAATAATGGGTAATTTGACTGTTCTGCATATACTGTTCATGCACAAATCATTTTTTGTTGAATAATGATGCTTGGCTCAACATAAAATGCAATCAAATCAAATTATATTGACTGTCCTCTTTTTCTGTAGACACCCTGTATATACATCTGAACATATCTGGAAACTTACACGCTCTAATTAGACACCTTTCAGCCAAGATCACCATATGAATGTTCAATCTCAGGGGTCGGATTTGCCCCAGAAGTGTGAGGCAAATCCGCTCCCCTTGAGTTTTGGTTAAAAATGACAAGAAACATTTGGCTTCTGAAGTAAATTATATTCTTAAATTAAGCCCTGGCTCTTCTGGGTGTACTTACAAACATGTACGGATCGTTTCATCAATTTATGTGTGAGAATAAAAAAAAATTGCATATGACATATTCAACATACACTAAACATGGCAAAAATTCTTAACTTTATCTCAATTAAAATCATAATCACCATTAGTGGAGCTTAATGATAAAGTAGAGTGACTTACAAGACATATCTCGTGTTTATATGTTTATGACATGAGAATCAGAGGGGGTGGATTTGCCCCACGGACAGGGGGCGGAATTGCCCCCAACCACTAGAAATTATGAATGGTAGCTTAGTGTTTATCACTAGGGTGCATTGAACGGAGGGGGGTGTTTGGTCCCGGTTGCCCCTACTTGGGGCCGGCTGTTTTTCATAGGCTGTTTGTGTTCTGTGTTAGAATCTCACAGGTGTTCCTTCCCGCTGTTTTTAATTCTGTTTGTTGTTTCTCTCAGCTTAATCCTGTGTTTCTAGTTTGCCTTGTCCAATAGCTTCCCAGCTATTCTAGCTGTGAAACACATTCTGAGCATATATAAACTCTCTCCTGGGTCACTCATCATCGCACTCTTTTTTTACTGGGATTCACGGACGCACATACCAGGCCCTGGAGAGGCCCCTTCATTATTCACTTCATATCGTCCATCCTCATCCCCAGTGCGACTCTTGCTCGCCCGATCCCAGCCCGGGACTCTGCGTGGCGAATTGACCAGCGCTCACTAGGACCGAGTGGCTGGCCCCGTGCTTCGTGGCAGCAATCAGTGGCTTCAGACACAGCGGTGACCATCTTTAAATTACACAAGCTCTTCTATGAAAATTTGGACGACCATCAAGCTCATCTTTAGCCCAGCTTTAATAAATCTCTGGTGAGCTCGTTCTGATACCGGTGTTGTTCACACCACCTTCACGCTTGACGTATTCACGCTTACACCTGTCTAATTTCACTGCTATTGACAATCAGTTGAACTCTGAGTAGATTCTACATATAATTCAGCATCGACTTCTCCATAGATTCTACATATAATTCAGCGTTCTTCTAATATATCGACATTGTCAAATCTACATCGGCAGTATAGCCACGTTATTTTATATATATCTGCTGCTTTGAATCACTATTGACACTTTGTTCTACGCTTCCAGGAGATGGGTGGTTCCAGGACCAGGAAACGCTGCAAGGTCTGCTGACGCCCAGTAAAGGGCCACCCCGGGCCCACTGGTAGGAAATACATGGCGTGTTTCGTCCTGACGACAGGACACACGTGCACCAGGCCACTCGTCAACATCCCCCTCACAACGCCCTACACGATCGTTTTATGGAGGCCCCCACCAGTGCCCCATCTGTGCAGGCCCAAGCCCATTCGTATGGAGGCCACCCCCTTCCTCAGTATATGGCCCCCCGTTTCTCTACGGAGTCTACTGGACATATGAACCCCACGTACGACGCAGACAGTGCCCCCTTCGTGTGGTTCCCAGTGCGTACGCCCCTTATCGTGTGAGCTTTCCCCAACCCCCGAATTACCCGGGGTATTTCGGCTCGTCTGGCACGCACATGGCCCAGGGTATGTCGTTACCCGAGGCCCCCCCCCCTACTCATGCTCCCAACAGCTGGAATCGTATGGAGCATGGGAGGCGATACGATTCATTTGGGGACCCATTCAACCCGCATCATGCCCCACAGTTCGTGGAACCCCAGCTTAGAATGGACGTCGGCCTGGAATTCTTGGATCCAGGGACTGTATCCAGCGCTCTCCGTGGTAAGTTTGCGAACTTAGACTTATTCCTGAATTGTATGTCTGACTCTGATGAGATCAAACCGGTAATTGACAACTCTGGAAATGTCCAGCTGAAAGCTGTAAAATCAAAGAAAGCTGTTACTAATGTGTTTGCATGGCAAGAGGCATGGTGCGCCTACCAAATTGTATTGTGTAAAGCTTATGGTTACAATGCGCTTTATGAAACGGCTCGTTACACCCTCTTTATTCTCAATGCGTGTAAGAAATTAAAGTGGTTGAGTGTAGCTGCATATGACCTTAGGCATAGGCAGAGGTTGGCCCAAGCAGGCTCCCTTCGATTCTCTGTTGTTGATCAGGAGTTATGTGTGACAATTTTGGATGCTAGTGCCATGAAGGCGCCCAGTAGATGTTCTAAGTGTTCCTCGTTTGATCACGTCTTGTCTGATTGCCCCCAGAAGGGGTTTCGGGCCCCAAGGACACGGGGAGGTGCAGGGGGGACCTCAGCAAAAAGGGAGGTCTGTTACAAGTTCCAGAAGGATGACTGTAAGTGGGGCAAAGATTGTTTCCGAAAGCATTGTTGCCTCGGGTGCGGGGGACCCGAAGCCCAAATGCATTGTAAAAAGGCCAGCTGCAAAGCCGCAGCTGGACAAGCAGCTGGTGTTCCACCCAGCTCTTGAGGTCCAGTACTGGGCCGACCGTTTGGGATTGGTGTTTCCGGAGGATAGGGCCTCTCATATCTTGTCTCTTATTCATGGTGGAGTACGGATAGGCCGTATTCCAGCTGATTCTCGAGTAGTGAGTCATAACTGGCCATCCAGTTTGGAATATAGGGACCAGGTGGGGGAGATTATACAGGCCGACTTGGCGGCGGGTAGGTTGTACGGTCCATTCAGGGACCTCCCCTTTGAAAATTATATTATCTCTCCCTTAGGGGCTTTCCCAAAGAGGGCGTCCTCAAAAATCCGTGTAATACACGATCTTTCTTTCCCAATCAACGGTTCTGTTAATGGTTGAATTGATCGTTCTCAGTTTGCTCTCTCCTATGCTTCAGTGGAGGATGCGGCTGCTCATTGTCGAATTGTGGGGGCTGGCTCTTCTGTTTACATGGCTAAGCTCGATCTAGAGAATGCGTTCAAACACATTTACATTGATCCGCAGGACTGGCACTTAATGGGCCTCTCCTGGGCGGATTCTCATGGTAGGACTCTCTATTATTTTAGCAAGGTTTTAAACTTTGGTCTTAGGAGCGCCCCCTATCTGTTTGATATTTTTGCGGACGCCCTCCAAAGATTCATGGTTTTGGAGGGTGTTAGTACACCGATCGTCCGCTATGTCGACGACTTCCTCATTGTCGCCCCCTCCCGGGCTGAGTGTCAGTATGGTCTTGATAGGATGCTTTTGGTGTGCAGGGACTCTGGTTTTTCGGTTCAGCCCGCAAAGGTCACTGCCCCGGCGACCACGGTTGAGTTCTTGGGCATTGTGATTGACAGCGACCTCGCGCCGCTTAGAATTTCCCATGAACGTTTGAGGGAGTTGAGGGAAGAGGCGTCTCAGTGGCTTGGTTTGAGAGTTTTGAAAAAGCGCCGCCTGTTGAGTATTATTGGCAAGCTTTCTTTTGCGGCCCGTGTCATTCGCCATGGCAGGGCGTTTCTGGGGGACTGTTCCAGGCTAGCCGATCAGTGGCAGAATTACATCATTCAGTGAAGCTTGATGCGACGGCTTGTGCCGATTTGACCTGGTGGGTCAACTGTATTGCCCTTCATAATGGGATCAGCTATTATGCCCCAGTGTGGATTGCTGATACCCCGGAGATATTCACAGACTCAAGTGGCTCGGCCCTTGGAGCCTGTTTTCGTTCAGAGTGGTTTTTTCTTTCCTTTTCTGGGAGTTTACAGTTCGTGTCGGATAGGTCCATTAACTGGAAGGAGTTCTTAGCTGCGCTTTTAGCCTTGGCCACATGGGGGCCGCAGCTGAGGGGTGGTTGTGTTACCTTTCGGATTGATAACATGACTGTGGTTCACATCGTGAATAGTTACTATTCCCCCGTTCCAGCCCTTATGACCTTTGTCCGTTGCTGGTGCTTGCTGTTGGAGAGGTATAACATCACAGCGGCGCCTGTGTACATCCCGACAGATTGTAATACTGATGCTGATGATCTCAGCAGGGGGCGTCTTGATCGGTTTTTGACTAGGAATCCGCAGGTCTCCAGGTCTATGACCTGGCCGGACCTATCTGTGTTGGAATCCCTTCAGTGATAACTGTTTAATTTTTTCCAGGTTTGGATCAAAGGGCTTCTGCCCTGGTCCAGCAGGGTTGGGCCCCCCGCAGCAGGGCGGGGTATTCTACAGCAGTTAGACGATACTTAGGATTTACCTCAAGGTATCAGGTAACCCCCCTTCCATTGACTGAAGAAAAGTTGTTGCGTTTTATTGCTTATCTTGATTGTGATGGTTTGTCTCATAGGACGGTCAGCTGTTATCTCTCTGGCCTCAGGGGCTGGGTGATTGCCATAGGGCTCCCAGAACCGGTGGTCTGGTCACCAAGAGTGAAATTGGCCGTGAGGGCACTTACTAGGACCCAACCCACTTCTGTTCAGGCCAAGCCCATTACCTTCCCATTGTTGACGTCTATTCTGACAGCTCTTCGAGGTTCACCCGATTCGATGGTGCTGGCTTCAGCATTATCCCTCCAGTACTTCGCATGCCTGAGAGCATCTGAGTTATGCTTTGACCAGGCATCCGGGGTCGGGCCCACGAGGTCGTCTGTATCCTTTTATAAGGAGGCTGACCTGGTGTTTATGAGGTTTAGGGTTACATCTTCAAAGACTCAACCTCGGGGGTTTACTGTTTCCTTGGGCTGTTCAGCCAGGAAGTGTGCGCAGTGTGTTTCATTCATTGTCTTGTAAATACATCTCCATTCCATCCTCGATCTCATTTATTCGTGCTTTCATCAGGGGCTGTTCTCACTTATCAATTGTATAACGGGGCGTTGAAGACTTTGGTGGCTGCACTCGGTTTGAATCCATCTGAGTACTCCACCCATTCCCTTAGGGCGGGGTCCGCCACTCAGGCGGCACGGTCAGGTATGCCTTCCTACGATATCCAGAGATTGGGCAGGTGGAAATCCTCAGCCTACTTATTGTATATGAGACCAGATCCGGACTCATACGCTTACCTGGCACCTCGTCTCACTTGAAGTTTGGTGGTTCAGATGGTATTCAGTTGTGGTAGTTATGTTAGAATTTCCTTGATTTCCTTTTTTTTTAAGGTGGTATTTAGTTGTGTTAGATTTTTCTTCCCCGATACTGCATCTTCATGCCCTCTAGGGCCTGGTGCACTAACTCAGCACCCCACTTCTTCCTTTTTTCCACGTAACAGGTAGCCACGGTTAGGCTCCACATTGTTCCTTTTCCACAGTCTGCTCTTGGGCCTGGCGGTGTTTGGTCTGCCTGCGAGCAGCCAATGTTTGTATTTCTCTGTCTGTTCGTCTCTGTCTTTATAGAGTATATATAAACTCTCTCCTGGGTCACTCATCATCGCACTCTTCTTTTCCCACCCACCCACTTTTTTTTTTTTTTTTTTCTTTTTTACAAGTCCCTGTTATGGGCCCAAAAATTTGCACCATCCTTCTTGTTATTCTATGATTTATAAAATTTTTCTATATTTCATATATTTCAAATTTCCTGTCACTATGTCGATAATTCTACTTTACTAGTTTTCACCCGTTACTATTTATACCATGGGTTTTGGTGTAAGTCTCAATTACTGTGTGTTATTCTCATATCCATTTTTATAGAGAATTACAGAACGTTTTAAATGTACCTTATTTGAATATGAACCGGTCACATTTCATTGATTTATGGTCTGCCTGCGAGCAGCCAATGTTTGTATTTCTGTCTGTTTGTCTCTGTCTTTATGTGTGTGTGAATGTTTTGTGTGTCTTTGTTTAGCCAATTAAAAACGGCACTGTGTCCAACCTTAATTCCAGAGTGTTTGGTTTTCTGTGACCCCCGTGTTGTGTTCAAGGTGTTATTTTCTAAATATGCATTTTTAATGGAGGTGTGTTAAGACACCGCCATTTATGTAGTTGGTGAGAAAGGGGGGTAAGAGAGTGGGTGAGAGAGTGAGTGAGAGAGTGTAAACTTTAGGCGGGAAATTCAAAATTTTAGAAGAAAATCTAAAATTACTCTTTGCATGTTTCAAAGTATCTCCTAATTTTAAAATTGCACGCAACTAGAGATGCAGGGCTATTATTGCAGCCTACTTGTATTGACCTGAAATAATTCTAAGTAGTCCATTAATGACTTGATAGTTTGGAGTTTTTTTTTTGGTGTTACAGTCCACCATTTTGAAAATTCTGTGTATTGTGTTTTGTGTATGCAAATGAGCTGTCCACCATTTTGAAAATTATGTGGATTGTGTTTTGTCTATGCAAATGAGCTGAGCTGCAACTCTGTCAGGGTGGCACTAAGATGTGTATTGGTCAGTTTTCTGATCTGGAAATTTATGTCATCATAATACTAGGTCACAATAGGCAAGATTTCAATAGTTATATAAATCTCCCAACCATTTCAGTCAGATATATGTGTGTGTGTGTGTGTTTTAATTTCACGTCTCATCAGCACCTGAATGGGCTATTTAGAGACATACCTGGTTCGAGTCAGATATATGAATGGTTAAATTGACAAATAGATAGATTATTGACTGATAGATAAATAGATAGATAGATAGATAGATAAGGGTGGATTTTTGATGGAGGAGTGTACACATCTCCATTTATGCAGTCACAGTGACATAATGGAATGTTTTGGGGGGAAAATTGAGTATTTTCAGTATGTCTTTTTGGCCCTGAATTGGCCATTATGTTTGGAGATGTTTTGAGTAAAAGAAGCGAGGCTAACTTGGTTATAGAGCATGCATATGGCATAGGATGAATAGCAGGCATGTTGTAATTAGGACGTGACTTCCTTTTTTATCTTGCTTGGATCCACTGTGGGTAAAATCACCACATCACACATTGTGTGTTGGCCACTGTGCCTAAACTATTGCACTTGCATATTTGGCACATGACTGGATCTTATAGCATATGTTGCCTTTTGGTGTTCATATTAAAGCAATCGCTTACTGTCATTGTAAAATATTGAAAATTAAAAAAATAAAGTTTTCGTTTCCAGAGCAGAACTCCGAAACAGTTACACTTAAACCTCTCTATTACGACCACCAGTGGTTCTATGGCCAAGTGGCCGCATTAGCGAGGTGGCCGTAATAGAGAGGTTCTCTAGCACGGCCACCAGAGGGCACAGCAGCATTTGACCACTAGAGGGCACTGTGGCCAATAGAGGGCACTGTGGTCACTGAAGGGTACTTTCCTTTGTAACTGGTCTTGATTGCACTTCAGCCTGTCATCTGTTTGTGTTCACATAAGGCTTTCAGTTAATTAATGTATTTGATTGTCTTGTAATTTATAAGACAACTGCATCCTACTATAAATTCATGGACCCCTTCGTCTTTCCCAGCCAAGGTACTAGGTGCCCATCCACAAAAACTTGCATGCATGCAACATTTTCTCACCCACCGGAAGGACATAGGCTAGGTTTTATATGTTTAAATTGTTTACATTGTTTACAAGTATTTTATAATTTTGCCCTCAACCCCATCCACGATTTCAGGGGTTTCATGCTAGTATACATGAATGTGAAATTATTTCCTTTGAGATAGGGGGGGGGGGAGGCTACTTCACTGGTTTGGCCTGAGCCTATATTCAGGCTCTGCACGGCCCTGCAGCCACGTGCGTCTGGCTGCTTTTGATCATGCAGAGCCCATTCCTGCAAGTACTGCTACATAAATTCATGAATATCAAATAGGCCTAGATAAAAGTTTTCCTACTTCCTTAGTACCAACATGCGAATGAGGTCTGTCAAAAAAACGAAATTAATGTCCAGTTAGGCCGAAGTGCCTGGGTCTTGATTGGCATTACAGAGTGAAGCCAGATCCTGAAGTAAAATTGTCAAGTGCAATCGTGACCAATAATTGTTATAACATGCAGCTCTGCATTCTCTTCAGCACCCTTAATTGCCATTGAAGTAACCATCCCTCATTAATTAGACAAATAATGTCCTTCCACACATTGCAGGTTAAACAAACATACAGGCAGACAGAGTGTCGCCGATACGCATTTCTGCTTGATACAACAGTATCAGCAGCTAAATACCCCACTGGTCGTATTAGGTGAGGTTAGAATGGCTCTTTTGTACCCCAGAAAGTGCCCGTATTGGCGAGTTTCCCGCATTAGCGAGGTGCCCGTATTGGAGAGGTTTTATTTAGCATAAAATAAAGATAAAATATTCGGTTCCAGGCCTCTGTGGTCGTAATGGCGAGGTGCCCGTAATAGAGAGGTGGTCGTAAGGTGAGGTTGAAGTGTATACCTGTGGGAATTAAGATCTACCATACGTTAAATACCCCAAATTTTTCTTTTTGGGGTCGAAATGCTCTTGAAAAAATTAATAACAGCAAATTCAGAAAAAATGTGAAAAAAAAATTATTTTTACAATGTTCCATGACTCTGTAAATTTTGGAGTTAGACTTCTCAAATTTTGCATTTCCATGTCTACATTATGTCTCTTTAAATGACTTAACTCATTTGGAGGGCAAATGTTATGAAATTTTCATAAAAACCAAAAAACTGAAAAAAGTTGGGATTTCTGATATTTTTCTCAACTTTTGGATTCTCGCAACAGCTGGTTCTGGGCACTAAGGGAAACAGTCTTTTTCAGGGGATATGAACTTAAAACTAGGGCTTGGCAATATATTGCAAAAATATCGTAATCGCAATATCATAACTTGCAATATCCATATCGCAGTAATCATTCACTGATGCAATGTTAAACATAAATAAAATAAACCTTTATAAGTTCTTGAAAATCAAGAAAATTATATTCTCTCCAGATGGGCCCCAAAGTTAAAGGAAATTATGCCCTTGATGGCTTGAGCAGATTTTGTGTTGCTGAAGAATGGCTGTCAGTCAATGATGCTGTCAGTCAATGATGATGTTGCAATAATTATTGATATCTCATTTAATAACGATATCTCATTTAATATCTATATCTCATTTAATATCAACACTACAACACCTCCATTTTGAACCCCTGGGTTCTTGTATTGATTGGTGAAATCTCTTGCACATGTAAAGTCGTTGAATAAACAGAGCTATTAATGACAATAAGTAATGTGTTTATACAACATGTACCTGTAAAACACCTCAGTTTTGAAAGTTTCAATTGCACATTGAAATTGTTTAGTAATGAGATGTACGTCTTCTTTCTCAGTTGTAGTCCAAACAAAACTATGTACATGGTCACACAACCCTTTGAATGAGAATGCAGTTTTAATCACATTTAAATGGGTGTCAAGTTTAGAGTCTATTGACCTGAGGCTCCTGACAGGGGATTATAGCCAACAATCCAACAAGATTAAAATCCTGTCACCTGTTTGAAGATATCAGAGCAGAGCCATGGACTTTTTGCCAAAGATATCTTAATTGAGACATTTTCAAGTCTATTTATCAATATGGAATTATTTATTTACTAAACCTTCATTGCAAGGGATATACCTGGAGAGGGCAAAATAAATGTATTGCCCTGGAGACGACAATATGCAAGGTTAGAGATGAAAATTCTCCTAAAATCGTGTCAACACAGAAAACTTTGGCCAACTCACCTGGCACCTTTGAAGCCATTTAATTCAGTATCAAAGAAGTCTGAAGGTGTACTTTTGCATAGATATAGCCAACAGTGACTACATAGACAGTTCTGCGTGGCGTTATGTTGCTGACAACAATTAGATTCATAGTAATTTGGCTTTTTTTTTAACATGTGCTTTTCACAAGACATTGTTATGATCAGACAGGAAGTGAAACAACAGTGCCACCTTACCTACCCATGTATGTAACAGCCTAATCTCTGTGTTTCATTAGTCTCTATACACATAAGCACTTATCTGCATGAGAAATATTTATTGTCAATTATATTTTGGGTTATGAGGGAACTTTTTCTCCTCAAGGGGGCGGATTTACCCCGGGGGCGGATTTCCCCCACCTTACCCTAATTATTTCTGTGTGTGAATTATTTTCTGAATTAACATTTAGCAGTCAATCATAATCAGTCATGCATTTTATACAAGACATGATCGGTTGAATCTCAATACAGTTTGATGAGCAGTGATCGACTTGAACCACAATTTGCAAGTTCAGGTCGCATAAATGGAATGAATTGGAACAGCTGTTTGTGAAGTGTTATTTTGTATTGGAAACATCAGAGCACATACAATGATTCAGTAACAATGCTACAAAGACGATAAAATGAAAATACATTGTATATTCTTAGATTTTCGCTGATTAAGTAAGAGATCAAAAATTGTATTTTTTTTGTGCAGTTTTGTGGATTGCTGCTGGTTGAGCTTACCCACCATTTTCATCAAATAAACATTATAAAAAAAATAGGGTACTATAACAGGTACTATAACACTTAATCTAAATATATCAGGTACAACACTAGATGACAGCATCACAGAGAATACATCAGCTGAGGGGAGTACAGTCATAACGGCCAACACCCAAAACGGCCAATTCTACGACGGCCACTGACCAGAACGGCCAAATTTAGGACGGCCAATGCCCAGAACGGCCAAATTTAGGACGGCCAACCCCCGAAACGGCCAATAAATATAATGTATATTATCTATAGCCCAGAAACATGTATAAAGATTAAGCTTCAGTCATAGAAGACACTTGAAAATTGATACTGCCATAAATTGGAATCGTCTCCCTACACATTATAGCAATTAAATCACTTGAATTGTAATTAGCGACGTGTTCTAATTAATTAATTAAGTGATTGTAGAGAGCCTGCCTGTCCATCTACAATAAATTTAATGTAATCAAGCTGACATTACAAGCCTGAACAGTAGTAGCAGAAACCAGCTAGATAGATAGATATACTCATAGATAGATCTATAGATCTATAAGCTTCTATAGATCTATAGCCTTCGAGCACCAGTCCATAATAAAGTTATTTTGCGTGATTAAAGAACATGAAGAACTGAACAACTTAATACTTTTTGAATCTGCATTTTTTAAATCTACAATATTAGTAAATAATTTACTGATATATATATTTATAATTTCAATTGTGGTTTCATACAGTTAAACCAAAGGTTGATGACTAATACCTTTGGTTAAACTGGTTTCAATTGCATCGTCAACCAATTTAAGACTCAGCTGAAGACTTTCCAATTAACCTGATGATGGGCTTTGTGGGCCAATTATGGGCTCCACATGAACTAGGCCTATGGGCATTTATTTCATCACTGATATGTATTATCTAAATGGTTACGTTGACAATGTTGCGTCTTTTTGTTGAATGTTATAACAGCTATAACTTCTTTGAGCTGTTTTGGCCAGAGTATATGTCAGTTGACAGCATCAGTCCTAATAGTAAAAATATCTTAGCATAAAATTTTATTGCCAGTTCATTTATTTTTTGTGCATTAAGGTTATTAACCCAGGCAGAAAAACAATTTTGTTTTTATTTTCAAAATAATTAATTAGCTGTCCCTTTAATTAGGTGAATTATTCTGTTAATTTAATTTTGCTGCACACAATTGACATAAATAGTTTTTATCGTTGAATACACTGCTTTCTAAATAAAAACTTGACACGTTTGCTTTAATTAGTCCTAATTACGTAATGATTTACTCAATTGGAACAACAAAGGCAATGCGTTCACACCTTAAAACAATGGGCTTAAGTTATAGTAGCATATTTATTTATTTTGCAACATAGTATACACAGTTACAATGTTGAAATGTAAACAAGAGATACCTTTAAATATTTACAAATAAGTGAACAGATAAAAGAGCAAAATTGTCCATCCAATTAATTTCATGCAAGTAATTATAAGTTCATCTGCTTTATTACAGTATTTTGAGGAGTTGTTACAATTCACAATTAATGATATTGGATATTTGAAAATCAGCTTTCATGTCTGTAATTTTGGTTTGATCTGATGTATGGAAATCACACAATAAACTGCTACATATATTTTAAAAAACAAGGCTGTATAGGGCCACCTGAGTTAAATAGTAGTCCGACAAAGGCTGACTCAAAACCTGCGGCTGCTTGAGACAAGCCAGCATTTTTCGGTCTATTAAATTGATCATGCAATGATTATGGAAATTTTGTGTGTTTGTCAAGTGAAAGCTATGGGTAAATATTTTACCTGCGAAAATACTAAATTTCGTTGGTGGACATTTACCTCTTCACCATTAACATTATGTAATTAAAACAGGAAATTTCATTAACAATAAACAGAAAGGTTAAGAGAAATGTAATATTATCAAATCAACAGCCGCCGTTTTTCTTCAAAAAGCTGGTAGCTATCAAAAATCTTGTTTATAGGCCAAGCTGTCAAAAAAGTTTTCACAGATGGATGGTTAGGGGTTTATATGCAAATATAACTTTATTGGGCCAAAGAACATAACTAAATGACTGGAATAATTGTTTTGGCCGTTTTGGGTGGTGGCCGCCCTGGCAAGTGGCCGTCCCCCCCTGGTGGCCTTTCTTCTTCTTCTCTCTGTGTGTTTTCCTAGGTTTCTAGGACGCTCTGGACCTGAAAAGGGAGCTACACGTTATTTAGGTGTTTTATGGCCTCTGATATTTTTGATGCTGTATTTTTTAGTTTGTTTGGTTGTTCGTTATATATGCTTTCCCAATTTTCCTTGGTTTTTTCATCAGGGTGGATGTATTTACATTCCTGTATCACATGCTTCAGGGTCTCATCTTGGGCCTTGCATTTCCTGCATTTCTGGTCTGTGTATTGGTTTTTGTAGTTGTGTTTTACTTTGGTCATTCGTGTTCTTGCCCTGAAGATAGTGCTTGCCTGGGTGCGTGTTAGTTTGCTCATATATGGTTTTCTTTTTTTCGGTACCCATCTTGATTGCGTGTTTTCAAGAAGTGTTTGTACCTTTGATTTTTCTAATGCTTGTGTTTCGATTTTTTGTTTGAAGGCTGAGTATATTTTTTGGGTAATTATTTTGTCTCTGGTTTTTTGGGGTTTTTCCATGTCTTCCCCTGTTATGTCGTATTTCTGCATCAACTGGTTTATCTTGTCATTCCAGCCGCCCTTGGTTTGGTCAGCTACCGTTGTTTCAAGCAGTGGGTTGTGGTTTTCGGTGATTCTGCTTGCCATCCTCATCTTGTTTATGTCCATCATTGTCTCAAAATCTAGGGTTCCTGTTTCGATGAAGATTGTCTCGTTCGGGGTCGATTGTGGAGTCATTAGTAGTCTTTTTATTATGTTGGTCCATATTCTGTTCAGTTCTTTTGTTTCTGTTTTGTTTGGGTTCATTGCTTCTGCTCCGTATGTTAGTATCGGTTGTATACATGCTTCAATGATTTTCCATGCTGCTTCTAATTGTATACCCCGCAGTTCACTGTCGCCGCATATTGCCATCATCGTTTGGTATGCTGCCTCACATTTTGTTCTTGTTGCTTTGATGTGGTCTTTCATGTTGTTTTTGTTGTTAATAAGTACTCCAAGGTATTTGTAGCTGTCTGTTTTTTCGATTTCCATATCTCCGAGTTGGTATCTCTTTTCTCCTTTGGTTTTTCCAATTGTCATTATCTTACTTTTCTCCTGGCCAAATTTGATATGGTATTTCTTGGCAATTTCATCTGTTATTCGGAGCATTTTTTCCATGTCCTCCTCTTTTTCTGCTATGAGGGCGACATCGTCCATCCATAGCAGGCATCCGATTTTCGTGTTCTCATCTATTTGTACTCCTAGGTTTTCTTCTAATATTGCTTTGCTGATTTCATCCATGAGTAGTGCATACTGGTTAACAGATAGTACTCCTCCTTGTCTTATGCTGTCCTTTATCTTGATTTCTCTCGTTGGTCCGTAGGTAGTCTGGATGGTTGCCGTGAGGTCTTCGTTTAGTTTTTTGATGACTTGCCAGTTTTTCCCCTCGACACCATTTGTTTTCATCACGTACATGATTCCGTCCATCCATGCTTTGTCGTATGCTTTTGTAACATCTAAGAAGGTGATGAGTGCTTTCTTGCTCCGTTTCCTGGCTTTGTTTATGGTGTTCTGGAGGATCATCAGGTGGTCACTTGTGGCTCTTCCCTTTTTTCCCCCTGCTTGGTGGTCTGTTATCTTGATGGTGCTTGAGATTCTGTTGTTGATGATTCTTTCAAATATCTTCCCTACATTGCTGGCTAAGGTTATTCCTCTTTCATTTGAGCATTTTCCCTTGGTTCCCTTGCCTTTGTATAGTCTCTTTATACTTCCTTTTTGCCACATTTCCGGGATCTTTTCATTTTCGTAGATTTTGTTTAGGGCTTCTAGGTGTATCTTTAGAGTGTCCTTGTTTGCTTCCAGAAGCACTTCATTGGGGATGTTGTCTGGGCCACACGCTTTTTTCCTTTTTAGTCTTTTTTTAACCGCTTGCAGCTCCATGGTCGTGATTTGGTTTTCTGGTTTGGTTGTTTCCTCACTCCATTGTTTTACACTGTTTTTTATTTGCTGTGTGGTTTCTTCTGTTCCTGGTTCTCCTTCCCTTGCTCTGTAAAGGCTTTCATAGTAGTTTGCAATGTGTTCCCTTGCCCTTTCTGGGTCCTTGATTTTTATCCCTTCCTCGTTGAGGGTTATTTCTCTTTCGATTGCTTTATTCTTCTTTATTTTCCTTGCTGCTTTCCAAATTGCGTCTGACCTTGTTTTGGCGTTTTTGGCGATATTGCGTATTGCCGTTTCCGTTTTTTCTTTTTCATCTTTTTCTATGCTATTTTTCAGTTTCTTTTGGGCTTCAATGTATTGATCCAAGAGTTTTTTCTTCTCTTTGCTGTTTCTTCTTATTTCTTGATGTGCCTTTTTTGTCATTGAAAGTGGCCGTCGTTGATAATTGGCCGTCTTGATTTTGGCCGTTTTGACCGTCCCCAGCTGAGGAATTACACAACGATTTAGATGACCCAATTGCTAAGTGCTCAGCCGTGACTCCATCAAGTCCTGGAGCACCACCTTTGTCTTTTTAAAGTGCTTACAATTTAAGGTAATGTCTTTTTAAAGTGCTTACAATTTAAGGTAAGATTACATAGGCCTATGTAAAATTGAACTTGGGTCCATAAAGTATTAAAGTGATACCTTTTAGGTATAGTATACTTTTACGTATAGTATAAACTTCAAATCAACAAGACTGGGCGTTTTTCTTAAGGGGGGTTAATTGATATTAAGTACTTTCAAATTAGGAGGTCACACAAAGCTTGCTTTGTTTTTAAGGCCTGGTGCAAATAAGAGCGCCACAAGAGGGTGAAAAATAAAGGTGTTCTTTTTGCATGGAATCTTGCTGCAATTCAATGTACATGTATGTGGCAATAAAGAAACAGCAAAATCAGGGTTAAGTGATGATTTCCAACATAGCTATTGGGATTTTTTCAGTGGAAGAAGCAACAACAAAGCATAAAATTCTGGTATGATTTGGTTCTTTTATAAGAAATGTGTTGGTAATATTTAATCAATTTCTGAACCTGTTAGGCCCTGAATGACATGTATGCATATTTTGGAGGGACACAGAACTGTTTAAATTGTTCCAATATTCAAAACTGCCGTTTTTCAAAGATTAGCCCATTCTAACACTTGAATAGAATTGAATATTTCCCAAACAAAGATTTACATAATTCAAAAAACTGATAAAGATGACGAAATTTTGCTCTGTATACAAAGCCTAGCATGCAATTTAAACTTCCGGGTAGATAGAGTTATTAGTATTGAAGATTTAACATGCTGATATGTCACAGAAATTTTTGTTTGAGGAGTCAGGGTCGGGACACAAGCTGACAATCACATAATACACACATGAACTGCTACCAGTGGCCATGGATAGGTCATTTTGCTGGTCTAACATTATTCCTAAATCAGTTTTTAACTTTTAATAGCTTTTACATTCATCCAAGAAAGTTATTTGATAATTTTGAAGTTTATTATTATTGCTCTTTATTTGCCCCATTCCAACAGGACTGGTCTATTTCTGGAGTTATTTTGTCACTTTTTGCCATCTATAATAACACAGAGGACTTGCAGAGTCCATAATTCCCTGTAACCTGCAATTGCAGGTTACACGGTGATGCAAAACGGAAGCTGTTAGGGTCGGGACAGAGGTGTTAGGGTCGGGACATTCAATAGTTTTCAACATTAGCTAAAAATCCAGAAAGGCAGATGTATCCTTTTTGGTCATAAACCATTAAGCCACTGTAGAGGAAAAATTTTGTAGTGAAAAATAGTATGTAGCTTGCCTGTGTGGGACTGAGTGCAACTGCAAAGTTAGTGTTAGGGTCGGGACAATTTTTACAAAGCAAGAAAAAATTATGCAAACAAGTAGATATGACATGTATATATGGAAATGAGGTATAATATGCAATAGAGGGGTTCTCAAACTAAGCTGGGAGAGCTAATGCCACATAGAATACCAAGAACTAACAGGCAAAAAGAGTTGTTGAACACAAAATTTAATTGCTAAAATTTCAATTTTTGGCTTCATTCGCCACTTCGGAGTCTCATTGGCATTATTTGACAAATACACAGGGCATCAGATTGCAACTGATAGTCACAGAACCAGAACTCCCATGGCCACAGTTGAGAATCCTTTCCATTGACAAATTGTTGACATTATTTTCCCAATGAAGTGTTAAACATTGCTCAAAATATGCATGTCACGCTAAAATGCTAACAAAATTGACATTTTCTGGATGTTCCAGACCTCAGCTTTCTAGAACCAATACTCCGATTGCCCTGAAATTTGAAATATTTACTAACAAAATAGTTTTAAGCATATAGGAGAACTGTGGAATGGAGCATACATAATACGCAAAAATTTGCACCAGGCCTTAAATACAAAAACAATGGATTCTTTCTGCATTAAAAACGGTTTGTTTAAGTGTTTGTGAATAAACAATGTTTCTTTATTGCATGCCAAATAATGATTAGTTAATTGTTCAGTTCATGCAGATGTATAGCATGTTTACTTAAATCCGTCAATAGCCTGTCTTTCCGATTGACGGACTTATAAATCATCCAGCTCTGCAGCTGATGTGTATGAATTTTAAAAATGTAGCTGAATTCAATTGCTTTGCACCAACATTGAAATAAAAATAGCTTCTAAGATCCTTGACATTAGCCTATCTTTCTATTTCTTATTGTTAAAATAGATAGAATTATTTTTTTAAAGTTATATTTAGTGTTTGTCATATTTCCCAAATCTGCTTTGTCAAAAGTTACAATGAATATGATTTACCATTTTTTTATCAAGGAAAAAAAAACATGGGATAAATAGGTTATCCAATGGCTGGCCCAGTATTTCCCGGATATTTTCGCCGGAGACCAAGTATTTTCCCGAGACCCGAAGTATTTCCCTGATATTTTAACCAGAGACCAAGTATTTTCCCGAGACCCGAAGGGAAATACTGGGCCATCCATGGGATAACCTATAATTACCAAAGCACATTTGGCTTGGACCCTTGATGGGTATTGAAGCAAGTCAGCCAAAATAAGTCATGCATCCCCTCCCTTTAAAATACTGTTGTGAACTTACCACTCAAGATTGACACCCTACCCAGGACTGAGTTATGACTACAGCCCGGGATATATTCCTTTTTATATTATTTCTACCTGTTTTAGCCCACTGGGCAGCCCAATGGATTTTTCATGTCGGAGCAATTCTCTATGGGTGAGTAAAGATACAATTCTACACTTTTAAGAAATCAGTTTGACTTGGGTCAAAAATATTGCAAGACGTTCAAGCTCATTAAACAAATACTTTTGAACCACTTTAACATTGTCTAATTTAATTGGTTCGGCGGCTTCATGAACCTTTAAGTTTCAGATAAAATGATATACAAGATTATTTATGTAGCAAATTGGAATAAGCCACAAGTTTTTTGAAACTGCCACAACTATCAGCCCATATTGAACAATAATCATGCACTAGAATATCAGCTGTACCTCTTTAATGGCAGCTACCATTAGGGAGCACTATAATAAATGTATTCGTAGGGCTGGGGCTTGGAAAATTCCTTGACGATGGCGTTGACAATAATTACTTATTTTTAGCACACAATGTCCTCAAATATTTGTTTTTAATCAAACAACACCATGATAAGAAATACCCTACCAGAAGTTATTTCAAGACTGCTCACAAAGAATTTTCTTTGTTTCAATCAAACTAGGCAAGAAATTACTTCCGAAAAAACCCCCCACTAAGTTACTTAGGTGAATTGATCATTTGGATGTTGTACTTTTTGTGAAAGATGTTGCTTAATGTCCTTTTTGAATTTACATAAATTTATGGTTGCGAGTTTTGCGGAAGAAATTCTTTCTGAGGTTTTTTGCCTTTGTCAATTTTCATATTTAATATATATCCAATACCCTTCACTACAGTGACTGGTACACTTTAGTACCAGCTTTGGTCACTTTTATGGCAGTTACTCTTGAAACAAAAAATAATCTGCCTTAAAATGACAATTTTTTGGTTTTCATAAGGGGGCAACCACAAGCTGTTTAAATCTCGATGGGGGGCACTTTATGACTCAACTAAAGAAGTTTTTGACAAACATGCCTGAAAACTAGACTAGTGACTTTGCGTAAACCCAATTAATTCAGAAATCAAGAGATTAAACCCCTCAAAATAGCAAAGAGAAAAGCAGAGCGATTCTGGGGGCGAACTGATCTTCAAAAAGACTGGGATAACTTTAAAGAAAAGCAAAAGACATTTAATGAAATGCTTCATCAACTTAAGTCTCACAAAAGGCATTTAATGAAATGCTTCATCAACTTAAGTCTCACAAAAGGCATTTAATGAAATGCTTCATCAACTTAAGTCTCACGATTTATCTAAGTCAAAGATTCAAGCCACAAAAGGAAATTCAAAAGCAATGTTCAAAGCCTGGGGGGGGGGGGGGGTTCTCACTAAATGTCGGTCTACACCTATGTTCGGCTGAAAAGGGCTCTTCAAGGGCTAATTTTCCCGCTAAGGGTCCTAAAATGAGGTCTGAATATTCCTAGACATGGTCCAACATTTCCAGCACTCCGAATTTCGCGTAAAAATCACCTTCCAAAGGACATCCGAGGTGGCAAAAAGGAAATTATTTGGGACAAATAATTAAAATAATTCAGCCGACGCGAAAAAAATTCCTCTTTGAGGGTGAATTTTCCCTAGTCCAAGGTCCTATTTTTGGGTCCCTGGCACTCCGTTACTGGGTCTGGGTGCGAGACGCTCAGCTGAGAACCCCCGTCATATTTCGGGGCGAGAAATCCCCCCCCCCAGGGTTCAAAGTCAACTCCTGCCTTAACAGGAAGCAAGACTTGCCTCTACCAAATCACACTCATGAAAAGGATCCGGCAAATTAATTCAATGACTACTTTGATGAAAATATCAAAACGATAAGGTCAAAATTGGACTCTAATTCAAACAAAACAACTGATGCTCAAATAACTGTCTTGAGCAGACGCTCTCTACTGGACGGGGGGGAGACGAAGCAGCATGCTGAAAGTCTTGTGACTAATGTTTGGCGTGCGAGTCGGCTGTCTCCGTGGTAACCAAAAATCTTTCTATAAACTTAAATAAATAGCTCAGTTTACAATAAACTGTTTAGTTACATAGATAAATATGTTCTTTGAAGTGAA
This sequence comes from Platynereis dumerilii, assembly GCA_026936325.1. Lineage (NCBI taxonomy): Eukaryota > Metazoa > Annelida > Polychaeta > Phyllodocida > Nereididae > Platynereis > Platynereis dumerilii. The sequence continues at coordinate 85,873,842 of JAPTHN010000001.1, read as the reverse complement.
GATGGCCATGTTCAATAGTGAATTAGGAAAAAAAATTAACTTTTCTCAAAAGTTCAGTCTATTTTTAGCCACAAGTTCCAGTCAAAACAGAACCACGTGGATTTCGTGTCTGCCTTCCAACGACACTTTTGGGAATCTGAGGTGACAAAATCAGTGCATATGTAGCTGGGATGGATTATCTAATGACACAGTTTAGATTTTGTGCTTACTGGATAATGACATTGGAGATTACTTCGGAAAACAGCAGTTGAAAGTATAAATTCATTTGGCGGACTGGCGGACTACCACACAATTCAAAAGGTGCGTGATTCATGTCAAAAATATAGTTCCATGAAAAATCGCTTGTGGAGAAGTCTTGAGAGGCCTCTCACTGCCACTGGTTTATTTGTGTGTTGCAGATTGACATAGGCCTAATAGATACCTAGGTGACTTGAGAAACATGGGCCATGTGTTGAACTGTTCCTCGACACTTTGCACTAAATGACGCAAGTTGTGCGACATCATTTGTCACAAGACGCTCGGCATACTGCCATCGACCCCCCCCCCCGTCCACATATTTATATATTTATATATATATTTATCTATCTATCTGTAAACGTTTGCTGATAGAACATTCAGCATTGCTGGACCCAAATGGTGGAATACACTCCCGATCCATATCAAGCAGTCGCCAAATGCAGAGACTTGCAAGAAGCTTTCAAGGACATTTTCTTTTTAATATATTTTAAAACTGTAAACACATATATTTTTATCTGTTTGCTACATTTTATATGACTATCTTAATCTACATTTGCATTTGCATTTTTATAAATTTTACATTTCTGTATACATGCATTGTCAACTGGCTTTTAGGGGGTGGGTTCAAATCTCACCCCGGGAACTCACTTCAGTCCGAGCCCATGGGAGTTTAAATGGAGGCGGGTTGTATCCAATATTCTATGCTGGGGCAACTGAAAGACCCTGGACATCCCTGAATTAATAGGGTATGTGCCATACTCTCAGTCTTTTCATCTCATCATCATATGGCGGTCGCCTGCCTCGATATAGCCCACTAAGGTGCTGCAGAGGCGTAAAACACAAACAAACTGTATACATGCATGTGAAGCGCATCTGATGAATGTACTTTTTAAGACAGCACTATATCAAATAAAACATTTGTATTTGTATCTATCTATCTATCTATCTATCTATCTATCTATTTCATTGTGGTTTCTTCTGTCCCCCCCCCCAATCTACGGGCAACTTACTACATGCCATTGTTATAACAATGACAATGACAGAGGCAGCCGATTTTGTCGACCAGCAGAATAGCTAATCTTTTCTTCTGCAATGTCACCATTATTGGCAACTATTTCAATTATTTCAACAATTTAATTTATGCTACACCACGGAAGGGCTTATTTTTATTTTGTGCCCTTCCATCTGCTGTCCTGTCATCTCCCCTCACTGATGCGAGAAACTTTTTTTAAAATTTGGGAAGTGAATTTTAGAGGGAGTGCACAAACACACTCAACAATAAATGTTAGCAAAATGTTTATACGTGTATATATTTATCAGTGATATATATCACAGACTGCTCCACAGAGAGCCAAGAAATCTATGCTAAATCAGCAGAAATGCATGAAGCGCAATACATGCAGGCCTGATAAACATATTTTAAAAACATGCATGTTGTCCCAGACCAATACTGTTACTCGTTGAACAGTCAATGACGGAACTTCAATGCAAAGCTGACTAAGAAATTCAGTATGGTCAATAGTGTAGCTCAATTCTCTCCCACTTGCATAATAGAAAATCACATAAATATCCCAAATATTCAATTGATATGGACAGACATCCTGTGCTGATACAGAAACGGACCCGGCAGAGAACAGCTCCACCCAGGGCAGCATGATTTAAGGGAAACTCAAGACTGATAATCAAAATCATCATCCAATATACTTATACACCCAACCTTGTAATCAAATATAGGACTGCTATTTCTACAATTTATGGTCATGCAACTTACGAGTTACCGGGCCTGTTACCCAAACGAAATGTGGCTTAGTTCAGTGGTAGTGTTCAAAATTTTAAAAAATCAAACTTCTCTTTTCAATCTTGAAAAGAGGCAATTTATGTTATGGAAAACTTATTCAGTGATACATACTTAGCATTTGAGGGGGTTTTTTCAGGACCCCACCCCCCGGTCCCTCTAGAAAACGAATTTTAGGGGGTCCTAAGAGCATGGGAGAAAAACCAAATTCTAAAATAGTAAATTCAATTGCTTCAAATCAGGCTTATGCCACAGTCTCACGGGAGATGACGGTAAGCTTTTTATCGACGGCGGCGCAGAGCCAGACGATTTCTTGCAAGATTTTCAGTTAGGACGGCGCGAAGGGCAATTATGTAATCAATTAAGGCTCATCGATAACCATGCAACGAAAGCCACGGCGGGGTTCTTTTTGTTCCCTGCGGGGAAGAAAAGTTGTACGCCGTCACCAAAAGTTCGCCGGGGGGAAAGAAATTTCCTCCTCCCGCGGGATACTTTTATATCGCCCCGTGATATAAAAAGTACCCCGCAGGGAACCTATAACTGCCCCTCAGGGAACCTATTTCACCGCGGCGGACTATATTTTCACAGCGCCGGGGATTGCTTTTACGACTGCGGGAATGGTTTTGTTCTCCACGGGGATGTCTGTAGGCCCGAGGGCACATCGCCGGAATGAAAAGCATGACGCCGTTGTCAAGGGCACCGCGGCGGAGGAGGGCGCTGCGAAAGCCAATAAAAAGGGCCGCAGAGGGCCGCCTTGCTTCACTTGCTGCTTGACCTTTGATGGGGACACTCCTGGATGCTGGACAGACATGATGGCTGAAGAAGATGCTGGGGAAGACCTTGACGTTGCTGTTGTTGCTGCTGTTGCTGGTGCTTATTATCTAAGAAGAATACGGAGGAGGAGGAGGATGAAGAGATGGTGGATTCGGAATTGGCTGCTGCAGAGGGAACAACATGGCCATTTCTACCAGCTGCTGCCTGAATTGGCCAACAATGATGTCTCTGGCTACTACAACTTCTGCAGAATGCCTCCTGACATTTTTGCTGAAATCCTGGCTGCTGTGGCTCCTGCAATTACAAAACAAGACACCAACATGAGGACTTGAGGAGGGCTCTGGAACCTGGATTGAAGTTGGCAGTCACCCTACGGTACATGGCGACAGGAGAGAGCTACAAGTCCTTGGCCTACGGTTTCAGAGTGGCTCCCAACACCATCTGCAATTTTATCCCCAGTGTCTGCATTGCCATCATGCGAGCTTACGAACATCTGCTGACCCTGCCAATGGATCCAGCATCCTGGAAGGAAGTTGCCAAGGGCTTCGAGAAGAGGTGGAACATGCCCCATTGCATCGGAGCACTGGATGGGAAGCATATTGGCATCAGATGTCCTCGGAAAGCTGGGTCAATCTACTTCAACTACAAGGGCTTCCATTCCATTGTGCTTATGGCTTTGGTGGATTCTGACTACAAGTTCCTCTACGTGCAGGCTGGATGCCAAGGAAGCTCATCGGATGGAGGAGTCTTCCTGGACACAAGGCTGAGGGACCTGCTGGACGAAGAACGACTTGGGCTACCCCCTGCTGAACCTCTACCTGGCACAGTTGGGAATCCTTTTCCATACTTCATCGTTGGAGATGAGGCCTTCCCCCTGAAGAGCTGGTTGTTGAAGCCTGTTCCAAGAAGAAACCTTGACATCCCCTCCAGAGTCTACAACTACAGAATTTCAAGAGCCAGGAGAGTGGTGGAGAATGCCTTCGGTATCCTGTCCCACAGGTTCAGATGCTTCCTAACTACGATGCCCCTGAAACCCGGCAGAGTGGCAGCCATCACTCTGGCAGCCTGTCCTCTACACAATCTTCTGCGATACAGAATAGGAATTCATCGAGCCATGGACAACGACGTAATGGACAGAGAAGATCCTGCAACCCATGAAGTCACTGAAGGACTGTGGAGAGGAAACCCCTTGCATGACCTTGGATTCGCTCCAGCATATGGAAATGCCACCAGACAAGCCAAACAGTACCGAGACTACCTACGAGACTACGTGAACAGCCCAGCAGGAAGTGTCCCCTGGCAGATGGAAAAAATTTGAAGATGAAGCAGAGAAGCAGCAGCAGCAGCAACAGCAATCCAATGCCCCCCTTAAAAACCACAAATTAACCCAGCCCTTGTAAGGGCTTACCACTTCCTCCAGAAAGAGCAGGCCTTGTACACATCTTTATGTTGACAAACCCCCCCCCCAAAAAAAAAAATCCCTCCCTGCAACAACTACATTTTTTGTGACGTACATAAAATAGCAAATTTTTAGCTTTGTATCTATCTGTACAACCCATTTAAATCACTTTCACTTCCTCTCTATCTGCCTATCTATCTAGCTATCTATCTGGCTATCTATCTAGCTATCTATCTGCCTGTCTATCTGTATATCTATCTGCCTATCTATCTATCTATCTATCTGTCTATCTATCCAAGTGCAATCCCTGCAAAGTGACGATAACTGCTTTTGTTTTCTGCAGTGTATATATGTAACGAGCATTGTGTTCCATCTATCTATCTATCTATCGATCCAAGTGTCATCACTGCAAAATGACGATCACTCGTTTTTCTTTGCTGCAGTGTATATGCGACGTCCAAATATTTTCTTCTATCTAGCTATCTATCTGCCGATCTATCTGCCTATCTATCTGCCTATCTATCTGTCTATCTATCTGCCTATCTATCTATCTATCTATCTGTCTATCTATCTATCTATCTATCTATCTATCCAAGTGTCATCACTGCAAAATGACGATCACTCGTTTTTCTTTGCTGCAGTGTATATGCGACATATCCAAATTTTTTCTTCTATCTAGCTATCTATCTGCCTATCTATCTGCCTATCTATCTGCCTATCTATCTGCCTATCTATCTGTCTATCTATCTGCCTATCTATCTATCTATCTATCTATCTGACTATCTATCTGACTATCTAGCAATCTATCTATCTATCTATCTATCTATCTATCTATCTATCTATCTATCTATCTATCTATCTATATTAATTAAAGTGGTGAAAAAACATTAATTAAGAAAGCAGAAATGCCACCTGTACTGGTTGAGCAGAAAGTGAAAATGGGCCAAAAAAAAGAAGGGAAATAGCACCTTGCTTTTATGAAGGTGTTTAAAATTTACAAGGGCCAAGACCGGAATTCTTTTTGGGAATTTGTCAACTTTTTTTTTTGGGGCTCTTTTCATTTTTGCTCTTGTTTGTCATCGCAAGAGTTTTTTTAGTCAACATAAGATGTGTACGTGGCCAGCTCTTTTGGGAGGATTTGGTGGCCCTTAAAAGGGCCAGGGGTTTTTTTTTCCTTTTTTCAGACGACTTGAACAGGCATCACTTCCTTGGAGAGGACAGGTTGACTTGGCTCCACTGGAACGACAATGGAGTTTGCCGCTGGTGGACAAGTGTCGGCTGCTGCTGCTGCTGTAGAGACTGCTGCTGCTGCTGTAGAGACTGCTGCTGCTGCTGTAGAGACTGCTGCTGCTGCTGCTGCTGTAGAGACTGCTGCTGTAGTGGTGGCTGCTGCTGCTGTAGAGACTGCTGCTGCTGCTGTAGTGGCTGATGCTGCTGTAGAGGCTGCTGCTGCTGCTGTAGTGGCTGCTGCTGTAGTGGCTGCTGCTGCTGCCCAAAAGAGGGTCCGGGGAAGCCAAGCTTCTGGGGGCTGTCAAGCATCAGCTGGGTGAAGCTTAAAGATGACTGCTGCAGGGCTGGAGTCTGGCTTCGAATTGGCTGCAGGGACTGGAACTGGCTGCTGCTGCTTGGCTGGGACTGCAACTGCTGGCGTGGAGGCTGGGACTGCATCTGAAGACTTGTCGAAGGCCTTGTTTCCTGGGGCTGCTCGGGCTGCTGCTGAGTTGTTGGAGGCTGCTGCAAGTCCTCGTTGACAAAGGATGGAGCAGGACCAGGAGGAGGGATGTATTGGTGCTGCTGCTGCCCTAGGATCATCTCCACATTCTTTTGCTGCGTCATCAGGATTTTATCTTGGACGGCCGCCTGTACAAAGTAGTGGTCCGTCTGGCTCAAGGAGTGCAGGAGGCGAAGTCTCAGGGCACGGTTCATGTTCTTCCCAGATGTGAAGATACTCCTGCACATGTTCTGCAACTGGTGTACTTCTGGATCCAGCCTGTGAGCAGTTTGTGGGCACATGTCACAGAATGGTCCTGCCGGCTGAGGTGGTGCTGGTTTCCTGGGCCTGTCCGAAGTGTAGTGACCAGCAATTGAAGTCAGGGCAGAGGCCATCTCCTGGTCTGTGTCCTTCCTCTTCTTGGATGGCTTTCGTCCTGGGAAGACCTGCGACTGCTGCTGGGATGGCTGGAGGGACTGCTGGGACATCTCCTGGGAGGACTGCTGCTGGCTGGCTGGGAGGCTGTCATCCAGATCGGGCATAGGATTGTAGTCCATGGGGGCATCAGAATCGGACGACAGGCGGTTACTTCCTCCTGGTCCAGTGAAGCTGGAGATTTCCACGGCACCCTTCGGAATGATGGAGGCCCTCAGGAATTCACACTTCGCCAGGATGTACTTGTCTCGGTCGGACATCTTCTTTCTGCCAGCTCCAGAAGCTTGAGGTCTGATGATCTTTCCGAAGGCAGTCCTGATGTTGCTCCTCCATTTGTGGACTTTAGCTGCTGTGATTTCTTTCCCCACTAGCAATGTAAGTTCTGCTGCTTTCTCTGTATCCAGTCTGTCCTTCTGTGTACTCTTGAAGGTGGTGGAGCCCTTGGAGTACAGGTCCTTGTTCTCCCGGTACCAGTCGATCAGCTCATCCTCCTGCTCTTCTGTGATGCCCAGTAGGTCCCTGGAGTTTTTCTTTCTGTAGCCCTTCTTCTTCTCCTTGTGGACAAACTGGCCATCGGAGTCCTGGATCAGCTCAACCTCAGATCCAGTGTTGTCAGAATCTTCCGTCGCCTGGTTCTTCCCCTTGTTGCCCTTGGACTTGGCAGCATTCTTCTTGGGAGTATCTTCCTCAGTGGTGGCATCGTACTCGGACTGCAGGGTCTGCTGGTGGATTGCAGCTGTCAGAGTTGGTACGGAGTCATCATCTTCATCAGCAGGAGTATCATCTGGAGGTGGAGGTGGAGGCTGGACTGCAGTCTTGGCTCGGGTCTGGGCTGGAGTGACAGGCTTGACTGGAGGCTTGACTGGAGGCTTGACTGGAGACTTGGCTGGAGACTTGGAGGTGGCTTGACGCTTGGCTGAAGGAGACTTGCCAGGAGTGCGAAGCCTTCCCCTTGGAGCAGTCTTGGTGGGAGACTTGAAGACAGCAGCATCAGCCGACTGGGTGCGCTTGGTTGGAGACTAAATGTCTTGACAGAAGCAGCAGCATCAGCAGGCCTGCCACGCTTGGTTGGAGACTTGACATCAGCATCAGCAGACTTGGGACGCTTCTTCTTGGCTGCAGCAGCAGTGGCAGGCCTGCCACGCTTGGTTGGAGACTTGACAGCAGCAGCAAGCTTGGCCAGGACTTGATCTTCATCTTCATCATCATCATCATCTTCATCCTCCTCATCAGGTTGTTGTTGCAGCACTTTGGGTGGTGTGGCGCCCTCGAAGATGGTCTCACTGGTCACTGTTGATGTAGCAGTGGTCACTGCCACGATGCTGTCCGGCAAGCTGAACATGCTTGGAGACAATGTAACAGCTGTCTAGTCTATGAAAGGAGCTGGTGAACCAACTGGAGTTGAAGATGGAGTGGTCAGTGGAGTGCTGGCTTGAATGTTGCCCTTGGTTGGTGCCCTCAAGGTCTTCTTCCCTCTTCCTCTGGGTCCCATCTTGAAGCAGGATCAATCAGAAATGAAGCAGGATGAATCAGCAATGAAGCAGGATCAATCAGCAATGAAGCAGCGATTCAGCAATGAAGCAGCAATTCAGAGTGTCATGGAGTATAGATGCGTTCGTCTTGAAGTTCAGAGTGGTTATGGTGCTCTAGTGGCTGCTCTTCTATTTATATGCGAGGCGCGCGCCAGTGCGTCTCCAAGGCTGACCCCCCATTCGCGCCGTGGCACGAAAGGTCGACGCCGCGATGCTTTCAGTACCCCGCGGACAAAGGATTTTGCTAAAAATAGCCCCTCTGGCGCCACTCTGTCTGCTCCTGGAGGGGGTCCAGACGACGGCGCGAAGGTTATGCACACGTCCCGGAGCATTTTCCTTGACGGCGGAGTGCAGAAGAACCGCGGCGTCGACCTTTTTGGCGCCACGCATAGAATCCCGCTCGTTTTACAAATCCGCGGGAAAGTTTTTGCCCCTCAGTGGCGCAAAAACTTCGACGCGGTCTTTCTTTTCTGATCGCGGCGTCAAACAATTTTTCTGGTCTGCTCCGTGGCGGATTTTAAGAATATTTGTACTGGTTGAAACTTTTTTTCTGCTCCGTGGCGATTTGAAGTGACGGTAAGAAGCAGGTTTCTCGACGGCGCGCAACCAAAAGATGTCCGGCGGGAACCTAAAATGCCCCTGCGCGATACGTAAAAAGAGGAAATATTTTTCCGTCTTTCCTGAAAATACTTCGACGCCGATTCAAATAGTTGTCCGGGAGCCGCCGTGAGAATGAAGCATAATTAGTTATTGCTCCTCAAACTCAGTGTAACTTGTCACGCTGAAGAGCTCTGAAGGTGTCAGACCAGTGTAGTAGGCCTATTTATTTTCGAAAGCAGACCAAATCTTTAAAGCAAAAGAGACTTGGGCAGAGAGATACATTTATTTGATCCAAGTAGATAGATAGATACATAGATGGATAGATAGATAGATCTATAGATAGATAGATAGATCTATAGATAGATAAATAGATAGATTTAGACAGATGGATGGAAACTGGACACGTCTTGATCTATGGACAGATGGCATGCATTGTGTACTTGTGCGGTTGGCCTGCATGTCCCTCATGGGCAAAATGAAATCATTTTTATGACCAGAGCCCTGCACGCTCCTGAATTCGGGGGCAGTTCCCGAATTCGGGAGAACCTGTCCCGAATTCGGGAGCTCTCCCGAATTCTGCACTTTCCCGAACTGGTTGTGCTGGTGCACACCGGATCAGCCGGGGCAGCTCAGTAACTAAATAAATTATAAGTAAAATAAAGTCCAAGATAATGTGTTCTTATAATGTGAAGACTTATGAAGAGAAATATTACATCAAACTATGGTCGTATATAAACTGAACCAAATAAAAAACGCAAAACTATTTCTAGGGCTGTATTTTTGTGTATAAAATTCAGAGGGGCTTTTGTGTTTATGTATATGTATGATCAGGTGTCAAAGAACCTAGTTGCTTCAAATCACTCAATTGTGACCATTTCTTGTGCGTCTGTTGCTAGATTTGTCACATTGGGGTATGGCCACTGGAAGGGAGTATATAAGGCACCCCATAGGGCAAATCTAATAATTTCATGTGAAAGCTTGAAGAAAATTATGAAAAAGGCCACACAATTCACTTCAATAAGTGCCATCTAACTTGTTAAAAATTTAGGTTTTCGGGAAGTCAGAGCAGAGTTTGTCACATGCAATGATATTCCAATGCAGCAATGCAGCAATGGAAACAAGTCCTCAAACCGCCTGTACAATAGCTGTGGCATCAAAAAGTTGTATGGTCTATCAGAAAGACCTAACACAACCTCTATAACAGCTTCACATGTAAAAATTGGCATTGTGTGTGCCGGTGTGCACTCCTTGTGCTATTCTCACAACCTGACATCAGCCCACGCAGTAAATGTCACAAAGAGGGTAAACTTGGTACTGCTGCATGTCCTATGGCTGCTATACAGGGTGTGTAAGGTCTTTCTGATGGACCCTAAGCTTTTTACCACTCTCAGGCTGTTTTAGGACCTGTTTCCACAGCTGCATTGTTTCACTGGAATATCGTTGTGTGTGACAAACTCTGACATGACTTTTCAAAAAACAAAATTTTAGCATGTTAAGTGATAGCAACTGAAGTGATTTGTATGGCATTTTTCATCATTTTCTTCAAGCTTTCACATGAAATCATTAGATTTGCTCTCTGGGATGCCTAATGCCCCGGTCCACTTGTAATACCCCAATGTGATAAACTTGGCCATAGACATGCAAATAACGATCACACTTGAACAATTTTTTGTAACTGAGTCCTTTGATACCTGATTACACACATGCATACAATAAATAACCAATCTGAAGCAAATACAGAAAAATAAAGCCTTGGGTATAGTTTTGCGTTTTTTATTTGGCTCAGTTTATATGAGTTCAGTTTAACAAGGTTTTTAACCAAAGCATTTTGAGATGTTTTATCAACTTCACACTTTAAATTACTATATCATAATCTTCATATTTGTTCTTTTACAAACTTTTTTATCTGTGATTTCCCGAATAATGGGGGTTAAATAAATATTTAAAAATAAAAAAGAAAATAAAAGTTTCATTTCATCCATTGATTTTAATTCTGCCTTTATATATATAGAATTTTATTGGACAACTGAATATCATCAAGATACATGTGTCATATATAATAGGGTCTGTTGTTCTTCAATGCCAATTATGTATAGCCCGTCGGTCTCATGCCAAACTCAGTCATAGGAAAATCTGCCAACTGAGAAAACTGAGCATAGATGAAAAACAAACAAATCTTAAGATAACAGGGGAATTTCAAGAGCTATATGCATAAAATTTACATGAATGGATCCAGCATTTGGAGACTGAAAATTTGAGAACAATCAATACATTGGCAAACTTCAAAAAGAACCTTAAAACTCACTTGTTTACAGCGAAACACTTTGATATAGAATTAAAGTGGACTGTGGCACTGTGAAAATGGCATGTCGTGTGTCATCATGCTGATGATTTGTCATGATCAAACCCTATAGATACTTTCAATGTTAATTTGATTTAAGGAGACACATCCCACTTGTTGGTGACGTGACAGCCAAACGAAAGGATTATACATCTGATTTTCACTCTAAAATTTGTTATGAGAAGTCAAATGGCTTACTCTTGATCATGACTAATCAAACAGCCTCTATGTTTCCCATGTTGAAAGTAGAGAAGATGACACTTCATCGGCTATCATGTGTCACGAAGTGCCATTTTCACAGTGCCACAGGTCACTTTACAAATGTAATTCTATATCAAAGTGTTTCGCATGTAAACAATTCTACCCTTGAGCTCATTTTTGCAGCCCTAATGAGCAGTTAACTGGAATTAGTGATATATTAGGCCTAAGTTATTATAATAATAACAAATATTATCATTATTACCCAAAAAGTACCAAACATAGCTGAGGGACATCCAATGGGGGTAATTGTAGTTGATGAGGTGCCCACTGCCCAAGTCTAACTTGTCAATAAACAGTCTTTGTTATCAAAATATTTCTTTTATTGATAACATTTTATATAAACACCCAGCTAAAAACAGTGTAGATAGGCAGAAGGACAGAAAGACAAAAAGACAGATACATGGATAGACATGCAGATAGATAGATAGATTGATTGTTTGATTGATTGACTAATAGACTGATTAATCGATTCATTCATAGATGCATAGATAGACAGACAGACACCTAGACAGAATGATGAATGGATAGATGAATGATAGATGGATAGATAGATAGATAGATAGATAGATAGATAGATAGATTGATAGATAGATAGAAAACATCTCTTATTTCTTCAATGCTAAACAGAGGAATTGTTATGCTATGTAGCCACTGGAGGGTAATTAGATCACTGAAATGTCATTAAGAAGGGGCTTTTAACTTATACTTGTGATTTTTAGAGGCGATGCATCAGCCCTTCGCTGATATGTTCTTAGTTACTCTATTTAGAGCCACTCGCCTCTGTATAGATTGCCACAGGCCTCCCGACAGGAGGCTTTTTCTAAGATTCAAGAATCAGCCTGTTAATCTACGTCAGCAAAACGGGGGCTAGCGCCGTGCATAAAATGCGGACCGGGCCAAATTTGCGGAACGGCGGGCTGCGAGATTTTGTAATAAAACGCGGATACGCAGTTGCGGAACGGGGCGCTTTTTGCGGGATCGGCCGTTATTAAATGTAGTTGGGGTCAAACATGTGGAACAAGCTGAATTTGCCTTAAAAATCGCCTCTATTTTTTTTTGAAAAAATTTTCTTGTTCACACACATCATTACAGTCTCATGAGAGACGCTGAGTGAACCTTTGATACAGCCGGCCGTGCCCTCTTCCCCTTATAGCTCTATGGCCGCATGCAGTGCATTGTATTTCATGTATGATTTGCCTCTTGTTGTTAAAATTGCCCTGGAAATAGAGAAATTGGTCATTTTTCATTGTGGTATGTAAACTTTTGGGCAGAACTGTATATCACAGTTCCAATCAAAGTTGATCGTTGATTTAAAAATATTTATTTCATTGAAAGTTATTGTCGGGTGTTGTTTGTTCTAACAGATGAAGAATTTGAAGATTCTTTCTATTTTCAGCGCAAGTTCTTCCGGTGAAATAGCACATAGTAATAAACAATTTATAATAGTTGGTGATCACCAATATTGATTTATGTTAATTGGTATTTGTCATTTGATTTTCGATCAGGCTATTGCTAGAAATACGTTTCTTCACAATTTTCAAATACTTGAATAGGACAAATAATTTGCATTCCATAACAATATCAAAATAAGTGAGATGTAAATGACAATCATGGCATGCACACCATATATCTGAGTTTTTTTTAATTTATTTGCAAAAAGTCTAAATGCTTCTGCAATCCCCAATTTCAGTTATATACAGTTCATGCTTACAAGTGATGTTTTGTTATATGATATTACGAATAATCCCTGGCTAAAACAAAGATCGAGTTCCACTTGGCAAACAGAGTAGTAATCTGACACATCTGTTCTAATTAAATAACTTTTAATTCAGTCTAACTATTTTGACAAAAATCCAATGTTTCAGTTGCACAGAAATGGCAGCATTTGGTTTAAAACATTTTGGAAGTGACCTCAACTGGTAGTCCATTTCGATTTCAATGACTGTGTTGACCCTTCCAACGAGGTCAGAACATTTCATGGCAATGTCTCTTTTTCTCAGACTGGTCAGATGTCAAATAATTGCCAAATGCTTGACCTGGTTTTGCCAAGCAAGCTCTTTTCCTGAAGTTTGACCTCAGGCAGAGTATCACTCCTTAATTTATACAGAACGAGATACACACAGATCTTGCAGGATACATGTTATAATACCCAAGGCATACTGTTTTTCAAGTTTTTTTTAAAGACCTGTCATAGTCAGAGCAGTGCCATATCATCTGCATAGAAGACTGCCGGTATAATGATGCCCAACAATCATCCAGTTCCACCGGCCATTATATTAACCTCCGTGCCAGCTTACCCATATTGCAGCAAAATCGCTTGGGGGATCCTTTTGAGTCATCACAATATCCAATTAACTATACATATCTCAAATAAAGTCTATAAGCTATCACTTAAGACCAAAATTTGGTAAAAAAATCTTGATCGTCCATATTGTTCATCCATATGATGGACCATATATCTGATTGATCTGGTTGTATTTGAATTATTATTCTCTCATTTACGGAATAATGAAAATGAACTATCACAGCATAACGTTTTCTACATATTTAATTGTCAGAATTTCAAGGATGACTCTATGGATTGTGTTAACCAGGTATATAAAATTAGTGATTTCCTGCGCCTACAAGAGCACTGTTTATTCACAAGCCAATTTGATGCTTTCTTGAATATTGGAAATATAAGTTATACTGGATGCAGCCCCATGGATGATAGTAAAGAACTTATTGTAATTATGAAGTGAAAGACGTAAAATGTGAAAGTACCAGGTTTTGTGCTGTTAGTGTACAAATTTAGGAATATTATAAAATTATCCTGATTAATTGTTACCTTCCTTGTGATGACCATTACAGGAGCACCAAGTATGACACACTTGTGGAAACCTTAAACCAAATTGGTGTTGTTCAAAAAATGCTTTCTGCTTACAAGCTAAAGAGTCTAATGTATCATAGCAATTCTTCTGTGCAATATATAAATTTGAAAGCAAGGGCTTAGGATCCCGATCACTAATTGATCATTTTTGTGTCAGTGATGGAATATATAATAGTGTCCTTAAATATTACACTATTGCTGAAATCGACAATTTCTCAGACCATGCTTTGGTGTGCACACTCTATATTGATGTCTCAGCCTCTGAGGTAACTGATAAATTATACACCCCAAGATCAGCCTGGTATAAAGCTGATAGGAATATGGTGAACAAATACAATGAAACGCTGGATAAAATGTTAAAGAATAGGAAGCTTTCCACTGAGGCAATTGGATGTTATGACCTGAAATGTGATAAACATAATAAGGTCATTAATGATTTTTATGAGACTGTGGTGAATGCTTGTTTATTGTCGGAAAAGGAATGCATCCCGTTTACGGGCAAGGGATCAAAAAAGAGAATTCCAGGTTGGAAAGAGCATGTTGTGGTGCACTACAGACGGCAACATCATAAAGCCATTAAATTTTACAAAAAACAGGAAGATACGATTAAGGCCACAAGAATTGCCGAAGCATTCAAAGAATCGCAATCAATGCGTTTCTGAGATGAAATAAGATGAATAAAAAAGCCTAAAAAACAGATAGCAGTAAAATTTAATGTTGATGGCAGAAGCAACCCGAAAGAGATTTCTAACCTGTTTCAGGACAAATTCAAGCAACTTTATTCTTCTGTGCCTTACACCAAAGATAATATGGATAATTTAAAAACTAGGATTGATAAACGAGTTGTGATAGACAACAGCAAACTCAAAGAGGATGGCAAATTTATGAGTGTAAAAACAATCAAAGCATGTATAAGACAAATGAAGTCTGGGAAAATGATGGCAATAAAAATCTGATGTCGGATTGCTTGAAAAATGGGCCTCATCGCCTGCATGTATACTGCTATCTATGATGTTCCGAGCAATGCTAATTCATGGGTACTCTCCTGATGACTTGATATTGGGCACAATGACCCCAATTCCGAAAGACAAGAGTGAAATCAACAATTCAGCAAAGTATCGAGCAATAACCCTCAGTTGCTCCGTTGGAAAGTTATTTGAGCTTGCAGTAGTTCATGATTGTGGAAAGTGCCTTGAAACAGATAGTCTACAATTTGGGTTTAAAAAAGAATCTTTGACCTCGCTTTGCACATCTGTCCTTCGTTAAGTGCCAACACATTTTACCAGTAATGGAAGCAAAGTTTATGGACTTCTGGATGCTTAAAAGGCTTTCGATCGTGTGGAGTACACTAAACTATTTAATTGCTTATTAGATAGGAAGGTAAATGCACTATATGTGAGATGTTTACTCTACATGTACACAAATCAAAAATTACTTGTCAGTTGGCAAGGTGCTGCTTCTGAATTATTCACTGTCAAAAATGGAGTGAAGCAAGGTGGTGTTCTGTCACCTCTACTGTTCAGTGTCTATTTTGATAAATTATTACATCGCCTTAAATTGTCTGAGATTGGTTGCCATGTGGGACCACATTATACTGGTGTTCTTGCCTATGCAGATGATATTGTTTTGCTTTCTCCCTCCTTAATAGGATTAAGGAAACAAGTGAAGATATGTGAGGATTTTGCCATTGATTATCAAGTTACATTTAATGGGCAAAAGAGCCAGTTCATTGTTTTCCACAATGGGAAACGAATGAGTGAAAAGCCAGAAATTTGGTGTTGTGGTGAAAAGTTAAGATCTCAAGATAAAGTCATTCACCTGGGGCATGCCCTACACTCGAATCTAAATGAGGACGATGCTGAAGATGTAACTGGTAACTTTTACAGACAGTTTAATCATTGTAAACTAATTAGTGGGAGAAATTGAGAATGCTGATATCGGTGTAAATGTAGGTGATGAAAAGCTGTCAATGTTACTCTATGCTGATGACATTGTGTTAGTTTGCGAGTCCAGAGAGAACAGCTCTCCAAATAGAAACTGTCACAGTGGTGTATGATTGTTTGTTTGTGTTTTACGCCTCTGCAGCACCTTAGTGGGCTATATCGAGGCAGGCGATCGCCGTATGATGATGAGATGAGAAGTCTGTGAGTCTGGCACATACCCTATAAATTCAGGGATGCCCAGGGTCTTTCAGTTGCCCCAGCATAGAACACTGGATACAACCCGCCTCCATTTAACGTCCCATGGGCTCGGACTAAAGTGAGTTCCCGGGTTGAGATTTGAACCCACGCCCTCAAAGCCAGTTGACAAGCGCACTTACCAGTTAGGCCACGGGGGAACTCAGTGGTGTATGAAGATGAGTATGGAGGTAAATTCAGATAAATCGAAAATTGTACATTTCAGGAAGGGACCAAGTGTAGAATGGTGTAAAGGGCCATATAAGTATAGTTCCCTATCAGCGTGCCTCGGCAGTCCAACGTCGGCCCGAAGCTGGTCCGATGCTACTGACATCGGACTGACGCTGTATCACATTATAGATATTTAGGACTAGTTGGGTCACCCAATCTCTAAAATGCCAATCTCCAAATAATCAAAAAGATTCGATTTAGATATTGGCACCAAGTTATTCATTCCCATCTCTGCAATTATCGCTCATGGATGTCTTTAAGGGCCACTTAGTACATTCACAAATAGTGAATTGAAATTATCCCAATCCTGCAATTATCACCCATCAAGTCTTTTCTGAAATGCGGAACAGGGTTGCAGGATGCGGGATTGTGGAATTTGCTTTTTCTTCAGAATTAGGCCTTGTGAATATAAGTCTGGGGGTACTTTCTTATTTAAAACACTTCTAATGATGACAGAGCCATCATATTTTCACCTTTGGATTTGTCTTGATCAGATCTGTTCAGAATTCTTCGTTATATCTTCGCAGCTACATTGAAAAGTTAGCATATATTTGATCTCTATTTTAACAGAATTATATTTCATTTAGTCAAGTAAGCTTTCGTGAAGTTACAGCCACACTAAAGGTAAGGCTATTGGCCTATTATGAAAATATATGGGAAGGCAAACCAAGAGACTGTTATTCAGGGCAACGGTGGTAACAAATTACGTACAGAAAATTTAAAACAGAGTTTAAAACAGAGGCTCATGTGAAAATTGCAAATAGGAAACATAGACAAGCGTCAGCCAAGTTTCGATGTAGGGTAGTGCCCATCAGAATAGACACTGGACGATTTAATGGTGAAAGTGTTAATGAAAGAATCTGTCAAATTGTAATAACGGAGAAGTAGAGAATGATCTTCAAAAAACACTGTGTGATCAGGTGTACCATGTATGAGAATGTTAGAAAGCCTTTAATCGATCCTGCTATTAGGAACTGTCTAGAATTTAGATGATGAAAGGAAATTTATATTCTGAATGAGTGAGGAGTCAATGGCTTATGAGACCGCCAAAGCTTGCAAATTGATCCTAAAAACCAGAAAATATTTTATATACTGATTTTAGTTTATTTTTGAATGAGGATTTAATGATTAGAAATGTTTTATATACTGATTTTAATTTATTTAATGAAGGTGGATTTTACGTCTCGGTGCTTGGAAGCATGTAATTTTTTTTAACTTCTTTCATAACTCCTAGAGAGTGGCCTGAGCTATTTTTATATTTAATATAACTGTATTTTTATGTGCCCAGGGTGGGCTAATAAAATCTTGAATTAAACCGTTGTCAGAATTCATGGTCATGCATGAGTAAATTCAGTTCTTTCATGTTTTAACTCCAAACTTTGGGTATCTGTTTCTGGCATTAATGCTAATGAAATTCTAACATGAATTATACCAGGTGACAATAGAGGCTATGATGCTACAGTTGAAATTTTCAGGGCAGTTGTTCCACCACAGGGGCAGTTGCCTCATGTGGATGTATAGGGAGTATAATCTCAATCTTAATGTTAAGTATGAACTCTCTGTGCACACAAGATAAATATATAACACATGTTTTGGGCATTTTGGCAGGTGGTATTCTTTTTCTTTGGACTGAGCAAGCACATTGGGCTTGTACTTAAACATTAAAATTAAAATATGTCCTCATGTCTTGCAACCACAACTTCAAATATCACTCTTTTCCAAATTATACCGCTCTTTTGGGTGAAAAAAGGAGTTCAGAAATGCCTGTAATTATGAAATTCCTACACACTGAACACACTGTTGTCACCAGACCATGAATCAATTGGCATACCCTTCAGTGATCATGTGAATCAATCCCTCCGGGAAATATTTCAGTTAAGTCTTGCCTCACAGGATCACTGCTGGGAAAGCTCCAAACACCTTCCCTCGGCATCCCACTTACCCAAACTAACCACCTATCCTTATTTTTCTGCCCTGTCTTTCTCTCACAAGCGAATAACCTTCTCAATCCTCTTTTATTTCCAATTTTTACTCTGCCTCAAAATTGTCCCCAGGAGTGCTGAGTGCATGGATCTGTCAAAGTGCACATGAAATGCTTCTCTCAAATGTCTTCTCCTGCTTTTACTAATGCAACTACAAGAGTATACTTTGTGAAACTCTAAACCGCTATCAATACAAAGGCTAATTATTGCACTACATTTCCCATTTTTAATGCAACTTTACTTTTCATGCATTTATAGCTATTTATAACCAAACTAATACTTCCATATATATATATCCATTCAGTTGCACTGCAGCAGAGAAGCCCAACTGGTGGTTGACTACACAATTACATTTCTGCCAGCTGCATCACAAGAATGCAAACCCTTCTTCTTTGTTGCTTAGTCTCATTTCCTTATTCAGTTGCTTTTCCCCCCATTGCAACCTGCCTTTAATAATGGGTCAATTCTAGTCTATAATACTTCAGCTTGTGCTCCAGGACCAGTGCAAAAAAACTATTGCACTCTCTTTGTGATTCCAGCTTTTGAGGGCACTTTCGATTCAAATTGTTGCTCACTAGAAGCACCCATGCATTGCTTTTGCTGTTTGGGGAGCATGCAATCAACGAACATCATACTTTACAAAGCAGTGCATACTGTTTATATGCGATTTGGTCCCTGGTCCGATAACCAGAGTGCAAATGCACCAAATTGTTGTACTTTGTAATGACTTTGCCATTCATTTTTAGTGCACATATGTTTAAACAATGTTACATTTAATTTTACAAAAAGAAGTATGCAAGTCTTT
Source organism: Platynereis dumerilii (assembly GCA_026936325.1). NCBI lineage: Eukaryota > Metazoa > Annelida > Polychaeta > Phyllodocida > Nereididae > Platynereis > Platynereis dumerilii. The sequence continues at coordinate 85,854,693 of JAPTHN010000001.1, read as the reverse complement.
TGTTAATTAAAAAAAAAAACAATTGAATACAGCAAATTTCTTAGAGCAATCATTTCCTGTAGTGAGAATAACATAATTGAGTTTTTCTTTTGCAGAAAATGGTTGCTTCACAAAAAGAACAAACTGTCGCCAGACGATGCATCACTACCAGGAGTATCCATTCTAAAACCTCTCTCTGGGGCAGATGACAACCTCCTGCACAATTTGGAAAGCTTTTTTACAATGCAATATCCAAAAGTGAGTACTTGAAAAAATCGAGTGAAACTAAATCAAGTTCACTCAAATTCACAGGTTGCAGTTGCTCTGTTGTCCAAGGAATAATCTCTATTTATTATTTATTGTGTATTGAGGTCCTTATATATTTGGGACGCCTTTTAAAAAATTGGCATCAGTTTGTTTCAATAATTGTTTAATCGCTATGTATTTATCCAGTAGCACAGTGCTACTGAACAAAGTCCAAGATTAAACAAGAAAAGAACCCTTAAAACATAGGCTAAGCAGCAGCAAACCTTCAGCGAATAACACATTTAGGAGATTACAATTACACCATAAAATAGATGTGTTTACATATTGGATATGCAATAGTGGTCGAGTCATGGCCTTCAATAATGTCTATTTGCCCGCTGCCCTGCCATCCTATCTACTTGCCAAAAAAGGCCTTATTAGGCTAATTTATGCATACGGTACAGTTTCATGCATGTACAAAGTATAGGTTGTGAGCTCTCAGTTGGAAACCAAAAAATATAATGCAGTTATATTTTTCTCAAGTTTTTCCATTCATTCAAAAAGTGTTTTAAAATACACATAAAAAGGCTCTGCTACACTGTATAGGCGATATGTGTAGTTTGTGTAGAACATTTCGTTGTTGTATATTTATATAGTGGCCAAGTTTTGGCGCCGATGTGAAAAAAAAGTATTTCAAATATTTTTTTCTCAATATTACACAAAATGTATAGAATATCTATCATTCCGACCATGAAAAGGCACACCTAGACCATGTAAGCCATATGTGTACCCAACTTTATCCATGTACAATTGTACATGCAATTGTGACCGAGTCCTGGGCCAGAAACAAAAACTTTTTTTTGTTTTTCAATATTTCAAAAAGTATACAATATTTTCCATCAGACCTTTCAAAAGGCACTACCAGACCATATAATATAAGGCATATGTGTACCAAACTTTATCAATAGTGAGTGATTTTAATGACCGAGTCTGAGCCTGAAAAAAAAAATTAATCTTTTTTGTAATTTGTTAAAAAAGTATGGAATTTCTATCAATGAGACCATCAAAAGGCACAACTAGACCATATAGGCCACATCTGTACCAAATTTCATCCCTGCATATGCAATAGTGACTGAGCCTTGCCCGGAAATGAACAAAAATTATTTTTATATTTTTTTATTACCTCAAAAAGTATGGAAGATCTATCCATCACACCATCAAAAGGCACAACTAGACCATACAGGCTATGTGTGTACCAAATTTCATCCATGTACATTGAATAGGGGCTGAGTGCTGGCCCGGAAACGATTTATCCACCCGCCGCTCTCTGGCCCGGCGGATGGACAACATTTTGCCCTAGTAATAACAATACCTTCTGCGAACAAGTTCGCTGAAGGTAATAAACATAGGCTGCGCAGCAGCAAACCTTCAGCGAATAACACATTTAGAAGATTACAATTACATCATAAAATTGGTGTGTTTACCAAATTCCGTATATTATAGGTATGCAACAGTGGTCGAGTAATGGCATTCTATTATCTGTTATTTGCCTGCTGCCCTGCGATCTACCTGTGTGCTTGCCAGGGTTTGTAAAAGCAGGGAAAGGCCTTATTATACTAATTTACTTATATTATGGTACGGTTTTATGCATGCACCAATTTTTTTCCAATCATTCAAAAAGTGTTAAATACAAGTCAAAAAGCACTGCTACATTTTATAGGTGATAAGTGTAGGAAATGGCATTGCTGTATATGCAATAGTGGGCACGTTTTGGCTCCTATAAGAAAATAAGTATTTTTAATATTTTTTCTCAATATTACAAAAAAGTATAGAATATGTATCAGTCAGACCATGAAAAGGCACAACTAAATCACATAAGTCATATTTGTACCAAACTTTATCCATGTACATGCAATAGTGACCAAGTCTTGGGCCAGAAACAAAAAATTTATTTTTTCTCTTTTTTTTCAATATTTCAAATAGCATTTAATATTTTCCACCAGACCTTTCAAAGGGCACAACTAGACCTTATAGGCCATGTGTGTACCAAACTTTATCCATTTACATGCAATAGTGACCGAGTCTCAGCCCAAAAAACTAAAAAAATACATATTTTTCTATTTTCTAAATTTTTGCAAAAAGTATAGAATATCCATCAATGAGACCATCAAAAGGCACAACTAGATCATATAGGCCACATCTGTACCAAATATCATAAGTGCACATGCAATAGTGACTGAGATTTGGCCCGGAAACGAACAAAAATAATTTTGATATTTTCTCAATTATTTCAAAAGGTATTGAATATCTATCGATTAGACCATCAAAAGGCACAACTAGACCATACAGGCTATATGTGTACCAAATTTCATCCATGTACACTCAATAGAGGCCGAGTGCTGGCCCGGAAACGATCTATCCGCCCGCCGCCCGACCGCCCGCCCACCCGCCCGCCCGCCCGGCGGACGGACAACATTTTTACCCAAGTGATTACAATAACTTCTTCGAACTTCGTTCGCTGAAGGTAATAAAAAGGGTACTGTATCGATCTTGCCATGAACATGGGGGTATGAGGCATGTAATATAAGGTTTTAATATCTTATAGTAGGAATTTCTATGAAATAAATACCCTTAGAAATATTCCAAAGCCTCTCCCCTTGTTTCATGAAATTATTACATAACCGAGGATGTGTCAAATAAAAATAAACATCTGTTATGCAAAACCACCTGTTTGGATATTAGTTTGTTAATTGCTACATGCACAGTGTACATGTTTTTCAGTACTATTTAATAGTGTTTGATGTCAGGCCTGAAAAATACCCCCCTCCCATAAAAAAAAACAAAACCTGAATCTGCCACTGGTTTGTTGTGGTCAGTGGGACTTTGCAACTTTGCATGCATTATTGCAGCATAACACTGTGTAGCGTTTGCTCTATGCGAAGCGACCTAGTTAATCATAAAATCATAAATTTTAGACCAGAAAGCAATGTAATTACAATATAACATAGCCAGTATGCTGCATTTATGTTTCAGAAATCTTGATGTGAAATTTCAAGCTTTAAATATTTAGCAATCAAAAGATTTGGTGATTCTAGTAAAATGTGCACTAAAATTTACTAAAACTGCCTAATCTCCCAGAAAACTTAACTGATTGATTTCAAATTTTGTATGTGTATTGTTTATACTATAAGACAGCATACTGGCTATATGGCAATGTTTGTTGCTTGCTCTATATATGAAAACTAGTAAAATGTAAACAAAGAAAATCCTTAACTGGGTCACTTGGTTGGTACACAGTGATAATGCGCCGAAAAGCTTTTTGTGAAGTTAATATTGCAAATAGAGCAAAATGAATAAGTGCATTGAATTTGGAGAAGCTTACTTGATATATGCAGGTTTTTGAATTTTGAAAATCGGTTGTTTATTAAGGTTTAGGCTATAGGCCAAGTTTTTCAATGAACATGATGTACACAATCTTTGGAGACGTTTCACACGCAAAAATTTTCGTGGAAGAAATTCCTTATCTTGTTGAATCAATGTTAAGTATACTTACATATAACTTTTTATAGGTTTAGACATCAATACAAAAAATATATACGGAAAGTATCAGGTTGCAGTGTAGCATGCACCCTGACAAAAGGCCCTGTCCATCCTAAATTTTTCTCATATCATGCACCCCAAAAAGCTCTGCAAACCATCTTACCCTGAAAAACCGAAGGAGTTTTTGGTGCTCCCAAAGTAATTATGTGTAGGTAGTTCATGGCACACTATGGGGAGCTGTATTTGTGACGAAACAATGCACTCAACAAGTCAGTTCTAATCCCTTTTCGTTCTTAGAGTGTAGCATATAGAAGTAACCAGCTGAGCTGTATGGAATATTTTTTTATTTCAGTATGAAATTCTATTTTGCGTAGAGCGATATTCAGATGAGGCCTACCCTCTGGTTCTGCAGCTATTGGAAAAATACCCCAATGTTGATGCTCGAGTGTTCGTTGGTGAGTGATTTTTTTTCTGAGACCGCCGCAAACTTCAATTCTCAAAATATACACATCCTGAAAACTAGCGTTGTGAACTGGACCACCACAATCCAGTTCTGGTCTGATTTACAGAGGAGGAGGTCCGGTACACACTTGTTTTTTATTCATAGCTCTTCACACTAAATTTCCCAGGAAAGCACCAGAAGAAAGCGAAAAAATAAAGGTGTGAAAACATGAAGAACCTTTTTTCCTCTTCATTTTGTTGGTCTGTACTGATCTGAACCGATAGACACATGTACCCCAAGCATTTTATCCACATTTTGTTAGCACTCCGGAGGTCACTCTCTTTCACCAATCTCATTCAAATTTACTACGGTATACATTCTCTGAAAAGTTTTTAAACTTCTGCCAGTCACTTTTGGTGCCCTTCTATGACGGAAAAAATTTATAAAGAAACTAAATGGATTGGCTTCCACAAGTCAAAGGTCAACCATGCCTTCTTATTCTTCCTCTCCTTTGTATATATGTCTCTGTGCTGCTGAAAGTGCTTGCATGTTATTTTTTGGTTCTGGTGACATGCAGGCTGGTATTGAAGACGTGGTAGTACCATGGACCTACTGCGTAGTACTACGGTCCACAACACCAATGAAAACCCTCAGTCTTACTGTATAGAGGACATTTTTCGAAACTGCTGCTTCTTATGTCTCTAACCATGGACTGTACATAACCGGAATGAAATTGGCACTCAAACATTACCTATAACTCTCTTCCAACTTCCTATGAAAGAGTTATATTTCTAAAGACTTTTTTTAGAAAACCTATTTAAATAGATTGAGCGTAAAATAATGAGTAAAGAATATGAACTATCATCATTAAATGACAGATGGTTCACCTTGTTACTTTGCTGCGTTATAAGATCATAGTATTCGATATCACTTTCATCCAGGAAAATTGGTAAAGTTAATACAACTGAATACTCTTTTTCAGGTGGGCCAGTTGTCGGAATAAACCCTAAGATAAATAATATGAATCCAGGATATGAAGTTGCCAAATACAAGCTTTTGTTAATTTCTGATGCTGCAGTGTTCAGTAAGTACTTTATTAGAACTGATTGATAAGTGTCGCAAGTTGAAATACATATTACTTCTAATACAGGCTTAGTGCATAATCACTCTGGACAATAACATTGTGCTTCAAGCCCTCAGCGACATATATATTACATTTCAGTGGGAAACCAAACACTTTTATCAATGGTTGAATGTTTAAAAGAAGACGTTGGGATGGTCCATCAAATGCCGAACAACAAATACCATCCAGAATTTGGCTCAACGCTCGAGCAGGTACGAATGTCCACTCCCTTTCCTGTCTGAAGTGACTTACACATAATTCGAAGTCTAATTTTGAACTTTTTCCCATATCACTAACCATTTTTTTTAAGGAATAGCTACCAATGGAAAGCAGATGTGATGAAAATTTCATGATGATATGCTGAAAGGCTTGTCTGTGCAAACAAAATGAGTCAATATCCAGCATTTCTACTTTACGCTGTCTTTACCATTACTAACAACAGTCAAGGGTCTCAATTTGGGTTTTGTCAAAAAATTCACAAAATGGCACCAAGTAGCACACTTAGGTTGCATTCTCAGCTGTTCAAGACAAGCATCCTATTCTATGTGTTTGAAACACGTGTGTGCTAAGTTGCTAACACATATTTAAAATCAAAGTTTTAAGATGTTTGAAATGTCACAATAATTATGTCTTTACAATCTCATGTAATACACCAGGAATATTGAGAACCTGGATCTGGGGCTGTTCATGTGGTTATATGGGCTCCACTACGTGCATAAGTTCCCAAGTTACAATATGAAGAAAGAAAAATGCTCTTTGCTGCCTTAATTTGCAACATACAACATTAAAATTAAGTGAAGTTGCTGAAAATGGTTAAATGGGCAGAAAATAGTTCATAACTGCCAAAAACCATTTTCTTGAGGGCGTTTGCCGTTGGAATTGCCCACAGACAGGCAGTTTCATCAAGACAGCAAACAATTCAGCATTCTTCTTCAGGGCATATGTTATCTTTTCAGGAAGAAAACTTCTATGCCACTGGATTATGGAAAATTGTTATTGTGTCTTTACCACTTTACTACAAATATGTGACAATGACCCACATGTGCTTCCTTCTGTCATTGGCAATTAAAAATAAAATTCTAAAATTGTCTTGTCATATGTTTGGTTGCTTCGTATAAATAAAGCCTATAAGCAATAAATGTATACCATGCCTACCTGTAGTTCAATACTATACTGTTAATACATTTTATTTCAATAAATTGCAGCTATACTTCAGCACATTCTTTGCTAAGGGTTACCTATTTACGAATTTTCTGGGTTGGAATGCTTCCTGTGGAATGTCGTGTCTCTTCAGGAAAGAAATCATGGACAAAAAAGGAGGAATAAAGGAATTTGGCCAATCCTTGGCAGAAGACTACCACCTTGCTGGAGCGTCTCTAGAGATGTATGTCCAGAAACTTTCTTTTTTGTTGCTTAACATATATACACCAAGCGCCAAAATATTAGGCAACCATTTTTAGCAGCACAGCTGCTCTTACCCCAAGAATTTCATGCAATCTTGTTAGCACTCTGGAGGTCACTCTCTTTCACCAATCTCATTCAAATTTACTCTACATTCTCTGTAGGTTTTTTACTTTCGACCAGTCACTTTTGGTGCCCTTCTGTGTTGGAAAAAAGAAACTAAAATGGACTGGCTTCCATGGGTCAAAGGTCAACCATGCCTTCTTCTTCTTCTTCTCCTTAGTATATCCATAACCGGTGTGCTGTGTTGGAACCATGCACTGTTTGTGCTGCTTAAAGTGCTTGCACGTTATTTTTTTACCTGCATGTCCAATAGTATTTGGAGTATTTTTATTTTCTTTACCCTCGTGAATGGGTTTGGGTAGAATGTTCTTTGATGTGAATTTTTGTCCATTTCCGTTCACACAATAAGAAGTAATTGTGTATAGCAGGTTGACAGTGTATTTTCCTGTTATCTTATACAAAATGCGATGCTTATGGCCATTACAAGCAACAAACCACGCTTTTGTATTTTTAAAAGATGATGAAAAATCACATTTTATTGATGAAAATTTGGCAAAACTGGATTTTCTATTATGACTAAAACATTATTTCTGCTAGGTCATATAAATGTATGGCAATTGAATGGAGAAATGGATTCCAAATATTTTGGTGCTTATTTGAAGTATCCAGGTCCAGTTCTCAAGATATGGCATTTTTTTGGAGATTTTTCAAGGAAAATTCACCTTCTGGAGTGATCTTCCAATGCTGACATGCAAAGTTATACACGTAGGTGCTCTCACTACAATGCCGCCTGTAAGTAAGTGAAACACATGATATTGTGCCACTGCATCAATGCCAAATATATTAAACAATTCTTTAGTTTTGACAATGTCTCTGGTGCTATTCGAACTGAAACAGCTGCAAAGCATTGAAGGCGCATCCTGGTTCAATTTGGCAATGGCCTTCTTGTCCCCATAATTCTGAATAAATTCCTTGCAAACACAAATGTTGTAAGGGATTGCAGGCGATTTTTATGATATAAGACCTCAGCTAAGTGTCATCCATCCAAAAACATTTCGGCAGATGGCTTGGGACTTACTATTAAAAACTGCTTCTGGTGTATTGCATCCAAGTTTGTCTCATAATCACCCCCGCTCTGTTTGGATGCAAGTCAATCAGGTACGCAAGCTAAATTGTACCATTCACAGAGTGAACCAAGGCGGTGAATTTATGATACATTGTGGTTATTTGAGTGCAAATAGCACTGGAAAATTGGTCAAGACTAATAAAAGTTGTAACACCACTGACTTCCATGAAAATTTTGGAGAAGAACCAACATGATTCAGTGTGAAAGTTAGGAACGGGGCGAAACAAGGTGCTGCAACAGGACGAAAATCCAAAACGTTCCACCCATCCTGTCCAAACATTGACTGGAATTTTATTGGTAAATTATGGGTTGATCTGAGACAGACCGCATCCCAGCTGAGACCAACATTGAAGGTGGAGTTACCGAAATTCTGTGATGCAGAATGGACTTAAATCACTGCTGATGTGGTCTGAGTATATTTGACATATTGTGGTAAAGTCCTGTAAGTTGTTCTTCATCCCCTGCAGGAAAATATGTGATAATACAGAAGGGTATGTAAACTTTTGAAACTGTCAATGCAATTAAGTGATAATATCATTGAATCTCATTGCTATTGGATTTTTAATGGTTCAGAAGTGTTTAGCCACATGCAGTGCACTGTATTTCATGTATGATTTGCCTATTGTTGTTAAAATTGCCCTGGAAATAGAGAAATTGGTCATTTTTCAGAGGGGTACGTAAACTTTCAGGCAGAACTGTATCAAGGACAGTGAAATATTGTTGGAAAATTATTCATAAAAGCTTCAAATTGTCACAAAACTTTGAGTAAATTTATATTAGACATACTTCCAGGCATAATAATTTGATTTTATGAATAAAGAAAAGAGAATGTACAATGAAATCTATCTATAATTTTCACTGCCGCCTTAATTCAAGAAGCCTTATACAGCTTACTGATGACAAACAGAAAAATATCCGAATCTTTCACTAAAATCGGTTATGACACACTCATGGGCCTTGTGAAAGGTCTCGATTACGACTCATCAAATAACTTCCAGGATAAAAGGAATAATGATGATACATCATCTGCTACCGTGACTTGCAATGTGCAAACTTCACAGTGAAACAGTCCTCTCTTTCCAACCAGTCCTCCCTTTCCCCACAACTAACAAAACTACTGTAATGTGGCCACAATTCCACATGCTGCAATGTATCAGTATTTCGATTTTGTTTGTTACAGGGGTTACAAAAACCAAATGTGTCCCGTAGTGGGTATGCTAAATAGAGGAGCGAGTACAACACAACAAGTCCATGATCGAATGATAAGGTACAACACTTTTGTTATTTGGGAAATTCAATGTCAATTCAGCAAATGGCTCTACTCGACTGATTCAGAATGCCTTGAAAATTTACAAGAATAAAGGTTAAGCACCAGAAAGCAAAAATCCAAATTAATTCAGTGATATCTTGAATAGTTTCTCTGAACAAAAATTCAAGAAAAATTTGAGATTTTTGTCAAATTTTCCAAGCCCAGAAATTTTTAAGGCACAGAAGTGTAAAACCGAGAGACTTGCAATTAGGCAAAATATTTATAATGTAGCCCACATGTTTAACTGCATTGTTTCAGCAACCTCAGTGAATTTGCCTCCATTTCCTAGGTTGTCGAAAAAAGAAATCCAGAAAATTGCAGCTAGTTCACCATTTTTGTCCCCAAATTTCAGTAGATATGCAAAGAAGACACATGTGTAATATGATATTTACGTTGCATCAGTCCAGAGAAAACTGTTTGAAAACTAGATAAATACACCAATTTTTGCTATTTTGAGTCGAAAGATTAAATGACTCTTGTAAAAGAATTTTCACTTGAGAAGAGACAGTCTGTGATATTAGTACACGGTGACCCAATAACAACTGAAATTTGTATTTTTCATTGGTCAAAGTGTACTTTTGTAGATTAGGTTAGAGGTCATAATCATGTAATAGAGACTTTCATTTTTGGAGAAAATGAAAGAGAAAAATGATCTGAATTGAATCAATGCCAAGTGAATATTAGTAATATTTTGAACAATAACTCATGAAAGGAATGACACAGTGCTACCACAAATGTTTTTTCTATTCCAGGTGGATGAAGCTGCGCATGTCGGTCAAGCCAATTCTGTATCTTGTGGAACCTCTTGCGGCATGTTTCCCTCAAGGAGTTTTGGTGGCATGTGCCTTTAACATTTTCCTTGGTTGGAGTCCATACGCATACTTCACATTACACATACTAGTGTGGATGGGATTGGATTACCTACTGATTCACATAGTTCAGGTTGGACAAACTACCATGTTATGTTACAAGAAACCTGAATTTCGTCTGGGAAATCCACAGGAATCTACAATACAAATAATAATGCAACCCTAAAAATATCAGTATATGAATTCTAAAGCACTACCTGAAAATGTCCTTTCTTGGTGTGAAATCAAGGCTTAATAACAAGGTCGTCTTTTTTTTTCTTTCAGGGAGGTCCTATCGAACTTTCAAAGGGAAAATTTGCCAGGGTTTGGTTCCATCGCGAATTCCATTATATATTATTATTTTTAAGATCCTTAAGAAATCCAAACATCAAATGGAGATCAAAAGAGTATCGTCTTCAGTGGAAAGGTGTTGCGGTCGCGGAGCCAGTTTATCATTCAAACGGGATTCATCAAGAAAAAAACAACAAAAACCACATCAACAGCAACAAAAACCAAATCAACAACAACAAAATCCAAATCAACAACAACAACTACTACAAATCAATAAGCTGCTTCCACAATCCTTCTACAACTGAAAGAAAAAGGAATCCATGAATCGAGTGTTAGGCTTAGAGGTTTCTAAGAAACTAAATTTGCACTCACAAAGTTACCTCAAATGGGATCAGAAGTAATTCTCGGACTGCTACAAATGCTGCATTGATGAAAGTCAAAGAACACAAGTCAGTACCTCGCCGCCACTGAGTCATTCGCCGGGCGATTGTGGGCTGATATCGCTGATAATTTTGACTGTGGATTTTTTGTTTCAACAACAGAGCTGAGACATGATTTAAGCTTTAACCTGGTCAACACTCCACTGAAATAGGGTAGTGATAAATTTGAAACTGCATATACAGTAAGACCAGGATTGAGGTTTAAACATGGTTTTAACTCTTTTGGTGAAATTCGGCCTTAGAAGATTGGGCCAGACATAATTGTTCTTCAGCTTCTCGGAATGACCAACCGAACAGATTTTATGCCTACAAAAATTATTAAACTGATGTTTTTACAGTTATTTGTTGTTGTACTACAAACACCCCTGAGAAAATTTGCTTCAAATAATTTTAGAAGATCAATTATGTCTGGCCATACCAAGCACTATAAAAAAACAGTGTAATACCAGCGAACACTCAACACTATTTTTTTAAATGCCTTGGGGAAAAGGCTTTTATAGGCCTACCTGATTGATAATTAGTTCTTGACTGACAATAGCTTTATTCATTGTTGTAAGACATGTATATTATCCAGGGTAATTCTTATTTTACATTTTCTGCAATGCCATCAATGTAAATTATAATCCAAAAATTCAATAAAGTTGAGTCGTTGTATTCACTTTTATTCGGCCAAAGTGTCACTTTTATAGGTGGTCATTCAAGGAATGGAATCGTGAACCATGTTTTTTTAGCATTAGAATATAAACAAAAGGTGGCTCGATACTCGTGAACTTTCTAAGATAGGATTTCTCAAAAATGGTTTAGAATGATCCAAAATATAGTTTATAGCAAGGATATGTAAAAAAAAGTGGTTGCAACCAGCCTTTGTTTCAAAATATTTGAGGTTATGTACAAGAAAGTCAGTCCAAGCACATCTGAAAAACTCAATTTTTTTCTTATTTTTTTTACTTCGAAGTTTGCCCTGCCATTCAGTGGTCATGCATGCCATATTATGCAATGAAGCATGAAATTAAAGAAGATACTTTCATGGAAAAGCTGATAACAATTTCAAAGAGATATATTTAGGATAAATGGCTTTCCAAGGGGCTCGGAATAAAAATATTGATTTTGACAATTTTAACTTTTTTCATCAACCATGGCGCTAAAAAAAATTGGCTAGATAGGATTTCTCATTTCTTTGTCATTTATTTCCAAATGTTGTAAGGAACAATAAAAAGCATAAGAGAAGGTTTCTTACCGCGATGGATTTTGATATAAAAATTGATTTGTATCTCAAAGTCATTTTTGAGAAATTAGACCTGCTTGCCGAAAATTGCCTGTAGAAATATTCTATTCTGAGTATCAAGCTGAAACTCCGGCTGTATGTAGTCCTCTTCATAGCGCATCTAATGCTTTAAACCAGAAGTCTCTAATCCTAATAGAAGTGGCGCAAATGGCAAATGAAGCGGCCGTCGCATGGAATTATAAAATTCCAAAAAAGCAGCTCACAGAGCTCAGCAGGCAGCTGTTGCCATGGTGACGCCGCCATTGCTGGACCATGAGTAGCGAGCCACCTTAAATGAGTCAGCTGTGATTTTAGTAGCTCCTCCAAAAGATTTGGTAATATTTTAACTTCCTTAACACATTTTACATGGGCGAGCAGTCTCGATTGCATGTTTCAAGTCCCATTTTAAATTATAAAGGTTGGAAGACTTACCCTATCCAAAATCATTTCTTTAAATCGAAGCAGTTCAACCAAAATACGTGTAAGTACCCCCTTACAAAATCTTGAATATCTCAAAGATCTCTTCTCTGATTCTTATGCAAGTTGACCATACATATTTTTAAAGTGTTCCTGCCACATGCCTACAAAGCTAGGGATTACTGACTGTTATATAAATATTCAAAGGCTTTGACATGAACTCCTGAGAGGTTCTATTGGGATTTGTCACTTAAAGTGCTTTATTTGTTCAGTGTGGCAAACTGAAACAATCAATTATGTAACACAAGATAACTGTGAACCAAGTTGACATTGTTTAGCAAACCATGTAGGATTATCAATGTATCGATTCATTATCGTTTGAAAATATCGACAATTATCTTAAATACAATGTGTATCAAAGTTAAGTTTATTTCAGCTTGACGTCTTGTTTTAAGCTGTTGTAGTTATTTTCCTCAGTGCTAGGATACACAAGAATAAAGGGGATCATGCAGTGAATAGAATAGATATCACACCTGTAGTCAGTTGCAACCCATGCACTGCTGGACCTCATTGCTGATAAATCTTCCTGACATGCAGTGCACAGGAAGTGATACAACATCTTTATAGATTTCTTTCTCAAGCTTTGTGCAGAAAATTGTGCCACAAAGAATTCAACATGACTAATTTAGAGAACTAATGGTGAATTGTACAATGGCGTTTGAAGGATTTAATACATGTTTGAAACCCATGGAAATTAAGCACACAGGGAGGCAAGCCAAGTGTTGGAACAGCCAGCTGCAGTAAACAAGAAGCTAAATTGGATTACAACTGCCTTAATAATGACATTTTAATGTGTCAATTATGCTAGATAAGTCAAATAAGTCTAGAACTATTTATTTGTCAGGCAAGACGTGTGTGACACTTTGTCAAAATGTCAAAAGGTGATTTTTATGTGGAACCCTCGCACAAGCAGACAGCCACATTTTACATGGACAGTGCTGCCATCTTTGCTCACTGTGCTGCCAAATATTTCTCAAACGGGCAGTTTTACAGTATTTGCACTCGGCGGAATTTTCGTCTTTAAGCAATTACTATGAGAAAAGTATGACAGGTACACCAACATTTGTTATGGTGGCAGTCTTGTACTATATCGAATTGTATGTGTACAAAATTTTACCTTGTTACGATGCTTAGTTTTGAAGCAGCAGGCGATTTATGACAAATTTTTGCCCTTTTTTGTGTCTCATGGGCAGTTTTGCTTATTTTTATGACTACACAGAAAAGCAAATGGAGGCAGTTGCGATTCATGTTAATGATGCCTGTCTGGACCTATGTCTTGGGCATAAAATACAACAGGTTTCATGTGAATAAGTTATATACGAAAGGAGCTGTCTCCCAAAATGTAGAAAATGGCATGTGTCAAAAAGTTTGTCTTCGATAGACCATTTATTACTGTATATGCTGTTATGAATCAGTATTAAAGAGTGTGTCTACTATTTGTGTCAATTTTGTAGCTGGAGACATGTCTCAAGGTAAATCAAAAAGATTCATTTCAGAATCTATACTTGGTTTTCGGAATTTGAGGCTTGAATATGATGTCAAAAAAATGTGTCCTCTCCAGTACGAGGAAAAAACACTCAGGATTCTGAAGGAAAAAACAAGCTATGTGTGTTTTCTTTGCTCGATTGTGTGCCTCTACATCGATGTGACGAATGCAAGTTGAAAAAATATCCAGGCCATGCACACACATTTTCTTAGAAATTAAAATTCAATATGTCAAAAAATGTCCTCTCCAGTACATCAGAAGTTTTGCTTTGATCCAAGCCTTTTAACACTTTATTCGCTAAGGAAAAGAACATGGCTGAACTGAATAATTTAACCAGGATGCCTAAAAAGGGCATTTACAAATATTTAAAATTGCAGTATATGTTTTATAGATCATCAAATTGCACTATTATGAGAAAATCAGACTTGAGCGTAAAAGACAATTATTTTATGTAATATATCAATATAACTGCAATTTTTCGCATATAGCAGAATGACTTAACAGGATAGTATGTAAATATCTCGTTTTTGGAGCAGTTCAAGCTTGTTTTTTTCTGAGCCTGTGATTTTGGGTCATTTTCGGTGATTTTTCCCTCCAGAACATTATCTTTGACCAAAAGGAAACACTATGAGTTCGAATCTTACAGCAACAAAACTTGACCTTGGGTTAGTAGGATACCTTAGCATTATTATTTTGGCAATTATGTGTCTATTGAGACTAGAACCTTACTAGACATGCTAAAACATAAACTTTCAGAGTAAAGAATGTCTAATTTCTTTACTTTCGTCATCAAAATTGTTTGGAAAAAAAGTTCTGCCATATTTCATCGAAATTTAAGTTTTGTATTGGTTTTGATGGTTCTATGTAACAAGATGCCTGGATTTCCATTGAAAAAATTGCTACATTAGTATTACATGGATACTTTTTCTGATAAACATTTTTTAAACAATTGAAACCTTGTCTACTTTATGGAGTTGCAATTTGGTATTAAAGCAACAAATCACATGTGTCCTTGTTGATTAACAAAACTTTAATATGTTCATTTCATGATAGCATGAAGGAAATTCTCATTTAAAGACCTTTATTTTGCCCCCCCCCCCATGAGACACTTTGAGTGCAAATACTGTAAAACTGCCCAAACAGGTAAATGTCTCTGAAATATGTGTGTCTGAAGTAAACAACATTAATTTTGGAAAAAACACAGGTAAGGAACCTCCCAGAATTGTGTGCCACATAACGCAGATAAAGGAAGTAAAGGAAGTATAATTCACTGTACAATTCGAAATTACAGAGGAATCTTAACTAAAGACCACCTGAATACTAAGACACCTTGATTTTTCAGAACATTTTATTTCATCCAAGATTTTCTCCTAGGCAGCAATGGCAATCTGATTCAAAATAGTGAACTTGTGGCAATAAACACTGTATGTCAAACCATTGGGTTCTATCATAAAATTATTTAAGAGCAAACCTTTTGTCTGCTGCAATGAACGTCATGAGTATTTACATGCGATTTCATTAGTACGAGATTCTACAGTCTCTATCCATCTTTCTACATCACATTTTGCCTAATCTGATTGGTTTATAATCTCTAAAAACGTCACACCCTTGACAGATTGGACGTAGCATGCAGCTCTAGGCATTGCATTCACACAGTCAGGGCTGGATGACCAGAATCGTATGGCAATGAAATCACCTGTAATGTTTAAGATGTTTCATGGTGAAATGTAAATTAGCGATCTTTTTTCAATTCGCATAATTTCCTGGCGTGCATGCCTGCATGGGGTTGATGATTTGTACCAATAGATTTCCATTGCATTGTTAATCAAATGACTATGGTTTGTCAACCATGTCCATAATTGTCTTGTAGATGACATAGTTAGCATTGAAACTCCCACCTCATCGTTCTATGTGCCTGAGTTCCATTTGCTTGGCCACTTTTGGACGTAACTATCACCAGATGGCTTCCTGACACTACCTAAATTTAGCTTTCAAGTTTTGCCATGCAGTAGAATCGAACCCTGGACATCAAAATTATAAGCACAGCATGCAATCCACTCAGCCACCGAGGTACATGGCTTACCATTGTGAAAAAAAATCTTCACACCAATGGGGATCATAACATTATGGAATTTTTAATCAAGATTTAAGAGCAGGGCAGGGAATGGACCCATATATAGAGTAACCTGATAATGCACATTTGAGAACTGCAGAAGAAGCTGGAATGTTCTCTTGAGGGGTCCATTTCCTGCCCTGCTTGATAGCAGTCTTTTATTATCGTTTTCATAGCTACATGTTTTTCAAGTTTGCAATTTGCTTCATTCCAAAACTGTGATGTCAGAGATTAATTTGAATAATTTCGTTTATTACAAGCATAGATTTCAGGAAACTGGCAAAGTGCAGTGACACATGGATGATGTGTTTCACTGTGCACTGTAACTGAACCAAACAGACTAC
The DNA here is from genome assembly GCA_026936325.1 of Platynereis dumerilii. Classification (NCBI taxonomy): domain Eukaryota; kingdom Metazoa; phylum Annelida; class Polychaeta; order Phyllodocida; family Nereididae; genus Platynereis; species Platynereis dumerilii. The sequence continues at coordinate 85,838,201 of JAPTHN010000001.1, read as the reverse complement.
TTAGCCTCAAAGGAGAGTTGAAATTACTGACAAAAAAAGTTGTTTGAAATTGTGATGACTGGTGTATTGTGAAAAACAGCAACACATTTTGTTTGGAAAACAATGAGGTGCAACACTCAGCTTATACATGCATTGGTCGTTGTGGTTGTACACAAGTGGTAACATTGCCTGACAGTTTTAAAATTCCTTTGTCATTAACTGTGATGTCAAAGTCTGAACTGATATGTCACAGATTGAAGATTAGACCAATCATATTGACATATACCCGATGATGTCACGGTTTAACTGCAAAACTAAGTTTTCAAAAAACACGTAGCTATGAAAACGATAATAACAAAGTGGCCAATCAGAGATTTGCATGGTTACAAGTAAAATGTGGATTCCCAGATGCAGGCCAGCATAGAAATCCCACAGAATGCTGTCCTGCTACCTAAATTCTTTTTTTTTATCCAGAAGGTGGCGCACAAGGCTAGCTCCAAAAAATCTTTTTTTTGCTACAGTGCAGTTAACTATGTGATAGGATTAGATGCCTTTCAGACAGGCATTCCGCGAACTGATAAGGAAATGTCAGCTGATCAGGTCATTTACCACTACAAAGATCATCCAAGTGTTAAACTAATCCAATATTACTCAAAAAACAATTTACCAACATTCACTTTCAGCCCTGTAAATCAAACAGCTGTCCTAAACAAACTTAAAACTCCTGCAACCAAACAAAGCAACTGGTTTTGATTACATTTCACCTAAATTCCTAAACAAACACAGCGCTCCTGAATAAATTTCAAGATAAAAAAATTTCACCAAGAAAACCGAAAGCAAATGCTTATAGAGCAGGGTCAGGGGTATATTTCAAGACAAAAACCAAAAAATTCTTTTGGCAAAATTTTGAGTTATATTAATTTTTAATTTTTTGTTTATCACACTCATATTTCCATGCTGAAATTGGGGCAAAGAAAGCTGTTTAAGACATTTACGATGTTTAGGGAGACAAATGTTGTTGGTAAGACATTATTCTTTAATTTACATTACCATTGAATCCATGTTAGATATATTTAGACCAAAAATATTGTTCAGGGTGTGATAAACACATGTGCATGTCATAGGAATTAACACATCGGCAGGTAAATTTGCAGCTTTTAAATATTGCCTCTGTTAATTCCTTTGAATGATTTACTGTATTTAGGTCATTTTTAGCAAATTAAATGTTTATTACATGATATATGAAATTATGAATATTTCATACTTTTTCTCATTGCAGAATTGTGTGTTATTTATTATCATATATGTCTGAGATTTTACTTATCAATATCTTCAAATGCCACCAGATGCAGAAGTTGAAAGAACAATACCTTACCACAATAATCAGCTTATAGCCTCTACAAGATATCTTTTAAAGTGATTATTTGACCCATCATTGCTCAATTGTCTGCCTTTGCTGTTGTTTGCACACGAGTGACTCTTTTCAATGTCATGGTGTGTTTCAGCATCAATTGTCAAGCTATTTAGCATCTTACGTTCATATTATGATGGCTTGGCTGAGTAAGTTTGTCCATTAAAGGAGTCTTTTTGTCCCGAAATTATTGCAAAAAAATTCCTTCAGTAATATTCATTAACTCACTTTCTGGATCACCAAAAGCCACACAGCCACAGTTGGGGTTTATTTCTTAACATTTATCCAATGTTTATATGATATATTGGGGCAAGTTATAAATCACATTCAGTCTTAGTAAGAATAATCCACAAATTTATCTCGTTTGAAATGTCATATTTTGATGAAAAACATTGCAAAAATTCAAAAGAAAGGCTAAATTAAATTCAAATCAAGCTAAAAGCAGGTGAAATATTCACAACAAACGAACGAATCAATTTACTGGGGCTACAAATTCATTTCTTTGATAAATATGCATCTGCATGTGTTTATCACACCCTGCAGACTATTTTAACCAATACATATCTAACACATACAATTATCATGTAAATTAAACAATGATGTCTTACCATCAACACTTGTCTCTCTAAACATGATAAATGACTTAACCAACTTTCTATGCCCCCGTATCAGCAAGAAAATATGAGTGTGATAAACAAAACATTTTAAATGACGATAACTCAAAATTTTCCCAACAGAATTTTTCAGTTATTGTCTTTAAATGTTCTCCTGACCCTGCTCTATAAGCGTGCGCTTTTGGTTTTCTTGTTGAGTTTTTTTAATCTTGAAATTTATTCAGGAGCGCTATGTTCTGCTGTCCATCTTTCTCTTCAAATCTTGTCCCTGGTACGTGACAAAAGGTTTGTTGAGCATTCTTTTCTTGCTGGATTGGATACTCCCTCGTCAGATGATAGAGCATCTTTCTTCTTGGGTTTGTCTGTGCATTTGCATTATCAGATGATTGTCGGTGCTTTGGGTGAGGTGTACACAACAGGTCCAGGACAATTCTCAGTTTCTTCAGTCTTTGGTGGAGCCGGTCGGTGAAGGTTCTTTCATTAAGACATCAATGAAGAGGTTCATGTCCAAATGAATCCTTCTCTGTAGTGATCAATGTAGAGCTGATCTAGGGTAATCTGCTAGATGGCCAGTTTTGTCCATGTGCTGCTCTGCAAGTTGTCTGGCTTCAGGGAATGACATTTTTCTTTCATTCTGTAGTTGTATGATTTCTTTTTCCTTCTAGAAGACTCTCATTCGTGGCTAAAGGCAGGGTGGCTCTCTGTACAATTAACACGATGTGATGGCCCAGAACAAGATTTATCTGGTGTGTATATTCATGATAGCCACAATTTGCACATATTGTTGACCTTCTGAATGCGTGACTGAAATGGCCGTATATTTGGCAATTGAAACAGCATTTTGGATGGGGACAAAATCGAGAAACTCTGCACCGCTCAAAGGCTACAGGCTCTTTCTTTGGTACTTTTTCGTCTTTGAATCTTAGAATCAGTAACTCATAACCATCTTCCAGTGATTTTTTTTACATCTATTAAAACAAGCATATTTTCATACTTCAACAATTGTAGGGGTCCATCAAGTCATCCGAGGATGTCCTTGTTCATCGAAATCTCGGTATTCCAATAGCAAAGTTTTCGATCTCAGCTTGGGTATACCAACTGAAGGACACGCACCTTGGTTGACGTATGGTCCAGTCTTAAAACGTGGTATTTCACAAACCATTGATATTCCCCTGTAAGGTAGGGGACACACTGTGCAAGCACACTGTCTCATGTTAGCTGCTAAGGATAGGGGTCTTCATCATAGTGTTACCACAAACCACCACCAGAAGGCCCGAGATCTGCGGGTGCTACCTTTTATCACGAAACATGGTGATGACATCTACACTTCCTATTGTTTACATTGCAACATAAGAACTTTTTTCATGTGGTTGCCAACGATGAACTTCATGGTGTGACATAAATGTACATGGTTTCTCACCTAAAATTCACAGGCTACAGAGGGTCATATAAAAAACACAATACTTTTTGGGTTGTGCAGTAAACATTATTGAGTGCAAGAAGGAAGTCACACATAATCAGTCATGCATCTCCATCTGCGCAATGCTCTTGTGGTATTGTTTATTCACACACTACATGCACTCAAGAATGAGTGATGGCAGCACCCTGGGAGATACTCATTGGCATACTCTTTCTACCCGTCTTAGTAATTTGGGTAGCTCAGTGGACTGTTCACGTGGGAGCCATTCTTTACGGGTGAGTATTGATACTTTTTCAATAAATCATGTTCGCTGTCACTTGCTGATTTAAACCACATATTCAATTCAGAAATATAGTTCTCAGGTTAATCAACATGCCTGATTGATTGGATACACAAACATATCACAACCAACAACTTACATCACATAATTAACTTAACATTAATAGAGACCATAAGGTCCTGGTGCGTAGGGCGGAGACTGCAGGTCTCAAACAGTACACTGTTAAACCAGCTGCGTTACTTTTACGGCAGTCCACTGCTCTGAATGAAAATTTTTGGAGATCATGAGACAAAAAGAAAGTTTTGAAACTTTAGCATAAACTTTGCCTGTGAAAGGGATGATTTTACTCATCAGAAGTTTGAATATGGTATTCTATTTACTTATGCCATTTAGTACATGTTAAATTGTGGTCAGAAAAGTGTCCAAAAACAATGCTCTCTCACTTATTCACATGTCCATACAAAGCCAATGTTTTTGCTTTGTGATATCAAAAATGCTAATTTGTATTTATTCTGTTACTTTATGGAGATTTATTAACTAGGACAACAATATAATTTACAATTTCATAAAAGCTGTGTAACACTCAACAAAATGTCTTGTCCATGCCACAAGTGGCCCCTCTATACTGGCAATTTATATGAGCTACAATGCATACATCCTCCATGATAAAAAAAAAGGTTCCAACTTATTTTGGTATTTGCAAGCTGTCTGCTTAAAATTGAAGCCAACCAAAGTCAGATTAGAAGCCTACAGAGTTTTTGGAAATAAACTAGACCATCACTAAATGATGGAACAGTCCTGTTTTTTTTCCAGACAGTCCTGGTTTCTTCCAGATATTGAAATTCTGTTGACCGCTTACAGGAGCTCGCGAATTTTGCACCCTAGGTGGCAGCAAATAACGGTCAACTTGTAGACAGAGAATGGCTGTAATTCCATGAATGACTGCTATTATGTGTAGGTGTATCAAAAATAGACAATATTTGCTGCTGATGCACATATTTTCAGATAGTGAGAACACTAACACCTATAGGCCTACTACAAAGTCATTGAAGTTGAGCTTTATAACTTTTTCTTATACATTGTAATGAAACTGGGCTCTGATTGGCTAAGAGAGAGTGATAGCTGCATGGTGATGTCACAACATGATTGTTTACACAATTGCTATGACATCACCAGAGATTGTGACTTCACCAGTGTTTATGACATCATAACAGTGCTGCTGCTCTGTTTAGACCAATCACTGTTGAGCAGCCATTTTATTTTCTTGAGGAGACAGTTTTTATGTGGCTTAGAAAAATTAAAACTGTTGCTTATAGTGTATGTGAATATGTTCTGGGCTGAAATGATGTGCTATCAACAGCAAAATACAAGGGGATTATTGTGAGATAATTACAACGATCAATTACAATGACACCATTCTGATTCTCCCGAAGGCTAGGCTGAAATCTCAAGTTTTGACTATGTAGTGATTCATGACCCGTGCACTACTCGCAGGGTCTCAGGGCTACTCAAGATTGGTCTCGTTTAGGATAGGTCTTGAAATATGCTTAACACTTCCTATATCTAATGTTTCGAGACAAAGAAGTAACTCAAGCTTGTTAAAATTTGTTCCACATAAAGTCTTCTCACGCTTGCTAAAATATTTTACCAATATTACCTCAGGACACCCATTTTTGTTGCTCATTATCTTTTCTGCGTTTGTTAATGGGTTTTCTTTTTTAACTTTTGACACCAATGTTATGATTCACTGAACAAGCATTTCGGCTGATTCACCTGCAGATAATGCCTAGTTCACATGGCGACGTATCAGAGGGTTCTTGTCGCGGCGCTTCTTACTTTTCCAGGAAAGTAGGAGGTGGTTAAACTACATTCAACAATTCGGCGACGATAATTTCGTCTACGGCGCATCTTAAACTTCCTCGCCAAAAGTTCCTAGAAGTCACGTGACAGGTTGGTGAAGCAAGAAGTTGCTTCACCAAAGATTCAAACTGTTGAATCTTTACGAAGCAAGAAGTCATGATGCAAAAGACCTGAAAGACCCCCAAAGTGCTTGGGCGAAGGTAGAGACAGCTTGGGCGAAGGTAGAGACAGCTTGGGCGAAGCTAGAGAGTGCTTGGGCGAGGCTATTTATCATTGAGTCAATACAACTTCGGCGACGCAACAGCACAACTCGCCGTCACAAACAAGCTGTTGAAATGCCGAAACAGCTACTTGCCTCACCGTAACAGCTATTTGCTTGGGCGTAATTGAATATTTGGGCGAGGCAAGAGGGTGTTTGGGCGAGGCAAGAGGGTGCTTGGGCGAGGCAAGAGGGTGCTTGGGCGAGGCAAGAGGGTGCTTGGGCGAGGCTAGTTTAACATTGAAGCAATGGAACTTCACCGAAGCTCCTGCCAACTCGCCGACACAGTCCTGCTCCTCTTGGTTTCCAGTGAACCCGCCTCGGGCCTACCCGCCCTGCCACTCCCCGCCTCGGTAGAACCCGCCTCGGCCAAAACTCGCCCCAGTAATTCCCGCCCTGCCTCCTACCCGCCCCTATTAGGCTAATTGGTGCAGCAGGCCTATCAACTATAGGCCTATCAGCTGCAACGTGCTTATTATCAAATAAATTTCCTTCAAGATTTCTTCTTTTTTTGCTAAACTTTAAGATAAAAAAGGTCCATGACCTTTTAATAAAGCACAACAAAATGTTGCAGTTTATTACACTTAATTCTGAAAACACGCAATTCTACTTAGAATTGGTAGATTATGTAGGCATCAATTGACAGATAGATCTATCTATCCATCTATCCATGTGTATAGATCTATCTATCAATCTAACACATGGTTTTAACAACAACCAGGCCTATGAATTACAATGAACAAATATCACTATTGTTCTCAAAGGTGTGAACGCATCTTTTAATTGCCATTCATTACCTAATTAAAGAAAATGCGTCAAGTTGATTGCAACAGGAGGCCTATATTTTATGATTTTTTTGCAAAGCATTTTTATTTCACATAGATGTATATATAATATAAATAAATAAAAAGAAATTTAATCGTAGGCCTAAATATATTAGCACCTGTTGGACTTCTATTTTTTTTTTCGGTTGAGTTTGAGGATAACATTATAATCGTTTTTTCTGTCCTGTGTATTGGCCGAAGCAATCATAAGCCCATCACTTTCAACTTGCATTTTGTTTAAGAGTCCTCTCATATATCTGATCCCCCTCATAATGTAAAATATATCCCTTCTGACTTTTCTTTGGTGGTGAGCCTCTGAGGCTCATAGAAATTCACCTTCTACTGACTTTAAATGTCAAATTTCGTCTATTTAAGTTGGTGGAAATTGCTGTTGTCTTTCTGATGTTTTAAAAACAATTGGAAATCTTATAGTCAGTCATAATTTATTCAACTTGTTGGAGTTAAATTCTATCAACCAGTTATCAAATCTGAAGTTCTACAATGTCAAATATCTAGAAACCTGAACAGAACAACACAATACACACAGGCCAGGAGAGTTCTGCTTGCTGCAGGGGGGCTGGGGAGACGGGCGTTGGGGTGACAATTAGACGGGGGCCACGGCTGCAAATGTACCGGACAGGCGGCCGGGGGGCGGGCTGGCCCCTGGGCGAGTTATATTGAGGCGGGTAGTAGCGAGGCGGCTATTCCCAGGGCGGATTGACCGGGTACCCTCCTCTTTGGGGGTTGCTACGGCTCCAATTACGAGCGATTCGGTGTAGAAAACGAGTGCCTCGTCGTCCTAGGAACCATCTACGACGATGTATGACCTCTAATTGATTATATAATTGTCCAAAAATGATTTGAAACGCCAAAAAATGGCTTCCTGGCACCTAGACAGCTTCGCCGTCACTTAACCACTGTCGTGAGAACTAGGCATAAGTCTCCTGAAAAATTTGAAAATATCCCAAACTTTCAAGTAATGATTTGATTTTGTTCCAGTTACATTCTTGCACCCCTGAGATAAAGTATGACACAGTTGAAAATGCTTCAAAATACATAACTCAATATAAAACTCCACATTAAACTGTATGAAGCATATCAAAATTATTGAAATTTTCACTGAATACTTACCTACTCAGTCTCTTTAATTGTAATTACTTTCATTTTTGTATGTTTACCATTCAAAAGAAAACATGAGCAAAGATGTTACTTGCATCAATGTTTACAGTATAACCTTATATTGCACCCATTCCAAATAAATCTGTCACTTCCCACCATATTGAACAAACATCAGCCAATTATTATAGTGATAACCGCTGGACAGTGTCGGAGCAAGGTTTCACGCATCCATATCAATTACAGCCAGAAAATTTGATAATGCAAAAAGAGTGGACTGTCGCACTGTGAAAATGGCACTTAGTGTGTCATCATGATGATGATTTGTCATGATCATACCCAATACCTTCAATGTTAATTTGATTTAAGGAGACAAATCCCGCTTGTTCGTGACAAGCGAACAAAAGGGTTATGCATCGAACTTTTACTCTAAAATCAGTTATAACAAATAAAATGGCCTTAACTCTCTTGATCATGACTAATCAAACAGCCTCTATATACTATGTTTTCAATGTTGTATGTAGAGAAGATGACACTTTATCACAATTATCAGCTATCACGAGTAGTTCCATTTTCACAGTGCAACAGTCCACTATTTTTGCATATCAAATTTCCTGGCTGTAATGTGCTTTGGGCAGATTTACCAAACACTTTTCTCAGAGCCATATGAGCAATACAAAATCCTTCACTGCTGAGGTTTCTATGTATACATCGTAATCAAACTTCAAAATGTTTACTTTGTGTCTTTACTTGAGGAAGCACTGTAAACTTACTCTGAACATCTTAGAAACTCATATTTTAACGCTCCCTGGATTTTACACTTTCAAAATTCACACGAACTTTAAAAAAACGAGCTGTGAAACCTAAACTTTACATGGAAATTCCTTATTTACTCTGCAGATATAGCATCGTCTATTGGATAAATAAAACTATAAAAAGGTCCCGAGAAAAGATTAATATTATGTCCACACTTTTCCCTCTAGTGCACCACCCACCATCAAGCTGAAGAGGTTTCAAATGTTTTTGGGAAAAGGTCGTTTTCGTCTTCGGCGCTCCTTGCATAAATTCAGTTCAACTGAAGTTCAATATTGTGGTTTATAAACATGCCTTTTTAAAAATGTAAATTTGGAATAATGAGGCACTCTTGAATAAAAGGGAAAAAAGTTGCAAAGAACGACAAGTCGGTGAAGCTTCTAATTTTCAAACTGTACTTTATGAAGATATACATTTTTTGTACATTTCTTCTCAATTTTGTAATGCTAATTTGCATATGACCAATAATCAGTTTGAGAAAATTGTCAATCATGATCAATTTCACGAGAAATTTGATGAGGTGCAAAGATGAGAAATGACTTCGTCTGTTTACTTTGCCTCTTTTAGACAACCAGGGGCAGTGGGGCACATTGGGATGCTTTTCATATCTACTAATTTCACGCGATAATGAAACACCAAGCAACTCAGAGGTTTGCATGAATATCACCAATACTATTAAGCTTAAATCCAAGGCATAATATATTAGACTGCACCTACCCTTTTGCAGCCAGACAGCAAAATGTGTCGTGATCATAACTGTCCACATGTGCCCCACCCATGTGGCACATTGGGACACCAATAAAAAACATAGGCTGCGCGGCAGCATACCCTCGGCTAATCAGTGGGTATTCTGGAGGGAGTTAAATCAAGTGGCCCTCAGGAGGCGCTGGCTTTGAGGGGGCAAGGTCCCTAAAAATTTTTAATTGATGTCCGTTTCCACCAGGTCACAGCAAGTGCCATAATGAAAATCTGTAAAAATTTAAGCGAGAATCAAGGCCAAAATTTGTTTTGGTAATTTGTTGAATTTCCATCACCACATTGTTTTTCATGAGTTCCCCTGACTTTCCTTAACTGCAGAGCAGACACTTAAATACAGTTAAAAAAAACTTAAGCAACACTTGATTTGTAAACAAAGACAGGGTTTTGAGGGGGGAGGGTTGGTCTAGTGGTAGCGTGCTGGACTGCCAATCGCTGGGTCCAGGGTTCGAATCCAGCTCTTGCCGGGTCACCTGGGCCTGGTATGTTGGATGGCTGTTTCAATCATCCTTTGCCTCAGTGCCGTGCCCTCTTCCTGTCCTAATTAATTAGCCTACCAAGTGTGTAAATACAGGATGTAAAGCCCCAAACATCCATCCATCTTAAGAATACTGTTCTTTTATTGCATACAGAAGTTCATTTTTAAAATTTCATTAATTTTAAAATTAGAATTTATTGGATATGACTGAAATTTGTCTACACCCATTCTATGAAATCTACAGATCTAATAGTAATATACAAATACTGTATGTTATTAATGCAATATTAAAATCCGGTTGCACAAGGAATTAATTATTCGATCAGTCAGTCAAACAATTAATTAAGCAATCATTCAATCAGCAGATCAGTCAATCAAACCAACCTGGTTTTATACCAGGTTGCCACCCTTTAACTTCGGATAAAACAAGAAATTTGGTTGAATCTGTGATAAGCGATAACACATGGAAAGAGACCTTTTTTTATCAAAAAAATCTGTTAAAGTCAGTTTAAGGATTCCATTAACGCAGCAATAAATGCAATTGATGTCAGGAAAATGTGACTGATGAAGCAGGAACAATCACGGAAAAACACAGAGAATTTGCTCCAAAGCTTACTGTGCACTAAATTATATAATTTTAGCTATCTTTATTTAGTTTCATTTCAAATATTAGCTCCAATAGGCCTACATGTAAACTAGAAGAATAATTCTAATAAAGCAGCTTCCAATCAAACACTGGAACAACCTTGCAAATAGATAATACATGTACAAACAACCAGGGCCAGGCGACAGTCAGATTATAGGTCCAAATAACAATAAAAAAGACCAAAAGCTCCGTAAAGTGGCACATTCAGTCCCATTTGCTGAATTTAGGTGTTTTTGATACTAAGACAATATGTCTGAATCTCTTGGATGACATGTTGATCTATCTATCAATCTATCTATCTATCTATCTGTCTATCTATCTATCCATCTATGTATGCATCTATATATATATCTATCTATCTATCTACATGTGTCTATCTATCTATCTATCTATCCATCTATCCATCTATCCATCTATCTAGTCTATGTAGTCTTAGCTATTCTTATCATAAATTAAAAATATGGAATATGGGTTTAAAAACATAAATTATAGATAAGATGTCTCCAACCAAAACCATTGTAAATAGTAAGACTAAAACAAGGTTTATGCCAGTATATATATATCTTTTAAGACTAAGCAAGTTGCTAGTTAATACAAAGGTTAAATGCTGGTCAAACTTTGAAGAATAACAATAGCTGTAAAGAAAAACAGAACAAAAGAAACATGTCCCAACTCTGTGTACAGCCTGTATTGGTTACAAAAAGTCATATCTCAGCTTCTACTTGGCCTAAATTTTTTTTTTCAAATTGGAAATTTCTTTATTTGTTCAATATAAAACTAAAAAGTTGGTGTCAATGCAGTTTTGATATATTTCTAAGAAAAAAGAAAATTCAGTTAAAAAGTTGAGGGTGCTGTGCACTGCTTTTGTTCTCCTTTGTTCCTAGCTTTGGTCAATGGAGAGGATTAGTGACACAATGTTACATAACATGAATAGCTGGAGGGGAGGGGTACAATGAAGCACAGCCACAGTGTCTCCACTTTTACCCCCTAAACAATATTTCTTTAAAATGCTAAAAATACAATTGGAGTGAGTTTTAAAATGAATTAAAAGACAGATTTATCCAATAATGTCTTAAGATGTAAAATAACACACTGAAATTTGCAGAAATGGGGTTTGCATGCCAAGTAATTTTCTTTAATAACCCTCTTTATATACATAGTGGTCTTATTGCCATTCTGTCTTATATGTTCATATTTAATTTTCATTAAAGACCAAAATAAAAGTAAGCTGACAGTACTTCATATGTTAAAATGTACATAACTGAGGTTAGATTTAAACCATTAAGTTAGAATTGAGAGTTTAAGATTTCTTTTCAAAGGACTAGCAGGGAAGACAATTACCCTGTGACATAACATTACATAATCAAGACTTCTCCAGTGCTCCATTCAACAAAAGCCAATCTGTCTGATTCATTCACATTTAATTTTCATGCTAACAACTAAATAAAAGGGGCTTACATTAATTTATCTTCTAAAATTTACATCACTGAGTTTAGATATTAACCATAGAGTTATAATAATTGGGAGTTAAAGATTTAGTGTCAACATTTTAAAATATTAACACATGTTAATGCATGTTTTTGCATATATTTAATTAATGCTTTGAAAATCCACATAATTATATAAAATTTATATATTTCCTTTTGAAAACAGTATTTGGTATATTTTTAGCAATTTCTGTCTTCATATTCAAATATCTGATGGTTTAATAGATGTATGCACGAAAACCATGTATTTCATGGATGTTTATCCATTTTGTTCATATTCAAGAACATAGCATGACTTTATTAGACACAAAATGGACAGGAAGTGGGTATTTTCACATTTTTGTGAATTTTAAACTTGAATATGAAAAGACAGAAATTGCTAAAAATAGGTAAAAACTGTAGACCTTTGAATTGTAACATTTCAGTCAAATTTTAGTCTTGGTCTCTCAAAAGTGCCAAACAACATGTCCAAAGTATCATTTTTTATCACATTCTTCTTCAGAATTGATGTGGTTAAATATAATAAATTAACATTATTTCATATCTGCATAATTCAGAGAACCTTAATGAAAAGGATTACCGCGAAGAAACTTATGTGTATGATGTTTACTCATAACCGTTTAAAATGCCATTGGTTTGACATTGATGACTGATGTCATATTTTTGTCTTTGAGCTTTGAAAGTCTGTGAAATTGTGATTTGTCCAACTTTGACGTCCTTTATCTCTGGAACTAATCATTGCATATGACCAGTACCTGGCATTGCTACCTCGGCCACAAAAGCAGATTATAAATCCGAGATTAGAAGCCTGTAGAAAATAGGTTTTTGAGTTGTAGCTTTTTGAAAAAGTTGCATCAAGCATTTGCGCCAAATGGAAAGGCATTTTGAAATGCCTGTAGAAATAATCCAATATGAAAGATTGCCCTTAATACTGGTCCAAGCCACTGTGTGGAACCCAGATATCAGGTTTAGAAACAACCAAGGTGGTATCTTTCACGAAATCAAAAATATTAACATTTGAAAATTGACTTTCATATGGACAAAAATGCCTCAAAATCGTTTTTATAACTTTTCCAGACAAACCTGAGATCAGTAGAAGACAAGACAGGCCTATGAATTTTTATTGCCCATGCAGGCTTATGGGCCGTGTACCATGTGCAACCATACATATTTATATTATTTACATATATAATTTAAAGTGTAATATCTTGATAACCATTGATTTTCAGTGATGTTTCACATTTGACCCCCCCCCCCCTCCTTGGCTGTCATACACATCTGAGTTGTGAAGTAGGCTAATGCACCCTCCATTCTTTTGTGAGACTTTACCCAGATTACATCATCTTATATAAGGTGATTGAGGTACAGCAGACAATGGCCAATTCATGCCTATAGGGGAGAGGGTTGAGCAGCTGGGAAGGGGGAGGCTAAAAGGTCCCTTTAAGAGGAAGAATTTATAGGTGCTCATACAAAATGTTGTAATTCTCCAAAATTATCATAACATGTACATACAATACAATGATTTATCAGACCACATTTCATTTCACATTTCTCCCAAATCCTGCATTTTCAAAAGGAGTCATACATATAATAATTGCTATAGGCCTATACATGACATTGTATAATTATGCATTTTTGACAAATTCCAGGTCCGTTTTGGACATCCCATTTTAGGCCTGAGTTTTCTTCATTTTTCCTCCCAGGTGCCTCAGACTTTTGATGTGAACTGAAAAATGGCCATTCTAATGCATGTGCTTATTCCATTTCGTATAATCCCTTTGTCTCAGCCATAATTAATTACTGAAATCGCGATTTAGTACAGCCGTTTCGCTTTTACCTCGTTTTGGACCTCCTATTCAACGTCTGAGGCTTCTTCATTTTTCCCCTCAGGTACCTGAGACTTCCCAGGTGAACTAAAAAACGGCCATTCTAATGCATGAGCCTATTTCCATGGATTTTTTTCCTTCCTGCAAACCGTAATATACAATTGAAATCGCAATTTCATATAGCTGCTTCTGCTCAACTTTTCTTTCCCCAACTTTTTTTCAATAGAAAAATTTGCAAAAACTCATGCAATGGCTGTAAATATTAGTCCATAGTGTGTCTAACGACAATAAGCTTTAAAGTAAAATAATCTACCTATTACCATTTTGGCTTTTTCGCGCAGAAATGTTGGAAAATAGGGATTTTTTCTAATTTTTGGGTTTTTATAAAAATTTATAGGACCAACATTCCAACTGAGTCAAGCTGTTTAAAGAGGCATTAGTTAGACACCTAATTGAAAAATTGCATAGATTTAACTCCAAAATTGACTGAATCATACAGGTTTGAAATAATAGTATTTTTTCATATTTTTGGTAAATTGTCATCCGTTCAACTTTCGAAGAGCATTTAGACCCACAAAAATACATCTTGGGCACTTAATGCATACGATGTATGCAAATTTCAGTGTCAAAAGTCCAGCAGTTTTTTAGTTATGTCCAAGAAACAAAAAAATACAATTTTTCACATTTTTCAATGATTGTGACAAAGGTATTTTTATCATGGGGATTAGACCTATAAAAGGCTCAACTGGGATAAAAGATACTATATTTACCCAAAAATGATACATGTACATGCCATAGTTTTGGCTTTACACCCAATACACAAAAAAAATATTTTTTCACATTTTTCAATAACTGTGAGAAAAGTATTAATCTCATGTGGATTAAACCCCTAAAAGACACAACTAGGATAAAAGATACAATAATGTCCAAAAAATAAAAAGTATACATCCCATATTTTTGGCGTTACTCCCAATACACAAGTGGGACGCCCGTTATCCGGACGCCCGCCCGTCCGCCCGCCCGCCCGCCCGCCGGACGGACAAATTTTCCCGAAGTAACTACAATACCCGTCGGCAATGTATACATTGCCGAGGGTAAAAACATTTTAACAGTCATTCAGTGAACTTGGACACTTACATTCTGCCATATCAAGTGCATCCCAATGTGCCCCATGTTCAGTGTCCCTATATGCACCCCTATAGGACTTTTACACCAAAATGCTAATTTCTCAGGCACCATTAAGTGTGTTTATCAGGACAGCAATTCATAACTGTTCGTTACGATTTACCAAATTCATACAAGCATCGAAAAAGCCTCATTGTGCAATGTTCATGGTTTGTCCACAGAATTGAACCCCTTTGAATTTAGTTGAGTAGTAGTAAAGCAAACTTTTTCTCACTACTGCGTTGTAAGACCGCCCCTTCTGTGGTCAGGAAGTGGTCTCTTGTTGGGGTGCGGTCTTCCGTCGGGGTGCATAATGCTCTAAAAATACTACTTAGTATGGGAGGAAGGGTCTCCTTCGCCTAGTTATTACTGTCATTGTCTTGAAAAATCAGGATGGGACTTTACAAGATTTGATGCCGCTACCATCTCATATACCTTGTCAGGAACCAAGAAAACCCCACCGTCCCATTGCAATTGTGCCCCATATCCCAATGTACCACGGAACGGTTCCCCCTACAGCTGTAGCGGCACACAACATTGCTAATTGGCGGAGGGCTTGTCTGTTGTCATGTAGAAATGTATGGTGGAAATTAGGTTGCTACACCTTGGAAGTCGTGAACACAATTTTTGGATTTTTTCTCGGCGTTGTGACAGTTTTGCCAGAATGTCACATGCTTCAGTTCCCCCCACCCTGTTTTAATCCGCTACTGGTTGATTAGGCCAATAGAAATTGACTGAGAGTACCCTGTAGATGGGACAATATAATGTAAATGTTTCTTTTGCAGAAAATGGTTGCTTCACAGAAAAACCAAGTTGTCACCAGAGGATGCGTCACTTCCAGGAGTATCCATTCTAAAACCTCTCTCTGGGGCAGATCCCAATCTTGTCCAAAACCTGGAAAGTTTCTTCACAATGCAATATCCCAAAGTGAGTATTTGAAAAAAAAAAAGCCTGCAAAGCTGAAACACCTTATAAAAGTTTTTTTCAGAACAAACAACATAAATGCCACCTGGTGTCTGTACAAAATATTTGCGAACAACAGGCAACACTTATAAGAAAAACAGCCAAGGAAATTTCGATCCTAAACATTTGACTATGCATGTACAGCAATATCGAAAACGAAAATAGAGTTTGTCTGATTTTACACAAAGAGGTTGGATTGACACCAGCTAAAATTTCTTTCATCAGTTTTAAGAAACACACTGAAGAATAATCAATGCTTTTGACTTTCCTGTGAGACACCCTGCATACCAAGTCCCCACTGTCAGTTATATTTAATAGCCATGATGAGGAAACGTCTGGCTTTGGAATTAAAACAAATATAATACTGGGAGTCACTGAGTGCAAGACATGCATGACATATAAATTAAAATATGGCTTGAATTTGAAAAAAACATTCACTAAACGAACAATAGCATTTTAAGTACCTATAAAGTATCCCAGCTTGTCTAATACTCCAGTTGGCATCTCGAAACACCCAAAGGCAAAGCATTACCCAAATACTCTACCAAAAGGTTTTTCAGAGAAACTGGATAGGTACTTTGAAGGACACTTTGAATTAAAATGTCCCAGATCAATAAGTAACTTTTAAATGGTTCATAAGTCCACCCTTAATCGACAAGGGTTGTTCAGTAGGGGAGAGCCCCCTCGGATCATTTTGATTATGACTTAATTATAAAAGTTATGAACAGCTGTCCTATCTTAAGTTCCTTTTCAATTAATTGAAAATTGTCATAAATGTTTGACTTGAAAATTGTTAATATTTGAAGTTAAGTTTATTAGTATAAAATGGTAGTGTCTGATCTAACATTGTGATGCAAGTCTCACACAATCAGAACTCACGTACTGCTGGGAAATCTTCAATAATCTTTCTCAGTGACCTCCAGCTTATTTTCTCCAAAAACAAAAAGGAAAACTTCCTTTATCTATAAAAATCAAAGCACTGGCCAAAATTTTATAAATGACAGTTATTCCCTCGATTGGACCAGCAGAGTGTCCTCGACTGGACCACCTAATGGAAGTATGTATATTCATAATACAACCTTTGAATATGACAATTTGAGCTTTTTATGAAGCAATAATCCCTATAAACACAAAATTGTGGTTCAGAGATTCATAAAATAAATTATGACAATTTAACTCCCATGCCGATATGCCTTCTACTGGCATTTTCTGGAATAATGTCGAAAATTTAAAACTCAAAAATTTTAATTTGTTGCACCCTGAGGTTAGTTGAAACAAATAGAAACTGTTGTTTCTGAGCTGGTAAATGATGCCAATAGCTTGGATTATTCAAAACATTGCTTTCTGGTGTGGTCCAATCGAGGCAACTTGGTGGTCCAATCGAGGATACTACATCAGTGATTTGAGAATTTGAACCCTTTTTAAAAAATGGTCTAGTGTCTATATAGATCAAGCTTTGTCCACAATATGGTAGCAAAATATATTTCAACTCAATCTTCATCGTTCTGACCAGTTTTTAACTTCATAGCACTAATACCCTTTCCACACTGAGCACCAGAAGTTAAGTGTTCCGATCGATGGGACTCTCCCCTATTCCTGTCAATGTCAGTATCTGTAGACTGTAGAGGGACTGAAAAACTATCAAATTACCTTTCTTTTGGTTCAACATTATGACATATTTATTTAAAGGGATAATTTTTGAAGAAAAAAAAATCCCTGCACAATGCCAAAAAAAAAAAGAGAGAAAAGAATGGACGGTAACCTTCAATTCAATTCCTGGTCTGTGAGACATGCGAGCTAGCCTGATAATTTGTAACAGTGTGGGGCTGTTTAAGTGTGAACGGAAATATTTGAGTCATACAAGTATGTGGTGCAAAGGGAATTTGCTTTCATTGAGAGTTATGTATTTGTTAAAAACTATCATAATTCCAGAAAATTCAAGACATGTAGGCTGTAGCAATAAAATGAAACTGTATGTGATTTTTTTTCCATTTCAGTATGAACTTCTATTTTGTGTAGAGCGATATTCAGATGAGGCCTACCCTCTGGTTCTGCAACTGTTGGAAAAATACCCCAATGTTGATGCTCGAGTGTTTGTTGGTGGGTATACTGTTGTCAATGCACTTCTCAATTTTGCCTATTATATATAAAATAAACTAGGTATTAATATATCCCTGCACTCATATTACATTTCCATTAATTTACCAAGAAAAGACTTAGTAATATAAATACAACTGAATACTTTATTGCAGGTGGAAAGATTGTTGGAGTAAACCCAAAGATCAATAATATGATGCCAGGCTATGAGTCCGCCAAATACAAGCTTTTATTGATTTCTGATGCTGCAGTGTTGAGTAAGTTACACTTTATTTCCTTACAGATGATTAATTTTCATAATTGTAGACACAGAGACTGAATGTGACTTTTTTATAGGACATGTATTCCGTAGGGAAAAGTCATCAAAAAACTTGTGACATCACTTATTCCAATAGAATAGCATGCGTAGAAAAAAAAATTCACACTTGGCATCAGTGTCTACAAATATGAAATTATCTGTAAATAATGTCTAACAAGGAAATTGGCAGAATTTAAGAACATTTACTTACTGGGGGAGCCGAGAACTAATGCATTCTACAACATAATATTATTGTGCTTTATAAAAAATATCTTGAAAAGCTGTACACTAGTGCAACCAGGGGATTCCTACAAATAAATAGAACCATAAGATACATATTTGCCTCTGAAATACTTGAAAATGTGTATTTGCTTTTAGCAAATTTGTTTGATCGTGCTTTCATTGTAAGGGCGAACTAAATGTTCACAAACATTTTCACAAAATGACAAGGCAACACATTGCTACTAAGTGCACATAACATGACCTGACACCACCGTGTAAGGTAAGGTGGGGAAATTTGAAACCAAAGATTAAAAAAAAACAACAACAGCAAACGGACAAACATATAATATGTCACCTTGACAGATTGGTTCAACCAAAAACAAAGATGTAGGCCTTCTGTTGAGATCTATAATTTAATCCCTGTCTTCAAGTTGACCACCATTTCATTGCCAGTTCTGAGTTAGAGCATTGGCAGGACATGGTCCTGCATTCCGACATAGAATTTTACAAATATATGGAACAGAAACTTTGTTACATGTAATGTGCAATGAAATTGCAACTATATTTCTTCAGCAGTATAAAACATAGGCTGCGCAGCAGCAAACCTTCAGCGAATAACAGCTTTAGAAGATTACAATAATATCATGAAATTGGCACATTTACGAAATTGCGTATAGGTATGCAGTAGCGGTCAGGTAGTGGCCTTCAATTATCTCTATTTGGCCGCTGCCCTGCCATCTTCCCATCTGCTTGCAAGGATTTGTAAAATCAGGGAAAGGCCTTATTGGAATAATTTACTCATAGTATGGTATAGTTTCATGCATGTACAATGTACAGGTTATGAGGTGTCGGTTGAAAACCAAAAAATATAACACTGTTTTTCCAATGATTCATAAAGTGTTATATTGCATCAAAAAGCACTGCTACAGTGCACAGGTGATTTGTTTAGAAAATTTCATTACTGTATCTGCAATAGTGGACAAGATTTGGCTCCGATATAAAAAAAATTCTTTTAAATATTTTTTCTCAACATTACAAAAATTATAGAATAGCCATCTGTCAGACCATGAAAAGGCACAATTAGACCATATAAGCCATATATGTGTACCAAACTTCATCCATGTACATGCAATAGTGACCAAATCTTGGGCCAGAAACAAAAAATAAATTATTATAAACTTTTTTTCAATATTTCAAAAAGTATAAAATATTTTCCATCAGATCTTTCAAAATGCACGACTAGACGATATTGACCATATGTGTACCAAATTTATCCATGTGCATGCAATAGTGACCGAGTCTTAGCCCAAAAAACAAAAAAAATATGTTTTTATATTTTTTCTCATTTTTCCAGAAAGTATAGAATACCTGTCAATGAAACCATCAAAAGGCACAACTAGACCATATAGGCCACATGTGTACCAAATATCATCCATTCACATGCAATAATGACCGAGCCTTGGCCCGGAAACGAAAATGTTTTATTCTTTTTATTTTGTTAATTATTTCAAAAAGTATTTAAGATCTATTCATCAGACCATCAAAAGGCACAACTAGACCATACAGGCTAGATGTGTACCAAATTTCATCCACGTACATTCAATAAAGGCCGAGTGCTGGGCCGGAAACGATCTATCCGCCCGCCGCCCGACCGCCCGCCCGCCCACCTGCCCGCCCGCCCGGCGGACGTACAGCATTTTTACCCAAGTGATTACAATACCTTCTTCGAACTTCGTTCGCTGAAGGTAAAAATTAACTTTGTGTCAGGTGGCAGCACCATGCGGTTCTCAGTTTCAAGGGACTGGGCCTCCGCAACCACGCTACCAAAGAGACAGTTTTAATCCTCAAGTAATGTTTGTGACAGTTCGTACAATTACTTATTATCGTTTTCATAGCTACGTGTTTTTTGAAAACTTCGTTTTGCAGTTAAACCGTGACATCATCAGGGTATCTGTGCATGTGATTGGTCTAATCTTCAATCTGTGACATATCAGTTCAGAGTTTGACATCACGATTCATGACAAAGGAAATCAAAACTGCCAGACAATGTTATCGTTTGTGTACAACCACAACAAACAACTTCTGTCTAAGCCGATTGTTATACCTTGCCAGAAGAGTCGCTGTTTCAATGTTTCCCAAACAAAGCCAGTTTTATTGTTTTTCACAAGACACTCGTCATCACAATTTCAAATCACTTTGTAACATGTGTTGCTCGTCATTGTACACTGCAGGCCAAAAGTTTGGAAACAGAATTTTTCTTGCCATTGGATCAGTGTTACAGAAATTTGCTTTTGGGTGCAAGGATTGTTATCTGATCTGAAGAAAATGTCATAATAGGAAGAGGGATTGTACCCCTGGATTACATTTTGTAACTGTTATGAAGTGGTAGATAAGCCCTATTAGGGCTGGGTATTTACGATCGTGAATTTCTATGAAATGTGAATAAACTGCACCTGCCACTATAATCAATAAAAAAGTTCAAGTTCAAGCACGGGTAGTTTCCATAGCGTATTGGAATGGCATGCATTCAGTTTCCTTTGTTGCTTTCAAAAATATTGATGGACCAAAACTAGTAGCCAGGCATCCCGGGCCAGGCATATCAATGAAATGCCAATGGCCAATGCATACTCACTTTGACACATTCCATTTTTGAGAGCTTCCTTTGAAATTTAATGCTATTTTCACAAATGTAAGAATGTAAACCACCAGATACCATTTTGTGCAACACTAAGTTCAAGGCAGTGGTGAGCAGCTTATCATTTCCAAAGTGTTGGCCAGCAGTGTAACTCTCCTTTGAGGATAATATAAGTGGTTTGTTTGATTCAGTTACATTCTATTGAAGCATCTATCAACCAGTGCGGGTTTTAAGGCTAAACAAGCTGAACATACATACTTCAAGTTTCAATACATTTAGTCAGTTTCTTGAAATGTGTGCCAGCTTGTATACAAAGTTATACAACCAAATCTGTGACATCACAGTTTTGAGAATAAGAAAAGTACAAACTGGAAAACACATATATCTATGAAAACAATAATAAGCCCTGAAACGCAGGATTTGCATCATTTGTAAATAAAAGGACCTTACCATACGTATAGTTCCTTGCAAATTGCGCTGTTGTTATTATCGTTTTCATATAGCTATGTGTTTTTTGAAAACTTCGTTTTGCAGTTAAACCGTGACATCATCCAGTATCTGTCAATGTGATTGGTCTAATCTTGAATCTGTGACATATCAGTTCAGAGTTTGACATCACAGTTAATGACAAAGGAATTTAAAACTGTCAGGCAATGTTACTATTAGTGTACAACCACAACAAACAACGAATGTGTATAAGCTGAGCGTTGCACCTCATTGTTTTCCAAACAAAATGTGTTTTTTGTTTCACAATACACCAGTCATCACAATTTCAAACAACCTTTTGTGTCAGTTATTGCAACTCTCCTTTGAGGCTAACTAGGCTGTGTGGTTCAGTTACAGTGCATAGTGAAACATGTCATCATCCATGTGTCACTGCACTTGGTCAGTTTCCTGAAATCTGTGCTTGTAATAAACGAAATTATTCAACAAAATTTCTGACATCACAGTTTTGGAATGAAGCAATTTGCAAACTTGAAAAACACGTAGCTATGAAAACGATAATAATGTTATCTCGATTTTCAGATCAATCAATGAGATATTTACCTTTTGTAATAAAATTTCAGTTGGAAACCAAACACTTTTATCAATGGTTGAATGTCTCACAGAAAATATTGGGATGGTCCATCAGATGCCTAACAACAAATACCATTCAGAATTTGGTTCAGCTCTTGAACAGGTAGGATGACAAAATCATTTTATTTCATTTTATGTATTTAAAATTGCCAAAGATGACAAATATTTATTCTTTATAAAAAGTGTCTATACTATTTATTTAGTTCAATTCATTGCAATATGTGAAATAACCAATAGTTAACCAACAGTCTGCATTATGCTGTGTGGATTTTGGATATCATCAGGGTTGAAATGGAGTGGTCCTTCTGAGACAAATCTCCCCTGCCATGTACAGGTTCAGCTTACTTAGACGCCACAGCTGAGTGGTTCAATAACAGCAATTCTCCCTTCTACGGGTCAATATAAACTGCTCACACTTTCAAACGCACACATCTTTTTAAAAAGTGCAGAACCTGTAGACTACTGAAGAAAACTCAATGACTTCCCAAGCTCGCGTGTCACCTGATTATCTACAGATAGTGAAATTCTGAAGAAAATCCTTTCTTTTTTTTTAAATAAGGCCGTATTCAGAAGAATATGCACCATATCCAAATGTTCATGATTTCAAATTTTCGACAAAGAAGTACACTAAGATTGCACTGCCAAAAAATTGTCACACTGGTTTTCTTGTCCAAGCTTACGACACATTCAACTGAATTGAAGGAGATGTGATAAACAAATTGTGAAAAACACCAACTTGGGCTAAAATTCAATACGAAAACGCAACAAAATGCACTTCAGCAAAGTAGATTCTCTGGGTGAACAAAATGCAGTAAGAATGCTTAATGCCATCAGAGGAACCATGTTCATTATTTGTGAAATCAAAACATTGCACTGTGATGGACTTAATGCAAAGATATTTTCTGACTCGATTTGCATTGGTTGCGATTATGGTTTTTGAAGTGGTCTCACTAAATGTGGTCTGATGCAGCCAATTCACCATGTTAGTTTGGTCATATGTCACAATTTCGTGACCGTTGAGAGCGAAGTAAGGTTTTATGATGGATTTGTCATCTATAAAGGTTTATCTAAAAATTGAGCGGGGGTGACCCTCCCAAAAGTGCGGGCTAACTCCGTGAGAGGCCTAAATCCAAAATGGCCACCACCGACACCTTCGGAAATTAAATTTTCAATGGTTTGAGCTACAGTGATGTGCAATACATCACTTTTGGGGTTTGTTTGGTCAAGGAATTCATATCTGGGGGTATTTTTGTGATTTGACCTATATTTTACCTAAAAATCCAAGCTGGCGGCCAGTTTTCGCTGAAAATTGTATTTTTTTCAATGTTTCTCATATTCCTTCAATGTGAGCACTTCTGGATAGGTTGAACTATGCGGTTATTTGGTGCTTGACTGTGTTTATGAACTTTTGAGTCATTTAGAAGGACAGGAGGTTAATAATGACAGGTTAATGAGGGCATGTTTTCAGACAACTTTCGTAAAATATGTGCTTTTCAATGGTTTGGGCTACAATGATGTTCAATACATGGATTTTGGGGTTTTAAGGGCCCAGGAAATCATATCTGGGGTTAGTTTGATGATTAGTTTGTTTGTGACTGAATAAATCACAAAGTGTTTCCTAATATTGCATGGAAGTGTGTTTTTCTTCAACTTAACGATGCGTTTCCTGAAATTATATCCTTCAACAAACTGATGATTGTCAGGGCCAGATTATGGAATCTAACAAATTTAGATGTCATTTCAAGTGCCATCTGAGAGACCAACTTAATGGTATGAGTCAGTAAATGTTGTTGTTATATAGAGATGGCTAATGTCATACTTCGAAAAGGTTTTCATATAGTTCTTCACTTCTCGGTTTGGTTGTCATGCTCTGTTGACTAAATTATGTGGTTATCATGTCAAATTAACAATTAAACATGCCTCTATTTGAGCTACTAAGCTACTTGTAGTTCATCAGGATTACAGTAAACTACAGCATAACTTATTAATTCTTCTTGCCCATTGCAATTGCTCAGTTCAGCGGCTTTTCTTGAACAAAATCAATGGAAACCATTCAGAAATTCTTTTTATTTCATAATCTGTATTTCAAAACCTTTAAGGTAATACTTAACTAGGTTTCCTGCTGATCAGAGTTACAGACAATATATGCTAAAAAAAAAAAGCTGGGTGCAAGCTTGCCAATTGATAGCCACCAAAGGTTTCTCACATTTGTGACTAGTCATGAACCTTTGTGGTCACCCATTGACAGGCAGATGTCTCACCATTTTCATGACAATAATATCAAGTCTGCCATTTTTAAATCTATCTCATCTCAATGTTGTATGACTGTGATGATGCTCCTGCAGGTCTCTGAGAACTTGATCCCCAACAGCAAGTTAAAGCTGATGCCTTCCAGAGCAATTTTGACATTTTTGACCAGTATCTTTACCGAGAGGCTAAAGATTTCTGGCTCTAGTCTATATTTAATAGTAAAGCAGTTGAACGTGGTAGGTGAATATGAATATTTTAATGCACGGGTCCATCTGTAATGGATGTGCTGATGAACATCTGAGATCCCTATAAACTTTTCTGGTTAAAATTCCAATTTCCACCAGTCAGTAAAATACATGTATTTCAGTTTTGGAAAATCTTGGAAAGGCATAAAATGTCCACCCTTCTAACTGCTTCTTGTCTACTTGGCCACTGCATGGGTGACAGCAACTACAATATTCTTCTGTTTAAGGAATTTTTGACTCTGCCTCCTACAACCAAACTTTGACCTGTGTACACACTGTCAGACTGTCAATTTTCCTATTATTCCTTGGTTAGTTCATTGCTTCAACTGTTATTTTTCGAATTTTCAAAGGCTGTAAATCTCATTCTGGTGATATTATTCATTTATTGCTATCAACGTCTGTGAAAATTTAAAAATCATTTATTTTATATAGCACTATCTACCATCATTGAATATCATTTTCAGAAGCGCTGAACATAAAAGAAATAAGATTGATAAATCATGTAAATAGTTAAAATCAGGGAGAAATGTATGACATTAAAAATTTAATAAATAAGAATGTCTTATTAATTTATCTTTTTAAAGAGTTCAGTTGTTTCTGCTGCTTTGATATCATTTGGCATGGTGTTAATTATAGTTTACATTAAATGAACCTAAATCTGTGTGGAATTGGCAGCATTTGGCCAATTTTATTTTTATTTTTGTGTGTCTTCTAAGAACACAAATAATTCTTCTATATTTACCATGAATAAGTAGCCCATCCACAAACTCCAGCAACCCAGTTCAGTATAATTTAGATGTCAATATGTCTTTAAAAATCTCACTGCACCATTAGGGGAAGAGAACATAGTTGACCAGCGATCGTTTCAGATAGAGAATTGGATCTAAAACAATCTCTCTTCAATATAATGTAAATTTGAGAAAAAAACTACTTCATGATATAGACGATGTCCATAGTTATGTGCTACACAACATAATATTTAGGAAAATCTTTACTCAATATTTATAGATTCATTTGTTACAAATACTTCTCCTGCAACCTCATTTTTTAAATGAAATCCAAAAGGAGGACTTATTTTACTCATACTCATTTTGTTGCAGAATTTATCCCTTGTGTTGAAAAAATATCAATAGCACAGTAAGTCAAACTGAAGCTTGTTTAATAAATGGTTCCAAGGGCATTGTGACCATGTCATTTGGTCAACAGGGCATAACAATCAAACCGTGAAGTGAGGAACTGCATAATTATGAAAACTTCTTCAAAGTACGACTCAAAGCCATTTCTACAACACAACTACACTAATTGACTCATGCCATTGAGTTGGTCTCTCAGATGACTTTTAAACTAATATTTGAATTCATTCGATTATAATCTGCCCCTCATCAGTTCGTTGAGAGATACAATTTAAGGTAACACACCATTAAGTTGAAAACAAACACTCTTCCATGCAATATTAGGAAGCACTTTGGGATTTATTCAGTTACAAACATTCTAATCATCAAACTAATCCCAAATATGAATTCCTTAGCCCATAAAACCCCAAAATCCATGTATTGAACATCATTGTAGCCCAAACCATTGAAAAGCACATATTTTACGAAATTTGTCCGAAAACATGCCCACATCAACCTGTCATTATTAACCTCCTGTCCTTCTAAATGACTCAAAAGTTCATAAACATAGTCAAGCACCAAATAACTGCATAGTTCAACCTATCCAAAAGTGCTCACATTGAAGGAATATGAGAAACATTGAAAAAATACAATTTTTAGCGAAAACTGGCCACCATCTTGGATTTTTAGGTCATATATCGGTCAATTCACCAAAATACCCCCAGATATGAATTCCTTGACCAAACAAACCCCAAAATTGATGTATTGCACATCACTGTAGCTCAAATCATTGAAAATTTAATTTTCGAAGGTGTCGGTGGTGGCCATTTTGGATTTAGGCCTCTCACGGAGTTAGCCCGCACTTTTGGAAGGGTCACCCCCACTCAGTTTTTAGATAAACCTTTATAGATGACAAATCCATCATAAAACCTTACTTCGCCCTCAACAGTCACGGAATTGTGATATATGACCCAACTAATGTTTCTCGGTGAAACTTTCCAGATCACAGGACTGAATATTCAGCTTTATACCATTCGACACCTCTGTCAGCCAATCACATGCCAGTATTACAGGGAAATAATTCCTATATTCTTTGTTGTCCAGTTATCCTCTCATGTTTGAGTGTTTCAGTGTTTGTCTCACGGTATAAGCCAGTTATTCACCATGGGATCAGAAATATGTGTTTATCACACCTCGGGCTAAAGCTCTCGGGTGATAAATCACATATTCCCTCTCCCGTGGTGAATAACCTATACAAATTGAAGCAAATGTTCATGGTCATACCTCAATTAGAAGTTAGTTTTTAAGGGTAAATAAGTGTGTGCAGTTTAGATGTGTTACTTTTAAAAAATAAAAGTCTGTTCCTTTCCCGGCCCAGTTTCTTTCTTAGACAAGGAACACCTTGCTTTGCCTCAAAGTGATAAAAGTGAACCATTTCTAACCTGTACTTCAACATTTTCTTTTCAGTTATATTTTGGGACTTTCCATGCCAAGGGTTACCTGTTTGCCAATCTCATTGGTATGAATTGCTCCTGTGGAATGTCGTGTCTCTTCAGGAAAGAAATCTTGGACAAAAAGGGAGGAATTCAGGAATTTGGCCAATATTTGGCAGAAGATTTTTACTTCTCTGAAGCAGTTATAGAGATGTAAGTCCAGGAATTTTATTTTGGTTTTTTAATATGTATACATGTACTTTTCCATTGAACCAGGAACACGTGGTTATTCCATTTGCTCAAATACAATATATTCTAAAATCTGCCTTAATTTCAAGCAGTTTTCTCCAAAAACGAAGAAGTCATTCATATTCGTTTCCAGAAATGTCGAATTTCAGGTCCCAACTTCTGTGTATTAATCATAGGAATCAATGGGAAAATGTCATAGGTTTTTGCAACACAAATTTGCAATATCTCCCTTATTTCTCAATCGATCTGAACAATCTTTGTACAATTGCCTTGGTGTTTCCAATATCTATCTTTTAATTATGGGTTTGGATCTTTTGCAAAATTAAATTTTTTTTTGTATCATACCTACACTATGTACCTGTGTCGGTACTCTGACTTTCGTGTTGCCGTTTGTCAATTTAGAAGTTCTGGGTCGATGCAGTCATCCGAGGATGAACGCTACCGTTTTAGTCGAGACTGTGAAGTAGGAAGAGAGTATGCCATAGAAATTTTTGTAGTGTATCCCCATGCTCCCCACCCACCAAGGGGCCCAACAAGGGGGACTAATACCGGTAGGGCTATGCCCAGGGCCCTAGTCCAGTGATACATGGGGGTCGGGATATACTCGTAGAAGGATAGGCAAGAAATACAGCTGCAATCATATAAAGAAACATGGCCCCATTGGCCAGCATGTAAACTAGGTCAGAACCTTCTTTGATTGACCCATCAGCCATGGCCAAATAGGACCGAAGTCCTAATGGCAACATGACAAGCCGATTGACTGGACCGGGCCAATCCAGCCTCCCGTCTAGGAGAAATCCAGGCCAAAGTAGTGTATTGTAATTTGTAAGGAAGGGACCAACTTAGTTCTTCCCAACTCAACTACCAGGACCCCTTCATCCTCCAACATGGGTTGCAACCCACGGCAAACAGGTCGCTCTTCTATCGTCGAGGAGACATGTGCAAGCGCACGGTCTCGTGTTGGCCACTAAGGATAGAGGACTTCACCTTAAGTGTTACCATCCACCGCCACGAGGAGGCCCAAGACCTGTGGGGGCTCATAATTTGTCAGAATCTGCATCATAAACGTCATTACAATCCCATTATTTCTGTATGCCAGATTTAAAATAGCATGGTGAGTGAGTGAGTGAGTTTGTGTTTTACGTCTCATCAGCACCTGATTGGGCTATTTAGAGACATACTTGGTGTCTACTGTGTTTATAGTTCTGTTACATCGCTACGTGTTATTTCTCTTTTTGTGTAGTGGATTCTGTTATCCGTTGTTTCTTAACCAATTTTTTAGCAACAGATAAATGATCATGCAGGACCAATAAAATGAGAATTCCATAGAACTCGTCAGTGAAAGTATACTTGGTGACTAAACTGTGTATTTCATTTTTGGTGGTATGTTTATCTTCTTGCCAGGAGTGCAGCTCTTGTTTTGTTCTTTCGATCAGCTTCCTTGACAAATTGCCAAAGCCTGACATTTGAAGAAGTTCAACCGCTGAGTCAAGGTTATCCTTTATAATAGGTCGTCTGAAATGCTGAATGTTATCAGGATCTAGTTGACTTTGTAGGAGGAGGTATAGATATTCTTTGGGACTGACAGTCTCCCGGTCATCCCATTTCGTCCTGTCTTTTCCATCATCCACAGGTTTTGCTTCCTTTTTTTCCATTTCGCCCATTCTGTCCTGTTCTTTGTTTTCTAGATCGTCGTCTCCTTCTTCCTCTTTGCCTTCTTCGTTTTCTTCTTCCTGTGCATCCCCTTGATCCTCTTCTTTTTCGTCCTCTTCCTCTTCTTCCGCCTCCATGGATTCGTTGCCTGGTGTAGTGTCCCCGCCGTCATCTGAGTCTTCCTGTTCCTCTTTTGTGTCTGTTTTTGTTGTGTATTCTTCTTCCATAGCTACCTCAGGCATAGTTGCTGTGGCAGCTGTTGGGTTTTGTTCTTCACGGTGCGTCATAGGGTCTTTTCTGACGGTTGTTGTCTGTGGAGTGGTTTTTGCATGTGTTCTTCTTAAGTGTCTGTTGTCTTCTGTGTTCTCTGTGTGTTGTTGATGTGATCTGGTGATGCTGCGTTCTTCGAGTTGTAACCTTCGTCTTGGTGTCGCATGGTGTTGAGGTTGTGGATATCCTGCCATGTCCGCATAGCTGGGAATTCCTGCATGTTGGTCCACGATCCTTCTAGCCTCCGGAAAAGTTATCGCTTGGGTTGCCTTCAATGTGAGGATCTCTTTTTCCTTAGTCCACTGTCTACAAGTTTTGCTGTAAGAGGGATGATCCTCCTTACAGTTGACACAAAGAGGAGGGGATGAGCAAGGTTGTTCCTTTGATTGAACGTGGTCCTCGGATCCACAGTGTCCACAAACTTCTTGTCGGCACCATTTGCTCAGATGACCGAAACGTTGACATTTATAGCATCTTCTTGGATTGGGGATGTATGGTCGTACCTTACATTGCTCCCATATAACTTTGACACTCTCTGGAAGAGTCGTGTCTGAAAAAGTCAAGATAAGAAGCTCCCGATTATCCCTCTGTGGGATTCTATGAAAATGAATGACATCAGTAAAAGTTTCAAACCATTCTTGTAAATCGTCGTCCGAGTCTAAATAGCTAAGGGACGAGAAAACCACTCCCTTGGAAGTATTCAAGGTCCGATGAGGTTCGATTATTGCCTGTGTACCTGCAACATCTTTCAGCCTAAGGAGTTTCCGAGTCTGGTCGTCGTTTCTGGTCTTAAATAGGACGGTTCCATCTCTCTGTAAGGTTGTCTCTGCAGGTTCGCCGACTTCTTGAAGTATGGTCTTGTAGATGGCAAAGGGAGCCTGTTAGTTGGTTTGCACACTATGTACCTGTGTCGGTACTCCGACTTTCGCGTTGTCGTTTGTCGATTTAGCAGTTCTGGGTCGATACAGTCATCCGAGGATGACCGCTGCCGTTTTAGTCGAGACTGTGAATTAGGAAGAGCGTATGCCAAAGGAATTTATGGTGTTCATCCCCCATGCTCCCAACCCACCAAGGAGCTCAACAAGGGGGACTAATATGGGTAGGGCTGCGCCCAGTACCCTAGTCCAGGGATACATGGGGGATATACTCGTAGAAGGCTTGGTAAGAGATACAGCTGCAATCATATTTAAAACATGGCCAGCGTGTAGACTTGGTCAGAACCTTCTTTGATTGACCCATCAGCCATGGCCAAATAGGACCGAAGTCCTAGTGACAACATGACAAGCCGATTGACTGGACCGGGCCAATCAAGCCTCCCGTCTAGGAGAAAATCCAGGCCAAAGTAGTGTATTGTATGGGAGGGACCAACTTAGGCCCACCCAACTCAACTACCAGGACCCCTTCATCCTCCGACACGGGTCGCAACCCACGGCAAACAGGTTGCCCCATTTCCGTCGGGGAGACGTGTGCAAGCGCACTGTCTCGTGTTGGCCACTAAGGATAGAGGGCTTCACCTTAGTGTTACCACCCATCGCCACGAGGAGGCCCGAGACCTTCGGGGGCAAAATAGCATGGTTGTCTGATTTTGTTGTACACTGAAATCCTATCCAAAGGGAAATTCATTTAGGAAGGACCTTTTTGCATCTTTTCTGCCTGTCTCTTTACTGTATTAGCATATGCAATGTATCTGTACTATTGTTTTTGTTTTGTTACAGGGGTTACAAAAACAAAATTTGTCCAGTAGTTGGTATACTAAATAGAGGAGCAAGCACAACCGAACATGTCCATGATCGAATGATAAGGTACAAAAAATGTGTTACTTGGTTCCAATAAGGATAAGCAAAGGCGTATATGCTACTTAGAATAAACACTTTAGAAAGAGACTAATAGGCCCTCAAATCTAGCTCTCCTCTAGAAATGAACCACGGACTGAATGAGCTTGAAATGTCTCTTTTAAAATACTATTACTCTGTAATGTAAGGATTAATCTGGTTCACAGAGAAAAAACTAACAATCTTGTCACAACCTGGTCTTGTTCATTCGCAGAAGTTAGAATTAGAACAACCCAGGGGAAAGTTTCTGGGATTGGATTCCCTAAATTTGGCTTGGTGTGCCACACTTGTATAAGATAGCAAATGAAACAATGCAACTGCGGAAACAGGTCAAGGAAAGGCCTGCACAAATGCAACAGAGTGAAAATGGCCTAGGGTTTATCAAAAAGACCTCTGACAACCTGTATCGCTGCCATGGGACAAACAGCAGTACCTTGTGTGCCCTCCTCATACCTTTCTTATGGGGTAAGTGCGTCATTGTTAGAATAGCACAAGGAGGCCACAGAAAATACTGATGTTTACCTCAGCAGCAGATTCACGGGTCGTGTGAAGTCTTTCTGACAGACCCTAAGCCTTCTTCATTCCGCAGCTATTGTCTAGGCTGTTTGAGGACTTGTTTCCTTAGTTGCAATATCATTGAGTGTGGAGAACTTTCACCCGACTTATCAAAAAAAATTTTTTTAACAAGCTAGGTGGCACCAAATGAACTAAATTTAGCGGCCTTTTGCATCATTTTCTTCAAGCTTTAACATGAAATCATTAGATTTGCTCTATGGGTTGTCTGATGTCCCGGTCCATCAGCCATACCCAAAAGAGATTAACTTGGCTACAGACATGCGAAAAATTATTTTTTTGGAACTGAGTCCTTTGACACTTTATTACACAAATACACATACACTCAAAACCGCTGGAAATAGTTTTGTTTTAATTTGGTTCAGTTTATAATGCAAAGTGAAACTTGAAGTGGTTCAGTTTAAGAACCAGTCAACATGGTCAAGCAAATTTTCAAGGCATTTTTTACATTGACCCGAAGTGTGGACTCCACTGTGGAGCAGCTTGTGTGATGAGTCGCGGAAACAAGAAATATTTAAAGACTCATTTATTCTTAATATACTATCAATGATTTAATAATTCACTCAGTGCTGAATCTAGTGCTTAAAAACAAACTGGTAATATATAATTTTTTCTATTATTATCAATTTGCAAGGATATTTTAAAAGGGAATTATTTTCTGAGCTGACTGAAAAAGGTGTGCATTTTCTTGTTTCAGTTCTTGATCATGTATTGTATAACCGTTTGTATTTGAAATAAGCTTTCAATACAAAAAGTGTTCTGAAATCAGAAATGATTTTTATTCCAGGTGGACGAAGCTCCGCACATCCCTCATGCCGTATCTGTATCTTGTGGAACCCCTGTCAGGCTGTTTTTTGCAAGGAGCTTTAATGGCGTGCGCCTTTGCAATCTTCCTCGGTTGGAGTCTGTATGTGTACTTTGCAGTACACATACTATTGTGGATCATATTAGATTTCATTTTAATGCATATAGTTGAGGTAAGATATAATTAATTTCAGAAGTTGTATAATATAACTCCAAAGCAGAATATTTCAAGCAAATAAAAATCACAAGAGGAAAGCCAGTGGAAGAATTAACAGGGAGGAAAAATTATAAAAAATTATTTTCATCTGTATTTCATTTAAAGTTAGTCTGATAACTGTTCAAATTTTCCCAGGTCAGTTCCTCACTTTCAGCTGTGACAATTTTACCTGCAGTGACACAGAGTACACTGCAACCATGGGCGGCCATACTAATCATTGAGAGACAAAAGGCATCAGGGCATGCAAATGGCTTCAGTCCACCTATATGCTGGCATATGACAACTCAAAAACATAGGCTGCGCAGCAGCAAACCTTCAGCGAATAACACCTTTAGAAGATTACAATATTATCATAAAATTGGTGCGTTTACGAAATTGCTTATAGGTATGCAATAGCGGTCGAGTAGTAGCCTTCCATTATCTCTATTTTTCCAATGATTCATAAAGTGTTATACGCATCAAAAAGCACTGCTAAATTAATTGCATAGGTGATTTGTTTAGAAAAATGCATTACTGAATGTATATGCAATAGTGGGGAAGTTTTGGCTCCGATATAATAAAAAATTATTTTAAATATTCTTTCTCAATATTACAAAAACTATAGAATAGCAATCTGTCAGACCATAAAAAGGCACAACTAGACCATACAAGCCATATGTGTACCAAACTTCATCCATGTATATGGAATAGTGACTGGATGTTGGGCCAGAAACAAAAATAATAATTTTTATGTTTTTTTCAATATTTGAAAAAGTATATAATATTTTCCATCAGACCTTTCAAAAGGCACAACTAGACCATATTGACCATATGTGTACCAAAGTTTATCCATGTACATGCAATAGTGACCGAGCCTTGGCCCGGAAACGAAAAAAAAATTATTTTTATATTTTGTTAATTATTTCAAACAGCATTTAGGATCTATTCATCAGACCATCAAAAGGCACAACTACACCATACAGACTAGATGTGTACCAAATTTCATCCCCATACATTCTATAGAGGCCGAGTGCCGGGCCGGAAACGATCTATCCGCCCGCCGCCCGACCGCCCGCCCGCCCGGCAGACGGACAGCATTTTTACCCAAGTGATTACAATACCTTCTTCGAACTTCGTTCGCTGAAGGTAAAAATTCCCGAGACATGTGTGTTTTGATATATTGGACACAGATTTCATCCAATTTTACAGTTGATCATGAAAAACATTTTCTCAAAATTCAGTTATTATTAGGTGTTGTTGGTTCTATCAGTTGCAGATTCTTTTCTACTTCTATCTTATGTCTAACTGCTAAAAGCACCTATAGTAACAAACAATATATAACAGTTTGTGATCACTACTGTTGGTGAATGTTAATTAGAATTTCTCATGTGATTTTGGAATAGGCTATGCATTTCTTTTTAAATATGCAAATACTATAAAGGAAAAAATGATTTGCAAGCTACAACATCATCAAAATAAGTGAGATGTATAAGGTCAACTATTGCATTTGCACCATATCTGTATGTTATTTGCAAAATGACCCTACTTCTGCAATCTCAAAATTCAAATAGCATACGCTTGTATTGTCTTATAGGGTATTACTGGTATGAATGCGCGTGACTGCAACCCTATACATTTTCAGATGCTCACTTGCATTAGGGTAGGCTGATTACGTAACTTCACCATTGGACAAATTGGGATAGTGAGAATTTCATGTCAGAAGGCTATATCCAAAATTTCAGGTCTCTAACTTGAAAACTTTTTGAGGAAATTACATTGAAGTTTTGATATTTTAAACATTTTTCGGTTGTTTCTCAAACTCGCAGTTTCGCATTACTTGGTCATTTCTCATCATACAGTAATAAAACTTAAATATTTGAAAAGATCTCAAAAAGACCTACAATTTGAAAACCAACATGATAGGTTTCTGATAATTTATCATCTGCACTTCTTATAAAATTCCACGATTTTGAGAAAAAAAGTCAGATATGATGATTCAAAGCAGTGATAAAATCAAATTTCTCTCTTACTAGTCCAGGTTATATTCAACCCTATGTCCGTCTACTGGATTACACTTTGACAAGCATTGAAGTTCTTACAATGAGCCATATCGGAGGTATGGGGGCAGTAACAGTTTCATTTGGCAAACCTATGAAACTTTGCCGTGTTTTCCAGCTGCACAGCTTAATTTTTGATAAATCAAACATCAGATATACAATTTCAGTGTGGTATTGATGCAAACAAGTTCACAGCCAACATCAAGCATAAAGCTAGGTTAAAATTTGAGATGTAGGCCTTTATATGGCACTGCTAACAAAAAAAGCTAATTGTATTTTTTCTCTCTCGTTGTGAGCATTGATATTATTTTTGAAATGTAATATTCTCAATCCAAAAGACACGATGTGTTCCTAAAGCTCCAGTGATGACCTAAAGAGCTGTCTAATAATCTTTCAAGACCTCCCTTTAACACCTTAGTTCTATTATGAAACTGTAAAAACTGTTAAGAAGTGCTTAAATAATTTTTATAGTACCTTAATTGTCAGAGCAGGAAAGTTTTGTGCTACAACTTCCGCACACCAGTGCAGAAATATACAATTTCCAATCAGCATGCCTACAAAGCTAAGGATATATAAATATTCTTAAGCTTTGACATGAACTGCTGGGAGGTTCTATAGGGATTTGTCACTTGAAGTGATTTACTTGTTCAGTGACGAAAACTGAAACAATCAATTATGTAACACAAAACAACTTTGAACCAAGTTTACATTGATTAGCAAACCATTTAGGATTATAAGTGCATTAACCCATCATCATTAACAACAAATGCTTTGTGTATATAAGTTATGTTTATTTCAGCTTAAAGTTGTGTCAAAGTGTTGTTGTGCTATTTTCCTCAATGTTAGGATACACATCATCCTCACTTCTCAGTGTAAGGCTAGTGAACCTACCCTGACCACATGTACCATGTTTCAGTTAAGTAATCATTAAAAGATTAACATATCTCCGGTGTGACCAATATAATTCACAGTTTGACATTGTTAAAAGCAACTGAATGAATGTTTGAATGTTGCCACTGTTGTCTTGTTTTTTGTTTTAAGTATTTTCTTAGTAGAAAACCACTAACAACGCCGGAAAAAAAGCTGTAAAAAGATTAGCATATTCATAAAACTCCGTCATTTTATAGTGCTGGTTGGCAGGGTAAGTGTAAACGAACCCTGCCATGGGAGGATGATACACGTGGGATCAGTGAATAGAATAGTTATCACACCAACAATCATTTGCAAACCATGCAGACTGGGCCCCAATGTTCTGCTCCTCTTGCAAACATACTATCACAGGAAGTGATCACAATAATTTTATAGAATTATTCCTCATGCTTTGTGCCGAAATTTCTGTCACAAAGAAGTCAACAGAAGTAATTTAGAGAACTGATAGTGAATTGTATTGTGGCATTTGAAAGGTTTGAATCATGTTTGAAGCCCATAGAAATTTGACCCAGGGGGAGGCAGATCATGTGTTGGAACAGCCAGCTGCAGTAAACAGAAGGCTAAATAGGATTATTACACTCTTATTAATGACATTTTAATCTGTAAACTGTGTTAGATAAGTCAAGTTGGTCTAATTATATTTATTTGCTATGCAAGCAGTGGATGACACTTTGTTAAAATGTCAAAAAGTGATTTTTTTGTGGAACCCTCACACAAGCAGACAGCCACATTTTGCATGGACAGTGCTGCCACCTTTGCCCACTGTGAATCAGGTGGTTGTTCTATCTGAACTTCTTTCTTGGTTAGAATGATGCCCTGGATTCCATTTCTTTTCTCTATAATTTTTTCAGGACATTATAATACTAAACCTGATTCTGAAATGACTCACTGGCAAAATCTAATAACCTGATACCCGTGGTCAATTAATATTTACAAGTTCTTAATTTCTGTTGTTCTATTCAGGATACCTTTGACAATCATTGAATTGACAAAGGTAACTATATTATAGGTCTGGGTGCTTTACCTAAGATCGCTAACATTGCCAGATATCTCAACAGCCAATGGAGTTACATTTACACCTATAGTCATACTTCGATTGGCTAGTCAAGCAAAAAATTAAAAGTTGCCAGATTGTGAAGTTACTTGCACCTTTAAATTTGGTCTAGACCATTGTTGTTGGTATTCAAAATGAAGGACTGACTGAGCTCTGTCCAGCAATACCAGTTAGATTGTCTTATCTTTTAAATTGACTAAGTTATTAAATACCGCAAATCGGCAAACCTAGTGAAAAATGTCTAAAAACTAAAAACTTCAAATGGATTTCCTCATAAAGTTATTAGTTAGAGACCTGAAATTTTTCATATGGCCTTTTGACATGAAAATATCACTATCCCAATTTGTCCAAAATTGAAATTCAGAAATTTTTGCAAAATCAACCTACCCTAACTTACATGTGAACTCTGCCATGCACCTCCATGCCTTTGAAGTTTGTACTCCCCAGCCCATCCTTTCATGTCATGACTTCAAAAGGAGCATGTTTTTATTCCCATTAATTTCTTGAAACAAAATTAAATACCAGACTGTTGGGCTTGAGGTGCTCATTTTGATTTTATTGAACATGGTCTTTATTGAATAAATAATAGTTTTGTTAATCATATTAAAATGTCTTTTTCTGATGTAGTTCTAACTTCTTGGGCACTATAATCAGCTATGCCATTTTACTCTTTCTTTCAGGGAGGTCCAATAACACTTTCAAAGGGTGAATTTTTACTCGCTTGGTTTCATCGTGAACTCCATGCCTTCCAATTATTTCTAAGATCCTTATCAGATCCAAACATCAACTGGAGAACAAAAGAGTATCGTCTTCACTGGAGAGCTATTGGGGAGCAACTTTATCATTCGAATGGCATACATTCAAACGGCACCCATTCAAACGGCATTCATCAAGACAAAAACAACAACTGTAAAACTATTAACAGTCTGTACATTCATTCTGACCTTAAAATGAAGCATCCATGAGAAATCTATATTATACTGCATAATCATGATAAAAAATCAAATGAAGGCAGATGGATTCGATGACTATGCTTGTACAAAACAACTGGTGTTTTATTATCTGGACATCCTATCATATTTTACTGCGGTATGGTTGGAAAGGGAAAGCTGCCCCTTGATGGTTTAAGTAATTGTACCTATACTGTGACAAACATTGAACTATAGGCCTAGTTTGTCTTGTCAAGTCTTGTTTGGCCAGATATCTCAGTCCTATAGCAGAAATACACCAACCTACGTGTAGCTCAGCTTCGTTGTAATACAAATATCACATTTTTGTGATATTTTGATGCCAGTTTTATCCGATTTTCGCCAATTTATGACAATGGCAGTCCGATTACAAAATGTTGACTTTTGTGATGCAACCAATCTGACACACAATGGCCAGTGATGTCACAAAAGTGCACAGCAGCACTACCCCAGACTTAGTGCTACTCAAGTTTGTAAGAGCAGATCCACCATTCTCATTGCATCGACTTCAATGGACTGTACAGATAATGCAAAATTTCTGTCCAAAATGATAAATCTGTATCAATAACTTGTTCAAACAATATATGGGCAAGGCTTTGCTGTCATGACATTTTGGTAACATCATAAGACCTCAAAATTCAACATTTTAGCAATTTAAAGTAATGTAAATCAATTTTGTTTTCGCATGATACCAATAATTATATATTTCATATCGTCAGTTTGGCTGAACATGTACTGGAAGAGAAGTAAAATTAAAATTTAGCAACATTTTTGATGATGTAACGGAGACACAAATTCATACTTAAAGCCATATTTTTTTTCTAATATAAATACCATTTTAATATTTCAAATCGGCATCTGAATTGATAGGGTATGGGATTTTTTTGTGAAAGCCACATCCCAAGTTTTATTAATAATTGTATTATCCTGCTGTATTAGAAGGCTTGAAGTGGCAAAGCGTAACGAGGACACGAAACTCATTTTATTTTATTTCTGTGTCTTCATCAAGGA
Organism: Platynereis dumerilii; assembly: GCA_026936325.1. Lineage (NCBI taxonomy): Eukaryota > Metazoa > Annelida > Polychaeta > Phyllodocida > Nereididae > Platynereis > Platynereis dumerilii. The sequence continues at coordinate 85,799,339 of JAPTHN010000001.1, read as the reverse complement.
CTGAATATGCTGTTTTTGATTAAAGTAGCACCTGAAGATATTTCCTATTTTGAAATAGACTTTTTATTGTCATAGCATCATGTCTAGGGCAAGTTGACCTAACTTCAGCCTCTCACCCAACTTCAGCCCCCCTACAGAAAACTCCTTTTAATTAAATTTTGATGAGGCCAAGGTGCTAGTATGTGGGTTTAAAGTTATTGTCAATGTGTTTAGAATAAATTATCAAAAAGTTATGACCATCATAACCATTAATCAGGAATTTTACATGTTTTTTTGGTGGACCGCATTTTGCTTGTCTTGCGACGCGAATACAACGCGAAACGAAAAAAAAGTTTGATAAAACGTTAAATCTGTCAGTTGGCTGTACCAATTTACTAAAGCAGGAGCAGCCCAAAAAAAGTTTCATCACAAGGGAAAATTAGTAATCTTCCATAAATTAAGGTTTTTTTCAATATTTTCTACTTGATCATTCAATGAATTAGGTGATTTATCAGACATGTCAATCTTACCTAACTTCAGCCCCCATGGTCCTAACTTCAGCCCCCATATGACCTAACTTCAGCCCCCAGGTTTTCCAAACTCCAGCCAATACCACTCACATGAGAAGTTTGTTTATTCATCCCTCAATATTTATCTATCTAAAAATTTAATTTTAAATCATTTTTACATCTGGCATACTGGAATAGACAAGTTGTCTGAACTGGAGTTTAAAATAAATTTTTATCCTCTTTCCGTGAAAACGCTGACTTCTTTCCAAGCTTTTTTGAAATACGTTTTTGGAGCATTGATTTTTTGCAGACTGTCATGTTGAATATACAGGTAAGTAATTAAGGCTAAATTTAATAATTCTGCTGTTTTTTATGACAGAATAGGATCAATTGGTTGGAGTTAGGTGCGGGGCTGAAGTTAGGTACACCCTAGGCTGAAGTTAGGTACAACACGGCTGAAGTTAGGTACATTTCCCACTATTGTCTTTTGAACACATTTGCACCACCTTATAAAGCATGTGGTTGTTTTTTTACAATATAGTCGTAAAGAGGAGTGAAGGCTGGGGTTAGGTCCACAACTACAGGTTATTCCCATGAATAGCCAGCCAATGACAAGCGATCAAAAACCAAAGTAGGCTGAAGTTAGGTCAACTTGCCCTAATTTTAAATTTTCGTGTCAAAGTTACATCATAAGAACTGAAAGTAGAACACAAATTTGTCTGAATTTTTCCAGGTAATAAAAGACATGTACTGCTTTGTGGTGAGCTTTGACTTTAAAACTTATATCATAATTTAGCTGTGGCAATGATGCTCGAAGAAGAATCTGTAGATCACAAACCTGGTTTGTGGCGTATGTCCAATTCAAATTAACTCCAGTTAATTTCCATGCTAATTATGCTAAAACTGGCCATATTTGTGCCTGGATTGTCCAAATATGGAAAAAAAGGTATCTGGGAGCAATCGAAAGTGACTAATGGTGTAACGGAAAAGACACAAAAAGTGGGTAAACATTTATTTCGTTCTGATTACCAACATCACTATCAAAACTGCATTATAGGACCTATTTTACAGCTGGAATAAAAATAATTATACCCAAAAGTAGCAGTAGGACACGAAGAATGTCCACCTACCTGGACAGTTTCACTGCCATTTTCCCATTACACATACATACTATGAAGTCCATAACACAATGAAATTATAAAATGGAGTCAAGACAATGCATGTTAGTTGAACACCATCAATCGCCAGTTACTGATGGTGTAACGGAAAAGACACAAAAAGTGGTAAAACATTTATTTCGTGCTGATTAACAACATCACTATCAATGGGCTGTGGAAAAACCTTCAGGCATTATTCTACTTTAGCCCCCTCAGGGTTTTAAAAATCAAGGCCCTTTTTTTCATGGGAAATAGTGGTGGTAGTTTTACTGTATAAACGTCATTATGTTTATACACAAGATGACGCTTATACAGTCAATGTAACAGAGAAATAATTGTCTAACTATTTCTCAAAATACTGTCTTATTATACTCCTGCTTTAGCCCCCTTTTCCATTGACAGAACCATGGAAAATGGTCCTAATGTAGGAGTATATATAGACAGTAGGATATAGCAAAAACTGTCTTACTATACTCCTGCTTTAGCCCCCTTTTCCATTGACAGTACCGGTGAAAAGGGGGCTAAAGCAGGAGTATATATAAGACAGTAGGATATATAAAATAGTTTCATAAACTGCTGGCATCACAAATAAGTAGAATTAGACCGACTTAACTGATCTTACACAGCCTTCAGTTTAAAATGTCATAAATAAGAGATTAATAACCCCATTTAGCCTTCTGTTTACTGCAGCTGGCTGTTCCAACAAATGATTTGCCTCTCTCTGGGCAAAATTTCCATTGGCTTCAAACAGGATTCAAACCTTTCAAATGCCACAATACAATCCACTATGAGTTACCTAAATTACTTCTGTTGACTTCTTTGTGGTGAATATTTCAGCACAAAGCATAAGGAATAAATCTATAAATTTTATGAAGTCATTTCCTGTAAAAGTATGTTTGCAAAATTAGCAGAACATAGGGGCCCAGCCTGCATGGGTTGTAAATGATTGAAGGTGTGAGTGTTCTTGGTTGCAGACGCAATCAAAAGACCAAAACTTCCAGTTCTGATAAAGTTCTGAGCCAGGTACACAATCTTTCCACCAAGTCAAGACCATATCTGCCAGAGTAGCTTTGGCTTGGCAGTTTGCTTGCTATTGTTCAAATTGTGAGAATGCTGGCTTTGTCAATATAAGAATAGGAGGGTCCCTTAACTTTGGGAAAAAAGCAATCGACAGAAAGACTGCTGAGAGAAATTCCTGTCTGTCACCTTTTTCCTTTCAATTAGCACCAGTACCAATGTAACTCTTTAATCTGGATGGCACGATGAAAAACAGCCATAAATTAACAGAGATGCATTGGCTGGATAGTGAGGATGTTAATTTGTCGAATTGGTGTTTTGCATCTCATCAGCACCTGTGTGGGCTATTTAGAGACATAAGGGTTAGGTTGTAGCCAGTGAAGTCCCAGAGGCAACATCAAGTGCGATTATAGACTTCATAATGCTGCCGAATATGATGATGACATCAAACAAATTCCTGAAGTTTGACAATCTCTAAGATGCCATTCCAGTAGTTTTGGGGGTTACAACTGAGAATTTAGAAAGTTACACTATACAAGCCTTGATGAAAAAGCTCCAAAACTGGTTTGGGGAGAAAATATACACTTTTTAAATCAAAGGGGAAGATGCATCGTGTACAGCTAGGCCATGTCAGAAAATGATGACAATACAGGTGATAACATGCCTGTTCTACTACAGCCCTTTATCTTCGGCCATAATAAATGTCATGCTAAAGTGGAAAACCATCAGCCCAACAACAGTTGAATCTATCGAAGAATCTTCACCCGACATGCCTGAAGAACTCCTGCTGTTTTACAATACATTGCTTTGTGGCCTTCGAGGTGCTGATGGTGACAACACAGAAATAGTTCATCGAAAGGTGGAAGCCATGTCATCAAACGCTGTCTTTATTGTCTCAAGAGTAGAGTGCCAATGAAACCAATTGGAAAAAAATTGAAAAGGGTTATCGATTGTGCTGATGAATCAAAACACCAAAGCCAATACGACTTGTAAAAAACATGCTTGATATTCATGAGATTTGATACAATTTTGCAAAAAATAAAACAAAGCAATCCAATGGGCAATTGACCACAATATATTTGTATTTTTGCCGGTGGAAAAGATTTTGAGACTGACAAGGGAAAGAGATTGCCCCTTTGGAGGAGTGCAAGTTTTGCTATTTGGAGATTTTATCCAGGTGGGTATTCCGCACATGGAAAATAAAAGTTGTTGGATTTATGAGTGCATTGCACTGCACGAATATAAAGTAAAAATATAACCAAATCATTGACAATTATATAACAACTTTATTATATGACATAAAAAGTATACATTCTAAAATGTGATATTATAATGCCAGTGTTTCTTAATTAAAATTATACTTCACCAATTGAATGGTCGGCCTATATTTACAATATTTCAGGAGTTCCAAAGTGCACATATATGTATGTACATTGTTTATGCAACAATTTTCAATTAATATGGTGCTCCATATAAATTCTTTATTTTTCTTGCATGTTGTGTGCAATAACAAGCACTTTCATGTTCAATCTGAGCTAAAAAGTTTTTTACCATTGCAGTTGCCCCTGGTTCCCAGCTTCACTGATAAAGGAGAGCACCTATTCATGTCTCCACTTTTTGATATATTCCACCGATTCATGTTGAACGTTGTCTATCGGTACAAGGACGACAAGCTGAAGAAAGGTATACTCACTTGCAACCAAATTAATTGATAAAGAAGATATTATGACTATGCTTTACATTGCCTACATAATCATATTCTTAAAGGGGCAACAATTTAATATTACGGGGAGGGGGAGGGGCTCAGACTTATGTCAAGACTTCTCAATCTCAATGTTTCTAACACCCGATTTACATAACGAATGGCACAAGTGAGTGAGTGAGTGAGTGAGTGAGTTTGTGTTTTACGTCTCATCAGCACCTAATTGGGCTATTTAGAGACATACTTGGTCGGTATCAATGGTGTTGATACTTGAGTTGGTCGGCTATTTTGTTATTTTGATTTTTCTGGTCTTGTCTCTTTGTTCCGTTGTTTTCGTGTCAATTTCACAGCAACAGACAAAAGATCATGTAGACTCAGTAAAAGAAGGATTGAATAAAACTTGTCATAGAAAGTGTGCTTAGCGACTAGACTGAGTAAGTCTTCTTTTGTTGTTAGTTTTTCTTCTGGCCAGCTCTTCATCCTTTGTGTTGTTCGTTCAGTCAGTACTTTGGACATTTTGTCAAAGCCACACATTTGCAGATAGGATACTGCATATTCCAAGTGTTTTTGTACAAACAGTCGTCGGTTTCTGTCCAAAACTTCGTCATTTGTAATTTTTCCTTCTAGAAAGAAATGGAGAAATTCTCTGTAGGTGAGATTTCTGGTGCCTTCTGATTCTGTCTTGTCTTTTCCTTCGGCGGTGGGTTTTATGTGCTTTTCTTTCATTTCTTCCACTCTGTCTACTTCCTTGGTTTCTGGATCGTTTTTCTCATCTCCTTTTTCTTCTTCCTGTGGATTCTCTTGACGCTCTTCAATTTCTTCCACTTCCTCTTCTTCCGCTTCCATTGATTCGTTGCTGGGTGTCGTGTCCCCGCCATCATATGATTCTTTCTGTTCCTCTTGTGTGTCTGCTTCAGTTGGATGTTCTTCCTCCATTGCTGACTCAGGAGTTGTTGTGGTGCCAGCTGTTGGGATTTGTTCTTCTAGGTCCAGTTGGGAAGCAGGCTGTTTCGTGGTGTTTGTTGTCTTTGGAGTGGTTTTTGGATTAGTTCTTCCCAAGAGTCTGTTTTTGTCTTCGATGTTCTCTGTGTGTTGTTGGTGTGATCTGTTGATGCTGTGTTCTTCAAGTTGTAACCTTCGTCTGGGTGTTGCATGATGGTGAGGTTGAGGATATCCTGCCATTTCCGCATAGCTGGGAATTCCAGCGTGCTGGTCCACGATCCTTCTCGCCTCCGGAAAAGATATCGCTTGGGTTGCCTTCAATGTGAGGATTTCCTTTTCTTTGATCCACTGTCTACAGGTTTTGCTGTAAGAGGGATGATCTTCCTTACAGTTGACACAAAGGGGAGGGGATGAGCAAGGTTCTTCTTTCGATTGGATGTGGTCCTGGGATCCACAATGTCCACAAACTTCTTGTCGTCGGCACCACTTGCTCAGATGACCGAAACGTTGACATTTGTAACATCTTCGTGGATTGGGGATGTAAGGTCGTACCTTACATTGCTCCCATATAACTTTTACGCTCTCAGGAAGAGTTGTGTCTGAAAAAGTCAAGATAAGAAGCTCCCGATTATCCCTCTGTGGGATTCTATGAAAATGAATGACATCAGTAAAGGTTTCAAACCATTCTTGTAAATCTTCGTCCGAGTCTAAATAGCTAAGGGAGGAGAAAACCACTCCCTTTGAAGTATTCAAGGTCAGATGAGGCTCGATTATTGCTGGTGTACCTGCAACATCTTTTAGCCCAAGGAGTTTCCGAGTCTGGTCGTCGTTTCTGGTCTTAAATAGAACAGTTCCATCTCTCTGTAAGGTTGTCTCTGCAGGTTCGCCGACTTCTTGAAGTATGGTCTTGTAGACGGCGAAGGGAGATAGCCTGTTTTTTGGTTTGAACACTATGTAACGGTGTCGGTACTCTGACTTCCGCGTAGTCGTTGGTCGATTTAGAAGTTCCGTGTCGATGCAGTCATCCGAGGATGACCGCTGCCGTTTTAGTCTGGACTGTGAATTAGAAAGAGAATATGCCATAGGATATTTGGTGTTTTCGTCCCCCATGCTCCCCACCCACCATGGGGCCCAACAAGGGGAGACCAATATGGGTAGGGCTGAGCCCAGTACCCTAGTCCCAGGGATACATGGGGGATATACTCGTAGAAGGCTAGGTGAGAAATACAGCTGCAATCATATTAAAAACATGGCCAGCATGTAGACTTGGTCAGAACCTTCTTTTATTGACCCATCAGCCATGGCCAAATAGGACCGAAGTCCTAGTGACAACATGACAAGCCGATTGACTGGACCGGGCCAATCCAGCCTCCCGTCTAGGAGAAATCCAGGCCAAAGTAGTGTATTATATGGGAGGGACCAACTTAGTCCCAATCAACTCAACCACCAGGACCCCTTCATCCTCCGACACGGGTCGCAACCCACGGCAAACAGGTTGCCCCTTTTTCGTCGGGGAGACGTGTGCTTGCGCACTGTCTCGTGTTGGCCACAAAAGATAGAGGACTTCACTCTTGTGTTACCACCCAACGCCACGTGGAGGCCCGAGACCTGCGGGGGCCACGACTGGCACAAAGTGACTACATACTGCAATGGAAAAATTGAAACAGCATCTCACAAAAGAGAGGAATCTTGTCATTGAACATCAAGTACAAGTATCAGATGGCTGTGCATAAAAATTAAGTCAAAGCTTCCTCCTTATCTCATCAGTCAGACTGAAGACGAGAGATCAATTTTTGGTTCACGGCATGGGAAAACCTTCAACGATAGACCGGGAGGCACAGCCAAAAAAAAAAGGCAGTATAGTATGCGTGGTCATGGCCATCTGAAACACCCTGCAATTCTACAAGTGGCACATTAGTACACAGACTATTGATGATAATGAAAAGGAAGAGAGTATTCTTGGTTGCAGATGCAATCAAAAGACCAAAACTTCCAGTTCTGATAAAGTTCTGAGCCAGGTACACAATCTTTCTAACAAGTCAAGACCATATCATTATTCTGTTTGGCTTGGCAGTTTGCTTGCTATTGTTCAAATTGTGTGAATGCTGGCTTTGTTAATATAGAATAGGTGGGTCTCTTAACTTTGAAAAAAAAAGCAATCGACAGAAAGACCGCTGAGAAAAATTCCTGTCCGTCACCTTATTCCCTTTCAATTAGCTCCAGTACCACTGTAACTCTTTAATCTGGATGGCACGATGTAAAAAAGCCAGAAAAAAACAGAGATGCCTTGGCTGGATGGCGAGGATGTAAGTGCGGTGAGAGTGAACTGGTGTTTTACCTCTCATCAGCACCTGTGTGGACTGTGGGCCATTTAGAGACATAACGGTCACGTTGTAGCCAGTGAAGTCCAAGAGGCAACATCAAGTGCAACCATAGACTTCATGATGCTGCAGAATTTGATGATATCAAAAAAATTCCTGAAGTGTAACAATATCTAAGATGCCATGCCAGTAGTTGTGGGGGTTACGACTGAGAATTTAGAAAGTTACACTATATAGCCTCAAGTGATGTCCAAAACTGGTTTGGGGAGAAAATATACTTTGCAGATCAAAGGAGAAGATACATCGTGTACAGCTCAGCCATGTCAGAAAGTGCTGACAATACAGGTGATAATATGCCTGCTCTATGTACTGCGGCCATTTATCTTCGGCCCTAATGTGTGTGTGTGTGTGTTTGTGTTTTACGCCTCTGCAGCACCTTATTGGGCTATATCGAGGCTTGCTCAGGTGTTATTTGTCTTTATTTATTGTCCACATTATTTACGGATTTTCTGGGCTACTTTTAGCGCTGTTGTAAACAGGTTGTGGCGTATAAGAAGGATCAGAGCACCTGCTCCTTCTTCGGTAAATTTGTAATTTTTAATAGCTTTGATGAGGTCCGACTTTGTACTGAAACCGTCTTTGTTGAACGGCCCCTTTGTTTGTTGTGTACGTTGTACAAGTTGTGTGCGTGCTTGGTAAAGTCTCAATGATGCAAGAAGTGTTTTTGTATACTCAAGGTAGTCTTCTGTGAGCTTCCTTCTACTAGTTTGCCATTTGTTGTTTAACACCAAGCAGACAACTGCTGCAGCTGACTTAGTTAGGTGTCCCGACTGTTCTTTTTGACATGAACTGTTCTGGCGATGTTCTACCAATTTCAGGATAAGAAAGAGTAGGTCGTGAATAAGAAGAAGAATCATAGTTCCATATTCAATCTCTGTGAATAGGTGTGATGCTGTGGCTTCCCGGATCTCGGCAACAGTACAATATTTTTCTTTTGGCCAGCAGCCTGCACTTTGAGTTGTTCTCTGTAAGAGAAGTCCATATCCATTTTCAAGGCCTGCATTTGTCAGAGTACTTTTAGAGTTTTCTAGATGCTTCTCAATCAAAGCTAGGCGGTCGTACGTGGTCAGTGATAGATCTTTGTGTACCAACTTGAGGTAGATGTCTTTGTTGGATGCAGCCATGACTTCATTGCATTTTTTAGGATTCTTGTTCTCAGAAGCCAATGCTTCTTTCGTCTTGGCTTGTTCAGGTGACATCTTCGTTTGAGGGGTATCAGTAGAGGACGTATGGCTTTGTTTCCTGGGTGATATGCATGAAACTGGTACAGGAGAGTGCATTTTTTCTTTCTTCTTTGGTCGTTCTGGTGAAGATTTCTTCTGCACGACATCCATGAAGAGGTTCGTCTTCAGTTGAATCCGTCTCTTTGGAGATAAGTGTAAAACTGGTCTGGGGTAGTCTGATCCTTGGTCCATGCTGTCTGTATCCTCTTCTACACGGCGTCTGGCTTCAGGGAATGATATTCCTGTGTCAATCTGTAGTTGTAGGATTTCCCTTTCTGTCTTGAAGATTCTGCAGTCTTGGCTAAATGCAGGGTGATCCCCTGCACAATTAACACAATACGAGGGCTTGGAGCATGGTTGCTTTCTTGTGTGAGTGTGATCCAGTTCTCCGCAATTGGCACAAACTGTCGACCTTCTACACATACTGCTGAAATGTCCGTAGATTTGGCAATTGAAACAACGTTTTGGGCAAGGAAAGATAGGGCGAACTCTGCACTTTTCAAAAGCTACAGGTACTTTCTTTGGAACTTTATCGTCTTTGAATGTCAAGTGTAGTAATTCATATCCATTTTGTTGGGAAAGACGTTTGAAGTGTTCAATTCCATGTTTCTTGAACCACTTGTTTAGCTGAGCATCAGTACATGTCCTGCTCTCTTTTGAGAAGATGAGGCCTTTGCCTGGTCTTATGAAAGGTTCAAAGGAGATTTTTGTTCCGGCAATTTTGTTGACTGATGTCAGTTTCTCTTTTTGTTGATCGTTCTGAGGATGGATCAGGAAGGTTCCATTAGGTTGACGTCTTATTTCTCCAGCTACAGTGTTGTCACAAGTGTCTGCAATAACTTCATAAACATCGATAGCTGACAGGTCGTCAAGGGATTTTGTTTCACCTTTCATCACAAGGCAATTTTCGTCTTTCAAGATGTGTGGGAGGCGGTCAGGGTCTATCAAGTCATCCGAAGATGTCCTTGTCCGTTGAAATCTTGGTAGTCCAGTCGCTAATTTTTCGATCTCAGCCTGGTTTCTCGCTGAGGGACGCGCACCTTGGTTACCCGGTTGACGTACGATCTGGTCTTGAAACATGTTTTTTGACATTATCATTGATATTCCCCTGTAAGGTAGGGGACACACCGTGCATGCGCACTGTCTCATGTTGGCCACTAAGGATAGAGGTCTTCACCTTAGTGTTACCACCACCCGCCACGAGGAGGCCCGAGACCTGCGGGGGCTCTTAGGCCCTAATAAATGTCATGCTAAAGGGGAAAACCATCAGCACAACAACAGTTGAATCTATCGAAGAATCTTCACCCGACATGCCTGAAGAACTCTTGCTGTTTTACAGTACATAGCTTTGTGGCCTTCGAGGTGTTGATGGTAACAACACAGAAATAGTCACCGGAAGGTGGAAGAGGACACTGTGATTTTGTCTGGGTTTTATGGGTGATGTTTTCAGACTTAAAATCCAAAGCAAATCAACCCAATAGCCAACTATCAACAAATGCTTCTAAGCCTATACAAATTAAAGAGTTATGTCCAATTTTTTTCAGATTCAAGATCAAGACTGATGAGGTTCATGTGTCTTGGGCAACACCAGTTCACGGATAGGCCTTTCTTGATTGCGTCCTCAAGTTTTTGAAGTTGTCAACTCTTCCAGCGTCAGTGGCACATTGATCCCAACAACATTTTCATGTCCGCTCCCAACTTAGTTAAATACTAGCATTCATTGTACCCGTCTAAAGTTCTTCGCAACAATGGCCCGGCCTTATCAGAAATGTCCTTGAATTCTACTAGTAGTACATCAGTACATAGACTATTGGTGGAAATTAAAAGTGCAGACACAATCTAAAGACCAAAACTTCCAGATCTGATAAAGTTCTGTGCCAGGTAAACAATCTTTCCACCAAGTCAAGACCATATCTGCAGCAGTAGGGTTGGCTTGGCAGTTGCTTGCTATTGTTCAGGTTGTGAGAATCCTGGCATGGTTAACACAGAATAGGTGGGTCCCTGAACTTTGAAAAAAACCTAGTGACCAAAGGACTATTAAAAATGCAAAGGATTGCTCCAAACATCTAAAACAGAGCCCGATGAGAAGAGAAGACCAACATATGGAAAGCTCAGGCTGTCCGTAACAAATTTACATCAGGATAATTCAAGCAAGAAAGACAATTGGAAAGCCAATGACCACAAATCATGTTTTCAGGTACAATCAGCACCATTGAGAAGAAAGTAGGCCTACTGAAAGACCCACAACCAGAAATATACAGTGCAATTATGAATGAACATAGCTCGGTTCATTACACTCCAAGACCTTTTCAACTATGTCTGGCATGATATTGTTCGGGAAAAGTTTCTGAACAAGGACTGTAGAAAGTTAAAAAATCTGGTGACAAGAGAGAAAGAACTCCAAAAATACTACTTAATGGCACACCCAGTAAAAGGTATGTTGCAAGAAATATAAACGAGATGAGTGCACTCCTAGTGATGGATGACTGTATTTATGAACTTGGTAGGCTAATTACGACAGGAGCAGAACACAGAAATGAGGTGGAGGACCATTGAAACAGCCACCCTTGTTATTAAAGCGTCCCTTATATACGTTTCTAATCTAACCAGATGGTCTACTGTGCTTCTTTGTTTTCTGAAGCCACACTGGAATTCGGATATTGAATCATTTGATTCAAGATACCACACAAGTCTGTTGTTAATAATTCTCTCCATTGTCTTGCAAAGACAACTTGTTAAGGCAATAGGCCTGTAATTTGTAGGATCGGTATGATCCTTATTTGGCTTTGGGATAGGAATTATTGTAGCTTCCCTCCAAGAAGCAGGGAAGGTTCCATAATCCCAAATCTTATTAAAGATGTTGAGGAGAACCTCTAACGATGGAGGAGGAAGGTGTTTCAAGAGTTGGTAGTGGATTTCATCCGGTCCAACTGCTGAATCCACAGCCTTTTCGATTGCTTTTTGTAATTCTCCTATGGTGAGAGGACAGTTATAGTCTTCATGATCATTTGATTGTATGTTCAACTTAAGGCGTTCTGCCTGAGCTTTATACCGTTGGAATTCTGGCGTATAGTTTTCTGATGAAGAATTAAAAGAAAATTTTTCTGCAAGCTTATTTGATATTTGGTCTGACGTTGTGTATTCTTCGTCATTTACTACAAGGTGACTGATTTGAGATGTTGATGTTTTACCCTGGATTTTCTTAATCATTTCCCATACTTTTGATGGAGGTGTCCTTTCATTTAATTTAGAAATATAATTCTGCCAGGTAGTTCTCTTTTTCTGTCGTATAAGACGTCTTGTTTTTGCTCTTTGAATTCGGAATTTTTCCAAATTGGCAGCGGTTGGATTGGTATTATATATTCTCAGGGTTTTTTTCCTGTCTTTGATGGCGTCTTTTACATCACTATCATACCAAGGCCTCGTTTTTCGAGATGTGCCTCCTTTTGTTTTAGGGATGGTGCTATTAGCAATATTTATTAAATCTTCAGTGAATTTCTCAATAAGGGGTTCATTATTCATATATGTTTGTAGGTTAAAAGTATTTGCTGCCATATCACTGAATAATTTCCAATCTGCTTTATCTAGTTTCCACCTGGGGTGGTTTGAAGTTTGGGAACCTGAAGTGCATTCGAGTATTATTGGAAAATGATCACTCCCATGGCTGTCCTTTAGGACAAACCAATTATAATCTAAATAAAGCGTTGGGTCGGTCATACTTAGATCTATAGAGCTGTACGTGCCATGACCAGGATGGAGATAGGTGTAAGTACCATCATTAAAAAGGCAGAGATCATTAGTCGAAAGGAATTCTTCAATGATGAGACCCTTATTATTCGTGTGTGGGCTGCCCCACATTGGATGGTGCCCATTAAAATCTCCAAGAATAATGCATGGTTGTGGCAATTGTTGATACAGGTGGTTTAATTCATTACTTGAAAGATGATGACTGGGAGGTATGTAGAGCGAGCAGATGGTAAACGTTTTTTGCAGTGTTACCTTGATGGCGATAGCTTGAAGATTAGTGTCTATATTGACACGGGAGTGGATGGTCCCCTCCTTTACGAGAATTTAAGAGCCACCATGAGCCCTATCATGGATAATATTTCCATAGTTGTTATACATATGATAGTTTCTTAATTGTATACTGTCCATCGGTTTCAGGTACGTCTCTTGAAGACAGAAGATGGTAGTTTGGTGGTCAAGAATCAGAATGTTAAGTTCATCAAAGTTAGCTCTGAAACCGCGGCAGTTCCATTGGATAATATTATCCATGTTTTATATGTTTGGGTTTGTTTGTGGCATGTTTTACCTTTTTGGCTTAAAGTTTGTGTTGAAGTTACTTCGATTGATTGTCCTTCCTCCTTTCTGATGTGTCAGTCCTTTATTGGACTGAGGTGTTTGTTTGGTAGTTGAGGTCGATGGTTTTGTAGATTTGTTGACCTGCAAATCTTTGTTTGCAGGTTGTTTTGGGCTTTCAGCCTTGGGCGGGCTGACTGTATGTGAAGCTCCAGTTTCCATGGAATCCTCTTGATTGTTGGGTTCCAGGTCACTGGTGCTTTTCTCGTTGTCTAGGACGCTTTTTGTTGTTCCTTGTGGTGGCGTGAAATTCTTGTCTTCCATATGGTTGAAGAGTCTGACGAAGTGGTCCTTTGGTGTGATGTTGTCTTCTTTATTTGAGGCAGGTGTTCTGGAGATAGCGTGTTGGTCTAGTTGGAGCTTACGTCGTGGTGTGGATCGCTGTTGAGGTGACATAGCAGCAACACTTGAGTTGGTGGTTTCCCCAGTGGCGTGTTCGGCTATTCTCCGTGCTTCTGGGAAGCTGATGTCTCTTGTAGCTTTCAGTCGTTGGACCTCTTTTTCAAGTGCCCATTTCGGACAGTTTCGATCAAACGCCGGATGGGTTTGGCCACAGTTTGCACAATTTGGTGGTTGGTGGCATGGTTCTTCCTCGGAGTGTTTGTGATCTGCTGCTCCACAGTTCGCACATTTTTCTTGTGCCCTGCATTTTGAGATGACGTGTCCAAATCTTTGACATTTGTAGCATCTCTGAGGATTGGGGATGTATGGACGGACCTTACACATCTCAAAACCAATGTTGGTCTTCTTTGGAAGTTGGTTCCCAGGGAAGCTCAGGATCAGTAGTTGCAGCGGTCTTTTCTTTAGGTCGATTCTTCTCACCACCTCAATGTTTTTCTTCCTCAGCCATCTTGTCAGCTCATCGTCAGAGCTTTTATGGCTTTCACGGGAGATAATGGTGCCTCTGCATTGGTTCAGGGTCCTGTGAGGTTCAGCGTTGATTGGAACATCTTCAAGCATGGTGGTATTCAGCAACTTGTCAGATTGTGTCTTCGTTCTTGTTTGTACAAGTACTGAGCCATTTCTCAGCCTTCTGCCACTTTCGACGGGTCCAATAAGGTCTTCTAAGATATCATAAATCCTGATCATTGACATAGAATCAAATTCATCACTGGTCCCAGTAATTGTTATATATCTGGGCCAGATATTTCGGAACATATTGTTGAATGCATCTGACAGGTCAGATGACATTCTGAAGCGCTTTGCTTCTGGGAGAGAATTTGGATTTGAAGAAGCCATGAAGGATTCTATGGTTCATCCTCCATGCTCCCCACCCACCACGGAGCCCAACATGGGGAGGCCACAAAGGGCAGGGCAAGGCCCAGTACCCGGGCCCCAGGGATACATGAAGGATATACTCTAAGAAGGATAGGTCTGCGATACTGCCTCAATCGTGATATCAGATACCACGGCAGACGAGTACCCGGTTCTTAAACTTCCTTGATTGACCCATAAGCCATGGTCAAGTGGGACTAAAGTCCCCTTGACTTAGCATGACAAGCCGATTGACTGGATCGGGCCAATCCAGCCTCCTGTCTAGGAGAAATCCAGGCCAAAGTAGTGTATTGTATGAAAGGGACCAACTTAGTCCCAGCCACCTCAACTACCAGGACCCCTTCATCCTCCGACACGGGTCGCAACCCACGGCAAACAGGTTGCCCCATTTCCGTCGGGGAGACGTGTGCTTGCGCACTGTCTCGTGTTGGCCACAAGAGATAGAGGACTTCACTCTTGTGTTACCACCCACCGCCACGAGGAGGCCCGAGACCTGCAGGGGCGATTGATTGACTGAGTAACTGATTAATTAATTAATTCGTTGATTGAGAAATTGATTGATGAATTTTTTGCTTGATTAAATAAGCAAGAATACGCATTTGAAGCCTGTCCAACAAAATCAGAAAAATCAGTGAACAAACTTTTATTCATTTATCATCTCTATCTGTGTTTATGGAGAATAAATATTCTGAATTCGGCATGAGACCAGTATGAGAAAAGTTTTTCATTTTGTAATGAAAGCATAATTCTCAGACAGGAAGAATCATTGCAAAACGGCTGTCCGTTAACGACTGAGGATAAGTTCCTCTTTATCTAGTATATTCCCGAAACTTTATATTTTCATGGCAATTTTACAGTTAGGCCTTCTTAAAATACTCGGAATGAATCTTTGGTTATAATCAATTCAATTTCACTTCACTTTCAATAATAATATTAATTTCATAACGTTTTTGGAACTTTGAATTCGTTAAACTTCTGCATAACCAAGAATGTACTTGTACTTGGACTTGTACTTGAGCTAAAGTACTTGTACTTGGACTCAAGTACTCTGTTATAAAGCTGTACTTGGACTTGTACTTGTACTTGCCAAATGCCAATGTACTTGTACTTGGACTCAAGTACAATTGATTGTACTTGACCCCAAGCCTGCACCCAACATAGGCCCAGATGACCCGACAAGAGCTGGATTCGAACCCAGGACCCATCGATTAGCAGCCCAGTATGCTGCCACTGAGCTAACTCGACCCCCTTCACGCCTTAGTGAAGACATTACAATGCACAAAGAATACTCTCTGTATAGAAATGAAAAAATCTCCTACAGATGGAACCAGCCAAGAAAGTCAACCACTGATTAAAATAGCAAATTCAACTGTTGCCCCATCTGAAGTAGCCTCCTGCTTAAAGTAGGCCTACTTGTGCGAAAAAGGTCAAATTCAATTGGAAACATTTGTCTGACTCAGTAAATAGTGGTAAAGTTGACTTCTTCAGTCCCATCATAAACTTGATTTCAAGACATTCACATATTCCAATAAACCAAGGGTAAATACAAAGAAGAAAATAGTTCAGCAACTGGCAATTGACCGAGACATATTCAGAAAATCATGCATCATTGGCCGAACACGAGAAATTCCTATCTGTCACCTTTCTTCCTTTAAATTAGCACAAGTAACACAGTGACAGTGACTCAGCAACCTCGATGGCACGATGCAAAAAAGCCAGAAATTGATAGTGATGCCTTGGTTGGACGGTGAGGATGTAAGTGGGGTGTGAGTGAGCTAGTGTTTTGCATCTAATCAGCACCTGTCTGGGCTATTTAGAGTCATAAGGGTCAGGATGTAGCCAGTGAAGTCCTAGAAGCAACATCAAGTGCAATCAAAGACTTCATGATGTTGCTGAATATGATGATGACATCAAACAAATTCCTTAACTTCCGTGATCTCTCAGATGGCATGCCAGTAGTTGTGGGGGTTACGACTGAGAATTTAGAAAGTTACACTATACAAGCCTTGATGAAAAAGCTCCAAAACTGGTTTGGGGAGAAAATATACACTTTTTAGATCAAAGGAGAAGATGCATCGTGTACAGCTCGGCCATGTCAGAAAGTGCTGACAATACAGGTGATAATATGCCTGCTCTATGTACTGCGGCCATTTATCTTCGGCCATAATAAATGTCATGCTAAAGTGGAAAACCATCAGCCCAACAACAGTTGAATCTATCGAAGAATCTTCACCCGACATGCCTGAAGAACTCCTGCTGTTTTACAATACATTGCTTTGTGGCCTTCGAGGTGCTGATGGTGACAACATAGAAATAGTTCATTGAAAGGTGGAAGCCATGTCATCAAATTCTGTCTTTATTGTCTCAAGAGTAGAGTGCCAATGAAACCAATTGGAAAAAATATTCTTTGTAGCACACAAATTCTCAACCCTGGAGTTGAAGTCCTCAGAATTATTTTATGATTCATTCAGTAGACTAGGCTTGAACTATCCTGATGAGTGAGTGAGTGAGTGAGTTTGTGTTTTACGCCCCATCAGCACCAGTGTGGGCTATTTAGAGGCAACATTGGTTAGATAGATTATCCTGGAACTAATTTCTCATAATTTGTAGAAGTAGTCGTTATCTCTGAGGAACCGTGTTATCCTGGACGCTGAATTTTCTAAGAATAAGTGTTTGAGATTACCTGATTGAAAGGGTCGGTGATGTAGATTGTTATTACATTCTATCAAGATATGTTTGATCGAAAGTGGTACTTGGCACCCTTCGCATATTGGTGCTGCATCATTGTTTAATAAGTGTGAGTGGGTTAATCTGCTGTGCCCTATAAGACATCTATGAATTACGATTTGCTCTCTGCGTGAGTTCACATCAATTTTTATATCTTTCATGACGTGTGGTAGTATTGTGCGTAGCTTGTTCCGTTGGCAAGCATTCCATCGTACTTGCCAACTATACTTGGTAAAATCATTGATATGCTTTCTAAAATCCGTATAAGGGACAACATAGTCCGTTAAGTTTTTACTTAAGGCTCTCTTCGCATGAAGATCAGCCATCTCATTTCCTTTGATATCAACATGACTTGGAATCCAACAAAATATAATATCCTTGTTTTCTTTCATTGCTGCTAAGGTAAAAAGAATGTCTAATACAAGAGGGGTTTCCACCTGCTTGTTGGCTATTGCCTGCAATGCAGACTTTGAGTCAGAGCAAATTACAAAATTGTTAGTTTCTGAGGTGACTGCCATTTCTACCGCCTTGTAGATAGCTGTCAGTTCCGCTGTGAATATCGAGCACACATCAGGTATACGTTCATTACAGTAACTTGTCTTTGCGGAGGTGACTGCGTAACCAGTCAGAAGTCCATCTTTGGACCCATCTGTGTAAAGAAACTTGTATGATGGATACCGGGATTTTATTATGAGGAATTTACTCTGGTATTCCAGGGGACTTGTAGAAGATTTTCTAAGACTTGTCAGGTCTAGAATACAAATTGGTGAAGGAAGGGTCCACGGAGATATGGATGGAACCTGCACTTCAGCAACTATGCAGTTGTCTTTGTTTATTATGTCATAGTAGGGTTTCATTCTAAGACCTAGGGGTTTTATAACACTTTGTTTAGTCATATACATTTGTTGGTACTTTGGCTGAAATACAGGGTAAAAAGCCGGATTTGTTGGACATGCTGCCAGTTTTACAAAATATTGCAGCGAAAGTTTTATACGACGTAGTGACAATGGTGGTTCTTTCGCAAGGACATATAGACTCTCTATTGGCGATGTTCTAAATGCCCCAAGACACAGGCGGATGCCCAGATGGTGTACTGTATTTAGACATCGGAGGTAAGACGGTCTTGCTGATCCATATACAATACTCCCATAATCGAGACGTGATCGGGTTATAGCCCTATATAGTCGTAGCAATACAGTGGTGTCTCCACCCCAACTGAGCTTGCTGACTACTTTGAGAAGATTAAGAGATTTTAAACCTTTAGCTTTAAGTTCTTTGATATGTGGAATAAAAGAGAATTTAGAATCCAGTAAAACTCCTAAGAATTTGTACTGGTTCACTACTTTGATTTTACAATTTTCCATCATTAGGATTGGATCCGGCTGAAAGCTTCTGGGAGGATAGAAGTGCATACAAACCGTTTTATTTTTGGAAAATTTAAAACCATTCTCATATGACCATTTTTGCAACCTGTTTAGGTTAAGTTGCAGTTGTCGTTCGATACTTGTCATTTTGGTTGACTTAAAAGCAACGAGGAAATCGTCAACGTATAAAGAGCATTTGATATTCTCCTTGATATGTCGGACTATGTTGTTAATCTTAATATTAAAACATGTCGGAGAGAGAATACTTCCCTGAGGAACTCCCATTTCTTGGGTAAAATTGTTGGATAGTGTGCTTCCTATTCTGACTTGAAAGTTACGATCTTGAAGGAATGAATTTATAAATTGAGGAAGCCTTCCCCGGAGACCCATTTCATGAATGTCCTTCATAATTCCAAATTTCCAAGTGGTGTCATAAGCTTTTTCTAGGTCGAAAAATACTGCAACTACATGTTCTTTCTTAATGAAGGCATCTCTTATGTAAGTTTCTAATGATACTAAATGGTCCAATGTACTTCTTTTGGACCTGAAACCACACTGATATTCTGTTATGGCTTCAGTTGATTCCAAATACCATACTAGTCTATTGTTGACCATCCTTTCCATGGTCTTACAAAGACAACTGGTGAGTGCAATCGGACGATAGTTAAGTGGATCACTGTGGTCTTTGTTAGGTTTTGGGATTGGTATTACTATCGCTTTCTTCCACAGCGTTGGGAATGTACCAAAGTCCCATATTCTATTATAAATCTGCAGCATAATTTTAAGGCTTGTTTCCGGTAGATGCTTTAGTAGTTGATAATGAACTTCATCTGCTCCAGTAGCAGAGTCTTTAGCCTTATTCAATGCCGCTATGAGCTCTTCCATGGAGAAGGGCATGTTATATGCTTCAGAGTTATCGGACTGGAAATTTAAATTTTGTCGCTCGGCCCTCTCTTTAAATTGTTGGAATTCTTGGGTGTAATTGTTCGATGAGGAATTAAATGCGAATTGGTCACCTATTCTATTTGTAATTTCCTCAGTGGTGGTTATCTCTTCTTCGTCGATGACAAGATGTTGAATATGTGTGGATGTATCTCTTCCCTGTACCTTCTTTATCATTTTCCATACTTTGGAACTGGGTGTACGGGTATTAAGTTTGGAGACATAGTTTTGCCAGGTAGCCCTTTTCTTTTGTCTTATTATCCTTCTCGCTCTTGCTCTGAAGATTTTAAATTGATTTAGATTTTCTGGTGTTGGGCGAGATTTAAAGGCACGTAATGCTTTTTTGCGGGCTTTGATAGCCTCTTTGACCTCTGTGTCAAACCAAGGTTTAGGGCTATGGTGAGGATTGGCTTGAGATTTCGGTATCGCTTTATTTGCTATGTCTATAATATCTTTTGTGAAATGGTCTATAGGGGAATCAGAATCTGCATATTTCTGTTGGGTAATATTTTTGTTGCAGAGTTCTGAGAAGAGATTCCAGTCTGCTTTATTGAATTTCCACCTTGATAAACCGGAGTTAGGACCAACATGTAACGATTTCAATAGGATTGGGAAATGATCACTTCCATGTGTATCCTCTAGTACTTTCCAATCAAAATCTAAAAACAAATTTGGATCACTTATACTTAGGTCAATGGCAGAGTAAGTGCCATGTCCTGAATGTAGAAATGTATCTGACCCATCATTGAAGACACAAAGATTATTTCCATTTATAAAGTCCTCTATCAGTTCTCCTCTACTATTCAGGTCTGCACTACCCCATAAAGGGTTGTGACCATTAAAATCTCCAAGAATAATGGAGGGGGCAGGTAATTGGTTAAATAGGTTATTCAGATCTTGTAGTGTGACCCGCATACTCGGGGACAAGTAGAGGGAGCACACGGTAATCGTTTTACGTAAAGTTAGGCGGACGGCAGTTGCCTGTAAGGTGGTGTTAAGATTTAGGCATGTATGAATTACACCATGCCTTACCAGAATGGTAGAACCGCCTATTGCCCTATCAAGGACAATTTCTCCATATGAATTATACATATGATAATTTCTAACAGTAATATTGTCCGAGGCTTTTAAAAATGTCTCCTGGAGACATAAGATGTTGACTTTATACTCAGATGTAAGCATCTTCAACTCATCAAAATTTGCTCTTAAGCCTCGACAATTCCATTGAATGATGTTGTCCATGGAATGATGTTGGTCTGTCATGTATTTGTTTATCTGTCTGATGGAGTTTTAAAGGTAAATTTCAGGGGTTCACGTCTCAGCGTGATGTTAGTCCTTCCCCCAGTCTTGGTGTTAGTTGTGGTGGGTTTTGTCCCTCCTGGTGCACGTAGTTGTGCTGTGCTCTTTGAATTGGGATTTTGATTCTGTTGTTGTGTCTGATTTGTCCCGGTTTGTTGTAGTTGGTGTTTTTGTAGAGAACCTCCAGGTCTGTCCGGCTTACCCTCCTTCCCCTGCTCTCCACCAGCATGGCCAGTGGTTGGAGCCTGGATGAGAGGGCCGGAATTGGCCTGTGGCTTGTCCTTAACTACCTCAGTTTCTGCAGAAGATATTTGTAGTTCCATTTGATCTTCTAAATCTGTTTGCTCGGAATCAACAGTTTCAAAAGAGGTATTTTGGTCTGACTCAGTCTCTGTAGCTTGAATCTTAGCTGGTGTTCTCTCTTCAATATTCCTGTCATCTGATTTCCTTTTTGTCGATTTGTTGTGTGGGTCGTTTTGTTGGGCTTTGTCTGTCCTGTTTTGTTTTTGAGTCACGTGTTTTCCATGCGCATCTAGAAGTTCATTCATTTGCGCATGGGCAAAAAATGTACAGAATTTGTCTTTGTCTTCTTGAGGATTAGATTTGTCATCATTGTTTTGGGTCTGTGCATGTTTTGAATAATTATATTCGGGATCCAGATCAAGTCTTAGCCTTGGCGTTGAACGAGGTGTTGAACTGGGTCCAGCTTGGCGATGAATGGCAGATCCATGCGACAACTGTGACCCTGTTTGTAGTTCTCCACTGACCTTTCGGGCATAGCTTTCAGCCCCATATCGTGATTGAGCTATTCGTCTTGCTTCTGTAAATGAGATGTTGGAGCTTGCCTTGATCTCAAGGACTTTTTTCTCAAAGCTAAATTTGGGACATGATTTGTCATACGATGCGTGGCTACCCTTGCAATTAACACATTTTGGAGGAAGGTTACAAGGATGATCCTTTGAATGTGAATGGTCTAGTCCCCCACACTTGGCACATATTTCCTCTCGATTTTTACAAGTCTTGGTTATATGGCCATATCGTTGGCATCGATAACATCTCCTTGGGTTAGGGATGTACGGACGGACCCTACAGGACTCGAAGCCAAGCTCGACTGAGTCCGGGACCCTACTGCCCTTGAAAGTGAGACTTAGGGTCTCAACAGTGGAACCTTCCCTTGTCTTTCTCTGGAACATCCTGTATATTGAGACAACCGGGATATTTCGGTATTGAAACCAGTCCAGCAGTTGCTCGTCTGAGCTTTCATGACTGTCATAAGAATAAATGACTCCCCTGACGGTGTTCAACCGTTCATGGGGAGTCACCTCTACTTCGGCAGTTCCCAATCTCTTCATCCCTAGCAATTTCTCAGATTGTTCTTTGTGCACACATTTAATCAACAGAGAGTCAGGGAATCTCCTGACATCATCTGGGCGTCCTATAGCCTTGAATAGGGCTGTCGCCCGTAAGACAGAAGACATTTTCTTGTATTCGTCATCTTTTCCTTTGATAACAATGAACCTCGGCCAAGGGTCAGTTTCACAACCATATAATTCAGTTTGAGACAAGTCTCGGTTAAAAAAATCCATGTAGTGTTCTATTTTTCACCCCCCATGTTCCCCACCCGCCACGGAGTCCAACAAGGGGAGACCAATATGAGTAGGGCGAAGCCCAGTACTCGAGTCACAGGGATACAAGAAGGGTATACTCTCCAAAGACTAGGCCTGCAATATTGCCTCAAATCATGATAACAGTAACCATGGCAGGCAAATATTTGGATTCTAACCTTTCTCGATTGACCCATCAGCCATGGCCAAATAGGACTGAAGTCCTAAATAGCAACATGACAAGCCGATTGACTGGACCGGGCCAATCCAGCCTCCCGTCTGGGAGAAATCCAGGCCAAAGTAGTGTATTGTATGAGAGGACCAAATTAGTCCCGCCCAACTCAACCACCAGGACCCCTTCATCCTCCAACACGGGTCGCAACCCACGGCAAACAGGTTGCCCCATTTCCGTCGGGGAGACGTGTGCTTGCGCACTGTCTCATGTTGGCCACTAAGGATACAGGACTTCACCTTAAGTGTTACCACCCACCGCCGCGAGGAGGCCCGAGACCTGCGGGGGCAACTATGCTGATGAATCAAAACACCAGAGCCAATATGGCTCTTAAAAAAATGCTCGATATTCATAAGATTTGACACAGTTTTGCAAAAAATAAAACCAAGCAATCCAATGGGCAATTGACCACAATATATTTGTATTTTTGCCGGTGGAAAAGATTTTGAGACTGACAAGGGAAAGAGATTGCCCCTTTGGAGGAGTGCAAGTTTTGCTATTTGGAGATTTTCTCCATCTGGGTATTCCGCTCATGGAAAATGAAAGTTGCTTGATTTATGAGTTCACTGAACAGCACGAATATGAAGTAAAAATATAACCAAATCATTGACAATTATATAACAACTTTATTATATGACATAAAAAGTATACATTATATAACATGTGAAATTATAATGCGAGTGTTTCTTAATTAAAATTATACTTCACCAATTGAATGGTCGGACTATATTTACAATATTTCTGGAGTTCCAAAGTTCATATATATGTATGTACATTGTTCATTCAACAATTTTCAATTAATATGGAGCCCCATATAAATTCCTTATTTTTCTTGCATGTTGTATGCAATAACAAGCACTTTCAAGTCCTCCCCAGTCAATCTGAGCTGAAAAGTTTTTTACCATTGCAGTGGCCCCCGGTTCCCAGCTTCACCGATAAAAGAGAGCACCATTTCATGTCTCCACTTTTTGACATATTCCATCGATTCATGTTGAACGACGTCTACCGGTACAAGGACGACAAGCTGAAGAAAGGTATACACACTTGCAACCAAATTAATTGGTAAAGAAGATATTATAACTATGCTCTACATTGCCTACATAATCATATTCTTAAAGGGGCAACAGTGTAATTATTGCGGGGAGTGAGTGAGTGAGTGAGTTGGTTTTTTACGTCTCATCAGCACCTGAGTGGGCTATTTAGAGACATACTTGGTTTGTGTCAAGGTTCTTGATAT
This sequence comes from Platynereis dumerilii, assembly GCA_026936325.1. NCBI lineage: Eukaryota > Metazoa > Annelida > Polychaeta > Phyllodocida > Nereididae > Platynereis > Platynereis dumerilii. Next base: position 85,775,390 of record JAPTHN010000001.1, on the reverse strand, counting down.
GTTAGGTCTGTGAGATGTGACAGGTGCTTTGTTGTTGCTTGTCATTTTTCTCTTGTCTATGCAAGGAAATCGTTGGTCTGTTGAGCTGGCTTGATTTGTTGTTTTGGATGGTTTCTTGTACTCAGCAGCTGTTTCTTTCTTCTTCGGTTGTTGTAGTGACATTTTTGTCCGTGGAGCTGTTTCTTTCTTCTTCGGTTGTTGTGGTGACATTTTTGTCCGTGGAGCGTAAGGAGAGGATGGTTGACTTTGTTGAATCTTTTTACTTGGTTGTGTGCATAAGTCAGATTCAGGATGTTTCACAGTTTCTCCCGTCTTTGGTCGGTCTGGTGAAGGCGTTGTTCGAAAGAGATCCAGGAAAAGGTCCCCATTAAGTTGAATCCTTTTCCGTGGTGACAAATGTAAAACTGGTCTTGGATAATCTGCGTCTTGGTCAGTTTTGTCCATGTCCTGTTGGACTATGCGCTTGGCTTCAGGAAAGGAACATCCTGTGTCAATCACATATTGTACAATTTCTTTTTCTCTCTTGAAGACTTCACAGTTGTGGCTAAACGCAGGGTGGTCCCCTCTGCAATTGACACAATGCGAGGGCCTGAAGCATGGTTTGTCTCTCGTGTGAGTGTGATCTCGATCACCACAATTGGCACAAATTGTGAACCGTCTACATGTTGTGCTGATATGTCCATAAAATTGGCAATTGAAACAGCGTTTTGGTCGGGGAAAGAGTGGGCAAACTCTGCACTTTTCAAAAGCTACAGGTACTTTTTTGGGTACATTGTTGTTTTTGAATGTCAGTTTTATGGATTCATAACCATTTCGTTGGGACAAACGTTTGAATTGTGTAATGCCATGTTTTTGGAACCACTTCTTCAGTTGAGAGTCTGTGCATGTCTTGCTCTCTTTCGAGAAGATAATGCCTTTGCCTGGTTTTTGGAAAGGTTCAATGGAGACTTGTGTGTTCGCTATTTCTCTGACAAGTGCCAGTTTCTCTTTTTGTGTGTCATTCCGTGGGTGAATGAGAAATGTTCCATTGAATTGACTTTGTATTTTATCTGCTACTGTGTTGTCACAAATGTCTGCAACAATTTCGTACACAGCGATTGCTGATAGGTCCACCAACGATTTCTCAAGTCCATTTATCACAAGGCAATTTTCATCTTTTGACATGTGTGAGTGGCGGTCAGGGTCAATCAAGTCATCTGATGATGTACTTGTCCGTGGGAATCTTGGTAGTCCAGTCGCAAATTTTTTGATCTCAGCCTGGTTTCCCGCTGAGGGACGCGCACCTTGGTAACCCGGTTGACGTACGATCCGGTTTGGAAGCATGGTAAATGACATATTCATTGATATTCCCCTGTAAGGTAGGGGACACACCGTGCATGCGCACTGTCTCATGTTGGCCACTAAGGATAGAGGTCTTCACCTTAGTGTTACCACCCACCGCCACGAGGAGGCCCGAGACCTGCGGGGGCAATTATTACGGGGAGGGGGAGGGGCTCAGACTTATGTCAAGACTTCTCAATCTCAATGTTTGTAACACCTGATTTACATCATGACTGGCACAAAGTGACTAAATACAGCAACGGAAAAATTGAAACAGCATCTCACAAAAGAGAGGAATCTTGTCACTGAATATCAAGCACAAGTTGTGCACAGAAATTAAGTCAAAGCTTCTTCTTTATTTCATGGGTCAGACTGAAGGATTGAGATCAATTTTTAGTTCAAGGCATGGGAAAACCTTGTGATAGACCGGGTGGCACCGTAAAAAAAATAAGGCAGAATGGTACGCGAGGTCAAGGCATGGCCATCAGAAATGCCCTGCAATTCTACAAGTGGCACATCAGTACATAGACTATTGATGATAATGAAAAATTTTCACACAGGAAGAGAGTATCCTGGTTTACAGACACAATCAAAAGACTAAAACTTCCAGTTCTGATAAAGTTCTGAGCCAGTAACAAATCTTTCCACCAAGTCAAGACCATATCAGTATTCTGTTTGGCTTGGCAGTTTGCTTGCTATTGTTCAAATTATGCCAATGCTGGCTTTGTTAATATAGAATAGGTGGGTCTCTTAACTTTGAAAAAAAAAGCAATTGACAGAAAGACTGCCGAGAAAAATTCCTGTCCGTCACCTTATTCCCTTTCAATTAGCACCAGTACCACTGTAACTCTTTAATCTGGATGGCACGATGTAAAAAAGCCAGAAAAAAACAGAGATGCCTTGGCTGGATGGCGAGGATGTAAGTGCGGTGAGAGTGAACTGGTGTTTTACCTCTCATCAGCACCTGTGTGGACTGTGGGCCATTTAGAGACATAACGGTCACGTTGTAGCCAGTGAAGTCCAAGAGGCAACATCAAGTGCAACCATAGACTTCATGATGCTGCAGAATTTGATGATATCAAAATTCCTGAAGTGTGACAATATCTAAGATGCCATGTCAGTAGTTGTGGGGGTTACGACTGAGAATTTAGAAAGTTACACTATAAAGTATAAAGCCTTGATGAAAGAGCTCCAAAACTGAAAAATATACACTTTTTAGATCAAAGGAGAAGATGCATTGTGTGCAGCTCGGCCATGTCAGAAAGTGCTGACAATACAGGTGATAATGCCTGTTCTTTGTACTGCGACCCTTTATCTTCGGCCATAATACATTTCATGCTAAAGTGGAAAACCATCAGCCCAACAACAGTTGAATCTATCGAAGAATCTTCACCCGACATACCTGAAGAACTCCTGCTGTTTTACAATACATTGCTTTGTGGCCTTCGAGGTGCTGATGGTGACAACACAGAAATAGATCATCGAAAGGTGGAAGAGGACCCAGTGATTTTGTCTGGGTTTCATGGGTGATGTTTTCAGACTTAAAATCCAAAGCCAATCAACCCAATAGCAAACTATCAACAACAAGCTTCTAAGCCTATACAAATTAAAGAGTTATGTCCAATTTTTTTCAGATTCAAGACAAAGACTGATGAGGTTCATGTGTCTTGTGCAACACCAGTTCACGGATAGGCCTTTCTTGATTGTGTCACCAAGTTTCTGAAGTTGTCAACTCTTCCAGCGTCAGTGGCACATTGATCCCAACAACATTTTCATGTCTACTCGCAACAATGGCCCGGCCTTATCAGAAATGTCCTTGAATTCTACTAGTAGTACATCAGTACATAGACTATTGGTGGAAATTAAAAGTGCAGACACAATCTAAAGACCAAAACTTCCAGATCTGATAAAGTTCTGTGCCAGGTAAACAATCTTTCCACCAAGTCAAGACCATATCTGCAGCAGTAGGGTTGGCTTGGCAGTTTGCTTGCTATTGTTCAGATTGTGAGAATCCAGCCATGGTTAACACAGAATAGGTGGGTCCCTGAACTTTGAAAAAAACCTAGTGACCAAAGGACTCTTAAAAATACAACGGATAGCTCCAAACATCTAAAAATGGAGCCTGGCGAGAAGAGAAGACCAACATATGGAAAGCTCGGGCTCTCCGTATCAAATTTACATCAGGATAATTCAAGCAAGAAAGACAATTGGAAAGCCAATGACCACAAATCATGTTTTCAGGTACAATCAGCACCATTGAGAAGACAGTAGGCCTACTGAAAGACCCACAACCAGAAATATACAGTGCAATTATGAATGAACATAGCTCGGTTCATTACACCCCAAGACCTTTTCAACTATGTCTGGCATGATATTGTTCTGGAAAAGTTTCTGAACAAGGACTGTAGAAAGTTAAAAAATCTGGTGACAAGAGAGAAAGAACTAAAATAATACTTTTAATGGCACACCCAGTAAAAGGTATGTTGCAAGAAATATAAACGAGATGAGTGCACTCCTAGTGATGGATGACTGTATTTATGAACTTGGTAGGCTAATTACGACAGGAGCAGAACACAGAAATGAGGTGGAGGACCATTGAAACAGCCATCCAACATAGGCCCAGATGACCCGACAAGAGCTGGATTCGAACTCAGGACCCATCGATTGGCATGCTGCCACTGAGCTAACCCGACCCCTTCACGCCTCACTGAAGACATTACAGTGCACAAAGAATACTCTCTGTACAGAAATGGAAAAATCTCCTACAGATGGAACCAGCCAAGAAAGTCAACCACTGATTAATATAGCAAATTCAACTGTTGCCCCATCTGAAGTAGCCTCCTGCTTAAAGTACTTGCGCGAAAAAGGTCAAATTCAATTGGAAACATTTGTCTGACTCAGTAAATAGTGGTAAAGTTGACTTCTTCAGTCCCATCATAAACTTGATTTCAAGACATTCACATATTCCAATAAACCAAGGGTAAATACAAAGAAGAAAATAGTTCAGCAACTGGCAATTGACCCGAGACATATTCAGAAAATTATGCATCATTGGCCGAACACGAGAAATTCCTATCTGTCACCTTTCTTCCTTTAAATAAGCACCATTACCACAGTGACTCTTTAACCTAGATGGCACGATGCAAAAAAGCCAGAAATTGATAGTGATGCCTTGGTTGGACGGTGAGGATGTAAGTGGGGTGTGAGTGAGTTGGTGTTTATGTCTCATCAGCACCTGTCTGGGCTATTTAGAGTCATAAGGGTCAGGATGTAGCCAGTGAAGTCCTAGAAGCAACATCAAGTGCAATCAAAGACTTTATGATGCTGCTGAATATGATGATGACATTAAACAAATTCCTCAAGTTTCATGATCTCTCAGATGGCATGCTAGTAGTTGTGGGGGTTACGACTGAGAATTTAGAAAGTTACATAATACAAACCTTGATGAAAAAGCGCCAAAACTGGTTTACGGAGAAAATATCAATAACACTTTTCAGATCAAAGGAGTGCATGCATCGTGTACAGCTCTGCCATGTCAGAAAGTGATGACAATACAGGTGATAACATGCCTGTTCTACTGCGGCCCTTTATCTTCAGCCATAATACATTTCATGCTAAAGTGGAAAACCATCAGCCCGACAACAGTTGAATCTATCAATGAATATTCACCCAACATGCCTGAAGAACCCCTGCTGTTCTACAATACATTGCTTTGTGGCCTTCGAGGTGCTGATGGTGATCTACAACTTACCAGTGATATGGAGTATATTTGTGAACGCTTGACATCTTTATATGATCGAACAATTATACTTGGCGATTTAAATTATAATGTGCTTGACAATAACAAATGTAAACCTCTAACGGATATTATGGATCTATTTTCTTTTGAAAATCTGATCAAAGAGCCCACCTTTACTTCCCATCATGGTGAGTCTCTAATCGATGTTGCAATTACGAATAACACTAACTACTTCTGCTATAGTGAAGTGATTGACATTGGAAGCAGCGACGGCCATTCTATGATCGTTGTTGTTGCGAAGGCTCATGCCCTCAAGCTGCCCCCAAAAACAATCACATATCGATCCTTCAAAACTTTCGACCGGCAATCTTATAGGAAAGATCTAGCTGCTATCCCATTCTCAGTCTGTAACGTCTTTGACGACCTCAGTGATTTCCTGTGGGCGCAAAGCCTCCTTATCAGAGAAGTGCTGGATGAACACGCACCCCTAAAGGAAAAGAAAGTGAGACCTACCCAGCCGGGCTACATGAATGCAAAGCTACGGAAAAACATCCTCAGGAAGACAAAACTACACTCTAAACAGACCTAAACAAATTCTAAACATTTCAAATGGTTATTGTTTAGGTTCTCCATGGATGGAACAACATCATATATAGTATAAGGATATGGCTTTTACAATGTATAAGGGTTGTCGAACTTTCTAAACAACATGTATATCTAACTTAAACAAAATGACTTGCTTTGTTAAACATTTGTGGAATCACAAGCTGAAGATATTGAGCTCTTAAATACACTGTGTTGAGACCGACAGGATGTTTGTTAAATTAAGTTCAACAAGCTGTTGTTTTGTTGTTGAAAACGTCATTTGTATTCAATGTTCGCTCAGGTAACTACTCTGGATGAAATGAAATGTATTGCTATATAACTGGTTCATAGACGGGACAGAGCCATCGGCTCACCGAGCGAAGCGAGGTGTCTCGTTCGATAAGGCTTACATGTGAGTGGAGTGATCCAGATGTTTCAATCAACAATTTTGATTCAGACATCCCATAATATGATCCGGGCATTTGCTTCTCTTCACGCGTGACTACAACGTGACTACCTTCTTCTTCTTCTTCTGTTTGACATTCCGCCTGTTTATGAGGCGCAACCAAAATTTTTCCAGAAAAAGAATAATTTTCCAAAAAAAATAATAAAGAAAAAAAATTTTTTTTTTCCAAAAAAAATAATTTTCCGATAAAAAAAAAAAAAAAGAAATTTGGAAAAAAAAAAATTCGAAGAAAAATGTTTAGAAAAAAAGAAAATTTTCGGGGAAAACAAAAAAAATCTCTACAATAAAAATTTCTCCAACATAACAAAAATACGGAAGCCATTTTAGGACATGCAAAAAAAAAAAAAGTTAAATTGTACAAACGATTTACTATATTGTACAAACAATCTAGTAAATTGTACAAACAGTTTACTAAACTGTACAAACAGTTTACTACATTGTACAAACAATGTACTATATTGTACAAACAATATACTATATTGTACAAACGATCTAGTACATTGTACAAACAATGTACTATATTGTACAAACAATTTAAATAGCTATATTGTACAAACGATTTACTACATTGTACAAACGATTTTTCTACATTGTACAAACGATTTACTACATTGTACAAACGATTTACTACATTGTACAAACAATTTACTACATTGTACAAACAATTTACTACATTGTACAAACAATCTAGTAAATTGTACAAACAATATAGTAAATTGTACAAACGGTTTACTACATTGTACAAACGATGTACTACATTGTACAAACAATGTAGTATATTGTACAAACAATATACTATATTGTACAAACGATCTAGTACATTGTACAAACAATGTACTATATTGTACAAACAATTTAAATTGCTATATTGTACAAACGATTTACTACATTGTACAAACGATTTACTACATTGTACAAACGATTTACTACATTGTACAAACGATTTACTACATTGTACAAACAATTTACTACATTGTACAAACGATTTACTACATTGTACAAACAATCTAGTAAATTGTACAAACAATATAGTAAATTGTACAAACGGTTTACTACATTGTACAAACAATGTACTACATTGTACAAACAATGTAGTATATTGTACAAACAATATACTATATTGTACAAACGATCTAGTACATTGTACAAACAATGTACTATATTGTACAAACAATTTAAATTGCTATATTGTACAAACGATTTACTACATTGTACAAATGATTTACTACATTGTACAAACGATTTACTACATTGTACAAACGATTTACTACATTGTACAAACGGTTTACTACATTGTACAAACGGTTTACTGTACATTGTACAAACGGTTTACTACATTGTACAAACGGTTTACTACATTGTACAAACGGTTTACTACATTGTACAAACGGTTTACTACATTGTACAAACGGATTATTACATTGTTCAAACGATATAACAAATGTAGATGAAGCAGAGCATTTTGTAAGGATTTTTGTCTGGGAGACTGATGAAATAACCTTAAACCCTGACTGAGCACAGTCTGCCATTCAAGCAGGCGAAATTCAAGGCATAATGGGTATTGAATTGGCTTCTAGGTCACTGGGACTGTTGCCTTTCAGGTCCGTGCTGCTGCCTGTAAGGTCCCTGCTCAGCAGCACACAGCCGAACAGTGGCGTATTTAGGGGGCCATGCCCCCCCCTCAGGCCCAAAATTAACATGGGAAAGATAGGAAAAGCCGCTAAACTTCCCGTATTGACCCAATGTCATGCCCCCCCCCCCTTAGGCCATTTCTAGATACGCCCCTGCAGCCGAACTTCACTGGGTATCTTCAAAAATGCATGTGTGGGCGGACCTGACAGGCAGCACAATCAGTGAAATGTGGGTTTGAACTTTTGATCTGATTTAGAAATTTAACTGCACTCTAAAAAAATTCAGACAGAATCGGTTTTTTAGATTCAAAATGGTTTTATGAAAAACCAAATTTCAATGCAAAAAACCAACATGGACTTTTAAAAAAATCTATCTATCTATCTATCTGTCTATCTATCTATCTATCTATCTATCTATCTATCTATCTATCTATCTATCTATCTATCTATCTATCTATCTATCTATCTATCTATCTATCTATCTATCTATCTGAGGAGGGAGGGGGAGGGCCACCCAGCCCTGCGTCACTGCACAGCTGACTGAACGTTACGGAAGACCACAAAATTTGGCTGAAATGGCAATTTGATAAATTTTTCCTCATCTATGGCGAAAAACGATTTTGCGAAATGTTAGCTGAATGCATTCGCAACATCTGATTCTTTCATGGGAAGATATAATTATGCTTATACTAAAAGTAGGATTTTGATGAGCATTTGCCTTTAAAGATAGCACTGAAAGGTGCTGTTAACTCATCCGCTACATATCTATAAAATTCATCACTTATTCCATCTATTCCTGCAGCTTTATTATTTTTTGTTTTTTAAAGTTTAATTTAACTTCAGCCTCTGTAATATGACTATCACATATGGTCATACATCAATAAAAAAAACCCATCAAAACTCAGCCAGATTGAACAAGGTTGAACAAGGTTAAAAAACACATTTTCCGTACCTCGACTTCGCGTTTAATTTTGACCATGTTATATTTAATTCATGGCAAAACAACACATATGTACTTGTAGCTGAACTCAATATCTTCAAAATGCAATTTATTTGAAGTCAATCGGACAAGTGGTTGGCTCACAATCTTCAATCTTGCAAATGACAATTCAGTGATGGACCAGCGTCAGCTATATCGTTTGTACGATTTACTAAATCGTACAAACGATTTAATAAATCGTACAAACGATTTACTAAATCGTACAAACGATTTACTAAATCGTACAAACGATTTACTAAATCGTACAAACGATTTACTAAATCGTACAAACGATTTACTACATTGTACAAACGGTTTACTACATTGTACAAACAGTTTACTACATTGTACAAACGGTTTACTGTACATTGTACAAACGGTTTACTACATTGTACAAACGGTTTACTACATTGTACAAACGATTTACTACATTGTACGGACAATTTGCTACATTGTACAAACGATAATTCTTTGTAACCTTCCAAGCCTGCTAATTAACTGTTTGGCTAAAGATTGAAGAAAATCTGTCGGTTTTTCAAAGAGCCGAAGAGCCCGACACAATTTTTTATGGTTGTTTGAAATTTGGGACTAGCAAAGTTGAATGAGGCTGAAATGCGGAGAATACCCACCACATCCGCATGTTAATGATTTCAAATTGTTAACAAAGAAGGCCACCAAGATTGCCTTGCAAAAAATTCTCACATTGGGGTAATTATCCAAGCTTATGACACATCATTTTTGAAGAGGATGCTACAAACAAAATGTGAAAAATACCAATTTGGGCTCAAATTAAGCCCACAAGCACAACATGCTTTAAAATGCTTGAAGGGGTCAAGGGAACCACTTTCATTATCCATGAACTCAAAACTCAAAAAATTGGACGCTGATGGACTTAATGCAAAAATGTTTTCTGCCTCGATTTGCATTGGTTGTGATTTTGGTTTTTGAAGCAGTCTCGCAAAATGTGGCCTGATGCCGCCGATTCTCTTTTATTTTTCATTGAAATTTTCCAGACCCTTGGCATGGATATTCAGCATCATCAATGCAAAATGTTATGGTTATGCCTTAATTAGAAGTTTGTTTCTAAGCTGTGTTAATAGGTGTGCGTTTTTAAGTGTGAGAAGTTTATGTCCATTGTTACAGAAAACTATAAAACACTATTGAGTGTCATGCTGTATGTGTTTCACATCATTTTTTCCCTGCATTTCCCCAATGTATCTGTGCAAAGTGAACCCAAACTAACTTTATTTCTATATTTTGTCTTCTATAATGAGTAATTTTTTGTAGAAAGTAATGAAATAAGACATTGCTAAATATGCAATCAATAACCTGCAGGATTGAACAAGACTGAACCAGGCGACAAGTGTGAAAACATATTTCCGTGACCCGTTTTTGTGTTTTATTTTAACCAACTTCTAGTCCATTCCTGGCATTGAAACACATATGTACATGTAGCTGAGTTCAATATCTTCCAGATACAATTTATTTGAAGTCAATCGGGCCATTGGTTGACTCACAATCTTAAATCTTGCAAATGACATTTTAGTCATGGAGCCAGCATCAGCTATATCGTTTAAACGATTTACTAAATCGTTTAAACGATTTATTACATCGTTTAAACGATTTACTACATCGTTTAAACGATTTACTACATCGTTTAAACGATTTACTACATCGTTTAAACGATTTACTACATCGTTTAAACGATATACTACATTGTACAAACGGTTTACTACATTGTACAAACAGTTTACTATAAATTGTACAAACGGTTTACTACATTGTACAAACGGTTTACTGCATTGTACAAACGGTTTACTACATTGTACAAACGGTTTACTACATTGTACAAACGGATTATTACATTGTACAAACGATATAGCAAATTTAGATGAAGCAGAGCATTTTTAAAGGATTTTTGACTCGGAGACCGATGGAATAACCTTAAACCCTGACTGAGCACCGTCTGCAATTCAAGCAGGCGAAATTTAAGTCCAAACGGGTATCGAATTGGCTTCTAGGTAACTGGGACTGTTGCCTTTCAGGTCTGTGCTGCTGCCTGTAAGGTCCGCGCTCAAAGAAGTCAGCAGAACTTCACTGGGTAGCTTCAAAAATGCATGTCAGGGCGGACCTGACAGGCAGCACAGTCAGTGAAATGTGAGTTTGAACTTTTGATCTGATTTAGAAATTTAACTGGTGTTCATTAAAGGAATTTCACAAATTTTAAGTGAATGAAATCGAAAAATCAGAAATGGACACTTAAGAATTTTTTTGATACAGAAAGGGTGCCAACAACTTAAAATTAAGACAACCAAATGCGCAATAATGAGAGTTTCTGGAAAAAGTTGGTCTCCCAGTGACACTAATTTAGCAATCACTGGCCACTCACATACTTTCATTGGAATTGATGTCAATTCATATAAATAGATAGATGGATAGATTCAATAGATGGATAGACATAAATAGGTTCTTTCAGATGGATAGCTGAATAAATAGATAAATATATATATATATAGAATGATTCATGAATTGGTAATATGTGTTCAAAGCTCACCTTGCAAGAGTTCATACATAATTATATCTATCTATCTATCTATCTATCTATCTATCTATCTATCTATCTATCTATCTATCTATCTATCTATCTATCTATCTATCTATCATCTGTGGAGTTTTATATATGTATATAGAATAGATAATGAAACAAGACATTGATAAATATCCATCAAATTGAACCAGGCTGATCACTGCTGAACTTGGAGACAAGTGCAAAAAAAACCCAAAATTTTCCGTACCTCATCTTCGCGTTTTATTTTGACCAACTTCTTGTTAATTTTTGGCACAACAAAACTTATCAACATAAAGCTAAACTCAATAGCTTCAAAATGCAATTTATTTGAAGTCAATCGGACCATTGGTTGACTCACAATCTTCAATCTTGCAAATGACAATCTAGTGATGAAGCCAGCGTCAGCTATATTGTACAAACGATTTGCTACATCGTACAAACGATTTGCTACATCGTACAAACGATTTGCTACATCGTTTAAACGATTTACTACATCGTTTAAACGATTTACTACATCGTTTAAACGATTTACTACATCGTTTAAACGATTTACCAGGTATACATTACATCCTAAATTTGATCAAGTCTCTCCCTCAAAAGTTGGAATAAAGAGAAGGAAATACCTGACATCAGATATTCGGTGAACATCCATCCATCCATCCATCCATCCATCCATCCATCCATCCATCCATCCATCCATCCATCCATCCATCCATCCATCCATCTATCTATCTATCTAGCTGCCAATCACTGGTTCCAGGGTTCGCATCCGGCTATTGCTATGTCACCTGGGCCTACGTTAGACAGCTGTTTCAATCATCCTTCATCTCATTGCCAATTTGCCATGTCCTCCTCCTGTCCTAATTAGTCTACCAAGTGCACAAATACAGGAAGTAAAGCCCCAATCATCCGTCTATCTATCGCTCTATCTCTCTATCTATCTTTAGGTGAGGAAACGCTGATAAACCGATTGAGACAGATAGATAGATTGTCTGTACAGGGCAGTAAATCATTTGCACAATATAGCAATTTAAACTGTTTGTACAATGTAGTACATTGTTTGTACAATGTAGTACATTGTTTGTACAATATACTACATTGTTTGTACAATGTAGTAAATTGTTTGTACAATGTAGTAAATTGTGTGTAATATATAGTAAATTGTTTGTACAATGTAGTAAACTGTTTGTACAATTTACTAGATTGTTTGTACAATGTAGTAAATTGTTTGTACAATGTAGTAAATCGTTTGTACAATGTAGTAAATCGTTTGTACGATGTAGTATATTGTTTGTACAATGTAGTAAATTGTTTGTACAATATAGTAAATCGTTTGTACAATGTAGTAAATCGTTTGTACGATGTAGTATATTGTTTGTACAATGTAGTAAATTGTTTGTACAATATAGTAAATCGTTTGTACAATGTAGTAAACTGTTTGTACAATTTACTAGATTGTTTGTACAATGTAGTAAATCGTTTGTACAATGTAGTAAATCGTTTGTACAATGTAGTATATCGTTTGTACAATGTAGTATATTGTTTGTACAATGTAGTAAACCGTTTGTACAATGTAGTAAATCGTTTGTACAATGTAGTAAATCGTTTGTACAATGTAGTATATCGTTTGTACAATGTAGTATATTGTTTGTACAATGTAGTAAACCGTTTGTACAATGTAGTAAATCGTTTGTACAATGTAGTAAATCGTTTGTACAATATAGCAATTTAAATCGTTTGTACAATATAGTACATTGTTTGTACAATGTAGTACATTGTTTGTACAATGTAGTAAACTGTTTGTACAATTTACTAGATTGTTTGTACAATGTAGTAAATTGTTTGTACAATGTAGTAAACCGTTTGTACAATGTAGTACATTGTTTGTACAATTTACTAGATTGTTTGTACAATGTAGTAAATCGTTTGTACAATGTAGTAAATTGTTTGTACAATGTAGTAAATCGTTTGTACAATGTAGTAAATCGTTTGTACAATATAGCAATTTAAATCGTTTGTACAATATAGTACATTGTTTGTACAATGTACTATATTGTACAAACGATTTACTAGATTGTTTGTACAATATAGTACATTGTTTGTACAATATAGTAAATGGTTTGTACAATGTAGTAAATGGTTTGTACAGTTTAGTAAACTGTTTGTACAATTTACTAGATTGTTTGTACAATATAGTAAATCGTTTGTACAATTTAACTTTTTTTTTTTTTTTCATGTCCTAAAATGGCTTCCGTACAAGCAAATTCCCCCCCCCCCCCAAAAAACATGTTTGAAAGAGAAAAAAATTCCCGAAAAAATTGAATATTGTTAACCAAACGAGTATTTACATGTCCCGTCTTCTATGCTGTGGCATTATCATATTAATGTTGACAGTAAGTTAAGGGTTCATTTTATTCTGGAAGTTCATTTGGTCCTTTACAATTACAGGTCGTCCAGACCAGAACCATGTCCCTGTGTATGTCATATTTCATTGTAATATCGCCCGGTCTGTGATCAGATGATGGATTCCAGGCATCCATGCCCTGCAGCAGGATGCTTTTATACAGCCTCTAATGAACATTTGCTGGAATCACATGTTATTCGCTCCCATCATTGTGAGCCACAGTTCCATGTGAAATGTCCTAATTGTGAATTTTTCACCAAAAGCTGGGCTTCCTTCAGGAAGCATCGACAGCATTGTGCAGGTATTATGGAAAATGCTAATGTTCTTCAAGCTGGTCTGATGGTCGCAGATGAGGGTGATATCAGTGATGGTGATATCAGTGATGCTGACATGGTAAGTAATGAGTCTGAGGTGGAAATGGAAGTGGGAATGGAGGACACACAACAAATAACTGATGAAAATTTGTCCTGAATATTGAAGCCAGCTGCAACATTCCACAAAGAGCCCTAAATCACATCATGGACGGCGCAAATGTTCTGGTGAAGGAGAAAATTGAGCTTTACAAGAAACAGGTCCAAGAAGAGTTGGCGAAGAGAGGATATGACCGTCAGTTTCTCGAAGAAGTTCCCATACCAGAACTTTTCTCTGATATGCAGTCACCAAGTCAGCGAGAGACATTTTATAAAGATTATTTTGGTATGCTGATGCCTAAGGAAGTCAAATTGTCTGAACCAGAAATTCGCCTCATCAATCGCAAGCACAAAGAAGTGACTCGAAAAGGTTACGTTATTCCTTTTGAGGAAAACCTCAAACATCTACTCTCAATGCCAGAAGTTTGGGAATCAGTCACTCATCCCCACAACAGTGATAACTCCATACAGAGAGATATTTGTGATGGTCAGTATCTGAAGACACATCCATTATTTCAAAGAAATAAGCAGGCCCTCCAAATAATACTTAACACCGATGATTTGGAGGTTGTAAACCCCCTTGGGGCAAAAACAAAAAAAAAACCACAAATTAAGCATGTTCTATTTCACTCTGGCAAATATTCCTCCTAAACTGCGTTCCACTTTAAATGCAATACAGTTAGTGGGTATTGCGAAAACGAAAGACCTGAAGAAACCAGGCATTCAGCCAATTCTTGCTGATTTTATTAGCACAGTGAATCGTCTATCCTCAGGCGGCATCACAATGCATTTGCATGGAAGAGAACATGTAATTGAAGGTGCACTTGTCATTGTACCTTGCGATACCCTTGCTGCACACTGGCTGGGGGGCTTTAAAGAGGGAGTTGCATTTGCTCGAAAAGCTTGCCGTCAGTGCGATGGCAGCACCCAAGGAAACATGAAAACAGACTTCACAGAACAGGAATTCATCCGCAGGACTGACGAAACGCACAAGGAAAGATGCCGTGATTTGGAAGCCATGACAAAACAAGGGCAGGAATTTTTGAGCAAAATGTGGGGAATCA
This sequence comes from Platynereis dumerilii, assembly GCA_026936325.1. Lineage (NCBI taxonomy): Eukaryota > Metazoa > Annelida > Polychaeta > Phyllodocida > Nereididae > Platynereis > Platynereis dumerilii. Next base: position 85,760,223 of record JAPTHN010000001.1, on the reverse strand, counting down.
ATAAAACCAGTTGCCTTTTGCAAATAAATGCTTTCAATTTCTGTGATGGTCTTGTGCAAGATCCCATGCACATTTTCCTGGAAGGGGTCATACCATATGAACTGAGCTTGCTGCTAGACTACCTGGTATTTGAGAAGTTATTCTCCCTGGAATGGCTCAAAGAGAGACTAGTAGGCTACCCAAGGTACACTGGTATTGATAAACAGACATTACCTGAGAAAATTGATAGAAAACAGCTCTCTAACACACATGTGAAGCAAACGTCTGCTGGCATGATGACACTCTGTTGCATACTCCCTTTCATTGTAGGACCTTCCATTGCCCCAGATGACGAGAAATGGCAAACTTCCTCCTCCTGTTACAGATTTTGTTTCTCGCTACCAGTCCTGTCTGCGATGAGGGTACTGCAAAGATGTTGGAAGATGCTGTTGAGGAGCATCATGATAACTTCACAGAACTGTACCCAGATGCTTCAGTAACACCAAAGATGCACTATATGGTGCATTTGGGTGAACAGATGCGTTTGTATGGACCTACAAGACTCCACTGGTGCATGCGTTTCGAGGCCAAGCATGGCTTTTTCAAGAGGTATTGCAAAAGTCAAAATTTCAAAAATGTGCCGAAGTCATTTTGCTCTAAGCACCAGAAATATATTTGTCACCAACAAACTGGAAGTCTTGGACAACGATCGGAGAAGTTTTTGTACTCAGGTGACAACATTAGTGAAGGTCAGAATGCCACTCTATATAGATCATCATTTGACAAATCTGTACCAACAGCAAACTCAGAAGGGAGAAATCCAAGAAATCACCTTGTATGAGACAAATAAGGTGCAGATACACGGAAACGCATACATGCCAGGACTTGCTGTTGTGGCTGAATACACTGATGATGACAAAGTTTTTTGAGATCCAAAGAAGGGAGTATGTCCTACTTAAATTAACTCCAGTTAATTTCAATGCTAATTATGCTAAAACTGGCCATATTTGTGTCTGGATTGTCCAAATATGGAAAAAAAGGTATCTGGGAGCAATCGAAAGTGACTAATGGTGTAACGGAAAAGACACAAAAAGTGGGTAAACATTTATTTCGTTCTGATTACTAATATCACAGTCAAAACTGCATTATAGGACCTATTTTACAACTAGCATAAAAATAATTATACCCAAAAGTAGCAGTGGGACACAACAAATGTCCACCTACCTGGACAGTTTCACTGCCATTTTCCCATTACACATACATACTATGCAGTCCAAAACACAATGAAATTATAAAATGGAGTCAAGACAATGCATGTTAGTTGAAACCATGGAAGTTGTAACATCAGAAGCCGCTTAAAATCAGCAAAAATATGATGTAACCAAATATGTCATGACAGCGAAGCCTTGCCCATATCACTGTGACCTCAGTAATTTGTTTGTCTGTTTGCTATTTTCAATCTCTTGGGGCCAAACTTCCCCACCTTACCCACCTAAAAACAGTGAACTCGACCTCACAAGGTGCCACAACATTGATGTCTTGTTTCAAATACCAATACAAAATGCATGGAACACAAGAGAGGTGTTCCTCACTGAAGAAATAAAAGAATGTTTTCTGATTATAATTCGCTGAGAGGAAACCATAGGTGGTTGGGGCATAAAACTAAATGACATAAGAGAAACTTCAGCAACTCGCAAATTGTTCAATAAATGTTACGAGTCACACCTACTAAAAGAGGCAGCACTGTGTATGTAAAATTTGGCTGTCTGCTGGTGTGAAAGTTCGATTAAAAAATCACTTTTTGACATTTTAACAAAGTTTAATGAACTGCTGGCATGACAAATAAGTAGAATTAGACCAACTTTACTGATCTTACACAGCTTTAACCATCTATTTATTTTAATTTTCTGATCTGAAATAGGTATGGAATAGGTTGTCTTGTGTTTCTTTTATAGTTTTAGATGATTTATTACCCAGTTTTTCTGAAAGAAGTTTAATTCTTTCAATGCAGTCAATAAATAATCTTGGGCTTAAATAAATGGCTGCATGATGTAGTTTTCCACTGGTAGGGAACCTGATTTTTTGGACCATTGCTTGTTTTGTGTAGGGTGGGTTATGGGTAGGCCTGGGCCATATTAGAATTATGTAGTCCACAGCTATGTAAATAAATAAACCTTGGAGTTTAAGTCCTCAGAATTATTTGATGATTCATTCAGTAGACTAGGCTTAAACTATATAATATATATTTATGTTGAAAGATGTCTATCGGTACAAGCCGACAAGCTGAAGAAAGGTATACACACTTGCAATCAAATTAATTGATAAAGAAGATATTATGACGCCACATTGCCTACATAATCATATTCTACAAGTGGCACATCAGTACACAGACTATTGATGATAATGAAAAGTGTTCACACAGGAAGAGAGCATTCTTGGTTGCAGACACAATCAAAAGACTAAAACTGCTAGTTCTGATGAAGTTCTGAGCCATGTACACAATCTTTCTACCAAGTCAAGACCATATCATTATTCTGCAGCAGTAGGTTTGGCTTGGCAGTTTGCTTGTTATGTTCAGATTGTGAGAATGCTGGCTTTGTTGATACAGAATAGGAGGGTCCCTTAACTTTGAAAAAAAAAAAACAATCGACAGAAAGACTGCTGAGAGAAATTCCTGTCTGTCACCTTATTTCCTTTCAATTAGCACCAGTACCACTGTAACTCTTTAATCTGGATGGCACGATGAAAATGAGCCATAAATTAACAGATATGCCTTGGCTGGATGGTGAGGATGTTAGTTTGGCAAGAGTGAATTGGTGTTTTGCATCTCATCAGCACCTGTGTGGGCTATTTAGAGACATAAGCGTTAGGTTGTAGCCAGTGAAGTCCCAGAGGCAACATCAAGTTCGATTATAGACTTCATGATGCTGCCGAATATGATGATGACATCAAACAAATTCCAGAAGTTTGACGATCTCTAACTCTAAGATGCCATGCTAGTAGTTGTGGGGGTTACAACTGAGAATTTAGAAAGTTACACTATACAAGCCTTGATGAAAAAGCTCCAAAACTGGTTTGGGGAGAAAATATACACTTTTTAGATCAAAGGAGAAGATGCATCATGTACAGCTCGGCCATGTCAGAAAGTGCTGACAATACAGGTGATAATATGCCTGCTCTATGTACTGCGGCCATTTATCTTCGGCCCTAATAAATGTCATGCTAAAGGGGAAAACCATCAGCCCAACAACAGTTGAATCTATCGAAGAATCTTCACCCGACATGCCTGAAGAACTCCTGCTGTTTTACAATACATTGCTTTGTGGCCTTCGAGGTACTCATGGTGACAACACCGAAATAGTTCATCGAAGGGTGGAAGCCATGTCATAAGTTGCTGTCTTTAACCTCTCAGGAGGCAACATACGTCCCTACAAACACACTATTATTGGGTAAGTCTCGGGAACCTTAACCTTGTTCACAGGATCGAATTCAGCACAACGCATAATGAACAGATTTGTCCACAGAAGAAGTTACGATGAAGTAAAGGCTTTAGAAACTGAACTGGCGTACTCTAGAAGAGTGAGTGAGTTTGCGTTTTACATCCCATCAGCACCGAATTGGGCAATTTAGAGACTGAACAGGTAGGTTAGGGAAGAGTTATTAACATACTTTTCTTAGATACTTTTTGCACATGTTGCTAACATGTTGTGGACAATAAGAAGGATCAGAGTTCCTGTTGCATTGTCAGTAAACTTATTTTCTTTAGCTTTGACAAGTTCAGTCTTTGTACAGTACGAGTATTTAGTTTGTTAAATGGCCCCTCTGCTTGGTTTGTACTGTGTAGGTATATTACTCTGGAACAGAAAACGAACATGATATTTTGATACACCCATGCAGTGGAAGCAAACTTGAGGCAAATTTAGCAACAGGCCTGGCATGGGACAATTACGACGAAAATACAGAGACACTCGATGGCAAAGGTACATTACATACCGCAGTTGGGATATGCTATCAGAATGCTCACGTGGAAGAACAGAGATACGAAAACAAAACAACTGTATATGAAACCGCCAAAAGTTTCATGGGAAAGAACAAGCGATTCCACCTTACCGAAAACAGTTACAGAAAGCCAAGTTTCAGACTTCAGGCATTTGCCGATAATCATACCAAATGGAGGCAATTTTGTGTCAGTTGCTGCAAGAAGGGAAAAGCAAAGAAATGTCACTTTAGTGAAGCTGAGAGGGCATTATTTTTGGAATTACTAAAGAAAGGCAAAGTGACATTGAGAGCAGGAAGCTGGATGTCGACGCCAATAAAAAAGCAAGGCCTGAGTGGTAAATTGTTGAGGCAATGGTGCAGACATTCCCACAACAGAACCCAAGAAAACGGTTGACCAATGGAAGAGCCAATGGCAAAGCCTGAAAGTGAATTCCTCTGTTAAAAGGTCCTGCAAAGTAAACGGTGGAGGCCCTGATGCTGATGCTGTCAGTACAGAAACATCCTTCGTTATGGGTGTTTTGGGAGATGACGTTCTTACCCCCTAGACGACAATTTTTGATGATGATGCCTCACTGGGCGAGTGGGGGATACTTCAGAGCCCTCAACAGCAGGTTCAGAGGAACAATCCATCGACAGTAATGACACACAGGACATGTCAAATAGGCCCCAGTCTCAGGAACCAGCGTCACTGGTTGCCAACGGAAGAACCCTCATCCCCCCCCTCGACTGCCATCTAAAGAACCACCGCCCCCTCAACTGCCATTGGAAGAATTCCCACCCCCTCAACTGCCACCGGAAGAGCCCCCACCCCCTCGACTGCCATCTGAAGAACCAGTCCCCTCAACTGCAATCGTAACAAAGACCGACCCCTCAAATGTCACAGGAAGAACCCCCCCACCCCTCGACTGCCATCTGAAGAACCACCGCCCCCTCAACTGCCATCAGATGATGATTCAGCATCCCTGTTACCTCAGTCTGTGGATACCAGCTCACTGCTACAACAGTCCGAGGAACCAGAGCCTCAGCAGCCACCATCTCACCAAGCGCTGTCCGGCAGTGTCCTCACTCCTGCAGAAACAAGAAATACTGGAGTCACCTTTGTCACCTACACTACCAACTCCTCCTCTTTTTGAAGATTCCTGACCTGAGACTCCAGTGCCGTCCATTGACGGCGATAATGAAGTTCAGGATGATAGCAGTTTTTCACCAAGACATCTTCAAGGTATGTTATGTTCATTTGTTAATTGTTAAAATTTGCATATGTAGGCCAATAAGATGTACCAACACAATACCCATGAAGTTGGGGGCATAACAGAAGGGGCATGGTGAAATATAAAGTTGATTTCTTCTAAATTACTGTAACTGTCAAAATTATACCCACACCTAAACATGTACCGTAATATGGGGTGTATCGGGACAGAATTGGCCGTTTTTTGTCATAGCATGGACAAAAATCAATCTAGAAATCATAATTTGGTGTCAAATTGTGTCTGGGCAAAAGGCCTAAGTACCCCTAGAAGCTTGAAATGATATCTTAAATTCCCAAAGCTCAAGGCCCAGAAAACCACTGTCCCAATTCACCCCATACTTTGGGGTGAATCGGGACAGTCCATTATTTCCACTATAGATACTCCCTGCCTACTTTGAGTGATTGCTACTTGTGAATAAATATTAGAAAACATGTTAAACATGTCAGAAAAAAATTTAGAGGAAAATCTGAAATCAATTTTATTGATAATATGCAGATTTTAAAAAATGTGATAAATGACAGAAAACTGTTATAAATTGCGTTTTTCTTCTAATTTTTCTTGTAATTGTTAATTCTGGACTAACTTTATTGCAAATGATGCCACGTTCAATATTATTCATCCAAAAGCCACGCCACTACACTCAAATGAAAATTTGTATGGTTATTTTGGTTAATCCTGAAACTTTGTCATAGACCTGGATCTTAACCCAGGACCAAACATACACAATCCCATATCCAGTCTTTATCTATAGTCTCCTTCAAACACATTAGACAGATTTTAAAGTTTGCTGCAAGTTTGGTAGCTCTATTATTTATACTTGAATTGGTACTGGCAAAGTTTTGACCAGCCTGAGAAATATTACTTCCGCTGCGCTCCGCTGCGCCAAGTTTAAGGTCCCGCAGCTCATCACTGCAAGCAGTTAGAGATATAAAATTCTATCACAATATGCGCGTGTATGTTAACTACACATGTACCAAAAATCAAATTCCTAAAGCAAGTAGAAGTTGGTGTTCTTTGAGCAAATAAAATGTTTCCCTGTTCTGTCCCGATTCACCCCAGTGTCCCGATTCACCCCATATTACGGTATTTCATTGCAAACAGGTTCTTTTGTTGGGTTTTTGCACATGAAAATATATATAATTTTTTTTTTCAGGTCTAAGCAAAGTCATCAACAGGGCTATTCGAGAGATGCTGACAATGAGAAGAAAAGAACACCAGCAGGTAATGAAGTTATTGAGTATTCAAGAGAGAGTGCTTCTATTCAAAGAGCAAAATCTCAGTGCTGAATGACCTCCACTCGCCTGAATGGTTCTCCGGCACTTCTCTACTGCCTTTTCCAAGAGAGGTCGGCCAGTGATCAAGAAATAAAGAGAACCAAATAGACCCCGATGAAATGAATTCTGTATTGTCATGCAGCGAAGATTCAGACAGTAACACTGATATGCGAAGTGACAAATTGAGGAAGTTGAAGAGATATGCACAGTTGATGAAAATTCCTTTCACAAACTTTTTTTATAGAACAAGCAAAAAACACACAAAAGGTTTTTAGCAGCACAGCTGCTCTTACCCCAAGAATTTCATGCAATCTCATTAGCACTCTGGAGGTCACTCTCTTTCACTAATCTCATTCAAATTTACTCTACATTCTCCGTAGGTTTTTATCTTTCGACCAGTCACTATTGGTGCCCTTCTGTGATTGAAAAAATTATAAAGAAACTAAAATGGACTGGATTACATGGGTCAAAGGTCAACCATGCCTTCTTCTTCTGAAAGCAGACACCAAGTGTTTGATGTAAGCTTTTATTTAGCACCCTGGTTCCCTTCTAACTATAACTGTCAACCCTCCAATAGCTAAATAAATGTTGCTGTCGTTATCCAAAATCTCCTTGAATCCTCCCATGCATTTTATGTTCCACCCATCCGTATCACAAGATAATACATTCCCAACCCACCAAAATGGATGTGGATGGATAGTCAAGATAATATCTGCAAGAGTAGTTTTGGCCCGGTACTTTGCTTACTATTTTTCAGGTTGTGAGAATGCTGGCAATGTGTTAACAGAATATTTGGGTCCCTTAAAAAAAAAACCTATTGACAAAAACACTGTTAAAAATACAAAGGAAAGCTCCAAAAAACAGAAACAGAGCCTGACGAAAAGAGAAAACCACAGCATGAAACGGTCAACCCATCTGTATCCAATTTACATCAAGACAATTCAAGGAAGAAAGCCAACAACCACACATCATGTTTCCGGGTACAATCGAAATCATCGAAAATAGAGTACTGAAAGACACACAACTGGAAATATACACTGCAAATATGACACTTCACGACTTTCCAATGGTGTCTGGCATGACATGGCTCTGGAACAGTCTCTTAACAAGGACTGCAGAATGTTTGAAAATTTGGTGACAAGAGAGAAAGCACTCCAGAAATCAGAGATTAATGGCACACCTAAAAGGTACTGTTGCAAGATATGTATAAGTGAAAAGAAAAAACCTCCATGCAAAGAAGAGAATCCTCTCTGCAGAGAAATTAAAAAGTCAAGAAAGCAATTCAGTACATCATGAATGTGGTAAGGCAGTCATTAAATGTACTCTTTCCTACACATGGAACCATACAGCCAAGAACATCAACCATTGATAAACCTGAAGTTGCCTCTTCACTTACTACAGTTCTTGAAAAAGGTCAAATTCGATTGGAAACATTTGTCTGAGACACAGTCAATAGGCGTAAAGTTGATTTCTTCATTCCCATCGTAAAACTTGATTACAAGACAATCACATATTCCAATAAACCAATGAATTGTAAATACAAAGAAGAAATTAGTTCAGCAACTGGCAACTGACCCAGACATATTTGGAAAATTATGCATTATTGACCAAACATGAGAAGTTCCAATCTGTCCTTTCAACTAGCGCCATTACCACTGTAACTCTTTCTTTAATCTAGATGGCACAAAGCGAAAAAGCCAGAAATTGACAGTGATGGCTGGGCTGACAGGAGGATGTAAGGGGGCGTGAGTGAGTTTGGTGTTAAACGTCTAATCAGCACCTGTTTGGGCTATTTAGAGACATAAGAGTGAGGATGTAACCAGCGAAGTCCGAGAGGCAACATCATGCACAATCATAGACTTCATGATGTTGCTGAATATGATGATATTGATTCCTCAAGTTTGGTGATCTCTCAGATGCCATGCTAAAAGTTATAAAGGCCTCAGGATGCGATGTTGTCGCAGTAGCAGCTAAGTTTACGGACTACCACAGAGAGTTAAGAGTGAGTGAGATCATGTTTTACGCCCCATCAGCAACATTGTGGGCTATGTAGATTGTAGCAGCACCCTGTACTGGCATGGATAGGGCTATGATCTCACAAAGAACATTTTAGTCCAATTCTGTAAGCACTCGTTTTCGTCTACCATAATGTCATGCCAAAGTGGAAAACTTCCAGCCCAAAAACCATTGAATAGCTTTGAATCTATAATATATAGAATCTTCTACATGTCAGAAGAACTCTTGCTGTTTTACAATACATTGCTTTAAGGCCTTCGAGGCACTCATGCTGACAACACCGAAATAGTTCATCGAAAGGTGGAAGCCATGTCATAAGTTGCTGTCTTAACCTTGTTAACAGGATCGAATTTAGCACAACGCATAATGAACAGATTTGTCCACAGAAGAAGTTATGATGATGTAAAGACTTTAGAAACTGAACTGGCGTACTCTGGAAGAGTGAGTGAGTTTGCATTTTACATCCCATCAGCACAAACATGGGCAATTTAGAGACTGAATAGGTAGCTTAGGGAAGAGTTATTAACATACTTTTCTCAGCTACTCTTTGCACATGTTCCTAACATGTTGTGGACTATAACACAGGCAGTGTTCACATGCTTTGCCCTTATTCTGTTATATTATACCAAGGTGTATTGCTCAAGCTCCCCCTATGGGAAAATGACAGTCGTCGTGTGCGGTCATATTTGCAGAAGTTGCCATAAATAGTATTCTTGGGATATCCCATGGCCACCAGGCCTGTTTTGTGGTGGCTGGGAAACAGGCTATAGTATGATCACTAAAGGGCAGACTGAGGTTCCAATTTAATCAAGAGATGGCTCTGTGGTCTCATAAATTCTGATTGGCTGTCAAAGGGAATTCCTTTGTGATGTATGCTGATATGGGTGCACACATAGGTAAGATTGGCCTAACAAGGTTTAATGCGAGTCTAAATGCAGTGTAGTGGGTGAAAATCATCTCTAAGTGTAGCTGAGAGACTATTATCTCACAGAACCAACAAGAATGTTGTGAAAGGCTGCTCCTTGAGCAATTTTAATCAATTTTCTATATTTGCACTCCACCAGGCGGCACTTGAGCCATACACCTTCCTCTCTATCTCTAGAACTGCTAAGCCATTGTGATCATTCCGCCTGTGACTATAAGAAGGATCAGAGCTTCTGCTGCATTGTCAGTAAACTTATTTTCTTTAGCTTGGACAAGTTCAGTCTTTGTATAGTACGAGTATTTAGTTTGTTAAATGGCCCCTCTGCTTGGTTTATTACTCTGGAACAGAAAACGAACATGACATTTTGATACACCCACGCAGTGGATTCAAACTTGAGGCAAATTTAGCAACAGGCCTGGCATGGGACAATTATGACAAAAATACAGAGACACTTGATGGCAAAGGTGCATTACATACCACAGTTGGGATATGCTATCAGACTGCTCACGAGGAAGAACAGAGATATGAAAACCAGATAACTGTATATGAAAGCGCCAAAAGTTTCACGGGAAAGAACAAACGATTCCACCTTACCGAAAACAATTACAGGAAGCCAAGTTTCAGACTTCAGGCATTTGCCTATGATAGTCAAGCCAAATGGAGGCAATTTTGTGTCAGTTGCTGCAAGAAGGGAAAAGCAAAGAAATGTAAGTTTAGCGAAGCTCAGAGGGCATTATTTTTGGAGTTATTAAAGAAAGGCAAAGAGACATTGAGAGCAGGAAGCGATGTCGATGCCAATAAAAAAGCCAGGCCAGGGAGGAAATTGCTGTGGCAATGGTGCAGACACTCCCACAATAGAACCCAAGAAAACGTTTCGACAATGGAAGAGCCCATGGTCAGTCTGTGGAGTCCATCTCACTGCCAAAACAGTCTGAAGATTCCTTCTAAATTACTGTACTGTCAAAAGTACGCCCTTACCTAATCATGTATTTCTTTGCAAACAGTGTCTTTTTTTTTGCACATGAAAATATCTCATATTATTTTATTCATTTTTTCAGGTCTGAACTCGTCAGCAACAGGGCTATTCGAGAGATGCTGACAATGTGAAGAAAAGAACATCGGCAGTTCTTATCGAAGAAAAAAATCTCAGTTGACCTTTACTCATCCGAATGGTTCTTCGCGGCAAAACTTCCCGACTGCCTTTTCCATGAGAGATCAGCCAGTTATAAGAAATGAAGAAAACCAGATAACCTCAATGAAATGAATTCTGGATTGTCATGCAGCAAAGATTCAGACAGTGACACAGGTATCATCAGGGGATAGCCTGTGCACTCTTCATCCTCATGCACTAGGCATATTGATAGTACAAATCAGTGTTGGAGGTCTCGAGGCCGGCCTCGTCCTCGAGGCCGGCCTCAGAGCCATATTTTCATGGCCTCGGCCTTGGCTCGTTCTCAGATGCCAAATCCTTGGCCTTGCCTCGGTCTCGGGTGTCTTTAGTTAAGTGATGGAGGCCTCGGGACCGGCCTCATCCTCGAGGCCGGCCTCGAGACCACATTTTGATGGCCTTGGCCTCGCCTCGGTCTCGGAGGCTCATGCCTCGGTCTCGGTCTCGGATGTCCCGGCCTCGACTACATCACTGGTACAAATCCTCAATTCCCTCTGGTCCCTTTGAAACCTTTGAATCTCTGAAGAAAATCACTCCATGGGTTTTCTTTTCCAACCACACAAACTACTCTTGCTGGATCGCTATCCAAAATCCAGGGCAAGTACCAGCCGTGTATGATGAATTTATGAAGGGTCATTTTGTTGTGCATAAATCAGGAAGGTGCTTTTCTTCTATTGCCCTTGATCAGGCGCATGAGCAGAATAATGGATCAGTGAAAGCAGATGGTGGAGCTGCATGTTGAACTGTTTCAAAGCAAAGAGAGCCTATTGAAGTGGACGATAGGTGGACCAGGAATGGCTATGCTAATCTCACAGTTTGAAGCCAATGTTAATTGAGTCACTCAAAAGACTGAATTTTCAGCAGTACATCATGAGCAGTCACTTGGAACATAATCAAGGTTTGTCAATGAGTTATGAGATCTGGCGGTGGCCATTGAAGAAATGGACAATCCATTTGCAGAAGAAAGTTTCGATCTATATCTCAGGGACGCTGAGGAAACTGTTGTCAGCCAATACCTTGAGTTTGTCAAAAAGAGACTACTTTCAGAAGATGTGCCTCTCAAAGTCCCAATCAAGCGAAATAAAATCACTATTTTCCGAAATTCAGTCAAAAACTACAAGGAAACAAAATGTATTCAAGGTCGCATGTCTGAAAAATAGCCTGCTGTTTTACAATACCTTTGTTTTGCGGCCTTCGAGGTGCAACAGGCCTGGCATGGGACAATTATGACGAAAATACAGAGACACTCGATGGCAAAGGTACATTACATACCGCAGTTGGGATATGCTATCAGAATGCTCACGTGGAAGAACAGAGATACGAAAACAAAACAACTGTATATGAAACCGCCAAAAGTTTCATGGGAAAGAACAAGCGATTCCACCTACCGAAAACAGTTACAGAAAGCCAAGTTTCAGACTTCAGGCATTTGCCGATAATCATACCAAATGGAGGCAATTTTGTGTCAGTTGCTGCAAGAAGGGAAAAGCAAAGAAATGTCACTTTAGTGAAGCTGAGAGGGCATTATTTTTGGAATTACTAAAGAAAGGCAAAGTGACATTGAGAGCAGGAAGCTGGATGTCGACGCCAATAAAAAAGCAAGGCCTGAGTGGTAAATTGTTGAGGCAATGGTGCAGACATTCCCACAACAGAACCCAAGAAAGTGGTTGACCAATGGAAGAGCCAATGGCAAAGCCTGAAAGTGAATTCCTCTGTTAAAAGGTCCTGCAAAGTAAACGGTGGAGGCCCTGATGCTGATGCTGTCAGTACAGAAACATCCTTCGTTATGGGTGTTTTGGGAGATGACGTTCTTACCCCCTAGACGACAATTTTTGATGCCTCACTGGGCGAGTGGGGGATGCTTCAGAGCCCTCAACAGCAGGTGCAGAGGAACAATCCATCGACAGTAATGACACACAGGACATGTCAAATAGGCCCCAGTCTCAGGAACCAGCGCCACTGGTTGCCAACGGAAGAACCCTCATCCCCCCCCTCGACTGCCATCTAAAGAACCACCGCCCCCTCAACTGCCATAATTGGATGAATTCCCACCCCCTCAACTGCCACCGGAAGAGCCCCCACCCCCTGGACTGCCATCTGAAGAACCAGTCCCCTCAACTGCAATCGTAACAAAGACCGACCCCTCAAATGTCACAGGAAGAACCCCCCACCCCTCGACTGCCATCTGAAGAACAACCGCCCCCTCAACTGCCATCAGATGATGATTCAGCATCCCTGTTACCTCAGTCTGTGGATACCATCTCACTGCTACAACAGTCCGAGGAACCAGACCCTCAGCAGCCACCATCTCACCAAGCGCAGTCCGGCAGTGTCCGCACTCCTGCAGACACAAGAAATACTGGAGTCACCTTTGTCACCTATACGACCAACTCCTCCTCTTTTTGAAGATTCCTGACCTGAAACTCCAGTGCCGTCCATTCACGGCGATGATGAAGTTCAGGATGATAGCAGTCTTTCACCAAGACATTTTCAAGGTATGTTATGTTCATTTGTTAATTGTTAAAATTTGCATATGTAGGCCAATAAGACGTACCAACATAATACCCATGAAGTTGGGGGGCATAACAGAAGGGGCATGGTGAAATATAAAGTTGATTTCTTCTAAATTACTGTAACTGTCAAAATTATACCCACACCTAAACATGTATTTCATTGCAAACAGGTTCTTTTGTTGGGTTTTTGCATAAAACATCTCATATCAATTTTTTTTTTCAGGTCTAAGCAAAGTCATCAACAGGGCTATTCGAGAGATGCTGACAATGAGAAGAAAAGAACACCAGCAGGTGATGAAATCACTGAGTATTCAAGAGAGAGTGCTTCTATTCAAAGAACAAAATCTCAGTGCTGTATGACCTCCACTCGCCTGAACGGTTCTCCGGCACTTCTCGACTGCCTTTTCCAAGAGAGGTTGGCCAGTGATCAAGAAATAAAGAGAACCAGATAGACCCCGATGAAATTAATTCTGAATTGTCATGCAGCGAAGATTCAGACAGTGACACTGGTATGCGAAGTGACAAATTGAGGAAGTTGAAGAGATATGCACATTTGATGAAAATTTCTTTCACAAACTATTTTTTGTAGAACAAGCAAAAAACACACAATAGGTTTTTTCTAATTAGTGTGTGAACTTAAGAGGTTGTAAAAAAAGCTTTCAGATTTAATTTGTCCTCAATCATTATTGTTCACTGAAATAAGGCAGCAATGCTAATTAAATTGCGCCTTTCAGATTTTGCTGGTGTTTTCAAAAAAAGAAACAAAAGGACTGTAGCGACTCAATAAACTAGGAGATTAGCCAGAACCATTCCATCCAATAAAGCATTTTAACCCGTGTGTGACCAAAAGCGAAACCCATTCATCCACAACCACACCATAATGGGACATACTAGTGACAGCACCAAAAAAACATATCTTGAAATGAAGATCCTTGAAGATAAAAAATGAGACAACCAAGTAAATAAGGCAGCCAGCAGAGCAGACAGAGGACCCCGAGATTCCAAAGAAGAACTCTGCGCCAAATGTCCAAGGGACACCAGGGAACTGGCATACAAGACCATGGTCCATCCGACGTCTACAAATTGACCACAGTTTCATTAGAAATACTTGGGTTTCAGCTTCGAAAGGACACGCACTGCCAAATTTGATCTCTTATGCTGCCACCTGGTACGATATTCCAGGAGCTCCAGTGAGCGCCGCCTGAGCGGTCAACAAAAACTGAATGTGAGGAACTCCTACTTTTGTCTGGAAGAAACCTGGTATGTTTCTGTGTATGCTGATGGCCTTGTCTACAATGGGTTTGCGAAGTTTGACTTTGCCTAGATATTAAAAAGAAACTTTGTGAATAAGCAATAAAATTCAAACTATTTCTCAAAGCAGCATACGTAATTAACTTTGTGCCAGGTGGCAGCATCAAAAAGTTTCAAGGGACTGTGAACAGCCTCCCAACCAGTGCCGACGAGACAGGTCCATCCACATATGGAAATGCATGCAGATATATAGGCCTACCTACTTGAAGTAGTTCAGTCACAAGATTTATCACATACATCTGCTCTTGTGAACCAGTAACCAGCATCCTCCAGCAGCTTCAGTGACAAAGTTAGAAACCAGGAGAAAGATAGAGTGACACTCCCCTCACAAGACCTTCCATATTCAGGCAGCAGTCAACATTCCGTCATATATAAGAAGACCATCAGTGAAAATGCTCCTAATGTCATCAAATAGTGGTTTCCTCACCACACAAAAAAATAGATTACCTAGTACCTACAGGCTTACAGGACAGATCTCAAGACTACCATCTATATAAAATCATCACCCATTTCCAGTTTCTCCGCACAGATAAGAATGGTAGCATAGAAAATGAGTGAAGAAAATTTCACTGTCGCCAAAAACTATTGGTGGACACAAAACGTTATCATTAAGTTCATGTACCACTAATGGTGATGTCACTATATTGAGCCTTGCGAAGTCATTGCAATGGACCTTAATATGTAATTTCAGTGGCCCTTGTCATTGCACTAGACCCTTGTGAGGTCATTGCACTGGACCACAATATGATCACTGGACCTTGACGTCACTGCACCGGACCCCTTGTCATTGCAATTTTAAATTGCACTAGACCTCGTCATATGATTGCACTGGGACTCTTTCACACAAGACCTTTTCCTTGGGACATCATTGCATGGGACCGTCATCTTCATTCACCAATTTATGAGATATTCTACACTGAATGCGGAGATCAAATTCTCATGAGCAATAGCTTTCTGACACCAACTGCACCTTAATCAAAAGGTGATCCTTTGATGAAAATCACAAACTACTAAACTAATAATAGTCTAGAGTTATTTAATAGAGGTCCACAATAATGTTTGTAAGTTGACAAGGGACATACTTGATGCTGTCACACTCGCACGTCATCAAAATTATTCTGAAAATAAGTTACCAGTAGCAGAAATAGTGAGCCAACTTTTTTTCACTTTATTCACACTCCTCAAGTGTTCAAAACTGGCCAAACAAATTAAAGATATTTTTTCTATATACTCAAATTTCAATTCACTGGCTCTATTTCAAATGAATTTTAATTAAACTCAGTCCTTTTAATTTTTGAAGAACAAACACTCATGGATAACTACTGAAATAGTTTGAGTTGAAATGTTTATTTTGTATCGGATCTTGTATAATCATAGGGCATTACATTCCATATTTACTGAGGTAAAAATATATTTCTCTTCTACAAGTCTTTTTCCAAGCTGACAATCCAAGACCGTTTTTAATTTAACAAGTACCCTTGAAGGATACTTCAAACTATGAATTAAATAAATCCCTCATGTCACATTTAATTTTCAACGTGGATTAACAAGGTCAGTTTATCAATTAAGTCAGGTTGCTTTTATGAGACTCTCCTTTAGTATTGTTCAGTAAAATATACAGTATACTTTCCGGCTCGCAAAGTATTGTTTCAAAAGACATCTCAAACAATTATCAATCTTGGCATTGTACTATTTAGCTACACTGCCAATCTGGTCATTAGGTGAAACCTTAGATCTCAATGGGGGGGGGGGGGCAGACATTTTTATCAAATAAATAATTTCTTGTCCAATTTTTGTCACAAATAAAGAATTCTTGTGGGGACTATTTCTTAATAAATCATTGCTTGATTTAAATACAAATGAGCGCTCTCAAATGGATAATTCTGTTTGGTCTTTCCAAGAAATATCTAATGTTCCTTTGAGGAAAACTACCGTGCATAAAGGAATATCTAGTGGTCACCCCCATATAGCCTTAGTGACCCCGCCCAAAGTCAACTGCAACGGGATGGCTGCACTTTCTGTATTTGCAGATCACATGTGAACTGTTTACAATGCTCTTTGCCCATCATTGATGATTTCAATAAGAAAATCACAATTTTCCAGCAACTTTTCAATGTAATGTCCAAATAAGTACATCACCATCACTCAATCATACACATGTCACAAAAGGTCAAATGACGGCATGGCTGGACAAATTGAAGCACTTGCATTTTAGTGGAGATTCACCAAAGTAGCCTACTCATAAATGGCATTAAAAGCACCATGACTCAGTGGCATGATGCCCTTACAATACATACGGTGTATTACAGGTGGATACACATTCCATTTTCTGGGATCTTTGGATATTAATAATTATAGCAGCTACGAAAACATGTCACATTCAAATTTCACTGAATCGACAACAAAATCATTCAAGTTATTAGAGTGCAAAAAGTCGGTGCAGCATATATAGCTGTATAGTCTATAGACTAAACAAAGCACAGCAATAAAATGCAATAATTTAAAGTGAGTAAAATTACTGTAAAAAGCAAAATTCTCTTATTGATCACATTACTTGAAAAAAGGTCCTGAAAGGTCTCAAAATTCAGAACCAAATAACACCAAGTAAGTACTTCTCAGCCTTAATTAAACGTGAGCACATCAATGTATCAATAATATTAATATAATCACATGTAGGACTGCATTGGCTGATACAAGGTGGACACTGGACATATATTATCTCAGCCCTTTGGAAAAATGCATCACAGATTGCAGCAAAATACTGGCAGATTAGAAGTATGGACCTGTAGGCAGGGATAAATAAAAAATATTTATTGTGCATATATATCTACAATGATTCAGATAAGACACAGTCAAAATAAACCTTTTAAATTTCTTAAGTGTTGCATTCTGTATAAACCATTAAATTACAAAATCATATTCATTATCACTAGCAGAAATTCCAGTAGCCGTAAGCTCCTAATTACCATAATTCAAATGAGGGTGTCACACAATTAAGAAAATTTTAAGTACATTAAAATATGCGTAGATATGTACCATTGCAAAAATAAACCCTCCTCCAGCAGGTGACAAATATTATACACTATACAATAAACAAGTACGCATCATCGTGTAAAGTGACGTAAAATGTAACTGATTCAATGCGATTTGACTAGGCACTGTGAGCTTTTAGAGCAGCAAGAATATCATGACCAGATGACCAGGGGATGACTTTGGCTTTCAAGGCACCAGATTCGAGAGCAGAGATTTTCTTGATGAGGCTGTAGCCCTTGCGAGGGAACACCAAATCCTGAGGGCGCAGTCTTAGACTAGGACATAAATCGTTGCTTCCATCACCAACGTAAGCAATCATGGAATACTCCGTTCCTTTATCTCGACTCTCTTTGATATGCGCGTCCAGTATATGACCCTTGCATAAATTTACAGTGCTCAGATCGCACCAGTCCTGAGTGTGATAGGGCCCAAGCCGCAAACAATCTTCTTCATCGAACCAAGCAGGGTTTGTATAGACCTTGCTAAAAACATCCAAATACTGAGCGTTTTTCAAGATACAGTCAATAAATACTGAATTTGAATCTGATATGATAATAGACTCAAATCTATCCTGTTTTAAGTACTCGAGCAATAAGGGCATTCCATCGATAAATGGTATTTCCTTCATGCATTCAAGGATCTGATTTTGGGAAACTTTCTTGTCATGTAAATATTTGAAGATGGCTCCCATGAATTCGTTCCAGCCATACGAACTGTACATGGACTTGATCTCAGCAGGGATTTCTCCATTCGGGGCCAATTTCTTGATATACAAGTCACTGTTATCGTCAATCACACTGTGGTCAAAGTCGAAGGCAAGGAGGATCTTCTGTTTAGTTCCCCCAGGCATGATGTTCCTGGTTGTTATCCGAAGTGTGTTCAAAAAGTGACCGACAATTCTTGTCATTTATTCAGCATCTTATGGCTCATGACTTTTTCGGACAGGACCTGAAATAACAAAGGAAATATATCAGTCAATACGAAAGAAATATATCCACACAAGACGTAAATTATTACCATAAGTCTGTAACAAAGGAATACCCAGCAAACTAGAATGACAGTGTGAGATACACCCTTTTTATGATAAGATTCCAAGTTAGGCCTAACTTAGCCGGCCTAACTTAGCCCTAACCAGTCAATGCAAGCTGAATGGGGCTTGTGTAAGTTGTCAAAGTTGAGTTGTGTAATCAATCAGTATATGAACCACATAATGTCATAAACATGTCAACTTCATTGTTCAATCAAGTTGTCTCAAATTCTCAATACAAATTCTTCAACACTCAGTTACACTGTAAGCTTGTAACCGTCAATTCAACTTCTCATGCAGACTGTAGTGAGTTAATACACACAATTCATAACTATTAAAACTGCCAATTGCTTATTCATTGAACACACCTCCAAAATATTCTCAGAATGGTAACTCATAGGTATTCCACAAGGGGGTGTCGAACGTTGGAAGCAGCAAGCGCCACCTTGGAATAAATCAGAAAATTTTTGACAGTCATCTTGCCGGCGCTTGCTGATTTCCCTGAAAATGGTGAGAAATATTGTGTGCTAAGTATTGGTTTTCGTAGTAAACATCTCACAAAGTGTTAATACAGCCTTTGTATTGTTTTTATGCGCATCCTGGGGCACTCAAGCTCAAAAATTGACATTTGTCTAACTTGCTTTTTGTTTCTACATTATCGCCCATTAATTAAACAACAATGATTCAGTCATTTTTGCAAATACAAATTTTCACGTGTCTGGCTGATTAGCAGGATAAAAGCTGATAAAATAAGAATTTGTACAGGCTCCAGGCTGGCAGTAGTGTTTGTGCTAGCAAGTTGTGGGAGGGGGAGGAGAGTTAGCTTAGTGGTACCTATCGTGCTGGGCTGCCGATCGCTGGGTCCCAGGTTCGAAGCTCTTGCGGGGTCACCTGGGCCTATGTTGGACTGTTGTAGCCTCACACAGGTTCATTTTGTGTTTACGTCACAAGTGAAATTGCTGAAATTCTGACGAAATTCGTCTGTCTTCCCGAAATCAGAAAAGAACATCGCGGAAACATCTCGAAAGTGTGATACAAAGTTATAAACGGCCACCAGATGCATGTAGATGAAAATATGTTCATAGGACTTCTGGTTGCTGAGATTTCAGCAAAAACGTGTGTTTGCGATCGACGTGAAGGTCACTGTAATTAGCCTACCAGGTGCATACATAGAGGACATAGAGCAGTAGAGCCTCATGATGATTGATAATGGTGATAACTGATAAATTATCACTGATAATAACTGTCCTTGGAATGTTGATTTAACATAGCCTATGTTTTTATTTTCAGAGCTTTGGCTACCCCCCTCTTAGACCAGTGCCAAGTGGCATTACCAAGAATGAGACTAGAGACGAAACATTCGGTCTTCCAAATGTGATGCTTCATGGGTAAGTCTACCTTGATCCTAGTGGTGTCAGTATCTCGGACTTGGATATTGTAGTACCCCTACCTGGATCCATGACTTATTGTCTGAACCAGAGTCCGCGAAAAGTGCCGGTTTGCCGGTCAAAACCGGCAAAAATAGCGTGTGACCGGCAAAAATAGAGTGGTTACCTGCCCAAATGTCCGATGGGTTAGCTGGAGACTCAATAAGCTGATTCAGCAACCAATGCAATTAATGCTGGCCTTTGAAATCGCCAGTGCAATTGAAAACATCATTGACTCAAATTGGTAGTCAGAGGTGTCAAATGGATTGCAATTAAACACAACAATAGTCAAAAGGTCAGCAAATTGCGATTAGCAATGTTCAGCACAGTTGGTATGTAGCCTACCATGTGCAGGATCTGAGGCCCTGCAAGGCAAGTCTGTATGTTTTCTCTGGTAATGCAAAGTGATTTATGCAAATCACAAAAATAGAGACAGCCTGGGATCCGGGACCAATACTAATGCACCTAGAAATGTTAAATACAATCTATATGAAATAAACCCTACCTGGTCCAATTATAGCAATATAAATATATTCAATACAAAAATTTTGATATTTTGTAGACCAATAAATAGTTAAATACAGGTTTAAGACTTCAGTTGCTTGGCAGCAATGACTTAATAGGCTCTTTTTTTATTGGGAGAAGTTATGAGTTACTTTAAAATTTAAATTAAACACAGGAATACCAGTGGAAATTAATAAAATTGGAATTCACGATTTTATCCGGGCAGACAGGATTTCATTCGGGCAGGTAAAATTCAAGATCTACCTGCCCGAATGTCCTGCATGATAAAAGCACTTTTCGCAGACTCTGGTCTGAACAAGCGTAATACCCGTGAAATGGGAGAAAATGCAAGGAGAACATTGTCCAAAAGACCATAGTTAACAGCAGTGTCCCAATACAGGTACAGCTGCCACAACATTTGGCAAGGCTAATGCTCTCCGTTTCTGTGAGTGTGAAAAATGTGCAACAGCCATACAGTGATAATATTGCTTGTTTGGATTCCTTCTAGGGCTTGAAGGAAAGTTGCTTGCAAGAACTTAGCAATCAGTAGTTTGGCTGGGAATTGGGAAAGACGAAGGGGTCCGTGAATTAATAGTATGATTTGTCTCTCTATATGGCAATAATGATATCTGTACTCAATTATATAATGCAGATTTGGCCCAAGTGTTGAAGGGAAGACCAGATTCCAAAATAAGTCATTTTGATTTGTCTTTGTATTTTGTCCTTCAGGCACACAGGTGTAAGAGATGGCTTGCAGTCCTCACATCCTCTGGAGTATTCTGAACGCAATGTGAGTTGATGCAGTATTCAAGTTACATTTTAGTTAATTCAATATTTTTGTTATTCAGTTCGGTTGTTATACCATTGTTTATTATCAAACCATGTTTTTCATCCATAGTGGCATGCCAACAAAGACAAGATGGACTTTGTTATGTTGAGGAATCTGCAAGGCATTCATGCACCTCTTCGTTTGAATATGGAAAGAAAAACAGCTGCGCAGGTATCCTATAGTTTAGCTTTCGTGTGCATTGACACTGCATATAATAATTGCATATTTATGAACCATATTCTATAAACCTCCAGAATGACAAGAAATTGAAACTGAAGGGAAAGTGGGATTTGAATAATTCTTTCTTTTAATATGCCAGAAAAAGTAACTATGCAGGTGGTTACTTGGAAAAATCATCTACTTTGTTAAATGGCTGGATTGACTTCGAAAAATTCTTTGATTTTAGGTTAGCAGATTACCATTCCTCCAATCGTCCAACACAATGTTGGATTCTTTGACTGGCAAGTTGGATACCATAGAATATGAAGATGTCCTTAATGGTAAGGCAATCAGTTTCAGATTGTGTCTTAATATTTTATTGATTGTGGCACAAAGTTGTGGTTGAAGAATTAAATTCTAAATACAGCATTTGAACCATATTGCAATATTTCACTTACACTGTTTTGTTTTACAAATATTAAAGCATGTTCATTGTTCAAATCAAATATTGTGAATTATTATTAAATTTTTGCAATTGCAGTTCGATCAGACTCTGAAGTTATGGGAACACCTCATGCGATTGTGGAAAAAAAGATGAATATTTTGTAAATTAAATTTTGAACTGTATAATTATTTTGTATGAACTCTTGATAAATCTCAACTTAAACTGTCATTCGAAAAATTGTTTGTCATAAAGTCTGCAGCATGTTATTTTTCATCTGTCAAATAATTATTTCAAAATGTTCACTTTGGTTGGGAGTTGAAATGAAAAATGCATCAGAATTGCTTCTAAGTGATCTCTCTTTTTGGTTGAATGGTTCAAAAGTTCAGATTAAAATGTTAAGCTGAACCTAGCATTAGCATGTGAATTTCATCAAAATAATCTCTAGTTGATGGTTCAAAAGTTTTCAAATGAAAATGTTAAGCTATACATAGCATGTGAATTTCATCAAAATAATCTGTTTCTGGTTGAATGGCTAAAAAGTTCAAATAAAAATGTTAAGCTATACATGGCATGTGAATTTCATCAAAATAATCTCTCTGGTTGAATGACTCAGAAGTTAAGATGAAAATGTTAAGCTGTATATAGTTCATGAAAATGGTCTTGTCTTTCTGGTTGAGTGGTTCATAAGAACATTTTTAGCTATACATAGTTTATGAATTTATCCAATGATCTCTCTCTGGTTGAATGGTTCAAAAGCTTAGATGAAATATTAAGCAACATATAGCATGTGAATTGCATCAAAATGATCTCTGCCATACATGGCATGTAAATTTCTTCCAAGTGATCTGTTGTTTTGGCTGGATGGTTCGAAGGTTCTGATGAAAATGTTGAGTAACACGTATCATTTGGATTCTGTAAAAATTATCTGTCTTTCTAGTTAAATGGTTCAAAAGCTCAGATGAAATGTAAAGCAAACATAGCATGTGTAATTGTATTTCATCCAAATAATCTCTCTGTTGGAATGGCTCAAATGTTAAGTTATAAACAGCATGTGAATATCAAAATGATCTCTGGGTGGGTAGGTGAAAGTTCTGATGAAAATGTTAAGCAACACATAATGTGATTTTCATCAATATTATCTCTTTTTGTGGTTGAATGGTCCAGTGGTTCAGATGAAAAATTTAAGCTATGCATAGTATGTAAATTTCATAAAAATAATGTTTCTGATTAAATGGCTCAAAAGTTTAAATGAAAATGTTAAGCTATACATAACGTGAATTTATCAAAATATTGAATGGGTCAAAAGTTCAGATTAAAATGTTAAGCCATACATGTACATAGCATGTGAATTTAATCAAAATAATCAGTTTCTGGTTGAATGGCTCAAAAGTTAAAATGTTAATCTATACACAGCATGTAAACTTCATCAAAATAATCTTGCTTCTGGTTGAATGGCTCAAAAGTTCAGATTAAAATGTTAAGCTATACACAGCATGTGAATTTCATCAAAATGTTCTCTGTTTCTGGTTGAATGGTTCAAAAGTTCGGATTAAAATGTTAAGCTGTTCATGGCATTTGAATTTCATAAAAATGATCTCTCAGGTTGAATGGCACGAAAGTTAAGATGAAAATGTTGAGTTATACACAGCATGTGCACTGTGCAGGCACTGTCAGAGCTTGGCACCTTTGAATAACTTCATGATTTGTGAGACTAGACTATCAGCTTAGGCCTGTGGCTTTACATTGCATGTGAATTTCATCAAAGTGGTGAGTGAATGGATCAATGAAAATGTTGAGCTATACATAGCATGTGAATTTCGTCAGGTTATCTTTCTTTCTGGTTGAATGGTTCAATAGTTCAGATGAAAATGTTGAGCTATACATAGCATGTGAGTTTCATCGAAGTGTTCTTTTGTTTTGGTTGGTTCCACTGTCCAGATGAATATGTTAGGCTTTTTTAAAAGCATACAGAGCATGCTAATCACATCAAAGTGATCTCTATTTTGGTTGAAAAGTTTCAAAGTTCTGATGTAGATATTGAGCCATACATAGTATGTGAATTTCACCATAGTGATCTCTCTTTTTGGTGGAATGGTTCGAGAGTTCGGATGAAAAATTTTGAGCCATACCCAGTTTGGGAATTTCGCAAAATGGTCTCTTTTGTGGCTGCATTGTTCATAAGATTTCATACGAAAATGCACCATCATATGCAGTAACCCTTCACATAATAAAAGCAAGAGGTAGACTAATTTTAACTACACCAACATGAGCTGTGAACTGGCCATGATTTTGTAGGGGGGACCTGTTGGAGGCACCAAGAGAATATAATGCTGAAGTGGTTGGAGGATGATGAAAATATTAAGCCATACATAGTAGGGTGGTTCAGAATTTTTAAAGTTTTGAAGGTTGATGGTGGCGGTTTTCTATGTTGTGTGGTTTTAACATAGATTTTCAGAAAGGAAATCACATTTTCTCAAATAACTTTGAAACTATTTGTCCTAGGTCATAATGAATATATATGTGACCATTATGGACATTTTGACATTATTTTCAAGTCTCTTTCTGCCATGGTACCTGAAATATGGTATATTTAGCTGATTTTATAGGTATTTTTTACTTTTTCAGATATTTCTTTGATGTAAAATGGACAATTGTAATCCAATAAGTAGCTATAATGAGTTGTTAGATAATTTAATGTTTAAAAGATTAATCAGCAATCATACATCTCTTTACCACATGAACCCAAAATGTTTCTGATTTGAGATTGAAAATCAACCTGTCACGAAGGTTGAAGGCCTTGCCAACTGCTCTGGCCACATCCTCTGCTGGTAGAGAAGTCAACATCTCAAACACTCTCAAGCTGCCTGGGTTCAGAGACATACTTGCTTTTGCAATGTTGTGCAACAAGTTTTGTTACTATGTGCTAGGCAAAGTATAACAAACAAAAGGAGAAATTGACAGGTATCAGTGAGATAGCAAATGCCAAAGTCTCCAGAGAACCCTATAAAAGACCAAGTCAATACATAAGACTTGCTCTGACTACCCGAACTGAAGAAACAGTTCATTCGCTGTCTCTGTTCGGGACTGTCAAGTGGCAGCAGAATGCTGACAGTCCCTGGAAAATCGAATTGGGTCACCAATAATTTGATCTGTTTTGGACAGATCTCCAGATCAGGTCGAACAACAGCTGTCCAAATTACTACGCCAAACTACTTTCACAAAGCATGGTTGCTGGCAAATATCCAGTCCACTGCTTTGAATGAAAATGTTGGGAAATCATGAGACAAAACGAAAGTTTTGAAACTTTAGCATACTTTGCCTCAAATTGCCTGTGAAAGGGATGATTTTACTCATCAGAAGTTTATGGTATTCAATCTACTTATGCCATTTAGTGCATGTTAAATTGTGGTCAGAAAAGGGTCCAAAAAGAATGCATTCTCACTTATTCACGTGTACATACAAAGCCGATGTTTTTGCTTTGTGATATCAAAAATGCACAATTGTATTTATTCTGTTACTTTATGAACTAGGACAACAATATAATTCACAATTTCATAAAAGCTGTGTTACACTCAGCAAAATGTCTTGTCCATGCCACAAGTGGCCCCCTCTATAACTTCTATACTGGCAATATAAAAAATTATGTGAACTACAATGTATACATCCTCCATGATAAAAAATAGTTCCAACTTATTTTGGTATTTACAAGCTGTCTGCTTAAAATTCCAACCAAAGTCAGATTAGCCACTTTCATTTTTCCTTGATGATAGTGATGACAAAACATCATTTCTTCACAGACAATGATGATCTTGGATGATGCTCACTGGAGCAGCTGACTGGAGCAGCTGACTGGAGCAGCTGACTGGAGCAGCTCACTGGAGCAGCTCACTGGAGCAGCTCACTGGAGCAGCTCACTGGAGCAGCTCACTGGAGCAGCTCACTGGAGCAGCTCACTGGAGCAGCTCACTGGAGCAGCTCACTGGAGCAGCTCACTGGAGCAGCTCACTGGAGCAGCTCACTGGAGCAGCTCACTGGAGCAGCTCACTGGAGCAGCTCACTGGAGCAGCTCACTGGAGCAGCTCACTGGAGCAGCTCACTGGAGCAGCTCACTGGAGCAGCTCACTGGAGCAGCTGACTGGAGCAGCTGACTGGAGCAGCTGACTGGAGCAGCTCACTGGAGCAGCTCACTCATAGGCGTACGGGACAGGCGTTTCGCGGGGGGGTTGTCAGGATTTGCCCTGATATATGCCATTTGCCCTGATGCCAGGGGGGGCTGCAGCCCCCCCTGAGAAATACGCCTATGAGCTCAATGGAGCAGTTTAACGTAAATATGATACTTAATGATTATTGAAAATTGGAACCCAAGGAGCGAAAAATAAGCAAATACGCCTACACTCCGAACTTATTGAAGGCATTATGCTCAGGAGGAAGGGATGTGATATATGAACAGAAACACCACCTAACAGTGACAACCACTGTATGAATTTTCCAACAAAAGCTAACAAATAAAGCCTAAGCGCCCAAGATTCCCAAGTCACGCCGAACTTTGTGAAGGTAGACATATATATATACAATCCATACAGCTGATTACAAACTAACAAGTCAATTGTTCATTAAACTCATTTATCAATCACTTTTATTAGAAGTATTATAAACAACACCAGGAAATGTTTGGCCAACAAGATTGCAAAATTAACAAGAGAATTTTCACTCAAATCATTTATCAATTTCTTTAAGTGCAAAAGCAAGAAGACAGCACCACCTGGACCCAAAGACAAATTTCAAAGACAATAACAAATAAATTGTAATGAGCTATAATATTACTCAAAATTCATTCTCGTAGAAGTACATGCATAGTATTCATGTTTGACCAATAAAAAGTTCTGAAAAAAAAAAATTGAAATAGAAGAAGGCCTTTATGCCTTTACGACAAAGAAAAAAATGTGCAAAAACAGTTGAAGAAAAAAAAATTAAAAATTTGAAGAAAAAATAATAATTATGGGTTAATTTGATAAAAAAAAAAAATGGTGGAAAAATAACTTTCCAAGAAAAATAAATAAAATTTTGGGGGAAAAAAAAAGTATAGGAGGGGGAAACTTTTTAGAAAAAAAACAACTGTAGAACAAAAAATGGGGTTGGGGGGAAAGGGGGGAGGTTTAATTTGTGCCAGAAAAAAAATTCAGAATTGTTTTTTTATTATTGTTTGAGAAAAATTATAATTGAAGAGAAAACATAAGGTAAAAAACCCATGGAAATGGAATACTACATGTGGGTGAAACATATGAAACTCAGAACAACTGGTTATTTTTTGGAAGTTTTCCCCCTGCATGTACACAGGACCAAAGAATAGCTGTCTGATGCCAATTAACTACAAAGATTGATTTTTTTATAACAATGATTAAAATTTATATATAACTCGCAAAAAATTCTCATTAATAACAATACTATTCTATTCTTGGATAAATGTAAAAGTTATCACAAGTTCTCTTTGTTCTGTTACATGTAAAGAATGATTGGCTATCACAACAGGTGCTTCGTGAACAATGCATTTTTTCCAACAATTCTTGGAATACAAACTTACAAAGCAGAGCAAAGAAAGATAAACAATCTGCCAGAAAACAGCATAAGTATTTAATTGTAAGAATAGATATATTAAAATTCTTAGCTGAAACTGCAGCTGTAAGGCATAAAAGCTTCAACCTCCCTGAATAAATATGTTACAGTAAACCTTTAGCAAAATTTGAGATTGATCGCTGATTCATACATCATAGGTGCAGCAAAGCGAGCAGTATATTGGTACAATGGTATTTAGATATAATTTTCAAAGGACTGGATTGCCAATGTGTCCAGTCTTTTGATAAATATTTTGTCTAAATGCTATAGAATAATAATACAATTTTAATAATTACAAGATGACAAGGTGGACCAGATCATAAAACATAACCACATATATTGTGGAACATTTATGGGTAACGGAATGAGCTTGAATTATTATAGGCCTATACCAGTTAAATTTGAGCAGGTATACTGTACTGTACTCTGAAATCTGTGGCAAAAACAATAACGACTTTAAGGCTATGAGCGCCGTTAGCCAGCCTACAAAATAGTAAAAATTATGCTAATTTTATTGTATCAGTATGGAAATTTATTATATTGGCTCAGTTGGATTCTATATTCAGATTGAATTCCATATATTATAAATTCACAGTATCATTCTGGAATTTCCACGAAAGGAGTCAGTAGGATGCATTTATTCATTGGATAATTAATCATACGAAAGATTGCAATAAAAGGAGTTACTGTAACTTACATCAAAAAGTAAAAAGATGTCCAAATATTTTTGTTTTCATAAAATTACTTATCTAATACTTCTGTAATATCTAAACTTGTATCAAAGAATATATATATAAACATCAACAACAACAATTGCAACATGCCATTGAATTCATGAAAAGCACCCTAATACTTAGTTTGAATATCAACAGATCATCTTGGTAGGTAGAAATCGCAGGATTAACCTTGAAAACTTTTATAACTCATCACGTGCATTTTCTTCTTCTTCTTCCTCTGCCGGCTGCCCATTCAATCTCCTTTCTATATCACCTATAATCGCATCAAATCTTTGCATGTTTTCTTGAATTATTTCCCAGTCCTGCAAACAGAAAATGTATGGTGGATGGATGATTTTGGTTTTATGTCCTGTATTTAATTTTATGTATTCAGGCTATTTAGGGCAGGAGAAGTGACATGGCATTTAGACAAAGTACTAATGATAGAAACTGCCATCAAACATAAGTCCAGGTGACCCGGCCAATGCTGGCGTCGAACCATGAATTCAGGGATTGCAAACCCAAAAGTTGGCCAGAATGCTCCCAACTGAGATCACTTCTTCACTCATCAAAAACATACAGACTAAATCCAAAATCAGCTTCCTTTATTCCATTACATTATTTGTTCATTCCCTTGATAAGAAAGGTCCCCAGATTTAACTTGCTCTCATATGTTGTATTTGATTTGATCTATTGATGAAGCAAACCAGTAATATCTCTCAAATTATAGGACAATGTGAGAATTTTAATGAATAATCTCCTACTAAAGTGAAACTTTATTCCGAAAATTATGAATCATTTGTATTAGTGAATAAATGGCACATTATGAATTACCTCATCTGGGGTTGCTGATACTTCATCCTCATGGATCTCGCCATCACGATTTGCATCAAGTATTTGGAAAATCTGCAACGAAAAGTATCTTTTATGATTTACAAAACATGCAGTGCCTCCCCAAGTTTAAAATGTTATAACAGTAAATTATGACTCCCTCTTTAAAAGAATATTTGACGTTATAAAAATTAGATTATTGTGTGAATAATAATTGACACACACAATATCCTTGCACTGGACAAATGATATACATTTCAGTCCTATATTAATCACTAATCAGACCAATGCAGTTGTTTTACTTGGGGGAAAATCAATCTTCTGGTGCTCACTCTGAGCTCTTGTTTTCCAAAGCAATGTTCCGCAGCTTGCACTGGAACAATCTTGATTTTGTAACTGACCAAACTAGAACATTGTTGTCCTGGTCAGTGGTCAGGATGATTGCCCCCAAAAACAAACATGCTACCTTTCAAAAGTTGAATAGGTACCAAAAATATCTGCAAATTCTTTTTCTTTATATCATATCAAATAGGTCAGACCCCTAACTGCCTCTGAAACTACTTCTGCCCCAATCAAGATATTGAATGTTGACTCAATAATTCAGCAACTCATGGGTTGTGAGCAGGTGCATTCCTTTGACTGTATAGTAACAGAAATAGCAATGCATTGAATGAGACTAAACTTGAAGGGAATTGTAGTATATTTTAGCAATGCATTGAACGAGACTAAACCTGAAGGGAATTGTAGCATATTTAGGGAGAAAATCATAAGGACAAGCCTTTCCCAAAGTGACAATGAAAATACACCTAGGCATGGGAGGTCAATGAATTTTTTAGAAAATGCTCAAATTGCCACACAAGCTAAGTTCACAAAGTTTTCTGACTGAAACTCCCCAAAAAATTGGTTTTTCAAAAAAAAAAATCAAGAATTGAATAAGAACATTACCTTTTTCAGAGGTACTTTGTAGCCCTCTCCCACATGAATATCTTCTATTCCAAGATGCTGGAAAGATGAATAAAACAATTCATGAAAAGTTTGCTGCACATCATATCATTTAACAGAATCCATGGATTCAAAGCCACGGCAATCAAGCAATCAGATCGCAGGGTCACTTGCTAAGTGCCAGTCTGTTTACACAGGCTGTAGGACTAGCGCTAAGGCCTACCCTGGTCCTCATGCAAATAGTTACTAACATTAACACGAGGTGGCTCTGCAACATAACAGCACACATGGCTTGTCCAATGCAATGCAAAACAATGGGCACATTAAAAACTGTTCTCTAAAAACCAGGGACATTTTCACACAACATCTTTCGACTGCACCAATCCCAGAAGCATGGTTTATCAAACAAACACAAATAGACCCCGTAGTCGTCATCATTGGTCGTCGTCGTCCGTCATAATTACTGAGTTGAAATCGTCGTCATTCCAACAAATGTCAGTCGCCGTCGTCAGTAGTGGCTTTGATTGCCGTCAGTTGTACAGGCTGTATGAACAGAGCAGTTTGCAACAGCTTTGTTCAATGGAGTCAATTGCAGAATTCTGGAGGGTTCTTAAACTTTGTCTCACAATGGACAAACCCCAGTTTCCTTAATAGACTAATTTCAGGGATGGTTCTCTCAGTAAACACTAGGGGAAAAGTGGTGCTTGATTTCAGTATACTTAAATCTCATTGGCTGATAGATTTCCCGCCCTTGCCTCTGATTGGTGCACCCAAGGTGTCTCCAAGCTGGAGTATTTTTAGTGCATTTTAATGTAGCTTTGAGGCTTTATCACTTCCTAATTGTTTCAGATTAAATTTTGAAAGTAGTGTTTTTAGGTTTAATGTGCATACATCTTCCATTTGCGGAAAGCAAGTTAAGAATCATGGAATTACATAAAAGTTATTTTGGGCAAATGTTCAGGAGATTCAGTGAAATAGGTCTATTTCCATTGACCATGTTGAGGAGTAGTAAATGGGGTGATGATGCTGAAAAGGTGTGAAAGTTGGTTGCACTTTGCAATGCATTAAACTTTGATAATGGATAGGCCTATAGACCTTCACAAGTATAATTTCTGGTTAAGGGATTGAAATAAATTTGAATGTCATAAAAGACCCCATATTAAAAAGAAAGGAAAAGAAAAAATATATTGTTTGAAAATTAGACTTCCATGAAATGCATGTGTATTCACATGCATTTCATGGAAGTCTTCATGGGGCGGGCCCTGGCTAAAAATTTGACAAAGCTGAGGTGCCAGAGGTTGCTTGTGGACAATGTATAGATCTATCAACAAACACTACATTGTAATTACTTGTTAGGTTAAAAATAGCCACTAAGTTGCTTGAGACATCGAATAACCAGCAACAACACAGGCTCATGGGAAGATCACAAAGCATAAACCTGTCTAAATACCACATTTAGAAAGAAAACTGCCTAATTCCACATTTTGAGGCTAACCTACAATTTTCATCCACTTTAACATTATTATTGTAGAACTGTAGAAGGTGATAGGCCGGAAACCGTGCAGGTTTGTTGGCCTCTCCTTGATGTCTTGTGTGGTGGTCTTCTGGGCTCAATGATGGACTCTTTGATACAGTTCCTTGGATATACAGCATATCTTCGATGTAATTATTGTGCGCATGCGCCTGACTTGAGCGGATTATGGTTTATCTTTCCATATGAGAATGTGCCATAGAAAATACATCAATAATTTAATAAATTTACGATTTCAGTGAATATCAGTGAACATATATACAAGGTCAAAATTCCGTTGAAAGAGACTATCCAGACTTTCCAACAATAAATAAATAAATAAATAAATAACTAAATAAATAAATAAATATCAATCCTATACAATCAATTGATAGAACCCAATCACAGACAAGTTTACTCTCTAGGTTAAGGTCCAAGGCGACCATTAACCTGATGTAAACATGGGTGGTATGTACCGACATGGCATAGGGTTGACGTAAGGTCCAAGGCGACCATTACTCGCACCTTGCCATGTCGGGCCATACCTGACTAGCACCCATAAGTAGATGATACCTATCCTCTATCTCGCTATATACCCTAACTTTGCTAACATAAATAGTCTAAGCACGGTTTTTGCTAATTGCCTGAGCAAAACATTTTACAATATTGTGTTTTAGAACAGGGTTAGGGTGACACCCATCAGCCAACAGGTTGAATTTAAAGGTGGAATTGCCTTTGGCACGATTGTGTATCATCTGTTTATGTATTAGGGGGGTTGCCATACCCAAGTTTCCATTCAAATGAACGATATATTGATTGATTTCCATCAATAGCTCTTCTAATTTACTTTGCATTAATGCATAATTGTCCTCATGGACCAGATAAGTGGTCTTGTTTGCTCGAAGTCTGGATAAATTCCAGTCCTTCAGTGACAACGGGTATATAGTAGTGAAGATGGGTATGGCATTCTCCCTAATAGTGTAATTCTGAATATGATTCAGAGAGTTAGTAAAAGTTAATCTGGTGGTATCTATAGAATCTAGATCAAATAACGTCTCCTGATACCTAACTGCCTTTTGTTTGACGGTTAAGTCACAGATACCAGCGGAGATATAAACGTGCATCTTTAGATTAAAATAATTATCTTCACCGTGGTGATTAATTATGGAATCTCAAATGAGATTTTCCATCTCTAGTACACCAGCACCCGGTAGTGACCAGTTGTCATCAATCAGATTAGAAAGTGGGTGCACTTTGAAATCTCTCACCCTACTATCACCTATAAGGGCATTCATTGTCTGAAATAGATAAGAGTAGACAAAACATAAACATAAATGATGCACATCTATAGATGTAGCAAGTACAGTTAATCTAAAAATCTTTCCGGATGATCGGACCACTCGTGTTTAAGAGCTGTTTTAAAGGCATTAATGGAAGTTGAGTTCACAGTGCTATTTTTTAGATTATTCCAGTCATTAATTATTCTCATTGAGAAAGAGTTTAGCCGATCCGAGGAGTTAGCTCTTAGTTTCAGTAATTTCTTAGAATGTCCACGAGTTCTTTGATCCGTATTTAGCGAGAAAAATAAGGACGGGTCAAGGTTGTCTATACCATTTAGTATTCTGAACACCTGGATCACGTCGGATCTCCGTCTTCTAAATTTTAGGGAGTCAAGTTTTAGTTCTTTAAGCCTTTCATTATATGGCCGATGGCTGATTGAACCTACTAATTTAGTGGCTCTACGTTGAACTTTCTCAATTTCCAATTGATCGAATACGTACTTAGGACTCCATATAACAGAGCCATATTCCAACAATGGTCTAACCAGGGCTTTATATAATGGCAGAAATATTGTTGGACTCATGTTGCTAAAGTTTCTGCGTAATATTCCTACCCTGCTGTTCGCTTTAGCAGTGATAGCTCTAATATGCGGTGAAAATTTAAGGTTTGAATCAAATGTAATACCTAAATCTTTTTCATTATCATCGACGTGTACAGATACCCCATCCATGTAATAATTGTAACCCGGGTTGTGTTTGCCGTAGTGGATTACTTTGCATTTGGATACATTAAATGGTAATTGCCATTTTGCTGACCACTCCGATAGTCTATCTAAGTCAATTTGTAAGAGGATATTGTCAGTATGCATGTTTAGGGCTCTGAAGATCTTTGTATCATCGGCAAATATCTTAATAACTGAGTTTATGCCTTCTGAAATATCATTGATATAAATGAGAAATAAGATTGGGCCCAGCACACTACCTTGAGGAATGCCTGAGATTACATTTGTATTGCTAGAGCTGTGATTATTTATAGTAACCATTTGAGTCCTATTTTTAAGGAAATTTGACAACCATTTTAGGAGGTCTCCCTTAATGCCATGAGACTCTATCTTACGACATAATCTAATATGTGGCACCTTGTCGAATGCTTTCGCATAATCTAAATAAATACAATCATACGGTATACCTTGATCTAGGAGGTCAGACCATATTTCTATGATTTCTAAGAGTTGCGTTACACATGACCTACCCGATCTAAAACCGTGCTGGTTGCTGCTCAATAGATTATTAGACTCTAGGTGATTCATAATACCATCACGTAAAATTCTCTCCATTGACTTGCAGCAGATGCTTGTTAGACTAACTGGTCTATAATTACTGGGAGATTTTTTACTGCCTTTCTTGAATAGGGGCTTAACGTTAGCGTGTTTCCACATAGATGGCAGAATGCCCTCTGCTAAGGATTTGTTGAAAATGATGCTCAATGGGGTTTTGATGACATCCTTGACTTCATATAGTACCTTAGAATGAATACCATCTGGACCAGCCGACTTAGATGTGTTAATTTTTTGTAGGTACTTTAAAACTATATCAGGACTGATGGTTATAGACGATAGATTTGAATTAGAAAGGACAGTAGGAGTTGGAATAGAGGAAGTATCTTCGGCTGTAAAAACGCTAGAAAAATAGGAATTGAAAAGCTCAGCTTTAGCTGAGTCATTGTCGTACACCATGCCCTCATTGTCCACTAATCTAGGAAAATCCCTACTGGCGCTAGATTTCGACTTCACATATTTCCAAAATTGTTTAGGGTTACTTTTGATTTCATTAGCTATTTTTAATTCAAAATTAGCTTTATTGGCTGAAACAATTTTGTTAGTTTTGTTTCTAATGCAGGTAAAATTTTTCCAGTTAACATCAGACTTGTTTTTTTTGTACTGATTCCATGCCTTGTTTTTCTCTTTGATGGCACTTTTCACTAAAGAGTTTACCCAAATATTCTTTTTTTTCTTAAGTTTTTCTTTAAATACAGGGATATGTTCTTTGATACAAGTCTGCATGAAATTATGGAAAGAGTCCCATGCCTGGCTGCATGACATAACACCTAACTTACTTTCCCAGTCTACTGAGTTAATTGATTTGATCATACCAGCGTAATTCCCCTTGTATAAATTAAGTTTCTCAGGTGAATAGGTGAGGCACCTCGGCAAAACAATGTCTAGTTCGATTGAGTTGTGGTCTCCTTTGGTACCTAGAGGTGGACCTACACATATATTTTCGATCATTTCAGAGTTGTCAGTCAAAACCCAGTCAAGTAAGTTAGCTCTCTCGCCTGCTCTGTGTCTAGTTGGTTCATCTATCAATTGCTCGTAGAAAAGATCATTCACTACATCAAAGACTTTCATAGCAGTGTGTTCGGGGCGAGTATGCACACAGAAATTAACCCAATCAATTTCCTTAAGGTTAAAATCCCCTACAATTAACCTGTTATGTGCATTCTTGCTTTTGCTTTCCTTAAGCATTGACACTAGAGATTCGTTGTTACTCTCGGAGCTATTAGGGCTCCTGTAAAGACATCCTAATAGAATGTATTTTTTGGGGCTTGTTTCTAAGTTTACCCATAGGTTATCACTAAAGTTTGCATCAAAACTGACTGCTTCTGATTTTAGGTTTTCGTGGACATAGATAGAAACCCCTCTACCTGATAAGGTATGATATCCTATGTAATTGCTCAAAGAGAATGTGTAGTTACTAATGTCGTCAGGATTAATGCTGTGTTTGGGTAAAGTTTCAGTGATGCAAATTATTTCATAATTGTTTGTGCTTGCTAAGGCCTGCAGTTCATTAAACTTATTACCCAAGCTGTCTGCATTTGTGTAATATAATGAAATATTTCCCATCTCTTCTCTGAGTCTAACTGGTGAACTAGTAGACACATTAACTAACTCTCTGGGGGCAGGTTCTGCTGCTACAGGAATTGTTTGCTCTGGCACAAAAACAGTATTTAGCTCGATGCTTGCCCTTGGGCTTGAGCTAAAAAAGTATTGGGGGTACGTCTCTTGACCTCTACCATACGATATTGACCAGGCCAACCTCTAACAACTAGGATAGTGTCTGTTAAGCTTTTTGATTCTTCTTTAGCCTCTCGGATTTTGTCGTTGAGTTCTTGCCTTTGCAAGGAATTAAGGTAATTTAGTGTTGAGAGAATGACAGATGTACTCACCCCAGCAAAAAAATGAACTACTTTTTGGAAGCTCAAGCCCTTGGTCTGCCGACTGAAGTCATAAAATTGATCTCTGGAATCAAAATTATAATATATAAGAACCGCTATTGATCAAAAGAAAATTCTAGGCATTGATCTTTGATTTAAAATATCAAAATCTGTTATCTTAAAAGAATTATACGGAGGTCACAACTTACCGTAATGAGCTAATGGAATTCATTGTTTCAGAGAATGATGCAAAGTCAACTTGATCTAATGTGAAGTCAACATTAACCTTTTTTGGGCACTTTTCCAAGTCAATCTGAGAATTCTTGTGATGATCCCACCATATATTAACAGCTATATTTCTGTTATAGGACCGCACTTGGTGTATCCTGAATGAAAAATAAAATATTTTAATACTGTTTAAACGTGACAAATATCTCACAATTGAAGCATTTGAGGTCACAGTTAACCTTACATTTACTTACATGGTATTTAGCTGCGTCAAGCAGCTCTTACCCCAAGCATTTTGTCTGATCTTGTTAGCACTGTCACGATCACCCTCTCTCACCAATCTCACTCAAACTTGAAATACAGTCTCAATGGAATTTTTCCTAAAGCCCAGTCGATTTTGGTGGCCCACCGTAACAAAAAAATGTATAAAGAAAATAAATGGACTGTTGCTTTTGGGGTCAAGCTATCAGAGATGCGCGCGCCGCGCATGCATCTTCTTCTTCTTCCAGCTGCCACATCCACTTTTTGTTGGGAGCGCCCTCAATTGAACCATTAAATTGATATAGGCCTAATTGAAGTTTAAATAGGGGATGTTCAATAGCAATTCTGTTTCAGGGATCAGTTGAGGCAGACAGAATTACATCTTATCAATTACTGAAGGGTAATTCACTAATTGCACTTCAGAATAGCACTTGATAGTTCAATACCAATCAAGAGCCAAGTGACTATAATAGTCACATAATCCTTAATTGTCACACAAATCCATTGACTATTGATTATAAATCGATAGACCGACACAACAATTAACAGAGAGGCACACAAATAAATGCCTAAATACATATCTATACATAAATCGATAAATAACCAGGTAGATAGATAGTTAATTAAAGTAATAAATAGCAAGATAGAAAGCCAGAAAGAAACAAACAAAGAAATGGTCATGGAACAATAGTGGTTGTTGATAAGGGGTGATAGCAGGGACGTACGAGGGGTGTCCCAAAAGTTCTGACCAATTTTTTTGGCAGACCTTTCTATTTGAAATAGCTAAATGAAATTTTCACAGAATAAATTTCAGGTATTTGACCATCTATTTTGAAAAAATCAAGACTCTAAGAAGTGTTTAAGTTACTGTTCTGTTACCATGGTTACGAGAGGTCAGTGCACCCAGCGCAGCTCAATTTCTCAGACGAAATTCAGCAAATTAGCTGTCTTAAAAGTCAGAGAATTTATAGTAAAAAAGCAAATGATTGCAAGAAAATGTATTTCCTGATAAGCTTGCAGTCTTTCAAGATATCTTCCATTATATTATAAACATTTATTTATATTTCAACCTGATCAGCTGAGGCAATTACCAAAGGCTTTTTCTGGCAGTTGCCTAACAGCACTTGACAGTTTGGCTGAAACAATCTGCTGTCAAGAGGCAGTGCTCAAGAACCTTAGGTTCAAAACCCAATCTCATCTGCTTTAATTACCAGAATTGGCCTTCTGTAATTTGTGTGATACTAAATTATATATACCAGTTCAAAAATTAAAGAAATAATAGTCATAACAAGAAATGAAGCAGTTGCCAAATACACTTTAGGAACAGCCCAGTTTGGAGGACCCAGGTGATCGCCTCAGCACATGGGTTAAACTGATTCACAGTGACTTTAAATGTAAATGAAAAACTTTTGAGATACTGTTAGGTTTCCAAATAATATTTTTCATGATCATCCATTGCATATTTACAGTAAATTCCTTGAAGCCTAGACACTTGGATTTGGCCTAAAAAATTGAGCTGCGCTGGGTGCACTGACCTTCTGTTTCTATGGCAACAGAAAAGTTATTTAAAATGTTCAAACAGGTACCATATTTTCAAAATGGATAGTGAAATACCTGAAATTGATTCTGTGAAAATTTCATACAGCTACTTCAAATAGAAAGGTCTGCCAAAAAAATTGGTCAGAACTTTTGGGACACCCCTCGTATCTAGAAGTGGCCGGGGGGGGCATATAATGGAGGGAGAGTCTTTGACGCAAAAGTGCTTGCACGTTATTTTGTTAATTATAACGGCAACGCCACAACGGTGCTGTCTAATGATCAGTTTTCTAGGACTTTCTGCTGACAGTGCAAACACTAATAGACCTTTTTTTTTAAATTTTTGCCAAATTGTTTTTTTTTCCATAAATTTTTTAAATATTTTTTTTATTTCCACAATTTTTTTTTTGCATACACACTCAACAGATTTGGCAAGTTCTATTCATCGGAAGGTCAGGCTCAGTCCTCAATTCAATATTTAATTTCAGTCTATTATTAATTTATTATGCAGTAAATGCACTTACCATCTATAGGGCACATACAAGCAGTCTCCAGCAGATATATTGACATGATAAAATTCTATTCCAATTAATCCTGGGTATGCATCATAGTCAACGCTGGAAAAAATTTATTCGCAAATTTATATATATAATATTTAAGAAATTTATTCACAAAAAATATATAAATTTATTGATTCGCAAATTAAAATTGTTTATACAAAAAGAAACTTACTTATCCACATCAACGTCAGAATAAGCACCTTCTGGATGATCCATTTTCACCTTAAACAATCAAAATGCAATTAATTGATAAATTTATAAGCATGTTTTTGTAATATCAGTTATTCAAGAGTAAGGAACCATATTATTATTTGCTGCATAAGCGCAGGCTTACTCCTGATTTAGATCCTCTGTCTGTTAGCACCCTCCCTAGAGGGGTTATGATAGATGTAATGATTACTTAAACCTCAAATAGTTCTAGAGCTTACCATGTATAAAAAATTAAAGTCTGGCCCATACTGTTTGCCAACTGCAGGAGGTAATGATTGACTACTAAACTTTGACGTTGTAAATTTATATTTCGAAAATATTGCACCTATATATAATTACAAGAAAGCAGCGCCCTCGTTCAATATGAACTTCCTCGTGCAAATAAATTTTCATATTGCACTCATATCATGCCGTATTTGTATAATATTACATAAATATTTAACTATTTACATAAGAGGCACAGTGTATTGAAAATAAAGTAATAAATACATACCCTGTCTACGTATTTTTCAGGATCGACCATCACAAAAACCTTTTCTCCCCTGAAGAGACATAAAATATTATCCACCGCATCTGTGTGGACTACACTTTTAGTTCCACCGCTGCTGAACCACATTATCTAAAAAAATTATTAAGAAAGTCCATGTTTGGTGAAAATTTTTGAACATGGTAATCTTATAAGGTTCCAGCTCTAGAATGCAGAAATCACTTCAGCAAAAATTCCATGAGCAGGAACAGATGTGTAGGCTATACAATAAAAATTTTAATTATATAATGATTCTGCTTATACATATATATGTGTTAGTCTAACTAATAGACAAATATTTAATTGTCCAGATGAGATATATATTACTTACATTCTCTACTAAATTATTTTCAGCCACATCAGGGCACTGTAAGGGTCCCGGAAGAATAACTTCATTCCTAGAAGAACAAAAAGATTGTCCTTCTATTAAGGGGTATGCTCATGAAAAATGTTGAGTGTGAAAAAAGAAGAAACATTTTGGGGGGGGGGGAGGAATTTTTTTGGGGGAAAAATAAATTTGGAAATATATGTGTGTGTTTAACGCCTCTGACCTTAGGCCACGCATAATTGATCTTTAGCTTCTTGGATCCTCTCAAGGCACTTTTTCTAGGGTCGGTCGGTAGGACAAAAAAAAAAAATTTAGAATGTCCAAAAAAAAAAAATTTTTTTTCCATCAGCAGGAAATCTATTGTGTCGGCGGGTCCGCAAAGCTAAGAATCCTGTGTGGCCTTATCGGGCTATATCACAACTGGCTTGGTTATATTCCTTACATTTTATAGTATGTCTAAATGCCAAAGCAAAAAAGTGTGGGCCCAGTAAAAAAAATTAAATATATTATGTGGGTGGAACAATTGAAGGAAAAAAAAAAGTGGGGGTTTTTTTTTTTTAATTTGGAAAATAAATAAATTGTTAGAAAAAATTTTTGGCAAAATACATCAAATTTTCAGAAAAAAGATGTATAGGGGGAGGAAATTTGTACATTTTCTGGATCATGCATCCATCAGCCCCTGGGCTAGCAATCGGTCAGTTACCAAACTGTGACCCCGGGATTGTGACTTGAACCCAAAATTGTCCAATGCAAAAGCTGACATATCAAGAGCTCTGTGAATTTTATAATAATTATTAGGCCCTGTTTAGATTCTGAATATCTTTCAAATGTGTAAATTTTAACAAATCTATTCATTTTAGAATATGTTATATATTATTCATTGTTACAATATATCCCAGATTATAAATATGAGCTGCCAATTCCCAAGCAAAAGCTGGGATAAGGTTAAAAGCTCTTAAATTGAACCAGCTGTGGCCCATAAATCTCACTTATCAGTCCATCGCAGTATGTTTTACATAGTTTTAATGCAACCTCCCTCCTCCCATATGTACAGCTGCACAGTGTACTGCCCCCAGCCATACTTTCCTGGATGTGTGCGTCAAGTTGTATTAAGAAATGAAGCCTCTATAAAAACCTAATTAATTGAAGACATTAATGTTATCTCCCTAAATAACCCTCTAAAGGCTTTAAATATATCATACCCACCACAAATTTGCATGGCCCATTAATGCTTTATTGCTTCATTTACATTTAATATTATCTTGCCTCAGGTAATTTTATCACCCTTCTTCTAATCAAGTCTTGTAAGCCGGATTTTAAAAGCCACCCCCTGACAGCAGTTCCCTCCCCAACCAAAAATAGCCACCTGGATGCCAAGGCAACCCTTTGATGTAACAATGGCTCAATTACAGTATTACATCAAATCAAAAGGAGGTTGCAACCCCAATAGGGGTTGGGGGGGGGGGGGGCTTCCAGAAAATAGCACACTAAATTTTTTTTGTAGTTACTTTTACACAATTATACAGGCGCCCAACACAATCATATTTATAATGGCCTGGTATAATTCCTTCAATTATATATTTAAAATAATTAAATGTAAGAATATAAACACCATCCACCAAAAAAAAGAGAAGTAATTTAGGCCTATGGAGCTCTCTGAGAAAAGAAATTAAAAAAATATGTAAAAATAGCTTGTATAAATATATGTAAGGGAAATTGTCAAACCAATTTTTAATTAAAAAATTAATAAATTAAAATTAATTACTTGAGAAAATCAGGCACTGGATCAACCATGTAATTGTCTGTGTCATTATAACTTTGCACAAATTCTGAAAAAGTAATATCAAGAGTCTGTTGGGTCCTATTTTCCTTCTTCCTAGTTTCTACATTCACAAAGGCTTCAGAAGCTTCCTGGTGAGCCAAGAAGTAGCTGTCTTCCCATGTCTTGAAAGCAGGGGATAACTTTGCCGCCCCAGCCATTTTCAGGGGCCTGGATTGCAGCGCGAAATCGTTGAAGAACTCTTTAGCCTCAGGAAAGCCCTGCACAATTTCCACCTCCAAAGAGGGACCACTTTCGCCAAAACGCTGTCCATTTTCGCTTTCACAGTTTGTCCAACACAAAGTAAATATCACAGAAACAGCAAAGAACTGAGTCAGATCCATTTTGGTAGTCAAATTCGCAGTAAATATGGTTGATTCACTCTCCAGCTCATACACCGAATGCTAAATCCACAACTGGTCTACATTATTTAACGCAAGGGGAAGCACTGCACTGCGACATCCGCATAATGAACACATTCAGCAAATTTATGCGTGTGTCAAATTTTCAATAAAATCAGCAAAACTGTGGACTTTGATTAGTTGGGCAATGGCTTGCTAAACGTATGACAATGAACTAGGTCAAGTGTAATGCAGGTAACAGGTCACGCTTGACCTGGTAAGTTGAATCAAGATAACAGCAGGTGCCCGAAGCCTTTCATCCAGCGTGGGTTGCCTAATTATGCCGCCGTGCATTACTGTGGGCCAACCCGTAGCGCATTCACGTGGTGAGCAGCCATTTTGGTAGCCGCTACAACCATTACACACAGAAGCCGGGTGTTGATCCCGTTCAACACTGACCATTGCAGTTGTCCGCTTAGCTAGGTAAGTAAATTTTATAGCATTTCATCGCATTACAACCAGGGATCATTTTGTTACATTTTTTGCCGCTGTCAGAGCGGTTGTTGCTTCCAAATCAGTGTTTTTGTTTTCACGGAGTCGAGAGCAGATCGTCCAAGACGAATATCAGTGCAACGCCTGCAGATGCGGTGTTGTCAGTCGGTTTGAGCAGTGAATTTCGGTGTATATATAGTGGCATAATGGTCTATGTGTCCTAAAGGTAGTTTTGGTGGTGTTTAGCGCTGTGCCAAATCTTGTTAAAGTGATCAAAACAACGTACATGTGGTTTCACAACTGGCAGGTTGTAGCGTGGGTAACTCCGACATCACGATGCATGCGTCGTGACCCAGTTTCTTTGGAAATGGCGGGAATCAACATCATGTGTATTCGGACTTGTTTTGGCTTTTGAAACAGTCAAAACACATCTAAATTGGAATTTGTGTGTTGCACTATCTTTTAGGGGACCTTTAGTTCATTTCTGAGGTATTTTGGTTGAAGCTCGCCGTTCAGGGTCGTGTTTGTTTGTTGGTGAATGAGTTAGCGTGGGTTGCAGGAGTAGGGACGCACAAAGACCGCGTCATGACGCCATGTCACAAACAAAGACTTAGCATACATGTGCTCACATTGTTTTCCTTGTCTTTGCATCACGAGGATTGCTTGACAGTGATCGCATTTGGACTATTTTAGTAATAGTAGGGCTAATTAGTTTTTCGGAAGGTTAAACCTTAACCAGTGAACTCTTGAGTTTGCAAATTAAATGCTCTTGTACCTGGATTTGCATTTGAGCTCTGATGATTGCAGTGTCAGTGTGCATGCATAACATGTGCCAATAAGTGCCATTCAGTTGCTCGGCATATACATAGTCCTACTGTTTGGGTCTGTAGTCTATTGCGGTTGTGTTTCACATTTAATTAATTTGCAGTAAGAAAAGCTGTTGAAAATGTAAAAAAATGTTTGGGGCTTTTTCTGCTGTATGTATTATTTTTCAACATATAGTCTTCTATCATTATTAAACTACTGCAGAGGCATAAAACACAATTGCACTATCATTAACTAATTAGTGATGTGAAATCTTTTATTACGAATGTGAGTATTTTATATATTTCTTGTCTTTTTCAGAGGGTCTCAGCATGGCTGAGAATGGGGAAACTGAAGTGAAGGTAGAGGAGGTGAAGGAAGAGAGTCAAGAACCAATGGAAACAGATGTAACCCGTACTGAAGACTACCAGAAGTTAATAGACTATGGCATCAATGTTAAAGTTGCCTCAGAATTGGACAAAATATATCAGTCAGGTGTGTATGAGGACACTATTACACTGTCTTTGGCTTCTAAAGTCCTAGCTTCAATACTCTAGAACTGAAAGTATTTAGTTGAGTATAAAAAAATAATTAGGTAGACTGATTGCGTATACATGCCTATGAATATATTTATCCACCAAAAATGTATACCTGTTGATTTAATGAAATCTCTTTTATTTGCAGGACTCTTGCAGCATAGTGACTTAGATGAACGGGCGCTGGATGCCCTGAAAGAATTCCCGCCAGAAGGTGGCGTTGCAGTATTGAAAGAGTTTGCTGAAAGCAACTTAGAGCATGTTAGTAACAAATCAGCATATCTTTGCGGAGTCATGAAGACCTACCGCCAGAAAAACAAAATGCCTGGAGGCCAGGACTCCTCTCCAGGTGCCAAAAAGGGGCCAGATGAGACCAAGCTTAAGGTAAATCACTGTTACTGTGAATACACAAGTTTTGTATTGTAATATTATTCTGCAGTATATTCCTTTTAACTTCTGATCCTGTACAGTGTGTTTCATTATTGCTTATGTTTGTTTCAGGAAATCCTTGAGCGAACAGGTTATTCTCTTGATGTCACAACTGGTCAAAGAAAATATGGCGGCCCTCCACCCAATTGGGAAGGAACACAACCTGGTGCTGGTCATGAGGTGAGTGACAACCCTGAGTTGAATGCTACTTAAGAATGATTAAGTTCTGCTGAATAACATTTTCCCTTGGTTTCTTTGAACAGCAAACTAATCTTGTGTCTGTTCTGTGTTTCAGGTGTTTTGTGGGAAGATCCCAAAAGATATATTTGAAGATGAGTTGATACCTTTATTTGAAAAATGTGGGAACATTTGGGATTTGCGGCTGATGATGGATCCCATGACGGGCTTGAACAGAGGGTTCTGTTTTGTGACATTTGCCGCAAGATCTGGTGCTCAAGAGGCTGTGAAACAGGTATGCACAACAAATTGACTGGCAGATAGTTGATGTCAGAGATCTTGCAGCATTTAATCGGGCTACAATACGTATACCTATATTTCCTCTTTGGTGAAAGGTAAAGTGTTTATTTGGTATTCATGTGTCTTTGTTTACTTGCAGCTTGACAATCATGAACTTCGCAAAGGGAAGAACTTAAAAGTGAACATCTCAGTGGCCAACCTAAGGTTGTTTGTTGGAAACATTCCTAAGAGCAAAAGTAAAGATGAGATCGAAGAAGAATTCAGGAAAATCACAGGTATGTGACTGCAGATTTATTGTTATTCATTTCATTTGATATTGAC
Source organism: Platynereis dumerilii (assembly GCA_026936325.1). NCBI lineage: Eukaryota > Metazoa > Annelida > Polychaeta > Phyllodocida > Nereididae > Platynereis > Platynereis dumerilii. The sequence goes on along the minus strand of JAPTHN010000001.1, from coordinate 85,715,390 downwards.
TTATCTTTTCGTGCAATCACTTATGTATTTCTTTGTGTGTTGACATTTTGCTCTTGTTTTACAGATGGGTTAATAGATGTGATCATCTACAGCTCCCCCGATGACCCAAAGAAGAGGAACCGCGGTTTCGCTTTTCTGGAGTATGAAACACACAAGGCAGCCTCTTTAGCCAAGCGGAGGTTAGCCACAGGGAGAATCAAAGTCTGGGGATGCGATGTCATTGTTGACTGGGCTGACCCTGTGGAAGAACCTGATGATGAGACCATGTCTAAGGTAAATTGGATTCTATTATCCCGTATGGATCTTATTTTTCTGAGTGTTGTGATCAAAATATTTCAGAAAAGGCGGAGAATCTTACTTGGAAGTTTGAAAGCTGTCAATAAATAGCCTCTCCTTTTTTTTCAGGTCAAAGTTTTATACGTCAGAAACCTCAAGTCTGACATCTCAGAGGACCAGATCAAAGAAGCCTTTGAGTCCTACGGCAAGATTGAGAAAGTGAAGAAAATTAAAGACTACGGATTCATTCACTTCGAAGAGAGAGACAGCGCAGTTAAGGCTATGGAGGAGATGAATGGCCGAGTAAGTAGGGTACATAACACTTTTTATACCGCTCTCATATTTTGCTTTATGGATTGCCATAGACTGGATAGTAGATCTGGTTTTGCTTTTGTTCGTCACTACATGATGTTATGCTTGTTTTCAGAAAATTGGGGACTCAGAAATCGAGATCTCATTAGCTAAACCTCCGTCAGAAAACAGACAAAAGGAGAAGCGGAAACGAGAAGACCAGAAGAGAATGATGCTCATGATGGGTCGTGGGTAAGTAGTTCTGGAAAATTATTAATAATCATTATTTTGTCTAAAATATACTCAATATAGATAATTTATGAGTAGTCCTACTCCTAGCCTTGCTATTTTACTGACATCGTTAGTTGATGTTTTCAGCTACGATGACTACTGGGGACCCCCAGGACGCGCCCCTCCACCTCCAGGCCGAGGAAGAATGATGCGACCGCCCCCACCTCCAGGAAGAGGAGGATATGGTAGGGATTGGTTCATGCCTCTTTTAATTCTTTGAAGGGTTTACAAAGCAAAGGTGTATACAGAAAAGCTATGGTATAATGGCCAGGAGTCCAAAGACAGTTGTCAAATGCTGCAAATGTACAGAAATTACAAATCAAAATTAATTCTAAATTCTATGCAAAATTCTGCAAAAAATGCCCCATCAGCATGGTTAGTAAATTTCAAAAAATTCTGTGGAAGTAAATTTTGACTCGTTATGTTGTCGCATGCTGGAAGGATAAGGAACACTGCTGTGCCTATGTTTGGGTGGCGCTTATTAGTTGCAGCTAGTGACACTGGGGCTCTGGCCTTTTGCAGACTATGACTACGACTACTATGGGTATGAAGGTTACCGGGGTGGCTACAATGATCCCTACTACGATGACTACTATGGCGGTTATGAAGATTACGACTACGGCTACAGCAGTGGCTATGGACCGGGACCCAGGGGACGTGGACGTGGAGGCCCACCCCCACCACCTGTAGGTGACTTTCCTTTTCAGTGTCTTTCCTTTAGACGAGTAGGTGAGTCAAATAGTGCATGCCTCGACTTAACATACCGCATCAGAATGGTAAGAGTCTGATACCTTGCTTGATTGGGGGTAAGGTGCTTGTTCACCTGTCCATGATCAGTGGGTTACTAACACCACTGGTCATCCTTATCCTTCCAACTCGGCCCGATGATTCCATCAGACTTTCGGTTTGTTCCCAGGCCAATTTGTGATGATCGTTTTGGTCAAGTTTAGATCAATCATTGGTAAGAGGCAGCAGTGTTTAGCACCAGTATAACACCAGTATTACAAGAGTAATTCTGGCATTTTCAGTGTGAAGAATGTTGTGATTCTATTATGAGATTTGCTTTGTTTTGGGTGTTGTTTATACTAGTCATAATATTTCTGTGTTTCCATCGTAACTTGATGTATGTGAACCATGGCTTAATTTTTAACAGTCTGGTGATGTTACTGCTGCAGGGACCTCGTGGCCGTGGTGGCGCTCCCCCGCGTGGAGGCCGAGGTGGAGGGAACCCGGTGGGCCGTGGAAACCGTGGCGCTAGAGGTGGCGCAGGAGCACGTGGAGGAACCGCAGCTGGGCGTGCTGCCCGTGGTGGGGCAGGTGGCAGGGGAGGACAGCAGCGCGGATTCGGCAAGAGGAAGATGGGCGGAGACCATAACCAGGGACAGACCAAAAAACGTTTAACGCAAGATGGTAACTGGGGTGCTCAACCCATAGCACAGCAGCCCTTGAATCAGTCAGAAGGCTATGACTCACAGTGGTACCAGGATTCCTACGGCCAGCAATGGGGTTAAATTCTTTACCTGATTGAATGAATGAATGTATGATTGGCTGCCAGTCGCACTGACTGCCAGCATGCCCACAGGGAATTCAGAAATTACCTCCACTAATACTTCGGCATCATTTTTGTAACTTTTTGAGAAACATTGGCTGTGTTCAAAATTTTCTCCACTCGAGGCCATACATAGATTAAGTATGATTATTAATATACTACAGAATCACTACATATATACATACCATGGAGTCTTAATCCTAAGGGATTCTGTGTGACCAGAACCTTCACCTTGCTGTTCTGTGAGGAAATGTAAGTAATACCCGAACGAAGATGAAGGGAAGGTGATCTGCATTTTACAAGCTGCAAGTAACCTCCCATATAGGGTGGTTGGAGGCCTAACCCTTTGGAAAGGGTCATTGACTATTGATCTTCTGTGACACCAGAGGTCAACTTCTACAGGCTTCCCATTCTAACTCTAATCATCAATGAATCAGCTAGTACAAAATGCATGCTGTCAACATCATCACTAGCCAGCAAATTATTTGTTTTGTAAACTTTTAAGTTTGTTTGGGGATACCGGAAATGCCGGAACAGACATATGTCACATAACTTTAATCTGAAACACCAATGGAAAGAGTGGTAGTTTATTTTGGCATGGACAATGATTAATGAATAGAGCACTATAGCTTATTTTTGTCTTTTGGAAAAAAGTATCTTATTCCAACATTTGTATGTCTTTGTTTAATTATATATGAAAATATTCAAATTCAGAATTTAGTCTGTAGTATTGTATTCTAGCTCTTGTGACTTACAGAATTTAGAAGCAGCAGCATACTGTAACTAAACTTTATTTATTTTCATGCGGCTTTTATTTTTGGCTTATCGTGCATTTTGTATTTGGTGTAAATCCCTATGATGATCATGGTGAATAAAGTATCAAGGTTTTCAGTGATACGCATATGTAAATATATGCTTAAGTTAGGTGTTAGACTTATTTCTTTTGGGGTAAATATATATATTATGTGGAATATAAATTTCCAGCAATTATTGGCGCACCAAAATTGTTGTATTCAGGGAATAATCGTGTAGATTTTTGACGGGGTTGGGGAATGTTTATATCGATGCTATTATTTGACAACAATGTTACTGCTTTATTAGTGTGGTAGGATACCTTCTAATGAAGGTAGCATTTGTAAAATTTATGAAGGTGTTGTTCTTGACCTGGGCTGCTTAAAGATGTCTTCGCTACTCGGCTTTACGCGAGGTTCGATGCCTGGAAGCTGATTGACTTGCCAAAATGATGAGAAGGATGCGCTTGTTAGACCACGGTCATAGAACAGCACCTTGTTGTGTGTCTTGTCCTGTCACCTGTGTGGAAGAAACTGGAGAGGCCAGAGCCAGTAAAGTACGAGGCACAACAAGCTTCACCTCTCCTCGAGCTTTCTTCCACACACGTTTTCTTTTTTTTTCGAGCTCTGTCAAATGGTATTTTGATCATGGACCAGGTGGCAGCCAAACCTGTAAATACATAAATAGTGAGCGCCTGGTCTATGGTAGTTTTAAGTAAACTATTTTGTATATAACTTTACTAATTCTGTTTTGTCTTTTCTTTTCTCCCTTCCCATCCATGCCAACTTCAAAATTCTGAAAGGCTTTGTCAAGAGCCAATTCTTGATGGATATAATATTTAGAATTTTATAATTATAATTATGATAAGTAGTTGGGAGTTCAGACCATTTTGGCAGCTTCGTGGTACAGTGTTGTAACATATTACTGGAAGTTCTTGTGGAAATTGTGAAGTGCTGTGTTCAAGTTCCTGGCATTTAAATCAATTTTATAAACATTTTCCGAAACCAGTCGCAATAAAATTGTTTGAATGCTGTACTAAATTTGTTAATGGTATATTTATTTCCTAAACCTGAATTTTTGGTAAAGAAAAAAAAAAATCTCTTGACCATTTAATAGAAGTTGGCGCAGCTACTCGTCCTGAACAGGTGCTAAGTGGTGTGGAAAGCTGTCGCCGTGCTAGGAGTGTCTGGTGCTCGCTCAGTCTTTGCCTTCCAGCTCAGGTACTAGTATCTGCACTTGGATTTGGTGTGCTCGTTCACTATTCAATTGGAAGTCTAACCATCAAGGACAGCCAGATTTTGTATATTCATGGCATGTTAGTTACCAGGGTTCCCACAATTGCTCTTGAATTCTTAAGACTTGGTTAAATATGAAAACGCTCCTGAATTGCCCAATGGTTCGGCATCTTTTGCAGTTTCATTAATAGCAGATCGATTTCATGATCTGGCAACTTTTATAAGTCTGATTAAGCCATCTTTGGTTGATGTAGAAACTCAGGAAAACTGGCCCATTAAGCTGGGTACCAGGATTGAAGGCCTCCGATGTATATTGGCCGATAACTGATTTATAGTCTATATTAAAGCGGAATCTTCCTAAGTTGATTTTCGCACGAAATTGGTTTCCGTGAGACTGATTAAGCCTATTATTGGCCATCATTCTATTCCCAAAACTTTCATATGGGATCGTCCACAGAGCGTTGTAGGAACCCTGAAGTTAAATTTATCAAGAAATTCAGTTATAAGCATTTGCATTACTCCTTGATGGTGAGAATGGCATAATTAATGCACTATTTTTATCTTGCCAGCTGCTCGTTCGAGCAAGAGCTACTTGTTGCCGGTGATGAAGTCCTGGTGTGACAACTGACTGGTGAAGGGATCGACTTTGAAACTTTCCTTGTTAAGGCTTAGTTTTGCTCTGCAGTCACAAGAGAACATACTTTGAAATATTTGGCATTTTCAATCCTTTGGACTGTCAGCAACACTGCCTTGCTTTCACAGGCTATTAAGACCTGATAGATCACAAAAAATTTTTTTTTTACAAATTAAAAATTTTATTGATAATGTCAATATTTTTTGATACAGTCGCAAAAACATTGAATCCCACCCCGGATATTCACAGTGCCCCTCCCTTTCACATAAAATAATTACAGTAATCCCTGCCGTTTGAGATCCTCGTATGTTTTCTTGGTTACGACATTACCTGTCGAGTCCTCATATTCCTCCTGAAATGGAAAAAAAAAAGAAATTTTAAATTGTAGTTGTTACCCCAAGATAATTGGCGGGGATATAGCTCGTATGGCACTAAATTGAACCAGTAGGCTTAACCATATTAAGAAAGCAATAATTATGTTGCACGATAGAATGCCACTCCCTTTTATTTTTGATATTCAAAAGCCACTCCCAGGTCTACGACAACACATTTCGTGAAATAGGATTCTCTTATAAAAACTTTGAAGCATTCAGCGAAGTACATCTGGATTATTGATAAAGGCCCCAATTACGAATACTTAATTGCCAAAGACAGTCCATTCTAATTAATTTGCAAGCAGGTTCATTACTTTTAGGTGCTCAAGAGATAAAGATTCTCACCTCAGTATCTGGTTTCCACCGTTCTGATTCCTTGCTGGACTTGATTTTCTGCCACACTACAAGAAAGAAAGACACACTTAAATTGATTTAAGGGCGATAATTCATCAACAGTCATTGAAGCATTGGAATTTCACAGCAAAAAAAAAACATTTGGACATGAAATTGTTTGCAACCGCATATAATATGGAGAGGTCACACAAATTATCTTGAACTCTTTAACTTTTCCAAATAATTTCAAACTGATGACAAAATTAATTTCTTGATTAACTGCCAAGGGTAATGGAAATAACTAAGAAAAAGTTGTCAACTTACAAGCAACAGCATCTTCGATCAATGTGACATTAGCAAAATGAGCTGTATTTGGGATTCCTAAGCACCTCATTCCGTGAGCGTGTCTCCATTCCTTAAAAGAAAAGATGCAGAATAGGCCTATTATAACATGCCTCTCAGAAATTTGACACGGAAATTAACTGCAATCGTCATTCCTTTAGGCCTCAACTTGACACACATCTTTGACAGATTTATAAAGCAAGAATTCAAAATAGGCATATGAATCATTTTGTAAAGGCCTTCATAAATCCTGAGTAATAAGTACCAATATCTACTAATTCAATGTCGAAAATCCCTGGTAAATAAAATCCTTTTGAAACTTTGAAGAGGAAATAATTTTTAAAGCACATCTCAAAAACTGGATGAAAAAATTATGAGAAACAAAAAATCACAAGAAATCAAACTTACAGCAAAATGTCTCTGGAATGCTTTTGGTCCTTTGTACACAAAATTTCCACAAATTTCACAATTGTAACTGATGTTGAGGCCGTGGAGTTTGTATAACCAGTACGGAATTGGCTGAAAAGAAAAAGTTTACAGGTTAATTGAAATTCCAACCCAAAGATTGAACATGGGCCTACGAAATTTTAAATGGACCTCAGAAGTCAGAACTAACAAGAAACTTGACATCATTGAAACTCCCAGATATTCATTAAAAAAAAAAATTATTGCAAAACAATACTGTTTTTGCCATGCTCTATTTCCAGAGTACGAAGATTCCTGACTTAAATGCATTATAAAGATGCATAATTAAGGTAAGTCAGACAGGTAGGTATACGTAGCCTACTATAGGTGTTCCTTCCAGTAGATGTAACTCTTTAACATACATAACTACTTGAGTTGACTACTTCTTAACTTCTATGGTAACTTACAACAACTTCTGACAGACTGGTAATAATGCACACTTACTTTTCCGTCCCACCCGAGAGGGAGGTTTTTCGGGTTGTAAGGGATATCTTCATCGTCGTCTGATGAGTCATTGTCGCTGGCAGCTTCGTCATCGGACTCTTCTCTCTCTTCTCCCGTCTGTGCTTGTTTTCTTTGCACGTTTTCTCTCGTGGCCGCTCTCTGTTCACTTAGCAACTCTACAATTCTGTAAGTTTGGGCCTCCAGGGCAGCAATATCTTTTTGTCTTTCTGTGTCTCTGCAAGAGGAATGTTAATTCTTAATCTGTGTCATTAAATTCAGATTCTTCATTCATCTTACATTTACTGAAACACAAGGGACAGTCGTTTGAAATCAAGGCACAATATTGGCTGGCAAAAAGTGGTTAGCTTTCCCAATAATCTGCACCTCTGATGACTGAAATCTTGAGTCAATTGTCTTTTCTATTTGAATGTTTTTAGAGCTTTTCAATATACATATTTATTATTAATTACATATGCATGGAAATTAACCTTGAGCATTCTGATTAGTACACTACTTAATTTATTGACATGTATTAATTAGTGAATGTGCGTAGCTAGGCCTATATCTCTCTGGGCTATTCAATTTAAAAGTCTGGGGGGGGGGGGTTGTTACATTTTTGACCACTCCCCATACATCTAAAGTGAATTTTTTCTTTACCCCCCCCATGCATTAACGTTTTTTTTGGAGACCTTACATGCACTAAATGCGAATTTTTTACCCACCCCACATGCATCAAATAAAAATTTTATTATTACAATTTGTAAGCTTTCATGGAGTGATAATGCCCCCCATACAGTTAAAGTGAATTTTGTGGGTACCCCCCCATCCATCTAAAACGATTTATGTACCACCCCCCCCCCCCCCCACAATACATCAGAACCGAAGTTGCGGGTACCTTACATATATCTTACAAAAATAAACTAACCCGACCACCCCCTCCCCTCCTCCACAGTTTTAAATTGAATAGCCCTAAGATGATTACTTATATAGTTAATTATCATAACCAATAGAAATTTCCTTATAAAACCTTTAGAATTACCAATATTTACTTGACATCAGATAAATAGAATGCAGATGTCGGCCAATGTATCAGTATGGTACACATTCATGTGGTCTGAATAAAAATTTATTTAATCTTTAAACTTACTTTCTGCCTGATTTGCCTGGTTTGGATTTTGCGAACATTGTGGGATCTAATTCATCTAAATTCTTTCCTTTAGTGCTGAAAAGTCTCTGTGCACGCTCTTCCAATGTCCTGTAAAAATGAAGACATTGAAACGCAATGAGCAATTTTAGACAAACTTAGGCCTATATCCAAAGCAGTACAGCTTGCATTGATTCATGAAGTAATTCAGCAATTGGTATTCCATTAATCAAGCAATTAATATAGTCCGACATATCAAACATAATTATAACATCATAATTATATGTATTTGACTACCAAAACTGACATCAAGTTTTGATATATTCCAATGAAAAATGTATTAAATAGTGCTCAGATTTACTTTAACCTTAAGCATTGATGTAATAAAGTAGTTTTTCAATATTAAATAATTTAAGATATGATAAAAATATAGAAGTATTTAAGTCATCATGGAAGTTAAACATGCAAAGTTACTTACCCTCCACATTTTAATCCCAATGCCATCAAAGCAGACTTCAATCTGTCCAATCCTAAAGAGGCCAATTCCTGAAATTTAAAGAATTAGATTTATAATACTGCAAAGCCCAAACTAGGGTTCCCTGGAAATCTGGTAAAATCACTCGTACTTCGAAACATTGCTGTAATTTATATACTTGAGTATTTATTTTATTGATTATGGAATTATGGCCAATGTGAAAAATTTATTAAAAGTAGCATAATCCATTGAAAAAAAAAAGTACATTGATTTCATCTGAATTATTAGGCGATTATCCTAAAATAAGTACATTGCAATCCTCTTATGCCATTGACGGAAAAGCACAATTGGCCCAGCATATTGATGGAGCACTCTTGATTTAAGTGTGTGATCATTATAGATCCCAATCGCAGCTACAAGTTAAGTTTTGGATCTACTCTGAGGCACAGAAAACGCCAACATTTGTAAATAATACTAGATAATTAATATGCAAGGCTGAAGTAGCCTGCTCTAGTTGTGATAGTTAGGGCATAAACGTTTACATAAAGGCCTATGGTTAGGCTACATTTCACTGGAGCTGCTTCATTTCATGCCAGCACGCTCTTGCATTTTTGAAGGTGCCCAGCAGACCGGAAGGGCAAATGCCTATCTATCTATCTGTCTATCTATCAATCTCCTCTCGCCTGCTACTCTAACCAGCAGACTGGCTTGTGAGTAGGGATTTCCACTAAATCGGACGAAAAAAATTATAGGGGCGTATTTAGAAATTGCCTGAGGAGCTTCTCTCCTATTTTTGTCATGTCTGACTCAGGTCCCTTCTTACAACACTGGCCTAAACCTCGCATTCGGCGTAAATAAGATAAGATGACATGTCTTTTGCACTTAAGTACAGGTTAATTCATGGTGCTTCATGAATGCTAGCAATGTAGTGTTCCATCAAAGCCACAGAATACAAAGTCATTGTTGTGATTTGATCATAATTGCCTAATTTCCAACTTAATGCTTCCACTTACAAGTGAAGTGTTAATGTTGTCCATAAATAGCAAAGGAGCCCAGGACACGTGATTTGATACTTAAAAGGCATGTATCTATCCTGAGACTTTTCTTGAGTCACAACTGTTTCAGTCAGTAATTCCAGCATTTTATGGAATCCACTAAGTTCTAGACCTAATATTAGGCCAACACCAGTGACGGGACCTAATTAATTTTTGTTCAAATGGTTATTTAATTAATTCTATACCTATCAGATCCAAAACACTTTGTATCCAGAAGTCATCAGGTCCAATTTATGCAACAAAATTTTGAAAATGTCTCCATGACAGGTTTAAATCATTTCAGGAAAATTTGTGCCTAATAAATACTAAGAACTGCAGTGAAGCATGACAGATATAAATAGATAGATAGGCCTAGATAGAAAGTGCAGTCCTCTAAAACCAGTTCTGGTTTGATGAGACAGGAAAAAGAGCGGGAGTTCTCAACACGTTACAAATTTACCCACTGTGAGGGATCTCTTACTTGCCCAGCATAGACACTGAGACAAGGGGCCACCAATTTAATGTCTCATCCGAACGACATCCAGCTGGGATTTTGCTCATGAAGGTTCACCGAAAATGTTGGGTTCCCCTTCCCAACCCGGGGTTCGAACCAATGCAGGCGAAGACCTCGACGGAGCAGGCCACCCAGCATATTTTAATTGATGCTCGTGCATTTCTCATGAAAACTAAAAGATAAGGGTGTCCGCAGCATTTTTGAAACCAAATTCCAAGATTTTCAAGACTAAATTTTCCCAAAATTAAGGCTATCTCTCAACGAACTGATGCACAGTAGGCCTACATTTATTTTCTGAACATCAAAAAGTTTCTTCCAGCTGACTGTCACAAGAAATCGGCAAATATTCAGCTGTGAATTTATTTTTTTATAGAAAGAACTAATTTCGAGACTTATCCAGGCCTTTTGTACAAAATGCAATTTTTTCAAGGCTTTTCAAGGCCTGGAATATCAGAAACCAAATTCCAGGTTTTTCAAGGATCGTCAGACACCCTGAAGATAGTTACACACATTTTCAAGAGGAATGAATATCAATTCAGACCTTCACTCTCCAGACATTAGCTGTTCTATCCCTCAAATATTACATTTGTAGGCCTAATATTAGTGATAATCAGGCACAGAAAAGGGAGTGAACAAGAAGCATGTTTTAGGTATTTGAAATAAAAAGATTCCCTACCTCCCACGAAGAGAATGCAGACAGATCCAAATGGGCTCCTGCCCTCGTCAAAGCTCCCGAAGCTTCTTTCTGCAAACGAAAATAAAACAATCCTCGGTCATAGGCTACTAAGACAAAATACCTGGAATGGTCTTATGAAAAGCACCCTCCCTCTTGAGGAACGCCCCTGAGATAAGCAACCCTCTTTCTTTTCACTAAATTAATTAATTATCATGACAAAACTAAATACCCCCAAAAGAATGAGCTTTCCTTTTACAATGGTAAACTTTAAATTTAAAACTGCCTTAATCCAATATCTCCTGTTGCATCTCCTGATTGAACAAGATATTCAAAAGTGAATTGGCAAACTTTCACTTTGTGGTATCGGCATGACGCAGTGTGTTAGATTTTTTCAGTGGCCTTGTAATATTGTTGCCTGATTTCACAGGACCATTTATAAAGAGCCTTTTAGCTATGATGTTTGGTTTTCAAAGTTCCCGGAAAATTTCGCAACCAAATTTCAATGACTTCGCCATGTCAAAATTTAGAATTTCACTCATTGAAGTTAGTGATGTAGACCGGACCACCTTTTAGAGGGTGGTCCGGTATTTACCAAAGTGGCCCAGTCCTGGTCTAGTCCAGGATGAGGTTGTTCGATTTTGTTACTTGACCGGTCCAGAGGCGATCCATCGGCATTTCAAAAATTATGATAAAATGATGGTGAAAACACGCTATATGACATAAACTTCATTTTTAGAGATGACAAAATTCATGCGATACTCTTTTATATGACATGAAAAATCACTGGACCGGTCCGGACCGGCACTTGTCCGGTCAGACACTGGACACGTTTCTTGTAGGTGGTCCGGTATTTTGGCGTGCAGGCCTTGGACCGCTCCGGTCTGCATCACTAATTGAAGTCAAGATGCATCTCAAAGACTATTCGCAAAATAACCAACGACTCCCTTCAACCAAGTGCCATAACAACCGCTGAATCTGCTAAACTTAAGGACATATCAGTTTAAAATTTTGTGCAATTTTGGTCAGAATAAATTTTCCATGACTTATGAAATTTTGGATCGTCCTGGACATACAATACACGTCGGAACCCTGCAAGTTGTATCGTGCACTTGGGGCCCAGAGGCCGTTTACAGGAAGATGAAAATACTAGTGCTGGACAGTGATCAATGTGTAACGATACGATAACATCACGATAAATTTGTAATGATACATGATAGTTATCACGATATTTGAGCAGCATCAATCATGCAAATTTCAAAATTTGTGACATAAATGTCGTCAAGAGTATAGTTCCTGTACAAAAATTCTAAGATTTGCCAAAAAATTTGTCATATTTCACGAAAATCAACAACTTTTGTCATATTCAGTTATCCTGACGTCCCGATAATAAGTGAAACGATTATCACGCTAAGTCTGTGAACCGATATATCCCGATATATCGATTTAGTAATCGATCCAGCCCTAGAAAATACCAATAACAAACATAATTTTAATTTTGAAGTAGGCCCACTATCATCAATAGCTATGTAAGAAACCACATAATAAATTGAAAAGTTCTTGCTTACAGATGAGAACTGTAATTCAAGGCCTGACATGTTGGATTTCATCACCAAGGGCGATACGAGCCTTGCAGCAGAACACACAAGTTTGCAATTTTTTATTAAAAGTTCAAATTATCTATCATGTGAAGCTAGTTAGCATAATTACTATTGCTGAACTTCTCAATTGTCATATTATGGCATTACCTCAACAATAGTAGCATACGGTCAGCAATTGATCAGATGTTTGGCAAATTTACCAATTTTCAGTCTGACAACAAAATACGTACCGGCCAGCCAGGAAACACACCCTCGATCCACTGCTTGTCGAAGTCATCTCTTACTCTCTCCATCTCCTTCAATGAAATAGAACAATTGTACACACAAATTCGTCATAAAGTCATTTTACTATTGATGTAATATTTTGCTAGCCAAACAATGTCTCAACACCTCATTCACTCAGGCTCATTGTCTCAAATTTTCACTTCTCAGTGTAATATTGGATTTACAGCAAAATATTAATCTTTTGATAAATCTGTCACCATGTTTCAGCCAGAGAATTTTGTTAACTACCTATTTAGAAAGTAATTCAATATCAAATTTTTTATAAGGTTCCTTCTTCAAAATTTGGCCGTTTTTGCATAGATTAGACACCACACTTCATGATTTATACAAGAATATGACAATAAGGCTAACTTTGAAAGTATCAAATCTGTCTCTAGTGTATCAAATCTGTCTCTAGTGTGAGCAATGGGGGCTATTTAGAGGCAACACATCTTATGGCAGAAAATTATTAAGACAAAACATCTGTCAATGTTAGTAGACTTTGTACCAACCTCTCTCAAGTCTAACAATGGCTGCACCCTCATTAAGTAGCCTTCGAAGTAATCTAGTAATGTGCAGAGGTAACTGAAATAGAGAAAGAATTTTTCTTTGTTGAACATAAGGGCTATTCCATTTAAAAACCTGGCGGTGGGGTGGTCAGGTTACATTTTTGACCCCCGTCATGCATCTAAAGTGAATTATTTTCGACCCCCCCATGCATTAAATGCAAATCTTTTACCCACCCCTCATGAAATAAAAATTTTATTATTACAATGCGTAAGCCTTCATGGAGCGATAATGCACCCCCGTACATCTAAAGCGATTTCTTTTGCATCCCACCATACATCTGAAGCGAATTTCTGCCGATCCCTACATCCATCTTACGAAAAATAAATCAACCTGACCACCCCCTCCCAGGTTTTTAAATGGAATAGCCTTAAGTTGCAAGTAGGCATTTGTCATTTATAGCAGAATCTGGCTCAACTTGCCCACAGAATCTACTTCAAGATGGATAGCTTCAACTATCTATAATGACTCATTAATGAAACTCATGTCAGTCTTTCAGAAGAATACATCCCAGATTGATTCACAAATTAACGGATCATTTCTGACTTCAATATTCGCTTCCTAGACCATTTTGTTCACCTGCTTAATGACTATCTCCAGCTAAATCCATGCCAAAAGCTGCTGTGGGACTAACAGTTAAGTTAAGATAACACTGTCTGACTCCCTTTTATTCGAAAATGTTGCCACTAACACTTAGGCGCATTTGCAAAATGGAGCCAGTTCGTTTGCATCTCATGTGTCTTGAAGATCCACTGGCTCAATGTGAGAGGGTGGGCAACTTATTAGACAAAGGCTACGCTGACTACCTTTCAGTGTCATTGTAAGGCAGCATTTACAGCTTTACCACATTTTGCGTATAAATTTAAGCAAACATTTACAGCTTGACACATAATTTTTTGCATGAACTTAGGAAAGCATTTACAGTTTGAACATTTTTTAACCTTCTTGCAACAGCATTATCTGATTTCATAGGCTATATATTTTACACAAGACAAAGCTATGAAGAATTTAGCACTTACTCTTTGTATGCTGCATTTTTGCGGTCCTTGGGAATATCGAAGAATTGGTCGAATGTGGCCAAGTATGTGATGTAGTCAACTTTCTGGAAAGGCAATGTCATGACAATCTCATTTAATTGGAACAGAAGTCAGCAAGAAGCAGAGAAGGAAAGCTGCAATATTGATAGTTTCCAACCCATATAGACATACTTCACATTTGGTTAACAAAGTATTAAAAGTCAAATTAATTGCGATCACACAGGTTGGGGGTGAAATAATTTGAAGAGCTTTAATTTAAGATCCAAGAGACCAAATATTTCAAATATTTCAACTTGTGCGACTTTTTGTTATCACATATTGAATTAGAACTTGTGCTTTGAAGTGTGCAAGCACTGCATAATTCAATTTAGAACAATCATTTTTATTAACAATGGGCAAAGTTTGATCCGAGAGACCTACCTCTACTCCTTTCAAATTGATATATTTTTCGTACAATTCATGCATATCCAGGTAACGTCCATAACCCTCCTCATCTGTGAAGTCAGCCATGTCTGAAATTAAATATGAAGATTACTGATCTGAAATAACATATGTCAGTCAAGATGCAATGATCTTTACCAAAGAAGCAAATTAATATGCCAAGTTGTATCAAATTTTGTGTTTCAGTAGTTTACAAGAAACTTAGTTTTCAAATTCGTTGCACTATTTATATGGAAGAAGTATTTCAAACAAATATTTATAATTAATATTTGAAACAAGAACCCAGGGGTTCAAAATGGAGGTGGCGGAATTTGTTAAGAATAGACAGTTTCTGGACCAATCAGAGCCAAGTAGGTTGGCCTGTACGATAATTAGAGAAATGCAGGGGAAGGACAATCATCTACTAATTTTTTGCACTCAGCCAATAATTCTGTAGTTTTTGCATGAAAGTAACTCCCTATATGGCAAAGACCTGCTTAGTTCCCTACTATCATGTCAATTAAGATCTTACTTAATAATATGCTGCTCTATACACCTGTCAATTGACATATATTGACATATAATACCACAACCAGCTAACTTGTAGAGTCACTTGTACATTTCCAGTTAATAAAATTTGATGAAGAGTGGTATAAAAGAGTAAAATTCAGACATGTTTGTGGAAAATTTGATACACCTGGCCAAAAATTGACTGATGTACGATTATCTTAAAATCAATGATATTCATTTAATTTTTCCAATATTAACCTGTAGTTTGAATAAGAAAATTAATATTGCTCAAAATTAGAATGATTCTGATGTGTAGACATGTTTGTTTTGCTAAATATTCCAAAGCCTGGTATTAAGCATAAATGAAAATGGGGAGGAAATAAGACATTTTCAACCTTTTTTTTTGCATTTTAAATCTAAAATTTGCAATAGCTCATGCAACGGCCTTGATTGTTACTTCATACTATGTTTAACTATGATATATACTTTAATTCTGACAACTTAACCATTATTATTTTGGCATTTCACACAGAAATGTCAGAAAATTGGCAAATTTTTATTTTTTTTTTTAGTAGTTTTTTGATTTTCATTAAAAAATCATGTGGGGTTAACATTCCAACTAGAGATGTTGAAAGAAAGCTAACTAGAAAATTTGTAACTGCAAGATTGACTGAATCACATAGTTAAAAAAAATAATTTTTTTTTTCAAATTTTTGGTGAATTTTTAGCAGTCCCTGTTTCTCAGAACATTAAGACCGTCAAAAGGCACATCTCGGGTATTTAATACATACTATATATTGAAATTTCAATGAAATAAGCACAGCAGCTTTTGAGTTTAGTTCCGGAAAAAATTTAAAAATATTTTTTCACATTTTTCAATAATTTTGAGAAAAGAAATAATGTCATGTGGACTGGACCCCAAAAAGGCATAACTAGGACTAAAGATACGATAATGTGCCAAAAATATAAAACATACAAGCCATAGTTCTGGCATTACTGCCCAATACACAAACAGGACACACATTATATACGCATTCTAGCTTAAGTCACGTCCAAATTACAACATGCCTGCTCTTCATTCCTATACCAGAAGCAAGCTCTATTATCAAGTCAGTTAGCTCGCTTGACCCAAAACAATTCCAAACAAAATGGCCAAATTATGGTCAAAAGACATTCTGAAAATGCTCAAATTTTGAATTTCCCGCCAAAACTTCCATTCTCTCAACTGCATAAATGGAGGTGTGTTCACACCTCCATTAAAAATTATTAGTATTGTTAAGCTTAATAAAGCACAGCCTGTTCTGATCATGGGCTGAAGAAACTTACTCGCTAAATCTTCTGCTGGATTCTCTCTCAATTTAGCCAACTCTTCAAATTCGACTGACATTGGAACACTGATCTGAAAAGTAAATAAAACATCTATAAATAGCATAAACAAGTAAAAAAAGCAAGGAATATTGACTAGGTATATGCACTGCATTTCATCATTTCAACCTTTAACTATAATACAGTTAACAGCGTCAAGTCTACACTTTCTTCTGAATTTATAGATCATTACTTACATTAGTTTCCAAAACGTTAGTTTACATGCTTTTGAAAAATTACTAAGAAACAAATCTTTGTCCAACATGACAGTGCTGGTGGTAGATCTATGATCTATTTACCAGGCGTGTCACCAGTTGAGCTACGACTAAATCGCTCAAAATCAAAAGAAATACCTCATTTGGATGTTTTCTGTGAAATTCTCGTATTGACTTCAACCGTGAATAGAATTCTGCAAACTCATTTGGTCCAGACAATGCAGCAACTTCTTCTTTCCTCAACCTGGAAAATTAAGAAAAGTTATGAAGTCATGAGCTTCAATTCTTCTCATTTCTTCGAGATCGGATTGAACCACATGTAAGTATATCTATTCCAATATTTATCTCTCATGTAACATTATTTGCAAAACTCACCCATCTTTGTCTTCATATAAATCTCTCAATTCAGAAGAACATTCCATATATCTCTGAAAGCATTGCAAAGGCAGAGTTATAGATTGAAGTGACTGAAACATTTCTGAAAATGTCTCTTTTTACCAGTGTCTCATATCTACCCTTAGATTATGAGTGTATGGAAGATACAAAGATTTGTGTATTTCTATGTTAAAGTGACTTGACAGGGACAGATCTGGGCATCTCAATATAATATGAGACTTGGGGCTCTATAAATACTGAACATTGAAGGGCAAACGTTAGACCCAGGAGTCAGTTAAAAATCAAATCATGACTGACCGAACAGGAATTCAACTGATTAATTCAACTAGTTGGTAGAATTCAACCCTAACTAGTTGAATAAATTATAACTGACTAAATCCAACTTTTCAAAAATTATTTTCAAAAAGAAAGGCGAAAAGCAAGATTCACGAATAATTTGATTATAATTTTCAAAATTACAATTACCTAAAAAATTGTTTTCAAAAATCAGCAAAGACAACAGATCAAACTCTTATTAACTTTCGAAATTATTAAATCAAGTAGTTTTCATCCTTGGATATATATGCTTTCTCAGTCAAGATTTCTTTGAAAAATTCCAACTGACTTTGGCAAAACATACCAGTGACTAGTTGATCAAAATGTGACTAACTACTAGTTGAATTCAACTGACCCCAGGGTCCAGCAAACATAGTTAAAAATATGTTTTTACAACCAAAACAAACTACAAATGGACAGTAAGGCCTACTATAAAACCACCATGGTTCAATAAACATAGACAAAATTTACATATTGATCACTTAAGCCCAGGAGGTTGTCAGAATGAAAACATGCCAACAAGCGTAAAAACAGTAATTCACAATGACTAGCCAGAACAAACACTAGAAAGGATCAGAGAGGTGTAAAATATATACTTACATCCAACAGCTGTTTGCTTCTGTGGTCTGAATTGATTTTCTCTTTGTTCTGAAATTTCAGATGAACTTTTATTTTACAGCAAGTTATTTACCACAAAGTCAGCAGTTGAGTGCAGGGAATTACGAGTGCTCAGTGCTTAAGGGCCAAACTTTTTATTCAACTATGATTGATGTGTTTTATTTTTCATGCTCTATCAGCACCAGTGTTTTACAACCTATGATTGAAACACTAATATGTACCCTCCCCCCTCTTTCCTCAGACAATCGAGTAACAGAAGGGCAATTTGGCCAAGACCTAATTGAGAAATTTGGTGATGCTACATGACACAAATGTTGTTTCCTTTCAAGTTAGCCCCCCCCCCTATGAAGGCAAATGTGCATTATTTAGTAGGCCTATATGGCTATAGGATTAGTTCAAGGCAAGGATGGGGGGGGGCAGAGGAAGTAAAAGTAATAGGTGAACTTGAGTTTGAGTCTCTCCCTTAGAACGTCAAATCTAGAGATACAGATCATGATGTCAGATGTATATGACATAGTATTGAAAAACTGCAATTTTTTTTAAAATTCGGATAACGCACAACCGGTATAACCTAGGGCGTTTTTGGAAAGCGTCGCACTAGTAACACAGGTAGCTCAGGTGACTCTTGAGTGACTGATGTTTGTTTCCAAACATGCTCAGGTGACTCTGGAGTGACTGATGTTTGTTTCCAAACATGCATGAGGGTAGCCCGGAACCAGAAGAGGAGAGCTTCACTCGGGCAGGAACCAGTTTGTCATGTGGTACAAACTCTCGAGACCCCAATACTCTCCCAATATATCGGCCCGGGGAGGGATCAACTTTGGCACCTCCGGGAAACACGAGGCTCGAGTTTTAGGTGTTCGGAAACAAACCCTCGCGACTCGTGTCACTCGAGTTACTCGTGAGTCGTGTAACCTTTCCGAAAACGCCGCTAGTGTGAATGTGAATTATGATGCCGTGTACCGGTAAACTGTAATTTATTAAAACTTTCATAACAGTAATGATACCTTCAATAAGAGTAAAATGGTCAAAGCCAGCAGCAATGAGATATACAATACACATCTTTCATTATTGTTTAAATATTATTGATCTCTCTGACCCACACTGACTGATTCAGAGTTCAATTCAACATCATTCTTACAGTCTTTTTTTGATGCAATAATTCCTTTGCCATTCCATCCATCAGCCGTTCCCTCTCTTCATGATAACGTCGTTGTTGTTCTAACAAAGTCTCCATGTTCTTGGGTTTCGATTACCACCACAAATTGACAAATACCGGCTTATTTTTTTCACTAAATACGCATTGCAAACGACTCTCTCCTTGCCGGAAGTTGAAGTGGCTTTAGAGCGATTTTAGCGCCGTCTTCTGTATATTGGCGCAAAACGCATTGCGCTCGACAGACGGCGCTCGAGGAAGCACCTGACAAAAAATAGTCCAGTAACTCCGTCCAGTTTCCCGCTTAACATTTGTTAGTAGAATCGCAGAACACTATGACGGCGCACGATTCGGCGGGATCAGCACACACCAATCGATCAGAAATTGTCTAACTAAGCGATCAGCACGGGTCTGATCAAAATCAGCTGAGCCGTTTCCGAGAAATTAGCAGACGAATTCACGAATCGAAATGTAAACAAACTGACTTCGACGTCATTGGACGGCCTGCCAGCAAGTGCCCGGATGTGTCTCTAAAAATAGCAGGACAAGTAAGCACACACGTGGGTGGCCATTTGCCATGTTTACAGTCAGGACGGGGCTGAATTGGACGATTTCTTATTGAAAACACGGTTATTGGCTGCCAGGAATGTGTAACCAGTGTAATCAGTGCATGTGCTAGCTACTAGAGCGCTGGCCGCTTCATGGGCGTCACGAATAATGGCAGAGGAATGAGGATGACACACTTGGCAGGACTGCATGGTCAACTGCACTGATGATAGAAGATAGAGGAGCAGAGGCAGGTGAGGATTGCAATTGGCAGATGTATCATCATGTTTGTGTTCTGTAATCTATCTGAACCCAGTATTTGAGGTCTTAGGTGTGAAAGTCGATTGCTTTTCTTGAATTCCATTCAACTACAGTATAGGCCTATTCATGACTGCATTTCATTCACAGTCATGAATAATTGTCAAGTGCTGATTGAGTGATTGTCATTGTCACTGATTGGTAATCAATGTTAATTAATGTCACTGTCAGCAGATCATGATTATTGTCATCAGTGGCGTAACTAGGGGGTCCCGAACGGGGGGGGGCACTGGGGGGGCACGCGATTCTCTGGGGGGGGGGTACCCATAATACTAATTGTATATTTTAGCCATGGTTGAAAAGTTCATATGGGGGGCACCTTGGGGGCCACTGGTCCAATATGGGGGGGGGCACGTGCCCCCCGTGCCCCGCCCCGTAGGGACGCCACTGATTGTCACTGACAATATCATAGGCCTACCCAACAAACACAAAGACGTCTTTTAGACGTTTTTTGGACGTCTATTTTTGGTTCTGTGGACGTTTTGTTAAAAGTTTTTCCTGCCTCCATTTGTAGGGGCCAAGGAAATTGCCAAAAAAGTTTTTTGAAAATGTTTTGAAGCTCAGTTTTGTAAAAAAAAAAATGTTTAGGTTTTTCAGAACATTTTTCAGAAATTTTAAAAAATGTTTTTATTGGGACTTCTCAATTGAACATTTTGAAAGAACACATTTTAGATGTTTTTACCTGGCTAGCCAAAACGTTTTTATAATGTCTTATTGTGGTTTATTGGTTGAACCCTTCAACCTCACATTTGCTGACATACAAAGATATTACATAAAATAGAACTCGCCAACACAATTGACAGTCTGAAGCTTTAATACAAAAGCACGAAAGAAAATCCATGCAAGGTAATATGAAACATTACATCTTAAACAAATACATTGCATCACCTGATTTTAAACATACCATAAATATTATTACTTGAAGATCTATCTATTGAATTCTTTCTCTTATAAAGTCTATTTCCTTTTTAATTTAGTCGGTACATTTAGATCACATCGAGTCAGTGACTTTCCTGATAGTCCTTGATATCAATCCATTGGTGTTTTCTTACTCCAAACATCTCAGGAACACTTTCCAAGTAGTCATACATTTTACATGTCCACGCAGGGTATCTCCAGATTGAGGGCTTCATTATGAAACTCCAATAGTCCATTTGTCAAAATTAATTCAACAAGTTGTTTGTATCCCTCAGAGTGCATAATGTTTATAGCATGGTGGCTGAACCAACATACACCATATTATAGTCCTTCATGCCAAAGGCAATGTGTACAGTTTTTGCAGCTTCACAGCTTCAAAGGTATCTCCAAACATAGTAGACTTTGAGAACATCCCAAAACAAC
Source organism: Platynereis dumerilii (assembly GCA_026936325.1). Taxonomy (NCBI): domain Eukaryota; kingdom Metazoa; phylum Annelida; class Polychaeta; order Phyllodocida; family Nereididae; genus Platynereis; species Platynereis dumerilii. The sequence goes on along the minus strand of JAPTHN010000001.1, from coordinate 85,693,855 downwards.
AGTACATTACAGCTCTCCGCCAGCCAAATGTAATATTTTTTGAATGTATAAAATCAAATGCTATACCGGTATCCCCATCTTTTGGCTCTTCTAGACTTGAACAGGATGTGACAGTTCAAATCACAGGAACCAGGATGTAAGTTAATAGTCCTGGGTCTGATAATGGCGAGAAATTAGCATGGACCTTTTTTATACATCTAAAAGAGGTTTTCAAAGTTGTCCACACAAAACATGTAGAAGCGCAGGCGCAGAACAGCTAAAAGACGTCCCTCCAAAACATTTGAACGATGTCCAGAAGTAACTTTTTTGAAGATATTTTCCTGTCTGTCAATTGGCAGTATTTGAGAACCTCTTTTGCAAACCAAATATTAGTGTATGCATGGTACGTCCAAAATACGTCCCTTCAGAACTTTTCAATAATGTTTAAAATCAATCTTTTTTGAAGATATTTTCCTGATGGTTTTATTGTGGTGTTTGAAAACGTTTTTTGAAAACCAAATGTTACATAATGTTGGCATAACACTTTAAAAAGATGTTTTTCCAGAAGTTTTCTACAATGTCTGATATTGACATTTTTGAGGATCTTTTCTTGACTTTTAAATTGTGGTGTTAAAAAATGTTTTTTTGTGAACCAAATACAAACTATATGGCAAAACGTTTTATAAACGTCTAAAAAACGTCTTTTAAAAAGATAACCAAAAAAAAACCATACAAAAACGTTTTGCGCCATGGCGTTGTAACGCCTATGTTTGTTTATTGTACGCGTACATATTTTGCGCTTGGTTATTCATTCGTTCCGGTTCCTGTTTTGGCCATGTTGTGTTGAGTCTTCTGAATTGGAAATAAACCCATCTAATCGTCTGTAAACGATCGCTTTATTGTCTCATTGGCGTGGTGGCAGCGCAAAGAAACGTACCCACGTCAACGAAGCACAAAACGAAGTGAGGCACAAGAAGCTGTGTCGCCGAAAGGCATCGTAAAAACGTACGAAAATTGAACTCACCAACCTCTGACTTTCGAAATCATTGTGAATGTGAGTATTCAAAACTTTTGACAATGGCCACGAATCGTGCCCCCAAACAGTGGGCCCTCACTAAACAAGAGACAGTTACAAGCTTTGAAGCCTGGAAACAAAACCTACTGTATTGCCTAGCCCTGGATCGAAACTTTGCTGTCTTCCTGGCCCCCGGTTTCACATGGAAAAACCCTAGTGCTGACGCTAGTCGGGGCCTCAAGGCAGATGCCGAACCAATTCCCCAGGAGGCGAGATTGACTGCTCCACAGAAAGTTAATTTCCTGGAACTGTTCCTTGGGCAGATCGCTAACTATTGCCCGGTCATTGCCCGCAACACGATCACTAAGAAAGCTACATCGTTAGACAGCATCTGGCAAGCCATACGGACCCATTATGGGTTCCAATCATCCGGAGCGCATTTCCTGGATCTCGCCGACATCAAACTGGACGAAGGTGAACGGTATGAAGACCTCTACCAACGACTAGCTGCATTCTTTGAAGACAATTTATTACTAAAAGATGGAGGTATTTCCCATTGTGATGAAAAACCCACCGCAGATGAAGAGTTGTCACCCACTGTGGAGAACACTATTGTTTACATGTGGCTCCACTTGATCCATCCTGACCTCCCAAAGATTGTTAAACAAAAGTACGGAACTGAACTGCGGTCGAGAACATTAGCTTCTATTAAACCTGAAATCTCACAGGCCCTACAGTCCCTCATGGAGGAGATACAAACAACCGGTGAAGTAAAAGCTATGCGAACAGAAGCAACAAAAAGTAGACAACCCCTATATCATCGACAAAGCCGCCCCCGCCCCAACGCAGGCAGAAATCTTGCCCCCTCTGTAAGAATTCCAACCGTCCGGACAATCACTTCTTAAGTGAGTGCAAGTACCTCCCGGAGCAAGACCGGAAATTCATGACACGTGCACGTTTGATCGCTGAGGTGCTCGACAACGACCCTCACGGTGAATTTGACGACACGGACGAATGCGAAACAACACTACAGACTGTCCCTGTCCATGATGACAATTCTATTCGCCGTGTGCAAGTGCGTCAGTCACCATACCTGGACACTTACTTGGGCCACAAAACTCCGCGCATAGTGATTGACAGTGGTGCTACAGCCAACCTCATCAGCAAAGCTGCCGCTGATTGGCTTGGCGTTAAGATCACATCCAGTAGCCAGTCTGCCGGTCAAGCGGATGGTCTTTCCAAGTTGAATGTTGTGGGTGAGACTAAGTTCACGGTCACCCGCGAACACCACAAGCTCTTATTCCATGGCCTCGTGGTACAACACCTTGATGTTCCCCTATTGGCAGGCACTCCCTTTATGGAATACAATGATGTCTATGCCCGCCCGTCGACCAGAGAAGTTCGTGTCGGACAGTCAACATTCCAATATGGTCACGACGTAGACACCAGCCCCACGGCCCGTCGTGCAAGCGTCTTACGTGCCCCAGAAACTATTACCTTATGGCCAGGAGATTATGTGGAAGTCCCCATCCCGCCTGATTACCATACTGATTGTGAATCGTTTGCCCTTGAGCCCAGATTTGATAGTCCTACCAATCGCGATCTTCACCCTTCCCAAACGTGGCCCCATCCTTGTGTTGTGTCTAGTGTGTCACGGAGCATTCGCATTCCAAACAATGATGACTTTCCAAGGACCATACACCGTCATGATCACTTCTGTCAGATCCTACCTGTGTACAGCCCAACCCTGACACCCGAACCCCATGACACCATGGTACCCACTGCTCGCTCCGTCCAACCGTCGAAGGTACCCCTAGTTTCCGTTGACCCTGACAACATTTTGACCCCGGACACTAAGACAAACTTTCTTTCCCTCCTTGATGAGTTCCCAGATGTGTTCGAATCTCACATTGGATGTTACAACGGTGCTTACGGTCCGTACCAGGCTGTTGTTAACATGGGTCCCGTTCTCCCACCCCAACGAAAAGGCAGACTCCCCCAATATAACACTTCAAGACTGAATGAACTGCAAGACAAGTTTGACGAACTTGAACGCGCTGGCATCCTTATCAAACCAGAGTCTGCTGATGTTACAGTGGAATATGTCAATCCGTCCTTCCTCATCAACAAGCCTAACGGCGGAACCAGACTCGTCACAGCGTTTGGCGAGGTGGGCCAGTACAGCAAGCCCCAGCCGTCTCTTATGCCTGATGTAGAATCTACACTCCGCCACATTTCCCAGTGGTCTTATATTATCGCAACTGATCTGACAAGTGCCTTCTACCAAATTCCACTTTCCAAGTCATCTCTAAAGTTCTGTGGTGTTGTAACTCCATACCGTGGAATACGTACTTACGCAAGATGTGCCATGGGAATGCCAGGGTCAGAAACGGCTCTGGAAGAGCTCATGTGTCGCGTACTTGGAGACCTCCTGCAAGAAGGCATTGTCGCCAAACTGGCCGACGATCTGTACTGCGGTGCCGACACCCCTGAGCAACTTCTCGTAAACTGGACTAAGTTACTGACTTGCATCCAGAAGGCAGGTCTTAAACTATCCCCCACCAAGACAATTGTGTGCCCCAAATCCACAAATATCCTAGGGTGGGTATGGCAACAAGGCACCCTTCACGCAAGCCCACATCGTATTGCTACGCTATCCACATGTGATCCCCCGAACACCGTGAAAGGACTGCGGTCTTTCATAGGTGCCTTCAAGGCCCTGTCCAAAGTGATACCCGGAGGTGCCCGAACCTTGTCACCACTTGATTCCTTAGTTGCTGGTGCCCAGTCCGCTGATCGTATTGTGTGGTCTGATGTAAACATTGCTCATTTCAAGAATGCTCAACTGTGCCTCCAGTCACGTAAGACCATCACCCTACCTCGTGCATCAGATGAACTCTGGATTGTAACTGATGGAGCTGTCCGCGACCCAGGTATAGGCGCCACCATGTATGTACTACGTGATTCCAAAGTGCTCCTGTCTGGTTTCTTCAGTGCCAAATTACGCCCTAATCAAGAAAAGTGGATCCCCTGTGAAGTTGAAGCGCTAGCCATTGCGTCTGCTATCAAACACTTTTCCCCCTACATAATACAATCAGACAACCCCGCCAGGGTACTGACCGACAGCAAACCTTGTGTGCAAGCCCATGAGCGCTTATTGCGAGGAGAATTCTCTGCCAGTCCCCGTATCACAACATTCCTGTCCACAGCAGCCCGCTATCATGTAACAATCAGTCATCTAGCTGGCGCCTCCAATGTGCCGTCAGACTTTGCTAGCCGCAATGCCCCTCAATGCCTTACGCCACAGTGCCAAATTTGCTCCTTCATAAAGCAAACTTCGAGTGCGACTGTACTGCGGGTACCCCCAGAAGATATCCTGTCAGGCAAGACTAAAGCGCCATTCACAACACGATCAACCTGGCTCTCCCTCCAGTCCGAATGTCGAGACCTACGACGCGCTTGTGCCCATCTGAAACAGGGCACCAGACCATCTCGTAAAGCAACAGACATCAAAGACGTCAAACGTTATCTACAGGTTGCCACCATTGCCCACGATGGCCTCCTTGTAGTCAGACGCAGTGACCCCCTGCAAGTCTCCAGAGAGTGCATCATAGTCCCCCGCCAAGTACTCCATGGTCTTGTGACGTCTCTCCATCTGCAACTGTCCCATCCGTCCCGACACCAACTCAAGACAGTAGCACAGAGATACTTCTATGCCCTCGACCTTGCAGCGGCAGTTGACGATGTCACTGATAGTTGCCATCAATGCGCAGCATTAACCCGAAGCCCCAAAGTCTCTGTCGAACAATCAACATCTGACCCCCCCGAAACTGTTGGTGTCTCATTTGCAACTGATGTCCTCAAACAAAACGGCCAATTAGTCTTACTTGTTCGTGAAACTGTTACGTCTTTCACGGTAACCACCATCATCCCTGATGAAAAACGAGACACCCTCCGTGACAATCTACTCCAATTGTGCATTAGTGTGACTCCGGTCAGTGGACCCCCAGCGGTCATCCGTACCGACGGTGCCCCGGCATTTCAGTCACTGGCAAGAGATCAAACACTACTGTCTCATAACATTCTCATTGAAATTGGTCGGCTGAAGAACATTAACAAGAATCCCGTCGCAGAGCGAGCAATTCAAGAACTCGAAGATGAACTTCGCAGATTGTTGTCACGAAATGACAAGATCTCTGCTACTACGCTCGCACTTGCCACCGCAAAGCTAAATTCCAGAGTTCGGTCCAGTGGAATGTCCTCCCGTGAAATGTGGTTGCAACGAGACCAGTTCACGAATGTCCAAATACCACTCCAAGATCGAGCAATCATACAGTCCCAACATGACCGTCGTATGTCAAATCATGTCCCGAGTGAAAATAGTAAGGCCAATGGACGAATGAGAGCAACAAACCACACAGTGCAGCCGGGAGACATAGTATACTTGCACCAAGAACATGCTAAATTACACCCACGAGACAGGTACCTTGTCACTTCTCTGGATCCCCCGGACTGGTGCAATATTAGAAAATTTGTTGGACAACAATTGCGTGATACATCTTATCGCACCAAACGTTCCCAACTTATCAAGGTCAAACAATTCGATCACGAACGTCCACCTCCACTACAGTCAGAAACCGAGGACGAATGCCCCTATGTCGATCACAATTTGGACATGGCTATTAGTCAGCCAATTCCCAGTGCGACTAGCCCACCAATACCTATCAGCCCCCCAAATATCCCAGCTGTACTACAAAACCCTGGCGAAGGAATCCCGCTCACCCCTGCCAGTGACCCTATCCCATCCACCGGTAGCAACGTGCCTACCCTAGTGCCCCCAAGCCCCTGTGCTAACCTACCTGACGTTGGTCAACGGCCGACTCGTCTAAGACGCCAACCAAAACACTTCGATGACTTTGTTATGGACTAGTCTTGTGATTCTGTATGATATGATTGATCGGTTTTGTGCATTCAATGTGTTTATTGTGTCTATGTCATTTATCTCTAATAACCACTTTATTCTACCATTCTAGTATATATCCGTACATAATCATAAACACACATCAATGTTCCATTAATTGGTATTACCTGATTACAAATGTTAAACATCACATTGTTTATAACTCAATTTTTCCAAAACTGACATTTTATTCCTTGCATAACCCCAAGCGTAATTTTTAGCATGTTTAAAGTTAAACTTGTATGTCGTTAGTAACATGTATATAAAGTTGTATTGTATATGTGCATATATTTGTTATACTCCCAGGTAAATAATTATATTCCATGGTAATATAACACAGTTTAAATTTCAATTTATATATTACATGTTTAGCATGAGGCGTCATATGAGTTAAACTAGTAGTTCCACTTCTGTAGAGGAAAGTGGTGACGCCATGGCGTTGTAACGCCTATGTTTGTTTATTGTACGCGTACATATTTTGCGCTTGGTTATTCATTGGTTCCGGTTCCTGTTTTGGCCATGTTGTGTTGAGTCTTCTGAATTGGAAATAAACCCATCTAATCGTCTGTAAACGATCGCTTTATTGTCTCATTGGCGTTGGAAAAGTCCTGTGTTTGTTGGGTATTGACTTGTGAAGGAAGGGGGCGGTTCTATGACATCTGATATTCTGTATTTACTTATTACTTAATTGCTACTGTACTCATGTGATGATCAATGTGAACAGATAAATACACATGTACCTTTGTAAACTTTGTTAGTTTGCAAACAGCAGACTGACAGTATTACTGTTGCTATTTGCGATGAATTTGAACTTGTCAAGTCTATGACTCAACTTGTCACTCAAGAGTATATTATAAGCACAATTTAATTATTATCGCCCATGCTATGCTATGCATAGGGCGATTATGCTTTAGTGCTGAAATCTACTGAAGGGGTGAAACAACCAATGCTGTGGCCTCAACCAGCCCACTCTGGAAGTTCTTATCATATGCATAACACATTGATACCATTGTAGATGTGCACAACGGTTCGTATTTTCAGTTTAATTCAATATTAGAAAATTTACTATTATCAGTTTTAGAGGCTATCAAGGTCCAGAAAGCCTGCATTGTGGTGGCCATTTTCCCTTCCACAGGGTGAGTTTTAGTACACAGAATGGCCACTGCAAAGCAGCTTATTCAGATACATTACACAAGAGGGCAGCACCTGCAAGTCCTTTGCCACTTCCTCCCTTTGCGCCACATTCTATTTCTGGGAAACTCAGCAATTCCTGCATCTCAGTATAGTTCATTCATCTTTCCAACTAATTATACAGGTAGCACGGGCTTATATTGTATCTATTTCATATTATTCTATTCTCTTCCCTCCAATCTACGGGCAACTTACTATATATTATATAAATCTGTTTTATATTTATGTAAATAAAATACTGGTTATAATATACACTCATGTAAACAAAAGATAGACATATAGACATATAGATAGATAGATAGATAGATAGATAGATAGATAGATAGATAGATAGATAGATAGATAGATAGATAGATGCATGGATAGACGGATTGGCAGACAGATAGGATAGATGGATAGGATAGATGGATGGGATATGTATACAGTAGGACAGGATAGATGGATAGTATAAACCAATAGGATAAACAGACAGGATAGATAGATAGATAGATGGAGGAATGGATTGACAGATGGATTGATGGATATATGGGTTGACAGACGGACAGGATAGACGGATGGGATAAACAGATAGGATAAACGGATAGAATAAACAGATGGGATAAACAGGTAGGATAAACGGGATAAACGGATAGGATATACGGATGGGATAAACGGATAGGATAAACAGATGGGATAAACGAACGGGATAAACGGATAGGATAAACGGATGGGATAAATAGAAACGTAGATAGATAGATGAATGAATGGATTGACGGATGGATTGAATGATAGATAGACAGATGGATAGACAGATTGACAGACAGATAGGATAGATGGATAGGATAGATGGCTGGGATAAACAGATAGGATAGATGGATAGTATAAACGGATAGGATAAACAGACAGGATAGATAGATGGAGGAATGGATTGACGGATGGCTTAATGGATAGATGGGTTGATAGACGGATAGGATAGACGGATAGGATAAACGGTTAGGATAAACAGATAGGATAAACAGGTAGGGTAAACGGGATAAACGGATAGGATAAATGGATGGGATAAACGAATGGGATAAATGGCTGGGATAAACAAATAGGATAAACGGATAGGATAAACGGATAGGATAAACGGATAGGATAACGGGTAGAATAAACGGGTAGGATAAACGGATAGGATAAACGGATAGGATAAACGGATAGGATAAACGGATGGGATAAACGGATAGGATAACCGATAGGATAAACGGATAGGCTAAACAGATAGGATAAACAGGATAAAATGGATGAACCGATGCTTATGGGGTACTGGATAAACGGATAGGATAAACGGATAGGATAAACGGATAGGATAAATGGATAGGATAACCGATAGGATTAATGGATAGGATAAACGGGTTAAACAGGATAACGGGTAGGATAAACCGATAGGATAAACAGACGGGATAAATGGATAGGATAAACGGATGGGATAAAGGGATAGGATAAACGGATAGGATGAATGGATAGGATAAACAGATAGGATAAACGGATAGGATAAACGGATAGGATAAACGGTTGGATAAACGGGATAAATGGGATAAACGGGATAACGGATAGGATAAATGGATATGTTAAATGGATAGGGTCAAGGGATAGGGTAATGGATAGGATAAACGGATAGGATAAACAGATAGGATAAATAGATAGGATAAACGGATAGGATAAACGGATAGGATAAACGGGATAAACAGGATGACGGGTAGGATACACGGATAGGATAAACAGATATGATAAATGGATAGGGTAAACGAACGGGATAAACTGGCTAACGGATAGGATAAACACAGGATAAAACATGCGGGGCATGGGCGATGCTGTGCCATTATATGTGCTTGTTAAGTAAGTTCTATTTATTTAAAGTCGGATACAAAAGAAACATAAATCCGCAAGGGACTTTTTTTACCGACAAAAAATAACAATGTAGAGTAAATCTGGGGCGTAGCCAGAAACCATGAGAGGGGGAGTCTTGTTCCGGATGACCTTGGCGAGGCCCGTAGGGCCGAAGCGTATTCGTTTGCAACAGATTTTATGTTGCTAGATTACTGATTCTGAGCAGTTATAAGGCTATTATTCTTTTATGGAAGGTCTGGTATAACAGGCTAAAAATGCTTGTTTTTTCAAAACTTTTCTTTAAGTTATCATCATACAAACTATTTGAGAATCCCCCCTTGCTCTGCGCCATGATAATATTGATCAGGATACGGCAAAATAGTCCAATAACTAGAAAAGCCCGTTGGACCATGTGTGTTGTTCATGATGCAAAAAATAAATAATGTGTAGATGTGTTTAAATCTGATTAGTCTTATTTTATTTGCAGCACTGACTGACTCCTAAGATGGTTTATTTCCTTCTTATGTATCGGAGAATGGACAACTGGTGCAACCTTCTAATGTGATGGAAACAACTGGTCCGCCGCCGAAAGTTTGCAGTTAGACAGTCATACAGCCTCAATTGCCCAACCAGTAAATCAATTTTGGAAACTTGTCATGGTTAACTAACTAGTGTCAAATTATGGCCTAGTTATAAAATTTATGAGTAAGTTGCAATTACATTTAATCAACCTATAATTTTTGGTTGTCACATAACTCGACAGAAAGTGATTTTTACTTTGATTTTCAGGAAAATGTTCAAAGATTACTTCTGCTCTGAAACATCATTGAAACACCCAACCATTATCAGTCTAGTGATGTCCCGGAAAGTGTGTATCAAGAGTTCTTTAAGGCCCTGGATGAACGAGCGAAGTTAACATTGGTTAACAAGGTACGTAACCTGAATGTCTAAAAATGACTTTAAATTATGTACTAGACACCATTGGGGGTGATATAACACCGACTCATAATTTTTTTCTTGGCTTACTCAAATATTTACTAAAAAGTGGGGAAAATGGCAATTGTAGACCTCAATACTTTTTCGGTAATTTTTATGGGCTCTTTGCAATATATACACTACCCTCCAAAAGTTTGAATACACCTGGAAAAGTGAGGTTTCTTTTAAAAATACTTCATTTTGAATTGAATTTTTGTTTTATATTTACATCAAACAGTATCAGAAGTCACATTGAAGTCATAAGTTGTCTTTATTTTGTCATTTTAAGTCATTTTGGTCGAAAATTATGGCTTTTCTCGATATCTCAAATTATGGTATTTTATTAAAAATTGTCACAGCCCAGTTATCTTCTACGTTTATGAAATCTATTCATATTTAAGTGTTTCTAGAGTTGTAACAGGATCGTAACAGTAGTTTTAAACCCCAAAAAGACAGTTTGAAAATTGGACATTGACCACTCAAAAATACAAAATTTAGATAATTTCGGGTCCCCATGAAGTATAATCATAGAATGTATCTTCTCAAGCGAAAATTATTTAATTTGAGCTGTTTCGGCATTGTTTTGACCGAAAACTAGCCAAAATCAGCATTTTTGTCCGATTTTCAACGGCCATTTTCTGGTCTGAAACTACTGGTAAAATCATCACAAACCAGTGGAAATGTGTAAAAAATGATAAATATTGAAAGTAACTGTCTTTATAGCTTTTCGTAGAAAATGATAAAATGGGATATTCAGAAAATTACATAAATTTATACAAAAATTATCTAAAACCATGAAATATGGACACCTTATGGCCTGAATGTGAATTTCCATATCGTGTGATGTAAGTATAAAACAAAAATTGTGTTGAAAATGAGGTATTTTTGTAAGAATTCTAACCTTTTCTGGTGTATTCAAACTTTTGGAGGGTAGTGTATATACATGATATAATACAGCCTAAATTTGGATTATGTCAAAGTCACGTTTATGAGGATTGACTCAGGGCGCAGATAACAGGGGCACTCAAAGTTACTAATCTAGTCAATTATATGAAGGAGGGGACCTATATTATATAAGTATACATAAACATAAGCTGTGCGGCAGCAAACCCTCGGCATCGAGCAATCAAAGAAAGGCAAATCAAGAAATTAATATGGTCAATAATTCCAAGCAAAGAAAGAAATTTATAGCTTCTGCGGTAATTATGGCATCTGAAGCATTTCCAATCACCTGTTTAGGCTATGAGCCTATGAACCTGTAAACATTGTCATAGTGGTTAATTCAACACATACACTTGTCACTTTCAAGAAAAAACAAGTTTAAAATATGGAAAGTAATTCATAAAAGTAAACAAGTGCTGTTTGGGAAAAAAAACGGACTCGATTCAGATTTACACATGTATGCTAAAGTTATACCATCAAATTGAAGATTGTGAACATATTGTGATTTTATGCATCTGCCTGCAAAGTTAACAGGTAATTGTTCATTGTGATATTGTGGCGACAGTTTATTAAATGCCTACCAGCCTAATTTCATTGCGTTTAGTTTGAATAAGTCTTCAATTTAGAGGATTTTCAATGATCTGAATATTGGCTCAGCATAGCTGTTGTGCTTCGCTCTTACAGTTATTCGGACAGCTTTTTTCTGCAGTTTCACTAGTCTTTCAGTTGCCTTTTTTGGAGAATTTCCCCAGGCCAGCAGAGTGCACTTTAGATGCGTTTCAATAAGTGAACGGTAAATAGTCAGTAATGTACTTGAAGGGAGGATATTTTTACCCTTAGCAATGTATACATTACCAACGGGTATTGTAGTTACTTTGGGAAAATTTGTCCGCATCAAATACCCAATATGTGTTTTTTGGGGTCTAAATGCTCTAAGAAAGAAAATATGAAAAAATACTATTATTTCAAACCTGCATGATTCAGTCAATTTTGGAGTTAAATCTATGAAATTTCACATTTAGGTGTCTAAATTATGTCCCTGTAAACGTCTCAACTCAGTTGGAATGTTGGTCCTATGAATTTTTATAAAAACCCAAAAATTAGAAAAAAATCCCAATTTACTAACATTTCTGCATGAGAAGCCAAAATGGTAATGGTTAAATTATTTAATTTAAAGCTTATTGTAGCTATTCACACTATGAACTAATATTCACAGCCATTACATGAGTTATTGCAATTTTTCCATGGAAATTTATGATTCAAAATGCAAAAAATTGTTAAAATGTCTATTTACTCCCCATTTTGATTTCTGATGTCATACTAGTCATTGACATTTTTTTGTCGAAATAAGCCTGACATGTTTCACATCATCATCATGCTAATTTTGAACAATAAGAAAATTTTTATTCACAGCGGAGGTCAATATTAACAAAATTAGATAAATATTAAGGATTTTCAGATAATCATATATATCGATAAATATTTGGCCCTGGTCAATCAAATTTGCCACAATAATGTCTAAATTTGACTTTTTGTACCACTCCACATCAAATATTATCAATAGGAAATACATTCATTTTATATATGTGGACTTTCAAAGCATTAAGTATATTCAAAAATACGCATTTGTTTGTTAATATTTTAAAATGTTGACACTAAATCTTTAACTCCCAATTATTACAACTTTATGGCTAATATCTAAACTCAGTGGTGCAAATTTTAGAAGATAAAGTAATGTCAGCCCTTTTCAGTTACCCTATTTTTTGTATTAAACGCCCAGTAGGCAGATGTAATGAAGACAAGGGCAATTACATGTAATAGTTTTTTGCATTAAAAACTCATGATGAAGTCATTTTTAATGGAATTTTAATTAGAATTGGTTCCTTTTGGACACGGGGGGGGGGGGGGGGTGGGCTTTTATTAAGGGGTGTGCTTTTAATACAGAAAATATGTTAGTTATGTAGTTATTTGCATGAAAATTAAATGTGAATGAATCAGACAGGCTGGCTTTTGTTGAATGGAGCACTGGAGAAGTCTTGATTATGTAATGTTATGTCACATGGTAATTGTCTTCCCTACTAATCCTTTCAATGACTGAAGTCAAGATCACTGGGGTAAAAACTTCAGTGGATATCAGGGTTGGCTGCTCCATGTCTCTGCATTGTGTAATTGTTACATTATCTTATGTCAGTCACAGCTGGTGATTAAGTGGCTGGCTAATATGCAGAACACATCAAAAGCAGCAGTTGTGAAATTATGAAGATATTTTAATGAAGAAAAATGCTTTCAAAATATAATTTTCCAAAGTCTCCTTTTATTAGTTAATATCTGCTTTATTCTGCAAATTTTCATTTTATTTTCTTTTTTACTTTATTTTTCTTCCCAAAAATGGCTATACGCTCAATACTATAATGATTATCACAAGTTTTTAAAGTATATTTTTATGAAAATAAACATACGATGTATATCAGTTGTGAAAATCATGGCAAAATGGAAATGGCTTTTTTAAACATCTTATTATTGTTAGAAAACTACATGGTATGACTGACTAATTGTCTGAATCGTGCAGGCCAAAATAAAATGTTGATAGAGAAAAAACTCAAATGATAAATAGATTCAGATTAAAATTGATTAGGGGCTGAAATATTATAAGCTGTCAAGTCAATCTAAATTCTGAAATTGCTCCGCCGCCTCTGCGTAGTGAGTTTTATAGCAATTCATAGTTTAAGGCATATTTTTATGTTGGAACTTAAGCGTTGTCAGAGCATATGGGATGTTGGTGGAGGTCAGTTACTGTTGTATCCAGTGTTCAATACTGAGACAACTGGTTCTATTAGTGAGTAGCAAGGGAGAGTAGCAGAGGGAGAATAGCAGAGGGAGAGAGAGCAGAGGGAGAGAGAGCAGAAGAGGGAGAGAGAGCAGCAGAGGGAGCATAGCAGAGAGAATAGCAGAGAGAGAGAATAACTAAGAGCACGCAGCAGAGGAAGAGTAGCAGAGGGAGAGTAGCAGAGACAGAGTAGAGAGGGTAGCAGGGGAGTGCAATTGTAGCAGGCGAGTGCAATTAAGAGAGAGTAGCAGGGGCAGAGTATAGTAGCAGAAAGAGTAGCAATGGGGGTAGCAGGAGGAGAGTAGCAAAGGATCCTTAGCAGAGGGAGAAGCTTGGGAGAACAGCAGAAAACGAAAAAAATCTGTTGGGAAATTTTTGAGAAATTCAAATTGTAAAAAATCTAGTTTATCCCACCAATAGAATACACGCCAATGGCATATAACACTATTAACAAGCTTGAAAATGTGACGAAACCTGTTGGTTAAGCTCAGTAATGCATTTCAAATAAGTTTTAATGGTGATATTGAAATATTTATTGACTTTATTGAAATCAATGTGACAAATTGTTTATCGCACACTGTAAGAATGCAAAAATTCTAAAAGGAACCAATTTCCCCAAATTTTCAGTCTTTAATTGTTGAAATCTGAAGCATTATCCTTTGATTGTTGAAATGTGAAGCATTATCCTTAGTATGTATAAATGAAGCTTTATAAATCTTTCGAAAAGTTAAAGCATGCCTAAAATGGATATAAATGTCACTAGTAAGCTGACACTCATAAGAAAGATCAATCATAAGTAAGCACTGATTCCTAATTAGCCTGGTTAGTTTATGGTATAATATCTACATGCAAGAGTTCAAATATAGAGCAAGGTCGCAGCACAGAATGATGCATGTTAATATGTATGGTGACATATCAGGTCACAACAATCAAACCACATCCAAACTTCTTCATGGATTTGTGCAGGCATCAACCATTTCCCTCATGCATAAAATACATTTAGACCTAAATAAGAATATATAGGGTTCAAATTAAGTACAATTCAAAAGTTTGGCTGAATTTCTTCAAATCATCAGCTGTTGGACAGCCTGTCAAAGTAGGCATCGCAGTTATCAACGACCAGTGTGGAAAATTGAGCAAGATGTTTGCTACACTTTTCCATGTACAATGTACATGTCTTATCGAAATGTGTACTCTGGTGGCTTTTTAAATAAGTCTACAGCATGAACAAATTTACTGGATACAAGAATTTATTTGATTTGAAAGAATCAAGGGACTTATCAAAGCATGCGTGTATGACATCCTGGAATGCAATAAAACAGCTGCAGTAAGGCTTGACATTTTCAGTGCAACACACTTGACAGCATATTAAGGGATACTCAAGATCAGCGATTGGATAAATTAATTTTCCCTAAAAGGTTTCACTGCAAATTTAGTATTTCACAGTGTTAAACTACGCATAGGCCTATGTTTCGACTGGTCATTCCAATTCAGAAAGAGCTTCAACAGCTCAATAAACAATTCATTTATGACACCCATTTCTTAAGAGAGAAGGAAAGGGATACATTTCTCAAAATGAGTTTAGTTAGTTGTGAATTTTGTGCAGGAGAGATCACAATGCATTACATGGTATGATAGTTGATTGCTTGCCACTCTTTCCTAGCCTATGAAAATACATTTGAGACATTCTTTAAATTCAAAAGCCACAAGATGCTTCCCATATCCTGGTTAAGGATAATCTTAAGTTCTTAGCAATCAAACACAGGAAAATTCTCGAATTTGGGTCACTTCTAGCATTTTTGCATTTTTACAGTGTGTGATAAACAATTTGTCACAATTTTTTGACATAAGTTAGTAAATATTTTTAATTCATCATCAAAACTTGTTTGAAATGCATTACAGAGCTTAGCCAACAGGCTTCATCACATTTTCAAGCTTGTTAATTGTGTAATATGCCATTACGAATGTATTCTAGTGGTGGGATAAACTACATTTTTTACCTTCAGCGAACTGGGTATTTTTATCACTTTGGTCAAAAGTTGTCCGTCCGCCGGGCGGGCGGTCGGGCGTCCGGGCGGCGGGCGGATAGATAGTTTCCGGGCCAGTACTCAGCCCCTATTGAATGTACATGGATGAAATTTGGTATACATGTAGCCTGTATGGTCTAGTTGTGCCTTTTGATGGTCTGATTGATGGAACTTTTGTAATTTTTGAAATATTGAGAAAAATATAAACAAATAATTTTTTTCGTTTCTGGGCTAGGACTCGGCCCCTATAGCATGCACATGGATGAAATTTGGTACACATGTAGGCCTAGCCTGTATGGTCTAGTTGTGCCTTTTGATGGTCTCATGGATGGATATTTTGTACTTTTTGAAATATTTTTTTTCATTTCCGGGCTAGGACTCAGTTGTGCCTTTTGATGGTCTGATTGATTGATATTCTATACTTTTTTTAAAATTGAGAAAAATTTATTAATATGTTTTTTTTTCGTTTCGGGCCAAAACTTGGCCACAATTGCATGTACAATGGATGAAATTTGTTACACATGTCACCTATGTGATAAATTTGTGTCTTTTGTGGGTGTGATTCATGGATATTCTTTAAATCTTGAAATATTGACAAAGAAATATTAAAATTATAATTTTTTGTTTCCAGGCGCCTGGCATGCAGGCGGGCATATGGCGGCATTGGCGGGGCATATAGATAATTTCAGACGAAGATCGGGCCACTATTGCAAATACTACATGCATTTTGGTTTGTAAATATCACTTTTATGGTGTAATGGTGTCCATTTAAAAAGTGGTTTTTTCACTGAAGGTTTGCGGCTACGCAGCCTATGTTTAAAAGTTGAATTTCTCAAAAAATTCCTAACAGATTTTTTTCGTTTTTGTCTTAAAATGTTTGTATGATCGTGTATTTTCAGATGGTATAGGTCCCGTTTCCGGCTCATTTTTTGAACCCCAATGTTTCTTCAGGAGCGCTGTGCTAAGAGAGTAGCAGAGAGAGAAAAGCTAGGAGAGCGTAACAGAGGGAGAATAACAGAGGGAGAGTAGCAGAGGAAGCATAGCAGAGGGAGAGTAGCAGAAGGAGAGTAGCAGAGGGAGAGTAGCGGAGGGTGAGAAGCAGAGGGAGAGTAGCAGAGAGGTAAACAGGGGAGTGCAATTAAGAGAGAGTAGCAGGGGCTGAGTAGCAGAGAGAAAAGCAGAGGCAAAGTGGCAGAGAGAGAAGCAATGGGGGTAGCAGGAGGAGAGTAGCAGACGGACCTTAGCAGATAGAGAAGCAGAGGAGAATAGCAGAGGGAGAGTAGCAGAGGGAGAGTAGCAGGCAGAGGGAAAGTAGCAGAGGGAGAGAGTGCAGCAGAGGGAGAATAGCTAAGAGAGTGTAGCAGAGGGAGAGTAGCAGAGGGAGAGTAGCATAGAGGGTAGCAGGGGAGAGTAGCTGAGAGGATAGCAGGGGAGAGTAGTTGAGACAGAGAAGCAGAGGCAAAGTAGCAGAGTGAGAAGCAGAGGAAGAGTAGCAAGGGAGAGTAGCAAGGAAGAGTAGCAAGGGAGAGTAGCAAGGGAGAGTAGCAAGGGAGAGTAGCAAGGGAGAGTAGCAGAGAAAGAGTAGATGAGAGAGTAGCAGAGGGAGAGCAGCAGAGGGAGAGTAGCAAGGAAGAGTAGCAAGGGAGAGTAGCAGAGAAAGAGTAGATGAGAGAGTAGCAGAGGGAGAGCAGCAAAGGGAGAGTAGCACAGAGGGAGTATCTGAGGGACAGCAGCAGAGAGGGAGAGTAGCAGAGGAATAGTAGCCAGGGAGAGTAGCAGAGGGAGAGTAGCAGAGAGAGGGTAGCAGAGGGAAAGTAGCTGAGAGAGAGGGTAGCAGATTGAGAGTAGCAGAGGGAGAGTAGCAGATTGAGAGTAGCAGAGGGAAAGTAGCAGAGGGAGAGAAGCAGAGGGAGAGTTGCAGAGGGAGAGTTGCATAGGAAGAGTAGCAGAGGTAGAGTAGCAAGGTAGAGTAGCAAGGGAGATTAGCAGAGGGAGAGTAGCAGAGGGATAGAAGCAGAGGGAAAGTAGCTGAGAGAGAGGGTAGCAAGGGAGAGTAGCACAGGGAGGGTAGCACAGGGAGAGTAGCAGAGGGAAAGTAGCTGAGAGAGAGGGTAGCAGAGGGAGAGTAGCAGAGGGAGAGAAGCACAGGGAGAGTAGCAGAGGAAGAGAACCACAGGGAGAGTAGCAGAGGGAGTGTAGGAGAGGGAGAGTAGCAGATTGAGAGTAGCAGAGGGAGAGTAGCAGAGGGAAAGTAGCTGAGAGGGAGAGTAGCAGAGGGAGAGTAGCAGAGGGAGAGTAGCAGAGGGAGAGTAGCAGAGAGAGAGTAGCAGAGAGAGGGTAGCAGAGGGAAAGTAGCTGAGAGGGAGGGTAGCAGAGGGAGAGTAGCAGGGGAGAGAAGCAGAGGGAGAGTAGCTGATTGAGAGTAGCAGAGGAAGAGTAGCAGAGGGAGAGTAGCAGAGGTAGAGAAGCACAAGGAGAGGCAGAGGGAGAGAGAAGCAGATGGAGAGTAGCAGATTAAAAGTAGCAGAGGAAGAGTAGCAGAGGGAGGGAAGCAAGGGAGAGTAGCAGAGGGAAAGTAGCTGAGAGGGAGAGTAGCAGAGGGAGAGTAGCAGAGGGAGAGTAGCAGAGGGAGAGTAGCAGAGGGAGAGTAGCAGAGGGAAAGTAGCAGAGGGAGAGTAGCAGAGGGAGAGTGGCAGAGGGAGAGTAGCAGAGGGAGAGTAGCAGAGGGAGAGTAGCAGAGGGAGAGTAGCAGAGGGAGGGTAGCAGAGGGAAAGTAGCTGAGAGGGAGAGTAGCAGAGGGAGAGTAGCAGAGGTAGAGAAGCACAAGGAGAGTAGCTGAGGGAGAGTAGCAGAGAGAGGGTAGCAGAGGGAGAGTAGCAGAGGGAGAGAAGCACAGGGAGAGTAGCAGAGGAAGAGTAGCAGAGGGAGAGTAGCAGAGGGAGAGAAGCACAGGGAGAGTCGCAGAGGAAGAGTAGCAGAGGGAGAATAGCAGAGGGAGAGAAGCACAGGGAGAGTAGCAGAGGGAGAGAAGCAGAGGGAAAGTAGCAGAGGAAGAGTAGCAGAGGGAGAGGAGCAGAGAGATGGTAGCAGAGGGAGAGTAGCTGAGAGAGAGGGTAGCAGAGGGAGAGTAGCACAGAGGGAGTAGCCGGGGACAGTAGCAGCATAAAGGAAGAGTAGCAGATGGAGAGTAGCAGATTGAGAGTAGCAGAGAGAGTAGCAGAGAGAGTAGCCGATGGTGAGTAGCAGAGGAAGAGTAGCAGAGGAAGAGTAGCAGAGGAAGAGTAGCAGAGGAAGTGTAGCAGAGGGAGATTAGCAAGGGAGAGTAGCTGAGAGGGAGGGTAGAAGAGGGAAAGTAGAAAAGAGAGAGTAGCAGAGAGAGAGTGGCAGAGGGAGAGAAGCAGAGGGAGAGTAGCTGAGAGGGTAGCTGGGGAGAATAGTTAAGAGAGAGTAGCAGAAGCAGAGTAGCAGAGAGAGAAGCAGAGAGAGAAGCAGAGGTAGAGTTGCGGAGAGAGTAGCAGGGGAGAATTTCAGAGAGCAGCAGAGGGAGCGTAGCAAAGAGAGTAGCAGAGGGAGAATAGCTGGGAGAGCATAGCAGAGGAAGAATAGCAGGAGAGTAGCAGAGAGAGACAGCAGCAGAGGGAGAATAGCAAGAAAGTAGCAGAGAGCAACAGCAGCAGAGGGAGAAGCAGAGTGAGAAGCAGAGGGAGAAGCAGAGGGAGAAGCAGAGGGAGAGTAGCAGAGAGAGTAGCAGAGGGAAAATAGCTGGGAGAGCATATCAGAGGGAGAATAGCTGGGAGAGCATAGCAGAGGGAGAATAGCAGGAGAGTAGCAGTGAGAGAGACAGCAGCAGAGTGAGGGTAGCAGAGAGGGTAGCAGGGGAGAGTAGCTGAGAGACAGTAGCAGAGGTAGAGTAGCAGAGTGAGAAGGAGAGGGAGAGTAGCAGACAGAGTGACAGAGAGAGTAGCAGAGGGAGTAGCAGAGGGAGAATAGCTGGGAGAGCATAGCAGAGGGAGAATAGCAGGAGAGTAGCAGCGAGAGAGACAACAGCAGAGTGAGCGTAGCAGACAGGGAAGCAGGGGAGAGTAGCTGAGAGAGAGTAGCAGAGGTAGAGTAGCAGAATGAGAAGGAGAGGGAGAGTGGCACAGAGAGAGCAGCAGTGGGAGCGTAGCAGAGAGAGTAGCAGAGGGAGAGCATAGCAGAGGGAGAATAGCAGGAGAGTAGTAGCGAGAGAGACAGCAGCATAGTGAGCGTAGCAGACAGGGAAGAGGGCGAGAGTAGTTGAGAGGGAGTAGCAGAGGCAGATTAGAAGAGTGAGAAGGAGAGGGAGAGTAGAAGAGAGAGTAGCAGAGGGAGAGTGGCACAGAGAGGGCAGCAGTGTGAGCATAGCAGAGAGGGTAGCAGACGGATAATAGCTGAGAGAGCGTAGCAGAGGGAGAGTAGCAGGGGAGAACAGCAGAGGGAGAATATCAGGGGAAAGTAGCAGGGGGAGAGGAGCAGGGGGAGAGTAGCAGGGGAGAGTAGCAGGGGAAGTGTTGCAGAGATAGTAGCAGGGAAGAAAGCAGAGGGAGAGTATTAGTCATAGAGTAGCAGTGGGAGAGTAGCTGAGGGAGTAGCAAAGGGAGAGTAGCAAAAGAGAGCAGCAGAGAGTAGCAGACGGAAAGTAGCAGAGAGGGTAGCAGAGGCAGAGTAGCAAGAGAGAGTAGTAGAGGGAGAGTAGCAGAGAGGGTAGTAGGGGAGAGTAGCTGAGAGAGAGTAGAGTCAGAGTAGCAGAGTGGGAAGCAGAGTGAGAAGTAGCTGAGGGAGAACAGCAAAGAGAGAGAGTAGCAGTGGGAGAGTAGCAGTGAGAGAGTAGCAGGGCTCCCAGCAGCCCTATATTTCCTATAAATTCCAATATTTCCCTATATTTTTTTCCTCCCTATATTTTCAAGCTTTTTTCCAAAAATCCCTATAAATCCCTATATTTTCATGGCATTAGAATTTCCATCTTTTCATGTGAAATTAAGATGAGTGTTTAGTGTTTGCGTTTGTCAGAGAGAATACCAGAATTCTAGGTCATTCCTTGGTCAACATGCCAATGTATCTTATATCAATACTGGTCAAGTCCGATTCAGTACATTCTTTCAAATTGCCGAGTCACCGATTGAGCAATGGACCAGCGGATTTAGTATTAATTTAGGATGCATTTTAAGCCGAAAAACCCCTATATTTTGACTGCCGAAGCCCTATAAAACCCTATAAATTTGATTAAAAATTCCCTATAAAATCCCTATATTTTTTGTCGCGGCCACTGGGAGGCCTGGAGTAGCAGAGGGAGAGTAGCAGGGAGACTAGCAGGGGGAGTTGTAGAGGGAGAGTAGCTGAGAGAGTAGCTGATGTAGAATAGCAGACTTCAGAGTAGCGAGGGGAGAGTAGCAGGGGAAGAGTAGCACTAGGACATTAACAGATTTAGAATGGCAGACTGAGAGTAGCGGAGGGCAAAGAGGCAGACTGAGAGTAACAGAGCATCGGACAGAGACTGGCTGAGGGAAAGTAGCAGAGGACAGTAGGAGAGGGTGGAGATTAGCAGATGTACCGTAGCTGAGGGAGAGTAGCATTCCAATATGAATTTTCAAAATTTTGTTGATTTTTAAAAGACTTTTTAAGATTCAGAATTCCTAAACCAGTAACTTGGTATATAATATGCTCTTCACCTGGGCTTTGGAGCCAGGAGTCGTGAGTTTTGACAGACAAAATTAGGTTTCCAGATGGAGTCTGAATCAAAAATGAATATGTTGACTGCTGATTCCTGAAAATAATGTTTAGAAATTGACAAAAATACATTAGAAACTATTATGTGAAATTGTGTGAATTGTATGCATTCACGTGTAAAATCTTATGTAAAGATTATGGAATTAAATTGTCTGCTAACTACATGATGTTATGTGAAATAATGCTGTGTCCACGGTATTAATAGATTTTCAAGGTTTCTAATCCATACCATTGCTAAATTTGTTTCTTTCTTTTCTAGCCTCAGGTTAAATTGTCATACTTCATGGAAAGTTTGGAAACCTTAAACACGGGTCACAAGTACAGAGATTCGAGAGTGATTTTTCGATGCTAAATGCCAATTTATGGCACTACTTGATTGACAAGTTTTAGCAAAACTCTTCTGAACACCGCTTCGAGAACTCCTTCCCTATCCGACAATGCCTGCCATGCTCTGTGAACCTTCAGTTGGTCAAGAAGGGTTTGGTACTTTTCATTCTGTCTTGGTAAAGAATATTGATCATCACATAATTCAGGTTAACATCTATTTCAAGCTTAAGGAAAGTTTCATGTGTGTCACGTTTGTCTTTTTCTGGGCGACAAATACTTGTATGAGGCATTTGTATATATATGTGTGAAATGGTGTGTAATTTTTTTAAATTTCAGGCAGTAAAATTATCAGTAATTCAAGAGGTTTTCTAATGATGTAAATTAAAACACCAAACTTATGCTAACAGACTGTTTTGTAAAGATGGCCATTCTGAAGGATTTATTAACTTATGAATATTATGTTGGCTTTGTAACAGGCTAACACCAGTCAAATGTGCTGGACTCATTGTACTGTGCAATTCGAGATAAATTAGGCAATGTATTTAGGCCCTGTCACAATGGAAATTATTGAAGGGTTGCTCATTGTCGTTTTTACCCCGGTGGCTATGTAATAGCCCTACGGGGTACTGCAGTCCTCTACGATGAGTGGCATGGTGGCTGTAGACTCAATCGTTCTCCATGCATAACTCAATTTGTGTTCAACCTTTTCCTCCCAAACTCTGCCTAATCCTTTATTTCTGGATCACCACCAGTTTCTCCTATTCCCAGGCAGTTTGGTTCCTTAAATCCATACTAAACAAAGGTTTTGTGTGACCCCTCTCATTTTCACAATCTGAAGTGCCTGCATGTTCATAGTTCATTGCATATCCAGTGATTTGTTATGGTACTACAAAACAAATGAAGGCTTCTCTTTCATGGCTAAGGAAGAACAAAATTGCCCCTCCTGCCCTTGTCCAGGGGGGGGGGCAGGGGGAGCAAAAGTGCCCTTCAGATCTTTAAGAAAAAGACATTATAAGGCCTTATTTTAAGGTCAGTGAAGTTCATTGGATATTGGATATTGGATATTGGATATTCGGCGGGTGAAGTTCATTGGATATTGGATATTGGATATTCGGCGAGTGAAGTTCATTGGATATTGGATGTTGGATATTCAAATCCAAACTTCAAAATTTGCAGTTTTTTGTTTTCCATGGGCGGCTCTGTCAAATATCCAACAGCCATTTGACATTGGATGTTGGATATTCAAAGATACAAAATTTGCAGATTTTGAATATCCAACGGAGTGGTGAAGTTCATTGGATATTGGATATTGGATATTCGGCGAGTGAAGTTCATTGGATATTGGATATTGGATATTCGGCGAGTGAAGTTCATTGGATATTGGATATTGGATATTCGGCGAGTGAAGTTCATTGGATATTGGATGTTGGATATTCAAATCGAAACTTCAAAATTTGCAGTTTTTTGTTTACCAAGGGTGGTTCTGTCAAATATCCAACAGCCATTTGACATTGGATGTTAGATATTCAAAGATACAGAATTTGCAGATTTTGAATATCCAACGGAGTGGTGAAGTCCATTAGATATTGGATATTTGCCGATTTTGCAAATTATGCAAGGCCTCAAGTCTAAAATAGTACATTGGATGTATTACCTGGTATATTCATAGCCAAAGTTGTAAAATTAGCATATTTCTGAGCTCAAGGGGGGCTCTTGACGAATATCCAACAGAGTAGTGAAATTCACTAGATATTGGATATTGGATATTCAAAGTTGCTGATTTTGCAAATTATGCAAGGTCTCAAGTCTAAAATAGTAAATTGGATGTATTACCTGGTATATTCATAGCCAAAGTTGTAAAATTAGCATATTTCTGAGCTCAAGGGGGGCTCTGGACGAATATCCAACAGAGTAGTGAAGTTCACTGGATATAGGATATTGGATATTCAAAGTTGCTGATATTGCAAATTATGCAAGGTCTCAAGTCTAAAATAGTAAATTGGATGTATTACCTGGTATATTCATAGCCAAAGTTGTAAAATTAGCATATTTCTGTGCTCAAGGGGGGGCCTTGCCGAATATCCAACAGAGTAGTGAAGTTCATTGGATATTGGATATTGGATATTCAAAGTTGCTGATATTGCAAATTATGCAAGGTCTCAAGTCTAAAATAGTAAATTGGATGTATTACGTGGTATATTCATAGCCAAAGTTGTAAAATAAGCATATTTCTGTGCTCAAGGGGGCGCTTGCCGAATATCCAACGGTGAATCTAGTTCATTGGATATTGGATATTGGATATTCAAAGTTGCTGATTTTGCAAATTATGTAACGTCTCAAGTCTAAAATAGAAAATTGGATGTATTACGTGGTATATTCATAGCCAAAGTTGTAAAATTTGCAAATTTCTGTGCTCAAGGGGGCCCCAGCCGAATATCCAACAGAGTAGTGAAGTTCATTGGATATTGGATATTGGATATTCAAAGTTGCTGATTTTGTAAATTATGCAAGGTCTCAAGTCTAAAATAGTAAATTGGATGTATTACCTGGTATATTCCTAGCCAAAGTTGTAAAATGTGCATATTTCTGTGCTCAAGGGGGGCCCTAGATGAATATCCAACAGAGTAGTGAAGTTCATTGGATATTGGATATTGGATATTCAAAGTTGCTGATTTTGCAAATTATGCAAGGCCTCAAGTCTAAAATAGTAAATTGGATGTATTACCTGGAATATTCAAAGCCAAAATTGTAAAATTAGCATATTTCTGTGCTCCAGGGGGGCTCTGGCCGAATATCCAACAGACTAGTGAAGTTCATTGGATATTGGATATTGGATATTCAAAGTTGCTGATTTTGCAAATTATGCAAGGCCTCAAGTCTAAAATAGTAAATTGGATGTATTACCTGGAATATTCAAAGCCAAAATTGCAAAATTAGCATATTTCTGTGCTCAAGGGGGGCCCTTGCCGAATATCCAACAGAGTAGTGAAGTTCATTGGATATTGGATATTGGATATTCAAAGTTGCTGATTTTGCAAATTATGCAAGGTCTCAAGTCTAAAATAGTAAATTGGATGTATTAACTGGAATATTCAAAGCCAAAATTGTAAAATTAGCATATTTCTGTGCTCCAGGGGGGGCTCTGGCCGAATATCCAACAGACTAGTGGAGTTCATTGGATATTGGATATTGGATATTCAAAGTTGCTGATTTTGCAAATTATGCAAGGCCTCAGGTCTAAAATAGCAAATTGGATGTATTAAGTGGTATATTCATAGCCAAAGTTGTAAAATTTGCATATTTCTCTGCTCAAGGGGGCCCTAGACGAATATCAAACAGAGTAGTGAAGTTCATTGGATATTGGATGTTGGATATTCAAATTTGCTGATTTTGCAAATTATGCAAGGTCTCAAGTCTAAAATAGTAAATTGGATGTATTACCTGGTATATTCATAGCCAAAGTTGTAAAATTAGCATATTTCTGTGCTCAAGGGGGGGCCTTGCCGAATATCCAACAGAGTAGTGAAGTTCATTGGATATTGGATATTGGATATTCAAAGTTGCTGATATTGCAAATTATGCAAGGTTCCCAAGTCTAAAATAGTAAATTGGATGTATTACGTGGTATATTCATAGCCAAAGTTGTAAAATAAGCATATTTCTGTCCTCAAGGGGGGCCCTTGCCGAATATCCAACGGTGAATCTAGTTCATTGGATATTGGATATTGGATATTCAAAGTTGCTGATTTTGCTAATTATGCAAGGTCTCAAGTCTAAAATAGTAAATTGGATGTATTACCTGGTATATTCATAGCCAAAGTTGTAAAATTTGCAAATTTCTGTGCTCAAGGGGGGCCCCAGCCGAATATCCAACAGAGTAGTGAAGTTCATTGGATATTGGATATTGGATATTCAAAGTTGCTGATTTTGTAAATTATGCAAGGTCTCAAGTCTAAAATAGTAAATTGGATGTATTACCTGGTATATTCCTAGCCAAAGTTGTAAAATTTGCAAATTTCTGTGCTCAAGGGGGGCCCTAGATGAATATCCAACAGAGTAGTGAAGTTCATTGGATATTGGATATTGGATATTCAAAGTTGCTGATTTTGCAAATTATGCAAGGCCTCAAGTCTAAAATAGTAAATTGGATGTATTACCTGGAATATTCAAAGCCAAAATTGCAAAATTAGCATATTTCTGTGCTCCAGGGGGGCTCTGGCCGAATATCCAACAGAGTAGTGAAGTTCGTTGGATATTGGATATTGGATATTCAAAGTTGCTGATTTTGCAAATTATGCAAGGTCTCAAGTCTAAAATAATAAATTGGATGTATTACCTGGTATACTCAAAGCCAAAGTTGTAAAATTAGCATATTTCTGTGCTCAAGGGGGGCTCTGGCCGAATATGCAACAGAGTAGTGAAGTTCATTGGATGTTGGATATTGGATAATCAAAGTTGCTGATTTTGCAAATTATGCAAAGCCAAGGATCTAAAACAGTTAAATCAATGATTTACATACATTCTTCAAAGCCAGAGTGACATAATTTGAAAATTTCTGTGCTAAAGGGGCACCAGTGATGAATATCCAATGGAAATCTTGTTGGATATTGGATATTCAACTTTGCTTATTTTGCAACTTTGGGATGTCCAATGTTTGAAAAGAGTTAATTTAATAAAACATTGATGTTTTATATGTCCATATTTGCATAATTTGTAAATTTTTTGTTACCGGGACGACTATTGTACAAAGGTCCAACGGTAGTTGCATGATAGACTTTTGATATCCAAAGTTGCCGATTTGACAAATTCTGGAGAAACAAACATCTGAGATAATAAATTGGATGTTTGACATAGAATGTTGAAAGCCGAAGTGGTAAAATTTTTGATCAAGGGGGGCCCTGGCCGAATATCCAACAGACTAGTGAAGTTCATTGGATATTGGATGTTGGATATTCAAAGTTGCTGATTTTGCAAATTATGCAAGGATTCAAGTCTAAAATAGTAAATTGGATGTATTACCTGGTATATTCAAATTTTGCAAACTATGCAAGACCAAGGATCTAAAACAGTTAAAACGATGATTTGCATGTAATTCAAAGCCAGAGTGACGTAATTTGCACATCTTTGTTTTCGAGGGGAAACCCAGCCGAATATCCAATGGAAATCTCATTGGATATTGGATATTCAAATTTGCTTATTTTGCCACTTCAGAATGTACAATCATTGAGTTAATTGAATCATTGAGTTAACTGAATGAAATATCAATTGGTGATTTACATATCTAGATTTGCATAATTTGTCAATTTGTGGTTTCCAGGATTGCTCTTGGATAGACATCCAACGGGAGTCGGATGATAAACTTTAGGTATTCAAAGTTGCCAATATGGCAAATAGAGTAGAAACAACATCTAGGATAGTGAATTGGATGTATTACAGAAAATATCAAAATCCAGACTGTTAGGGTGAAACTTGGCGGAAACCATTGCCGTTTCAAGTTTATATTTTAGGATTAGTCGGACTCACTCAAGGAAGGTGCAACGTCTGCTAATTGCACAATACTAAAATTTGGTAAATTTTTAGAGGTACCGTAATATGGGGTGAATAGGGACACTGGGGTGAATCGGGACAGGATAGGGAAGAATTCTATTTCTTCAAAAAACACTTATTTCTCCTTAACTCAGGAAATAGATTTTTAGCACATTTATAGCTGACATACCAGAGCAAATTTTCTTATAGTTTTATATTTCTAACTGCAAGCAGTGAGGAGCTGCAGTACTTTAAACTTGGCATTGCGGAAAGTGAATTCTCAAATGCTGGTCAGAACTTAGCATGCACTGTGAAAAGTATTAATACTAGAGCCACCAATCTTATAGGAAACTTTTAAAACTCAGTTTCGGCCAGTTGGAGGACCAGAATAGTAGACTAGATGTGAGATTATGTAAATTTGGTCATTGGTTCAGATCCAGGGCAATGACAAAGTTCCGGAATTAACAAAAATAACCCTACTGATTTTCATTTGAATGTATTAGCATTGCTTTTTAATGAATATTATTGAACTAAGTATGATTAATAGTCGATTTAGTCCACAATTGTCATTCACTGGCAAAATTTCCAAAAAACTCCTTTTTTGATAGTTTTCTGTATTTAATTTTTTTTAATGTACGTATTAACAATGAATTTGATTTTAGATTTTCCTGAAAATACATTTTTGCCATGTTGAATATGTTTTCTAATATTTGCTCACAAGTAGCAATCACTTTAGAAAACTATTAAGTATTGGTTGTGAAAATAAGGGAGTGTCCCGATTCACCCCAAAGTGTGGAGTGAATTGGGACAGTGGTTTTAAGGGTCTAGAGCATTGGAAATTTAACATATCAGTACAAGCTCTTGGGGATACTTTGACCTTGTGCTGGAACATAATTTGACACCATATTTTGATTTCTGAGTTTACTTTTGTTCATACTGGGGGGAGGGTTGGTCTAGTGGTAGCGTACTGGGCTGCCAATTGCTGGGTCCAGGGTTCGAATCCAGCTCTTGCTGGGTCACCTGGGCCTATGTTGGACGGCTGTTTCAATCATCCTTCGCCTCATTGCCGTGTCCTCCCCCTGTCCTAATTAGCCTACCAAGTGCGTAAATACAGGACGTAAAGCCCCAATCATCGATTCAATACTTTTGTTCATACTATGACCAAAAACCGGCCAATTCTGTCCCAATTCACCCCATGTTACGGTATTAACTTTAAAATTTCCAACCCTATCTCACTTGCAAAACACACAGGAACTGCAAAGAATACTATGTAGTTTGTCATCGGAAAAGTGCAAATAAATACATGCCAAGCTTCATTGATGTTCTTTTACTCTTTTACAGTTAGAGGGGTATGTGCACTCGGGGTCGGCTGGCTCAGACAAAAATGAAGCAATCGACAATTACACAGGCATAATTGCCTCATAATATCAATACATAGGCCTACAAATATAAGAACTTTAACAGAAATCGGAAAAGAGGTCTTTGAGATATTCAAGTTTTCATAAAGGGGGCTTATTTCTGTTAATATTTATCCCATTAATTATTTTAAACCGTGTACATTCCGAAAATTAGCAACTTTGAATATCCAACATCCAATGAATTTAGATTCTACTTCGGATATTGTTTTGGGCTCAGCTTGAAAAAAAAATCTACCAATCATGCCACTTTGGCTTTAAAAAAAAATCCTACATAGTAGGCCTACATCCAGTTTACGATTTCCGACCTCTGTTCTGACTGAATTTGCCAAATTGTCAATATTCTATGTATTTCAAACAATCATTATCCAATAAACGTTGCAAAAGTGAAAGGTTTTTCAAGGTTGTAAGTCCGTCGATTCTTTGTAAAATTAACTTTGAAGTTATGGATCATAAATTGATACATTTTTTTAAAGCATAGCATACACAGAATTTGGTTTTCTGTAATTAGGGGAGTTAAATTGACTTGATAACTTAATATTACTAAAGGAGAGGTATGTTTTACTTCAGATGTAAAAAAAATAGGGCTTTTTGTAGTTTGCTTCTCAGACCAAGAGCAGAACTACAGTATATGTTTAGTATATTTTTTTGCTACAAACTTATGTTGTAATCACTGACCTACAGAAATGGGCAGTACTCAATGCTCTTTTGCATAAGATGTGCGATGTGCATGACATCATCAGTTCAGGTGCTGTTGCTTGTAGATGGGAAGAATTTTTGCTGAGGAAATTTGTAAATTTTCCCTCTATAAGTGCTATTTTGAGCATAATTCCTCGTGAAACAGTGCATTTTTAACATAGTGGACAAATTTGGTCTCCCAGTCATTGCCAAAATAGTATTACTGGGAGACCAATTTTTTCCAGAGATTCACATTTATTGTACATTTGGTTGTCTATTTTAAAGTTCTCGAGTGACTTTTGAATATGAAGCTTCTTTCCATACCAAAAATATATTTCTTCACTGTCATTACTGTTTAAAAATACTATATATTTCGGCTTACATCAACTTTTTCATACATTAAAAAATTTGCAAAACTCCTTTTGGTAGAAATTGGCCAAACTTCTAGAATGTTGCGTATCCCGGTGCCACAAATAAAAGGTCATTCCGATGGTCTCCCAGTCAAAAAATCCTGAAAAAATGCTCTGTCGTGAAATATATCTAATTGACATATTATAGCTAACATTGAAGAGTTGATCATACAAGAAAGGACAAGAATCAGACAATTATTATTATAGATGATAAGACAGGGACTGATCCGACAAGATTTGACAGAAAAAGCAATGTTTATCCAAGAGCAATCCTGGAAACCACAAATTGACAAATTATGCAAATATAAATCACCAATTGATATTTCATTCAGTTAACTCAATGATTCAATTAACTCAATGATTGTACATTCTGAAGTGGCAAAATAAGCAAATTTGAATATCCAATATCCAATGAGATTTCCATTGGATATTCGGCTGGGGTGCCCGTCGAAAACAAAAATGTGCAAATTATGTCACTCTGGCTTTGAATTACTTGCAAATCATCGATTTAACTGTTTTAGATCCTTGGTCTTGCATAGTTTGCAAAATTTGAATATACCAGGTAATACATCCAACATCCAATATCCAATGAACTTTACTACTCTGTTGGATATTCGGCAAGGGCCCCTTTGAGCCTGGAAATCTGCTAATTTTACAACTTACGCAATGAATATACCTGGTAATACATTCAATTTACTATTTTAGACTTGAGGCCTTGCATAATTTGCGAAATCAGCAACTTTGAATATCCAATATCCAATGCACTGCATTCACCGTTGGATATACGGCAAGGGCCCCCCTTGAGAACAGAAATTTGCTAATTTTACAACTTTGGCTATGCATATACCTTTTAATACATCCAATTTACTATTTTCGACTTGAGGCATTGCATAATTTGCAAAATCACCAACTTTGAATATCCAACATCCAATATCCAATGAACTTCACTACTCTGTTGGATATTCGGCAAG
Source organism: Platynereis dumerilii (assembly GCA_026936325.1). Taxonomy (NCBI): domain Eukaryota; kingdom Metazoa; phylum Annelida; class Polychaeta; order Phyllodocida; family Nereididae; genus Platynereis; species Platynereis dumerilii. The sequence continues at coordinate 85,663,016 of JAPTHN010000001.1, read as the reverse complement.
AGCCCCCCTTGAGCACAGAAATATGCTAATTTTACAACTTTGGCTATGAATATACAGGGTAATACATCCAATTTACTATTTTAGACTTGTGGCCTTGCATAATTTGCAAAATCAGCAACTTTGAATATCCAATATCCAACATCCAATGAACTTCACTGCTCCGTTGGATATTCATCCAAAGCCCCCCTTGAGCACAGAAATATGCTAATTTTACCACTTTGGTAATGAATATACCGGGTAATACATCTAATTTACTATTCTAGACTTGAGGCCTTGCATAATTTGCAAAATCAGCAACTTTGAATATCCAACATCCAATATCCAATGAACTTCACTCGCCGAATATCCAATATCCAATATCCAATGAACTTCACTCGCCGAATATCCAATATCCAATATCCAATGAACTTCACTCGCCGAATATCCAATATCCAATATCCAATGTACTTCACCACTCCGTTGGATATTCAAAATCTGCAAATTTTGTATCTTTGAATATCCAACATCCAATGTCAAATGGCTGTTGGATATTTGACAGAACCACCCCTGGTAAACAAAAAACTGCCAATTTTGAAGTTTGGATTTGAATATCCAACATCCAATATCCAATGAACTTCACTCGCCGAATATCCAATATCCAATATCCAATGAACTTCACTCGCCGAATATCCAATATCCAATATCCAATGAACTTCACCACTCTGTTGGATATTCAAAATCTGCAAATTTTGTATCTTTGAATATCCAACATCCAATGTCAAATGGCTGTTGGATATTTGACAGAGCCACCCCTGGTAAACAAATAACTGCCAATTTTGAAGTTTGGATTTGAATATCCAACATCCAATATCCAATGAACTTCACTCGCCGAATATCCAATATCCAATATCCAATGAACTTCACCCGCCGAATATCCAATATCCAATATCCAATATCCAATGAACTTCACTGACCTCTTATTTTACTAGTTTTAGGCACAAGTTAGTACATTTTAAAAATTATTAGTGACTCTATCCAAATTTTGTCACGCGAAATTGGCGCAAATATGATTTGCCCTTTTTTATCTGACCGCCCCTGCCGCCCGCGATTCCTTCCGATCTTATTCTTCCTTTTTCTTTAGTGCTTCTAGATCAGCCAGGTTAACAATTGCTCACCCCATAAAACCAATTTGTGAGCTACTATGGGCCTACTTTGCCAAAAAAAAAAATTGATAATTTTATATTAACAAATTTGATGAAAAAAATATTCGGAAAATCTATGCTTTTTCCAATCTGATTTTGAATGTCCATTTTAAATGCTCAGGAGAATGTATATGCCCTAAGTTATGTCAAATCACACTCCACATCCAGTAGCTCAGACTCTGAACGGATTGCTTGATCATCATTAAAGAATGGGTTATGTGAACCACATAAATTGCTGCAAATCAATGATTTAATTCTACGCAATTTGATTTCTTCTTGACAGAAATTGTTAGTTTGAGCAAAACAGTATGGAAAACAGTTAAAACCATGTAAAATTCCAGGCACTGGTCTACACAGTGGCTTAGGCTGGTTCTATGGACAGTGTGGTTGTATTAGAGTGTAGTATTAGGAATTATATCTGCATTACCTGACCCTTCCAACCAGAACATTTTAATTTAAAGTTTATTAATTTTCTTCTAATTTTCCATCAATTTTTTTCATATTCTTCATAAGAAAACTAATACTAATAAGAAATTACTTAGATGTGTTTTTCTTACACACAGAAACTATAATTTATCAGTAGGAGTTGCATATTAGCCATTTTCATATCTCCAAATGGGAATATATTGAACAATAACAATTTCGCAAAAAATCGCCCATTTCTGGAGCCTGTCACCCTCAAATTTTTGAATCTGGACCTGTCTGATTGAAATATTTTGGCTATATATTGCTTCAGCATCTTGAAATAACCTATGTAAATACTGAGATATGCCTACTTTCCAGTATTCAACAGTGCAGAGTGCATTTCTTTGACACGCAAATTGCTCTCACGCCTGATTATTTGCCAAATATTGACATGGCCATAACTCAAAATCTAGACGTTCTGGAGAAATTCTGATTTCAGATTTGGAATCAGCATGCTCGAATTAGGTTTATATAGGTATTTTTCCTCAGGTAGCAGACGGAAATTTTTTTTTTTGTTGACCAGTGCAATGTGCAATTGCCATAGTTTCTGTACAATACTGTAAATTACACCAAAAAGGATGTTTAGTTATGAGTAATCTTACTTGTCAACATGCCATGGGCCTACTGTGGTGAAATGGTGTCAATTGTGTCTTGCTTTTTTATACCACCCTCAACCTCCCCCCCCCCGGTGTAATCTGCTCTGTATTTCCTTTGATCACACAGACGGATGTTTGTATTTTACATTACTTGTCATGTTTTGTATTTGAAATCTCAATTTGAATTGTATGTGTTCTTAAAAATACACTACTAAACTATATTCTCATCCCATGCATTGATTATACATAGGTTCTCCAGTCTGAGACTCTTGCATTGTACTTAACCCTTGTAGCCGCAATGGGGGCCCCCGCCCCCCCCCCCTGGGACTTTTGGCTATAATATCTCGCACAATATCTGGTCAATCGCATTCAGATTTCATGTAATCCTTGTCAAACTAATGTAAAACAAAATCGAGATGTTGTAAATTTATTGATATTGAACGTGGTCATTGGCAATGGTTTGAGCGTTTTTCCGGCACAAAGCGGCAATGGGGGCCTCATAAATAGAAAAATTCTGCAATTGTGCTGCCACTTATTAGATCAGATTATGGTCAATACAGTCATTTTGTATGTTTGGAGAGCGGATATTTGTCTGTCAGTCCATTTCCACAATTAAAATTAATATATACTTGCATTTCGAGTAAAATTCTGAATAATTTACCTATAGAGGGACAACATTGACTTTTTTAAGTGATCTTAAAGCTACAAAAATGGATTCAGCATCATCAGTAACTCCTACAGTGATGATTTTGTAAATGTAGCTGGTATGATAGAAGTGCAGGACCTTCATTATCAGAAAAAAAACTGGCCCGAAATGGGCACATGAAGGAATGGATCCTCCATTTTGACTTAATTTAATATAGTAAAACTATTTTTGAAGTAAATTTTTTAAACCATTGTAGATTTGAGGTTTGAGAAACGGAGGGGACCTCAGAGGCCCCCATTGCAACTTTGCTTACTCAAAATTGCTTGCGGCTACAAGAGTTAATTTTTTAGATGATTGTTATTTCATATATATATATATTATATTATTGTTAATTTAAATTCCTGTCATGATTCATTGTTGTGCTAGTGCCAAATGTTTTGCTTAAAAAATTGCTAGAAACTGTCTCACCATGATATTAAATACTGAAGTCTTGATTTATGAAAGTAAACTTGAGTTATATCTGTTAAAGTTGTGTTGCGATAAAGTGTCATCTGCATGTTAACTTCTTCATTGGTTATTTGTTAATTCTTGATCAAAATGTTCTGTATTTTTGTGAAATTCTGTCAGATTGATGCACGGACCTTTTGCTGGCCAATGGCAATCATTAGACCTCAGGGGTAAAACTGATAGGGAGACTACTGTACGACTCAAGGATACCTCTCTGCTTTTTTTTCCACAAATTTATCCTGTATTCAAGAGCTTTTGTTATATAAATTGTTAATGTTATATTAAAATTAGGGTTTAATTTGAGGCCCTGGTTAATAGCCTATAACACACAGGCCAAGCCGAATATCACTTTCTAAAGATGTCTAAAATCTAGTTGTCCAAATCAAGGCATTACCCTATATTGAATGTACATTTTCAAACATTTATATTAAAAATTAATTAAAGCAGCATTACTGTGTAATAAGACAGCTAACTTGTAATTTGAACTACATGTGTATATTTGTGACCTGATGATAAGAGTTAAAATTCGGCAAGCCAGATTGCTCAGAAATAAATCAAAGTTTCGAAAAGTAACATTTTACTGTTTTTTTAAATGTTGATAACAAGTTTTTACGAATAAGGCATTTTCTTAAAATATTTAGAACATTTTTACCAGAAAGTGATAAAATTTCAAATTCAACAGTGCCGTCGATGATTGTTTTATGCCTTTCAAAGGGGGGGGGGAGGGGGCATAAACTGAACTGGAAAATGGTCTTTGTGATGATCACAGCTTTTATTATGTTAATATCATTTAGAACAGTTCAATTTGTGAATTTGATCTACTTTTTAAATAAACTATTTTTTATATCAATACATTGTGTTAGCAATTATATGTTTACTTAGTTAAGTGAAATAATACACTAAATATGATTTATCAAGTTTGTTCAGAATTTCGCTGATGAGGCACAATTGGTTATGTGCAGTATCTGCTTGTTACAGGTAATTTCATTAGTATGCGATTCTTAGGTTCCAGACCCACCAAATACATGACATTTTTAGTTAATCTGATTGGTTTAGAAGCAACAGAACGTCACACCTTTGATTTATCAAACGTACTAACTGCTTGTTTAGCATTGATTCCTCACAGCCAAGTGTGAATGACAAGAATCGCATGCTAATGAAATCGCCTGTAAACCGGTGTTGGTTGTGCTGATCCTAGTATTCTGAGCAGTTTTAGATAGTATAATTTTGTACAAAGAATTGCTTCTGATCTCAGAAATACATGATTGACCTTCACGACCTGAGTCGACCTCGCTGGTATCACGACCCGGCTGGGTGGGCCAGGGCAGAGTGGTTAAGGTTCCGCTGAAGGTCTTCTTTGGCTATATATATATATGGGTTCGAACCCCAGGTAGGGAGTGCAAAATTTTCAATGGACCTTCATGGGCAAAATCTCCATTGGTGTCGTTTGGATGAGACATTAAATTGGCAGCCCCATTGTATCAGTGTCTCCCCTGGGCACGTAAACTATCTCTAACATAAGTTTTCCTATATTGTCAATGCCAAACACTTTAGGTTTTTATAAAATTTGCAAAGCCAATCATGGCTTAAGGATGTTGTAATTCACTCAGGAAATATGGAGACGGCTCTTGTGTCCTGACCTGGAACTTGCTTGATTCCTTCGGAAACTACCAATTTTGTGTTGTGCACTGCATGGCATAGAAATCCAACTGTTTTTCTTTTTTTGCAAAAATCATAGACCCTGCTACGAGTGGCATGAGCAGAAATGGATTTTTTGAAAAAGTTTTTAATAGGCCTAATTTTCAATTTAACTTTTTTAAATCCAACAACATTATTCAATAGGCATACATGAAAATAATTCAGGGTTATGTTAAGGGCACCACAAATATAATCAGAGGGGAGGCTTGGAGTTTTCCTCAACAGGAAATTATTTATTGTACATAACTGCGACAGTAATTATTTATTTCAGATGTATGACTTCTCCAAATATTCCTTTCAATTTAAATTTTAAATCAAGCAACATCCTATTAAGAAATACCCCATTCAGAAATCATGTATTTCATGCCTAAAAAGAGTTTATTCATTTCACCAAAACTTTGCAAGAAATTATTTATCTTAAAAAAAGAAAACTCCAACCCCCTTGAGATTAAATGCTGGCCCCCTAAAAAAAAAAATTGTATGCACCTAAAAAAGGTAAGAAGCCTTTAATACAATTAATTTAAAATAATATTTTAAAGGCCAAATTGCATAACTCCCATCCTGCAAATTTGGAGTACATATATATACAAGCTACAATGGCATGTATGTAATTGGAATTTAACTCAGAAAGTCTGAATAAACTTAGGTCTGGATACTCAGGTCTGGGCCATCGCCATCTTTCTTTGGGTGAAATAACAGAATCTTCAGGGCATGGTTTTGGGGTGATTTGTGGCTCTGAAAAATCTAAAAAAAATCGAAACATCTACATTTCACCATTATAAAACATGTTGAATACTTGAAATATTTTTATCAGGCCGATTTTTTGAGAAATGCCAGGAATAAGAACATGTCAACAAAACTTCCGACATCAACCTCGAGTGCTTCACACGCACTTTTGACATAGAAGGAATGGTCGTACAGAGTCCAAACTTAGCTTAAAATGCAGGATATTAAATTTCCTAAACAATGGTACCAGTTAGAAGGTGCTGCGCCCAGTATTAAGGACACGACAGCGTGCTGCGTCATTGGGTACATTCGTTTCGCTGCTCCAAAGTGCTCTTGGAGTGGAGTAGTTCACTCCAGATCATTCGTTTTGCATTTCCGGGAGTAGATAAGAGCAGTTTGGAGTAGATAGGAAGTACTCCAAGAATTTGGGATATCCCATGACAACTGATTGTTTACATAAATACATTACACCTCAGAAGCTTTGATTTTGTGCCAGATTGCTTTTTTCTGGTGTGCATTTCTGTATTTCAATTAAATCAATTAAAAGCAATCGATTGAAGGTGTCGATTCACGGCCTAATTGCCATTAACTACGGGATTCCAACAGCTGAGGAATCCTCAAGTTATGACGATTTTAACTACTCCTTCATGTTCGATTTGGACCAACCTTGGAGTAGTTCACTCCAGGAGTAGAAACGTCACTTCCTGGAGTAGATACGTAACTTCCGGAGTAGTTAGAGTAGGTCGAATCGAATGTACCCAATATTGATGCAGCAATTGCACAAGAAAAGATTGGATGGATACTGAGCCCTGCTCTGCTGATCTAGAATAAACTGAGTGCAGTGACCCAAGTATTGGAATTTACCTTTAAAAGCTTAGCTTTTTCTACTCCCTGTACACAGTCTATCAAGCTGTACATGTCACTTTCTGCAGGGATACTTCCCGCCAAATCCATCCCAAAGGATCCCAGATTGATCTCACTGCTGCCCCCTGTGAGCACTGCCTGTGAACGTCAACAAACAAAATGGCCGCAGGGCTCAAGTGCCGTGAATTTCCAGTGAAGAAGATCAGTAAACAAACAGCAGACAGCTCACTTCTGACAAAAAAAAAGTTGATAAACAAGGACATTTATTAATTCTGGACATTTTGAGACCAACGTGAGTGTTGTAGCTGCTTTCATAACGATTTTTTTCGTTCTACCAAAAAAGGATTGGCGGGTTACAGAACTGTGTTCTGCTGATCTAGACAAAAAAAACAACATGGGGTAAGTGCATTTGTCTGAGAAACTTTTGAAAAGATGAAATTCAATGTTACCGGTACCACAAGCTGATATTTCTATTACAATGTAGCCAGAAGAAATACATTTAAGCGTATCTCCCATTGGCAATGCCATTGGGCATTGGCCCCATTTTAAATGGATGTGTGTACACATCTCCATTTATGCAGTCACAAGTCAAGAGAATGGAAGTTTTGGCGGGAAATTTTGAGCATGTGCAAAATGGCAGTACACGATTCACATGCCGAATTTGACCGTCGGCAGTTGCCGATTTCGCCAGTTTGCCAACCCCAATCGTGTGCATTCGGCGAAATCCTGGTGGATTCACCATTTGTCCATGGCGGCGCCATGATGGCGCCCCTCCCGATATGTGCGTAAACTGAGTGAATCCCAGGAAATCCCAATATTGTGACATTGCGTGACATCATTTCCGGGTCGGCCTTGCTGCTTTCGCCGGGACAAAGGGCTAGCCGGGGCAGACTCGGCAACACCAATAGTGTGCTGCCAATGTCTCGTGGGCCCTAACTTAGCCGTTTTGTTTGGAGATTCAAAGATTTTATTTTCTCTTGAGACCCCCTTCAGGGTATGAAAGATGTACAAATAAACAGAAAATTAATAAACCTAATTATACAACAATGGCGATGATAAATATAAACTAGAATTGCAAAATTATGTAAAAACTAGAACATTTGGCAACTACGGCAAAGTAAGACATAAAAAGAAATATCATCATCATCATCATCATAATACTCCACAACATCATCTTTGATGGCTTAGTGGAGGCGCATAGCGTGTGTTAGTGAGAATAAAAGCAATAGAGGAAAGTAATACATATGATTTGGCTATTTACATATGTGCAAGAGATAGAATACATGAGCTTAGGGTACTAGAACATGTTTGGCCAATATAATACTTGAGTACTTCTTATTAGGGCTGAAACGAGTAGAGATTTTTCTCCCCGGGTACTTGACAGCCTCTACCCGACCCGACCCGGGCACTCGTTGTTAAATAAGAACATACAATTTGTCATGTAATCCTGATTATCTTGTGGAAAAGGGTGGGATAAAAGTTTATTCATTGCAAAGTTACAGGATCTGTCATCAAGAGTCGTCTGGATAAGGGGTAAATCCACACTTTTAAGGTCACTTGAGGTTATCTGGAGTATGTTTGAGAAACCCAGCATCGCTCAACTGGATTAAAAACAGCTGGAATGTTGAAATACAGGCCCTTTTTAAAAAGAACGATAGCCCGGGAAGACAAGTTGGCCCCGGGTAAATGCATTACCCTACCCGTGCTCGGGCACCCGGGAAAAAGTTTCAGCCCTACTTCTTATAGTAAAAGTACCTTGATAATACCGATCAAATACGAAACATATACTACGGATGGGACGATAATGGTTTTTAATGCAGGTGCGCATGCGCAACTGCATTATACCGGTCACTTATGACAATATAATGGGTTTTGTGGATTGGGTGATGCACCCTCATATTGCTATCAAATAACAAATTTTTGTTATCGAAAATCGGATTTTCTGTTACTCGAGAACCCCTAGTGTTGTGCATTTTAGATTATGTATACATACATTGGTTATTTCGAGAAAAAAAATCATATTTGATACAAAAATAGGCGAAATTGCAATTTCCAGATGGTGGAATAAATAAGATCTAGATTTTTCTAAGCCCTTTATTTGAAAAATGAGAAAACGTATGGGGAGTACATGTCAGGCAATCTATGTACCAATTTTTGCTTTGAAACATTCGGTGGTTATTGCTGCAGGCCTGATTACAGATTGTCCCAATAGAAAAATGGGTTTTGTGGATTGGAGGAACTCCTTGATCTTGTCATCTAAATGGCATTTTCTTTTTTGTAAGTCAGATTTTCATTTATGGAGATATATATATACAATGATGTGTAGGAGCATTTCAGATTATGTATGGGATATTAAGTGACTGATGTTCTCATTTATAACCAAAATAGCAAAAATTATGTTTTTATGACACTTGCCATAAATAAGATTTGTTTCTTTCTCATTTTCCATATCTAATAGATAAGAAATATGTATCTCAAATACCATTAGGCATTCATATATATTTTCACTTGCAAAAATCTGATATATTTGGTGCTCCAGGCCCGATTACTGGTTGTTTCCGAAGCAAGATAGATTTTGTGAATTTGACGGAGCACCTTGATCTTGCCATAAGAATGTCATTTTCTTTCTTGAAAGTAAGATTTTCTCTTATGTAGAACATCCACAATGGTGTGCATGACTCAAAAAAGATTTGCAAAAGGCAACCCTATTTTAGAATATTCCACCTGCATTATGCAACCCGCGGGTTCTTGTTTTATATCACAATATCTTGTGAGGCTGATATCATGATAACACAATATATCGTGGGTGTCGTAGAATCCATATTACCATAAATGAGAAGAAAAAACCAATAAATTTGCCCGTAAATGGTGGACAAGAGCAATGCAAATTCAGAATTTTGCGGTTTTGAACAAAAAAGACACAATATTATAGGCCTACAATTTCAATTCAATTCAATTCAATACTTTATTTCAGACAAGAACATTTTACAATGTAAGACATGTCCCATCCATATCTAACAACTACAAGACAAAAATAACTACAGTAAACAATTATAAGTCAAATAATACTATATGTAGCACCATTCAAGTAAGCACCAATAAATGTGGACTATATGCACAACATATACACCAAGGTAGAGTTAAAGATAGGGCTGTGCAATCGAAAAGTTTTCTGAAATCGATTAATCGACTTGTATTTCGATTCGATTATCGATTTTAAATCGATTTTTGCTTAGAATATCAAGATCAGCATAATTATACGAAAAATTAATTATCAATGAATTCATTGATTCTCGACTAATATGGATGGTGTTAAAATTATAATGAGCAGGACCAACAGACTATTTGTAGGAAGGAAAAAGAAAATGCAGTACATGAATTAATTTGATTGACTTAATATTATTCATAATTATGATGTATTGATCCAATGTAACTGCTGATAAAGCTGTCTTCTTTAAAAACATGCATCTCATTCTCCTGCATGCAGTGCAGTACAGTTGTAAATAGATAACAGATGTGTATTTACTGTATTAGATAAAGTTCTGTCTCCAAAATCTATAAATTCAACATGGATGCCAACTTGTAGCAGTAAAACTTAATTTCTAGTTTGTGAAATATCTTTCAAGGCTGGTAGTGTGGCTTATGCACAGATAAGAACATTACATATAGCACGGTGGTGTTCAGCTCCTCAAGAGCTTCAAAACGATACCAAATACAGCCATCTATCATGAATTCTTCATTCAGCTGAAAATCGATTTTTCCTTATTTTGTGGAGATGATCGAAATCGAAACTTTTGGCGACGATTGTCGGCGATAATCGTCGCATCGGCACAGCCCTAGTTAACGATAATTATATATATGGGGTGTACTAAGATACATATATATATATATAAACCATGACAGCCTATCATTAATGTAAAAATAAACATTCATGCCAAAATCTCCATATTGGTGAAAGTATCCTGATGTCTGAATTCATCAGACTAGTTATATAGGAATTACCGCACCTTTGTAATCGCACAATAAACCTATAGGAATATTTCCTCATAAGAGCTTTAAAACCATATACATTATGCTCGACAAACATGCCACTAGCACTACAACGTCTTGGTAACAACATTAACAGTTATCGCACAGCACCGAGTGCAATATCAGTTTTTATGGCACCGAGGTGAGGTGACTAATATTGCACGAGGGCGCAGCCCGAGTGCAATATTAGTCACCGAGGTGCCATAAAAACTGATATTGCACGAGGTGATGTGCAATAACTGTTATATCATATGGTTTTTTGTGGCAAATGCAAAGAAAAGGGCTGGAATTCGGATGTCTAGACTCTTTTTTTTTGTTTCTTTTGACCCACTTATCTAAAACATATCTAAAATGTATCTCATCAAAATTCAATGAATATTTCACCCAAAAAAAAAAAAGCTTTACTCTATTGGAATCAGTAAATGATATATACTTGATGATGGGTCTTCTTTAAATATATTTTCTCTCTCTTTTTTTTTAGCAGACTTTGGATCTCTTAACACAACAAAGTCACTGAAAATGGGGGAAAAGGTTTTTCGGCTTTTAATGCTTTATAGGCCTACTGATTAAAAAATAACATAAACAATACAAAAAGTTGATATCCACTTAGCCCTTTAATATACGCACCTTTTGCCACCCCAATCATTTTCCTATCTTTTTCCATTGCTGGGTGGTGATCTATTTCTTACTAAAACCAAGAAACGGTCTTGTGCTGCTGCAAAAGTCTGTGTTTCTTTTGAACTACTTATTTAAAATGTATCTCAACAGAAATCAATTTCTATTTCACTCACAAAAAAAATGTTCACACTTCTGGAATCCAAAAATTATATACTTGATGATGGATTTTATTTTCGATTTTTTTCTGAAACTTTATAGCAGACTTTAGTCCTCCAAACACAAAAAATCACTGAAAAATCGGCAAAAATGCCGTTTTTCGGCCACTTATTGCTTTATGCTGATAAAACAAATAATATAATTAGTACAAAAAGGTTATATCCTCATAGCCCTTTAATAGACGCATCTTTTGACGCAAAAACCAGCTTTCTAACTGCCTCTGTTGCTCTGCAGTGCAGTTTTTAGTGAAATGGGAAAACACAATATTATTGTCAACTTGTAGCTGCAGCAGCATGAAAATATGTGGCTTCCTCTCAGGTCCGTCCAATATTTCACATGTTAAAATGAGCGTGCAATGACATGCGTGCAATATCGTAGAATATTGCACGGCTGTCGGCCAATGAGAAGTGAGTATTTCCGCTAGCCATATGATATATCACGATATATCATGATATATCACGATATATCACGATATATCACGATATATCACGATATACAATGTTGATGTCGTGATATCTATAGCCATGATATCACTATATTTAATGTTGGAAGATATCGAGATACCGCAATATATTGTTATTGTCCCAACACTAACATATACTCATATAAAAAACAGTGCAAAACTATATAACTATTTACAAGTTAAGTCCGTTAGGAACAACAATGCATCTACCGCTCCTAGAGGACCTATCCTGAGGTAATGTAACTGGTTCATAGTCATCTGTTGTTGCTACTCTACCAAAGTGACACATAATAATAGATATAAATTTGATCAAGTTTCTCTGTTTTGAAACGCTAGTAGTGTTCATGAGATTCTTCGATGTATATAAATTTGCATTATTAAACGAATTATTACCCTGGGGTCCCCCCGGGTAATTTTATCTTTAAAACCAGTCTGAGAGATTTTTGAAAAAAGTTTTCCTGGCCTTAATACATGTGTGGATGTGGTCAAGTGGGCCATTTTGTGTTCATATAGAGCTAAACTAAAATGCGTTGGGGAATTGGAATTGGAATTTCTTTTTTTTTAGTAGTTCGTTGGTGTCATAGATCATTTGAGTCTTGAGGGGCTGTTTTCAAGCTGACCTTGCATTATAATATCATCCACAAGACGATCGTCCATGCGTTTCAAGGAAGGCCAATAATGCATTTGGCAATCGCTTTTTGCAGTGCATCTATTTTCAGAAGCTGTCTAACAATGCTAATTGCAATTCTGCAAGTTCTAAAGCCTTTCGTCACCCTCAGTTTACCAAATTGCCATTGAGAAAGAGCACTTGAAGTCAATCTGACAGGTGTCAAAGCTGATTGCACTTCGCAGTGCAGTGCTACTTTGATCTTGTATCCATGGATCTTATGCTTAATTGCTAATTCCCAACAGAACCCAGGGTTTGAATCCTCGGATTCTTGTGTTTAAGATATAACAGACGTTCATTTTCAAAGTATGGACAATTCAAGATGTAGTGAAATTCATCACCTACATCCCTGTTTGTACACGAGTCACACTTAATATTATGCTGGTCATCATTAAAGCGATTCCTAGTGACAGGTCAATGATGGTTTCTACGTCTAAATTTACACAGTTACCCTTTCTTTATAATGTAATTTTTACCAGTGGCGTCAGTTCCTATGGGGCTCATGTTAAGTCACAGGCCTCGGTACTACTCAGTCTCACGACCACAGATTCTGACAGTGCCATTGATGCCATGAGCCCCTTGGTCCCGTGCCGGACTGAGACTCATATTAAGTCGCTTGCCTTTGCACTATTCCATGTCACAGTCATAGATCCTGTCTCGGCCATTGATGTAATACGCCCCTTGGTCGTGAACCTGACCAAGTCTCATAGGTTCCCTGCCTCCGCACTCTTCAGTGTCAAGACTGGATACTGACTGCCATTGAGGCCCTGAGTTGCTTGGTCCTTTAACAGACCACAACTTCTATTAATCGCATGCATCAGCCTCAATTCCGTGTCACTACCGTTGATGCTGGCTCTGCCCTTGACGAACTTTGTGAGTCAAATTGTGACCAGGGATTTAGTTATTTCAACGACTCGGCACCTTTCAGTTTCCCAGCCATAGAGGCTGAGGGTGCAATACCGGGAGCGCTGGATTGCTCTCTAGACCGAGACTAGACCCAAACTCCTTTCCCGTCACAGCTTCACCACCTTTCAGTGCCCCAGCTTTGGATGCTGGTGGTACATTCGATGCATGGCGCCCTGGGTCATGACCCTGTACCAGACTCCTTTTGAGTCATGACTCACCAGCATTCAGTCTGAATGCCTCATGTACTGAATGTGGCCTAAATGCCATGAACCCCAGTTTGCGAACCAGATCAGGCTTCATAGTATGCTGTCTACTCCGCATCCTTCCCTGTCTTGTCCTTTATAGATGTTGCATGTGCCAGTTACATCCTTGGTTCCCAGACTGCACCTCAGTATTAGGGGGCATGCTGTGGTTCCATTCAGTGTTTCTTGCCTCTAAATAGCCCACACTGGTGCTGATGGGGCGTAAAACAAAAACTCACTCACTCACTCACTCCATTCAGTGTTTCAGCTTTCATTCTGAATTTGCGAGCTTATGGTCCTCTGGGTCAACCCTATTTAGCTACATGGTGTGTCCTGGGCCTTCAGAGTAGCGCTTAAACAGATTTTTGGTGAAATGGGACTCTTGTCCACTTGTCCATGTGTCCAATTGTCCACTTTTCCTGTCGATATATTTTGAATTGCCCATTGCAACTTTAGTATTCCACTTGAATTTATGAAATTTGGAATAGGGATTCACTTTGGGGTCTCTCTCAGAAATTTTTGGAAAAGGACAAGATGGCTGCCAAAAAGGCTGCCATATTTTGAATTGCCGGCTGTGACTTTAATATTTCGCTTAGATTTATGAAATTTGGTACAAGGATTCACTTTGGGGTCCCCCTCCAAAATTTTGGAAAATCCAAGATGGCTGCCAAAATGGCTGCCATATTTTGAATCGGCCACTGTGACCTTAGTTTTTCACTTTGATTTATAAGAAATTTGATACAGTATCAAGTATCAAGTATTTACTGAACGCAGGTCCTCTATTTAGGTTCTCTATGCTCAGATCTTCTTAATGCTCTAGAGGGTCAGTGCCCTCTACAGGCATGGCGACCGCCGTATGATGGATTAGTGATGGTAAGGCTGGGAGTCTGTCACATACCCTATTAGTTCAGGGATGTGCAGTGTCTTTCAGTTGCCCCAGTATAGAACACTGGATACAACCCACCTCCATTTAACGTCCCATGGGCTCGGACATCTCAGTTAGTGAAGTGCCGAGAGTGGGAGTCGAACCCACGCCCTGAGAGCCTAACTGGATTAAGGCGCGGGCACTCTAACTGTTAGGCCACGGAGGCACTTCAGGGATCCACTTAGGGGTCCCCTCAAAATTTTTTCGAAAAATCCAAGATGGCTGCCAAAATGGCGGCCATATTTAAAAATACCCACTCTGACTTTAGTATTTCACTTACATTTATGAAACTTGGTAGGCCTACAGGTATTCACTTAGGGGTTCCCGTCAGAAATTTTTGGAAAAATCCAAGATGGCTGCCAAAATGGCCACCAATGTTTTGAATTGCCCACTGTGACTTTAGTATTTCAGTTAGATTTATAAAATTTGGTATAGGGATTCACTTAGGGGTTCCCCTCAGAAATTTTTGGAAAAATCCAAGATGGTTACCAAAATGGCCGCCATATTTTGAATTGCCCAATGTGACTATTATTTCACTTAGATTTATGAAATTTGGTATAGGGATTCACTTGAGGGTTCCCCTCAGAAATTCTTGGGAAAGTCCAACATGGCTGCCGAAATGGCCACCATATTTTGAATTGCCAACTGTGACTTTAGTGTTTCACTTAGATTTTTGCAATTTGATATATGGGTTCACTTAGGTGTCCCCCTCAGAAATTTTTAGAAAAATCTAAGATGGCTGCCAAAATGGCCGCCATATTTTGAATTACCCACTGCAACTTTATTATTTCACTTATATTTATGAAATTTGGTTTGGGGATTTGCTTAGGGGTTCCCTCCGAAATTATGAGAAAATTTCCAAGATGGCTGCCAAAATGGACGCCATGTTTTCAATTGCCCACTGTGACTTTAGTAGTTCACTTACAGTTCTGAAATTTGGTATAGGCATTTGCTAAGGGGTTCCCCTCAAAGTTGTTATGGCTTGCAACAAGCACTATCTGTCTGGCTGCTCAATACAAAACAGTCCATGTAATCTTAACATAACAACACTATCTTTGGAACATTGTTGTTACCAGTTTGCCTCGTCCACTCCTTCATCAATCACAACCAAATTTTCCATAATCTACCTTGCTGTCATTCTCTCTTGCAATAAGGCCTGCTATCCTTCAAAGATACACATATCCTCTACAATCCATGTTTACTTCATGCTTAACTATCCAAACACTCCACATTGGACATTTTTCCCAGTCCTTAATCAGGTCAGAAATGTTCTCCTCCAGAAAGTGTATGGCAGAGGGCATCACAATCTTCCCGAACTTATGTAATCTCGATTTACCCAACAGCCATTTTATACAATACAACCCTTCTTGAACATGCTCATATTACAATCCTATTATAAATTCACGGATGTTTTACGCTACTCCAGCCAAACTGCTCATTCCTCAGCCATCAAAACTTGCCAGTTGCTTTCTTTTACTTCCTACAAGATCTTCATCTGGCTTTGGTCCCATAAACTTATAATATTTTTCTCTGGTACTATGCTAGTAATATATAAATCACCCTCTTCATGATTTCATATATAAATCACCCTCTTCATGATTTCAATCCCGAATATATACAACTGCCAAAGTTTTGAATCCATGGATTCTTGTTTCTTTGTGCACTCAAACATGAAAAGGTCGGGTAATCATGATAAAGTGGAAAATCTGTAGGTCAAAGCAACACAAAAAAATTCATTTCCTGAGTATTTATTTAATTTAATTTCCTAAAATTTAGTTTGAATACTTTCTTTTGATGTTCAGTTTATTTAAGACAAAACACATTGGATTCTGACGTATAGAACTCCGCTAAACATTAGAATTTGCTTTTATGACTCCCGTTGGGCTCTCCCAGGCTTGCATGGAAATATGCCATCAGGTGTTGCAAAATTGTTACTTTTCTTTTTGTTTAATACTAGAAATGCCCATTGTGGCAAAATAGAGTATTTAAAAACTGGTGTGTAGTTATAGCTACTAAATTCTCTTTAAGTGATGCAGTGTAGTTGCCATGGTGATGCAACGCAATCGGGGAAAAGATTTTGGAAAAAAGTATGCAGAAAAAATGTTTTTTAAAAAAGTGGGAAAAAAGAATTTCTGAAATTGATGGATCTTCCTCATGGTGTTTGATGGATCTTCCTCATGGTGAAGTCTAACTATGTGTTGGATGTTGACAGTTCTTTTTTTTTTCAATTTTAGGAAGCACAAAGGAACCGAGGGCAAATACACCATTCAACGTGGAACAAACAGACCCAATGTTCTGGATGAAAGCTCGTCAGAAGAAATAGGTGGAGAACAACGAGCAAAGAAACCACGTATTGATTTTATGCCAAACCTGCAAGGAGAAAGACTGCCTCTCAAGGATGTTGATTTATACGTAGCAAACTCCAGTGATGATGGTGTGGCCTGTCAAGGACATTACGTTTCTCGTGTGGAACCTCATTCATTCCAGTAAGTTACTTTCATTCAAAAGTGAAATTTTAATTCTGTTTTATGAAAAGTTTAAGTGCTTTGAATTGTAACATATATGTGTCTTAATTATACCCTGGCAACAAAGTCTACTAAGGTATACATACCAGAATCACCTTCTCTGCCCATCTGTTTGTTTGTCTGGTCATCTGTCACAAGATTTTTCTGTAGACTGTAGAGCTATATTTTTAAACTTGGCATAGGTAGTGCCTCAAACCATGTAGTTGTGCATCCCAGGTATTGTAAAGTGTGGTCCCGAAAAGGAAACATTCAGATTTCAGAAAATGTTTATATTTGGTCAGATTTACTCTGCAACTACATGTACATATCCTTCTAACTTAACATAGTGGTTCCCTATACCAAGTAATTGTTGGCAGTTCCAAGGTTCCAAGGGTGGATCCAAGAAAGGGCTCATTAAGAAAATGTAAAGTTTTGGTTTGACTTTTGTTCAAGAACTCTCCTGCTGGGGCTGCACGATAACAGGCTGAGATGCGATATGCGATAACTATGTCTCATATCGCAATGTCGATAAATTGTGCGATAAATTCACACGCAAGAGATTTACCCATAAACTCCCAAACTGTAGTAAAAGTTTGACTTCCTCACTTCAGCAGAGCCTTCAGTGATTAAGTCAGACACGCCCACAAAGCTGACCAATGAACAGGTCTTCAAGCATAATATGCAAATGACGCAGATTTCGCCGATTCACATACTTGTGTAAATCATACAGACTAGCAAGTAACTGGAATAGATTAGATAGATCTCTCTGAGAGCTTTAAAATGATGGGTGTCAGGTCTCTAAGGACTCAATAGTCTCCATGCAAATCGCCGTGAAATATTTGAACTGGAGAGAAATCCTGCATGCTGATTGGCTGAGATGCTCTGATGCAAAATCTTATGATAATATCCAGCTATGGAGTGAATCGTCTAGGGTAGATTCTCTGGGTGGACTTCCTGAACAAATTCCCATTTTTGTGCAAAAAGATAGGAAATTTTTTTAAAAATATTTATCGCCTCTTTGTGTGATAACATTATTGCCCTACTTGATATCGCGATAACGATAAATTTGCGATTAATCGTGCAGCCCTATCTCCTGCAACTGACAGTATTATCGAGTATCGTCGCAATATTGTTAACAGCACACGGCTTAGGTGTAGTTGTTAATCAGAATTTTTACATTAATTGAGTGATCATCAACTGTAGATCTGACAGGATCTGAAAATCTAACAGACTCTAATACGGTTTCGCTCATTAGTTTTTTAATGGAGGTGTGTGAACATCTCCATTTATGCAGTCACAGTGAGAGAATGGAAAGTTTTGGCGGGAAATTTGAAAAATTTTTGAGCATTTTCAGAATGTCTTTTGGGCCCTGACTTGGCCATTTTGTTTGGAGGTGTTTGGTTTCAAGTCATGCACATAACTTGATTATAGAGCATGCATCTGGCATAGGAATGAATCACAGACATGTTGTAATTTGGATGTGTCTTCCTTTACAACCTGCTTGGATCCACTGCAGGCGGCATCACACATAGGCGTATTGGCCACTGTGCCTAAACTATTGCACTTGTATATATGATATTTGGCACACAAATGGGTCTTATAGCATATGTGCCTTTTGGTGTTCATATTTTAGCAATTGGTACAATTTTGTAAAATATTGAAAATTAAAAAAAAAATTTTTTTTCGTTTCTGGAGCAGAAGTCCAAAACAGTGTTACCTGTGGGCATGAAAATCTACCATGATATGCGTTGAACATGTTGAATACCCTCAATGTGCCGTTTGGGGGGTTATAAATTTTGTCTTAAAATGTTATTAATTTGTAATTGTAGCTTTTATAAATGTTGTTTTCGGTTCATTTTTTACCCCCAAACTTTCTTCAAGAGCACTGTGCGTAGTTTTAGCATTTGTTTAAAGGCGAAAGTGACATGAGACTACCTCATTCGTCCGTCCATAATTGGCCATCAGAACTTTTGTCTAACTTTAGGCCACACAATTAATTACTATTGTCTGAATTGGTTTGTTTTGTTTTTATATTGGATAATAATTGCTCTGGCAGCTTTGCTGCTAAATGCACATATATGGTTGTTTCACAGAACTCTTTCTCTACCTTTTAGTGAATCATATACATTATTTCTTTGCAGGGAAGTCAAAGATCGCATACGCAACGACAACACATTGTTCCAGACGAAGCGTTTTCTCTTATACCCTGCATTCAAGGAGGCCTTGTTGAAACTTGTGGACAAAGTAGAGGAAGTGAAATATGATCAAAATAATCCAACCCGTGTCATTTTGGTTCATGGTGTGCCAACGGTGGGTAAGTCATCTCTTGCAGCCTGTCTGGCATACTATCTGTCCCTGGCAGAAGGAGAGGTGCGACTGAAGAAACTTGCTCATTCAAAAACTAAGGATACTGAAGCGCTTACCCAAAATATTACAAACACTCTTTGTGCTCAAGCACTGATAGTTGATCAAGTTAATACCGGGTCGCTCCAAATTCAAGAAATAAAGTCTCACATTGATGACAAATTTGACTTTTACAAAAATGAGTATGACAAAGTGCCATTGCCACTGATTTTGTTTACGTCTGGACACTTTGCCCCTCAAGGTCAATGGTTGAATTGGCAGTCCACTGGCTGGTTGTGCTATAAAGTCATCCACATGAGGATAGATGATGCAGTTGTCAGTAGAATGAGGGCATCTTCGGGTATACTGAGGGATTGTGTCTTAACAAATAGTGATCTACTTGGTGTTGCTGATATTTATTCACGCATGTGCATGTGTCTGGAATATATTGAATCAAATAACGCGGCAGCTACATTGTGTGATGTTCAACAATCCGTATTCCCAACATCTGAATTCATAGACGAGTCAACTGTCCATCTTTTCTGGCTGGCTTGGCAGCGGTTTCTTGTGGAAGGAATACCTAGCAGAGAGGACTTTGTAGATGATCAATGCAACATGAAGCCTCACTATTTGGAATATCTGAGTTTTTTGTTAAGTCGAATAAAAGACACAAATGATAGTGGGATTAATGCTATCTGGAACTCCATGGATGTCACAGGTTCTACCGCCTATAGCCACAATAACTACACTGAATACAAGCCTGATGATTACTACTGCAAATTCTCAAACAAGAATGACCTCTATGATGTTCTGGTACATGTAGTCAAATTTCACAACAACCATACGACTCAGCAGAATGTAAATGTGATTTTGAGGGCATTCAACCTACTTCGCCCTTCTTATTCCCAATTTAGTTTCATTTCTGGTAGGCTCTTCGAATTATTAATTAAATACCAGTGTCAGCTTGAAGGAAAACGCCGGAGTCGCAATGTTGGAATGACTGTTATGGATTCAACTGTCGACTTTCCCGTTGTGAGTTACGTTGTGGATGTAGCTACTGTGCAAGAGTTGTGCAAACTGCCAACCACACACGAGAAATGTAAAGTACAGAAAACAACTTTCTGGTGTGTTCTGAATTTGCCAGGCAAGCCTGCTTTTAAAGGGTATGATTTTGCCTACATGATGACTATTCCGAAAGAAAACAAGCCCATGGTGAGCAAGCTGGAGTTGTTTCAGGTCACAGTTAACCCATCCAGGAAAACTGGAGAGAAAAGAATGTTAATGACTGATGTGCTGACGCATATCAAAACGGAAATAGCAAAGTTGAACTTGATCCAAAACTGTGATGTTGATAGCATAATAGTTCCATTCTTTTTGCATCATCTTGATCATTCCAAAGTACTTGAATTACCTATCAGAAAATCAAACAAAAAAATTTCTGTGGAAGTTCTTTCCTTTCCACAGGAATTATTTCTTGTGAAAGATGACTAATGAGTGACCGAGCCATTCATTGTTTGGAAAGTATATTAAGAATGTACACTTCGTATGATATGCAAAATCACTTCAACGTCTTTTTTTATTTTATTTATAAATGATAAATATGAATCGATTGACAAAGTAATCAATTAATTGTTTTACCTAGTTCCAGTATCCCAATATACGCTTTAATATTAAGCATAAATGTGAAGCATGTCTTGAACAATTATTTTTTACCCTCCGCAATGCATATTGCCATCGGGTATTGTAGTTACTATGGCAAATTTTTGTCTGGCGGGCAGGCGGACGAGCGGCCCCAGGCATCACACAATGTGTATTGGCCTCTCTGCCAAAACTATCGCACCTATATATGAAATTTGGCAAATGAATGGGTCTTATAATGTTATGTGCCTTTTTTCTATGGGCATGAAAATCTACCATGACATGTGTTAAATACCCATAGATGTGCCTTTTGGGGGGTCTAAATGTTCTTACTAATGTTGTTGCAAAAAATGTAGAAAAACTGGGGATTTTTTTTTTCGACCCTCTGTAATTCCATGAATTTTGGAGTTAGACATTTGAAATTTAGCATTTAGTTGTCTAAAATATAGCTCTTTAAATTACTTTAATTATTCATAGGGTCCATCTTATGAATTTTGCGTAAAAACCAAAATACTGAAAAAAATTTGTACTTTTTTTACATTTTTAATGGAGGTGTGTACACATCTCAATTTATGCAGTCACAGTGACGAATGGACCGTTTTGGCGGGAAATTTGAAATTTGAGCATTTTAAGAAGGTCTTTTGGGCCCTGTCTTGGCTATTTTGTTTGGAGATGTTTGGGTCAAGAGATGTCCATAACTTGATTATAGAGCATGCATCTGACATAGGAATGAATACCAGGCATGTTGTAATTACGACGTGACTTCCTTGCCATCTTGCTTGAATCCGGTGGGGGCAGATGCACACATTGTGTATTGGCCGCTAAGCCTAAACTATTGCACTTGTATATATATATATATATATGATATTTGGCACATGAATGGGTCTTACAACATTTATGTGCATTTCGGTGTTCATATTTAAGCAATTGGTGAAATATTGAAAATTTAAAAAAAAAAATTCGTTTCCAGAGCAGAACTCTGAAACGGTTATATCTATGGGCATGAATTCTACCATTATATGCTTTGCATACCCTTAATGTTCCTTTTGGGGGTCTAAATGCTCTTACAAAAATTAATAACAGTAAATTCAGCAGAAATGTTACTTTTTCAATGCTCCATGATTCCGTCAATTTTGGAGCAACACTGGAAATTTGGCATTTAGATGTGTAAATTATTCCTCTTTAAATGACTAAAGTCATTTGGAGGGCCAATCTTAGAAAATTTTCATAAAAACCAAAAAACTGGGAAAAAAGAGAATTTCTGATATTTTTCTTGAATTTTTGGTTTCTCAAAAATTAATGGTAAACAATCAATTGGTAAACTTCTTAAACAAATATTTACTTAATCATATTAGGAAGTTACTTTTGTATCCATATATCTATATAGTTTAGTGTACAATTTTGCTTGAAATGGATTAGTTTTAAAATTCTGAAATTTAGCACACAATATAAACAACACCTGGTTCTGGCCACTCAGGGAAATTCTTTTCAGGGGATATGAAGTAAGACACTACACCACCTCCATTTTGAACCCCTGGGTTCTTGTTCTTAATTTTGGTCTCTCACACCAGAATGATAATAACTATATTGGTGAAAACCAAAAGGTATTATAGTTAAACTTATCAAGAAGGAACTTTTATGGCCATTATGTAGTTGATGCAATTTTTTAGGGCAACAGAGCAAGTTCAAAATGCACAAAAATGTGAAAATATCAAGTTCCTGACCATTTGGTTTCTAAAAAAGTCATGCCATGCACTTGAATGTGAACAAAATGAATAAATATGAATGAAATACATGGTTTTCATGCATACGTCTGTTATATCATCAGATATTTGAACATAAAAAAACAGAAATTGCTAGAAATAGGCTGAAAACTATAGACCTTTGAATTTTCACATTTTGGCCAATTTTAGATCTTGTTTACTCAAAGTTCCACATGACGTGTCTCAATTATAATTTGTTATCACATTCCTAGAACTTCTAGATTTATTTGGTTAAATATGTATAGGCAAATATGCTTTTTACACACAGTTCTAACTCAAGGGGCCTTAGCAGACCGTTCAGAATTTATGACTGGGGGGGGGATGGTAGTTTTGCTTGAACTTCCCGTCAAAAATTGATAATCCCCCTTGAGTTTCATGCGGATTTTTAGTACCCCACCCTAAGGTTTCACGCATATTTTTAACACCCCCCCTCGACATACAAAGCAATACACACATATATACTGTTACACACGGCCACGCGTACAGATTCACGTCATTTCGCGGACTTTCGTGTGTAAAAAAGTCCAAATAAAATGAGCTTATGTACGTTTTTTTAACATTTTTTCTTTGTTAAAATTTCTTGCCCCCGCCCCCTTGGAAGTGTTGTTAAAAATTAATACCCCCCCCTTGAAACACGTGTGAAAAGTTAGTACCCCCTCGGCCAAAAACTCCCACTCCCACCCCCCCCCCCGTCATAAATTCTGAACGGTCCCTTACTATTTAAAAAAATTTATAAGAGATCTCAAACCCCCCCTTAAAACTCAATAACTTAAACCTAACAACAGTGAAAAGAAGAAAGAAATGTCAGCCTGCTGTTATTCTGATTATTGTAAGAAAGTAAATGTGATCAACCAATCATGTCATGATTGGCTCAGAAATTATGCCACTGAATACAGGGTGTTTTAAAGAATTTACTTGGCATGTAACAAAACCTCATTTCTATGAATTTAAATAATTAATTATATATATCCAAAATATTATTAGATAAATATGTTTAATTTAAAATTACAAAACTCAGCCCAAGCATATTTTAGCACCTTGAAGAGAACAAGTGTCATCATCGGTTGGGGAGGGGACCCGTACAGTTATTGTTGAATGGAGCAGGAGCGCTGCATTATGTACATGTAGCTAATCCTTTCCAGTGACCACAGCCAAGAAGGGGAGGGCAGTTAAAAGCAGTTACATAGCACCCTCATGCAGCACCCTCAACTTAACAAAATTCCTTTTTTTTTAGAAATTTTTCCAAACTGCATTGATACCACCTTAGTTGTTTTATCTTGAACATATAATGAAATTTCCAATTTTGTCTTGAGTTGCATATTGGTACCAGATATACTGGTGGAGAAGCTTTCAATTAGCCAGTTCAGTCCTACTAAGAATGTCCGACTTAAAAGTTACCTCCCCTTAGTGTCTGACTAAAGGAATCTTACCCTACACGTTTGTTTGATTGAAACCCAATAACAGCTAATAACAGGACAAAAACATCCATGCCACTTAACTTTGCTATCCATATATGCTCTAGCTATAGTATTACTATTCTGCTAAAGGCCACCGATAAGCCCACTTGCCTGTATATCATTTTCCAGATTTTACGAACTGATCTACCACTTCAAGTGCCTATAATTTCTTGGTTTTTGATTTTCATTTGATCATGTGCTCAAATTTTTTAGAGTCGTTGCCCATGTTTTAACTTTTTTTGGGGGCCCTGTCATGCTACCAACCTTCCCCGCAAGTACTGGCTGCAGATTAGCCCTCTGAATAGCCGAGGGTATGCTGCCGCGCAGCCTATGTTTTGATTATTTTCAATATAATATTGATCAGCTGAAAATTATCTTTGTTTCGTAGCATTGTTAGTCCATTATATTGTTATTTTTAATCAATTAGCAAGTTAGCATTCATTGTGAGCATCAATTGAAAGGTGGTGTAATGTGATGTTTTATGAACATATATATCTAATAATGATATAGTTTTAACTGTGCAGTGTGCATCTTAAATGAATATGAGATATATATATATTTTTGAAATATATTGTCAGGCGGCATTTGTTAAAATTCCATGTCTACTTCAGACAGGCTGCCTATAGGCCTACCAGTTTTTTGCTTGAACATTGTTGTTTATTTACATTATAATAAAGGTATTTCAACTTGTTGTCAACCTCACAAATGATTTTTTAATTATTTTCTAAACATACCAAATTACGCTGATTAAATCAAAATGGCAAAAATCGAAATTGAATGTGGCTTAGGACTACTTGTTGTCAATGTCACAAATTAATTTTTAATAATTTTTTGGTCAAATCAAATCATGCTAATTGAATAGCATAAAATCGCAGTCTGATATAGCTGAGGAGACGATAAGTGCATCACAGTGCATGGAATCCTATCAATTTTTCTTGACAAATGATTCTGTAAATAAGGTGAATAACTATATATGTGTCATAATGATTATAATATCAGATATTTTTACAATAAGGACCAATCTGGGGTCACATAATTGAAACCTGTTTGAGGCGTCATGATTAAGCATAAACATGAGGACAGAAATTTGTTTTGTACTTCCAATCCACAGGCTATATATCAAATAGGTACAAGAATTGATAATTTGGATCATCAGTGGTTCATACACATACAGTTGAGGTTAAAAATTTGCATACAGACGGACAGGAAGTAGTTAAAGCTGTATTATGTAAGTGCAAATGGGTCTACATATTTGGCAATTTTATTTCTTGTTTCTTACATATTGAACTTATGAATTTGACTATAATTGGTCCGTTTGACCAAATCCCCTTAAAAATACAGGGCATTAATCTGTGAGTCGTCCAAAGTTGATGGGTCAGAAGTTTGCATACACTCCGGGACCATGGTCGTATTATGCAATATTTATGCCTTTAATTGGAAAATAGTTCATTGTTCTATCCTAGTTTGTAGAAAATAAGTCTCAAATGTATTATCCTCAATTTATTTCAACAGAACTCTGAGGTTAATACATTGGACCAATTATAGTCAAATTCATATCTGGTGGAAGGATACTATGTCCCTTTCTGATGAAAATGCAGGTGCTCTTGACTTGGAAAGTATCAAACCATATCAGTGTCCTCACTTTTGCTATGGTAATGACTTCTGAGATATTTCTCTCCTGGACGCTCCCGCCAATACCAATCTTTTGGTTTTTCAAGACAGCCCAAATGACTTAATCTATGCTAACCCTTCCCAAGTTTCTCACACATTTACAGTACATTTTTATAAACCCCCCTCCTGTTTCTGTGACCCCCCTTCTGTATTTTTTCCATGGGCGGGTGGTTATGCCCCATATTAGGGTAAATCCGCCATTACCCCTATTATCACTCATGACATGATTTAATGCCTATCACCGATACCTTACGTCTCCTTTGTGTAGAATGCCATCACAAATACCATCACATCATGCACATGTAAAAATAAGATGAAGCGGCTTAAAAGAGCTAAAAAACTAAACAAACTGAGCTGGTCAGCTTGGTTCTGCCTTTTGCTTGCACCCCCTTCTTTTAAAAAGTTGTCTTTCACCTGCACTAACAATATTTTCACGATGTGGAACCAATCACCTGGAACCACTGGGTGGGTGGTTATGCCCCTGGGGATGGTTATGCCCCACTCTCCCCTACTTCATTTTCATCCACAGTATATAGAGAGCAATTAAGTTCTATTAAGACATAACTTAAATATAACCGGTTCCGCTCTGTATCTTAGCTAGGTGCAGCACCAGGTTAGACGCAGTTCTCGTAGACTCATACGCCCAACATAGGAGTAGGAGACATGGATCTATTTAGGTCAGTTCATTATTGAGCCAATGGGCTCTCTGCCAGCATTTTTAAAATTGTTTTAAATTTTGGAAAATCACTTTTTCATGCGCTTCAGAAAATTTTGTTAATTTAATATTTTTGGGACTATTTAGGCAATTTTTTTCGGGCAGCCCCCCCCCAAAAAAAATTTATTGACCTCCTACACCTACAAATAATAGATTGTTGTGGTTATGTATGGCATTGGAACTTTAGACAAAAATTCTGCAAAATGCAATATTTAACATGTACACAATATTGCATAGGCTGGTCACATAATAGGTCAGGCAAGGTCTTAATTTCACATTAATAACTGAAGAAAGTTTGTGAGTGCATGTGAGAATGCATGTGTATTGTATGAGGAAGAAAGGCAGTTGACAAAGTAGCCCTATACCGATGAGTGATATTTTCTAAAAAGAAAATTTTAAGGGTGATTCAAATGATGTGAATGGTCTGGATCCAGAGGGGCAGCCCGGAGGGAATTTTTCTGGCATACCTGTCTAATGAGTTAGTGCATTTTACGTACAATTATTTATGCTTGGGCCTGGTCGGCTTATCAAGACACAGCAATAAAGCAAAGGATGACAGAAACTGCCGTATGGCTATCACAGGATCACTCTCCAAAGCTAACCCAATTCATCATATCTATGAAGTCTGTGGGTCAGCGTGAATTGCTACTGGGCCTTGGACAAAAAAGAACATTAATGCAGAAATGCTTATAGGCCTGCATATATAAAGCCCAACCCTCCACCACAATGAACTGGAGTCTAGCTCTAGTTCATTGCTCCACCAACCTACGCGATCTACACTCATCTGACCGCATGCACCTATGCCCTTCATCCAACCTTGATTGGCCTCACCCAGCCTTTGTGTTCCCTTACTTGCTCCCAATTCCGAGAAGTATCTTTCTTTCTGCAGTTCTGCAGTTTTGTAGCAATTCTGTAGAATACTTTGAGGAACTGCAGAATTAATGCAGTTCGGAAATGTTTTGCAGGAGTTCTATACTTAATTTCTGCAGGATTTCTGCACCTCTCCTATTTCCTGCCCGCTTTCTGCAATGCAGCTGCAAGTTCGGATCTCTATGCAGCTTGACAGGTTTTGTGCACTTCTGCAGGACTAAAAGCTACAGAATTCTGACGGAACTGTCACATTTTGCACTTCTGCAGAAAGCTGAATTGTGCAGCTTCCTGCAGAGCATGCATAAAGCCTCCCGAGCTGCGCAAGTCCTTAAAACAGTACATATTTTGTTGCAGAAACTTTTCAGAAATGCTTCAGCGACAGAGGACTACCAAAAAAAGGTGTAACATCTCTCAGAGAAGTTGCTACAGGATTTCTGCAAACATTTCAAAACTGCAGAATTCTCAAGCTTCCTGCACCCTGCAGATGCAGATCTGTAGAATCTAACAGCTTCCTGCAGAATGGTGCAGCTTCACGCAGAACTGTAGAATTTCTTGCAGATTTTGCAGGTGATGGAAGAAGTTTAAATGTACTGCCAGTTTCCCTCAATAACCCTCAGCTTGCCTCATCCAACCTTTTTAATCCCCATGCAATGCTCCAGCACGATATTACCATTCCCTATTCCCACTTCACTTAGTAACCCTCATAGATCTACTCTCGGTTGCCCATCATAAAACAATACCTTTCTCATCATGGGTGTCCGAATGTGTAACATTCCTGTGGTTTCTCTTCAGTGTGGGTTTTCTTGTGTCTGTCTGTAGTCCTCCCTTTTATCTTGCACATTCTCTCAAACACAGAACATTCACATGGCTTTTCTCCAGTGTGTATTCTCATAATTTCAATTCAATTTTGCATTCATTTTATTTGAGTGACTGCAATTGACTTACCTTTACTTTAAACACAATATTTCTGGATAGGTGAGAGTTTAAAACAGGATACAAATGGATCTGGAGGCACTCATTTAAATACTAAAAGATGTATGTATGCACACATATCCACACAATAATTTAGCATCTTTGAAACTTTGTTGTTAATGGTTTACCTCAGCCAATCCTTCATCAATCACCACCAAATTTCCTCTGCAGCACCTTCCTGTCATTCTCCCTTGAAATAAGGCCTACTATCCTTCTAACATACCTATATCCTCTGAAATCTGTCTTTATTTCACGCTTAACCATCCAATCTCAATGAAACATCCATAATATGCCATTTTCCTTGCAGCTTCCTCTCAGTTACACTAGGTGGCTTCCTGCATAATGCACAATCGCACCACCTGGTGCTTTTCTCTTTTTCACACTGCCACTCCACCTACAGCCATTTCATAGAGCAATATTTATGACATTTCTCCTCCAACACATTATGTCTGATAAAACTTTATTCTGCACACTGGCAAATACCTCTCTGACTGCCATTTGAGTTATTATCCTCTATGACGGGTAAATCCTACTATAAATTATCACATTATCATTCAAAGTATCATTTTTAAGCTGGACCTAAGAAGAGCATTGCTGCAGATCATAGGCCTACGGGATGGTCGTTTTGCGGGGCCAGCGGCTATTTTGCCCTGAAAGTTATGCATGCAATGGATGTGAGCTGGGCAGTGGATCTGCCCGATATTGGTCAAGATTTGCCCTGATTTGCCATTTGCCCTGATGCCAGAAAAATATGCCTATGCCGCAGATCAAATTTTCTGCATCTAGCCTCTACCGAATTTTGGCATAATTCTTACTATCATGACATAAAAGTCAGACTTACCAGATGCAACTTTTAAAAATCTAACATCAGCTCAATTTGATACTTGCATTATGACTAAATTTTGCTGCTGGTTTTCGTGGCCCACAGGTCTTTGAAAAATGTAGAACTGTAAATGTTCATACAGCACTTTTATTTTACTTTCAGGGAATTTGCATTTCAAACTGGCCTTTTCAGTGAAATTGGAAGAATAGGAGTTAGCCCAGCTGACAATGCACGTGAAGTTCACGTGATAAACATGGGGGGAAACTGGTGAACATGACATAACTGAGAGTTATCACGTGTTTGTGTTCACATGAGAAAAACTCCCACATTTTCATGGGATAACCACGTGATGAATATCACCAGATTAACGCTTGGCCATCTTCATGACATAACTGAGAGTTATCACATGTTTTTCTTCACGTGATGAACTTCACCAGATTATCACTTGACTACCTTCATGACATAACTGAGAGTTATCACATGTTTTTCTTCACGTGGTTAACTGGTGAAGATTGCCTTCCAGAAATATAGATGGAGCCACCTGTACTAGAAACACAGCTGTTTACCGAGTTCCGCACTTAGTTTACTTTAACTGAGTTTAAACTAATTAAACAAATGATTATGATTTCTAAATCTGAATTAATGCACAGTATATGGCGGAATGAAACTCATTATCTCAAAAAGGAGCACATATTGGATATTATTACAAAAGACTAGTTATCCGAAATGTGAATCATGTACGACTACAATCCTTGATTCTGGTAACCCATTAAGAAGACTGAAAAGAGACTCACTGCATCACACTGGTTGTGACAAATTTTCAGCAAGTTCTTGTGGTTTTACTTCAGCCCCGCAGCCATTGAAAGCCCAAGATATTGCTTGAAACAGTCCAAGTTGACTGGCTTGATGAAGAGCCAAGTTAACCAGTTGGAGATTTTGCCTCTTCTCAAATAATTTTAACTGGTGAAGATTGCCCCCCAGAAAATCACGTGGTTAACTGGTGAAGATATTCATCAGAAAATCACATGGTTAAGAGGTGAAGATTTCCTCCCCCCCAGAAAATCAAGTGGTTAACTGGTGAAGATTGTCCCCAAGAAAATCACATTGTTAACTGGTGAAGATATTCACCAGAAAATCACGTGGTTAACTGGTGACAAAATCACAAGGTTAGCGTTTGCAATAACCTATCAGTTTTCCACGTGATAACTGAGGGGCAATTTCACGTGATAACTCTCAGTTAACCACCAGTTTTTGTCAGCTGGGAGGCCGATGTGAGAGGTGATAGACTAGGTTAGTGTAGGTATTGCAGTGATATCACCTGAAGATGGATGATTGGGGCTTTACATCCTGTATTCATACACTTGGAAGGTTAATTAAGACATGAGGAGGACACGGCAATGAGGCAAAGGTTGATGGAAACAGCCGTCCAAAATAGGCCCGGGTGACTCGCAAGAGCTGGATTTGAACCCTGGACCAGCAATTGGCAGCCTAGCAAACTACCACTAGACAAATAATCCCCCCCCCTCGTTATCACCCGAAGAGGTCTAACTAATACGCCTACATAAAATAGCCTACCTCAGCATGGTAGAGAGGTGACGTCACAGTGAACATGGTAAAAAGTTCCTGTCAGAGTGGTCTTGTGACTAATAAGGTGTTTGAAACTGCAGTGGTGCCAGTGGATGTATGGATTCTCAGGCCTGACTCACATCCAATGAGATGAGGACAACATTGGAAGTTTCATTTATAAGATAGTTAATTTATCCATGCAATTAAATGAAAATGGGTTAGACAAGATTTGAAGAATCATGGAGAATAATCTCATTAGACAATGTTTGTTTTATGTAAAAGCATCCTTTAATTTCATAACATCCCCGCATGCACTGTGTGTCTTGCTGCTCTTGCATTTGATTATGTAATGTTGAAGAATGGTGGCGTAAATTCCTTCTTTTGCTACGGGGATAGAACTGCCATATTCTGGGCTGTATTGTCAAACTGCATCAGAACCTACTTCCAAGCATTGCCAGGTGTTGCAAATCTAGCAAATCTGATCAAAGAACAACAGATTCCTGCCATTGTGATCCGTGGTGCTACTAATACACTCATGCAACTGGACTAAAAAGAGTGTCTGATTAAAAGACTTACAAAAGGTGTCAAAGGGGAAACATGTATGGCAGTATTGTTGAGGAGAGTAGGCCTACATCCAGAACAATGCAACCAAAACTGTCTGGTTTTGAGGCTAGTGTAATATTGTTGTATTGCAACAGGTTTTAATAGCCTTCTCTGTTGTTGAAATATCATGAATTTATTTATCTTAATAATGATATAGTAATTCTATATCATCTAAAAATAATATCTAAAAAAATTACTTATTAAGGTTTTGATTGTCATCCTAAAGCTGAAATGCTGCATAATGTCTCTAATGATAAGAATTCAAAGCAAGGTAAGTGAACCCACAATGCACCTAACAGTATTGAGGATACATGCACATTATAGAGAGGGCATGTATTGGTGGAAACATGGAATCACTTGACCCTCATTCATACGAGGGGCGTTCAGAAAGTTCGAGGCTTTTTTTCATATGGATACTTATTTTCAATCTAGAACTATGAATTTTGCACAGGATAAAATTCAGCATATTTGGAATGGATTTCCAAAATTTTGGACAATTTTGACATTTTTAAGTCATTCTGTGGTTGCCACGGAAACTGAAAGTTCAGCTTCTTGGGGCAGGTAACACTGAAACCAAGAATGCCAAGAAATTGTGACTGTGAGAGACTTCTCTCTGTCACTTGTATTAGTGAGATTGACAATATTTGACACAAGAAATATGTTATTAGCTTCTAAATATGCTTTCAAGCACACCAAATGTGTGTATTCTTACACTGAACCCATGTAGGAAAGCACTCCTGCATGCCAGATTTGGCGAGGGAAATTCAGGAGGCAAAGGTGTGTTTCCCTGACTACACAAGGACTTGTAAAAGCATGGATGTACTAGTATGAACAAGAGACCAAAATGGACAGCATTATCCATCCTAGCTATTCCTGTGACATGCTGCTTTACATAAGTCTTGGTTTTTCCTTACTTTAGTCCATGGGGGCTATAGTTTCAGGCACTGGAGGAGAAAAGGCATTGGATGACCGAAATTCTTTCACAGAACTTTGTTTGGAGGACTTCAAGGAACATTTACTTCAATGGGTCAGGTGTATGAACCAATGCTTTTGGTGAGCTTGGGAGTATTTCTTAAGGCTAATATTATATTTCTTGTGTCAAATATTGTCAATCTCACTAATGCAAGTGATAGAGAGAGGTCTCTCACAGCCAAAATTCATTGGCTTTAGTGGTTTCAGTATTATCTGCCCCAAGCAGCTGAACTTTCAGTTTCCGTGGCAACCACAGAATGACTTAAAAATGTCCAAATTGTCCAAAAGTTTGGAAATCCATTCCAAATATGCTGAATTTTATCCTGTGAAAAATTCATAGTTCTAGATTGAAAATAAGTATCCATATAAAAAAAAGCCTCGAACTTTCTGAACGCCCCTCGTAGGTAGGCCTATACGTATCTCAAGAGCAGCAGTACGATGACAACCACAAATATCCAGGTTTTGGATCATCGGACTCTTGTATGATTTTACATTGACATTCTTGTTAAATGTCATGCTCAACAGTGGGATCATATAGGCCTACCTATGTATGACCATCTGCATCATTTCAGGCCTGTAGGTATTCCATTTATGGACATGCATGCATACATTGGCCTAGTTGCTTTGGAGTTGCATGCAAGCATAAATAAAATACAATTGAAGGTTTTTTTTACAGCCCTAGGGGCTAACTGAACATCTTCTTGGGCAATCTTGGCATACACTCAACCTGTGCACCAGCAACCCATGGGTTCTTCTTTGAACAAAATGCTCACTTGGGGGACTGTATGTCCACTGCATTGTGCTGCCACCTGGAATTTTTGACAGAACCCAATAAATTATGAGATTTGCAATGGAGGAAGGTTCAGGTGTCGGTAATACCCTCCATTCATCATTTTTGGAGTGCAATTTCGACACCCACCCTATTCTGATACTGCAGTGTCCAATGATTCTAAATTTGGGCAAAATACAATCTCAGGACAGCAATAGAAACTTTTGACATACTTCCTGTGCCCCACTTCCTGTTTTGGTAGACTGGTCAGTCAACAAAGTAAACTTGTCCATTAATCAGGGACTTAAAAACGGCGTTTTTGCAAAGTGTGGAGTACTTTTTTGTCCTAAATGAAGTGATTAGAGCATGTTTAGCCACTTGCTGAGGCTGAAATGACGGCCGAAAGTCTGTAAGTACTGCTTCATGAATATTAATGGGTTTCAGCTTCAAGAAATTCATGATTGCTTATGTAAACTACCAAGAACTACCAGGGGGTGTCGATAATACCCTCCTGTCGATAATAGGCTCCTCTACGGTATGTGTTTCCATAGTTTTATTGTTGCATTGGAATAGCATTGTGTGCAGTGGCGTATTTAGGGGGGGGCCATGGTGCCATGGCCCCCCCCCCCTCAGGCCCAAAATTAACATGGAAGAGATAGGAAACGCCGCGGAGCGCCCCGTATTCACCCCATGTAATGGCCCCCCCCCCTCAGGCCATTTCTAGATACGCCCCTGATTGTGTGTGACAAACTCTGACCTAACTTCCAAAAAACTGATCCAATCTAAATCATATGCTGAAAAATACAACCCTGGAATAGTTTTGCGTTTTTAATTTCAGTTTATGTTGTTCTTTTGAATAAATAAATCAAACAGGAGGTTTTTGTCTAACACATAGGCGGAACATAACCCGAAGAAGAAAAAGAAGGTCAAGGTCGATTTTGCTGAGAGCGCCCTCTATCGTAAATCAAAATCGCACGTGAAGCATACAGACAAGGGCCAGTCTGAAGACAAGGGCCCATCCCTCCCTCCTCGGAGCCCAGGGAAAACAATAAACTACTACTACTAATCGCACGTGCTGTTCATCAGAGAAGTTTGTCGAGAAACAGCTGAATTTTGTCTTGTTTGTGCTGCTCAGTTATTTAAATCTTAAAAATGTCGAAGAAAGTAAACCAGAAGGGCGACAGCTATGTTAAAGCAGTAAGTATTTTGAGTGTGAAAGGTTCAACAATCTTTATAAACTTCTAAATGCATGTTATTGGGCGATAATAGGATGTTTTTGGCTTTTGCAGTGTAATGCTCTTGGCTTTAATGCATAGCATATTCCCGCGCAGATGTAAGTATAAAGCGAGCAAATCAGTGTCTTCTTCTCTGTGTCACCTGGTGTTACACGATTGGGCTGTTTACCATAAGTCAAGGGCCATAGTGCAAGTCCCATTAGAGCTCATTAGGAGACATGAATATTATTATGACGGTTTCCAGTGAACCCGCCTCAGGATGACCCGCCCTTCCACTCCCCGCCTCGGCAAAACCCGCCTCGGCCATTACCCGCCCCAGTACTACCCACCCCCGTACCTCCCGCCCTGCCTCCTACCCGCCCCTATTATTAACTGGGCATAGAGCAATTAGGCCTATTGGCTTACTTGGAAGTTGATTTCGTGCTTAAGTAACAAGCAGGCCTAACAAGTAGTTTCTGGACGCAGGTCCTGAGGGTCCTATGTATCCAGATCAAAATATAGGCCTAGTTTTGTTTGTCTGAGCTCTGCTGACTGATGATCTGCTACTATTAATGTGTCAAAGTATGATCTATAGCGCCTAACTGTAACTTTCTTTCTATCTATATTTATCTGTTTATCTATGTAATTGGTTCACAGGTACCAGACTGCTTTGCGAACTGTATAGGCCTATTATAGGTTTGATCAATGTGGATTGCATCTCAATGAATTTGAAATGTATGCTTATTTTAATTTGACAACCGTAATTAGAATGCAATAAGAGTTTTTTTGGAAAGTGAAGCTACAAAAGCAGTTTATTCGTTGGCTTATTATTAGCCTAAATCTACTGTAAAGATATATATTTACTTCTGGTAATAATTATTCTTTATATATATTTAGAGATTAGGCTATTCTTATTCCATTTCTTTCTGTCAAACTATCGATCTGTATAGCTATAGATCTATACATAATTTTTCTATAGATCTGTCTACCTAACACTGTCTTTTATTCACTTGGTCTTCATTGGAAACAGTAACTGGGGAAATTAGCATGAAACAAATAGCTAGTGCTTTTGTTCTCATAAGGTGTGAACGCACTGACATATTTTAAGTCAAGTTTCAACAAATTTTAAGTCAAGTTTGAACATATATATATATGTTGAAGAAAACATTCTAATGTTTTTCTTTATCAGCCGAGGCATGTCCATCTATAATGCCAATCATCTTCAACTGGCATTGTTGCTAAGTTTAATTCTCTCAAAACCTCTTTTTAATAACCATTTATCAGTTTTCCGTGTGCATTTGTTTTGTTTGATACATTTCAATATTCTTATCATCACTGGAATGTGAAACCACGTCATGTTAATAAAGCATTCTTTCTCTCAGAGCAGCATGCAAAAAGAACCTAGAACAGATCTGTGGCACCCAGAGAATCTTTGCTGAAGTGATCCGTGGCTGCATGAGTATAAGAATTGTGTTATCTCTTTTTATAAATCATGTTAAAAAATTAATAATCTGTATGTCTTTATATGTTGTAATTTTTGCCTATTAGATAATTTATATTTGAATATGCCACTTTAATATGTACCATTTATGTCTTTGAATGTGGAACTTTTTTTCTTTCGTCTTTTTTTTTTTTTAATTGTATTTGTATTTTTCCTGAGCCATTGCATGTTTTCTGTCTTATGAATATTTTTTATTGTCAATCAGAATAGTAGATGCCATAAATTTATGATAAGTCATTCATTTCGTATCATTTCACTCAGGGGTGCCCCACCTACAAACTATGGAGTTTCTTAAGGCCTTTGAACAACATCTCATTATATATATATATTTATAACGTTTCTCTATGCTTTGTCCTGCTATATATATTGATATCAAGAAAAATAATCTAGAACAGATCCGTGATTAACAAGCAACTTAATTGGTAATTGGCTGACTTGGTAATTGGCTGACTGCGTGGAAGACGACCAGGGTGGGCAGGGGCAGGGGGCAGAGGGAGAAGGGGCTTTGAGCAGCAATTAGCCGGGGGCCGCGGCTGGAGGATTGCCCGACATGCAGCCTTGGGGCGGGCTGGGGCCTGGGCGAGTTCTCCCGAGGCGGGTAATAGCGAGGCGGCTAGTCCTGGGGCGGATTGACCGGGTACCATTATGACATATATAATGTCATGGCCCATCATGTCTCTACTGCCATTTATTCTTGGGGCAATATTATACAAATATTGACTGGTGTATTCGGGCAACAGTTCGATCTGTTTGACCCGAGGGAGTGATAGTCACCTACTGTTGCCTGTAGCCGAAGGCAACAGTAGGTGACCATCACTCACGAGGGTCAAACAGGTTGAACTGTTGCCCGAATACACCAGTCAATAATTGTTTTATAACACCTCGTCCCAAGTACAAGAACAAAAAAAACTTTCGGAATTTTTTTAATTTTCTTTCTTTTTTGAATTTTTTTTTTTTTTCGGAATTTTTTTTTTTGAAAACATTTTTTTTTTTGGAAGTACCATTGACCGGGCAACAGTAAGGCGTGAACTGTTGACCAGTCAACAGTTCCAAAGGTACTGTTGACTGGTCAACAGTTCCTTTGCTGGGTCATCAGTCATTTCTGACTCATGTCATGTTACCTCACTTCAGCCAATCAGAGAAGAGCTTACATCTGTGAGGTGTTATAACACCTCCTTCTGCCCGGCATAGCAAATTTAGTAAATATCGTCTTGAAGGCGCCAATATTATGTGTTTGTGACCTTGCTTGGGCAGTCAGAATAATTGGTACTTCCTGGCACTAAAAATTATCGTATCTATAGATCTATCTATCTATTTTGAAACCACAAAATGGCTCTATCTGCAAAATTGAACATTCTCAGGGAAAATTATTAGCTGGGTAGACAAGGAGCTACAAAACAAAACATGTTGCTGAGCTACCGGAAATGAAGGAGGAAGTCCGGTCACACGGTCTGTCTTTCTGACTCATGATTTTATGCAAAGAACAGCATGAGTTTTTCAAGCTCTCTACTGAAGTGTAACATGCTATAGCAGAATTAGAAAGGAAAATCTATAAGACAAATTCCTGACTCTATAAAAAATTATTTTCCAGGTTGAAGACTACAAGGAGAAATATAAGAAGGAGGTATGTGTGACAAATTAATTTATTATGAATTGCTTCTGAAAATTTGCTAAAGGCTTCTCTGAAAATAATTTAATTAGTTGTAGTTTTTAATCAACTCTAAATTTCTTTCAGGCTGAAAACTTGATCCAGACAGTTTTTCCAAAAAAAGTCACAGACTTGAATGTGCTATTGGAGGTAAGTACTGGAAATATTAGATCATTAAACTTTCTAAAAGAATCAATTTTGAAGTGTCAGACTACTAAAAATGATTTATTGCAATAATCCCATTTTCTGGTTGGAAAGAAATCGTTTTTGGTGTAGTGATTGGAGGAGGTAATTCAGTGTCGAAGTCCAAAGTCTTAAAATGTTTTCAAGAGTTAGTTACTGTATTGATCATGTTGATTAGCTGAAGTCTGATGAAAATCTTTTTTAGTAAGTAAGTAAGTAATAGTAAGTAAATATTTATTTAGCAACAAGAATGTTGAAATGAATAGTACAATAACAATAAGTAAATATAAATGTATACCAAGTAATAAAATAATGCATAGGCTTAAAAAATCAACAGACCTCTAAAAATAGTAATATTCTCAGATTTCTTGCGGTCATTTTCAGTGTACACAGAATATATAGCCATTTTCACTTTTTTTTTAAATTTCAGGATGACAGATTTGCGCTTAAAAGATTACTGAAAATTGGTGATGATGTAAACATTCCAATCCCAGACCCAGCAGAGTATATGATTGAGAATGGAGATGAACCGGCAGCTAAGAAGGCAAAAATGGACACTGTGTCTAACAATTATCTTCAGGGTATGTGTTTTTAGCACTTCAGCAAAGCCTTCAGTGATTAAGTCAGACACGCCCACAAAACTGACCAATGAACAGGCCTTCAACATGATATGCAAATGAGGCCGATTTCGCCGTTTTGCACATTCCCGTAAAGGTTACAGATGTGATTCTTATATGAGTAGATAGATCTCTCTGAGACCTTCAAAATAATAGGTCATACGTTTCTGAGAAGTTAATAATTGCTTCGTAAGTTGCCAGTAAACTTTTGAAGTGGAGAGGAATCCTGGGCGCTGATTGGCCTAGACGCTCGTGACGTAAATAGATTTTTAACCGGCCTAGCAGCGGAGGCCGGTTAATACAGGAGCTGTAAATGGATCAGGTGAAACCATAAACAGTAGGCATAAACTGCAACCACAAAGCAGATGTAAACCACGTTTGGGTTTTTCCCCATTGTGACCTTAATATTTCACTTACAGTTATGAAATTTGGTGCAGGTATGGGACTCAGGGTATGGATTGGGAAAATATCGAGAAATCCAAGATGGCTGCCGTTTTGTGGCGGCCATTTTGGCAGCCATCTTTCTTCATTCTTGAACTGCCAATTGTCACCTTAATATTTCACTTGCAGTTATGAAATTTGGTGCAGGTATGGGACTCTTGGTATGGATTGGGAACATGTCGAGAAATCCAAGATGGCTGCTGTTTTGTGGCGGCCATTTTGGCTACCATCTTTCTTCATTCTTGAACTGCCCATTGTGATCTTAATATTTCACTTACACTTATGAAATTTGGTACAGGTATGGGACTCTGGGTATGGATTGGGAACATGTCGAGAAATCCAAGATGGCTGCCATTTTGTGGTGGCCATTTTGGCAGCCATCTTTCTTCATTCTTGAACTGCCCATTGTCACCTTAATATTTCACTTACAGTTATGAAATTTGGTACAGGTATGGGACTCTGGGTAAGGATTGGGAACATGTCGAGAAATCCAAGATGGCTGCCGTTTTGTGGCGGCCATTTTGGCAGCCATCTTTCTTCATTCTTGAACTGCCCATTGTGACCATAATATTTCACTTACAGTTATGAAATTTGGTACAGGTATGGGCCTCTGGGTATGGATTGGGAACATGCCGAGAAATCCACGACAGCGGCCATTTTGTGGTGGCCATTTTGGCAGCCATCTTTCATTCTTGAACTGCCTATTGTGACCTTAATATTTCACTTGCAGTTATGAAATTTGGTGCAGGTATGGGACTCCGGGTACGGATTGGGAACATGTTGAGAAATCCAAAATGGCGGCCATTTTGGGGTTGCAATTTTGGCAGCCATCTTTCTTCATTCTTGAACTGCCCATTGTGACCTCAATATATTTCACTTAGAGTTATAAAATTTGGTACAAATATGGGCCTGTGGGTATGGATCAGGGACATGTTGAGAAATCCAATATGGCAGCCATTTTGTGGTGGTCATTTTGGCAGCCATCTTTCTTCATTCTTGAACTTCCCATTGTGACCTTAATATTTCACCTACAGTTATGAAATTTGGTACAGGTATGGGACTCTGGGTAAGGATTGGGAACATGTCAAGAAATCCAAGATGGCTGCCGTTTTGTGGCGGCCATTTTGGCAGCCATCTTTCTTCATTCTTGAACTGCCCATTGTGACCATAATATTTCACTTACAGTTATGAAATTTGGTACAGGTATGGGCCTGTGGGTACGGATTGGGAACATGCCGAGAATTCCAAGACAGCGGCCATTTTGTGGTGGCCATTTTGGCAGCCATCTTTCTTCATTCTTGAACTGCCCATTGTGACCTTAATATTTCACTTACAGTTATGAAATTTGATACAGGTATGGTACTCTGGGTATGGATTGGGAACATGTCGAAAAATCCAAGATGGCTGCCATTTTGTGGTGGCCATTTTGGCAGCAATCTTTCTTCATTCTTGAACTGCCCATTGTGACCTTAATATTTCACCTACAGTTATGAAATTTGGTACAGGTATGGGACTCCGGGTATGGATTGGGAACATGTCGAGAAATCCAAAATGGCGGCCATTTTGGGGTGGCAATTTTGGCTGCCATCTTTCTTCATTCTTGAACTGCCCATTGTGACCATAATATTTCACTTACAGTTATAAAATTTGTTACAAGTATGGGCCTGTGGGTATGGATCAGGGACATGTTGAGAAATCCAAGATGGCGGCCATTTGGGCAGCCATCTTTCTTCATTTCTTGAACTGCCCATTGTGACCTCAATATTTCACTTAAGAGTTACGAAATTTGGTACAGGTATGGGGCTGTGGGTATCAGACAGGAACATGTTGAGAAATCCAAGATGGCAGCCACTTTGTGGCAGCCATTTTGGCAGCCATCTTTCTTCATTCTTGAACTGACCATTGTGACCTTAATATTTCACTTACAGTTATAAAATTTGGTACAGGTATGGGCCTGTGGGTATGGATTCGTAACATGTTGAGAAATCTAAGATGGCGGCCATTTAACAGCCATCTTTCCTTTTTTTTAGAAATCTGTTCAAACTGCATTTATTCTATGCTAATAGTCTAGCATCTTCCAATCAACTATTTCTCCTATCTTCCAATATCAGTTGCTCAGTGGTTTAAGCAATGGCACCTTCAATTTCATTGCGCTAGGTCGGTTTTGAATCCGCGGATTCTTGTTAATATGTGGTGCTGGAAGGATTCGTCTAGGGTAGATTCTCTGGGTGGTTTTTAGATATTAAATAGTCTGATTTTTATGAAAGATAGAAGTTTGATTTGAAAAAAAAAGTATTCCCACCTTTGAGTAAATCTCTGATTTAGATATATTTTTCATCAAGTTGTCATTCATATCTTGTCTGTCCTGTTGTCTGGTTGTTGAAGCAGGCAGATCAGTGAAGTATCTGTATATTATTGTTGGCATCTTCCAATGGTCCCAAATAGGTACGACTGTAAGGTTGCTGATCGACAATCATTTCAGCTGCTATGTTAGCCAAGAGTGTAGCACATCGGATAAAATAAAATTATTTTCTCCTTTTCCAGGTTCCAAAGTTCTATTGTTACCAAATGGAGTGGCAAACACAAATAGGAATATTGTAGAACTGATTGACTTAGTGAAACCACATATCGTTGAGTTAATCGAACACTCAAACCATGTAAGTAATCCGATGTCTAATTGGAATTTCAGTAAACTTTTGGCATGTTATCCTGAGGAATTTTGATTACAGATTTTCGGTGTCTGATGCTGTGATACATTTGTAAATTTTCAGATCAAGATGTGGATTGCCTACCTCATTCCCAGAATAGAAGATGGAAATAACTTTGGAGTTCAAGTTCAGGTTTGAATTTCAGTCTTTCAATTGCACATAATATTATTCAATTATTGATTCAATGGGGCATTTCAAAGGATTTCTTCTAATTCTCAATTAATGCCAAGCACGTTGGGCAGCTCTTATGTGCTTTTTGTGCCTAAAAAAGTCAATAAATTTGGTATTTCCTGAAAGAGGTCTATCTGAGTTGCTGCCGGTTCTTAAGCTGCGCAACATTACCTAGCTTTTTAGCATACATTTTCAATATTTTTTTTAAATCTTAAATCTTGCTAAGATTCCTAGTTTTATTGGGGTGAGGGTTGGTCTAGTAGTAGCATGCTGAACTGCCCAGCGCTGGGTCCAGGGTTGGAATCCAGCTCTTGCCGGGTCACCTAGGCCTATGTTGGACGGCTATTTCAATCATCCTTTCCCGTTGCTGTGTCCTCCTGTCCTAATTAGCCAACTAAGTGCATAAATACAGGACATGAAGCCCTAATCATCCATCAATCTTAGTTTTGCCTTGCTGAATTGAATCTTTTTGTTCCCAGGAAGACACAATGGCTGAAGCACGACAGACGGAAGCAGATGCAGCAACCTACTTGGACCAAATCTCTCGATACTTCATGACCAGAGGCAAAATTATCGCCAAGATCGCAAAATACCCACATGTTGTAAGTTGAAGTGTATTACTGTAAATCCATTTTGAGACGCTCTTGACTTTCCTCTGGAATTTGACAATTCTGCCTATCCTATGAGGCACTCATTCTGACCAAAAACTCATTCTTAACCCTTAACGGACTGAAGTCACATTATGTGCATCCCCAGCT
Organism: Platynereis dumerilii; assembly: GCA_026936325.1. NCBI lineage: Eukaryota > Metazoa > Annelida > Polychaeta > Phyllodocida > Nereididae > Platynereis > Platynereis dumerilii. The sequence continues at coordinate 85,620,360 of JAPTHN010000001.1, read as the reverse complement.
TACTGCCTGCTGGGTCATTTATGCTGCTGATGACGTCACAAAGGACAGATTGTTGTCCTGGTAAATTGTTTTGTTGGAACTGCCCAGTCTGGTAAGGGTTAAGAAGACTGGTTTGTGTCTTAACATGAATGTCTTTTAAAATAAGATTCATCCTCAACACAACTCATTTGAGAGACTCTTTCTATGCATGACTCATTCTAAATAACTCATTCTAAACAAGACAGTCAATCGAAATTAGACAGATTTGAAGAAAGTCATTCTGTATACATTCTCAATCTGGGCTCATTCTAAAGCAGACTGATTCTAAACATGATTGTGAAGTCATTGTGAACATAACAAAAGGCTTGTCTAATGATTTGTTTGGTTGATTTGTTAATTCAGCAAGACATCAGGAGAACAGTCCAAGAATTAGACGAGAAAGAGTTCATCAGTTTGCGTTTGGTCTGTTGTGAACTACGAAACCATTATGTAAGTATACATTTGTTTCCTGATTATAAAACTATTCTTTTTTTAAATGAAGGAATTTTTTTGCTGCAAAATCTGCTGGGAACTTTTTGAAATGGGCTAGTGATGTAATATGTTACAATAGTTACCAAAGTGAAATAAAATCAATGTTACAAATTTTATTTTTCGATCCTGTTGATAATATGAAGTCGAGCATCCATTTCACTCTTTCTTGCCTCTAGTTCTGATGACTGACAATTCTTTTCTATTAAAGAGAAAGGATGTTAGGCGCACTGAAACAGTTTCTTTCCCTAACTGACCCTAAGCTTTTCTAATTTTATGTTAGCGTTTCATGTTGCTTGTAAATTTGATACATTTATTATCTTAACAATCCAGTTGAATTGACTTTCCCCTGTTTTGTCTTCCAGGCTAACCTTCATGATGTCATTATGAAGAACATTGACAAAATTAGGAAACCAAGGTCTTCAAATTCACACAGCATGTATTAAAAACTCATTAAGTATAAAAAACATATAAAGTCAACTTTTATTTCTTTTCTCTTGTTTATTTCCTCTTTTACATGCCATTTTACTCCTGAAAAAAATCTTTTAGTTGGTTGCAACAAAAGTCATGTATGCAAATAACAAGGATCTGGCTTCTAAGCTTACAAAGAAAATGTTGAGATGTATATATATTGTGCTTAGGAGCGGTTGTATACGCAGAATATTATGAACTATACAAAAGTGTTTTGTTGTCGTTTAATCACATGACTAAAATGTAAATTACTGTCCAAAATTGTGAACATGTTTTAAGACTTATGTATTTAACAAAAATGAAGGAAAAATAAAAAGTGAACAGGTTTTACAGAAATTGATTTTTCTGCTTTAAACAATTCAACAAATTAAAAATTTTGTACAGATTTTGTTTGATTACTATTATTTACAAACACATATTTTCCCATGGTGGTCTCAGAAATTTTTTTCACGGAGCTTGGGAGATTTTTTTGTCGAAAACTTCCTTGTCCTGCTATATCTGAAATCCTGATTAGTTGGTGCAGATTTGTTTAAAAGCGTCTGTTTATGACCCCGTGAGTGTCATCTAACTTCAAATTCTTTAAAATTAAATCCTGAAATTTTTGAGCTTTGTGGTGAATGCTGGTCCTTGAGCAATTTAATGAAAATGAAGGAAAAATGAACAGGTTTTACTGAAATTGACATTTCTGAGAACAACATTTTGTTCGAGGTTATTTGATTACTATTATTTACAAATGCATATTTTCCACTGAGGTGTCTGGGAGATTTAATTTGTCAAAAAGTCACTGTCCTGCTATATATAATGAAGTCCAGATTAGATTGTGTACATTTGTTGAAAAGGGCCAGTTTATGACCCTGTGAATGTCATCTGAGGTCACTTATATCCTGAAATTTGTGATGAATCTTATGTCTTTGAGCAATGGCCGTTTAATCTTATGGAGTTGTTTGCTGCAAATATGGTCAGCTATATAATGTGATGAATGTCTTTTGTTTAATTGAGGTGCTTTCTCTTGGAAATGGAATGGAGAGTCCGGTCTTTTTGAGTCCATATGTGGCTATTGCAGTGAGTTTGTATTTTTAGCTGAGTGAGCGCTTTCAAGAGCTCAATTAGCTGTTGACGAACGTAAGAAATGAAAATGCATCGTTAAGATATGATACATAGCCTTGAGGAGGTGCGACTCTCGGTGACAGCTCGTTTGATTTTGGTCATGATGACTGCCTCCTTAAAAGAAATCTTTGTTCCTGCGCGTGATGGGAGGTTGGCGATTTGTGAGGCAGTGTTAGGGTTGTTCGGATCAGAAATCAACAGTGAATGGTATCTGCCGTCTTCTTTGCCTATCACTATAACATTGCTTGTTGGGGAAATGGCGAAGGAACTGATCTTGGCTTTAGAGTAGTACTTTCCGATAACTGTAGCATCCTCCAATCTGATAAGAACAACAGCATGACCATTCCCTGTTAAGAAGAGAACATACTTGTCGTCTGCTGTGAAGAAAGCTTCTGGTTTGATTCTGTATTCTAATCCTCCTGGGAGTAAAGTCTTCTGCACTGCTCCTGAAGAAATTGAAATGATATTGAGCTCCCCAGTAATTTTTGATTGAAGACCGAGAGTACCTGAAGCATTGCTGGAGCCATTCCAGTTCGGTATAGACTTGATGAACTTCTTGGTTTTGATGTCGTAAATGCTGGCTTTCTCTGAACGTACAATGATGACGGAAGATGCCGAATTGTTCAGGCATTTCATGTCCTTCACATCTTGAAAAGTGCCACATACTATTGGTATAGACGGTTGTTGTTCACTGCCTGTTCGGGCATGGTACACCTTAAGGATATCCAGTTTGCCATTTTTCGCTGGTACAACTAACTTGTTGCCCACTAAGCAGCATTTGAGGAACTTGCTACTCTCAAAAACAAATTGGTACTCCGTCTTTCCTGACGCTATTGATCGACAGACTCCCAGGCCTGAATTGTGACCTTCTTGAGAAACGGCCAGAACCATCTTTTCTCTATCGATGAAGAGGAGATGCTTTATGCCTGTTTGAGCACATTCAATCTTCTTGGAGCCGTTCTCAGCCTCCCAGACGTGGAAGAAACCGGTTTCTTGGGCTGTGACAACCATGTCGTTAAAAGTAGCGTGGATTGTGGAGTCTGCGCTGACTATTCTTGTCCCATCGGAGGTGATTAAGGCTGTGTTCACCTTGCTGTTACTCAAATTGGTATTAATTGTCACTTTGCACTGTCCTGTGTACAGATCCCAAACCTTCATCACCTTTTGAGACATCGTGAGAGCATGCTGGTTGTTGGTCGACAGAACTATGTCCTCGATAATGCTGTCATGTTTTTCCACAGTGAATGTTATCCCTTTCAAGTTGTCCAAGTTCCAAACGTTGATGGAATGGTCGAAGGAGCTTGAGATTATCTTGTTTCCGAATGCCGCAGGCACTGACACCAGGGAGATGATTCTCTTGTAGTGGATTGAAGGCAATCTTTTCGGTTCCTTTGAGAGGTCGTTCAAATCCCATACGTAGATGGCTTTCCGGACTGCTGCTGCCATCTTAGTTGAACAGTTGGAGAAGCAAAGTAACTCTGAAGTTCCTGTTTTGCTTGGAAGGTTTCTCTGATCTGTTGGTAGGTTGACTTCAGTCTTGTCCTGAGTTTTTAGATTGAAAACAAGGAATCCGTACATGATAGTGCCAGCCAGCCATTGTTTGCATTGAGACAAAGTGATTGCTGTCAAGAGTTCCGCACTGCGTCCTATTGTGCCGTCTTCTGTCCAAGTGTTATTAGCATACTTGTGACGCATGATGTTCACAGGGTCATATCTAGCTGGGTTGTAATTCTGCGCTTCTTCTGGGTCAGGCTGACCACTTTGACAAGCGTATAAGGCACTGAAGTCGTCTGTGAAACACAATGGCCCTTTGCATGTAAATGCTGGCATTTTGCTGCCTGGAAACTCGACATAGAAGCCGTCTCCTAAACCATTTAATGGATTTTGGCTGCCTTCTTTGTCATTACATTTTTCGTTTTCCTCACTGATATCCTGATCATCGTCTAACTGCCCCGTTCGATTGATGAAGCAAGGCTCACCGGAAGGCATCAGGTTGATCTGTACGAGACTTTCATTTTCATTTGATCTCTTCTGAACATCAAGACAATTTCCTGAGAGGTCTAATGTGTACAAGGTGTCTCTATTGAAAAGCCAAATTTTTTCATTAGATATACACGTGCCCCGGATGGGGTGTTCACAATCTTCTAGCTTTGGGAGACGCTGGAACTTGTTCGTCAGGAGGTTGAATAAAAAGACCTCGTTTACCTGGCTGCAGGCAACTGCAGTTGTGGCATCAGGTGAAACTGACATGTATCGCAGTACTCCTGTGAACTCGGGTATTTTTATGCGACTCAAGTATTCTCCAGTGGTGATGTCCCATGACATGATCATGTTGGATGCGGACACCAACGTCGCTTCGGCTTCTATGATGGTGACAGAAGTTGGTGCCCAAGGATGACCTTCTAACATGTGCATCAGTGGTCCTCCTGGTGTGTGATTTGAATGCACCAAAGGAATAAGGGCATTGCTGTTCAGGCCTTTGTCATCACATTGCACAATCAACTGCTGAATACGTTTGTGCTCATTGTGCTTGTAATACGGCAGCAGTCGTGATGTTATCTCTTGAACCACCATCTCCGGGCACTGATTTATTGCAAACAATCCTAACTTCAATGCATCGTGAACGAGTCGCAGCGATGGGTTTTCTTTTTTGGCCAAAGCATCGACATAGTCAGCAATGACTTCTGTGACCGATACAGCTTTTGTCTTTGTTGCTATCCACTCAATATTGAACAGAACGTTGTTGTACAGATCATCAATTCTGTTTCCGGCTCTTATCAAGTGGTAAGGCATTTCGTTCAATTTCCTGAAGTTGTAGCGTGTTCCTCCAGCCGTGTCTCGAAAGATCAACGGCTGCTCTGCCACTTGTCTGTCAACAGCATCTTCCCTGGCAGGTGGATTTAGCTTCATTTGCCGCTCAGTATATTTGAAAGGTTTTCGAACGCCATGCCATTTACCTAAGAAGTAATCCGCCATATTGGAGTGGATCCTTCCCTTGACATTACCATTCTGATTCTCGAAGTACCTGTTTCTGGCACACGTTATGAACTGTCTATGGTACCAGTATATCACACTGGTGCCGTCAGCTTCTTGTTCAGTGATGTAACTCTCCATATCTGATCTCAGTCTTGCCCAAAGTAATGGTGGAATTCTTCGCATTGTTGTTGGTGGTAGATGATATTGGTAAACATCATTGAGGACGTCTTCATCCAGAGAAAGGAGATCATCCAGTTCATTCTCAGTGACGCCATGTTTAGCAGCTGTGATGAAGCGCAGAGCTTGTCTCACAAATACTTCGCCATGCTTCATCTCCAGTCGCTGGAACAAGAACTTGATACTGGCATGAATGGTGTCTGCCAGAACGGTGCTGTTCTGAGGATCGTATGACTTCCATCTGCTTACTTCGTCACTGATCAGGCTTACAAATAAAGGCATGTTGCAGTTTTTAAGAGCATTCTGGACAATGTTTTGCTGATCTTCTGTCAGTTTTCTCTTGAGTGCAGCAAGGTGGCATTTCAGCATCTCAAATCCCAACTCTTCGCCGAGCTGAGGAACTTGAATTAGCGAGTCTTTGTGGTTCTGAACCAATTGTTTTGACTTGGTTAACAAGTCCAAATCTGGTAGCAAAGCAAATGATATGACTAATTTGACATTTTGGGGCAAAACTGATGGAATCCAAGAAAGTTCATGAGCTCCATCAGCAGAAGACAACTGGTCTAAGGAATCCAGGAAGATGTATAATGGCCTTTTTTCTGTGGAAATTTCTGATATCAGTTTCTTGAAGAATGTAGTCAATTGGTTCACATCAGCGTAGAGGGGAAAAGGCTTTTTGTACAGAGTGCAGATTTGCTGACACAAACCCTTGATCAGTGGAATTAATGAAGAGGAAAACTGTGAAGTTCCAAGAAATCTTATGATACAGACAGGATGAGTGCTGCTGTTGGCTGACTGTATTTCTTTGGAGGCCTGAAGAAACAAACAATAATGTGGACTTTTAGTTTCAAAAACCTGTAAGATTCTAATCGGCAAAACTGAAGATCATATTTATGAAAACCTACCATATGGAAGGACTTTGCCATCAATGATGTTTTCCCGCTTCCACTGTTTCCGTATACTAAAAGAGGATTGGTCATCGTTCGAACTTCAAGGAAGTTTTTAATTTGGCTGACCAAGTCTTCTCTGCCTTTGAATTTGGATGATATTTTCAAGCACATGGTCAAATGCCTTAAAACCTCATTGTAAAGAGGGTCTGTGTCAGTTTTTCTGTGCTGCATACTCTTGTCTATCATTGATTTGAGCTTTGATTCAAAGGTAGTCGCAAAGTTTTCCAAATGCTTGGTGATATTTCCACCTTTCTGCCACTCGCAGGGCTCCAGAACGACTAGGTTATCCTTTGGCAGGTGACCCTGCAGACGCTCCCGAAGATCGTTCAACAACTCTTTGGCCTCCACATCATCCGTTCCATCATCCTTTATATCTTTGAATGACCACGCTGATGGATCTTTGGAAGGTGTCAATTCTTCAAGGTTGGAGATTGTTCGCAAGAATACCAAACAGCTGTCCTCTATGTTCTTCACTGTGGGATTCAGGCAACCATGCCACACTTCCCTTTCTGTGACTGCACAAACAAAAACAGGGACTGTTAAATAAATGACATTACTCAATACTCAATGATACTACATGCTAAGTGAGATTTCTGAAAGCATATATTGTGAATGTGTTTTTTAAGTTCCTCATCTGATTTTGAACGTTGTTTTGAAAGGATTATGTCAAGTTATATTGCATTTATGAAATATAAGTGATTGAGTCCCTCTGACTGTCACAATGATATACACAATTACACGTAAGTAACTCAAAATGGCATAATCCAATGTTGCAGCAATGTTGTGACAGTGTTGTTTTGGCAACATCGCAATGTTGTAAATTATGTTGAATTGTATGGTTAGGTAGAAATTATGTCACATCGTTGTGAAGCAACGTCAAAACATTTTGAAAAAATCTAAGCATTGTGTTCATGTTGTAGCAACATAATTTCTAGACGGACTGACTAACCTATTCAATTACACCAATGTCATCCAATTGTGGTGAAACATTGTCAGGGCAATATGATTGTAGTCTTAACTCACAGTACTCACCTGACATATTAAGTTGGTGCGCGACCTTCTTTGGTAGCTTTCCGCGCTCGACCATGACCTCGCTGACCTTGTGCATTATCTGGGTCAATCTGTTGGAATCCCTTTGCCACTGGGCCATTGCATCCATTCTGAGATTATCATTTCTCTGTAAAATACAAACACCAACATGTCATTTGGCTTTCTGATACCTCAGAAAATGGCTGGAAGTCCACATGGAACTTTTTCAGAAAGATTTGAACTCATAACACGGGTGACACTTTTTCTTCTCACTGAACATGCCCAATCGTCACCCGGAACCGGAATGGGAGAGCTTTACTAAAGCAGGAAACAGTTTGTCACATGGTACAAAACATTTGACCCTCGTACTCCCACCTATTTAATTGCAGTTAGACATATCACCAAGATACTTTTAGTTCATTAGAAAAGCCGGTATCTAACTGACAATTTTGCTTGTAAGCACCCTGCTAAGGATTTTACGCTGTTAACAAAAGCAATTAAACGATCAGATTATTGTTTATTTTGCAAAAACTACAAGTTGAAAGGTATAATAGAAGAAGCGTATGATGTCTAAGTCAGTTAGACACCTCATTGTCGGATTCTAACATGCCTTTTTGTCAGTTAGATCCCTCCCTTTGCCTCTGGTTGGGATCTACCTGACAAAAATGCATGTTACAACCCTCCAAATCAGTGTCTAACTAATATATAGAGAAGCCAGGAACACAATTTGCGAGCAGGCACAATGGCGCCTTCCTACTCCCTTCCAGGCAATAAAAGGGTCGAGTCTTGATTTCGGAAACAATTACTTGTCAGTTGTCACACACAAAAGGCATTTTACCTGCAGGAATGTATACACACACATTTCTTTGTATAAGTAGTCTTTCTAAAAAAATTAATTATTAACAGAACCGCACAATGTGATATCTTCCTCATAGTTGCTTATATTCCCTAAAAAAAATTGACAAGAGAGTGGTGCTTACGGAATTGAGGTAATGTCGGTACACTGCAGATATTGGCAGCTGAGTATACATTGGTCCAGGAAAAGTGACATTTTCATCCAGTTTGTACCATTTATGGAGAAGTTCTTGGTCATCTCGGGAACTAAACTCACAGATGCGGTTGAAGTATTTTTCATTGATGGCTGTCGGTATTGGTCTGTAACCGTATCTTTGACCGATAACTGCCTGAAGATGCAAACAAAAAACACAAAGGATTAATTTTGGTAACTATTTGGAATCAAGGAGGAACCTTATAAAATCATGAAGCTGCCAAACTCAAATGATTGAGATTTGAAGACATTTTTAGACACTTGTTCCAGAATCACAGGATAGTAAAATCCAGCAACTCTCATTGGTCAGCCTATGAGTATACTCCATATCCAGATATAGAGGAAAAGATGTTAACAGTTTCTCTGAATGTTATCCTCACATAGCGGTTTTGGCAGATTCTTTTTCATTGAAAGCTAGAACTACCTTAAAATGGGGTTACTTTCACCCTTTTGAAGCACCAAATTGTGTGTTCTGAGAAAAACTATTGGTTGAATATCAATAGTTTTGTGCCATAACACAGCCAGTGTATTGTGGTTTTCATCTGTCAAGAAGCTTTCCAAAATCAATGATGGTTGTTATGTTTTATTACATAATTAAAGGGTCGGCCAAAGTAACCCCGGAGTTGATAAGCTTGCACTTGAACCACCCAGAACAAAGTAGACACTTCACTGCAAAATCACACTTTGGTACAAATCTGCCTTTTCCCAGAATGGCCTTCACAAGAAGGACTGGTGTCATGATATTGAAACAAAATTAATGTACATAAAAAGTAGACATGTTACTCTGGCAGATGCAAAAAGAAATTTCCTGGTATCTATATTGGTTTGAGAGATACAGGATACTGAATCTTTTCTCATTTGGCAGCAAAGGTAGGACGGAACGGCCAAATTAACCCCGTTTTACGGTACGTAAAATCTTTTCCAGGTGATATGATGATAATTACTTCTAGTCAACTTTTATAGATCTCCAGTATGTCTGCACACAGGCACCTGCTCAATGAAGTATAGGCTGTAAAAATTAGAAGGTCTTACAATAAAGTTGGGTCCTTCAGAGATTTTCTGGCATGCCTCCAGTTCCTTTAGGCAAAGCTGAGTGGTCATGTGGTCATCAGTGGCTTCGTCTCTTACTCCCCACCTCATGTCTACCACCTGAAAAGAAATTGGTATGAACATGCATGTGTCTGGAGATGATACAGTAACAATTCGATTGTGTAATTGCAAGAGGACTGGAGATATACGTGGACTGCTCAGTTAACATAATCATTGCAAATATGTTGGAAAAATGTTGCACTGACCTGGAATTGTAAGCCATGTTTGTCCATGCTGTACTTCTTCAACTTTGGAAAAGTGAATTCCATCAGTTTATCTCTCTCATTCTTCATATCTGTAATTTAGACAAAACTAATAATTCAATTTGTAATATCGGTGATCTGAATTGCTTTCATTTTAGATACATGAATACTGAGATAATATTGTGTCCCTGCGGCTGAATAAAGTACTTCGGAAAGTAAAATTCACTCACACCAGGTTATTACCGTAAAATGGGGTTACTTTGGCCATTCCGTACGACTAAAAAGCAGATTTGCCAAAAAGAGAGATTTTGCAGGGATGTGTCTTCTTTGTTCTGGGTGGGTCATGTGCAAGCTTACGCAGTGAAAATTGTGGACGATTTTTAAAGATAATATATCACAGTTTCAAACTATACAGGATTTGTTTATATGTTATGCAATTTAGTGAGTTTGGGACTATGGCCAATGTTACCCCAAATCTCCAAGTCAGTGACGGGGTTACTTTGGCCACCCCTGGAAATCGCAATTGGCAAAAGTTGGAACAGTTTGTAGTTAATAGCAGTCAAGGAGGTATAAACCTTGATTTGACAAACAGGTGTATGACCCTGAAAATTATGTTGACTGTCATAGATGCTAAAAAATACCATGAATGGTCCAATGCAATAATTGCAATTTATGTCTTTTAACAAGCATAACATAGCGATGATGTACTGGCTGCTGGGGAAGCTGTGAACCACCGTAGACATGATTTCATCCAAAATAGCAATAGACAAAGTTATTTCATCTTTGATTATTTTTTATGGTGTTTGTCAATATAATATGTTACATAGGGGAATTATGCAAAAAATAGAAAATTAGAATAGAAATATAAAACCCCATATGATTGATAAAAATTGTTGAAAATGACTACTTTTATGACTGGTAGCATATCTTACATTCTTCGATTATTGTGACCTAAAAACTGGGGAATGTTCACACTATGTTGTTCTGAATTAGGAGGCAGTACAGAGAGTGTAGTACATGTATCAATACTTAATTTTTCTTCGGAAATCTGCGAATGAGTCACAACTAATTCTAGGTTACAAAATTTACATTCCTCGGCTTACTGGGTGTCCACAATATCATAACTAATTAAATTCTACTGCAGTACATGGTATTACATACTCAAAATCTAAGATGGCCAAAGTTACCCAAACTCTAGGGTTACTTAAATCGACCCTTTAATTATATGATAAACATAGTCATAGAGCCATCATAAATTTTGGAAAGCTTTTTGACAGATAAAAACCTCAATGTACTGGCTGTGTTATGGAGCAAAACTGTTGATATTCAACAAATAGTTTTTCTCAGAACACAAATTTGGTGCTCCGTAATTGCCTAAGTAACCTCGTTTTACTGTATATTACTTTTGTGATGTGCCTCACACACAAGAGTTGAAAGTTCCTACAGAGTAGATCCTGATCTTTACTTTTTAATATGATATTTTGTAATGTTTCTTAATTCCTACCTGAAAATGTTGAACTCAGGAAGATGCGGATGATGTTTGAGCTGACTGGTGGAAGGTCGTTCATGTTACCGGCCAACACAGCTGATTTCTTCGCCGTATTTAACGCTTCATCTTTAGCCAAGAATGCAGAACTTTTCCGGCTGACGAAACTCACGGTTCGTGTGATCCCACTGCGAACTTTGGTTGTTGTGGGTCGAGTTTTTCCATTTCTGGGTTTTGGTGGTGGAGTGTCTGCCATTTTGCTCCTTTGCCTTACTTGGGTGAACCTGTGAAGTGATATTACAGAATGTATATATATGTTGGCTATCACCTGACAACCAATGCTTCTTGTTATACATGTTGACCAGACATTTGTGAATGTTTGTCTCAATATTTGCACATTTGAGGGGCCACCAAAAAGCACAGCCTTGACAACAACTCTGTCATCATCTAAAATATACCATCAACAACAACTTAACTGTGAATTTTTTTTTAACTAGGTAGAAATGTATAGCCTCACAGGAGTATGTGACACAATAAGCCATTTGGAACAAATTACATAGTGACACAGTTGTCTTCTGTCAACTTTTTATAGAAATGACTTGTGTAGATGTAAGTCAAGTCAAAAATAAACTTTGATTTATTATATAATGTCTGCCAAAGTGTGTTTTATTATTGAGGAAGTGGTGTTCCACTTCCTCTTTGGAATCGTCCGAGTTGTAAAAATGCTGGACTGAGAGGGACAGAATTCTGGGTTGGTTTTTTGGTTTCCTGGGCCAATCTAACCTCCAAAAACTATCGGCATTGGCCTTTTATCTAATTAAAAGTCCCATGTGGGTTCTCACGATGTCGTCCTTGCTGTCTAACTTGACAATTCTTCCTCGCAAATTTCAACAAAAAGGACTCTACAGATTCATTTTTGCATTGAATTTCGCGCTGTCAGGGACAACCTAATTCGCGGGCCCAGAGCGCGGGACGGGACGCAATCGCGGGATTAACTGTAATTTGCATGGACAGTCTTGACAAGCTGGAAATTAGTAGGTTCATGCTCTCTGTAATCAATTGATTACAAGAACCTGCCAAATGCAGACATAATAGTGACATTGAATTTAATTGCACTTTAAATGACACCTTTGTCATTTCATGGCCAATTGGCCATTGAACTTGGAAGGTGTCACCATTAATTGCATTTAATCCAGAATGACACTCTCTGTAATCCATTGATTAAAAGATCTGACAAATAAAGACTGATTGTCAGATTGAATGTAATTGCACTTTAAATCAAGACTTTATCATTAAATGCCCTTTCATTTTTTGATCAATGAGTTAAAACACCATCTTATGCTGACTAAAGTTTCTACTATGTAGATCAAATGCTGATCAAGATGCAGGCCAAATGCAAACAAAAGATCCAGACCAAACATCAGTTAGTATTTTTGATATTTTGAAATAATTACTAACTTACAAAAAATTATTAATCTAAAATTTTTCTTTTAAAATAATTACTAACTTACAAAGAAAAATTAATCTTAAATTTCTTCTAAATAAATTTATGTAAGTTTTAAATAGGCCTATACTGTGGTAGGAGAATGTATAGATCCCTGATGGCCTTCCAGTTGGTTCACATAGTCTGAACTTGGTCTTCCAGACTCCTTTACCCCCACAACTGTTTCTTTTAGGGATGGTCTGCAGGACCTGCATGGCCCACATTTTACACAAAATCAGCAGTGCCAACGGGTACATTCGTTTCGTTGCTCCAAAGTGCTCCTGGAGTGGAGTAGTTCACTCCAGATCATTCGTTTTGCACTTCCGGGAGTACAATGTAGTTTGGAGTAGATTGGAGTAGATAGGAAGTACTCCAAGAAATTGGGATATCCCATGACGTATGATTGTTTACATAAATAAATGACACTTCAGAAGCTTTGATTTAGTGCCTGATTGCTTTGTTTCGATGTGGATTGCTGCAATTCCATTGACACAATTAAAGCAATCCATTGGATGTGCCAATTACAACATAAATTGCTGTTCGCAAGGGAATCCTTGTAGCTAGGGAACCCCCAAATAATGACGTTCCTAAGTACTCCTTTCCATTCGATTCTGACCAAGCTTGGAGTAAACTACTCCAAGTTGGAGTAGTTCACTCTCAGAGTAGAAACGTCACTTCCTGGAGTAGTTTGGATTACTTTAGAGCAGGTGAATCGAATGTACCCAATGTAACGGGGATTCTGATTGGTCAAGACCGAAGGTCACATGCAAACTGGTCTATGTATGGCTCTGGAGCCATAATAGCCTAAATCAATGCAGAAAGATCAGGCATTTTTTCTAGATACTGATGTGAAAACCAGATGAATGACAGTGGCGCTAGTGACGGAAATTGTAAGCGCATAGATAAACACATGAATTCCATGGTAACGGAATCACAGAAAAATCACAAAAATTACACTTTCATGATGCATCACAACATTTGTGTTTGCAGAAATAATGACTTAGTGATCAATTGACTTAAATGAATATGAACTAACATTTTTGATACATAAAAAGCTATAAAATGTCTCTGATTAGCCGAGCAGTTTTTTACAGCAGGCTGAACACAGCGTAACGGAATCACGGACAAAAACAGCAAATTTTGTTACTATTTTATTGTCTGATTTATGAAAACTGCTCCAACTATGGAAAAGATAGACTGACCGTGATCATCCCAGGGGTACAATCTAAAAACATTTTAATATCAATAATGTTTGAGATTGCACAGATGACAGTTGTGCTGCCCTCTTTGGGACAAGTTTCGAAAGAGAATTGTGTGATTCCGTTACGCTGTCTGATCTGATTCCGTTACGCTTAATTGAAATTGGCCTATACAGCAACAAAACCCTACCATGGCAAAAATTCTTAAAATTTGTAAATTTCAAGTATATTAGCACTCGGTGATGTCAACATCAAGACCCAACATATCCAGTTGTATTGAAGCCTTAGAAAATAGCATTTTTCTTAATTTTTTTGGCCAAAAAATTGAGATAATTAAAAAAATAATGATTTCTTGGAAATGTTCAGCCGAAAATAATCTAACCGGCACCATTTTTCAAGATTAATGAAAATACCAGATGCGCACACATATCCAGATTAGAAATAATTTTGTTTCATGTAAATATATTGAAATTGCCTTTTCAAGGTCCCTTAAAGTAACAAAAGGTCATGTTTCTGAGCCATTCCCTATTATCATGGAATTCATGAACACAATAAGTGCCATCCAAGTTGAAAGGCCACCACTTCCTTTCATTCCGCTTCGCGGTGTGAGTTCTAGTTTACTTTTCTATCGAAATCGACATGCAAAGATGTGTTTGTTACAGGCAATGATATTATTTTTAGTTTGTCAGGCATTTTGGTAATTGAAACTTATATGTTAACTACTGCAAGTGGGACCTGTATAATCCTCACTCCTCAGTCCTTCACTAACTAGTCATTATAATAGCCAAACAAGGCAAAAAAATCATGAATTGCTGCATGATTTCATGATTTTGGCAATTCTGAAATTACTAAAAGACAAAGTGTGACAGTATGGTTACTTTAATCTACAAAGGAAACACTTACCTCTAACTTATGCTTTTCATCTTAAGTCTGTATGAGTGTATGTTTTGATGTCAACTGTGAGTGAATGTGAACTATGTGAGGTTCAAGTTTGGACTCACAGCAAAACAGTAATCACCTATTAATCCTGACATATAGATTTTCTAATAATTAGGCCCATGTGTCCTATATTGGAATTATTTATAGTAGTTGTATAAAATCAATAATTTGGAGGATTTTCAGATTACTCTTGGTCTGTACTATTATGGTGACTTTGATATTCATGCGAATATTTTCAATTTTTCAAATACTTGTCAGTATTATTTGTGAGGGAGAACAATTGAGCAGGAAAATCTTTAAGATTTTTTTTTTTTAAGAAAAAGATAAGCTAGCTGTAGTGATTACTGATTTCAAATATTAAAATAAGTCTTTTTGACAAAAATTATTTTTTTAAAGATACATTTTTTGCTCTGTTTCTTTACTTTCAACCCTACAAAATGAAAATACTTCAGTAGTAAAAATTTGTGTAAAACCCTAAATACTAGGAAATTTTTTAAAAAATCAACGATCAATAATTTTATAGTTGAAAAGGTCCTGCAGTACATTTTGACTGCTGCAATGCAAAGAAATTTGCATAATCTCTTGAAAAGGCTTAACCATCTGACTCATGTTCGGATAGCCACAATGTTGTGTTCTCCACACTTCTGTGTCATCTTGATGGGGCCTCTTTAAAAGTTTGTGACCCTTTACATTGACATTTAATCCATGCAATCCTTTGAAGGTTGCATTCGGCCTGTGTATTATGGTAGCAAGCCTACATTATGCTCTGTAATTTCACCAAGATCCTTGTCAATCTTTTCTGCCATGCAGATTTACATTTTGCTTAAAAAGTTATTGGGTGGTTCAGGATGTTGTATTCCGTTTCTGTTATGAGAGAGTGGACAAACACAAGGGTTTGCCTAGATTGAGTCTGTTCCAAACACCTCGTCCAATTAGCCTCTTCTCTTTAAGAATTCACCTCGCATCTCAGTTGGCACCAGACTGTTACATGTTTTGTTCCAATATAGGATGGTTATTTGAGAAAGTGGACAAATGGCAACACAAGGGTTTGCCAAGATTGAGTCTATTCCGAACACCTCGTCCAATTGGCCTCTTCTCTTGAAGAATTCATCTCGCATCTCAGTTGGCACCAGACTGTCACATGTTTTGTTCCAATATGGGATGTGGACAAATGGCAACACAAGGGTTTGCCAAGATTGAGTCTATTCCGAACACCTCGTCCAATTGGCCTCTTCTCTTGAAGAATTCATCTCGCATCTCAGTTGGCACCAGACTGTCACATGTTTTGTTCCAATATGGGATGGTTATTTGAGAAAGTGGACAAATGGCAACACAAGGGTATGCCAAGATTGAGTCAATTCCGAACACCTCTTCCTATTGGCCTCTTATCTTTAAGAATTCACCTTGCGTCTCAGTTGGCACCAGACTGTCACATGTTTTGTTCCAATATGGGATGGTTATTTGAGGAAGTGGACAAATGGCAACACAAGGGTTTGCAAAAAATTGAGTCCGTTCCAAACACCTCGTCCAATTGGCCTCTTCTCTTTAAGAATTCACCTCGCATCTCAGTGGGCATCAGAGTGTCACGTGTTTTGTTCCAATATGGGATGGTTATTTGAGAAAGTGGACAAATGGCAACACAAGGGTTTGCAAAAAATTGATTCTGTTCCGAACACCTCTTCCAATTGGCCTCTTCTCTTTAAGAATTCACCTCGCATCTCAGTTGGCACCAGACTGTCACATGTTTTGTTCCAATATGGGATGGTTATTTGAGAAAGTGGACAAATGGCAACACAAGGGTTTGCCAAGATTGAGTCTATTCCGAACACCTCTTCCAATTGGCCTCTTCTCTTTAAGAATTCACCTCGCATCTCAGTTGGCACCAGACTGTTACATGTTTTGTTCCAATCTGGTTATTTGAGGAAGTGGACAAATGGCAACACAAGGGTTTGCCAAAAATTGAGTCTGTTCGGAACACCTCTGCCAATTGGCCTCTTCTCTTGAAGAATTCATCTCGCATCTCAGTTGGCACCAGACTGTCACATGTTTTGTTCCAATATGGGATGGTTATTTGAGAAAGTGGACAAATGGCAACACAAGGGTTTGCCAAGATTGAGTCTATTCCGAACACCTCGTCCAATTGGCCTCTTCTCTTGAAGAATTCATCTCGCATCTCAGTTGGCACCAGACTGTCACATGTTTTGTTCCAATATGGGATGGTTATTTGAGAAAGTGGACAAATGGCAACACAAGGGTTTGCCAAGATTGAATCTATTCCGAACACCTCTTCCAATTGGCCTCTTCTCTTGAAGAATTCATCTCGCATCTCAGTTGGCACCAGACTGTTACATGTTTTGTTCCAATATAGGATGGTTATTTGAGAAAGTGGACAAATGGCAACACAAGGGTTTGCCAAGATTGAGTCTATTCCGAACACCTCTTCCAATTGGCTTCTTCTCTTTAAGAATTCACCTCGCATCTGAGTAGGCACCAGACTGTTACATGTTTTGTTCCAATATGGGATGGTTATTTGAGGAAGTGGACAAATGACAACACAATGGTTTGCCAAGATTGAGGCTATTCCGAACACCACTTCCAACTCGCCTCTACTCTTTAAGAATTCACCTCGCATCTGAGTAGGCACCAAACTGTTACATGTTTTGTTCCAATATGGGATGGTTATTTGAGGAAGTGGACAAATGACAACACAAGGGTTTGCCAAGATTGAGTCTATTCCAAAGACCTCTTCCAATTGGCTTCTTCTCTTTAAGAATTCACCTCGCATCTGAGTAGGCACCAGACTGTTACATGTTTTGTTCCAATATGGGATGGTTATTTGAGGAAGTGGACAAATGACAACACAATGGTTTGCCAAGATTGAGGCTATTCCGAACACCACTTCCAACTCGCCTCTACTCTTTAAGAATTCACCTCGCATCTGAGTAGGCACCAGACTGTTACATGTTTTGTTCCAATATGGGATGGTTATTTGAGAAAGTGGACAAATGGCAACACAATGGTTTGCCAAGATTGAGTCTATTCCGAACACCTCGTCCAATTGGCCTCTTCTCTTTAAGAATTCACCTCGCATCTGAGTAGGCACCAGACTGTTACATGTTTTGTTCCAATATGGGATGGTCATTTGAGGAAGTGGACAAATGGCAACACAATGGTTTGCCAAGATTGAGTCTAGGGGAAGAGGGGTGACAAGTCACAAGGGTAAAAAGTCACAGGCCTTTTTGACCTACTTGCAGTGACATAATTATTAAGCTTAAATCATCATTTGGGACGCTTTTATGAGAAGAAGGTCTGTAGGGAATATGAAAACTATGCTCATTATGCAAAGTGGGTTTTTACCCACCCCATGCTTTTTAGGGGTCCCAAACAGGTTTTATCGACTCTGAACTTTCCCTATTAATGTCTGGTCACTGAGACACTGGAAGTTGTGCTACTGTTTCAGGGCCTTTTGGATAATAGTCTTTCATGCTGTGAACCCATTTTTGGCCATATGGTCACCAAGTTGCCATGATCATGTGTTGAATTTAAAAAACAGCTGAGGGGTGAAATGTCACACTGTGACATTTCACCCCAGCACTGTGATATTTTACCATAGGGTACCGTGAATTCAATATTCCGTGCTAAAGAAAGTAAAATATTCCACACTTGAGGCTTTTAGCTTACAATCTTATCATCATCCATCATCAATAATACATCTGAGAGAGTATTGCAACAAGTTTTCATTTCGCAAACTTTGGCCAATTTCTGACGCAGGCTTTGCTGATGGTGCATTGTCATTGCAAGCCGATAGCTTTGGAAGGCTCACTATAAATTTCATGCACAAGGATGACTATCAAGTCTAGGTCTGCATGTTACCTCATATAGTCCTGTATGTTCACAAAATTTGCATGTGACTTGTTACCCCGCGGTTGTGACTTCTTGACCCTGGCATGGGGTAAAAAGTCACATCGGACTTTGCCTTAAATAAATGTGAACTGACTAAAGCCTATTTACAACACAGCAGCTATCATGTGATACAAACATAGTCAACTAAAGACTGCATAATTGTGTCAAAGGTCATTCAGATCTGACAAACACCTGCTCTGTTCTGGGGCTTTTTTTAAATTTTGTGACTTCTGACCCCCGCCTCCCCTACTTCAAACACCTCTTCGAATTGGCCTCTTCTCTTTAAGAATTCACCTCGCATTAAATCGTACAATCAGCTCCGGGAGGCTGGAAGCCTTGCGGAGCAGATTGGAACACTTCTATTGCCTAATCAGGTAGCTGAACTATTGGCATCTATAACACAGCTCTGGGGAGATCCACAAACCTCACACTTGACATATGCAATGCATACACCCTCCCAAGCCAGGACGGGGTAGTTTAGAACCAGAATTTAAAGTCTAACCTCCTTAAATTGTCCTGTCTTTGCTGTCCAGTGCCTTGTTCGTGGCTGCAACAATGCCATGTTTTTCTGGAGAAGAAACATGTGCCCTGCATTATCCAATCAGGGGTCACTTGCTCTTGTTTTGTAAATAGAGCCACGTGCATCAAAGCACATGTTGCAGCTTTGCTGTTAATGCCTTCACAATTGGCACAATAATTAGGCCTATTAAGATTAAGATTCGTAATTATGATAGTGATGCAAATCATGAAAACAGGTCTTTTTCCTAGCCAAAAGTGGCTTGTGACTGTGAATCTCCTCTCCTCCATGCCAAACGAAGTGATAAACGAAGCATGGAGATCAAATTAATTAAGGAAATATCCACCAGTGGCAGACTGGCAGCACCTTCCAGTAACATGATTTTGGTCAATCTGTCAAATTGCACTAACCCAATGGTGTTCAGTCAAGTGTGAAAGTGTAGCAATTGCCCAGCATGACATCTCGTGTATAGCAAAGGAGGTGTATTCAGAGCCAGAGTGCATTTGTAACTTTACAAAGAAATTATGAATATTTTCTGTCAATGTCAGTATCAAGTGCTATTCAATCTATCCTCCTGATAATAACAATGTGTTTTGACAATTATTTTTTATAGAACTTTAACACTACCGGTATATATCAGGCCTTAATAAGTAAGCCTAATAATGACGCCGACATGCACTTATTGAAAAAGGTAAATCAAATCGGACATAGTGATCTTATGACATCTATTTCATGACTTTAGAATGCAGGAAAACAGCTGTTTTAATACAATAACTGGAGTGAATAAATACCAAACAGCAATGAGAGGCAGCCACATCAGAGATATCAGACATGCCTTTCACTATGATATTATTTTAAAATGACAGAACAGGTAATTGCTATTACACTTCTGCAAAATAGCCTTCCCATCATCTGAGGATGTGTAAATGTTAATTGCCATTAAGAGCTGACTGAATTGGCCCCAGAGTCACCTGCATTCAGCTGTCACTTAACTTTGATCCTCAATTGGCGCCAATACTGGCCAGTTGGTTGGGGAGGGGGGGGCTCGCTGTCAAGTCACTGACCATGCGCAATGTATGTTATGGTGCCGGCGATCGCAAATCAAGAAGAAAATGGAAATGAATCATGGAAATTGTTTAATTGTGACTAAAAGGCAAGGCGCCAGGGCACGGGAATGCTGCGCTAGCCAAGGGTTCAGCATAGAGAATCTAATGGTATGTTGATATCATTGCTTGAAAATTGTGACTACCCCAAATGTTGCATCAAAGATGAACTTCTTGATATAAACATGGATCAAATCGAGACAGTTCTTTGGAGTTAACCTCGCATCTGAGTTGGCACCAGACTGTTACATGTTTTGTTCCAATATGGGATGGTTATTTGAGGAAGTGGACAAATGGCAACACAATGGTTTGCCAAGATTGAGTCTATACCGAACACCTCTTCCAATTGGCCTCTTCTCTTTAAGAATTCAACTCACATCTGAGTAGGCACCAGACTGTCACATGTTTTGTTCCTATATGGGATGGTTATTTGAGGAAGTGGACAAATGGCAACACAAGGGTTTGCCAAGATTGAGTCTATACCACATAGAAAGATGCAGTAGGAGTTTCAATGCTGAGTTCCATTTGCTTGGCCACTTTGCAGCATGACTATCACCAGATGGCTCCCTATCAGTATCTAAATTAAGTTATCTGGCATTGCCATGCTGTGGAATTGAACCCTGGACCTCAAAATTATAAGGCCAGCGTGCTAACCACTCAGCCACTGAGACACACAACATTAAAATGGGAAAAAAAATTTTGACACCAACATGCATCATAACATTGTGGAATCTTTAATTAAGATTTAAGAGCAAGGCAGGAATTTGGGGGATATGAAGTAACTTGATTATGTACATTTAAGAACAGTAGAAGAAGGTCGAATGTTCTATTGAGGCCCCCATTTCCTAAATTGCCTGATATCAGTCTATTATAATACACTCAATCTTAACAAACCCTTTATGTTGCCATTTGTCCACTTCCAATATTCATATGGGATGGTTACTTGAGGAAGTGGACAAATGGCAACACAAGGCAAGAATGAGTCTATTCCGAACACCTCTTCAAATTGTCCGCTCTTCTTCAAGAATTCATCTCGCATCTGAGTAGGCACAAGACTACCCTATGTTTTGTTTCGATATTGGATGGTTATTTCATATTCATTACAAATGTGTGACTTCTAAAGAAAGGCATGATCTTTGCTATTCTTCAAAACAGCTGGCATGTCTCATTGGGACAGAAGGGACTATGTGAGTGTTTCCCCCAAAAGGGCAACATGAACATTTTAGTTGAGTCATGCTGATTCTCCATCTCATGTAAAATTTCCTTGAAGGAAAGCTGAGTAGCTGAGGCCACAGGAGAGAGACGTATAGTGACTTCTATTGACATACAATGTAAAATTTGACTTCTGTTTTTATTTGGTTTGTTTTTAATTATGTATGCTTTGTTGTTTTAATCTCGTATTTTAAATTTAAATTTTTTTGGACCAAAGAGTAGTCGATAACATTTCATTTGGCTGGCTGACACCAGGTCAGGTGGTGAATTTGCCACCTGCATCAGAGTTTTAAACAGTTTACTAAATGTTTTTCGTCAGTAAAATAAATTTTGTGTCTTTAATCTTATGAACCCTTGACAAGATTCAGCTGTGACTGACAGGGTAGACTGAATGATTATCTCAGTTTTTTTAGTTAATTGGTGATGTTTTAAGTAATATTTTAAAAAGTTTGTCCTTGTGTAAGCTGGTATAAATATCATATGCCTTGTTTATGTTTAAATAAGTTTTCAGTTAACATTTCATTGACAGTTATCATTTCGTAACTGTGTGATGATTATGTCTTACACGGACAGTTTTTTGGTCTGAAAGCTTGGGGCAAAGAGTTAAAAAAGAAATTCAAGGGTATTTTCTACAATAGCTTTATTCAACAAGTTACATATTTGCATTATTTTCTACAGTGTAATGTTTTCATTGTATGTCAACAGTCATTGTTACAACACTTGGCAGCTAATACGTGCAATATGTATTCCTTTTATTGCTTGATTAATGCAGTTAACATTGATGCAGGATAAAGAGTTAATTTATTACAGTCGATGAATCCAGTGGATTTCTGTAAGCACTCAACTTTCGTCGACTGTAAGCAAACACAATAATAGGCAGTCCATAATTGCTATTCATTCTTGTCCAGTGTGTTTATGATACCACACAAGCACGAGATCTCTGCATTGTCTTTGCCTTTCCGACAGCTCTTGCCATCTGAGCAAAAGCTCCGAATGACGTTTCATCCATCTTTCTGTCCGATGCTCCAGTTTCGTAAAGGTTGATAGTCTGTCGGCTTGGTAGAGCTTGTATGAAATCTGAGGCGCCTGGTTTCTTTGGATCCGCAATGGACAGGACAACAATGCTGCCATCCACAGCACCTAGGACAATCGAAGTTCCTCCTGATGTTGACTCGATTGCTGCTATCTCAGCATGGGCTTTGTAGTCAGCAATTTGCTTTCCGTCGGAAACCCTAAAAACTCGGATTGAACGTCTCCCCGTATGGTAGTAAATGACATGCTGGTCGGTCTTGGTGAACAGAGTTTTCACAGCATGAACTCCTTCAGCTACCCTTGGGATCATGGTGTGCACAGTTCTCCCATGTTTTAGTTCTATCAGTTCCAGTCCACCTCTTGTTGGTGCAAATAATCCTGTCTTGCCATTCCGCGTACAGTTACCGTTCCATCTACGGACAGTGCGCAGAAGATGTTTCTTCTTGATGTCCCAGATGTTGCCTTTGTCTTCATCTATCATGGCTACAAGGTTTGCATCATGGGGCATTGCTACAATGTGAGACCACTCCTTCATGTCTGCATACTTAGGAGTCATCTCGTGCAGCTTGTTGCCTGTCTTTGCATGGTAAACTGTCAGCATGTCGGCCATGTTGTCATAAGTGGGGACGATGAGGAATATTCCATCGCAACTGACGACTGCTTTCTTGAATTTGCGCATCGGAAATTCAAACTCGTACAGTGTCTCTCCCCCTGGTACTGCCCTGCAGACACATTTGCCCTTGGTCGACATGACCTTTGAGAATGCGATGCATTTTTGATCATTGTTGGTCATCATCAGTTGCTGCATATCTGGTTGTACATCGGAAGCTAATACTTTCTCACAGTCTACACTCCAGATCAGAACTTTGCCAGATTCGGCACTGACGACAAACTGTGCATCTGCTGATATCTCCGCATGAGTTATGATGGAGCTGTGTGAGCTATCTGCCAATGTCTTCAGCATCATCCCGTTCTCCAAGTTCCAAATGCCTACGCAGTTACGAGTTGTTGTAGCGCCTACATATGTGTTGGCAGCAAGGCTTATTGCATCAATTGGCTTGTCGTGTCTGTGAATGGCATGGACATCTTCAAGGATGTTGTCGAAGTTCCACACTTTGATCGTCTTGTCAATTGAAGATGAGATCACTCGGTTGACAGATGGAACACTGACGAGATTGATGACTCTTCCAAAATGTGCATCAAGAGTCTTCACCAAGTTGCCCACCTTGACGTCCCACACATAGATGCACTTTCGAACTGCGGCCACCACAAACATGGAGCGTTTAGTGAAGACCACCAAGCCAGTCAATTGATTTTTTCCTGGGATATTCCTGGCTCCTTGAGGCAACTGCAGGTTTACTCTTTTGTCTGTCTTCAGATTCCAGAGACGGAAACCATGTGTGACTGTTCCGATCAAGTGTTCTTCTTCATCTGACAGCGATAGGGCAAAGATCTTGTCGTAGTTGTTTCCTAGGGTTCTGTCATACTTCCAGTTTGATTCAACTCTTTTGTAGCAAGCCACAGCATCATCACTCAAGGTAATGCAGGTGAAAAGTGACGTTCTGTCTTTTGTTATGGCTATTGCACTGTGGAAGTCAAATATGTCTGAATTACCATTTTGTACCTCTAACAGCATATCTTCATCAGATTCTACACCTACAATTGTCTTATCCGGTTTTGTCACCAAGTATCGTTCATCAATGCTGGAGCCAAGGACCATGTAGATCAACATGTGTGATTTGCCGATAAGGCTGCTTTTCCTGACTAAGTTCCCATCCAAGGTGAAGACAAACCATTGCTTGAAAGTGTGGGCCACGATGTGAGTGTTGGTCAACATGGTGCCTCGGACAGTGTCTGTACCATTGACTGGAACGGTGATGATATGGAACTCGCTGGTCATCAGGAAGCAGACAACAATTTGACTATTGTTTGTGAATGCTATAGCAGTTTTGTCGTCCGGGGAGATACAGAGATTCTGCATGATTCCTTGAATACCAGGAATTATCTGTTTGAAGACATCACCGGTTGACAAATCCCACAGGATGAACATGTTTGATACTGAGACTAAGTGCTTGGCGTTTCCCGTTATGGCTATGCCAAACGGTGCAAAGGGGTGGCCTTCTAGAGAGTACTGCAATGGTCCTCCTGGGGTGTGGAGACAATGGTAGGCTGGGACAAGAGCATTCATGAGTATGCCATCTGTGTCACACTGCTGGATCAGAAACCTTATCATGTCATAGTGGTGGTAATACGGGAGAAGTCTGCCGACAACTTGTGGTCCTAACATAGAAGGATGCTTGCTGAGAACTGAGGCAGACAACATGAGTGTATCAGCAAGGATCTTCACATTCTTGTCAAATTGGTGCTCAAGGGCATCGTCAAAGTCAGCCAGGACATCAGTCAGAGGTTTTGCACTAAGCTTGGCAAATAACCAGTTGAAATTGAAGAGGACTTCTCTGTAGAGATCTTCGAATCTGCCAGATCTTATGAGGTGGAAGGGCAGTTCACTTAACTTTCTCTGGTTGAACCTGGATATTCTCCCATGGGAATCAGTGAAGAAGAGAGGCTGCTCTGGAACTTTTCTATCACTCTCTCCTTTTGTGTCATCAAGGAAAAACCTTTGTCGTTGCAGTTCTGAATACTCGAAGGGCTTGGGCACTCCTCCCCAGATGCCGAGGAAGTAATCTGCAATATTTGAATGGACCTCACTCAGGAAGTTGATGTTTCTGAAGTACCTCTCTTTTGCCACATCAATGAACTGTCCGTGGTACCAGCTGACGACAATGACTCCATCAGCTTCCCTCTCACTCAGATAAATTGGCATGTCGTTTCTGATACGTGTCCAAAGGAGAGGAGGTATACGTCTTGTTGGAGGGAGATGGTACTGGTAGACATCATTCAGGACCTTTTCATCTAGTGACAGAAGATCTTCAAGCTCTGCCTCACTGAGACCCGCTTTTGCTGCTGTGAGATAGGCCAATGCATGCTGTACCAAGATCCTTCCATGCTGCGTTTCAACACCTTCCAGGAGCTTCATGATGCTGTCATGAATGTTTGTGGCTAATGTCGTATGTAGTAATTTACTGTATGATTTCCATTTCTTCACTTCATCAAATACCATCCTGACGAAGAGTGGCAGGTTGCATTTGGAGAGAGCACTTCTGACTACTCTCCACTGCTGCTCTGACAGGGTTCTCTTGGACTTCTCCAGCCAGAACTTGAGAATATCTGTGCCTAATTCTTCACCCAGGGCGGTGACTTCCAGGTAGTTCTCTTCATTCGATATAAGTCTCTTGAACATGTCAAGGATGCCATAATGCTTGGGTAGGGTGGAAACAACAATTTTCGTGTATTGGGCTAAGTTCATGGGGAGCCAGGAGAGGGAATGTGCTCCGTCAGCCGGAGACAGCTGATCGAGGGAATCAAGGAAGAGCAAGAGTGGACGCTCGTACGAACTGCTCTGCATCAACTTCTTGAATTTTGTAACGAGGGGAGACAAGTCATCTGGAATCCCTTCTCTTGGTAAGTCATAGCACACACAGATCTGGTCACACAGGCTCTTCAGCATTGGAATCAGGGCTGATGATCCTGGAGATTTCCCACAGAAACGCAAAAGCATCACCGGTCTTCGGTCCTTAAACCACTCAGGCATCTGTGAATAAATTACTACATTTAGTGTCAGTATCAAACTTTTTTTCCTAAATCTTTGTATTATTTCAATAAATCTATTTAATATATGGATATATGTAACAGTGAATGATTTTAATAATTTAAAAAAACGTGGAAAATTTGGTCAGTACGTTGAAAGTGATCTAATGGTATAATATTGCTGGTAGCTTGCAGCTTCGATGAAGTGACATGTTGTGGTAAATTATAGCAAATTTGCATTTAGCTACTAGGTGTTCCATTTAAATTGAAGTGAACATTTTATATATGAAACTTCAGTGGGGTGAATTGTTTCATCGATAAATTTGGGATGAAATACTTATTCATAAAAAATCCATCCGTTTAAGTTAACACTACTTGTCTAATGACTTTGTGGGTATGACAACTATGGTTTTGAAAAGGCAAATGGCACAAGCAACAACAAATAATTTTAACTTGAAAATGCAAAGTGAAAATGTACATTAATATTTAAACCACAACAGCGACATAAGATATAATGTAATAAACTTCTTGTTATGGAAGTAGGTCATAAGTGAAATATTGGGAAAAAAAATTACGATAAAAAATTTAAAACAAGAAACACTTGCCCCGGATATGAACTGTTCATGCAAAATATGTACATTATATATACACGTATTAGTAACATAATACATTATTAGACAAAACACAGACATTTTCATACATAGCACATTGCTAAAAAATTATACATCATAAAATTTACAATTCTATTCAGCTGATATATCACAAGCTAGTTATGTTTTTATAGCAGAGAAAAAAGCCAAAATATCTCATAAAAGCATGATTTTAAGGACTTTAAGGAGATTTAAACTGTCCTAAAGAGGATAAATAGGGTCTACGTTGAGTTTTCGACTGTCCTTTCTGCACAGAAAGTCACCATCAATGTTGATGTCTTATGACACAGTCAAATTTAACGCCAAAATTCACACATTATCACAAAACAAATTCACACTTTAAAACAAAACACACAAAAATCACTTTATATCACCACAATAAGAACATCTTCAAAAACGTGTGGCTTATGCAGAAGGACAGTATAAGAAAGCTCAAAGAAAGGTCTGGCTTTTCACATGATTTTATGACATTTTCTTAAATGTAATTTATTATTGTCAGAAATTTCGTATTTTCAATCTCTATATTCAGATTGGTTTTACTTTATCTTCTGTCCTCAAATTCATCTTTTTTAGCCCTGTGATATGTCATTGAACAGCTTAATTTTATACAAATATTGCAAAAGCATGATAAAGTAAACCATTTCTTCTCTTTTCTTTAATTGTGTCATACATATTTTATAACAGAATTAATCCGTTCAAATTATTTATTTGTACAACTTCTTATATTTGGAAAAATATTGAAAGGGTTTACTTTTCCATGTCTAATATTCATGATTAGGTCTTAAAACTTCCAAGCTTACTACTAATTGTATGATTATTGCAATATGAGGAATGTTGATTGGTGTGGTATCTTAATTTAAAATGTTTGGTTTCTGGGTGGTGTCTGTTTTCTGTTTTACTGGTAGTATTGTAAAAAATTGACAGTATTTGAATTAACTTAATTGATCAAAAAATTCAACCGAATCATTGAGTCCTGGAATCTGACACATATGATTGATAGTCTGATGGTTATTCTCATGAAATTCACATGTAATTCTTGGACCTCTCTCGCAGCGACTAGCTATGGTATTTCTAGTCCACTCTTAGTATCAAGCAATTGACGCTCCGAGAACTCCTGTCAAATGTTTCATTTAATCAAATTGAAATACATCAGTGTCAATGAGCTTGCTCTCTCTATCTGTCTTAATGCATTGATGAAACTGCGCAAATAAACTAGGTCTCCCATCTTCTTCGAAAAGAGACCAGCACTGCAAAAATACCTAATTATCCTCTGAGGGTATATGGAGTGATCGTGAAAAGTTTGTGTCCTAAACGAAGCTATTCTAGAGATTCATCTTATCCGTATGTGACATGGACAATATACAGTTGCTCTCGAAAGTAAGTACACCCCTGCAGGATTATTGCATTTGGCTCGTTAATTAATATCAGGTCATGATTATTATCTCATTTTTGCAATAAAGTGCATCTCTTAGAAGTCTTACATAATAGGTAATTTGGATTTCTTGAAATATCAATGTCATTTTGACCTTTGACCTCAAATGAAAAAATAGCCCATTGCAAAAGTAAGTACACCCTCACAATAGTTTACCTTTTTATCACATTATTCTCTGTGTTTCGGTCAATCTGCTTTTGCCCTGCAACATTAAAATGTTTCTTGTTCCGCCTGATTGATTTTGGGGCCTTCATTTAATTTCTGTCCTCCTCAACAGTACTTAACAATTGATTATCCTTAAATATACCAAAACAAGCCATAATGGTGTGAGTGATGGGTCAGTCACCATGCCTGGAACTTAGGAACTGTCTAAAAGGCTAAGATATACTATTATTTACTCCTGCAATGACAGATTTGGATGTATAGGTACATTTAGGAACAACTTGGGGTTCACATATCTACTACCAGGAATTTTTAATCAAATGGAAGGACCAAAAAACACAAAATTATCAAGCAGGATGGGAATACCAACAAAGATGTCTTGCAGAACATCCATGAAATTATTACAGGAAGCAGTAAAATACCCTAAGGTTACATCCACATAGCTGCAAGAGCAACTGGCATCATATTGAATACATGTCCACAAGTCAAATGTATGGATGCATTTGAATGCAGATGGCCTCATGCTTCATTCTCACGGCAGCTCCCGGAGATCTTTTTGAAACGGGGGCGAAGTATTTTCAGGAGAGACGGAAAAATATTTCCTCTTTTTACGTATCGCGCAGGGGCATTTTAGCCTGCTTCTTACCGTCACTTCAAATCGCGAGGTCGCAGAAAAAAAGTTTCAACCAGTACAAATTTTATTAAAATCCACGGGGGAGCAGACCAGATAAATTGTTCGACGCCGCGATCACAAAAGTAAGACTGGGTCGAAGTTTTCGCGCCACTGAGGGGCAAAAAGTTTCCCGCCGTTTAGGAAAACAAGCGGGATTCTCTGCGTGCCGCCAAAAAGGTCGACCCCGGGGTTCTTCTGCACTCCGCCGTCAAGGAAAATGCTCCGGGACGTGTGCAAAACCTTCGCGCCGTCGTCTGGACCCCCTCCCGGAGCAGACAGAGTGGCGCCAGAGGGGCTATTTTTAGCAAAATCCTTTGTCCGCGGGGTACTGAAACCATCACGGGGTCGACCTTTTGTGCCACGGCGGGAAAGGGGGGTCTGCCATGGAGACGCACTGGCGCGCGCCTCGCATATAAATAGAAGAGCAGCCACTAGAGCACCATAACCACTCTGAACTTCAAGACGAACGCATCTATACTCCATGACACTCTGCTTCACAGCCTACTGAATTGCTGCTTCATTGCTGAATCCCTGCTTCATTGCTGATTGATCCTGCTTCATTGCTGATTCATCCTGCTTCATTTCTGATTGATCCTGCTTCAAGATGGGACCCAGAGGAAGAGGGAAGAAGACCTTGAGGGCACCAAGCAAGGGCAACAATCCAGCCAACACTCCACTGACCACTCCATCTTCAACTCCAGTTGGTTCACCAGCTCCTTTCATAGACTACGCAGCTGTTACATTGTCTCCAAGCATGTTCAGCTTGCAAGACAGCATCGTGGCAGTGACCACTGCTACATCAACAGTGACCAGTGAGACCATCTTCGAGGGCCCGCCACCACCCAAAGTGCTGCAACAACCTGATGAGGAGGATGAAGATGATGATGAAGAAGCTGAAGATCAAGTCCTGGCCAAGCTTGCTGCTGCTGTCAAGTCTCCAACCAAGCGTGGCAGGCCTGCCACTGCTGCTGCAGCCAAGAAGAAGCGTCCCAAGTCTGCTGATGCTGATGCTGCTGCTTCTGTCAAGTCTCCCACCAAGCGCACCCAGTCGGCTGATGCTGCTGTCTTCAAGACTCCCACCAAGACTGCTCCAAGGGGAAGGCCTCGCACTCCTGGCAAGTCTCCTTCAGCCAAGCGTCAAGCCACCTCCAAGTCTCCAGCCAAGTCTCCAGTCAAGCCTCCAGCCAAGTCTCCAGTCAAGCCTCCAGTCAAGCCTCCAGTCAAGCCTGTCACTCCAGCCCAGACCCGAGCCAAGACTGCAGTCCAGCCTCCACCTCCACCTCCAGATGATACTCCTGCTGATGATGAAGATGATGACTGTGTTCTGACAGCTGCAATGATCCACCAGCAGACCCTGGACTCCGACTACGATGCCACCACAGAGGAAGATACTCCCAAGAAGAAGGGTGCCAAGTCCAAGGGCAGCAAGGGGAAGAACCAGCCAAAGGAAGATTCTGACAACACTGGATCTGAGGTTGAGCTGATCCAGGAGGCCGATGGACAGTTTGTCCACAAGGAGAAGAAGAAGGGCTACAGAAAGGCAAACTCCAGGGACCTACTGGGCATCACAGAAGAGCAGGAGGATGAGCTGATCGACTGGTACCGGGAAAACAAGCAGCTGTACTCCAAGGGCTCCACCACCTTCAAGAGTGCACAGAAGGACAGACTTGATGCAGAGAAAGCAGCAGAACTTACATTGCTAGTGGGGAAGGAAATCACAGCAGCTAAAGTCACCAAATGGAGGGGCAACCTCAGGACTACCTTCTCAAAGTGCATCAGACCTCAACCTTCTGGAGCTGGCAGAAAGAAGATGTCCGACCGAGACAAGTACATCCTGGCGAAGTGTGAATTCTTGAGGTCCTCCATCACTCCGAAGGGTGCCATGGAAGTCTCCAGCTTCACTGGACCAGGAGGAAGTAACCGCCTGTCGTCCGATTCTGATGCCCCCATGGACTACAATCCTATGCCTGACCTTGATGACAGCCTCCCAGCCAGCCAGCAGCAGTCCTCCCAGGAGATGTCCCAGCAGTCCCTCCAGCCATCCCAGCAGCAGTCGCAGGTCTTCCCAGGACGAAAGCCATCCAAGAAGAGGAAGGACACAGACCAGGAGATGGCCACTGCCCTGACTTCAATTGCTGGTCACTACACTTCAGACAGGCCCAGGAAAGCAGCACCACCTCAGCCGGCAGGACCATTCTGTGACATGTGCCCACAAACTTCTCACAGGCTGGATCCAGAAGTACACCAGTTGCAGAACATGTGCAGGAGTATCTTCACATCTGGGAAGAACATGAACCGTGCCCTGAGACTTCGCCTCCTGCACTCCTTGAGCCAGACGGACAACTACTTCGTACAGGCGGCCGTCCAAGATAAAATCCTGATGATGCAGCAAGAGAATGTGGAGATGATCCTAGGGCAGCAGCAGCACCAATACATCCCTCCTCCTGGTCCAGCTCCATCCTTTGTCAACGAGGACTTGCAGCAGCCTCCAACAACTCAGCATCAGCCCCAGCAGCCCCAGCAGCCAAGTCTTCAGATGCAGTCCCAGCCTCCACGCCAGCAGTTGCAGTCCCAGCCAAGCAGCAGCAGCCAGTTCCAGTCCCTGCAGCCAATTCGAAGCCAGACTCCAGCCCTGCAGCAGTCATCTTTAAGCTTCAGCCAGCTGATGCTTGACAGCCCCCAGAAGCTTGGCTTCCCCGGACCCTCTTTTGGGCAGCAGCAGCAGCCAGTACAGCAGCAGCCACTACAGCAGCAGCAGCACCAGCCTCTACAGCAGCATCAGCCACAACAGCAGCAGCAGTCTCTACAGCAGCAGCAGCCACCACTACAGCAGCAGCAGCCACCACTACAGCAGCAGCAGCCACCACTACAGCAGCAGCAGCAGCCACCACTACAGCAGCAGCAGCAGTCTCTACAGCAGCAGCAGCAGTCTCTACAGCAGCAGCAGCAGTCTCTACAGCAGCAGCAGCAGCCGACAGTTGTCCACCAGCGGCAAACTCCATTGTCGTTCCAGTGGAGCCAAGTCAACATGCCCTCTCCAAGGAAGTGATGCCTGTTCAAGTCGTCTGAAAAAAGAAAAAAAAAAACTCCAGGCCCTTTTAAGGGCCACCAAATCCTCCCAAAAGAGCTGGCCACGTACACATCTTATATTGACTAAAAAAACTCTTGCGATGACAAACAAGAGCAAAAATGAAAAGAGCCCCAAAAAAAAAAGTTGACAAATTCCCCCAAAAAAAAATCCGGTCCTGGCCCTTGTAAATTTTAAACACCTTCATAAAAGCAAGGTGCTATTTCCCTTCTTTTTTTTTTTGGCCCATTTTCACTTTCTGCTTAACCAGTACAGGTGGCATTTCTGCTTTCTTAATTAAAGTTTTTTCACCACTTTAATTAATATAGATAGATAGATAGATAGATAGATAGATAGATAGATAGATAGATAGTCAGACAGATAGTCAGATAGATAGATAGATGGATAGATAGGCAGATAGATAGATAGATAGATAGATAGATAAATAGATAGGCAGATAGATAGGCAGATGGATAGGCAGATAGATAGGCAGATAGATAGCTATATAGAAGAAAATATTTGGACGTCGCATATACACTGCAGCAAAGAAAAACGAGTGATCGTCATTTTGCAGTGATGACACTTGGATAGATAGATAGATAGATAGATAGATAGATAGATAGATAGATAGTCAGACAGATAGTCAGATAGATAGATAGATGGATAGACAGACAGATAGACAGATAGACAGATAGACAGATAGATAGATAGATAGATAGATAGATAGATAGATAGATAGATAGATAGATAGATAGATGGAACACAATGCTCGTTACATATATACACTGCAGAAAACAAAAGCAGTTATCGTCACTTTGCAGGGATTGCACTTGGATAGATAGATAGACAGATAGATAGATAGATAGATAGATAGATAGATAGATAGATAGATAGATAGATAGATAGATAGGCAGATAGAAAGACAGATAGATAGATAGATAGATGGAACACAATGCTCGTTACATATATACACTGCAGAAAACAAAAGCAGTTATCGTCACTTTGCAGGGATTGCACTTGGATAGATAGACAGATAGATAGATAGATAGATAGATAGATAGATAGATAGATAGGCAGATAGATAGACAGATAGATAGCCAGATATATAGCTAGATAGATAGGCAGATAGAGAGGAAGTGAAAGTGATTTAAATGGGTTGTACAGATAGATACAAAGCTAAAAATTTACCATTTTATGTACACTCTAAAAAAGTTCAGACAAAATTGGTTTTTTAGATTCAAAATGGTTTTTTGAAAAACCAAATTTCAATGCAAAAAACCAACATGGATTTTTTTAAAAATCCATGTTGGTTTTGCATTGAAATTTGGTTTTTCAAAAAACCATTTTGAATCTAAAAAACCAATTTTGTCTGAACTTTTTTAGAGTGTACGTCACAAAATATGTAGTTGTTGCAGGGAGGGCTTTTTTTTTTGGGGGGGGGGGTTTGTCAACATAAAGATGTGTACAAGGCCTGCTCTTTCTGGAGGAAGTGGTAAGCCCTTACAAGGGCTGGGTTAATTTGTGGTTTTTTAAGGGGGGCATTGAATTGCTGTTGCTGTTGCTGCTGCTGCTGCTGCTCTGCTTCATCTTCAAATTCTGTCCATCTGCCAGGGGACACTTCCTGCTGGGCTGTTCACGTAGTCTCGTAGGTAGTCTCGGTACTGTTTGGCTTGTCTTGTGGCATTTCCATATGCTGGAGCGAATCCAAGGTCATGCAAGGGGTCTCCTCTCCACAGTCCTTCAGTGACTTCATGGGTTGCAGGATCTTCTCTGTCCATTACGTCGTTGTCCATGGCTCGATGAATTCCTATTCTGTCTCGCAGAAGATTGTGTAGAGTGCAGGCTGCCAGAGTGATGGCTGCCACTCTGCCGGGTTTCTGGGGCATCGTAGTTAGGAAGCATCTGAACCTGTGGGACAGGATACCGAAGGCATTCTCCACCACTCTCCTGGCTCTTGAAATTCTGTAGTTGTAGACTCTGGAGGGGATGTCAAGGTTTCTTCTTGGAACAGGCTTCAGCAACCAGCTCTTCAGGGGGAAGGCCTCATCTCCAACGATGAAGTATGGAAAAGGATTCCCAACTGTGCCAGGTAGAGGTTCAGCAGGGGGTAGCCCAAGTCGTTCTTCTTCCAGCAGGTCCCTCAGCCTTGTGTCCAGGAAGACTCCTCCATCCGATGAGCTTCCTTGGCATCCAGCCTGCACGTACAGGAACTTGTAGTCAGAATCCACCAAAGCCATAAGCACAATGGAATGGAAGCCCTTGTAGTTGAAGTAGATTGACCCAGCTTTCCGAGGACATCTGATGCCAACATGCTTCCCATCCAGTGCTCCGATGCAATGGGGCATGTTCCACCTCTTCTCGAAGCCCTTGGCAACTTCCTTCCAGGATGCTGGATCCATTGGCAGGGCCAGCAGATGTTCGTAAGCTCGCATGATGGCAATGCAGACACTGGGGATAAAATTGCAGATGGTGTTGGGAGCCACTCTGAAACCGTAGGCCAAGGACTTGTAGCTCTCTCCTGTCGCCATGTACCGTAGGGTGACTGCCAACTTCAATCCAGGTTCCAGAGCCCTCCTCATGTTGGTGTCTTGTTTTGTAATTGCAGGAGCCACAGCAGCCAGGATTTCAGCAAAAATGTCAGGAGGCATTCTGCAGAAGTTGTAGTAGCCAGAGACATCATTGTTGGCCAATTCAGGCAGCAGCTGGTAGAAATGGCCATGTTGTTCCCTCTGCAGCAGCCAATTCCGAATCCACCATCTCTTCATCTTCCTCCTTCTCCGTATTCTTCTTAGATAAAAAGCACCAGCAACAGCAGCAACAACAGCAACGTCAAGGTCTTCCCCAGCATCTTCATCAGCCATCATGTCTGTCCAGCATCCAGGAGTGTCCCCTTCAAAGGTCAAGCAGCAAGTGAAGCAAGGCGGCCCTCTGCGGCCCTTTTTATTGGCTTTCGCAGCGCCCTCCTCCGCCGCGGTGCCCTTGACAACGGCGTCATGCTTTTCATTCCCGGCGTTGTGCCCTCGGGCCTACAGACATCCCCGTGGAGAACAAAACCATTCCCGCAGTCGTAAAAGCAATCCCCGGCGTTGTGAAAATATAGTCCGCCGCGGTGAAATAGGTTCACTGAGGGGCAGTTATAGGTTCCCTGCGGGGTACTTTTTATATCACGGGGCGATATAAAAGTATCCCGCAGGAGGAGGAAATTTCTTTCCCCCCGGCGAACTTTTGATGACGGCGTACAACTTTTCTGCCCCGCAGGGAACAAAAAAATCCCCGCCGTGGCTTTCGCTGCATGGTTATCGATTAGCCTTAATTGATTACATAATTGCCCTTCGCGCCGTCCTAACTAAAAATCTTGCAAGAATTCGTCTGGCTCTGCGCCCCCGTCGATAAAAAGCTTACCGTCATCCCCCGTGAGAATGGGGCATCACTGCCAGAACACCCAGAAACAAGCTCCTGCTGAGGAAAAAAAACCCGGGACCAGGCCTAAACTTTGCCCAGAAGCATTTTGATAAACCAGAAGACTTTTTGGCTAATATTCTTTGGACAGATGAACTTAAAAATTAGGCTAAAATTGAATTCTAAAGTCACACAAAGAACCGATAAATTTTTTTGCAATGTGAACTTGGCTTTCCAAGAGAAGAACCTGGTCCCTGTAGTGAAGCATGAAGGTGGGAATAACATGCAGAGTGGGTTTTTTGCCTCATCAGAAACTGGCAAACTGGTTCATGTAGAAGGAATCATGAATCCAAATGTCTATTATGAAATCCCAGGAGATAATATCGTCCAATTGGTGAAGTAGCTTGGTATAAAGTGCTCTTGGGTGTTCCAGCAGGACAACAATCCCAAACACACAAGTGGGCCAACTAAATCCTAAATAAATTAAAATAAATACAAGCTTTTGGAATGACCCAGCCAAATCCCAGATGTGAATCCCATCGAGATGTTGTGGTTTGACCTCAAAAAGCGGGCGAATGCAGGTAATCCCCAGGACATTCAATGGTGACACAGTTTTACATGGAGGCATGGCCGAAAATTCCAGTTGAAAGATGTTAGAACCTTATTCAAGGGTACATGAAGCATCTTCAAGCCAATTTCGCCACCCGTTTAGGAAACACAAGGTATTGACTGTCTGAAATTAGAAGGGTGTACTTACTTTTGCAATGACCATTTTTTCCATACCCAACTGTATTAATTTAATGGGAGACTGAATTTGTGAATTAGTAATATAATTGTATGCACATATATTAGGTTGACACTATATCATTGTAAGTGTGTGAATATATAATAATTTGTACCCTTGAGAGACAAAAGTTTGAAAAATAGCATGGGGTGTACTTACTTTCGAGAGCAACTGTATGGATGAACCATATTGGATAGTTTTTTTGCTTATTTTCAATACTTTCTTTAATATCAGGCCACTTCATTGAAACCAGCTTGTGGGGTATGCAGGCCTGGTCTATGCACCATTTTAGGTTGTGGCAATGTCACCAATGTGAAGAGGTGAATTTAGCCAGGCTTTGCATGCTTTGCATGTTGATATCCTGCTGAACCTGTGGCAGTGTATTATATAAATAATCATTTGATAGTTTATTTATTTTGCAATAATTACCACTCCGAAATGTAGTTGAACAATCATACGTATGAGGTCTATGCCAGTTAGACGCCTGTTTTTCTCCCCAGTCAAGATCTGACTTCACTAAAAAAATACATGTTAGAACCCCCAAAATTGGGGTCTAACTACCATTTAATAGGTCCATTTTAGCTTAACTGCCATAATGGGAAAGAAATGTACATGCTGGTGAAGACATTTTTTTACAAATTGACAAACATATATTCCTCATATTGTTCAATAACCTCGTTCTACTGACTATTCTGTTTTGTAATAGAAAATCTGTACATTGCTGACAAGTAGGAGGAATTTATACTTTTAATCCCATTCAACTGCACCTGAGATTTGTGTAAAATCACAGTGCAGTTTAAGGATGTTCTGTGCAAGACTAAGATTTCTAGTTGATTGCATTTGGTTATAATACAGTAATACTTTGCATCAGTACAGTTGGGAAAAGAGGAGTGATTACTATAGGTTGTTGAGAAAATCAGAGGTGTCAATGTAGGTCCTTCTTTTACATTAAAATGGGTGTTCAGTTCACCACAAACAAGAGATGGTTAGTGTAAGAGATGACACAAACAGGTATGAGTCTTGAAATGCTTCTGCGTATAAAAACTGAATATTGTGACATGAGGAGTATCACTTCCCTTTCCCCAACTGTAATAACCCTGTCAGCATGCCTTGGCGGTCCAACGTCGGTCCAGGGTCAGTCCGATGTCAGTAGCATCGGACCATCTTCGGGCCAGCGTTGGACCGCCGAGGCACGCTGATAGGGAATCTTATTCTTAACTTATTTTTCTATTTTTTTTATTAGCATTACTCTATAATTCTTTAAAATAACTTACACTTACTGCAATATAATATATAGAGGAAAAAGTCTCACCATGCTGTATCCCATTGCCAGGATGGAGGTTTTCCCACTTCCACCCTCACCATACAGAACAAAGGGCTGGTCGTTGTTGTTTGTCAGGTATTCATGGACCAACTCCACTTTGTCATCCCTTCCTTTGAAGTAATTCACAATGTTGTTGCAGCTGTGGGCATGTTGTTGGACCTCAGTGTAAATGGGTTCTGTTGATAAGATTTCTTGAGATGCTACCCCATCATCTATAAGCCGGACCATCTCCGAGTAGAAAATCTCACAAAAGTTGTGGAGATATTCTTTGTGAGAAACGCGGTCGATGCCCTCCTTGCCTGTCCACTCTACGTCAAATCTGAAAAGCAGCAGCATTATCATTTATTTGTGTGTCTGATTGATAGCGCCTTATTTTTATATTATATGTATGTATATATCTTGCTTAAACATATGTGTCACTTGGGAAGTACCTCAGCCAAGCATTTTGGGATTGTAATTGTGATTCACAATAAAACATGGCCATAATTGGGGGCTTTTCTTTATGATTTTCTGTGATATTTTAGGAACTAAGTAGTTTCTAGAAAGATTCTTAAATTTGATGACAAGGGCAATTAGGACATTGTACCAATCCTGATCTATTTTGATTGGCTCGAATTGGACAATATTCACCAGTTTAAGAAAATAGAAATATTGGATGATTTCTGACCAACTCTTAAATTAACCTTGTTTCGAAACAACAATGGAAGAATACTAGTCTTTTGTATGTCTTCCGATTATAATAGTATTGGCTGTATCATGCTATAATGTTCTTCTTACCTGCTTATACTGGACTCCTGCAGTTTTGCAGGCAGTTTTTCATCTCGAAGAACACCAAGAAGCTTCTGCGCCTCATTGTCCACATCTCTTGCGGCCATGTCAATGAAGTTGCGAGCGTATCGTAAGAGATTCAGATTCATGTTGTTGATCATCCGAATGAATGCTAAGCAGTGCTTGTTTACGCCTTTTGCATTGATGATGCCCTTTCTTACCTCTCTTTCTGTCACTGTAATAATTTAAATAAGAAGAAGAAAGTCTATTTGTTAGTAAAGTGAAGATACAAAATTGAAATTTTCTATTGAAATGTAAATCTGGGTTGGGTTGAGGGTGTGAACAAGCGAGAGGTGTATGTTCCTAAACGTTCCTGTCTTTTCCTTTACGCAACTGCATTTTTTAAACCCATATATTATGTATATAAAACAGGATTATTTGAAGTGTTACACTGTAAAATTTGAAATTTTGAGTTAGCTCAAATGATTAAGTGAGATGGTTGTTTGAGCCATGATAGCTTGTTGTTTTGAGTTATGATAATCTTTATGCTGTTATAACTCACAAACAACAAGCTATCTTGACTCCAAGGAATTGTGCAACCATCTCACTCAATCAATTAAGCTAACTCAAAATTCAAATTTTATAGTAGTTACCTGACATGAAGTAGTTGTGCATCTGGTCCCTGTCTATCTTCCTGGCCATGAGCAGCACTTGAGCAGCTTTCCTCAGCATCTTCTGTAATCTCTCCATGATCTCCCACCAACTGTTCTGGTCTGCTTCCATTAGTTTTTGATGCCGCTGAAAATATAATAATTTATTATTTTAAAGTCCTTTTAAAAGAGATATCTGGATAATGATCCCAATTTATAAGCACTTTGCAAATTGTTCTATTCTAGAACTTGTTCCAAATATGTCTTCAACTATTTTTTGGGTAAGTGTTCAATATTTTTATACGAAAATGTATTTTTATTTTCCTTTATGTGACATACTTTTATCCAACTGTAACAGTTATTGCCCAAACTGTAATACAAATTGTCTTGTCTTTCAGAGTTGTGTAACAAAAAAACGTATGAAGACCTATTTGGATATATATATGTGTGACTCTGGGGAATTTTTTAGTGGTAAAATTCAGGTTTTATTTAAAGTATTCAGATAATGTATGTCATAAGATATAAGTGTTAAATATACTTGATGACTTACTTTGTTGTTGAAATTGAGTAAGATGGTAGATATGGGCTGCAGGATGTAGACTGGAGGGATGGCATTCTGGTCACACTTGTACCATGTAGTGATGAGTTTGCAGTCTTCGGGAACCTGTTTGATCACTTCCAGCAACATCTCAAACTCGCTGCCCAAGATGATGGTAGGAATTGGCCGGTAGCCGTACTTTTGGCACAGGAAGACCTGGGAAATGTTTTAGGAAAATGATTAGGCCATGTCACTGCACCACCAAAGTTAATGGTTCCATTTTGATGTTACGACAGTGACAGCTAGCAATACAGTGTTGTTGTTTTTTTTTTCAACAGCAAGCTGTACTTTTTGTTCACATAGTCCAATCAGAATACTGCCCCCAGATTTTCTTATCAAAGAAAATTATTAGTCATTGTGAGAATAGTGACCAAACATTTGTCCGCCAAAGTTTCCTTATTGGTGGAGCGCACCCTCATGAATATTGTGCAAAAGATGAATTAATTTAATGCCATAATATGAGAGACACTTCTGAGTGTACAGAAGGGGAAGGTTTCAAATCACAGGTAGTGTATATAATAGCGTATTTCATTTGGCAAAGTTAAAGATAAGCATTCAGCAAACCAGCCTACAGCCACTTTTGATTGGTCATACTGCGGTCATACTGCCTATGCAAAAAGCTTATCACACAAAACATTTTAACTTCTGTAAACTAACATCGAAATAATTAGTTTGGATGATTGAATTGTTGCATTTCAAAAGTGACATTTGTGGTTTAGTAGTTCACAACTCTAGCACATTCATATGGCTAAGGAGATGCTGTGCTACTTTTTTGGAGCCGCGCCTAATCATAAGGCAAAGTATGATAAAAATCTATTTTTATAAAGTCAGGCTAGTCCAACCTAGGTCAGCTTAATGGAAGTCTTATGTTCTATCCCCAGTAAGCCTATCCCTGAGCTTAGGTATTTTCAACAACCTCCGACTAACATGTGTCTACATTTGTCAAAATCACGCCAGGCAGCATTTGATTCAGTGGCCTAGAAAATTGCCATCCATGTACTTAAACAGGGCTAGGTATCATTTAAACAACCTCCAGAGTTCAGACTCTAATTGAGTATCGAAAGTGATATATCAAATCCTCTCATTTGAGGAGAATGTCCAAAATTCAGGAGGTCAATGAAACATGACCTGAAAGTCTGAATTATTCAGGGTCTTGATTCGTTGGCATTTATTGAACTATTGGAGCTATTAGCTAAATTAGCCATGGGCTTCAAAATAGCTCAACTTGGAAAGACTGCAGAGTGAGTGCATTTGGATCTGATAGGTTTATTTATCGATTTGATTTGTTGATTGATTAAGTCTTGATGTATTGAGTACTATATAGGTGGAGAGGAGTATAATGGGAGAATGTGATATTTCATAATCACATCTCTTTTACCACTTGTTTATATTTATAAAAATATTCCGATTCAATGAAGAATAATACATTTTGTGGCCTTGGGGAGTCATTTTCCTGATTTTATTCAATTCAATGAGTTTTTTCATTTATTTCAACAAAAATAGAATATAGTTTGAGTCTGGCATATGTGGCATGCATCTACATTCTACACATCAAGCTGCATCACTTTTACAGCAACGATCATTATATTATAAATTTCAAAAATTGGAATTTTGTAGTACTTAGAAGACCGTCATTATTAGTATGGCTAACACTTGTTGCTTTTTAATCATCATTGCCATGGAAGTGATGCAGCTGTGTCAAAGTGATATGCTGCATTTATAGTCTGTAAAATGTATATTTTTTAATGTTTGTAAATGAGATAGGTTAGTAAAGTTCTAATTTCACTGCATTAGATTGTAGGATATTGATAGGACGTGATTCGGGAAATTTCTAAGATCAGATATTGATTAGAAATGCGGATAAACCCTGGATGCTATCATCTTAATATTATAGATAAGTCTAATCTCAATATGATTGAATGAGCAGATGCTGTATTGGAATTCAACTGCAAATTTAATAGCTCCCAGTAGCCCTTGATAGCTCCTTTAATAACTTCCATTAGCTGGTTTTAGTCTCAAAACAGCTTATCAATAGCTTTATTCAATAGCCCTTATTAATTATGGACAATTGTTTTTGTCAACATGGAACTTTTTGATTTGTTGGCTATTTCCTTTCTGTAACCTTTTTGTCAATGAGCAGCAAACAAATTAAGCTGGATCAGGCGAATTGTTGCTTAAAGTTGGTGTAATGCTTTTATATTGGGCCAATAAAGATCGAAGCAGCAACAGAGTTATAGGCTTGGCATAAATCAATACTGATCAATACGCTGACCATCAATAATTATCAATAATTATTCATGGCTCGGATAACGACTAGTCCTATTGATTCTTCAGCGGGACAAAAAAGTGTCCTCCCAAGTTTCAAACTATGATATTAAGTCGCCACGGTTACTTTTTAATTCAATGTTACAAGTTTGACTGTGAGAGCCGCTCGTTTATCTTTTATGTTTAGTGACAACTAATCGAATTGATAGCAATCACTGGCAATTGACTCTATCTAGGCTACAGTAGGTTATTATGAGCCAGTCCTTGTCGTTCGCCTTTACAGGAGGTCTCAGATAATTTATTATCCTTGCATCAAGTTGCATGGTTATTTCAGAAAACTTCATTCTATGGCTAAAGATAAGGGAACACAAGAATATTAGTACATTTGATGTCTGTGTGAAATTCAAGAATAGACTTTTATGGAAAAAATAATAATTGGGCCCAAAATTTGGCCCTTTGAGGAAAGAGTATATATTATATGCTTTGAGGTGGGACTGGGAGACAAAGCCAGTTATAATACCCTGAGACATAGTTGTTGTAGTACATTTAATGTATGGTTGGCAAGTTAGTGACTAGGTATTGTGACACTTGACACTCCATGGTCTATGCCAAGTATATTTGGAAAAGGTCTCAACCCTGTTATCATGGACAAGAATAGCCAAGTTTCAGAGACACATTCTGGGATACCTGCTGTAAGCCCTACAAGTCTACACTGCAATCACAGCAGCCTGGGAATTCTAGAATTCAATAGCACTTCGATTGGATTGGTGTTCAATAAACATGAACCTAGCACTTTCACAGCCTTTTCTATGGAACACTTCTAAACTTTCTCTAATCCAGTGATCCCTTTTATACATGTTGCATGATGTTTTCCTTCAGTCTCACCGATATCGATGGCAAGCTATGCACATGCTACAATTTTTCAATTCATGACATCGAGGATTACAGATATGGTGTATTCGTGACATGGAAGTGAATTGACAAATTTTTGTGAATGGTACTGGTATACAAAGGCTTTCAATGATTTTTTGTGTCAGAAATTAATTTTCTTAGAAACAAATTTTCATAAGTTGGCGCTATCATTTTTCTTCAACTCCCTTTAATAATCCTACCAGAGTGGGTGTCACTGCACATCTATCCGACAAAATACATACATGTATGTATATATCTTTGCATCATAAAGTCATGGTACAATATAAGATACACAATACAAAATCATGAGTTGAAATCCCATTTCGAGCTTTTAACATTTGGTGTGGCAAATATTGGAACTTTTAATACACATATTGGAACTTTTAATACACATATTGGAACTTTTAATACACGTATTTGCAATTACATAAAATAACTTACAACAAAATTTGGCCCCACTGAGACCCTCTGGCAGTTCTCAATCTCCTTCATACAGAGTTCTGTGGTCATGTGATCATCTGTGGCCTCATCTCTTACTCCCCATCTCATGTCCACCACCTGAAGAAAAATAGATAGGAAAATATTTTTGTTTTATTAAATGGTGAATAGAATATATCAACATTACTAGTCGTTTGCCTGAATTATGTATAATATGGGAAGTGACAGTCCCATGAATGATTGTTGAATCAAACAAAAAATCTTAATTGAAACATTTATTTTGGTTATTATGTCCCTTTGGAAAACTAATCCAGATAGTGTCAGTCTTGTTAAGGAAGACTTGTAATAACTTACAAGGTGATACAGCATTTGAATTTACCTTGGAAAATACTCTCAGAGACATTGATTTGTAAGTTATGGTTGCTGATGCAGTTAACTGTGTGTGGCCCTATTTTAGAAGTTGTTTGGTTGTCTTAATCTTGCATTTGCAAATTCTGAAGGTCTAATAATGCTTATAACAGTGACTTTGAATTATACCTGGAACTCAAGTCCATGTCTTTCCCTGCAGAATTCTTTTAACTTGGGATAGTATCCTTCCATCAAGGCATTTCTTTCATTAGTGGTGTCTGAAAATAAAGTTATTAAATCACAAAACGTGTCTTGTTCTTGATAAGATTTAATTAAGAAGCACTTCATTAATGTTGACTGCTGATAATTATTTCTTATCAGAACAGTGGAGGGCTTCAGTGATAAGGTCCTGCTGATCTCAGACATTGAACTACCTGGACCCGGAACTGTAATACAAAATGAATACAAATATCCAATATCCTAAATGTGTGGCATTTTGATAAAGAAATATGTCTATATATAGACAGTACAAGACTTTAAATGTCCAATTATTTCTGAGTGATGCAACTATGCTGAGTAAAAATGTTGGTTATATAAATATTTTCGGTTGACCAAACCATTCAAATTTGTTAGTTATTTTAATGAATTGTTAATGAAAAGATTGAATGCATTTTGTTTATATTTTACATTCACAAGGTATTTATTCACCTCTCAATGTGTAGTATTGGACTGTTAGATCATTCTTGATGTATTTATCTCTTGAAAGTTGCCTTGCTGTATTATTACAAATTTTGGCGCAACTTCCTGATTCAGCCAACTGCCACTGTCTGCATATTTTGCAGTGAAATG
The DNA here is from genome assembly GCA_026936325.1 of Platynereis dumerilii. Taxonomy (NCBI): domain Eukaryota; kingdom Metazoa; phylum Annelida; class Polychaeta; order Phyllodocida; family Nereididae; genus Platynereis; species Platynereis dumerilii. The sequence continues at coordinate 85,575,962 of JAPTHN010000001.1, read as the reverse complement.
AATAAAACTATTTTAAAGCATTTAAGTATTAAGTGTGTTACATAATCTAGCAAAGTTACGATATATTTTGCCGGCAAATATGTAATCAATTCAGATTATGTTATCACACAGACTCCAATTAATCTGATGGAATGAAAATTTATATGTAAAATTGACCTGTCAGTCTTTGTTAAACAAAACATAAAGACAAGATATAAAATGTGATTGTATTGATAAACTGACATAACACGTGTTTGTCATACCTAAATTGGAATATCATGTATATATGTGGCTCCACTTAGTTACATTGATTAATGTCTAAAAATTCAATATTTCGTCTCATTAACCTAGTCCCATACTATAAAAGTAGATATCTTTTAAAAGAGACGCTATACTTTCTTAAAATTGGCGGTGAATTCTTAAAGCAAATAGCTGTGAATTCAGGTGGATAAATGGTGACATTTTCACCAAATTATTATTCTTTTATTTTGCTATCAAATGTTTTTATTGACGTCTGGTGACTCTAGTCTTAGTGACTGCGTTTATGCATGAGTTTACAATCAATAGCGCACAACAGAACTGGATATGCATTGATCAGTAGCTATTTAATTGCTGGTAGTAAAATGGCTCCTTGCGCTACACCTTTCAGGCTCAAATAGTAAATACAAAAGCTGTTATTAAGTTACTAATGACATATATGATAATATGTGTAAGTGCTGCAAGTGATGCACTGTACAAGAATGCCATTTAAAGTTGTTATGCTTAGCTGTATACAGTAAATCTTACAAGCATGTAATTGTTTAATGGCTCAAAAAATTGCATGCATGTATATTTTATGACATTGGCATGATATGACCGCAGCTGTTCCAATATCTTGATTGTTACAACTGTTTCAATGACTTACATCTATATGTTTAATTTGGCCTTTTCAATGATTATGTGATTCATGATTGTTTTAGCTGTTTCAGGAAGTATAATCTGTGATTATTTCAGCTGTTTCAACGACTGTTTGATTCTTAGTGTTTCAGCTTTTTAAATAAGTATGATTCGTTTTCACCTTTCCATATAGCACTTATATTTAATCTGATCGGTTCTGCTTCCTTGGTGAACGAATCGGATTTAGGTAAAATGTTAGCGAGTTGGGAAAGAATTGCATAGACAGTTTCGGTGTTATCTTACAATGTTATGGATTTTTGCCTTCGGCTACAAGGAAGAATATTTAATGCAGAAGTTGTTCCACCATAATAATTCAAGACTGGATGGTGTGAAAGGTATGTCACAATCATCTTTGGCCCTAGGGTGTTACATAAATAAAGTATTAATGTGTAATAGTTGTTTCATAAATTACGGTGTAACATCAGAAATATGATAATTCTACTGATATTATCATAATTTCAAAAGATGATAAATATGCATGCTTAAGCAAAGTAGCAATGTATTTGAATTACATTTGGTCTTCTTTTAGTTGTTACAATGATGGATCTTCTCCGATTTATTTGAAAGTTTTTAAGATATATAGGTTATATACTGACCTGTGAATGTTGAACTGGTGAAGATACGAACAATCCTAGAACTCAGGGGAGGGACGTCATCAATGTATCCGGCGAGGATCCTTGCCAGTCTCTGTTGGCGGCGAAGGGCTTCCTTATCCACCGGTGCCGGAGGAGCTCCTTCTTCCGGAACAGGAGATCCATTGGCATCCCTGTCCGGCTGGCCTCTGTCTTTCGCAGACATCTTGTTGTTGGTTCTTCAATCCTCCATGATTTCTAAAAAATAGAGAATGTTTTTAATTTTAAGTATGTTAGGTCAATAAAATGGCAGTTATTCTTCTGTGCTGATGTTTGAGTAATTGAAGCAATCAAACAAGGACTGACACAAGTCTTACAGTCAAAGAAAACAATTACTTACATTCAGTTGTTTATTGCCATCAATGACCTCACAACAGGCCCTATCTATCACATTGAAATGAACTGTCAATTTGACGTTCAGTAACTTGTGACCTCAGTGGTGAGTGCTGTGACTCAGTGGATGACTTGTTCTGATAGCATTGAAAGTATAGGATATGACCTCACTAACTGCTTATGAGTCATAGAGAATAACATGGCATGGATAGGGATATGACCTCACAAGGAAAATGCCAGTCCAATTCTGAAAGCACTTGTAATTTATTGGCTGTACATAATCAAAATTGTATGACCAGCCTAAATGTTTCAAATGTATTGATTTTATAGGTACTTCTATATGAACTACCGATAACACAGTGGCAAATAAAAATAATAGGATATTTTCATGCATTTAATCCATCAGTCATGACATAATAAACTCATTACTAATGGAACCTCAGTTGGAACTGCTGTACAGAGAAACAATATTAATTTTTCCATGCACAAATGCATTCAAACTTCGTTATGATTTGAGAAGTTTTACACCTATTTTATAAAAACATGATATTTGAGACAGCATTTTGTGTTAGAAGCTGTTTCAATGGAGCTTTTTGCCTGGCGATTTTGGATTTTAATCTGACAAATGTGGCTATGAGGTTTATGGGGATTACTGGCAACTTAGAAAAACAGTGTTGCACAAGCAAGCACTGTACAATTTAATTTTTTAACAATTTCGCAAACTCCCTCAGGCGGAGTCCCTCTAATTTCTGTTTTAAATGTTTTTCATTTGACGGTATCACAATTGAACCAGGCTTTCTCAATTCAAATATAGCCAGATGTATACTGACTGAAACAGAACCATCGCCTTATCATCAAGCGTTCCAGGTGACAAAAGTCATATTCAAGATAACAGGGATCGACCGGTATGGGTTATTCACCTGGGGAGAAGGAATGTGTAGCCCGAGGTTTGATAAACGCAAATTCCTGAAGTTTGATCCCACGGTGAATAACTGGCGTATACCATGAGACAAACACTCAAACTGGTAAACATTGGAGGATAAGTGGCATTATCCTACTTTAGCCCCCTCAGGGGTCTAAACATTTAGGCCCTTTTTTCATGGGAAATAGTGGTGGTAATTTTTACTGTATAAACGTCATTATGTTTATACACAAGATGACGCTTATACAGTCAATGTAACAAAGAAATAATTGTCTAACTATTTATCAAAATACTGTCTTATTATACTCCTGCTTTAGCCCCCTTTTCAATGGTACTGTCAATGGAAAAGGGGGCTAAAGAAGGAGTATATATAAGACAGTAGGATATATAAAATACTGTCTTATATATACTCCTGCTTTAGCCCCCTTTTCAATGGTACTGTCAATGGAAAAGGGGGCTAAAGCAGGAGTATATATAAGACAGTATTTTTTTTAGAAAGAGACAAGTGTTTCTTTGTTACATTGACTGTATAAACGCCATCTTTTGTATAAACACAATGACGCTTATACAGTAGAAATGCCAACAAAATATAAAAAAATACTGTCTTATATATATACTCCTGCTTTAGCCCCCTTTTCAATGGTACTGTCATTGGAAAAGGGGGCTAAAGCAGGAGTATAATAAGACAGTTTTTGCTATATCCTACTGTCTATATATACTCCTGCTTTAGCCCCCTTTTCAATGGTACTGTCAATGGAAAAGGGGTCTAAAGCAGGAGTATAATAAGACAGTTTTTGCTATATCCAACTGTCTATAAATACTCCTGCTTTAGCCCCCTTTTCAATGGTACTGTCAATGGAAAAGGGGGCTAAAGCAGGAATATAATAAGACAGTTTTTGCTATATCCCAGTGTCTATATATACTCCTACATTAGCCCCCTTTTCAATGGTACAGTCAATGGGAAAGGGGGCTAAAGTGGGAGTATATATAAGACAGTATTTTGCAATATATCACACTTCAGTTTGAATGTTTTAAGAAACATATAACTGTGAGTATTTTTGGTAATGATCTCCCTTCACACTTTTACAGTATTTATTCTGTGATATACAGACTGGAAACATATTTGAGTTATTTTTCAGTTTCAGTTTTTGTTGATCAATATCTATGGAAATACCTATAAAATGTTTAAACCCTCAAGGGGGCTAAAGTAGGATAATGCCGGATAAGTGCACAACAAAGAATATGGGAATTATTGCAATGAAATACTGGCATGCCATTGGCTGACAGAGGTGTCAAATGGCATATATATGACAAAGAATACATGGTTTAGTGCATTGGAAAAATGGCTGACACTGTGACTGACAGTGGTGTCGAATGGTATAACAACTTTAAATGCCTTAGGGAAAAGCTCTGGCAGATTCAGATCATTCATGTCCCTGTTGAATTTTGAATAATTTGATTTGCATTATATATTTGTCTGAACATTCAATTGAAGTTACTGATGTACATCCAAAATGACTATCTTGTTTGTTTCAGTTTGTGTCAGTAAGATAAAACGGGGTTGTTTTTGTGTAATCAAAATTCATTATTTTTCATTCAGCCTAGAGCTGGAGATGTATCCGTTTTACTGATGAGACTACATACCTTTGATGTATTTTCTTGGTTTACAACTACAGCACCCTACATTCCCTAAATCGGTTCTTCTTGTATCAGTTTTTTTAAAAATCTGACAGAAACAGCTCACTTCTTGACCTAACATCTTATACAGGTGCACACAAATCCAGTGCAGAATAGACTGGGCTTTTGCTATTCTTTCTCCCCAGTACAATACCATGATTGACTTTCTGGCCTCCAGAATCCATCCCAAGGCAAAATTGAGCATTCTCACGCAATGGGGCTACACATCAACTTGTGCCAAGAATTTTAAAGTTATTCTTGGAGTCAGTTTCTATTAGACATCACAGCTTGGCTCACGGGATTAATTCTTTTCTATCTTTAGCTTTTTGTATCACCTGTAATACAAGTAAGTCTTTTGATTTGGCTGAACAGGGTAACCTTTTTGTGACATAGCACAACCCGAAATAAAGTACGATTACCCAAGCAGGAAGGAAGAAGCAGCCACTACTTTACCCTTTCACACCTTTTGACTACCTCTGAATCACTTCCTACTTTTACCTACTTGAAACTTCCTTTTAAAATTGCATTAAAATTATATCCAAACAACACCAATTTAAATTCAATCACCCTATTGTTTTTGATTTACTTTATATTTTGCACCTCTGCTTATTGCAGTTACATTGGTAGCTGTCTAAATAGAGTTCTTAATGTGGGCTAAGGTTGTTGTAAGGGGTCAAAGGGAGTTGTAAGGAGATTTGGGGTGGAGAGGAGAAAAGAGGGCAAAATAGGTAAACAGAGGACTTCTGACAGAAAATTTTCTTACTTTATTTTGGGTTGTACTGTAGAACCTGAGGATGTGCAGGCCCCATGTGCCTGTTTCTAAGAGGTATTCTGGACAAGTATTTGAGGAATAGTTGCATATATTTTAGTCGATTGTGTGATATCTGCTTTGCTCAACTGTAAAGAGATTTATTTTCCTCCGAAAGAAAGAAATATTTGAATTCTAAATCATCACATGTTATTATCACATCTCGAGTGAAGACATTATGCAGGTTATTAATTGCTATAAACTGTGACTTCAAGAAGGCCTATGTTTGTGTGAGTTATATTTGTAGTTTTATCTCCAATTTTTTCTTCCTCTTTTTTTCTTTTTGCTCTTCTTCTATTTTTCCTTCTTTCAGCTCTCCATGTGGTTTATTTTGAGTGTTTCCTGCAGGGACATAAAATTTCGGAATTGATCTGTTTCTAAGCTATCATAGTAACTATGTTATTCCAAACAGAAAATCATCCAGATTCTAATCACCAGGCTTCAATTCAAAGTCTAGACACAGCATCTATTTTAAATTCCAGAATGCAATGTATTGTAGTTAGAAATCCTAAAATAGCTCTTCTTTAAATACCTGATGCACATGTAGTGGTAGAGAAGCTGGGAAGCATGCCTTCACATCAATTGATGAATTCTGATGCATGCATGCATGAAGTTCACTTGTTGATGGAAAGTATTGATGCAAAAAGTCTTACACGCTAAAGACAACAATGAAAAACAACACTGCTAACAATACAACAATGAATACAATACAACTTACCAGGATAAGGTCTGCTGCAAGGTGGTGTGGTTACTCCCAGCCTTATTGGCTACTGCTCTCAAAGCTTCTGGCAGAATCTGTATTGGATGCTGAACAAAACTAATGTCACATCTGCGTCGCGTTCCTTAGCAACAGGCATTGGCTGTGGAGGCTTCCTGGCTGAGCATTGCCATTGACTGGATCCAGTCACTGAGGAGGTGCAGAGATGTTCCTAATTCTTTTGCAATATGTCTACAACTAGTGAAAATATGAATTCTCCACGTCACACTTTATTTAATTGGATAAGCTATAGTTCGCACATCACACCATCCTAAATCTTTGCGAAATTGGCCAACTTGAGGTATTTTTGGAGTTTTGCCTAAAGCAAGAAGCAATTAATTTGCAAATACTAAGTGATGCCTGAAAGGTTATTTAGTAAACTTATTTATAGTTTTGTTCCAAAAAGATTTTTTCCAAGACAACAAGAAGTTGAGATGGAAAGGAAGAACTCTAAGACTTCATTCAGAAGTATATTTTATAAGATATTGAAGTGAATATTATGCACCATTCAACAACTATAAAAAGCAAATTGGAATGTCTGAACTAAGGAGTACATCATTATAAATGATGCTGACTGACTCGCATGCATGTAGAACCCAAACCTATTCCCATGTCATAACTTTGTAAATCATGCAGTTAGGCATACTCTAGAGTCAATCTTTTAAACTTGTGTGAATATTCAGCCAACCTGCCCAACACCAGTGCTGTCAGTGAGTCTGAGCAGCCAGCTGCCAGATGTGTGCTTAGCACTTTAATTAAAGAGATGCATAATTAACAAGGGGTTGATCAATCCTAGACGGCACTGGGCTGGAGGTACTGAATCATTTATGACATCGAACCTAACTAGCCTTAACAGGTGCCATTAAGTAAGAGCTCTGTACTTAAAGTGAGCCAATTGTATCAGGTGCTTGTATCTTGATATTTTAACCAACAGTTGTGAACACCTTTACCAGTGACAATGATTTGATTTACTTGTAATTATGCACAAATACACTAACTAATTAGATTAAATTAATTTTCATTCACTTTTCGCTTTGTTTTCTCGTAAGAGATTACAAATGTTCATTCGCACAAAGCTTTTGTAAGTTTGTCCGGTGAGGTGGGGGAAATCCAGCCCCTTTTGACATATATTCAATTCATCTCTGTTTCTGTCATATTTGCGAAAAACATAAAGGATGATGGAATGTATGCCTCCAAACATATCAGGAAACTTACACGTTTATTTTGACACCTTGCAGCCAATTACTACTAAATCAGTGTTCCAACTCAGGGGCCGGATTGACCCCACACTTGTGGGGCAAATCCGGCCCCTTTGAAGCTCCATGAGATTTAAGAGGAAAATATTGCTTCAGAAGAAAATTTTATTCCACATTCAAAAACAGATTATAAATGATATATTTAATCATTTTTAAAGGATCAGGATTACCGTATTTGAGAAAATAGACAATTATGTCTGTGTCATTCTCAATATTCCATGAAACCTGGTAAATTCAACCCATTTGAATCATAATTACCATCAACTGATGTTTCAATGGCTTAAAAGAGCATCTTAGAATGCTTATTTCATGTTCACATGGTTTTAACATCAGAGTCAGAGGGAGATTTGCCCCGTCAACAAGGACCGGAATTGCCCCGAACATCAGGAAAATACGAGAATGTCATTTTCCAAAAATGTATTACATCTATAGCTGAAATCTTTTGTGCATGCACGCCTATTTACGAAATGTTGCTTTTCATAACAGTAAGTAATGTGTTTCTATAAAAATTGAACTGTGAAACACCTATGTTTTGAAAGTTTCAATTGCACATTGAAATTGCTCAGTTGTGAGATGTCTGCCTTCTTTCACAGTTGTACAGAGCTGAGAAGATGAATTGTTTTACCATGAAGACAATGTTTAAAGGTTTATAGATTCAGCAAATGTGTATACAGATTTCAAGTGACCTTTTGAAACAAACTAAGAGAGTCTCTTGTGGAAGACCAGAAGTGCTACCTGTTAGGTCTGATCATCTTCAATTTCTTACAATTATGGTCTTGAAATATTTTCCATTGTTAAGCAAATGTGTAGTCCACGTGATTCATGAATACATTGAAACAGTCTTGGAAGTAATGAGGGTTTTCCTGAAATGATAAATACCTGAAACATTTAAATCAGCTATTGTCCTTGTCACTGGTTCACAAATCACTTTTAAGACATTGGGTTGGATAATGGCCAACAATTTGGAATAAAGGAGTTTTTAAAGGTCTCGTTTATTACCCAACACCTTAAAAGACTAAGATCATGCAATGCTTGCATTATATAGGTGATTTGATATTCTGACAACCAGGTTATTTGATATCGACGCCAGGTATATTGATTTAGCCATGAAATATTGACAGTTATGCCTGGTTCTCACGACGGCGATTTGAGAGCGACGCATCAAGAGAAGTCATTTCTTGGAAAGTTGTGGCGTAGAACGTTGGTTGAGGCACGTTACGTAATCAATTAGTGTCATGTGCGACGCTTAAAGTTAGTAGCCGCGGTGAGTCTTGAGGTGTCCGCGGTGCTGCTTAAGCTTTCTTCGCCGCGTTCCGCCTCTCTTTCCTCAGCGCAGTTCCAAACAGACTCGTCGCACTTTGTTTTGGAATTCGGCGAGGCTGCTTTTACTTCGCCCAATGTTGTTTCCTCTTACGCCGCTGATGGTTGTGAGGCAGCTACGTCTGAAATTGGCGACCTGCGACGCATCAGGAAACCTTCGGCGTACACCCGAGGTAAGATGCGCCGCTGAAAATGACAGCCTCGTCGACGACTGTAACGATGCAACGCCGCATTTAGGTACTTGTTACTGCGTACCTTGATGGTTCATCGTCGCACATGCATTCATAAAGCGCCGAGGACATTACAGGCGCGTCGATGCTGACCTTCTTCGTCGTCCTTGCCTTAAGCAGCGACGAAGGTCTCTTAAGCATCGACGAACGTCTCTTGTTGCAGCGCTGCGGCAAAGTGTGTTTCGCTGCTGCAGGAGTCACTTTTGGTCAGTATAAAAAGGGACACAGAGGACCTCCTTGCTTCATTTGCTGATTGCCCTTCAATGAGAACACAACGACTGCCTACTGAACATATGCATGATGAATGAAGAAGAAATTATTGTTGTGGCTGGTGCTGCTGCTGTTGCTATCGGAGCTGTTTATTTGAGACACAGGAGGAGGAGGGCCAGGAGACAGAAAAGGTGGTGGATTCGCAACTGGTTGCTGCAGAGGGAACAACATGGTCACTTCCATCAACTGCTGCCTGAACTGCAAGTGCGTGACGTGTCCGGCTACTACAACTACACTAGAATGCCCCCTGCCATCTTTGCTGAAATCCTGGAAGCTGTTGGACCACTCATCGCTAAGCAAGACACCAACATGAGGAGGGCTTTGGAACCTGGTCTGAAGTTGGCTATCACCCTGCGGTACATGGCAACAGGAAACAGCTACAAGTCCCTAGCTTATGCTTTCCGTGTGGCACCCAACACCATCTGCAACTTCATCCCTGAGGTCTGCCTTGCCATCGTTCATGCCTTCGAAAGACAGCTGGCACTACCCACACAGCCTGAAAGATGGAAGGAGATAGCCAAGGCTTTTGAGACGAAATGGAACTTGCCCAACTGCATTGGAGCTCTGGATGGCAAGCACGTCGCAATCCGATGTCCCAAGGCTGCAGGCTCCTTGTTCTACAACTACAAGGGATTTCATTCCATTGTCCTGATGGCCCTCGTTGATGCCGACTACAAGTTCATCTATGTGCAGGCTGGCTGTCAAGGAAGTGCATCTGATGGCGGCGTCTTCAGGGACACAGTACTTCGACAACTCCTGGACGAGGAAGATCTAGGCCTACCACCTCCAGAACCTCTACCTGGCACAGAAGACAATCCTTTCCTATATTACATCGTGGGTGATGAGGCATTTCCCCTGAAGACATGGCTGCTCAAACCAGTGCCAAGAAGGAACCTTGACATTGCTTCCAGAGTCTACAATTACAGGATTTCAAGAGCCAGGAGAGTGGTGGAGAATGCCTTCGGTCTGCTGTCACACAGGTTCAGATGCTTCCTGACCACCATGCCCCAACGACCTACAAGAGTGACATACATCACAATGGCTGCTTGTGTTCTACACAACATTCTGCGAGACAGAGTAGGCGTCCACCATGCCCGTGACAATGAAGTGATGGACAGAGAAGATCCACAGACACATGACGTCGCTGAAGGAGTTTGGAGGGGAGACCGTCAATTGCATGACCTAGGAGAACCACTTCGACACGGAAATGCCTCCAGAGATGCCAAGGCTGCTTGAGACTACCTACGTGACTGGGTCAACAGTCCGGCAGGAAGTGTCCCTTGGCAGTTGGAGAAAATCTGAAGAAGATGCAGACTATCTATTCAAAACAACAAACCCCAGGCCCTTTTAAGGGCCACCAAATCCTCCCAATTGAGCTGGCCATGTACACATCCTATGTTGACAAAACAAGCCCAAAAATCAATCAATCAATCAATCCCTCCATCCATCTATCTATCTATCTATCTATCTATCTATCTATCTATCTATCTATCTATCTATCTAAGTCCAATCCCTGCAAAGTGACGACAACTGCTTTTCTTTTGCTGCAGTGTATATATGTAACGAGCATTGTGTTCCATCTATCAAGCTATCTATCTATCTATCTATCTATCTATCTATCTATCTATCTATCTATCTATCTACCTATCTATCTATCTATCTATCTATCCAAGTCCAATCCCTGCAAAGTGACAACAACTGCTTTTCTTTTGCTGCAGTGTATATATGTAACGAGCATTGTGTTACATCTATCAAGCTATCTATCTATCTATCTATCTAGCTAGCTATCTAGCTATCTACCTGCCACTTGCCCTAGACAAGTGAAATTACAAAGTGATGCACTTGTACTAGTGCAACCAACACAAGTTTTAAAACCAAAGCACTTGTACTAGTGCATTACATTTTAATTAAGAAATTCATGCACTTGTACTAGTGCAATAAAAATTTGTTTATACCAAATAATGCAGCACTTGTACTAGTGCTGCACTTGGTATGTTTTGGGGCAAAGAAAGGGGGAACTAGCACCTTGCTTTTATGAAGGTGATTACTTTTAATGAAGGCCAGGACCGGACTTTTGTTTTGGGGGACTTTTTTTTGGGGGACTTTTTTTTTGGGGGATTGTCAACGTTTTTTTTGCTCTTTTTTGGCTCTTTTCGGTCAACACAAGCTCTTTTTTTTTGTCAACATAAGATGTGTACGTGGCCTGCCCTTTTGGGAGGATTTGGTGGCCCTTAAAAGGGCCAAGGTTTTTTTGTTGTCTTTGCTGCACATCTGGTCTTCTACTTGCGTGGAGAAAGTAGACTGTCAGTCCAGCTGGGCGAAGGGGAAGGCTGGTGCGGCTGATGGGCGGCCGGTTGACCAAAGCTGGGTCCAGGGTAGCCGTACTTCTCGGGGCTCTCCTGAGCATCCATCATCAGTGTCATGGAGGATGGGCTGGGCTGCATCTCGGTGTAGCTGGGAGTCTGCCTGGATCCTCCTTCCCTGGGCTGGTGGTGGTGGAAGTGATGGCTGCTGCTGGAAGCGTGGTGGTGCTGCTGGTGGTGGGATGGCACATACGTCGAAGAAGGAGGAGGAGGAAGAGGAGGTGGCATCTGCAGGCGCTGAGGAGGATGAGGAGGCTGGAAGGTCTGCTCCTGAGGTCTTGACTGGCGGCTGGCCTCATCCATCTCACTCTCCTTGTCCCAGTAGAAGGCGGCCTCTGCAATGGCCCTCACCATTTTCCTTCTGATTTCAGGGCTGGCGTGAAATCCGACGTGGTAGAGGTCCTGACACTTCATCCTCCAGTACTCCTGATCGGGTTGCAACTCCTGGTGATCGGGGCACATCTTGCAGCCAGAGCCTTTCAGGATCTTCTTGGCGGAGGACATGGCTTGCATGCTGCCTGCGATGACATTCTGTTGGGGCCTTCCTCTTGGTTCCCTTGGCAACGGCTCCAGGCTTTGGCGCTCCAGGGAAGACTTGGGACTGCTGGCTGTCAGGTCTGTCCTGTGATGGCTGTTCAGGTGGCAGGTCCTGCATGTCATAGGAGGGCAGGGAATCCTCAGGGTTGTAGCTGTCCCCGGAGTCTGAGGCTGGTCGTTTGGCAGACAGTTGAGAGATGGCGGACAGCTCCTTCCCTGGCTTGTGCACGATGGAGTCCTTCAGGAACCGACAGTTGGCTAGGATGTACTGGTCCCTGTCTGTCAGAGTCTCCTTCCTGCCGGATCCTGAAGCTTCAGGCCTGACGAGTCTGGAGTAGTGGGTGCGGACTGTCTTCCTCCAGTTGAAGATGTCCTGGGAGGTGTACTTGGGTCCCAGCTCCTTGGCTTTTTCTGTGTCCAGCAGCAGCTTCTCGTTGCCCTTGTATCCTCTGGAGCCCTTCATGTAGAGGACAGGATGCTCTCTGAACCAGTTGATGAGGTCGTCTTCTTGGTCAGATGTGATGCCCATGTTGTCTTTGATGTTCTTCTTGGGGGCCTTCCCTTTGCCCTTCTTGCCCTTGGACTTGGCTTCAGCAGCTGCAGGGGTCTCATCAGCAGAGGACTGGTGGTCTTCCTCCTCGAAGGTGTCCTCATGTATGATATCTTCAAGAGCAACAACAGGCTGGCTCTGTTGTGTCTTCTTCGGAGTCTTCTTCGGAGTCTGAGTCTTCTTTGGAGTCTGATGAGTCTTCTTTGGAGTCTTCTTTGGAGTAGACTTGGCAGTAGGCTCTTGAAGACCCTTGGAAGACTTGGCAGCAGGCTTGTCAGCAGGCTTGGCAGCAGGCTTGTCAGCAGACTTGGCAGCAGGCTTGTCAGCAGACTTGGCAGCAGGCTTGTCAGCAGACTTGGCAGCAGGCTTGTCAGCAGACTTGGCAGCAGGCTTGTCAGCAGACTTGGAAGGCTTGTCAGCAGGCTTGTCTCCTTCCTCTTCAAACAATTCAACAGATGAATCTTCGTCTGTGCTGTCTTCTGGCCGGCCCTCGAAGATGGTCTCGCTGACGACAGTGGCTTTGCTGGTTGAAGTGGTGGTCTTCGTCTGGCTGCCAGCTGTAGTGGAGGTGTAGAGCCCAGGTAGAGAGATGTCTGCCATGGCTGTTGTAAAGAAGGCAGTCACTGCAGCATCTGAAGGGTCATGGAGAGGAGTTGCAGCTGGAGTTGTCACTGGAGTTGCAGCAGGAGTGCTTCCAGGAGTGTGAAGTGTTGACCTGGTGCTGAGCTTGGTTGGTGCCCTGGTGACGACGGTGCCCTTTTTCCTCTTTGGTCCCATGTTGTAGCAGCAAAAGTACAATTGTAGCAACAAAAGTAGCAGCAAATGTAGCAGTTGATAGTGTCGTGGATTCTAGGTGTGTTCTGGTCGAAGGTCTGAGTGGGTATGGTGCTCTAATCTGGCCCCCTCTATATATATGCAGGGTGCGGACCGCCTCTTTTCCCCTCCTTCGCCCCCCCTTCTTCGCTGCTGCTGCCCCAGCCGCTGCGCAGAAAGAGGGTGACACGCAGACAAAGGGTTGATGCTAAAAATAGAACAACGCATGCACTCAGGCGCCACTCTGTCTGCTGCATTGGGGGTCCAAAAGACGCGGCGCGCACCCTCTCACGTGCGTCGCACATGTGACTTTCCGCGACGCGTGTCTGAAACATGTGACATGAAGCAAGAGCTTTCTGCTACACTGCTGTTTCTGCGTCGAAGCTCTTCTTTGTGCGTCGCAACTTTAAAAATCTGCGGCGCGCACTGATTTCTTTTTACGCTTCTTCCTGCTTCACCACTTCTTTCCTCGCAAAGATTCAACCGGTTGAATCTTTTTTTCCTGCATCGTCAAATTTCTAGGAATTGCGTAGAAAGACCTCTTAAAACGGCGCATGCTGTTCCTGTTGCGCCGTAAAGCCAAAATTGACGGCGAACATGCTCAAATCTTTGCCCTTTCCTGGAAATATAAGAAACGCCGTCGCTTAAACCCTCTGTTACGTCTCCGTGAGAACTAGCCATTACACTCAGCATTTATAAATTTGTAATTGTGGGGATGGCGATGAGGGTGTTTTGTGATGAAGTACTATATGGTACAGAGTACGTATTATATGAATTTGAAACATCTAGACCTTGGTCAAGTTAAGGTTCTATTCCCATTCTTTCCAAAGCTTCCGGGTGGTTAGATAGATAGATAGATATGGTAAGTGCAGCCCTCTAAGCCCAGTTCTGGGCGCTCCCGAGGGTTGATTGATGAGATGGGAGAGAGAGCGGCAGTCCTCAACATGTTACACATTTACCCCATGTGAGGGATCTTTTACTTGCTCAGCATAGACACTGATACAAGGGGCCGCCAATTTAACTTCTCATCCGAACAACGTCCAGCTGGGATTTTGCTCATGAAGGTCCACTGAAAATTTTGAGTTCCCAACCCAGGGTTCGAATCCATGCAGGCCGGGGTTCGAAACCATGCAGGCAAAGACCTTCAGCGGAGCAGGCAGGAACCTTAACCACTTGGCGACCCAGTTAATTTATATGTGTGTTGTATCGATACTCTTTTGTGTTGTATCGATACTCTTTATCCAATGTATGCATAATCAGACATCAACCTCCCTTTTTCATACAAAGGAATTTTACACTTGTTGATGGGTGACTGCCAAATTAGATGAGAAGACTGGGAGTCTGGCAAATACCCTATATTCATTCAGGGCCTTTCAGTTGCCCTGGTACAGGACTGGAGATACAACCCGCTTCCATTCATTGTCCCATATATGCTCTGACTAAATTGAGTTCCGTGGTTGGATTTGAACCCACTGTCAGGTATGCTTGCCATTGTACGGGGAGCGAAATATCTCAGCAGTATACTAAGGGTGCTTCTTATAAGGCCTACGATCTTGCATTGTAGATGCCTGTTGGGTCAAATCATTTATAATGTCAGTTTAGATGACGGTCAAAAATGATTCACAGGTATTTTTCATATGGTTTTGCTTTCGACGTACACTTGTAAATTTTGGTGATTAACCATATATCTAACATTACCATACATTGGATCAATTTGATGGATTATATATCACAGCAGTAAGATTCCATCCATGAAGGTCAATAACATAAGAAAATCACATTTTTTTTGTTTCTATATATATATCAAGTTCTTGGTCTTTCAGTTCCAAAAAAATATCAAATTTGTTGTTCAGCTGCTTGTTTTGGCAGAGTATTTGATGTTGCAAAAATTTCAAACTTATTTAGTCTTTTTCCTTGGTGATTGCTGGTCATCTTCAGTCACAATTGGGACTATCTTGTTTGAGGAGGTGGTGGCAGTTAAAGCTATCTCACTGCTGATCCTGGTTCTTGGGTTTTCTCTTTGACATCTAAAATGCTGTAGACATCTGTGCCATTAACGGCAACTGTAACACTAACACTCTAACAGTCATAGGCTCCTTTTCTCTTCCATGGTCAGTGTCTGTGTCTTCCTTCTGTCTTAATTAGTGTATTCAATGCATAAATACAGGCCATAAAGCCCCAATCATCCATCGATCTATTCGAAGTGTCCAATAAAATCCCTCCCGGCACTCTTTCAGTGCAGCTTTTCCCCCAAAATGCTACTGCTCTTTTTCTCCAAGGAGGACAGCGCAGGAAAGATCCTCTTTATCCACCCAAAGCCATTAAATTCCACCAAAATTTTGCCCATGCGTAACCTACTAAGTAGCTTTGGTGTTCTTGTCTTAGCGTATGTTCTTGAAATCGTTGATACACCATTAGATCACTGTTGAAAATGACTTCCAAGTCTTCTTCATTCAATTTTTTTTCAAAGTACACTCGTATATATATCTTGGTTGTTAGCCAGGTGTCTTATATTACTGTTAATGGATTAATTTGACAGGGATCAGTGATATACTACAGTAGCAGGAGGTTTCCATCCATGAAGGTTGATGACTTAAGAACGTTCCATGTTTTAGTTTCTATTTCGAGTTCTTGGCTTTTCAGTTCCAAGAGAATATCAAATTTATTGTTCAGCTGCTGATTTTGGCTGAGTATCTGATGTTGCAAAGATTCCTCAACGCAAACTCATTATTCTTTTTCCTCGGTGGTTGCTGGCCATCTTCAGTCTCAACTAGAACTATTGTGCTTGAGGAGGTGGTGGCAGGTAAAGGTATCTCACTGTTGATCCTGGTTCTGGGGTTTTCTCTTTGACATCTAAAATGCTGTAGACATCTGTGTAGTAAATGTAATGCTAATAACTGTTGTTGTCTCCATTTCTCTGCCGTGGTCAGAAGAGTTTGTGTCCTCCTCGTGTCCTTATTAGCTTAGTGCATAAATACAGGACGTAAAACCCAAATCATCTGTCAAGCTGTCCGTAGGTTCCGACCTGATGCCTCCTGGTACTCTCTGCGTGCAACACTTTCTCGAGTTTTGTCAGCTTGATTTATATTTCCAACATTTTTAGGCCCTATACTGTACAGCGTTTTGGGCTTCTTTTTTTTCTGTAAAGATATTATTAACCAATGTTGCCTCTAAATAGCCCACACCGGTGCTGATGGGGCGTAAAACACAAACTCACTCACTCACTCACTTTGTAAAGATATTTTATAGAATGAAGTATTATTTGTTGTTACTAAATTTTTGGCCTCTCATTCAAGTCTCCAATCTTTGCAGAATGCATGACCTGACAGATCTATTCACTCACACCACTCTTTGATTAATTAACTTCTTCCTGGTGCAGGAAAGGCATACCTCTAGATCACCATTTAATATTTATCATGGCATGTTGATCGAATTGTTGACCATATAGACCATCCGCAGCATGCAAGGGAAGGGTCAGTAAAACTTTTAACATTCCAATTGCATGACATCTAAGATTAAGCTAACTGTTTTTAAACCTTTTTCGTTTACCCTTCATTTTGTTGGTATTTAAGTTACATACATTTTAGATTAGACTTTTAAAACTCTTTCCATTAATTTTCAATAGTTCTTGAATCTGGCAAATAGATCCTCTTGTTTGAATGGAAGTGTACAGAAAGAAAGATAATATAAGATATAAGATTTCAGACTGATGAAAACCTGATATATAGACTACAATCAGAGAATTAATCAACATACTTGCTGGTCATTTTGTTTGTGATATGTTTAACTGTGATGAAGTGAATTATATTTTTAAATGCCTGTGTATAAATTGATAATTGGTGCTACATAGATCATGTAGATGTTGCACAGGCTGCCTGGTTTTTATTCTTGTTAATTATCATTTTCAATCTTGTAAAACTTGTTTTTGGACACTGTAGATTGTAAATGTTCAATCTGAATAAAGGTATTTTATATTAAATGCATGGAGGCGGGTTGTATCAAGTATGCTATGCAGGGGCAACTGAAAGAGCCTGGGCATCCCCGAATTAAGGGTTCAAGCTTTGTGACATTTGACTGAAAAAAATCCTGAAGGCTCATTTTAAATTTTTTGAACAAGGTTTAAAACTTACCTTCTGGCAAAAATTGTCTACTTTCCAATAAAGGCATCCGAAATGACGAGATCTCATCCCTTTGTCATGTTTTTGAGCAGAATATGTCCAAAGACAGGAAAAAACGCACATTTTAGGGTGACGAAATTGTTCACAGTGTCACATGTAAGGGGCTATAACTTGGAAAGTAACACTTCTATATAATTTATTTCACCTTGACATAATTCCCTATATTGTTTGCTTCTACTTACATGTAATTTGAGATATTTCAGCTAAACATATACTCACACTAACAGGATATTCTACTAAACGTCCAATGACAATTTTTTGAGAATTTTGCAGATTGAGGTAATGCTGCTGTCATCTTTTGCAATAGAAATTTGCATGATACATCAATATCTTCAAAATTTAATATAGAACACGATAGTACCAAGAATTGGGTTGCTGCTAATATTTATTGAGTCTCAATAATGCATTTTCTAACTTATGTCTGCTAAATTTTGAAAAGTTCGAAAAAAATACATGGGTGTTGCAAAAAAAAAAAACTCAGTCCCTTGCAATTTTAGTTGAAAAGTCACCAAAATCGACCTTGATATGCCCAGATATATTGGCTACAGCAAGTTTATGTTTAGAAAGTTCAATATGAGGCCAGAGGATAGCTTGAGTTTTTTTGCGACCAAATTTTAAAGGATTTTAGCCATTTATGGCTCAGTCGGTAATGCAAGGGGAACATAACATATCCAGGATTGACCTAAAATATGTTTGTAAGTCATGACAATTACTTTTGACACTGGCTGGTCATTATTGCGGTCTTCTCTTACCTCCATTCTATATTTCAGAATCGCTGTCTTGGACTGCCGTGACAAAAATCACTTCTTTAATGCAAAATTTATAAGGGCACAGGGCGCTCATCTGAGGCATGTGCCTGGTTGTTACTAGATAAAAATAAGGAGTTGTTTAGTGCTTTGGTACTATGTTAGGATTATTTGTTGACAAAAATTGAGTACTACTGAGATCTATGCAGTGAAAGTGAGAGATATTCCGAGAAATGCCAGGTTCCAAATTCCAATTGACAAGTTATAAAATCATTTGTAGAATGAAAATGGTGAGAGGTTTTGTATTTCCGACTTCAGATTTAGATTCCTGGGGCAGTTTTACTTAAGATTAAATTAAAAAATAAAATTTTGATCAAAATGTCACAAATATCTGACTCGAATCTTGAACCTTGTCGTATGTTCCAGAGTCCTAGTCTTCTCATCTCATCATCATTCAGCAGTCACCAAAAACGAAAGTGCAGCTCACTCCACTAAAGATGGTGGTTGAGCTGCCCCGGCTGGTCTGGGGTGTACCAGCACAACCCATGCAGGTCAAGTCAGACCTGAATGACAACCAGCTGGGATATTGGTGTTGAAGGTCCATTGAACATATATTGGGGTTCAGACCCATGCAGTGAAAGACATCAACGCAGCAGATCTGGACAACAAACCCTCAGCCAGCCAGATATGCTAAAGTCTAAATGGTGCCAAATGCACATTCAATTTTCAGTTCTTTTTTTTGGTTGTTGATTTTTTGACCCAATACAATCACTTTAGAATATATGAATATATTTTTACAATCATCAGCAAAGATAATATATAAGTAGTAAATACAATGTAAACTTTATACTGGTATTTACCCTGATTAACAAACAATTGTCTGAGGCCTCAGCTCAATTGAAAGAGCTTAAGATCTAAATTAGATGTGATTGCCTGCATCAAAACCCATGTTGTCACAGCCATCAGCATGGATCTGCTTTTCCATATCTCCAATGACAGGGGTATCAACTGAATTTGTGAAGGAGATACTTGTTCCAACAACGCCGTTCTTCAAAGACGAATCAAACACCATAACCTCAGGGTCAGAATGCTTCGAAATTGGACGACTGGAAATGAGAAGTATAATTTAGTTAGCAAATAGCAGTATTCAGTTGCTCTTGACCGTAAATACAGTGTGTCTGATGAAATTACGCAAGTCACATATGGCGCAGTAGTATGACAACTTTTGAGCGCAACATCATATCCCTTTCACATAACGACTGGATATGGCTGGGAAATCTTCCATGTAATTTTCATTAAGATTCATTGAGGCAAAATTAAGTTACGCCATATTTTCAAATATCTTGGTGTCTGACGAAATTACGCAAAATCCACATTTTATTTGGAAGGGCCTTGAAAACGTTAAATTTTCAAATTATTTTGCTTCAATTATTAGCGTTCTATCATTTGTCAACTATTCATGTCAAAAAAGTTTGCTTATCTGCTGCCCATGTCAAGCAATATGTATTAATTGTCCCCATTGGAATAACATTGATTTTGCATAATTATTTCAAATTTATGCTCCCAAAAATCTCGAAATGGACTGATCTTCATCAAAATTCCTTTAAAAGTTACCTTTTTCCATCTATTTATTGCAGTGAAACTGACTGATTAGTTGTGTCTTTGGAATTTACAAACTATATATTTTGGAACTCCACATCCTCATCGCAGTGCTATTCCAATGGCAAGTCATGGAAAGAATTTTTGATTGCATGTCGTTTTAAAGATAGAGATGTTACTTCAGTTTCCCTTGCTATGAGCTAAATAGACAGTATAAGGTAAGTACTAGAAGCATGTTTTTAATGATCGGAACCATTTTGAAGTTTTGGGGAGCATAAACTTGATCAATTTATGCAAAATCAATGTTATTCCAATGGAGACAATTAATACATATTACTTGACATGGGCACGAAATAAGCAAACTTTTTTGACATGGTTAGTTGACAAATGATAGAACGCTTATGACTGAGGTAAAATAATTTGAAAATTTAACCTTTTCAAGGCCCTTCCACATAACATGTGGATTTTGCGTAATTTCGTCAGACACCAAGATATTTGAAAATGTGGCATAACTTAATTTTGCCTTAATGAATCTTAATGAAAATTATGCGGATGATTTCCTAGCACTATCCAGTCGTTATGTGAAAAGGATATGATGTTGGGCTCAAAAGTTTGCATACTCCTCTGAAATATGCGACTTGCGTAATTTCATCAGACATACTGTATACCTCTCATTGATTCATAACCCAAGTTGCAATAGTTTCTGGAGCAATCGTAATTGAAAGAAAGTCACTTACAAGCATTCCGGTGGTACAACAGGTCCAATGGCAGAACCGGAGCTGGTGAGAGCATCAGTGCCTCCACCTAATGAAATGCCATCACATTCTGTTTCAGTATCATCCTCAACCTTTTTCGGATTTGGTAGAAAGAAGGTGCAAACCGCTGCCAAGAAACCTAAGGAACCATACACGACATTGGGCAGTGGTGGCCACAAACTTGCCTGTATTTATAAATGGGAGAAAGATTTTAATCAATGATAGATATCACAGCTTCATTAATTTTAGCATCCCATTGGAAAGACGTTACACATGCTCATACCATAGTCGTATCGCAAGTGGACTTTTTGTATAATATATATTTGATCATCTGCCTTAATTTTTAGCCTCATTTGCTGAATATGTAGTGTTCACCGATTTTGACGGTTGAATCAGTGCAGAATCTTTCTTTTTGGACGATTTTTTTAAAAAGCATTTGATATATATTAATTTTAATATGGAGAGCATAAAAAATGGATAGTTATAACCCTTGTCCACTTACCAACGGTCCAGCGATATAAGGAGAAGCAAGAGCAAAAGAAGCTCCAATTGCAATGTACGTTCCAAGTGCAATCTGGCGTATTTCAATTGGGAGCAACAATGCCCCAAAAATGTATAATGTCCCGTAAATGTTATTGACAATTGCTCTGCAGGCCAATGAGAGGTAGGTGACTGTTTCCTGAGACACTGAAACATGCAAGTTGTATATGAGAGAAAATAAGAGAATAGAGTTGTGGAAATTTTACACCTCACTTAGGCAAGAGAAGGAATAATTCAATTGAGAAAACTGGTTGGAGTTGTAGTTTTGAAAAATATATTTTTTTAGAAAATTAAAATATCTCTACAAAAATTTATTTTAGTAAGAAAGTTTCAATCTGTTTCAACTTTTGAGTCATGTTAATTTTGTTTGTCTTTAAATTTCTATAAATGGTCCAGATGTCTTTAATCAGTTAGTGATTTCTGTATAAAATAAATGCATGAGTTTGGTGGGGGCATTACGAGGGGAAGGCAAGGGTGTGCACCTTCTTGAGGCTGTGAGATTTCTGATAAAATATTTGGTTGTATTGTATGTTTGTTGCCATTTTCCATTAATTATTTCAATCTTTGTGGTCTACTCATTAAAAAAAGCGTAGGCTTACCAGCCAGGATTAGTAGAGGTATTGTGACAACATTCACGATGCATACTATCCCAAAGGCTCCGATAAGATGAACCTTCCGACTGAAGTAATGCACAATCAACAAACCCACTGGGTAAACAGGGATATCCATGGCACTGGAGATGACAATGTTGAGGTAGATGCTTCCAGCTAATTCATTCATGCTCACTGTTAAGGCTGCGTTGACCACATTTTGTGTTATCCTGAAATCACATATTCGCCAGTTTCGGTTAAGATTTTAACAACTTTTTATTTGGAAATTTTGACAGCATCCTCGAGAACTGTAAAATGAGTTTTATTTTAATGGTGGTACCTGAGTGTCTTCCACACTGAAAATGTTAATAACATTGTGACATCCCAATGGTAATTAACTACTTTAGATTTTACTGTCAACACATGTTTGTTTAAGGACACACATCCAATCATTGTAAATCTCCATCGGAGTGTCAATAGTCAGTAATTTTTTTAAAATCTCATATCCGTCAGCAACCATTCACAATCTTCAACATACCAGCCCATAAGAACCATGAAAGTTACTTTTCGCTGTTCTGGTTTCAGGAGCCAAATCAGAGAAATCTTTGGCTTTTTATCGGTCTTCTCCTCTGTTCTACGTTCTGCCTGAAAAACACCCAAATGGCAAATTTAAGTCACTGTGACAACGTACTAGATTTCTTGCCAATAACTCATCTTGCTCCTGACATTTCCATAATAACACCTTTTGTACCAACTTACTACCAATACAGTCTGAGCTCATAAATTGAATTGAACTAAATTGAATTGAATTGAATTTGTAAACAGTAAGACCGAAAGAGAAAGTAGCGTTCTTCAGAAAGATCAAACGCAAAGGGGGCACTCTTGAAAGATCAAATTAGAAGGTTATACTCTTTGGAGAAGTCTAATGAGAAGGTTTTACTCTATAAAGTGATCAAACGAGAAGTTGTTACTCTTTGGAGAGATCACACAGGAAGCTAAAACTATTTGCAGAGATCAAATGAGAAGGTAGCACTCTTAAGAAAGATCAAACAAGAAGCACTCTTTAAAGAGATCAAATTCGAATGTTTACAACACTCTTTTGAAAGATCAAGTGGGAAGGTAGTTTTAACATTGCTTCTATATGTAATGGTCTCCACTATATGTATTAAGAAGTCAACCTGTTGCTGTATGGACATTCCCAAAAGGTACTCACCAGCTGAGTAAAGACCTTCTTCGCCAACTCTTCTGGATACTCTTTCCTGTTAAATTTCGCTATAGCTCTCATGCTTTTATCAAGTTCCTCGAAACGTCCATTCGCTATTAGCCATTTTGGCGATTCATGGATGAAACTGACAAAAGAATACACAAGTTTACTCATCATACAGGGATTTTAAGATATTATTCGAGCTACCGGTGTGTTCAATAATAACTAGGGGGATATATGACTCTAGTTCTTAATTATAACTTTATTATTATATTTCCTATTCCAAATGTGAGCTAGCAACTGAATTGGATACCCACTGACCATAAGCTATGCAATACGTATTATTTTTTCAGCAACTATTGCTCTCTAAGCAGCACTGTAAAATTTGAAATTTTGAGTGTTATGTGCAAAAATGATGGAATGAGGAGGTTGCACAATTCCTTTGAGCAACATAGCTTGTTGGTTTAAGCTGTCCGCGACTCTGCGTTATCATAACTAAGAAAAACAAGCTATATCAGCTCAAAGGAATTGTGCAACTGTCTCACTCGATCATTTCAACCTGACTCAAAATTCAAATTTTACAGTGAGGTTGCCTGCAGCAAACGTCCAAAGCATTGAATCAGAAGTGGTTGAGTGTGTCATGTTATCTGGGTAGAGCTTGTTTCTGTAAGCATGTCCTTTTTGTCCCTAAGAGGTGTAACCCATGTTATGAATTGTATTGTGTGAAGAATGAGTTGGCTTATACTTACAATTGGTAAGACATCACCACCAAAGCAATTACAAGCAGGGACATGTGAAGCCATCTGTGATTTGTTATAGCGTAGCCCAGACCAGCAATTACGAAGCCACCGAGTGTGTAAAGGCACATGATGAAAATTCCTGCGAATCCGGTCCACTTGTCAGAAAGAGATTCGGTTACTGAAAGGATATCACAATTGCAAGCACAGATTACTTGTATGATACACTAGTGCTTATTTAGAAACCTTTTTTTGTTCTTCTGTTCGGGATCTACCTGACAAAAATGCATGACAGAACCAGAAAAGGAGGTGTCTTTATATATCCTAGTAACCGTTTGTAATTCCCAGATAGAACTAACAGGTGCTGCCCATCATAGCTGATATACAATATGCAATTAAGCTCAGCTTTTTAAAATCGTAAAGAAAGGAATCATCCTGATTTTGATTTAAAAAATTCAGAAACTTACGAAGAACGACAGAGATTAATTCAATTCCTCGAACACTGATGTTGAAGAAAAAGCGCAAAATGAGGTAGGAAATGAGTTCTGGATTGAAGGTGCAAGCCAAGCCAAGAAGGAGATTAGACATTCCACTTAGCACAAGTATCCTCTTCCTACCAAATCTGCAATGTGTAAGTTGTATCAATCATGTTGTGTAAATGTATATCTTGTGCTATACCTCCAAATTGTGCAAAGTCTCTTTGGGAATGTTTCCAGGCTGGCATCCTAACATAAAGACCCTGTTTAATTGTTGTTTTTATATTTTTGCTTATGCTGTGAAAATCATTCCCAACAGACTCAATATTTAAAAGTCATGCACTTACCTGTCAGATAATTTGCCAGTCACGATACAACCCACCAACAAGCCAGCAAGACAAATGTTTGTGAAGACAGGACGGAGCCAGGATGAACCACACACTGCTGACCACTGGGGAAAAAGAAAAAGTAAGTATGGTTTTCAATAGCAAATAAAGCTCAATTCTGACTATTTGGCAAGTGGATAAGACAAAATGAAGCTCACTATTGCAACTGCTGCTTTCCTTTTGGCCTGGATCAAGTGTGTAAGACCAAACTAGACTCAATGTTACAACTGTTGTTTTCAGTGAGCCTGGATCAAGTGGATAAAACCAAACAAAGCTCATTGTTACAACAGTTGTTTTCTTTTATGGCATGGATCAAGCATGTGAGACCCAATGAAGCTCAATGTTGTGACTGTTGTTTTCATCTATGGCTTGGAGCAAGTCATAAGACCAAATGAAATTTAGTTTTGTAACAGTTGTCTTTCTTGGTTTACCTGGAACAAGTGGGAAAGACCAAATAAAGCTCAATTCTATCAATTTTTGTCTGCCCATAGAATAAAATAAATCCTAAAACCTCCTACCTCACTAGTAAAGGTGTTTTCGTATTGCTCATGATTGAAGACCCATTGGTCGCATTCCACCGTTGGATAGGTTTCAAAAAGGCTTCTGTTCCACGAACTGACATCTTCCAAAGAAATATTCGCCCAATCCAAATCAAGCATTCGACAAGAATCTCTGTTGCCATCTTCGTCTATGGGTGCAACTGTAACAAGGAAACTGTAATTATATCCCCCGCTGCCCTTTGTGACGTCACACACATGATCATGGTGGGGCACAATCATATTGATGACTAGAAGCTGAACTGCATTGTTGAAAAGCCCTATTCCGAGTAAGGGTAAAATCATCATTTGGTAAGGGCCCATCAGACCTATTTTCTCTTGCAAAGTATTGAAACTATCCATTTTGTATGATATGATATTGAAGAACTAGTTAATTCAAGAGATAAGTATAAAAGATATGCGTGATTATGCTTGCAACAACAAACAAGTAAGCACTTGGATACTCCTATATTCATTTATATATATATAGAATTATCAGATCATAAAAAATAACTGGTCTCAGCCGGATCAAGGATCATAAAACTTAACGTGAGTTATAACTTGATTTCGTCATTCATGAATATGTTTTCGCAATCTTTCTACTTTGTTCAGTCCTGACGTTTTCTTACACTAACACTGACAAGGAACAATAAACCATAAAACCAGTCCTATGACTTTGCAAGATGTTCTTATCAAATGTGCATACCACCCAGGGTCAAACTCTAAATGAGCTTCATTATGGTCTACTCAGCTTCTAGAATTAATAGAAATTATAGAATTGACCTTTATTTGCTGTTGAAAGCTTGGCTTATGATTTTTCCTTCTTTTTTTTCATGTCAATAAAACAAAATAGAGTCTAAATAATTGCTCTTGTAGTATTGGATTGTACAACTTGCTATGAAGTTTACAATGTCATTGAAATTTGCAGGGGATGTCATGGTTGATAGAATCAAGATTAATACAAAGTGAAAAAAAATTAAATCTTCTAAAATTGGAATGATAAATAACAGCTTTTTGTGCAGTGGTTTCTTGTTTATTTTAAAACCAACACAAGGGTGGGGCTCACCCTTTTGTCAGGAAATTGACTTGGTTTGGATGGCCTACCTAATATTGGCCTGGGTTGCCCGGTATTTGTCAACATTTTCCCCGATTTGCCTTGAAAATCATAATTTCCCTTACACTAAGGGTGCTGCATCCCCTGGCCCGCATGAAATATGCCTGTATTTTCAAGTCACTGGGACCAATCTCAGCGGTGGTTAGTGATGCAGACCGGACCGCTCTGACCCGTTCAGAACTGCCCGGTCCAGAGGTGATGTGGTCCAGTCCAGGGAAGAGGGGTTCCGGTATACCGGTGTGTACGGGTTTTTTATTTACGTATAATTTTCAATAAAAACCCTCAGAAAAGTAGAAAAATAAAGGTGTAAAAAATTGATTCTTCGTTTTTTCTGCGTTTTTGCCAATTTTCCCTGTACCGGTCCGTGTCTGTACCGGTTTTTGAAAGTAAGGGCGGTCCGGTACTGAAGAGGTGATGGTACCGGACCAAAGTGGTCCAGTCTGCATCACTAGCGGCGGACATGTGCCGCATGGGCTGACAGCAATGTCTGATTGAATCACATAATGTTAAAATTTAGAGAAAATTTTCCGTCGCTCTGAATGCAGAAAATGATTGACTGTTACTTCATGCATGAGAAAAAATTTCTACCAGGGGTGAAAACCAACCCCCCCCCCCCCACCTCAAGTAGGATGTATAGTTGGCTCCTTGGCAATATGAATTTTCAACAGAAATTTACATAGAATGCAAGTATGCTGCAGAACTTAACCTAGTTAGCTATTATTTGAGTTACATGTATATGATCAGTTACAAAAGCACTTTAAACTCTTCACTTATCTCTATTTACTAAACTCAGATGATATGCATGTTTTTCCCATTGTCTTTATGCCACGTCACTGTCTTACTATAATGCACACTTCATAATATCATGACAAGTATAACCCAAGATGTAGCAACCTTTTTTTACGATTATCAATAAATATTTAAAGTCCATCAAGGCACCTACCATTAAAACTATAATGACTTGTTTACAATAAGTTTTTGACAACTTCAATATCAGTAACAGAGAAATTTGTCCAGGAATAGACTGATATTATTGTGCTGTCAGTGAAAAAGGTCTAATTTAAGAAGACAAACTATGATTAAATCTATCTATTCTAGCCTACATGCTAATAATATATAATTAGTTACTGCAGTTCTACATTGACAATTAATTATTATCGTATTATTGTTAATAATTTATTGTCCAATCATGGTATGATATATTTTGGAGAAAGAAAAACCAGTGTCATTTGAGTTTACCAAGGACGCTTTCCAAAAACGCCCTTAGTCGAGAGATTTTGTAAACTAGAACAGGGAGGGATTCTTAACATGTTTATGATGTATTGGCCAAAACTATCCCCACCACCTCCGCCGTCCGACATTGTAGGGAAATTCTAGAGATGTGAATATGTGATGCATTGAAGCTTCCCGAATCACTGACGCTGCCAGCTGTCCTTCATTCTTGACCTGCGCATTAGTATCAGGACAACTCCACTAGGGGGAGTAAAACTTACAACTGAACTATACTGCCCTCTGGCCAAGGCTCACGCAGTACAGTAAATAAACCCTAACCAGGTCTTAACTTGTGTAAAAACACTCACGTCTTCTTAACCCAGGCAGACACCTGTAATAAACTAATAAATAACCATTGATTCAATAAAAAACCAAAACATGCTTACCATATTGGATTGCCAAATTTATTTGGAGAGTGTGATTCTTTTTTCCAAGATGCTGCTCTATAGTGGGTTGGAGTAGGGTGGATTGAGCAGGCATGCAAATAGTTTTATATCAAGTACTTATATAGCGCCAATTCCAGTAAACTGCTCAGTTTTCAAATTATTGCAAGCAAAAACTGGGTGCAAGACGCTTCGGGGCCTTTCTTTCTATGCTTTATTTTGAATAGCTGCGAAGGGCTATGCTCGGGCATATTCGGTTATTATGTCAAGTGAAGTTTGAGGTGAAATTTAATACTGTCCATATTGTTTGATAATGTGTTTTGTCAATTTTTTAAGCAATTTTGCTTGAGTGACTTGGATTAATCATGTTTGCTTAAAAAATTGACAAAACACATTATCAAACAATATGGACAGTATTAAATTTCACTTCAAACTTCACTTGACATAATAACCGAATATGCCCGAGGGTTGCCAGACCTAGATCAGGAGAGCTTTACTCAAGCAGGAACCAGTTTGAAACATGGTACAATCAGTCAACCCTCATTCTCCCCACCAATGCGAGAGAAGCCGGAAACAGAACTTGTGAGAACACATATTGGCATCTTCCAGCAAATGACAGGGTCCAGTCGGGCATATTTGTAAACCATGTCACAAGAGTTACCCTTGCAACCTTTCCGAAAATGCAGTCAGTCAGGAGATTTCATATACAAAAACATAGCAGCGTTTCAGCATAGCGCAACGTGTTTGTGGAGAGCTCATGAACGGAGGTTTTGGTGCGCGGCGCAGACCGCGCCTACCATTCCGCGGCGCATGCGCATCAGCGCCCTTCCGCCCACCGTGTTTGAGACAAGAAACACGTGTTTTGAACAAAGCGGCGACTTTTTGCATTAATAGGGAGCGTTGCGTACATCATTTTGGTTCAAAGTTAAGTTTCTTTCTCATGTATCATGTCTGCCGATTTTGGGGCTATGTCTCTATGGCGCTCTGCCAATATTGTGATTTTGGGTGACAGTTTTGTCTCAAGGCTGCAGTAAGACCTCCACCAGGCATACCTGCAGGATGCCAGATCCGAGGACCAGTCCTTACATGAACTGTCTTGGGATCTGTTGAAAGCCCCTAAGGAGGCACGTTTCATCTACTGCCATGGTGTGCCAGGAAGTGGATGCACAGGAAAAGCAGCAAAAGTGTTCCAACTGCCCGAGGCCCTCTTGCTTGGCTGCAACCCGAAGTATGCCATACTGGAAATCGGGGGAAATGATGTCGACTCCTTGGCGACCCCAGAGGAAATTGCCAGGGCCAAGGTTGGGTTGGCGAAAAACCTGATTGAATTTTACGACCTACGGGCTGTTGCACTGGCAACTATCCTCCCCAGGGACACGGTAAGATCCATGTCGCCCCAGGAATTCCGACAAAAGGCAGTGGAGACCAACCGGCTGACAGAGGAGCTGGCAGGAGACCACCGGAACATCACCTTCCACAGACACAAAGGGTTCTGGAGGACTGAAGGAGGCCAGGCGACCGACACCTCAGCTTGGTCAGCCGACGGCGTGCATGCCAACATCCCTGCCGGGGCAGCCAAATATAAAAAAGCTATAACAATGATCATGCATAACATGATCAAAACCTATCACAACTCCCAAAAAACTGACACTTTACTATGAAATAAAACTGTTTATAGGGCTTGTCAGCGGAATGCTGCAGGCAATCCAAATAAATACCCTATGTACTGACTTGTTGGCGGAATGCCGCAATTGTCAATGTGTTAATGTTCAATGTTATGTGAGCAAATTTACTGTATATATGTTAATTAATTGTTAACCCAGGTCTTGCTTGACTGTGGAATACGGCAGGCAATTCTTGTGTTTCAGAAAACTTCAACTGTTTATTATAATTGGAGGAAAGAAAAGAAAAAGGAAATTAAAAGGTCAAAAAATGAATAGAAACTTTTCATTAGAATTAATTACATTGTGTCTGTTACCATCCGGGGTCGCTTGTCTCCGTTCCTGCTCATCATTTGTGATTTCTCTTTCATTCCGGTCACCACTATTTTGTGACCATTTCAATATTGGTTCATTCCGGCCACCACTATTTTGTGGCCTAATACATTGGTTTCTTCCGGCCACCACCATTTTGTGGCCATTATACTTTTCCACAATCTCATCCTTCTATCCCTGTATAAGTCATAATCCATCATAATGGTGGGTTTCTTGAGTACTCATATGTTTTGTGGTTCTTTCCAGATGCCCAAACACCTAAAGAGACAGTGTCGCCCCCCGGTGAAATACACCCCATCGAGGGAGGGTGGTGCCAGCCCTCAACGGCGGCCGAATGTGCAAGCTACGCCGGGGACCTCGTGGCAGGTGACGCCGAGAACAAATAGGTCCCGTTCACCAAGGCTGGAACCAACCAATAGGCTGGGGAGGTCGGACCCAGACAGGACGATCAGTCGGCTGGAGCGGAGAATCAGCGAGCTAGAGAATTCTTTGGCATCCTCTCCAAGGGACCATCCTCCGAGCTATCGGCGTCCAAATGCCGGTGAGTACGTCATCTCATCACAGGCCCTCCCCCTACACATGTCGGTCGAGAGGGAGACCTCAGAAAAGATATTGGATGGGGGATACATCGACCTATCACACTTGAATCCAGTTAATTCGCTTGACGGCAGAAGGCACGAGTCCAAATCTCGATCCCTCACCGCGTGGGCCAGGGCCTACATTCGTCTAATGTCCATTCTCCTGGAAAATTCGAGGGCTGAAGCACAGGACATGCTGGTCCACATGGATAACGTACTCGCCTTGGCCAAAGAGAAGCACCAGTGGGACGTGTATGATGCCGACTTCAGACGCCGGCAGGTGAATGCCGGTTACTCCTTTGCCCACACCAGGGTGGAGCTGTATGCCCGTGCGGTGACAAGAGTCCAGCAGCCCTTTCATGCCCAACAACATCAACAGCGGGCCAAAGGATCGATACCAGCAGGGCTACAGGCAGGCACCTGCTTCAGATTTAACACACCCGGCCAACGATGCGAACTTCCTTCCTGCCAGTACTCCCATAAGTGCAAGCATTGTGGAGCCCGTCACCCACAGTACATGTGCTACAAGCAAAAGGGCACACAACAACAACAGGGCAGGGAGACTGAGAAGCGTGACGAGAAAAGAGATGAGAAAACCACTAAGTAAGGACATGGAGTCGAACGGGGAGGAGTTGCTGGGCATTGGCGGAATGCCATGCCGTGGCAACAGGAACAGGACTGAGTTACCAAGTGACACGTTCTCTGTCAGCGGAATGCTGCAGAGCAATCCTATTAATCAGAACTCCCTGGATGGAAACAGATCAGTATCTGACGGCGGAATGCTGCAGGGCCGATTGGAAGAAGAAATGCATAAAGTGGTCACTCCTGTTCGCACAACCTTGTTGAGAAAGCTTTTAGATGGATTTGACGGCTCGGGTGCCTTAATCGATGGTTTTACCAATGGTTTCAAATTTCATTTCCAAGGAATAGAATGCGAGGTGAAGTCGAAGAACTCCATGGAGGCAAATATCCACCCTGAGGCGGTGGATGCCAAGTTAAAGAAAGAAATTGACCTGGGCAGGATTGCGGGGCCTTTCGATCACCCTCCATTTCCAAATTTCAAATGTAGCCCCCTATCCCTTAGAGAGAAATCAGAGCCAGGTACCTACAGGTTACTACACAACTTGTCATACCCCTATGACACCACCTCAGTGAATGGGGGAATCAACCAAGAGCATAAGACAGTAAAATATGCATCGGTCCAAACAGCTATTAAGCATATAAACAAGTTGGGCCAAGGCTGTTTCATGGCCAAAGCTGACATTGAAGCTGCATACAGAATAGTTCCGATCGCTCCCGAGCAGTACCACCTACTCGGCTTCAAGTGGAGGGGAAAATTCTACTATGACAAATTTCTACCGATGGGGATGGCAGAGTCATGTTCCCTGTTTGAAAAGATCTCGGACTCAATTGTTCACATCATGAGGAAATTCGGAATTAATAATGTGGTGAAAGTGCTCGATGACTTCTTGATCTTGGCCCCCACCAAGGGGGAGTGTGACCTTGCTCTAGACAAGTTTAAATTTCTTTGCCAGTCGGTGGGAATCCCGTTGGTTAAAGCAAAAACTTCAGAGCAGGCTGAACAACAGCTGGTGTTCCTGGGAGTCCACCTTGACACGGTTAAAATGGTGGCAAAGCTGGCGAGATACAGTCGGGATGCAAAAGCCTTCCTTAACCAGTCAACAACATCTTCGAAACAACTCCAAAGCTTAATTGGGAAACTCAAATTTGCCACCTCAGTCGTCCCTATTGAGAAACCTTTCCTGAGGCGCCTGATAGATGCTACCAAGGGCTTATCAGGACCATCAACCATCGAGATTAACAAAGGGATGCTGGCAGACATCAAAATGTGGCAAGCCTTCTTGGAAGGTTATAACGGGGTATCTGTCATAATCCGCAACCCTCCATGTGAAAACTCGTCAATAAATTTGTATTCAGATGCATCCGAATCAAAGGATAATGTATTGGCTGACGCTATTTCTCGGTTTCATCAAGACGAGGCAATGTTGAAGAGCTATGGGATGAAGCCCTTACCCTTGCCGGTGCCAGACCACTTTCGGGCGTAGGAAATGGTGCCAGGGTAGGCATTACACGTATCCTGAACTGTTCGCTGGCAAATTCCACCATCAAGAGCTACAGTCACCACATACAGTCTTTGAATAATTACTCAACCAATCAGGCCATGCCAAAGGATTATCCATTAACGACGTTTGCAGTGATGAGCTTCATAGCCCATCTCGTACAAAGTGGCAAAAAACACGCCACTATCATGCCGTATGTGTCGGCTATCGCATTTGCCCATAAAATCCGAGGGTTCGAGGACCCCACTTCTTCGTTCCTTTTTTCAAAATTCCTAACCGGATTAAAGAAGTCGGTTAACATCAACGACCAAAATAGGCTGGAGCCCATAACATTCATGATGCTTAAGGAGATCATAGCATTGGTCGACACCTTTAATGATTCTATCTTTGTGAAAATCCTGATCAAGGCAGTCATGTCCTTGATGTATCATGCTTGTTTGAGAATTAGTGAAGTGGCCCCCTCGAGAATGGCTGACCACGCTTTTAAATCAAGTATGGTCAGTTTTTCAATCTAAGCGCCACTAAATCATCCCTCGAAGGTAACAATCAATCTTACCACCTTCAACCACTCCAAGGCTCCCCAGGTCATCCAGGTGAGTGCCATCAAGGATAAATCTGTGTGCCCTGTCAGACTTCTCTGAAACTACCATAAGCTTAAGCGGCAAAGTGAAACATATTTCTGTGACAGGAAATCGAGGCCCATCACTCGAGCATTTGTCATGTCCTGTCTGCGCCAGGTAGTCAAGAAGTCTTCCTTCCCAGGGAAGAGGGTGAACACCCACAGTTTTAGGATCGGTAGGACGACAGACTTGGTGCTCCGTGGCGGAGCCAGTGATGCATATATTCGACATGTGGGACGTTGGTCGTCGAACGCCTATCTCAAGTACATTAGGTCAATTGTGAGATTATAAAAGCTGGGGCACAGCTTGGTGGGAACGGGGCCTGTCGGTGGAATACCGCAGGTCCCTTTCTCCCCTCTTCTCTCCCCCTCTTTGACGCAACCCATGCTATGGGTTGTTTGGCGGGTCACAGTGTTCCCACCAATTCGGGAGAGTTCATACGGTGCTCCATCAAAGGATCTCAGACATTTCTGCTGTGCCAAAGTCTTTGCCGCTTAGAGACTGTAGTTTAAAATACTTGTGATTGTTCATTTTGTGCCACATCTAGTTGTTATCTATTTACATCGATATAGTCTCCATTTCTCAGTATTGTATTATTAAGGTGCTAAATATATCTATTGTATATCATGTTTCAGTTGATGATCTTATGGCTGTCGGCGGAATGCCGCAGCCACCCATATGTCTAGTGACGATTATGTAATAGTACTAGAATGCTTATTAAATTTTAATTTTAAAAACACCACATGTTGTCGGAGTTATGGCTTTCCACAAAGAGGGATTTTTCAGGCTACAGTAGCTTGTTTCAGTTGCGACCGTGAGCGAGCAGGCTACAACATTTCGCTGGAGGTGCTCTATTTCACGTCCTCGCTCACATGAATTTCTGATGCAACCAAGCTCAGTCCTGCTGTGTTCTGCTGAGCGCGGACCTGGTAGGCAACAGTGCTGACCTGAAAGGGAGCAGTCCCACTGCCCCAGTTGCCACTTCGAGACAAAATTGGATATGATTATGAATTTCGTCAGTCTGCAGCCTCGCTCGCTCAGCAGACTATTCAGTCAGGAGATTTTTAACATGTTAATGATGTATTGGCCAAAACTATCACCACCTGCCCTTCCTACCTAGGAGAAGATTCTGAAGTGATAAGGTATTGAAGCTTCACAAATCAGTAGCACTGCCAGCTGCACTTCATTCTTAACCTTAGCTTTAGTTACAGGACAACTCCACTAGGGGGAGTAAAACTTACAGCTGAACTATACTGCCCTCTGGTGTTAGACTCGGATTGAAGTGGTGCTGCAGTGGAGGAACCAAACTCGCTCTCGCTTGGATTCTCGGAGGGAATCTGTCACTCGTATATGCCTTGGATTATGAGTAATTATTCATTGGCTACTAAGCGTTGCAACGGCCGCCATTAAGAAACGTCAACATGCCAGCCATGCTGCCACGATGCCTGTAATCACCTGTGAAGTGTCAGTACTAAGCCACTTTCCTGCAATGCAGCCAGCATCATTATGAAATGCCGAAGTTTGTCTGTGAAAGCATGCTCTTCATCCATTCTGCCCAATCAAGTACATCAACAGGTGCCCCAGGACTATTTCCGCGGAGCTCAACACTGTTTACATGCGTTCTGGGGCTGTATTCCTACTCCCTGTTAAAGTAAAGCGTCAAATGCGAACTGGCTCGCCGCTAGGGCGAGTATGTGAAGGAACTAATGAAGGGGACAGACTTTGTATGCCTGCAGGAGCACTGGCTTTGGGCGCTTGAAGCGGAACAGGTAATCAGGGACAGGCTAATGGAAGCAGGCTTCCACGTCAGGGCTGTCGATGAATACAAGAACATCATTCCAGTTTCAGTTTCTAGGGGCCATGGAGGTGTATGCACCCTTTGGAAGAAGGAGCATGATCCGTACGTACGTGAAGAAGACCAGTCACGGCAATGAACGAGTACTGGTAACACCCAAACAGCATGAAGGTGTGTCTTATTAACTGCTAGCTCCCTGCTGGTGAAAGCAAGAAGGCCCATGAGGACTTCGCAAATGACTTGGCCATGATAGATGTCTTGCTCGACAGTATGCAAACTACGCTACTGTCATTGCTGGCGACTTAAACGCAGATGTCTTCAAGTGAAATGGTAAAAAGGAGAAAATTGTTAAAGAAATGGTGCATATAGAAGACAACTCATCAACCTAAACCGTGTATCAGCTTCCCAGCCAACTTACGTACATCAAAGTGGTAACTCAAGCTCTCATCTGGATTACTTCATCGTGAACAGAAAATACCAATGGAAGGATACAACAGTGTATACGAAAGATCATGCTGAAGGACTAATGAACAGCTCCCCGCACAGTGTAATTGGGACGAGCTTCACCATAGGCGTCGGAGCAGGGGGGCTGTGGGGGCGTCAGCCCCCCCAGGTTGGAGGTAAGGGGGGCTGAAATATCATTCGGCCCCGGAGGTTCAGGGTGTCACAATGTTGAATTATTCTATGTTAAAACAAAAACAATGCCAGTCAACGGCCAAGGACCTTACACATAACATGTGTTCAGGACTATGTGGCAGCAAATGATCTGTTTCCTTTGAGCTGAAAGTGGCACTTCAAAAAGGTCCTAAACTGCAGCTGTCAACAGTCTTGATAAACCATGAACTGTTTATCATTCTGGAAACCATGTAGGTCCTGTTGTCACTGTGTTGAGGAGTCTGTCTCTGGTGTAGCTATTTAATAAAGGGTGCATTTATAACTTATTAGCTCTGCTAAACCCCCCTTAAAAATGTATCAATTAAATATTCCCCTGATGGAGAAGGATCAGAGTTGACGCGTTATGAGAAACAGATGTACAAAAGATAGTGTTTCATCATCTTTCATGATTCACATTTTGAAAAAGTGAGTCAGTTACGAGACAGGATCCTGGAGGCCCTCTCAGAGATAATCCTCACATGGACCTTGTCCAGAGAGAGGAGAGGACATTCAAAATACTTGCTAAATGCACATGATAAGTTGTAAACATTTTTTTTCTCAAACTTTCTAGCAGATTTCAGACCTCGTTACATCAATATGTTGTCAAAAATTGGTCGAAAACCTAATTTTTGGATCGCTCAATCCAGTATTTTGAGGCAAAAATTAGTTTAACCCAATTTACCATTAATCCTTCTTCTTGTGGATATGCAACTTTTAAAACCCGAATTAATTTCCTATGTTGAGCCATAACCGAGAAAATATTTTTTATGACAGCAAAATGTGCATCTGCAGCATATTGATTTGTGACGTCAGTTTGTGATTCGTTTGACATACAAGTTTAAAAACATATCTTGTCATAAATCAGTGACTATTGCATCCACAATTTTTTTTTTTTTACATTTTTGGAATCGAAAAATAATGTACTTGATGATGAGTTTTGTTCACATTTTTTTTCTGAAAATTTGTAGCAGACTTTTGACCTCGGAACATCACAATATCCTCCAAAAATGGTCGAAAACCTTATTTTCGGGTCACTCAATCCAGTATTTTGCAGTAAAGAAAATAGTTTAACAATATGAAAGTTATCATTGATCTTTCCTCTTGTAAATTTGCAACTTTTAATAACAAAATGAATTGATTATGTTGAGCCATCGCTCAGAAAATGATTTTTAAGACAGCAAAATGTGGCATCTTCAGCGATAGAGGTTGATTCTTGAAAAAGGTGATGGAAAAGAACCCAATCTGATTAATGCATCAGCTAGGGAACGTGATCCACTGAATGAAATTTTTTTAATTTGGGAAATAGGACCACTAATAGGGTCAGGAGAGCAATTTTGTCCATTCTAACCATGCTATTCAAGCTGCAATCGTGGTAGCAGGAAGCCCCTATTTGCGGCGCCACCTTGTGTATTTTGTGTTCAGACGCTCCCTGTTGATGCCATTGGTACCACAAAGATGCAACGGTTGGAGTCACTCCGTTGAGGAGAACAAAAAAAATGAACAAGAAATGAAGCATCCTGGGATGCTTACATCATTAAGAAAAAATTCTGATTTAATATTGTTTTACAAAGTTATTGTCATACAAATCTCAATATAAATTATAGGGAAGAAGTTTATAAATTTTTATGTAGAGGTCATAATAAACAGCTGTATGTGTTTTATGGCCGTACTGATTAAAGAAACTATTTTTGGAGCAGTCGAATTGTAAATAAATGGAATAATTTAGATGAAAGAACTATTAATTCAGTTTCAATCAAGAATTTTACAACTATTTGAAAATGTTAAATTCTGCTAGTTAGTGGGAGTTACTTTGTAATTTTTACTTGAACTCCCATTGTTTTTGTATTGTTCACATGTTGTTCTTTTGAATAAATCAATCAAATGAAATCCAATGCGTTCTAGAGCCTTTATATTACTTTAATATAGAATTACAGAAAAATCAAGATCACAATCTGTAGAGGTGCCCAAACTTTTGCACATGTAAAATCTGACAAAAAGACCCATGTTTTTTTACACTTTTATATTTCTATTGTTCTTTCAGGCTAAAACTGAGTTCATGGGCATCCGTCACTCACACAATTCACCTTGGAAAGATTCTGCAAATGGCTTGTCTGAAATTTAAAAAAAAAAGTGACACCACTCCAACGGTGCCCAAACTTTCGCACCCCCTACCCCCCGGGACTACCATTGTGTTGCCACCTTATTTGCAATTCTGTGAACTCCGGTGAGTGATCAACAAAAACTGAGTGGAAGAAA
This sequence comes from Platynereis dumerilii, assembly GCA_026936325.1. Classification (NCBI taxonomy): domain Eukaryota; kingdom Metazoa; phylum Annelida; class Polychaeta; order Phyllodocida; family Nereididae; genus Platynereis; species Platynereis dumerilii. The sequence continues at coordinate 85,538,085 of JAPTHN010000001.1, read as the reverse complement.
CCGGGGCTTTTTTAGATTGCTCATGGACTGATCTACTTCCTCAGAGAACACCATTGAATTCACCTCAAACTGAACAGAAACTTTCTCAGTTTCCAGGGACTGTGCTGCAGCCTCCACACCTTAGTCCGGAAGAGAATTTCTTATCATAGAGCAGTAAGCAAGAGCAAAAATTGCGATTGCTTGGCGATCCTTCCCACACTAATCTCGTACGAATTGCAAAATCATGGCTTACTGTCATCTCAGAAAATTTGTGGGATCCGCCATTGTCATTCTCATCACGTGACCTACCTGCTCGCCGCCATTATTACTGTGCGCATTACATGCGTCGTTGCGTTATGGCATGAAGCTGCGCGTCATTGTTGCAGTTGTGACATCAACATTGTGACAATGGTGACATCACAGTGACTCTCTAGTACAGTAGCGCCTCCACCAGCCACAGAGAAGTCTCCCATTACTCAATGCGACGGAGGGCGCGCCGAATTTACGTCATGCAGGTGGCGCCCCTGGTGCAAAATTCGGCAAAAACGTTGCGAAAATATAATGAGATAGCCGCATTGCTCTTGTTCATTGACAAACTGCATGAGTCACTCTCCCAGCAGGTCGTCCATTGATTCCAACAGTGTTGTCAGTCCTTATATCCAGAGATGCTTACCGCTCTCTCCTGCTTTGGCAGATTACATATTATTCATTAATTATGTTATGATAGGCCTATAACATTCTTTTGTTAACAAGTTATATAATATTTTAGCAAAATGAAAGAAGGAGTCTCAAGAAGAATTATTTTGACGGTTGATCGGCAATGGTCTTGGATGTGCAACAGATGTCAAGAGAATTTATTTCCCTGGACGTACGTCAGTGGGCTTTTGGTGCACTTAATATCGCTCGTTTAGGTTATTTTATTTGCTGCGGTTCTGCCATTGACTGGTGGATGCTGAATAACGTGTAATTTTGGGATATTAATTATGGCTAATTGTTGACATTAGGAATGTAATTGAGCTTGGAGGATGCTTGGAGTAACAGGGATCCACAATAATTGCTAATTAACTGACTCAGTTCCAATAAAAACCCTCCCACTTTCCACAAACAATTTTCACAAGCAATGCCCTGGCGATGCCCAACAGGTCACAAACAATGCACCGGTCTAGTTTGTTTGTGACATGTGAGATCATCTGTCAAAACCATGACACGTCAGAGCTCATATGGACTCTCACTTGGACTAATATGGACTCCTATGGACTCTCCTGGGTCCACTTTGTCCAGAAAAAGTCTCTGGTTAAAACTGACCCCCCAATAATTACCAGTGTCCACCCTTCACTAACAATGCTTGCAATGGACACTGGGCAGTTGATTAACAGTTTGTCGAATTTTCTTTTGTCCCCAAATTTATTGGTTGCTTTCACATCAATTTCTGCCTATTGTTTTGATGGACAGGCATGAGTTATTTGCTTGTTTTACACTAATTGCTTCGGTTTGCCAAGTTGTTTTTCACATCTGCCTTATGACATGCCTCGAGTCGGGAATGAAAATGAGGGCATGGATACATGTTGAAAATCTGGTAATCACTCAAGGTTCGAACGATCGTGGAGTTTGTAATTCTCCCTCAATTTTCCCTTATAAATGCACTTTATTAATTCCTTTCAATTCCCTTTGCTGCTTTAGATCAGGAAATATATGGTTCATCTGAACTTCGTCACATCATAGGCCTATTGGTGTTGGGTATGACTCATTGAAGCTATATTGCAATTCACAAAGAGTATAAAAAATAAGTAACTAGAAATTCCCATCATGACGGGGATGAATGGATGGGAAGGTAATTTGGACAGGAGGAGACAGGAATGATTGAAGTATGATTGAAAGGGCTTGTCCAACATTATATGATAGGCATCTTGTGGATAAGTAATGGTTTGCAAGAAGTAATGCTGTATGTATTTACAACTTTCTCTCACCATCACTATATGAAAAGAAGCATGGGATTTGGGAGTATATAGGTCTAAAACTTCGCTGATCTACTGGCATGTCTTTGGCTTTTTCCGCACAGGTTCCAAATATCCAAGCAATGAGATGACAGGTTCATGTTTTACAACGGACCAATTCATCATTGGCAAGAGTTTTGGAAATCATTTGAAAATCATGGAAATCTCAACCTGCAATAAATCAGTTAGTGTTTGAAATGGATATGATGTGCATGCTAGGTGCTATTAGTTATTCACCTGTGTTTATGTTTGCGGGTATTTACCTTTGTAAGTGTTAGGTGCATGATAAGGGCGAATTGACTGGGCCCGATTCTTCTGAGCTGGCGATCCGTCCCTAAAAATCTGCCCCGAAAGAAACGGCCCCACGTGCCTGTTGATAAGGACTGACTTTGAAGAAAGCCTTTGAACTGAGGATGATAATTGAATGTAGGAGAGTACCGTTATAGGCAAGACTCTGTCAAGTCATACAGCAATTCGTGATGGAGTGTCATAAACACCCTGCTATGAGACTCCAGGGGGTATCTGAGGGCTTTACTCCACCCCCTGGAGGCCTAAACCAGACCTTCAGCCAAGTAAGCCCCATTTTCATACCTGAGACACTAAGACCTGTAGGGCACATTGCCTTGTAGCACGTAAACTTCTCTTAAGCACAGATAGAAATCTTGGCCATTCACAAAAACATGGCAAATAAATATACATGAGACACGTCCATATATAGATATCTATGGCTTATTATAAAGCCAGTGGCCAGCTCGTGAACAAATAGAACGGACCTAAATAGCCCTAATGAAGAGTGGACTTTGACACTAACCAGCTTCTTTGCCATATCACAAAATATTAATGACACCCTAACATGATAAACCAAAATTATTTTCAAAAAAACTTGAAAGTTAATTCCAGTGAAATTTGTCATCTCCAGACTTTTGGCACAAAACTTGATTTCATTTTATTGTCACCTTTCTTTGAAGCAGTTCTTTTACAGATGGACTTCAACAAAGTCAAGTTATTTTTTGCTTTGTAAAATGTTGAAAGATGCTCCTTTTGCTTTTCTGTATAAAAACGCCAGAAATTGCTCTTTTGTCGTCTTTGTGTCTGCTGAAAACACTGCCATATCCGACTGATCTCTCAATACAGGCAGTATGTTAGGTAGTTCAGTCTATCTGGATATGATTATCAGTCTATCTGGATCTGATTATAAATATGTATCTAGCTCTTCCTTTATCGATCTATCTATTTATCTATCTATCTACCTATCGATCTATCTATTTATCCTTTTCTATTTTTATTTCTAATTTGGTTTTATCGGTTTATTTTCGTCTATATAATATCCATCTACCTATCAACCTATCTATTTGATCTTTATTTCAATGTTTTATAGCCTACATGAATAGGTATCTATCAATCTAACTGTCTGTCTAAATGCATATTTCCTAGTTATCAAATTTATGAATTTACATTTCATAGTGCTTATTCTTTCTTTATTTTAGCAATGATTTTTTTTCTTTTTTTTCTTTTAAAAAAAACACACACACACAATTTTAATTCTCAACATCATGCAGACGCCAAATTAAGTTTGTTGATTGTCTTGATTGATTGTTTGTCGATCGTATACATCATTCTATCTGGTTCGCGCTTTAATTATAAAGTAATTAAATAATATGCGGGCATGTAAAAGATTCTCAAGTACATTCTGCAGGTTGAGAAGAGTATAATATTGTGGTCCAAAATGATCAAGAAATTGAAGAAACATTTTAAACATGTTTCAGTACTTTTAAGGCAATTCTGCATGCCGTATTGTCATCAGCCATTTTCCCAAGTTTTTTCACAGTTTAGAGCAATGCTGTAAGTATCTAAGAAAAAAAAAATCTCTAAATATTTTGTTGCCAAAAAGGTTTTATTTCATGTTTTGGCATAGAAGGATGTCTCCAAAGGCTTGTACAATGTACTATGTTGAGAAAACGTTAATCTCTGGATAAAGGGAGGGGGGTGATTTATTCATTTATAATCTTAAAATAACTTAAGAAATGTTACTGGACAAAAAAAGCATCATTTAACTTACAATCCTCTTTCTCTCAAAGTATGAAAGGTCAAAAATGGCCTTTTTACAACATATCAAAACTTAATCTACAAATTCTAAAATTTCCCAACCACCTGTGCAACTGTTATGGCTGACTCTAATATATATATGCATGCAACATCTTTGTAACATATTTGCAATTATTTCTATTAGAGCCAAATGCCACATGCATTCATTTTCGGATGACACTTGTGCTCCTAGAATTGTATATTGTGCTCAGCTGACATTGATCAATTTGGCCATCAGCATTTGCATGCAGTTCCCAGAATAATTGCCAACTTCTTTTGACTGTGAGAAAATAAACTTGCAACATGTTTCTAGGCAACAGGTCTGCACAAGTTCTTGGGACCAAACACGTTTTTGTGATATCATTATTTACCCACACAAAAGAAGTTATATGACATTTGACATCTGGGCACATGCCTCCTTAATGTACTCAATGGGAATAATTGTCAGAATTCCCATTTGCCAAAATATTGAGAATATGTGGTTATCCAGGAAGTCGCCATCTGACACACACAACATCTGTAAGTGTTATTACGAAGTTGTATAATTTAATGTAGGGCAGAATTAATGCAGTTCCTCACGTTAGGTCTTGCAGTGAGTTCAAAAAAGTCAGAACATATATTTTTGGCAAGTGATGGTCCACAACATTAGGCCTATACAGTATATACAGGACCTGTGAAAAAAGTAATTGGTGGTCTCTTGCCATGGGCGTAGGAGGTCAAAAAATATTGCCCAATTTTGCCCTGAAAATCTAAATTCACAAAAAAATGTTGCACGAAAATTGCTTTTCCAATTTTTTTTTGGCTGCAGCCCTCTTGCGTCATGGATGGATGGATGATTGGGCTTTGGGTCCTGTGTCCTATTTCTTTCTAGGACACACCGATGAGCTAATCATAGAACAAGCAGGAGGAGGACACCAAAGAGGCGAAGGACGGTTGAAACTGAGAACTATCTAGCAGGTCCTAGTGACCTGACCATGCAGAGCTGAGATTGAACCCAGGATGTGGCAATTGGTAGCCCTGATCGCCATCAACTGACAACCCCCCCCCCCCCATCTACTCAGTCTTCGATTTGGTTGATTCAAAGACACTCCAAACAAGTTTAAGTTTGTGTGTTACATAAGGTGCGTGAGGTATAAGTGAAACAGCGATCATCCCTCATAATTAGCTTGAATTGAATTTGGTATCAATTTATTAATTGGAACGGAAGCACACTCGGTAACCTTGTCTCCTGAGATGGAGGCGGGATGCTGCATGATATGGTCGTAGGCCTATATAGGCCATATGGTCTTATGTCCTGTATTCTTGCATTGATAAATCTTGATAAATCTATAAATAGATATATAGACAGACAGAGAGACAGATAGATATACAGATAGATATATGGTGTATTTCTTTGGCGGTTTGAGTGTAGGGCCAATTGTTTTTGATCGCTCGTGGTATGCAGTTTCCTCAAGAACTCCGTTGTATTTCATTTTTGGTGATGGTGTATTTCTTTTGGGATGGTAGTGTGTACATCGTATTTCTGTAGGATAACTGGTGTAAGCCCAACTCTTTCCGCATTTTTATTTTATTATTTCTTTATTTTGGCTTATAGTTGGTCTTTGTCCTGAGTTCGCTCATTATTAGATCAGCAACCAACAAACAATGCTTACTGTACTTAATTGGGCGACTGAATTACCAGTTAAGTAGAATGGGTCAACAACGGACTTGTCTTTAAAATGATTATGCGAGTTCTTAAACATAAAGATAAAATGTTTCTACCAAGGTACTCGAAATGATTTATAATTAAATGTTTTGCTTCAATTGGTATTTTTCAGTTCACTGTGGCCTGCACTTTATAATTTAATTGGATCAGTTGAAGAGTGAACTGACCAAATGTGAACATACACACATTTTCAATAGGTTTTCAACATAGGCCTAGGTCTGGTGTACAATAGCACCAAAATCACTGGAAGACAGTTTTAACTTTTCTGTTATTTACTGTATTTATTTTATTTGCTCCTAAAATTGCCCTCTTAATTCCAGATCTATTCTCAGTCCATTCCAATAAATGCAAACGACCTTTGGGGTCCCCAAATTGTAATGCAGGAGGCCTGTTCCACGTGAGTGGCTCGTGCTGATATGTTGATGATATGCAAATGAGGGGCAGGTGTTCCTGCAAAAATATTGGCGCCAACCGTTCATGGTTCGAATCACTTGAAAATTTTGCCCCCCCCCTCACGATTATTTTATCATTTTGACACATAGGCGTCAGAAACGTTGTGCACTGTAGACAATTACTAGACTACAAGAGCTGCAATTTATATAAAATCCCCGTCTTTTCCGAATAATGATTTTTACAAAAATTGGTTATAAGGTTTGGTTTGATTTTAGTGCGTTTTATGAATGAGAACAATGCTGGTTCTGTTCAGCTGAATGACATTTTGTTTGAAAGTATAAACTGGACTTTTCATTAAAAATATTTTACTCCCGGGTTTTAATGAAACCTAAAACTCCACTATGGTGAAAATTCATAAGACCTAAATCACCTCAAAATTTAAAAAAATGGAATAATCAATTTTTGCTTCTAGATCTAGACTTTGGATCATTCCGATGAGCATTTATTTCAAATTTGATGAAAATTTGAAGTAAAAGAAATGCCCCTGTTTTAAGTTAAAACATGGGAGCAATATAGCAGTACAAAGCCATTTGGCCTAGGTCTTGTCCTGATTAGCCAGTGATGGCAGACTCTGATATGCAGGCCTATCTAGGCGCATAGGCCTAACCCTCGTTGTCCAATGGATTATCCCAAAGGATCAAAAATGACTTCAAAGTCACAAATCCAAACCCCAATGCCAACAGGTAGCTCCAAAGACATGCCATGGTCCACAGGTAGCCTCGTGCTGTCGCCGGATTTACCTGTGCAGGTAACCGAGGGATGCAGGTGGCCAGATGCCGCTGATGGGGGATGCAGGTCCGGCAGCTGCGAATGCCATCAGATGGGTTGCATGGGGTATAGGCCAAGCACTGATTCCATAATCTCTTGTCATTTGCTTCAGGTGGATTTTTTTGAAGAGGTTATGTCATTGTTTGGTAATTTAATATCCAGGCCCAGGCCCTAGCTCTCGGCACAATTGCTTGATCATTGATGAACAGGTAAATCAGCAGGTAGGTTGGAGACTAGATAGACTGATGGATTGGTAGATAGATCGGTAGATAGATAGATAGATGGATAGATAGATAGATAGATAGATAGATAGATAGATAGATAGATAGATAGATAGATAGATAGATAGATAGATAGATGGATAGATGCATAGATGCATAGATAGATATGGGGGTTGTGATTTTAGGCACATTGAAAGATTGATAGACCTATTGATTGGTTGAGGGATTCGCGTCTGTTAGCATAGGATGGGATCTCCACAAAATATAGGCCTATAGAAAATGGCTGTTTTAAATTGACTTAAGTCATTCTCCTTAAAAATGCACCACGCTACACTTTTAATTTCATTTCAACTGAGCCTACCTAATCATCGGAGTCCTTGCACCTCAACAGGTCACCCATGAATAATGAGACCCTTTGGCTGAGAAGGGACGCAATTTATCCAAGAATTATTTCTAGGGCCTAATCATGGATTGACCTTCGGGGTAGGGGCACGCTTGGGTGCTTGCTTATAATTGGCATAAGTCATAATAACAGTGGATATAACCTGGAGAGGCTCCATTGAGGGGGTGGGGTCAGGGGGTTGACTGATCGTGGGAATGTGTTTTGGGGGTAAATGTAGGGGCACGCGACTCTTTCCTGGCATTCCAGCCTAAAATCCCAGGCCCATTTCTTTGGCCAGGCGTTTTTCTTTCGCCTCTATTGTGTTCCTGGAACAGCTGGCTGCTAGGAAATGCGTCTTACGGTCGCGCTTGGCTGGTGACGGCCGCCCAGGCTTTGTTGTCGGGGTTTTGTGCGAGCGTCACAAGTGAGCGAACATTCCACCACTGACGCTGTGAAGTGGATTCCAGCACGCTCCATGAAATGGGGATCGCGTCTCTCATTTATTTTAAGAAAGCCTAGAAGCCCAGAAGGGGGGGGGGCAAGCCAGGAAGGGGAGGGGATGATTACATGAACCTTGAGATGATTTTCGAGGAATCCAAGCAAGACTGACAACATACAAGACGCCACCCACCACCTGCCGGCAAGATAAACTCAAAAGAAGCTAAAAGACAGAAAAGCAAGACGAGCACGTGCCACCCAGAGCCCCACCTGCCGCTGATAAAACCAACTTATAAATAAGTTCTCAGAATGCATCCTTCAATAAACACTTAGTTACAAGTCAAAATGCACCCTTGAAAGCAGTCAGTTGCTTTTATCTACTCATCATTCGAAAGTCACAAACAAAATGTCAAAATCTGTCCCTATTGGCCCAGACAGGTCAATTTAATTTATTCAAATGCTCGTTGGGCTAAATATGTGTACAACCTTTTTAGCTTATTTCAGCATAATCGTTATAAATGAATTGATGCTTATCAAGGGCATTCTCACACAGCTAATATGCCAGCAATTTTAACCAGGGTCTGATTGCTGTCTCACAACAATAATTTATAGACATAAGGCCATGCAACAGTTTTTCCAATTATAGAGGGAAACCCAACAATTATCCATTTTTACCAAAAAGTAAATTCTTATTTTCAGTGGGGCGTCTGGCTACTGAAGGCGGCACAAACAGGCAGCCTCTACAGGTGTATATGGTCGTAGACCTAATAGGGCGGCAGGCTATCTATCTATCTATCTATCTATCTATCTATCTATCTATCTATCTATCTATCTATCTATCTATCTATCTATCTATCTATCTATCTATCCATCTATCTATCTAGCCATCTGTCAATGCAATGCCTGTCAAGGTTTGGTCATTTGTGTTAAATTTGCACTAATTTAATCTTTGGCAGAGGCCTGTTGAATATGTTGATAATTTGGCGAATTAATTTGATTAACCAACCAACGGTTAGGCCATTCTCTGCATAACTAGTTTAACCTTTCACTATTTCACTGTGAAGACCATTTGACCCTCAATCCTATTGTACTTTATTTGAATGGAGTGTCATAATGAAATTAATTCCATCACTTGCACAACATGAATTCGATTCAAACAGACAGCCAGGTGCTGCTGCCTATCGCTCTATCAGGAGAGCAAACAGAGATTATAACAGGCAAGCCAAATTGTCAGTTGTCATTCACTTATTCAGACCATGAACCAAAAATGAGTTCTCTCGTGAACTTCAAGCTCTTCCTCGGTACAAAATGAAAAGTTTAACAGTGCAACTCTGCTCATTCGGGGGATATTCAGTTTCATTCTTGTACATGCAACCAATGAGCAGGCAAAACAGGACCTTTATTGATAAATTAGTTCACCTTTTTAGCAATGTGTTTTCCATTAGGCCTATTTCAGTATTTTTTTCTCTAATTTCTTCGCAGTTTGCACCCTCTCCAATTTTTGATCTACATCATTTAATGAGCAATACTATTAGCACTTGACGGTTACAGAATTTGAGTGAATGAGCATCAAGTATTTATAATTTGTTTGCTTAAATGACATTGATTTAGTGTATATGTGCAATTATCATTTGTTATGGTACTTGTCTATGCAATGCTCCGCTGAAATCTAACCAGAGATTTCAGAGATAAATTCATATATACTTGCACCTGCCCATGATTTCAAGTCAAATTGCGACAATAACGGAATACAGATAGGAACCGATATAATAGATTGCTGTCTCACTTTCATAAAATACAGACTTTCACATAACATAAAGCATTTTCATGAACTGAAAACATGATTTTTCTTTCGCCAAAATTTACCCTGATTGAAAGATGGCATCCTGACCAAAAATAGAAGATATAAATATGCCACATCCCCAAAATTTTTACCATCCTTACACAAATGCACTACCATCCTAAAAGATATATGTACTACCATTCTAAAGTCAATGTCTGCCTTGGATACCAAAAGGAAAAGCGACGTGGAAGGATAATACAAAGCATTGTCCTCAACAAAATGTATGTTCTACCATCCTAAACGGAATACTCTACCATCCTAAAAGAAATGCACAGTCATCCTGCATGAAAGGAATAAACGGCCAGTCCAAGAGAAATTCACGACCATCCTAAATGAAACACACGATACCATCCTGAAAGAAATACCCTGCCCTGAAAGAAAAGTAATACACAATCACCCTGAATAAACTACACACATCACTATAATGATTGGTATGATTGCCGTTCAGTATGGTGAGCGCCAGTGAGCAGATTTATGGAATGGGCGCTATACAAAATCATCCTATCTTATATTTTTGTTGTTTGCTCAGATTTTCTTTTTGTATACAAATCGCCAATTCTTGATGAATCTGGCCATGCTATACATCAATCTTCATCTTTTCAAAAGCTCTACAGATTTTTATCTTTACAGAACTATCTGTTACGTCTAACACCCCATCCACACATGTATGCTAACCACACAGCTCTATTCACGTGCCAGCAATGGTGGTAGTTGGTTGTTCTCCCTGGGCTCAGAAGAGGGAGGCATCAAATAAACAATAAAAAACAGGTTCTTTGTTACAAATCAGGACACTAAAAACCAACTCAACAAAACTACAAAATTTCAATCCTTTCTACTTTCCCCTATCGACTGGCTAATTCTAAATATATCCTAATCCATATTAGAAATTACGTTTTTTTCCTGATTTTTCTTTCTGCATAGGAATCCTCAATTATCCTTGGATCAGGCCATGTCATACATCAATCTTCCTCTTTACTCTTCCTCTACGGATTTTTACCTTCACAGTACTTAACATCTATGAGTTCTTCACCTACAGTAGTTTTTGGAATCCTCAACTCCCCAGACGGCAACACCTTTCCAATCATCTTTTACACTGGAGGCCAACGCATGTCAGCGCCACAATGATAAACCACAATACTGCACACTGCTACTCATTTGTAGGCCTATCTCTTTATTCCAACAAGCATGGGGGTCCTCTAGTACTATATATATTTATATATTACATCCTGCATCAAAAGAAATACCATCCTGAATGTGGTACGCCTCCATCCCAAAAGAAGTACACCATGCTGAAGAAATTGTCCATTCTACCTTCCTTGAGGAGAACTTCTGAAATATGCTGACATAATACAGCTGGAACTAGATCAATACAGTGGAACTTTTGGCTACCCCTTATGGGGTAATACTGTTGTGTGCTGTTTTTACCAATGAAAATTGGGGTGATACCCTTCTGGGTGATTAGACTAAACAGTGGTTCAGTGTTTGGAATAGGCGTTTTCTGTACAAATACCATAATGATATAAGTCCTTGTTGTACGTGGGATTGCTAACAAATCACTTTCACACCAAAGTTCTGTTTGAGAAAGTAGAAGCATAATGGCCAGGCACAAGCCATGATTAAGATTCTGAGGGCCATTTTAGGGGTTGCCTAAAGGGTGGGATATGTCCAGCTGTCAATGCTGTGCCATTCAAGTGGCTTCTAGTCACTTAGGCCCCCAGGGGTCTTCCAAAATGGTCTCCCAAAATGGACTACCAAAATGACCATCACCCTTCTTTGACCAATTAGGGCAGCTCAGACACATTCTGCAAACAATGCCCTGACAAATTATCCTCCTCAGCAAAGATGTCATTTCACCCAAATTGGCTGGTGATAATGGCAATGTATGATTAACCACCACCTCCCCTAGATTGACATACTTGTACTGGGGGTTTGGACAGTGGTCAAGCTTAATTTAAGCACAATACTGTAAATCAAAATATTTAATGTGCCATTGTATGACAGTGAAATTCCTTCAAATTACAAAAGAAAGGCTTGTTGAAAAATTGAAATGTAAATTATATAAGAACTTTCAATGTTATAGGCCGACATTTTTCTGAACCATATGAAAAAAGGTTCTCATTTGAATTGCTGTAAATGATCCGGAAAACTGAATTAAACTATTGCCACATCTTTCATGGTTTTTATGACCTAATTAGCTTTTCCTTAAATAAACTAGTCCTACCATGGAGGTATTATCTAGTATAGATCTGCACACTGATAGTACATCAGTGGTTATGCATGTACTGCTTTTGTAAATACAAGTAAATTATATGATATTTATGATTCGACAATGATTATTATGTCTTTAGAATAATCAAGGGGTGTGAGGCGTTCAACACACCCTTTGGGGTCATCATGGGAATTGTCCAAACAAGTGATATACCCTAGAGGTAAGCTGAAGGTGCAAGTTGGCTTGAGGCATTTGTTGTTGTAACTGTTGCCATAGTAACCCAAGGCATATAGATGAAGAATGGAGCTTAATGTTGATCATTAAATGCTGTAATGGCAGATTGGGTAATGGTAGATTGCATTCTGATAGTATAGTTGCTGTGGTGTTAATTTGATGATTCTGTCAAATACTGTCATCAGACAGATCAGATCTACAGGTCGATAAATGTCTGGCATTATTGTGGATGCTTTAGAGTCCTCTCAGTTTTTCTTCTGCTCTGTGGTTAGTTGATGAGAAGAGAGAAAATTCTTAAAATGCACACATTTTGTATGAGTTGGGTTATACCAGGTTGAGATGTTTCTTGTGGAGATCTACCAATAAATTGATCCCTGATCAGAAATCGTACCCAGGGCATTCAGGAGACAGAGTCATGTCTAGATATGTTGGATGCCTGCATATATACCTTTATGGTCAGTTTCACCTTGTTCCAATGGCATGAAGCATTCAACAGCACGAGGACTTGAGGAGTCCTGATTGATTTACACATGATATCACTGTATTCAATTTATATAGTAATAGTATTTGATCTTGCTTGACAAATTCAATTAATATGATTGACTGCACAGTGGGCTATACACCATGCTATAGACACAGTGACATCAAAGCACAAGAATGCCAAAATTACCAAATAATCCGAAATAACCAAGAATTAAGAACACATAAAACCAAATCCATCACCTCAACACCTAATCACTACCATTCCAACATCATCAACCAGAGCACTGATTCCCAAACACCTGTAATCCTCCCTCATCCCTTCAGGTGATGGAATCCGGGGCAGGTGATGCCATCAGCTACCAACCCCCCCCCCCCCAACTGGCCATCTGCCCCCAAATGATCATGCCACAATAATTCACAAAAAATAGCAACAATTTGACACGGTTTGTGCTCATCTAGGCTGTCAAATGTCAATGCACCACTTTTCTGTTTTCATTAAAAACTGAAATGGCCCCTAGATGCCTGGATGAAGATGGTGACTAGTTTACTTCTATGTTGATATTCGCGAGGTGGCGCTGTGTGGAATAAAATGAGTTAGTGTTGGTGCGTAGTTTCTTGTGGTGGAGAGCTTACACAGTCTGCCCATTGGGAAACTTGCTGGCTGCATGGGTTGTTGGGTTTTCTAGGAAAAAATTACCAGTGTATACAATATTAAAGTCCCCCAATCTATGAAATGAAAATGGTCTGGAATTTTCAATATATATTGTAGTCTTAACATGGATTGAAAACTTCGCAATTTAGCTTAAACTCTATACCAACTCACACCATTTCAGAAACTCATTTTCTAATGAACCATCAACAAAATCCATTTCTCAAGCAACTGCTATTTTCATTGCCACAATTACAAACAAAATTGATTCTATAGATAGATAGATAGATAGATAGATAGATAGATAGATAGATAGATAGATAGATAGATAGATAGATAGATAGATAGATAGATAGATAGATAGATACGTATATGCTAAATGCTAACGGACCATTCAGAATTTATCAAAATGTATATATCATAAATACCTAACAGGACATACATACATCTATAAATTCATTCATTCTCCAAACTGCCACATACCTGCCTGACTGCCTGACTGCCATTTCTTTTAGGCTAAATTATTAGATTTATCCTATATCACGGGTAAATGCTAGTGTAGGATTAAAGAGAAAGAAATGGAGAGAGAAGAAAGTTTGTAGTCAATCATTTTCAAACCATACCGTGAGAGATTTAAATATTCTTGACATACCAAAATACAATGAAGCTTGAACGATAATATGTTTGATGTACACAACCCAGCCATGATAAAATCACACAGAATGGAAATAATTCCTTTTGACAGGTCAAGAATTCATGGACTTTCGTGAAGCAGTTGATGCAGTTGTCAAGAGGTACATCGAATGACCTGCGATGGTCAAAGTTATTTCAAGGAATCAAAAGGTCATCTCAACGATTTGAACAAACTGGGCACCAGATATTAAATGCTTTTGAAAGTGATGACCTGTGACCACAAAACATTCGGTATTCTTTGCACATTCTTGACAACAAATGAATGAGGTTTGGCCAAGTTTTGTGAGAGTTTGTGAATGTGGTTTTGAATGAGTTCATAATAAAAGGGTCAGAGGGTTATGGTCAGTTTAAAGCACAGTCAGTTTGCTTGACAGACTTTAATGAACCTTGTAAGGGCTTCAGTGCTAAAGCCACTTGGGATAAAATCTCTGACCAACTGGACAGAGGGCACCCAGCCCCCTGCTGAGTGGTCAGTTGACCTCCGGAATTCTGTTGACCCAGCTTGCAAGCAGTGCCATTGCAGTGGTCAAGCCCATTGTTGCACCATATCACTGCAACAAGAATTGAACTTCAATAGTCAGTACATTATCAAAGCACTTTGAAGATGACATATAACTCTTGATAGTATCTGCAGTGACTTCAAGTTCCTGATGGTGTATGATAACCATAATGACCTTACATTGACTTACATTCAGATTATCCACACAGAAATCGAAACTCAGATGGAACTTCAATGCATTTTAATGTGATTTTGATGGACTTCAAACCAAACCATTGCATGACCCTTCACTACACTTTTAATCAATCATCTATATCCCGAGAAAGAGTTGGTCGTCTTACCAGGGAGATGTCCTAACATCTCCCTGGTCTTACCAAGCAGATTCTTCAAAGAAAGGCAAAGGACACAAAAACCTTCAGAAATATTTTCAAAATAACACAAGCTTTTGTCAAAGCAAACTCCATCGGTATAGATATTCATAGCACTAAGTCTTAGTGCTAGCATACTTATCAGCCAATGATAAATATCAAAATCCACTAATATTGTCTTTATTATCTAAAAATGCAGTTCCCATAAATATAAATACACAATTCATTAATATCTTGGAACTAGTCACAGACAAGTTACAATAAATCTATGACAATAAAACTACCTCTATTTTGGAAGGTGCCAATTTGTGCTTTTTGATGTGGGATAATGAGATGCAACCACAGCTCCAGTATGTTCAAAATATTGGCATTTCATTAATTTTACTAGCCTTTTATTTGGCTTTTTGAATTCCTAAATGTGTTCCAGGCTGTCAGACATGGCAAACACGTTGAAGTACAATGACACTTCAATCACATAATGTGCCCAGAGATGTGGAGGTGTCAGTGGATGCACTGTGAAATTTTGTTGCACTTTATGAATTTATTTGTTGCATGATCAACCTGTGTCATTTTCGTTCTAAAAACTGCTACATTTTAGTGAATATTTTGAGAAGTTAGAAACATGTCTTGGTTCAGTAGATTTACTCTAACATGGACAAGGGGCATTGTTTCTAGGGAAAATCATTTGCTTTACATTATTTTCCTTAATGCTAGTGTTGATGTGTTCCATCAAACCTGATTGAATAAGATGCATGCATGCTCCTTTTCGCATACGTTTTATTGGTTTTTTACCCTTAATTGATCAAGAACATGACATTGTTAAATGTTTTCTAAGAGTGATTCAGCTTCATGGTACAAAATATTTTGTTTCCCATCCGTTCATCAGTACAGTTTATATACTCCAATGACCAGCTTTTGAGCCACTCTTTCCACAGTTACAATAGTAAGTTTTAATGTGTGATCAACTGAAATTAAAACTGCAGGTTGCTGGCAGGTATTGTAGATTACACATCAGAAATTATTACAGTGCAATTTCAACTTGATTACCTGTCCCTTGATCAGCCAAGTGCTTCGATGCAGAGCCTGCTTCAGCAACTTGTGGAATCCAATCCAGGATGGAGGACCCCCACCCCCCACCTGCTGCAGAGACCTCAATCAGGGCAACAATACGTGCTCATGACCTCATTCAAGCACCTCTCCAAATAAAATTGCATAAATGACTGATCCATTGCCCAACTAAACATTGCTCTCCACCTTTGAAGTGCATCAGATGGTCATTGATGGATGTTTTGTGGATTTTTGCTGTCATCAAGTTCTCAAAAATTGGTATGCATTAACACCCCAATACCTGTAGCTGTAAAAGGGCAGTTGAGGTCAAAGTTGTATTTTTAATTTGCCCCTCCCTTTATTCGGCTCGATATTTTTGCTCTTCCTTCATGCCTTTTTGCTCATAAACTATTATCTGTAATTTTTTAAAAATTAAAATCACATGATTAATGAAATGAAGCTAAACTTGGTGATGGGCTCAAATTTAACTGAATTAGAATGTAAATCAGCAAAATCCACGAAATCTGATTATTATCCATGTCCCATCTTAAGATTTATCATTATTATATTTTGGGGTGTACTATACATTATATATTATGAATTAGTGACAAAAAGTTAACCTCCCCTAACTCATGCATTTGAAAGTAGGCTAACACAAAACGTTTACTACATTTGAAATGGAAATTTCGAAGTTGCCCAACAGATCTGTACCAAAAGAGCATCGCTTACACTATTGCATTACTCGCAGATGCTGTCACACTCGACTGGTCAGCACTCCAATGGCACCCAAACCAAAACACTAAAAGTTGTTTAATTGCATTTCTGGGATATAATTGCCCTAACTCTATTTGCATTTCACCCTAGAATTTCAAAGGCAAAAAACTTAATGGTGGAACTTATAGACACTTCATCACAAATGATCTTTTCAATGGTATTATTGCCATTTTAAATTTCCAAAAGATGCAAAGAAATTGCATGGAAACATAGAAACTGATACCAATTCACCAGTCCCAGATTTCTCCTGCTCAGCCGAATTAAAGCAGAAACTTGATAGGATTGACCTTTTTAGAAAGTAAAATATTAGTAATCTTGACCCCATTCCCACTTGGTTGCTCAAAGACAGTATTGATGAACTACTACCCCTCATAACTGAAATCATAAATAGATCACTGAAGCATGGAACAATGCCACAATTGCTCAAACATGCGCTAATTAACCCCCTCATTAAGAAACAAGGTGCTGATCTGCAGCTAAAAAACTACAGACCAGTCTCGAATCTAACTTTCTTGAGCAAATTAATAGAGGGAGCTGTGATACACCAGTTTTCAGACCACCTAGCCAAAAATGGACTACATAATCCAAAACAATCTGCCTACAAACAGATTCTTAGTACAGAAACCCTGCTTACTAAAATACACAATGACATTATGATAAACTTGAACAGGGGCAACATTGTTATGTTGGTTCTACTAGATCTCTCAGCTGCATTCGATACAATAGACCACAAGATCCTCTTAAGTAGACTAAAACATAAATATGGAATTCGGGGTATGGCATTAAATTGGTTCAAATCATACATTGAAAACAGAACCATGTCTGTTAATGTAAATGGAACAAAATCTGATAAAATGACTCTGCAATATGGTGTGCCACAAGGATCAAAACTGGGCCCACTTCTGTTTAATTCATACATTGCTCCTGCAAGTGATATAGCTGCTTCAAATGATGTTGAAGACCAAAAATATGCAGATGATGAACAACTGATGCTAGCTTTCAACCCAATCAGTACACAAAATCAAAAAGAGTCACATGTTAAAATGGAGAGGTGTATTGATGAAATCAAGAATTTTCTTCTGGAAAACAAACTGTGTTGCAACAGCGAAAAGACTGAACTTCTCATTATTGGTACCAAAGAAAATATGAGAAAACTCGAAGTCCATAACTTGAATATTGATGGAACACTGGTCCATAAACAAAACAAGGTTCGCAACCTTGGAGTGATTTTCGACTGTCACATGAAAATGGAAAGTCAAATTAATAAGATGTGCAAGAATGCATACTTTAATATTCGAAATATATCCAAAATACGGAAAAGCCTCACAAGAGATAATTGCAAGACTGTTGTAAATTCGCTTGTCACACCTCACTTAGACTATGGAAACAGCCTGTTATATGGTACTACTAAGAAGCTCCTGAACAAACTGCAAGTTTCTCAAAATGCAGCAGTACGTGTCATTGAGAAAATAGGAAAATTTGACCATGTCTCCGATCTACGGAGCAAGCTTCACTGGTTGCCGATTCAAGCCAGAATCGAATTCAAAATTCTCGTCACTGTTTGGAAATCTCTCAACTCCCAGACTCCAAAATATCTAAGTGATCTGGTGAAAATTAAATCGACAGAACGAAATCTTAGGAGTGGTGCTGGAATTAACCTCGACACTCCCCACTTATCCTCCCGCAACAATTATGGAGACAGAGCATTTTCAAAAGTTGGTCCAACTCTATGGAATAAATTGCCAAATGATATAAGAAATCAGACAACACTACTTAGTTTTAGAAAGAAGCTCAAAACTCATTTATTCACAAAATTCAATGAAAATACATAATGAATTGACTGGTTAAGCGCCTTTGAGCAAATTAAGTTTTGGATATTGGCGCTATACAAATTACTATTATTATTATTATTATTATTAATTCTTCATGAATTCCATCATCGGGATGATTTTGTAATTCATTTCATTTGTGTTCTTGGGATGTGCAATTATTTTTATAAAAGTAGCTGAATGTATTGTTTAAAAGAATGACAAAGCGCTTAAATTGGGATCATGGTGATGTATTTCATTTAGGATGATAGTGCATTTCATTTAGGATGATAGTGCATTTCATTTAGGATGATTGTGCATTTCATTTAGGATGATGGCGCATTTCATTTAGGATGATAGTGTATTTAATTTAGGATGATAAGTGTATTGCATGTAGGATGATAGAGCATTTCATTTAGGATGATAGTGCATTTCATTTAGGATGATAGCGCATTTCATGTAGGATGATGGAGCATTTCATTTAGGATGATAGTGCATTTAATTTAGGATGATAGTGCATTTCATTTAGGATGATAGTGCATTGCATTCAGGATGGTAGTGTACTGCATTTAGGATGATAGCGCATTTCATTTAGTATAATAGTGCATTTCATTTAGGATGATAGTGCGTTTCATTTAGGATGATAGTGCATTTCATTTAGGATGATAACCATTTCATTTAGGATGATAGCGCATTTCATGTAGGATGATAGTGCATTTCATTTAGGATGATAGTGCATTTCATGTAGGATGATGGTGCATTTCATTTAGGATGATAGCGCATTTCATGTAGGATGATGGTGCATTTCATTTAGGATGATAGCGCATTTCATGTAGGATGATGGTGCATTTCATGTAGGATGATAGTGCATTTCATTTAGGATGATAGCGCATTTCATTTAGGATGATAGTGCATTTCATTTAGGATGATAGTGCATTTCATTTAGGATGATAGCGCATTTCATGTAGGATGATGGTGCATTTCATGTAGGATGATGGTGCATTTCATTTAGGATGATGGTGCATTTCATTTAGGATGATAGCGCATTTCATGTAGGATGATGGTGCATTTCATTTAGGATGATAGTGCATTTCATTTAGGATGATAGCGCATTTCATGTAGGATGATAGTGCATTTCATTTAGGATGATAGTGCATTTCATGTAGGATGATAGTGCATTTCATTTAGGATGATAACCATTTCATTTAGGATGATAGTGCATTTCATTTAGGATGATAACCATTTCATTTAGGATGATAGTGCATTTCATGTAGGATGATAGTGCATTTCATTTAGGATGATGATGCATTTCATTTAGGATGATAGTGCATTTCATTTAGGATGATAGCGCATTTCATTTAGGATGACTGTACATTTCATTTAGGATGATAGTGCATTTCATTTAGGATTACCTCTAAATAGCCCACACCGGTGCTGATGGGGCGTAAAACACA
Organism: Platynereis dumerilii; assembly: GCA_026936325.1. Taxonomy (NCBI): domain Eukaryota; kingdom Metazoa; phylum Annelida; class Polychaeta; order Phyllodocida; family Nereididae; genus Platynereis; species Platynereis dumerilii. The sequence goes on along the minus strand of JAPTHN010000001.1, from coordinate 85,517,999 downwards.
AACTCACTCACTCACTCATTTAGGATGACAGTGCATTTCATTTAGGATGATAGTGCATTTCATTTAGGATGATAGTGCATTTCATTTAGGATGATAGTGTATTGCATTTAGGATGGTAGTGCATTTCATTTAGGATGGCAGTAGATTTGATTGAGGATGTTATAAACATTTGTATTAGGATGTTATAGTATTTCATTCAGGATGATAGTGCATTTATTTTTGGGTGCTGGTTTTTATGTACATAATATGATTGTAGCGTATTTTGTGGTGCATTTAATTCAGGATGGCATCACATTTCTTTTGTGATGGTTATTGCATTTCTTTCAGGATGGCAATAATAATTTGGAATGTCTGACTGATATTGATTCTGTATACTTGTCAACTTTAGGTCAAACTTTATATCTGTCATCACCCTCATATAAGTGTACATTTACGTAAGCTAACAGTACTTTAAAAGCATTTCAAGTGAGTACATTAGGACCTTTCTCCAATCTTATTATGTCCAGGGGAATGACTGGACACCCAGATGAACCCAATGAACCTTGAGGTGCAAAAAGGAACAGTCAAAGTAGAGTCAGCTGACTTTGAAGCTAGTCAACCTGGTGTGAAAAGAAGATAATTGTCTCTACTGAAAAGACCGACAGTGAAAAGGGGTTGAAAAAGGACAGACAGGGGGCATAAAAAATTCAGCATGGGGCATGAGTCCAGGAATTTTTGAGGGATTTTTATCTGGATATAAAACTGTAATCCATACATATGACAATGATGGACAATGGTGATTCTGTTTGAAGGATTAAGCTCAATTAAGCTCATATTTAATCCAATGAAAGAGAGCTTAAACTTACCGGTAGGGGGCGCTATAGATAATAAGTCATGTGCTCCACTTGGTATCATCTTCTTTCAAAATAAACCTTTGATGAGCAGTTTTGGTGCTTTCAAAGTGTATCAGCCATGAAATCCCCACATATCTGAACAAAAAAGCAAAATAAGTGTAACATACAGTTGTCCAATGGATCAAATGTAGGTAATATGTGCAAAGATATGATCATCTAACATTTCGTAAAATCTGATTTATATTTTCATTACTTGATATTTACATGTATATTTACATTTACATGTGTTAAATTATTATTTTTGACATCATGTATTTGTAAAAAAACAATTAGGACGCGGATAACTAGGAGATCAAAATCCCTGTACCAGTGTACATGTATGCTTCATTCATGATTCCTTTTCCTTTGCTTCATTTCAGCTCTTCAAGTGACATCTTCAAGTGTCATTACAAGTAAATTATTTGCTGAAGTTTCTTTGTACTAATGTAGCAGTCTGTATGCACAATTGCACATATGTGCTTTGTGATTATTATCTTGACATGAAAAGTCATAACCAATGGAGCAAAGTAAATATATCTTCAGTTATCTTTGCAGATTCTGTATCTCAAAGAAGAAACTGGACCTGTAGCATCATTAGCCATATGTGCTGCCTTTCTGTGTGTCCAGGTATCTGTCTATCTACCTGTCTGTCTCATTGTCTGTCTTTTATGTCCAAATTATCTTTTACCCATCTTCCTAGGAAGCAGTTAGTTTCTAGTAACAGCACACTTATCTCATCAGTTATCAGGAGACTTATCTCTGTTGCTCACGTGCCCAATGACCATCAAAGAAGACTTTCAGGACTTCTAGAGACTTTCATGGACCTTTGGGGGATATTATAAGACAGTCCAGTCCCATCATGACACTTTTTAAGGACCCTTATCCCATTAGAGGTGATTTGCAGCTTCACTGGTTTGCCATGCTTGGCTGAAAACAGCTTGACCATCCAGAAGAAAAAGTTGAAAGGATGTTGTAAAGCAGTTTAGCCACGTGTTCATTTGAAAAGCACACTTCTGAACGGAGCTGGATTTGATTTTGTTGCCTTGTTAATTTGCCCAACTAAAGATCGAAAATAGGAGTATAAACCAAAGAACACCTTCTTATGAAGCTGACATATTCAGTTTTTCTTTTCATTATCAGTTTCCAATATATATCATACATTTTATGAATACTCCATTGATTATTGGCTTAGTCAACAAAGTTTTAATGTTTGAAAACTAAAACAATTATATTAAAGTTGAGACTACTCTCAAAAATGGGTAGCCAACATACATTTTCCAACATTTCAAATTAATTTAGAATTACTAGATAACCTGATTATGAACTTGGACCTTATAAATTACAGAGAAATATTCCCTAAGCGCGGACAATGGAATCTCGACATTAAAATATTTTTTTACAAATACAACAAAAATCAATTCCATCCAATGCAGTTCAACTCCCAGATGCATTACACAGAACAGACTTTTAAACCAAAACCACACTGATTTAAAACTCATTATGAAAAGCAGTCTGTGATGGTTCACATGTCAAGATGGGCAGATAAGGGTTGGCTGCCAATGACTGGCACTGGCTGACAGGGGACTTTTTGGCAAAAAGCAGAGATGCAGACAAACTCATTTACATTAGGGTATTAGTTGAATTAACCTCATGATGAAAAGGTTAGGTTGCTGTCAGGAGTGTTTGAGAATCAGCACACATGTCTAAATGGGGAAAAGAGCATTTAAGCTGTAAATTGTAGACAGACTGGTAGAGACAGAGGTAGCTGGAAGTAGAGATAGACATCAGGGTTCTTTTGTACTCCTTGCCTCTCTGACAAGGCACCAAGAAGATCATTTTCACTGTAAAACCATCACTGGAAATTACAGAACGATCTACTTTATATACTTGTTGCATATTTCTAGGAAGCTTTAGAATAACTAACTTATTTTAATTTCTTTGTATTTGCAGCTATATATATGATATGTAACACAAATTTCTGACAACTGACCACTAACAAGTTACATGAATTGTCCATAAACATTTATCTAAAATAAAATATTTCATTTCCTGCCAACATACTTCGTAAATTACAGCAACTGATAAAGGTAGCCTATGTACAATCTCCTGTCTGTTGCAATCCTCCAGAACATTTAACTGACAATTTCAATCAACTTCTACAGTGCACTCCAAATTGAGCAGAAGCCATAGAGGTAGAGAATTACCCCCTTTGCTTTTGTGTGTCTTAGGTTCAATACCTCCCATCAACACCATGACAATAGCAAGACATACAACTGTCAATATCTTAAACTATCTCTTAACACTTGTTTGGATCTTGGTATACTGTATACAAATGCCTGATTGATTTTCATGGGTGCCAAACACTGTCAACAGTCCATTGACAGCAGCATTAAGAGAAAATTGGACCCTACTAAAGCTTTCGAGTTGGGCGTTGAAGTGGCTGAAAGCTGTCATGGCTGTCAAGCTAAGTTAAGTTTTATAGAGTGACAATTTGACGTGGATCTTTGGAGGGTTCTAAATGGCTCCTGCTAAGGGTTAAAAAGAATAAGAACACATTTTGCTAAACTGTGGTAACCTATGGAAGAGCTTTGGGTAAAATATTTTTTTGGTGATCTCAGCAAATGGTCTGTAAAGATGTTGTCACCTGAGCTGACATAATATGGATGTTTTGTTATTCCATTTTAAAATCACTATTATATTATTCTAGCCTAATCGATGGATAATGATGCTTAGAATTTAAATGATCTAAGATAGTACTTACCGTAGTTCTTTGTTAGATGATATTAGGCATAGGGAAATGAATGGATAGATTTGTCAATTTCAAGTGTTTTAGCTTTATGCATTCGGTTTTCATGGCACACAGTGACGCAGACAATGATCAGAATTGAATTGAAGCCAATTTGAGAATAAAAGCCACGCAAAGGCCTTGCAAATGGCACAATGTCATCCTTTAAACAGCAGCTAACAACCGTTTTGCCATTCTATCCCCCAAAAGCTGACCTAATTAGTCTCAATTAGTTCCAGTGTATAAAAGAGAGGGCAAAGAGGGTGGATTAGGGGTGGACAAGGGGTTGGCAAAAACAAGGGTAGGAGGGTGTCCCAACAACCCTCCTGCAGAGCCCACCATGGATCCATAGTATTTTCATACCCCCCACAGCCCCCCACGCCACTTTTGGTAATTAACCCTGCTATACGATCTCTTTATTTACACCAATTTGCCATTACAAGTAACAGAAAGTGTTGTACAAACTGTTTTAGACAATACAATTATAGTTTGGTCTTGTGCAGGCAACTCTGTATACAATGTATAATGTTATTGTGACCTGGGAGATCCACTGTCAAGAACTTGAAGTCAGGTAGCTTTATTCTCCTTCTGCAATGTTCTGGACAACTTGTTTCGTGACATCACAGATCATGACATCATAGGTTGCTCTGGTTTTGTCACCTGATGAGCAGCATGCACTAATCACGAAGCAGCAAAATGTTACCAGGAAGCAGCTATATCTGAAAAAATAAACAGCTCTCTAGAGAATTGTTTCATTGCAATGTTTTGAGTGAAGCAATGTTGCCAGTCAGGCCTATGTAAGGCTTATCCAAATGCAGGCATCACACCAGAAGGTCAATAAGATTGTAAAGCACAGAAAACCTTATTGTTTGGTAGATGTTGCACTAAGTTGAGATGAAGGATGAGAATTCTAGAAGCCATGTTGCATCCTCTCTTACATGTATATATCTTTCTGTAGCATATACTGCCAAGTGCATGGGATCTTTATGTGTAAATTGCAGTCCAATATGTGTCTAAGAAGATACGCCAAGAGCTGAAGTCAAACCCTGGACCCAGAAATCAGATATCCAATGATCAATCAACTGAGCTTACCCCTCCATCAATGTCAATGATGATTCAATTGAATACCAAATATTCATGTTTTAAGAGCTTTGGTGACCCAACTTCTTTCTTTATACTCTTTTTCAGAATTCTTCTTCATTCACATAATGATTGATGAATTGATTTGAAAAATCCCCCCGAAAAAAGAGACAACTTTCAAGTTACTAAAATGATGAATGTCAGATGGGACCCTTTCTTTAACTTTGAATTTTCAATCAACTTTCAACAATGATCGTTTATAGAAATCGTGAGAAAAAACTAGGGTTTTTATTTACAATTCATCCATTTTTGCCAAACCGAGCCATGGATCATGCTTTTACCCTGCAATTAAAGTGTAAAATAAAAAGATTTCGGTGATGAAAAGTTTTTATTTAACAATAGCCATTCCAAGAAACTGCAGCATTATACAAATGGTTTTCTTGGCAATTAAACCTTTGTTCATTGATCTAAGATTGGCTGACTAGTAATTATAAGTTACGGGAAAAACAGATTTCTCTTATTCCAGAGAATGGCCACCCACAATTAAAATCTAATAGTTCTAACACTAAAATGAAACCAGCATTGGAGTCATATAGACATTGCTGTCAGCAGGTGTAAGAATGACATCAATCCACGAGTTTCAAATTTAATTGCAGGTGGGACTTTGACAGACCAAGAGAGAAATGTTATAACAGGTCACAGATCACTTTGAACAAAACATGCCCAACTTTTACAGGCCATTAGAGGCAAATGCTTCCATTTAAAAGTTTTGAGTCCAAGAAGGAAAAAAATCTTCCTGGAAAAGTAATCACATGCCTCAAGCAGTAAGTGGGATGTCCCTCCATATATCATGTAAGACTGCTTCCCCTTTTTGCCTCATTTATTTTACATGACTTCAATTGCTTCAATGTTGTAGCATGTGAATTGGAAGCATTGATGTCACCACAAACAATTGTTCACTAAAGTTAACAAAAAAGTGAACAAAAGTTTACAAATCCTGGACCATTCTTTTTCTTTATTTCTTTTTTCATCTTTTTCACTCTTCTTTTTTTAACCTTTCTTCTCCCTTTTTTCACTTCCTTTAAAATTTTAAAGAACACAATGACAAATCATGTAACTGCCCAAGGGTTTGATTTTCTACAATGAGACATTTTCATTCCATTGCATTTGCATGTAGGAGCCATGAACCCTTCTGATAAGGTGTGGGTCTCCTGTTTTCTGTGAATGAATTAAGATTTAGAAACAAGATGAGTGTCCGGAATGCCACAGCGTGCCTGCGTTGCACGACCTGCTCAGCCAGCAAAATCCCTGCTTAAGGTGATTAATAGTGTATGTACCAGACTCCCAGTCTTCTCACTAAACACCATCATACAGCGATCACCAACGCTGGAGGGTGCTACGGCATGGGATGATTGGAACCTTGGGCAATGTTCCTGTATCCTCTGCCCATGGGCGCTGTTCAGTGGCTCCCCTAAGCTGTATTCAGTGGAAGGTTCACCACTAATTTCATCCACACCAGGAGACTAATAATATGTATACAAATGCACAATATCTCATCATCATAATCATGACGATCGCCAACAATAAAATAATAAATATGTGCAGCTGCTTCCTCAAAAAAGGAGGACGAGATAAACTGTTGATATCTTCCAAAAAGAAACTTTCCATATAAAGGAAAGGTGTACCTGTAATTTGTTCTTGCAGGACTCAATTGATTGTTGAGTGATACAATTATATTGTGGTGGTTGAAAATAGAAGTCCCTAAACCTCATTGATAACAACTGAATGCTATTGCTATGCACTTCAAAAGTGTTGAAAGGTTTGTTTTCATTGTTAATACAGAATACAACATATCCTCAACAGATTGTTTTCATTCTTGATATCAATAAGGACACCCTCAAACTTTGTTGTCATTGTGAAATCGATTTTATACCCTTCAGCAGACCTCATGAGTGTTGTTTTCATTGTTGCTATAGATTTTATACTTTAGTTTCCTCACATCATTAGGGACCTTTTCTTTTGTGATAGGACATTTTTGAAGACCTGGAAGTTCAGTAAATCTCTTGGGACACTTACTGAGAGGATAAACCTTTTCAGTATTGCCCCTGATGGTCAGTAAGCCTTATACATCTTCAGGAATTACGTCACAGATTACCTCATCAAAGGATTTCAAGCTTTGAAGTAGTGGACAGTGTGCCACTGCACCGTCAAAGTTGTGTTACAATTCTGTCACAGTAATATTACAACACTGTTACAGTAGTGGTCATTGAAATGGTTGCATCACATTTGACATAACCGATGAATTAGTTATCTCAAATGACCCCAAAGTAAAGATCCCTAAAGATTAGTGGGAAATTACTGGAAAATCATCATAATTATCTCCAACAAGCAGAAAATGATACAAAAACTGAGAGTGCCAGGATAAAAGAGGTTCATAGAATACTCAAAGGATGAACAGTTACACCAATAAAAGAGCTTATCGGGGAGCTTATAAGCTCTCCACGGTCACAATTAGTACATAATTAGTTACAGCACAGTTCAATAGTCAGCTGTAATTAGTTATACAATCAGCCAAGCACATAAATGAAGTCATCATAGAAGCCAAGTATGGAAAGGGTTTTTGACTGTCAGGATATTGCTTTTGAGGTTTCATTGGTTTAGGTTTTTGTTTTTTAGATGCTGGCTTTGTGCTATGTGGATATTGCAGAATGATCAAAAGAAAAAGTCTCCAGTGAACGTTTAACGTTTCTTGTGAAGTGGCAATGGTGGAGAGGTGTTGCCAACTCAGTCAAAGGGTCGAAGAAAGTCTTTAAAAACCAAAAAGAATTCAAAGAATCACAAAAAGACTCTGTATAGATGACAGTTGTGATAACACTGTGCAATTTTACAAAGGAAACAAAAGACCCCATAAAAAGGCAACCAAGTTGAGGCAACTATACATCAGTTACTGAAACAGGACTCCAAAACAGGTAGCCAAGAAGCTTGATGACAATATTCAGCTTTTCTGGGCACCATTGACAAAAAAGTGCACCTCATTAGTATGCCGTGGTGGCCCTGTCACAATGGACCCGCCTTGTAGACCTACAAAAGCTGTATGGTTCATGATTTTCCTGGCACCCAGCAGCTCTGAGTTCAACCCCCAGTAACTCTTTAGCCCCCCGGTTTCTCTGAACCCCTCAGCAACTCTTGACAACAACATCGAACCCCTCACGTTTCAATCTATCTTTCAAAATCTGCCTTTTCAAAACCAGCCTTTCAAAATATCTGCCTTTCAATCTTGTAAAGAAAAAAGTACTTTTGAAAAAATGTTTGCTTTTTCAAACTGGATCGTTTCTATGCCATAGATTGCCTCTAAACCAAGGGCTAATGATATCTGACTGCAACAAAATCTGTTTCACAGTTCTCACGAGTCTAGAATTTTACCTGGAGTGCCCCTCAAGTCCATTCTGTAAGACGATGAAACACAACCTCACTTGAAAAGTCTCATGACCCTCACAACCTTCCTCGAAGTTCCTCATTAACTTCATGGCAACCAATTAACCCTGACTCTTGCATAACAAGCCAACAAACCAAAAATGTAAAGCCAATGAGCATGTCCTAATAGATTGAATATGACACTTCTTCCACAATATTCAGTTTCCAGAGTCCTCGGTTATTGACTCAAAGTTTTGAGTCACTTATATGAACTGTGCATAATAGAATTTCATCTTCCACGTTGAATTACCATCATGGTATTTTTGCACCTTTTCTGTGAAAATTGAATGAACATTGTTCGTGTTTGGTTTCAATTTTGGGTGGAAACATTATACTACAGTGAATATTGTGCTAAAGCTGTATGATAAATGGTCAAAAACTAGCAACAATTGATTTTAATGCAATAAAAATTACATTGAATACGTTAAAATTGAAAAAAAAATCCCCCTTCAGACTTGTAAATGAGTGCACCCTGGATGTAGTAGAATCCTGCAAATCCTTCTGCTGAAATGGAGATGTTTCTCGTCTGAGTATGAATACTTGTCGAGTTGAGCTTTGGGAATAACTTTCTAATTCTCCTATTCATTCATGTGCAGGAGGGGGCACTGACAGTGTCAGTCTGACACACACTTGTAGGAGAGGGACACTGATTCTGACTTTTAAGGTGCTGAACCCTCTGGAAGGGGGGCACTGGCCCCCATTGGCAGCAGGGTTTAAGTTGGTGTATGGTGAAATCTAAGAAAGTGTATTACAAGGAGATCGCTGGAGGAGAAGGCTCACTACAAGGTTCTCTGCAATATATTTTATAAATACAAGAAACAATATTTCACAAGGCGCCAGAATTTTGAAAGAGAAAACTGTTGCGAAGAATGTGCTTCATAAATTATTTTGTCCACCTTAATTGTGTCAGACTCAATATTTTGGCACTAATAAAGATTTGGAGAGTGTCCATTTAGATGACAAACACAGTTGCAAGCATTGTTGAATGCAGCTTGACTGCCTGAGTGATGGACATGGATGGGGTTAAATTGTCTGGTAGGTTGGCCAATGGTGTGCTTGGGCATTTGCCTAGAAATGATTGGTTTTGGGAGGGTTGGTCGTTCATTCATCATTTGGGACCTCCCTTATAGCCCAGGACCTCCTTTATAGTCTTGGGTCTCATTTCTAGGCCAGGATGCAACCTTTGCAATTACCCTCCACCCAGTGAGGCCCCAGGCGCCTGGACAATTGACACTGTGGGGCCCAACAACAATATATTCCTGGAAGGCTGTCAAAGGCTTTTTAGGGTGGATAAGTTCAGCATTAGGTTGGGGTGGCTTGTGGACCAAACTGCAACTTGATTGATGCCTATATTGTGTGAGGGCACGTGGCGATTTTTAGCCAAGCAAAAGGCGTTTGACAAGGTCCTGTCTTGGGTTGTCCTTGCTTACCCTCTCCCCCGGTGCCCCCTCTTGCCTGTCAATCCTGTCTGCCCCTTGGTATGGTATCCCCCTGGCTGTCTTCTTATTATGTTTCAGTATTGAAGATCATCACTCTATGGTCTTTATCCATATAGTAAGACATCCAGGGTATGATACAGTGCTGTTAGTCGCTGCATGTTATATTGGGGTGTTATTACAAGTGTGAACATATTACAAAATATCTAAGAAAAAATCAATATCTAATTGGTGTTTTAGACATTTTTTCTTGACAAATCTAGTCCAAGTGACAAGAAAATACTACAACACTACTGCAGCAAATCATATGGTATACAACAGGAAGGAAAAAGATAACCTGCGGGGAGAAGGAAAAACAACCCCCTCCCACCCCAGTTGGTTGAGGGGACTTACTCCCCACTGAGAGCTTGTTTTACATCTTACCTCAACAACACTCCAGGCTGCTGCACCCTCCCTGTAATTGGTCCTAATCCTTATGTTTTAAGCACCATTCTTCCTGGGCTCTTTATCAGCTCTTTCTGAACCTGAAATCTGATCTCCTCTTCTCTGGTTCCAGATTGAAATCACCCACAATAATAATGGTTAATAACACAGGATAATAATTCTGTCATGAACTGTTTTTTGAAAATTTTATGACAGGTTACACAGAGCCACTCACAAAATCTCCATGGGGGGACAGAAAAATACACTTGAAGGCAATCATTATTATTCAATGGACTTTGTCTCAGCAGCCAGCCATGCAGCTCCAAAACACTAATCTAACTCAAACCAAAGTACAATTTAGAACTCAGTCATGTAAGCCAACAGCTGGGGGTACCTACAGACCATTATCCCATTCTTTGGGAAGATTACATGTGGAGGATGGAAGCTGAGATTGCAGGGGAGTGTGCCCTCCTTTTGGTCTGGGGGTCTTGTGGAGAGCTGCTTTAGGTCCCACAGTTAAATATGGTGTTTATATAAAAGGTGAGTTCATTCATCTCCTTTTGTCAAATTCTAAACTCTCATACAAAAGAGCTTTGGGATTTACAAAGGAGAGGAGAATATAGACTGGGCTGAGGAGCAACGGGGATGAGAAGCGACTGAGAAGAGAAGCGACCCGGATGAGGAGCTACCGTGATGAGGAGAGACCAGGATGAGGAGAGACCGGGATGAGGAGAGACCAGGCTGAGGAGAGACCAGGATGAGGAGAGACCAGGATGAGGAGAGACCGAGATGAGGAGAGACCAGGATGAGGAGAGACCAGGATGAGGAGAGACCAGGCTGAGGAGAGACCAGGATGAAGAGAGACCAGGATGAGGAGAGACCAGGATGAGGAGAGACCAGGATGAGGAGAGACCAGGATGAGGAGAGACCAGGATGAGGAGAGACCAGTATGAGGAGAGACCGGGATGGGGAGAGACCTTGATGAAAAGAGACCAGGAAGAGGATAGGCCAGGATGAAGAGCGTCGAGAGCGACCAGGATGAGGAGAGACCTTGATGAGGAGAGACCAGGATGAGGAGAAACCAGTATGAGGGGAGACCAGGATGGGGAGCAACTTGGATGAGGAGTGACCGAGATGAGGAGAGACCAGGATGAAGAAAGACCAGGATGAGGAGAGACCAGGAAAAGGATAGACCAGGATGAGGAGCAACTTGGATGAGGAGAGAACAGAATGAGGAGAGACCAGAATGAGGAGAGACCAGGATGAGGAGAGACCAGGAAGAGGATAGACCAGGATAAAGAGCGTCGAGAGCGACCAGGATAAGGAGAGACCTTGATGAGGAGAGACCAGGATGAGGAGAAACCAGTATAAGGGGAGACCAGGATGGGGAGCAACTTGGATGAGGAGTGACTGAGATGAGGAGAGACCAGGATGAAGAGAGACTAGGATGAGGAGAGACCAGGATGAGGAGAGACCAGGAAGAGGATAGACCAGGATGAAGAGCGTCGAGAGCGACCAGGATGAGGAGAGACCAGGATGAGGAGAGACCAGGATGAGGAGAGACCAGCACGAGGAGAGACCAGGATGAGGAGAGACCAGGATGAGGAGTAACTTGGATGAGGAGAGACCGTGATGAAGAGTGTCGAGAGCGACCAGGATGAGGAGCGGCGGGATGAGGAAGGACCAGGTTATGAAGAGAAGAGACAAAATGAGAAGAGGTGAGACCGGATGAGGATATGTGATAGAGAAAGTATAATATTCCATATAGCAAGGGGAAAAAGAAATGGAATGATGAAGGGAGATTGATGGGAAAAGGAGCAAAAACTCTACATGACCTGGAGTGCCTGAAAATGTTCACAGTGCCTACTTCCCATGCCTTCCTGACCTCAAATAATACTTTTGCACAACTACAATAAGGTAGAGTTTTATGCCAAACTTGAAATGCATGGCTGGTATTGACTGCCTATAACCTTTTATCAGGACAGCAATACAAAGGAGATATGGAATGGTGTGTATGCTTATACTGCCACTGGGGTGCATGCCAGATTATATGTGCTGTTGTCACTGTAGTGTTTATGGGTCCTCTTAGGTTACATGGATGAGGCTTACAGAAAGGCTGCAATTTCACCCACTGATACATCACGATTTGAGCCAAGGGCAGATGGCCGTCGCGTGGCACCCCCCCCCCCCGTCCTCACCAACTCCAAATTCGCCCTTCTCCCCCCTTCCCTGTCATTTTGCCCTCTCATGGAGCTTTTTTCTGTGACATACATGACGTAGGGTAAATGTAAAGGGCGTATATGAGCATTTCAACCTAGAAATGGGGTCAATGGGGTCGGGTGTGCCTGGAAGAGTCGTGTTGGTTGGCAGAATTACCCCCAACCCCTGCTCTTCCACCCAAGCCTAGAAATGCACCCCCCCCCCATGTGATTATGTGTGCATGGATATGTGAATACCCCTCATGCAGCCATGGTGTGGCTACCCCCTAGGGCATTTCACTAAATTGTCTACCAATGCCATATTCCTAGCATTCACAGAGCTGTCTTGGACTCCTGCACGTAAATAAACTGTTGATGATTGTGCACTGCTATTTAGCACTGCACTTAATTGCCAATCACTTTGCATGCCCCCTGTCTGGCATAACGATGCTCAGTGTACTTGAGTCCACTGACAACACCAATTGAAATCGATGCGTTTGTCGCATGGTATCAAATAATGGTGTATTCCTCAGTTCTAAAAAGTTATGAATTTGTTCAAAAGGACCTCTGGATAGAGTGCAAGAACGTGATTGGAAGAAGTTAGTTGCTAGTCTGATGGCCTGCTATCATAGTACATGCCAGAGAGCCAAGCCAGTTAGTTGTAATGTATAGTTGGTGTCATTTTCACAAATGTTTTGGAATTTGTTCAGAATTTGTTCAGAATTTGTGAAAAACTAGATTAAAAGAAAAATTACAGATTTTTTAATTTGGGGAATTTGATAGATTGTTGAAAAATGGACATGATAAACCTTCAAACATTGACTCAGTTCAATATCAAAACTGAGTCAGAAGCTGCCACATGAAAACAAAGTTTATGAAAAAACTCTTAGGTCAGACTGATGACCATGCATCAGATTTGGATTGAGATGAACTTCACAATTTCCTGGATGACAATAACCCTTGTGGTCCAGTTGTGGACATTTTAATTAACTTAATGAGATAAAACTTTTGGACAGCAGCTGAAAAGGATGGAGCTTTTGGAGGCTGAACTGGAATGAACTTGGACGAAGTTTATAATGGCTTCAGTTCATTGTGATACAAAGGTACCTTTTTGAAGCAGAAACTGATTGAGATAAACTATGTAGGATAATTGGAGGCCTGGGTGTGCATGCCAGGAAATTCTTATTTTGGCCACAACAGAATAACAGGGTTGGAATCCATTGATAATGTAGTCAACGTCACTTTGCCAGACTAAACAGGATGACCTTCGTCCCATTCCTAGAATTTTGTATGAGAAAGTGTTTTGAAATGTTTGGAAACTGTTAGAATGTTTTTGGAGTTACTTCAATCTCTGAATATTAGAAACAACTTTCTATTAACTTGTCAGTGAAAGTGTTTTGAAAGCTTATTAGTTCAGTGAAAATTTAATAATGACACTAATCAACGAATTCCGAAAAAATTAGCACTAAGGTTCTATAATGCATTGGCATGCCAATATTTCCAATTTTTTCAGCTATTTTTAAAGTTTTCCCAAGAGAGATTGCAAAGCCATATTATACCCAGACTGTCATGACATCTATCACCAGTTCATCACTTAATCTGAAACCAATGATTAAATGCTAAAAGCTTGCATCTGTACTTTGCTGAAACTGACTTTAATCAAAATGGATAGATTTGAATTACAACATCAACATTTTCCATTCTGACTCCAGTACCAGATAAGCCTACAGATAAGTCTAGACCGAATTCGATTAAAATTGAATGAAGCACCCCATGTAATGTTTGCTCTAACTTGCCATGACCAAAGAGATGGGAAATGTATGCATGGGTGACAATGATCGTGTGACACCGGAGAAGTGATGCAATGGGGCAAGGGAATAATGGGTCACACAGGCCATGGAATAAGGTAACTGGGGTCTGTCAGCTGGTTGCATTGTCATTGAATCAGCACCAACCCTGTCACGTATGTTGTGCAAAAAGTGAGGCTGCTGGTCTCTTTTTGGGAGAGTGATTTTTCTTTCCCAGGACTCTCCAGTGAAGTGTCCATATTACCCCACCATTTCCCAGACAGCCACAGCTGTTGTGATCTCAAAAGTGTTCTGGAGTGTTTGGAAAACGGGCTGATTTCCCACAGGGTCCCAAAATGGCACCAATTATACTCTCAACTTCTTCATCCAACCTACCAATCTCCAGACTCTCCAACAAATCAATCAGCATAGATGTGGCATAAGATGCCCTAATGCACTAAATTGCCCCTTTGATCTCAACTGATGAGGTATGAGTGCTGAAGAATGCCTTTAAGAATACTTTCGCACCTGAGATGGGATCTAGTCCAATCAAGAAGCTTTGGAGGTATGATCAAAGAGCCTGGGGTGGTACCAAAGGTAGGAGGCATCTTGTTTAATCACCCAGGCACGTGCTAACTTCTTGACAATGAGACCGAACAGCTTCAAAGTGTGCCACAAATTGAACGCAAACTTTTGCAATACCCCAATACCCAAATTGATTGGCGTGGATCGCCAATCACCCCACCAAGACATTCTCTTACAAATCCCTTTTGTCAAAATTACATCATCTTACTCAAGGGGTTGTGCCCTGGGGAGTTCCAGGTTAATGAGGCATACAAGAAACTGCCCACTGGTCAGTACAAATTGTACAGCCATGGCAAGCTATAGCACAATGCAGACACAATACAGAATGGTCAATTCAATTTGTACAATCACTTGAATAACATACTGGACAATACCAATGATTTTATTTAGGGTAGTTCACTCAGAAGACCATTGAAATGTTCTGAAAATAACAGGCATCCACCTTTGATCTTACTGCTGCTGAATTAACTGGGATCGTCAAAGGGAGGTGTGATTCGAACATTCCACTCCATCTGACACTCCAGATAGTTAGTGCCACAAAATGAGGTGTTGTTTAATGATGCCTCTTCAGGAGATCCAAAGTTTGCGATCCAATCTTTGTTATTCAATAGCTTTAATTGATTTCACAGCTGCTTTATATGGAGATGTTTATTGGGTCAGTTTGATCCTGTTTGATCGGGAGTTAATAGCTGGTCTGGACGTTTGATCTATTATTGGTCCTCAGATGTAATTCCATTCATAAGGAGATCCAAAATTGTTATCAAACCATTGTTATCAAACCTTTTGATCTGCAGTTAGTTATTTCATTATGAGACCAACTGTTCCAATAACTGTTCTTTTACTTCTATGTATTTCAGAAATGTACAATGGGGAGCCTATACTGGGTTCAGGGTAACTTTGCATCCAAGTTAGATGATCCAACAGCTGCAGCAGTTCAGACAGTCACATTGATTTTACTCCAGTCAAGAGTATCAATTGACTCAAGACAAATATGTTCACTGAGCTTCTTGGATAAAAATACAGTAAGATGTAAGAAAATGGTTTGCGCCTGTGACTTGAAGAACTGAGAATGGGCATATTCTTGTCACATTCGATCAAAAGTTCCAGCTTAAAATCCAATCAATTTGAGGCATCTTATCACAATTCTGCATGTACCAATTTCAAGGAATGAAATGAATTCGATATTTAGAGGAGTCTTGTGTGGTCTTGTGGATTCTGGTGATCCAGTTCACCAAATGCTTTATTTGGTTGCATCAGGACCAATTTATTGAGAACAGGTGGTTGAAGATATTGGTTGTTTGGACTTGTGGTTGGGGGAGGTCTTGCAGCAGCGTGTGCCTAACAGTGTTTTTGGTTAATAAAGATTCTTAATGATTAATAAAGACACCTAATGATTAATTATAACATGCCTGGAAGGTCTTTGGGGTGGGGTGCTGGGGGCAGGGTAAAGATTGTTATGAATTGTGATAGACAGGAGGGATGCTGCAGGTTCTGAGTTCGGTTCCTAGCCCATTCACTGGACCATTCACCAGTTCTGAGTAATTGTCTTCTTGAACAATCCTATTGTCAAGGTGACGTCATGCAGCAATGACGCAACGACGCTCCATTTTGGGATACCCTGGGGGTGACCTCCTACCCTGTACAGAAAGGGGTGACCCCTGTCAACACACACAAGCAGCACCTCAGCCCAACCACCAGGGCAACAGTCCCATTGTCACCCCAAACTCAACATGGGTCAACCATCTTTGTGGGGGCCTTGTGTCAAGTTGTGGGGGACTTGTGTGGATTTGAGGGTCCTTAAATTACTCTTGTGTTAACTAATCTCCTGTTGTTCAAGAGTTGTTGTGCATTTTTTCTCCATTTTGTTTTCTTTTGCACATCTTTCAAAATAAATTAAGGAGATTTAATGAGAAGATTTTGGAGTCTCTTCATTGTGTCTGGAGCATCAAAGATGCAGTTGCAACGTAAATGACATATGTATATGCAGATCATAATTATATACAAGTATTGAGATCATCATTTAGAAAGAGTAAATATATGAGGAAATCGTCTGAGTCGTCTAATTTGGAATCACACATCTTTCCACTTAGTTTGAGATCTGAAACAAACTTCTGAATTCCATACAGTGTACTATAACATGTGCTAGTACTATTTTTATGCTGCATTATTGAATTAGAGCGGATTGAAGCAAAATCACAAGTATAACATCACAGGACAATCCCAAGTACAACCAATCATTATGTCTAAACATTTTTTTTACCTTTATGATTATGAGTCTTTATGTTTTATGATTAGAGACAGGTCCTGTGCAACAATGAATCGGGTTCTTAGCTTGCTTGTGGACCACGAGGCAGTTATCACACCCTACAGGGGGGAGGGGGTTCTTCAAAACATGCAAGATACCCCTTTGGAGGGTGCCTAGGACAGGGCACAAGACCAGTTATTACCGTAATCATTACCGTCATCTTTGGCCTCTTTATTCTAAAATTTATAGCAATTATTATACTCACTGAATTGATGATAGAGACACACATATGTCATAGACTTTCTTCTATAGTTAATTTGCTGTAATACAATCCCACACGTCATTAATGTACAAAATTGTACACACTCCCTTTGATGTCACTAATAGGTAATAATTGCCTATTTTTACCTGACCACTGTCCACTACTTACAACTGACCGCAGAAAAGGCAAAGAATAGCCCCAAAATGATTAGCTCTCTTACCGTCATTATTCCACTACATTAGGTCAGTGTAATTTTCAATTAACTACACAAGCTACTTCAGCAGAAGCAAACTGACCATATATCATTTCAAAGGATACTTCTTGATCTAGAAGGAAGGCTGGTGCGTTTTGTGGAACCACAAAATAAATTTTCAATTCACCTTCCTGAGGAACGATATATCATACCTTCCTTTTTAATGAGTAATGCAATTCAAAAGATAATGTTTGATTTGTATTTTTGCAAGGTACATGTGTAATGTCATTATGTATTACAGTCTGTCACTTTGATATAGAAAAAGAGTGAACTGTTGCACTGTGAAAATGGCACTTGTGTGTCATCATGCTGATGATTTGTCTTGATCATACCCAATACTTTCAATGGTAATTTGATTTAAGGAGACTTATCTCGCTTGTTGGTGACAGCCAATCGACAGGATTATTCATCTGATTTTCACTCTAAAATCAGTTATGACAAACCAAATGGCCTTTTCTTGATCATGACTAATCAAACAGGCTCTATGTTTCCCACGTTGAAAGCAGAGAAGATGACACTTCATCGGCTATCATGAGTCACAAAGTGCATTTTTTTCACAGTGAACTGATCCTAATTTTTTTATAACAAAGTGACAGACTGTAATGGTTGGAAGAAATGTCTGACAATAGCCCCAAATTTCAGCTCTATAAATAACCGTTTTACAGTAACATACTTTGGGATAAAAATACATTTCTTGGAAAGTTTCCGTTTATGAAAATGCTATTTATTTTTCTTTTCAGAACAATTGAATTTTGTACATTTCCAGGTACTGCATGCCTGTGACCTTGATGATACATGGCATTTCAAAAACTCTATCTTCACCCTCTGAAACGAATCATTACCCAATAGTTTGGTAGTGTTATCAATGGACTAAAACAATCGTGATGATTCTTTATAATCCAAAAAGGGGAATGGAAAAACTGAGGACTTTTACCACTTGAAAGCCTCAGAAGTCCTGAAGATTTTTATAGCAATATCCAACTCAGAACACAATGGCACACGACAATGATTGATAAAGTAATATTTTATCATCAAGTCAACACAGATTAGGAAAGTGAATTACCACTTGAGGTCTAAAATAACATAGTGAATCAACCAGTCACCAGATTGGAATGTCAAAAATGAAAAGAAAAAGGCAAATCAGAAAATCAAGATTAGCTAGGGACGCCTTGCACTCTGAGAGTCAACTTTCTTTCCCTGAGTGACGCCTTGTTGCAGGAAACTTTTTTTTTCTTTCTTTATTTCTCAGTTCTTAGCACGAAGCCAGAGCATTAATTTTAAATTAAGCAAAGTTATAAGTATATGTCAATTGCCTCTCTAATGAATTGGCCTATATTCGACTGCAGATAAGACTTGGATTGTGTAGCTCACAGCAGCTCACACTTTTAAACCTTTTTTTCGTATCCTTCTGCATGAGCATGACGTTCATTCAGTCGGACCCCTTAAATTGGCTCTTGTCTAAAAGACTTCATATATACTTCCAATTTGTTAATGGGTAATGGGAACAGTCAAATAAGCATTCAGACAAGCATGGTGGTTCGATTAAAGCATCCGATGCAATTTTACAAGGTTTTACGTAACAAAGCACTGGAGGCAAAAAGCATAGAGTACAAACGACCACCCTGGGAAGACCCCATACTATTTTTTACCCTCCCCCTCTCCAATGAAGTATACCAATGAAGTATACTGATGAAGCATCCCAGTGAAGCATGGGGCACCCAGTGAAGTACGACAGATGCATGGGGTTTGTAGAGAAAGTGGAATACAAGTGAGGAACCTCCCTCAACCTTCCCAGCCCCTCCCAACCTTCAGGCATACAGACTGTCAATCTTTGCAAAATGATCTTGCCTTAAATGTCTTTTGTTAACTGCAACCTGATTGGATATAGCTAAAAATAATAATGTAGAGCAAGATTGCACACAGCACAAGACCATGAAACATTTTATTGTACTGTTGTTTCTCCTTGGTCTCCCGACACGAACCTTCATAAAATATCATATAGGCCCTACATATTTACAGAAGGTACTTTGCAAAATTTCAGCAACTGTTTTGGAGTCACATTTGTATTGCTGTATTTTGCTGCTAGAAAATACTTACAATAATACAGAGATATTGACACCGTATACTGCATGCAAATATAAACACTAAATGATGGGGTTCCAATTACAGTTTGAAACTTCAGTTTAATTTACCAAACACAACTTTTGGACATAATACCTCACGACCACTCCCAGTCAAGCATGTGAGGTCGTGAAGTATCCAATGACATTAACCTTGACAAAACTCAGAAAACTGTGACCTTGGTAATGTGTGACCTTGGAAAATCTGTGATCTTGTGTAAGACCTCCGTTATCATATTGAGTATCATAAACTGAGTGTCTTAATTCATTAATAATCAGAAGTGGTGTCGTGTGGGGTTTTAGAGTTTTATTTCAATTCAGAACAATTGAGGTGTTAGGGGAGATTAGTTTGCATTCATTATTTCTGTATACATACCCATGCATTTGGTGGTGAGAGCACACGAGGACAGGAAATGCAATAGCTGAAATTGGGCAGCCATCCAATTTGATACCAAACTGTGGACTCGAACCAATCACCCCAACCTTGGGGCAATCACACATAGACTATATATCTTCAAAATATGCATCTTGAGTCTGCTGACTAAAAAGAAAGCCTTGAAATAAATTATAAACCAAGTTGTTGTTTGAAGATCCACCATATTGTTTCTCTAAAAAGCTGGGATTCGAACTCAGGTCCACGCAGTTCAAGCCAAGCATTCTACCACTCAGCCTCCACGATCCAGGCTGGTATTCCACCATCCATCAGACACCCAGAAGGTCCTCATTGTTCAACAGAACCATCTCCAGTTACAAACCTCTATTAGTGGAGGACAACCACCCATTACTGTGGCATAAGAGTCCTGTGGACAATGTACCAAGCCATACCACACAGAATCCCATGCACTGAATCCTCAAATTCTTCTCATAGAGCAACAGAGTTACGTAGCATTCCTATTACACAGTACTTCATAATGCCCTCACAGGGGCTCATAATGCCCTCATACTAACACAGTTGCACCCCGCCAGTTGTCCTGAAGGGCCTAGGACCTGTAAGGGCATTTTCCACTCCAGCACGATTCGCTGCAGGACCTCAGGACCAACCCATTTCTGTCACCACAGGTGGTAGCATCTCTATCAGTTAAAAGTTTTTAGGCAGAGGTCATCCAGTTTGAAACCTAAAACACTAAAAGCTATGCTCTGGTGTTGCACATATGTGGTTTCTTGTTACAGAGAAAGAAAGACTGAAAAGGCTGAAGGGGTGTGGCTGTGAGGAGCTTCAATCGAAGCTGAAAACGTGGAAGATCAACAGTTAACACAAGCTTATTTGGTACTAGTGGAAGACTTCTGTAAATACGATTTTTGTTTTGAAATTAAAAAAATAATTTTAAGGTTATACCCCCAAAACTATTCAACCAAAATCAAACCAGAGCTGTGCGTGGCAAATAAGTTGGGAACCGTTTCAAAACTTTAATCTGAAATAGTTCCAAGACAGAAATAAGCCTTGTTGTAAATTAGGTCACTTCTCAAGTTTGCAAAAATGGCTGCCTGGTGCGTTCACGTTTATCTAATTAATACGTGTTCCTTTCAAGTTTGGAAAAACATCCTTAAATCCCATGAGATCAAGGTGATCCAAAGAAGTGTAATCCTTGATGAAATGTTCTCAGAAGTACACTGGTCTGAAAATGGGGAGAAGGCCCAATAATGGGCTGGCATTCATTGTAAAATTGAAACGTAACTTGGGCTTTTATACAATTATAGGTGTCTAATAAAACTGTCTATATTTTTAGCAGAATAACAGCATAAAACCTATTCAATAGACACTAAATATTGCTTTAATGGTAGGGCCTAATTCGACATTTTAGTTTACTTCAGTGCATTCTCACGAGGCATTGCTGAAACATTGATATAATGGTACCATTATTAAAACAAAATAGCATACGACATCAGTGGGGTGGATGGTAGGTCTTACATTCTGATTTCACACTAGCTGGCAGGACTTAGATCTATGATATTTTCTGGGCAGTCCATCAGTTGACCTATAAACTAAATTAGCCTAGATCTAATGAGATGGTAAAAAAATTAACCCGACGAGTTACTGTAACCTTGGTGAGACTAACAACGCAAATAACCACTTCAAATTGTAATTTTCATTCCAAGTTTCCACAGTGACACCTTGTTTTTAAGGGGATTATAAGACTGACAAAGGGCCATGGCAGGGAGGAGAAAATGGTCGTTAGGCTGACAAAAGCAGGTAAACACGAGAATGCACGTGCCCAGTAGTCCACACCCCTTTAATCCCACTGTAATGAGGGCCAGATTTAGTCAGATCCAGAAGAGGACCAACAAACTCCTTGCTTTTGTCAGCAAACCACTTGAGAACAATGTCCCTTGCCTACCATTGTTGCACTTCCACTGAACCAATGAGGGGATTTGGACTGGAGTTTTACTGGGACCGAAACTGGCTCATATTGTTTCTGAGTGGTATTTGTGATTCCAGTGTGGATCCATTCATTCAGGATTTCGAGTGAATACTTTGAAAGTGGAACAAAAACTTTTTGCAAAATTGAACACCAAATTGGGGATTGTTTTCTTCCCGAAAAAAAAGAAAAAAAAAAGTTGTTCCTGAAATGAAATTATTTTTTTGTCATTGCCATGTTGTTGTTGTTTTTGTCACATCATTTCACTGTGATGTCATTGGTAAACTTGTGTAGAAGAGTCGGTATTATTAGCCTCATCACAAAAGTTCAGGAGTTGTTGCACTTAACTTTCCAAGGTCATGTTCTTTCAAAAAAATACTTTGTAAAACAGCTGGACATGAAGTATACAAACCACTTCAGAGGATCACAATGTGTAAGACCTATTCCCCAAGCAGCTCCAAGCTACCTCAAGGGCCTCAGAGCAATTTCCTATTATGTCACAGAGACCTTCAAGGGGGCGCTGCGTATGTTGCAAAGGCTTTAATGAGGTCCTAAGCGGCCTCATCCAAGATGGCGTCCCTAACAACAGTTGTGTAACTATAGACGCACTTCCCTTGAACTTGTAATTCTTGTGCCAAATTTAGAAAAGGGTGAACTTTTTACCCCTCCCTCTCTGCAACTGGTGTGAGAAGAAAGTGATGCGACAAGTGTTACATAATGTGACGTCATCTGATCCCCTAGTGACAGACTGTATAGTGCTTCACTTTGCCCATGACCTATTTTGATCACTCAGCCAATGGTATTCCTATTGATGGTTCAATTCCTCCCCCTTTCTCCCCTCAAATTGCATGCACCCCACTGATCAAAATGCCTGTATACTGGGAATTATTGAAAGAAACTAAACTAATGGGGGAAGTGAAGAGTTGCACTGTCCTCCAGTGGGATCATAACTGCTCAACACAGTGCTATCATAGAACAAACAGGAGTACAGAATAACAAGGGGTCATATGCACTATAATCCCCATGGTAATTGGGACTTTTCACAACTTTGTCATCTGATGCAACCAATTTTCTGGTGCACCAAACACAGAATTTGCAATGTCCCCAACAAGTGAGCCAGAAAAGCTGTGAGCTCAGAGAACAAGAAAATTTTTTTCGGAAAAAAATATAGCCGATATTTGTAGTTATAATTTGTTTTGCTAGATAATGGGATTTTTAAAAGAGATTTGTTAAGGAGTTTATGAGAATTCTATTCACAGCTTCAATTCAATGCTGCAAGTTCCTTCATGTCTAATCTCTTTCATAGCCTTTCTACCTATACCTGTCTACAGATCTTCTGTCTGTCTATTATATTTATTTAACCATCTGACAGAAGATCTGTGCTATTGGCAGCTCTAAAAGATCTCCTCTGCTCCATGAAAAGAGCCACAATGTAGTTGTGGCCTTTTCTGGGAATCTCAGCTGCAGCAAGGTCACACGGACATTTCCCCAACATGTCTAAATTTAGCCCAGGGTTTCCCCAAAAGTGCACAAACTTTGATGATGTGTCTTCACACATGTTTCCTTATTTCCATTGACAAATCCACCTGGTGGACTCTTGGTGGTGAACATATATCCGCCTATGGCAAGTAAGTTACTTCACATATCTTGTATTGCTAAGGGCCTGGGCATCGGCTAAAAAAGCTCCAACAATAACAAGCACAGATCCAGAAAATGAGATCTTGTTTGACTCTTTTTGCTTGGTATGGATGGACCCCAGCTTTTGCCTAATTGGGTTGGAACTGCCTGGAGTTGGAAGTCCTGGCAAAAAAAATAGTTGCAGCAGATATTGTACTTTTTTTAAATATAGAACTTCAATAGTAGACCAGTACTGCTTGAAAATGCTAAGATTTGATTTCAGTAATTGACTTATCATCTCATCATGTCTTCCACTTGCAGGTTTGTTTTGCTGGCAGAGCTTATTGTCATTCAAGGCTATAGATATATACAGCAACAACAAGACAAGCCTCAACAGGCCCTCAACAGGCCATAGAGTGAAGTATCACAAACAAATCATGTCATATTAAAATAATTATCTTTTTATTATTTTCTACTTTTTGAAAATATAACATTGCAATATTAATAATATTATACATATGTACAAACATGATTTCAATTCAACTGTGCAACTTTGAATATATATACAAATTGTAAATTGAACATTCTTAAACATGCAAGATCATTTCTTGTTGTGTTGTTATGCACACATTTGAGACAATGTTGTAAGTTTTGAGATCACCAACAATAAATAGGTGTTTTGTAAATGTGTATAAAAGCTTATATAAAATATCAAAATCATGTCAAGTGTATACTTTATATAAATCAGATATCAAAAGATGTATAGGTGTGGAATGATTTGAACGGCTGCCAATGTAAATGACCATTGTAAAGGCAAAATGTAAAGGCTTGAGCTGATGAGATCAGCAAAGGGGTATCCTTTAAAAACACTCCGTTGCAACACTTGGTAAGTTTTCAAAGTCAACAAGAGCTTACATCATCTTAGATTTAACAATTTGAGCAATGACACAAATTTTAAATTGTGTACAAAATGGAATGGTAACAGTTCAAGTGATATAAATATAATATTGTACATTTTTCATCACTAAAATTCGCATAACATCAACTATATTCAACAAATTAAGCAACTGATTGGTCAATTGTCACAAGAGATTTCAATACTACAAGTATTTTCTACATTCTAAGGAAGCATTCGACTAGATTTCCTCGTCATTTTGGTGGCTAAAGTTCACATCTTTAAGCACCAGGGTTCGTCTGCAAAGCAGATAATGTGTACGCCAATAGTTCTTTGAGGGCCCGCTAGGTGAATGATGGGAGTTCCCAGGCTTCCCCAAGGAGGGTTTCCCAAGCTTCTGGTGACAGGTAGAATGGGGGAACTCCAGGGAGTCCCCAATCTTAAGATGCCGTGGGAAATCCTTGATGGGAGGGAATCTCCATTGGAAAAGTCACTTGAGGGTCAAAAATGCAGTTTGGTTCAATTTGTCAAATACATCATTTTGGTGAAATGTCTGAACAAATTGTAAGTCTTTTTTTGTAAATTGCAAGATTTGTAAGTCTGCAGGGCATTTTGGCAACCTGTGGATGTTTCCAGCATTGCAGTTCACAGTTGTATAGTTGTGTGACGTTGCTCAGGGGTGTCCGGGGTTACCCAGGGGTGACCAAGGGCTAACCAGGGGTGACCCAAAGGTCAGGGGTGCTGGAGAACCATTGGTGACCAATGTTAGGGGGCGTCTTTGCCGTGGGGTCGATTGGTGGCAGTTTTCAACAATTCTGTGGGCAATTCTGTTGACAGGGGGTTCCCTTCTTTTTGCAGGGAGACACCTCCAGAACAACGTCATTGGAAGGGGATTCCTTTGGAGTGCCATCTGTCGTCTCCTTCTTTTTCAGGGGGGGTTTCCTCAACTTTCAAGGGGGGCTTCTCCCTTCTCCAATTCCAGAACATTCTCTCAGCAACCAAGGGGGTTCCCAACAGTTCACATAGCAAGGCTGCAAATAGAAAGAAGAAAAACATTAGTTTCGCTACAGTGATTTTGAGCTGAAGGACGCTACTTCTAGGGCCTAGAAGGGGGCCTAGAAATGGGCTGAGAAGGGGGCTGAGCATGTAGTGTGGCACGCGCCTATACCACGCTCTCTTGTGGGCACAGGGTCAAAGTGCTTACTGGGGTCTACAAAAGTAAATGACGCCTGTTGCGTGGCTTCTAGGAACACACCTGCCGCGGCTATAACACATGCCATACAATTATTTGCAAAGATAAATTGGCTTAGGCTACCAAGTTCATCCAAGTGCCAAATACAAGATATATATGATAACAAGAGTCATTATATTTCAATGTTAGCTGTGAATGTTTATAAGTTGTCTTTCCAAAGCTTCAAGTTTATGCACTAAAGCTGGTGCTTCATCATTTCAAAAACTGGTTTTAAAGAGGGATACTTCCTTGCGTTATAGGCCTATATTAAAACGTTTATCATGTAATCAACATGGAAGTTAATGCTTTATTTTTTAAATGCGTAATGATGAATTTTTATATCCAGATAATAATCTGACTATCTGTGTATTTAGTTGGGTGCATTTTCAGGTACTTGAAAGACCTCCAATTTCATTGCCATCAAGGACATGTTGAAATAAGTAGAGTGCAATTGAGTTCACATTATGTCCCTTCAAATGCACTACAGATAAATTCATTATAAATGTATTAACTTCTAATAGCAAACTGCTAGAAAGTTATTAAACTAAGTTTGGTGCAAAGTGAAGCTTAAACTCAACAACTTCAATGTCATATGCTGCTTAGGTCAGCAAGTTGAAAAGTTTTGTTTGCTATACAAAGATAAGGGATCCAGTGATGATGTCAGATCTAACATGGGATCCAGATAATAATTTGGCTGCGTAGATTGTGCGCCAGCCAGCCAGTCTACTGTACTACCATGTTAAGTCTAGCAGAACGTGGACTTATTGATCCAGGCCCCAAATGGATGACTCACCCTAACTTTGGTGAAGCCTTTGACAGTGTTCAATCTATTTACAGAGGCTGACTCGATCTAACTTTCAATGCAATGAAATCAGAAAACCATAAACTGGGAAGTTGCACTTATATGGTTGTATGCTTATGTATATCACTACGGATGATTGCATTGTAGGCCTATGTATATCACTGTGGATGGTTGTAAGAATTGTCTGGTGATTGCATGGCATGAAAGTTATAATGACCATGATGCCATGAACTACATGAAGCCACTGCAAATCTATGGAGTCCAGCCTAACTTTATGAAAACTAAATATATTTTAACAGATACTATATTAACGTGAAGCATGAAAATGAAACTGTAAAAGCAACCATATGGTAATATCTAATAAATTCTGAATTGATGCACCAGCTTCAGTGCATAAAGTAGAAGCTTTTAATTTAAAAATAAACATATAACATGCAACAAATGAAAGTGTAAAGTTTGAAAATAATTGCAGATTACTAGTTTGGATTTTTTTAAAGAAAAGTAAAATAATATTAAACTGAACTTACCACAAGATATATCACAGTAGAGCTCGAAGTTGTGTAGTTGATCATTGGAACCATGAGGCAAAGTCCAAGAGATCGGCTTCATCCGGACTTAAGGGCTGCTGTTCCGAGTCTCCTTCACTGATTGTCTGATCCGGGGATCCACAGCTTGATGGTGGACTGGCTACAGAGGCTGATAGACCAGTAGAGTCAGTAGGGCTAAGTTCTGAGGGCATTTCATTGGGGATGTATCCCCCTTGAAATGCAGCATTAACAGCATCATGGTCATCAAGCATCTCCTGTAAGCCTTTGATGTAGTCGATGGCGTTCTTCAAGGTGTCCACTTTGCTCAACTTCTTTGCCTTTCCTTTGGAAGTGGTGTCTGACACTGGTAGGTGAGCTTGGAGTCGTGCAAAAGTGTTGTTGATCAGCTTCACTCTGTTGCGTTCCCTTTCGTTGCGTCTGAGGACTCCCACCGTCCTAGAAGTGCGTTGCAAACTGTGCAATCCTAAGCTGGCGAAGTCCAATCTTCTCTTGCATCTTAAGATCTCTTCTTGTTCGTCTCTGAACTTCTTAGCTGGCTTCAGAGGAGGCGTGGAAGTAAACTTTGGCCTGTTGACAGCAGCGGTGGTGATGACCGTCAAAGGCTTCAGGTTGTAGGTGCCCAATGACGTAGCTGTAGTTGCCAGGGGAGCTGGCAGGATGATCAAGTTAACTCCAGTGACTGTCGTGAAGTTCTCCATCTTTTAAAAATAAGCCTAGATTTCTCTAGATTCTGAGGAGCATCAGCTCTGCCAAGAAGTCTGCGAGTGTTTACAATGCTTTGGCCCAGAGTGGGGTTTTATACCTACCCCTACAAGGCCCCGCCCCCACTGGAGGCCGAGGGACGTCACTCAAATCAGCAGAGCGCGAGGGGGTCGCGTGGCCCGCGCCACTCATGTGGAACCTCATCATTTGGGCGCAAATCTGGTCCAGCTAAATTTCGGGCAAACAGGTTTGAAAAAATCTCTGCAAAATTTGTGAAAAGATTCTGCCATTGCAGGTCTATACAGTGACCAACACTGGGTCTCATTTTGCATTGTTTCAGACGGAATTATAAAACTTTTCCAAAATATCTCACCATCCCAATCTGAATTTTCAAAGTGAACTTTTAAACACAACTTTACACATGATCCAGAGCTTTCATGACAACAGGTTGGGAAAGAAAGGCTATTTGTGAAATAACAAAGAAACTTGTGTACGTTGTGTTGGCTACAGGCTAAAATGAAAGTGCAACCGAGTTTTTCAAAATCTTTCTCAAAATAAATAAGTCATAATATAGCGTTATAGTTAGACCTAGTGATCAAACAGCAATTTCTTGAGAGTTTGTGAATGACCTCCAAACCAGGCTGAAGAAGGCAACATTTTGAAGTACAAATATACTCTAAATTTCAGTTTCATATATAGACGTTATTCTAAATCCCCTATGCAAAAAAGATTCAACCACTAAATTAAATTGGTCCATTATAATCATGCATGTATGAAACGTGAATTATATATGACACTGAAGATGTCACTTTCGCTTCAAAACTCAGAATCAAAAGAGTGAAACAGGAAGGTTTATGTGTTTTCATGGTTGGATCCATCAAAACTGACAATTTATGTTGAATAATTGTACCCTACAGGTAAGATTCCCCTTTTCACTGTCATTAGGCTCATATCAAACTCATATTTGGCATGTGATACAACATGTTTGAAACTTCTCAAGAGATATTGCTACAATGAAAAGGATAGATCCACAAATTTTAATAAACGTTCTTTAAATTATACACACCAAATCACTTGAACTAATACTTTTTATCTTAAAGGCTACTTCAAGTTATCTTATCAGCTGTGAGTCACCACAAAGTTATTTTGAGTTGACTTCTGAGATTTTCTAGAACTTCCCATTGTTCTAGGAATATTGGGTTGAATGACACCCCTTCCCCCCCCCCCTCATCCTCTGCTGCTATAAAATTTAATATATTTTTTGGAGGGGCATGATAGTTGTGGCTCCCTTTGTGATTTGTGTCTATGCTAAAAATGCATTAATATTTGAGCTACTTTATCAATATGTTTTTCTCCAAAATTAGTATGTTTCATCAAATCGGTGCCTGGAAGTTTCATTTTATACTTTTGACATTTCATTGGGAGTTTTCATGGAATCTAGCATGTGCTCATGAAATTTCTGGGCTGTTTTGATGAAACCCCATTGTTCCTGGAAGCGTCTAATATGAGACATGTTTGCTCAGCAACTGCTCGAGTCCAGCGTTCGAAATCCTCCTGTCAACGCGAACTTGAGGATAAGGCAACAGAACTGGTTTGGCACGAGGCTAAGTTTGCCCACCAAAATTCAGCCAATAGAATTATTTACCCTGATAAGCTATCTGAGCAGTGGTGGAACAGTGGTTGAACACTGGTAGCCCTCATGTTTACTTTCCGATCATTGACGTTTCATAACAAAAAGATCAATGAATTTTGATTAGTGGTATTTCTTGGAACTCACACTTCATGTGTGATTGTCAAGGAGAAAATAAATTGCATGTAATTCATCAATTGACACTTGATAAACTTGAAAAGAAAAAAAAAGAAAGCTTGAGTGAATATTCACCGCATATTCATTGAATTTATTGGAAAATATCTGATCTATATTATATTGGGAGGTGATTAATCAACGTTCATAAAATTATCATTGGGGAATCCCCTTTTCTGGGGAATTGTCATATTCTGTCAACTTTACTAACAAGACGGTGAGTCTCCATATAGTGCAAGTTATTGTAATTGACTAAGTATCGTATAATTGAATGGTGGAAGTAATTGTCTTCAACTGCCGTTCATGCACTCACCTAATGTGTTGATTGAATAACTGCTGACAGATCAAGGCAGACCTCGGAGGCATTGGCTGCATGTCATACTTCTCGGTTTGTTCTGAAAAAAAAAGAAGAAGATGGTATTGAAATCGATTATACTTTCCTGTTCCACATACAAAAAAAAAGTGAATCTGCTTTGTACACGTAGAACAATGATTTTGTGTGCACTTTTGAACTTTTCAAAAAAAATGAAAAAGAACAAAAATGCTTGCTCTGTGTAGATTGTAACAAGGCCTTCGACAAAGTGCACACAACTGCCACATTGGAGTCACCCAAAAGAATAAGTTGGAGGCAATTAGGGTTGGAAGGGACAATTTTAGATAATAACGGTCAAAAGTTGCTTTAGGAGGGACAATATGTACTGTGTGGAGCTGGGGTTGGCACAAAGAGATTAGTCAGCCATGAATTGGAAAGGGTTTCATTTCAAGGGGACGTTATCAGGTTGGTGATGCAACACTCTTGAAACACTGAGGCTGACATGAAAAGCGGCTGCTTTGAACTCCTAACCAGATTGGCTGGCCTTCCAATAAAGTGAACAGCCACAGAACAGCAGCCAAGTGCACAGTGAGCCAAAGAGGGTACAGTAGTGCCCACCAGGTTGGAAAATATTAGCAACTGAATCAAAGGCTTTCTCCAAATCCAGAACATTTCATCAATGTCCAATGTGGTGTGTCCCATTGTGATGCTATTAACAACCGAATCAAAGGCCTTCCCCAAATCCAGAAGATGTCATCAATGTTCAGTCCACTGTGATTTATCGTTGCGGTGTTATGGAATAAGTACAGTGTATTCTCTACAGTTATCTGCTAGGGTTGTAAAGGAATTAGCCAGATGAAAGACAGTTGGAATTGAATAAGATAAAGTGAATGAATATTTAAGGTTCAACCAACCAGAATAAAGGTAAATCAAAAGTGTATAATATGCACTTCAGCAAAGATTCTCTGGTGACAAATATTCATGAGTAAATTGAAATGAAATATACATGTAGTAAATTGTAAGTAAGTAAGTAAGTAAGTAAGTAAAACTTTATTTAACGTCGGGTAATAAAAACAAGTAACGCAAGCACACAGGCTTTTGACCGACTAAAAACTAAAAACAAGTAACAAACAAATAAAACAAGATAAAGGATAAAAACAATAAAAACATGATTGTCATAAAAGTTACATAGTACATAAAATGCATGTCCCACAGCTGCAACTGGGTTCCCATGACATTATTCTGGTTTTAAAATCTTGTAAATTCATCAGTCTAAAATCATTAGGTAAGAGGTTATACAGCATAGCACCAGAGTATCGCATTGATTTGTAACCAAAGTTGAAGGTGTCATACCTCGGCTGGATCATAGTGTACTTTCTAACATTGTAATTACAGGACTTCATTTGACAAAAATCTTCTTCAAAAGGAGGTAACATCCCATACCTAATTTTGTGAACATTTGTAAGTAAATCTCTTAACATGGTAACTCTGAGTGGAACTAAATTGGCTTTACAAAGCAACGCTCTATAGGTTGAATTGAAATCATTGAAGACATATCTCAGAGCTCTTTCTACTACATTCTCCATTTTTCTAACATCACTGACACTGGTGTGATAAAGAATGGAGTTACAGTATTTGAAATTTGATAAAATAAATTGTAATATTTTTAAATGTTGATCGACAACACATGAAAATTGTTACTAATAAGCTCAGTTCTCTGAAAACTTCTTGTTACAACGGACATTAGCATTGATTAATAAACACATTTCAAGTGTTTTTCCCACAAATGGCTTGTCGAAAAAATTGCCTTTTCAAAAATATGCACAATAAATTGGAGTGCACTTTTAAATATGAAATAAAAATTGACCATGCTTCAGTTTAAACTGTGTCCAATGATGAAGGATGAGGACCAAAGGCAATCTGAAATTTTCGAACGTGGGACCTGAAAGGGTGGTTGCTGCATCATGTGCACAGATTCCCACATGCCCTGGAATGCACGTGCTCTTTCCACAGGTGATCCAGGGCCGCGCACTGCCATCTGCTGGTGGCTGTGAGGTGTTTGAATTCTGTTTGTTTTCAGCAACTGAGTCGAAGGCTTTCTCCAAATCAAAAAGTTTGAAAAATGTTAATGTAGGCCTACAAAGCATTGATGTAATTTAAGTCAAAATACTAATTGGCGGAGATTTCTGATCTGACCAATTCAGGTAAGGATGAACCAACCATGCAGCTCTCATCTGTGTTTTTTTTTTTCTTTGTGGAACTCGAGGGGATGCAATCAAGCACGAAATGCATAGATGTTTCACTGTACATTTTTAGGTAAAATTTGAGATTGATTAAATATGATTAGCAAATAATTGAAATTGCTTAATTGTTGTGCTCTAAAAATAATGCATCCCAGAAGCTATATATAAAACGGTTTTGCCATTCCTTTGTTGTCTCCAACTGCAGCCAAATAACACCACAAACGGACAGACAGTGGCGGACAGAAGTTTTATGGGGCATCTGGGGCATTGCTGCTGCAACCACATGAACCATTAAAAGATATCTGTGAGTGGACAGTGCTTTGAAGATGGCTAATCGATGGTCATGCGCCAGTGAACACAGGATGGTCATCTCTCAGCTGTTAGGGTGGTCACGCTCGGGTAAATTCCAAATTTGGCCCCCAAAGTTGCAAATTTTGGTGCAAAGATCTTGACCAAAGAGGACGAAACCAAAATCCAATCAACTCGAATCAATCCTATTGTCTTTGATTGGAGAATGATTGTGGAATTATTCACAAGATCTCATTAAAAGAGCATTACCAGTGTATAGGGATGCAACTGTCAGCTCCGTATCAGCATGGGGCTTATAGGATTTGTCGGAATGTGAGCCGAAATGGGATGAGCCCTGGACCAAAATGAGGGGCAGCTGGCCCCCACTGCCCCACCCCACACAATGGTCACCCATGGCTGCCCCTTTACCTGAACTAATCACACTGTCACTTGATTATAAATGCAATTTTCTGAGTGCCAGTATTCTGCGAGCTACCACCTGCCTAGTACAGCTTGAGCTAGCTTCGGGGAAAGTGGTAGATGCCCAGAAAACACCCCTCCCCCTTCTAGGGTAATTCTCCCGGGGTAATTCTTCCAGGAGGGTAATTTTGCAAGAGGGTAATTCAAACCCCAAACATATCAGACTGAACCCTCCCTGAGCTTGCATTCAGCTAACATTGAACTTGCATTTATCTGAGCATTGTACCAAGGCCTCATTAAGTACCAGGCATCCACTATTAACCCCCACTGTCAACATTTGCTAATTCTGACAAGCCCTCAACAAGATTCAGTGCTTTGCTTGGGGGGATCTCCTTACACTTCGAGGAAGAGTTTGCCAAACAATCGAAAACATGTCCTTGAAACTGTTCAGTGAAATACACGAGCATCTCTCAAAATCAATTTTAAGGACCCAATTAATATCATGCATGTGGACACACTGGTGCTTGATGGAGAATTCGTGGAAGGAAGGAACCAAGGATACCAGATACCAAGGAATGGACCTCTCGAGGAACCAAGCTGGGTAGCAAGAAAGGAAGGGATCAAGATAGGAAGTGTAAGCATGTAAGGGAGCAGTGATATTCGAAAGAAACCAAAAAGGAAAATGATGGAAAACAAGAAGTATGGTGGAAAAAGAGCGAAACAGAAAAGTAGGGCTATTATTATTTATCCCTAAAATGCAGCTAAATGGTTAAATTCATTCTATTTTAAAACATATACACGCGACACACTGTTTATCAGAGTGCAAAACTACATTGTGTAGATATATAATTCGACAATTTGAAATAACGACGTAGATCTAAACCCATGCAGGAGTCACAATGGGTGTTTTATTTGGAGATCCAAATATTTCTCAAACTCAAGCTGCTGGATCCCTGCCTGCATGATGTAATTACGAAGGATCCACCTGCCCTGCACAGTGCACTTGCAGTGGACATACCTGTAGAGGTTGAAATCACTTGTTTTGAGTTGTGCAGTGCAGGATTCAGGTGTTACCATCATCAAAGAAAAACATGATGCTAGCCAGGTGCGGATGAGAGGGGTTGGGAGGGGGGGCAGGTGTGAGTGGGGCATTCCTACAGCGGATCCCAGCTGCCATCCCGACCAGATAGGGGGTTGGTGAAGAGGGCAGGTTGGATGTAGGGGAATGGGGGGCTCTCGACTTTTTTTAAGGGGGGGGTTGTTTTCCCTTTTTTGATGGGGAGGGGGGGGGTTGGATGCAATAGGGGGAGAGATGCACCGGAATGTCAGTGTATCAGGTTGTACACTAATTATCCCAGATTTGTGTGCCATTTGTGTCTGTGATTTATAAATTCATAAATCAGATCTATGCATTGTTTTTTGAATCCTAATCATTATACATGTACACTGTATAGTTCTATAAATGTACATCAAGCTTCACCATGTGCCACAATTGATGAGGCAGTATTTAACAACTTTGGATCTCCCTGTACTGGCATCATCACTGGGCTGAGGAATGATCGACTTTACTTCCCGTATTTGTGCACATGGCATGCTAATTAGGACAGGAGGAGAACACAACTTATACGAGGTCCTGGTATTTACACTACCCCTACCATCCGTAATTGAACTCCATACAGATAAACTTCAACCATCCTCAGTGAAATACCTCCAATCAGTTTCATTTTGGGTGGTAGTGGAGCTTAGTGGATTGGGCTGTTGCATTTAGGATGGTAGTAGACTGCGGAGCTCTACGAATAGACTACCACCCTCAGTGTAACAACCAAACAAGGCACTATCATCTTGAATAACACCCTCTGACAAGGAAATAAGGAATTAATGAGGCTGTATTGTACATAAGACATTAGTTAACATTTCTTATGAATCCATAGAAATGGGGCGAAAAGAAATTGGATAAAGACTGGAATGGAAAAGCACAACTTCTCTCACACACTTTATCTAATTCAGAACTAGCAGGCTATTCAAATAAATATTGCATGTTCGGTAAAAGCGAAATGAAGAGAAATGCAGCATTTCTGATGATAAAGAATACAGTAAATTCAGAACCTGTAAGGTCATACCACTATACAAAATGAAATAATGCTGGTGGTTGTTGTTTGTCGAGTATAAATGAGGACAAGTACTCAGCTTTAGGTTGCTTGGGTGTAATTGTATATTTGATATGGCTGCAGGCGTCCACCACACTTCACATGCCTCCATAGAAATGCCAAGAAGTGAGCAAACATTTCTGAGGCCTCTGGAGGCAGATGTTCAGCCTATATCAATCACCTTAAAAGCTTAATTCGAGTCCTCCAGACTTCTGGGTGTATGTGGTCTCCCAGAAATCGCCCAACCGTGAAGATGCGGCTATGTCAGCGTCCTTTGCCAAGCATGGCTGCACATTGGGCCCCAAGCTTTTTCATATCAACTTTTTTCCTATTTTTCTTTTTCATGGAAGGGGGAGGGTGAATTCTAGGCAGCAGGTTTGAAGGGGGGGGGGTGTTAAGAAGATTTAGAGAAAAAAAGCCTAGGCTGGGGTTAATGGGGGATTGAAAACAGTGATTAGGACATGGCGTCTACTAGGAATGGGAAGGTAACATGATATGGGTCTGATGGCCTAGAAGTACAAGAAGTACAGTTTATATACAACCATAATAAAAATAGCATTTCTGTATGGTGTTTCAGTTAACATTAAAAAGGAAGTTATTTGTAAATCAAAATGCTACCAAAATGAATAAAACTGCCTTTTTGAAAAATGCAGGATGGTATTTCTTATTAGAAAGGACAGCAGTGTCTGTCAGAGGTAGACATAATGATTAAGTGGATGATTTGTTTTTAGGCAAAGATTTATTCTAGCTTGAGATGATCTTCAACTCTGAGCATCAGCTTCAACATGTTTGTTAAGGTGCAACCTATTTTTCTTCTTTTTCCAATTTTCTATCTTTCCTGTTACTGTCCCATGTCATTTCTCTTTTTTGTCTTTTTGCATTTTTATTCTGGGCACCTCGAAAAAAAATTATGGAGACTCGAAATTAAGGGGGTAAAAAAGTCATAAAAATGGAAAAATTGAGAGGAGGGCCAATGCCAGGGGAGGGGGCAAGGGTGGAAGGGGAGGGAGAGGGGGTTGGATTGCAAGCCCCCAACACAATGTCAGCCAGAAGGTTCTGCTGTAGCCCTCAATAGATGTCGCCAGCCACACAGCCAGGGCAACACCTGCCTGGAACTGGGGTGACCCTTTGGGCCTTAACTCACTGGGCCATGCAGTTCAGCCAAGCATGACTGCCTTCCTAGCAGCATCCCTGTTGCAGTGCACTGGGTGTAGAGCTTTTCAAATTTTAGATCCCTCCAAAACTGCAACGTTCACTGCTCACTGCTCAGAGCTGACAACATTTTGAATGCTTTATGGAAATTTTCTAATTTTGTATCATGCTTCATGAGCTATGTTATTTAGAATCCCTGTCAAGATAAAACTAGGTGACAAGACCAAGGTCATTGGGAAGATTTAATGAAATGTTCAAAAGATTTAATGAAATGGTCATTGGAAAGATTTAATGAAATGTTCAAAATGTGTATATAATGTACAATTTTAACACCTGCAACCAGGTTATGTGGATCAATGCTTCACCCATGCTTAGTAATAGGCCTATGTACAGACCTCTTGAACCACCAGATAATATTAAAAGTTATGGAAGACACAAGAAACTGATTGCTCAATTAAATTATTTTATTTTATCACATTTACCTATCAAGAAAAATTCAGTTATGTCTTGGAGAAACTCTGTGTTCTACATCAAACTTAGCATTTCCATTGGTAAAAATAAAGTGGCTTGATGTCATGGTCGAAATATTTCAAATAAAACAATAGAAATTCCACGCCAACAGATAAGCCTAATAAATTCCAATGGAGCATGACTCATGCCCAGAAATACTAATCAACCATTCCAGATTTGCATCACGAAATATTTTCGGTCTGGGAGGTCGACAGATGATGATAATGCCTTGCCAGATGGCGGGCTGAACTCTATCGGAATGAGCAAAGATTTATTTGCGAAAATTGCTCTCTATAAAATCCAGCTGAACCAACGCAACAGGGTTGAGCATGCGGGCTACAAAAATCGGGGTGTTATGGTTTTATTTGTCTTTTTCTCTCTGTTTTTTTATATTAATATTTTTGGAGTACTTTATGAGAATCACTTCACCTGAGTTGAGATGTACACATGCGGGCATGGATAAATAGAATTGCAAAATTGAGAGAGAGAAAGTGACTAAATGATATAGCCTAGTTCTAACCATGGATATTTAGTTATTGTGTACTGCAGTGGCGTAACTGGGGTGTCTCGAATGGGGGGGGGGCACCTGGGGGGCACGCGATTCTCTGGGGGGGACACCCTCTATACTAACTGTATATTTTAGCCAGAGTTGGAAAGTTCATATGGGGGGGGCACCTGGGGGGCACAGGTCCAATATAGGGGGGGCACGTGCCCCCCGTGCCCCCCGTGCCCCCCGTGCCCCCCCCATAGGGACGCCACTGGTGTACTGGCCTACCCAACTTAATAAAAGTGCGATAGATTATTACTGCAGTCTTTTGCAGACCGGTCTTCTTATTCGCCTGAAGAAGTTTTGCTCTCCTTCTCAGGTCATAGAACTATCGGTCCTGATCGTTCTTTTTTTTGGGGGGGGGGGATGGGGGCTATGTATTTTACCATGGGACGAACTTTTTTGGCGCGAGAAGAAGTGACAGCAAACACATTTTGTGTGTGCAAAGGAGAGGCAAACCTTCTTGTTGCAAATTTTTGACAAACTTTTTTAAAAATTTTCATGTTATGAACAAACTTTCTGTCAGCGTCAAGTGACAAACAATTTTTAAAAAATCAAAATCAATTGTGCGCCCCCCCCCCCTCCAAAAACAAGGGGAGGGAGGTATATATGCTTATTTTTAGCAAGTAGAAGATCTCACATTTGGAGTAATTATGCAACATCATGATACATCCACAGACAGACAGAGCCTCATTCTATCTTTCCTTTGACAAATTGCCGTCTGCTCTGGTGATTTGTTTGGTCATCCAGAAACTATTACATAGCAACGTGTCTGATGTTGATCAGCATTGTTAAGCAATTAGGCCCACATTCTTTTGTGTATCGGATTCTGCAATAAGAATAGATTCCGCTGATTGTTATCTTTATCTCCCATTGTTGTTCAAGAATGAAACTATTTGGGCTATTTCTGTCATGTTTCTGTGCGATACGGATTTAGCCACGTTCCACGCGCCTTACGTCGTGACGTCATGACGTAACGCACGCGTCCACCAGCATCTTCAAACGGGACGCGACGTCATCAAAAGGTTAAAGACGCGCGGGATCCTTTAATGATTAGAAACGGACAGGTGGTCATTTGGGCAGTTCGTGGATTCATCACAATCTATTAGGAGTAAGCGGAGCGTTTAATTGTGAGGTTATTAGGGCGAAGGGGCGGAGTTTTGAGGAGTCTAAGACTTTGAGGTACATGGGAGGAGGGTCTTGGACCATGCCTGCGACCACTGCCAGCAAATTTGAGGACTTTGATCACTGCAAAGGCAGCAGGGGACCCGCATGTATGGATTGATTGGAAGGGCATTTCTAATTGACCAGTGCCAGCATAGGGCACTCCTTGTGATTAGCGAGTGTTTAGAGGGGAACATCTTTTGGTCAGGGCGGCCCATGTGATCTGTTGAGCATCCTCCTTATTTTTGGGGTGTAATAATGCCTGTGGCCCTCTGGCGGCTGCTCATAATTAAACCCTACTATGCCCTCAGCAAAAAACCTCTCGCGCGCCATGGCAAAGGTCATAGTTCCCTTTAATTTCAGGGTCAAATTTAGGTATACACTGACCACTGGACACTCCAAACTGGACATGGGATTCTGGGCTGTTGGGCTTTCACTGGTCACTGGACACTGTCACTCTAAAACCCTCAGTATCTTCCTCTGCCAGTTCAAGCATCTCCGGTGACATAGGTCATTCAAATAGCCAATAAAAGTGACCATCATCCCTCTGTAAAAGCAAATGTCCAGCTGTGGCCCTATCTACTTTACACCGTTATTGCAGTTAATTGCTATTCTTTGATGGCTAACAAATGGCCTTCTCCACAAGACCTCCGCTGGAATTGCTTGAATAGGGATCAAATGATTCAAAATCAACAAAAGGAATTTTCTTTGCCCACATACAGCATCAAAATTCTAACAATTTCTCACTTCTTAAACGTAAATTACATTAATTGGCTTATACCTAATTGGCAATCAAGTAATTGGTTTACATTGTTGATCGATATTGCGTAACCTTAAATAGTAAGTGTTCAACTTCTACAGATCTACGAAGGCCAACATGCGATTTATTACGTAAAGCTTTGAGAAATTTATCAAAAAAGATATCAATAACCAATCGATCGATCAATCAATCAATCAAGCAATCAATTTATCAACCAATCAATCCATCCATCTATCCATCTATCCGTCTATCCGTCTATCCGTCTATCCGTCTATCTATCTATCTATCTATCTATCTATCTATCTATCTATCTATCTATCTATCTATCTATCTATCTATCCTGCTTGTTTGTTTGTCTGCCTATCTGTTAATCTGTCTATCTACAGTAATTAATCTGTCAACATATATCTTCCTATCATATTCCTAATGGGTTTGCTGTTTGACCTGCCTAATCATTCAGTAACTTTGTATGACATTATGGGAAAGCCATATATAACTTCAGAAATGTCATTTGCACAACACAATATTATTATGAGCAGTCTGGTTTCACGGGGTGTCATTTCCTTCTTACTAGCAATTACACCTTAATTGAAGTCCTCTTGTAATTAAATGATCCAGGGTTATTACGAAGTCACAAAATATGGATTGATTTATTGGGCCATTTTCATGGTATGTCACCAGTTTCTAGTGAGAAGCAAAGTTTTCAATTTTGAAACCAACAATACATTTTAAACTCACTGTATTGAAACACAGAATATATCATTAAAATTACAATGTCAACCTAGAAAACATGACATACATGTAATTCTTTCACAGCAAGCTGTTTCCTAGATTATAAAATATGTGATCTCTCAAGCGAAAATAACTTTATTTCTATTGAAAATTTTAATTCATCTCTGTTAATTTGTCACCATATGTGGTGCATTTCACTGTAACAGCTTATCAGGAAAACCAGAAGATCAACATTCCAGAATCTACATGACAAAATTGTAATTCATAAACAGAGAAATATCAGGTATAGGCATATTTTATGGGTTAGATTTTCAATACAACAGATATATTATTGTTTAGCTGACATCAGCTTTAGATATATGTACAAAATACTATAATTGGCCTAGACCTATGCTATAGGCCCTACAACTTTTGGGAAATATTAATGTTGATAAAATCCCCCTTTGACACAATCTTCTTTGTTTTCCAAAAATATTTTTTCCTATCAAGGCCTTCCCAGAATTGTAATAGCTCAGTAGAAATAAAATGCCACCCAGAGAATCTTCTGGAGTGCCTAATCCCTTTCAGAACATCTAAACTTGTATTGGCACCATCTAGATCGAGTATCATCCTCTTCCCCAGAGTGATGAATTATCTACGTACCATCCGAAATTGAAATGCATAGAATTCGACTTCTACCATCCCCAATGAAATAGCTACCGCCACTACCATTCTAAATGCAACGACAATCAACTCGACTACCATCCGAAATGCAACTGCATGACACTCACTACCATCCTCAGTGGAACAACCAACCCTGAAAAGGCAAGCATTCACAAACTTGACAGCATCATTTTCAATAAAATTAAACTGCATCTTGTAAATTAACGGCACCAGAGTATTTCACAGAAGTTGAATAAAACTTTCACCATTACGTGTATATGATTTTATGAAAGCCATGGCATAAAATTGAAGCTTGGGCCGATCGACGTCTGACTGTATGATGCAACCAAAGGTGATGACCAGTTTTGTGGTTCGTTTTTCTTTTTTTGGTGGATTTAACGTTACCCTTAACTACATTTTGATAACATTGCATTTAAAAGTTGCACTAAACAATAAAATGTAGTTTGTGGATATAATTTTCCTGTGAATAACCACACACAATTCATCTGGCAAGATAAGGCAGTTGGAGTTGGAACATGCCAGTGGCGACACCTTACGGAGAGTTTAAAATCACAAGCAGTGCCAGAAAGTTGAATGACTTGAAAACTAAAAGAGCTTAAAAGCAAACTAAAAGTGTTAATGGACGGTTAAGTTGACCAAGAAAAAGATTTAGGAACGGCTTCAAAAGGATAATTATGTCAACAGTGCAAAAGAAATCAGTGAAAAAATCCTATGGTTTTTGTATTTTTCTAAGCAATTTCTATGAGCTGGAAAAGTGCCCACTGGACATACAGTGTTTAGGGCTTAATGTGCCTCAATAAACACATAAAGTTTCTTTAATGTGGAGTTCAGGTAGAAAAAACTAAGGATTGGGAAATTGCCTGGTTTTGTAAGATAGCCAAAAGTAAGTCAATATGGCCTATTGTCACAGAATGTGCCTATAATATGAGGTATTGTGCTCAGAATGTGGGGCGAAGTCAAAAGACAAACTGAGGTCAGGTTTTTTGCGGGAAAGGTCAGGTTTTTTCTTATGTGTGTCTTTGAAAATAAACCTGGTGAGTTTTAGGGACACTGCACATGCACATAGCTGTATTACACCAGGACTCATTGCATAATGGCATGCAAGTGGTGATTTAAGTGCTGTTTAAAGGTATGCCAGATTTTTGGACCTGTCTTGGACTTGTGATGGTCCAGGGCGATGTGTGACACCAATCCTGACACCAGTGTGGTATACGTCATATGACTTATGACAGTTATGTCTCCCCTCACGCACTCCACGCGTTCTTTATGTCCCCATTATCGCCACCTCACACTGGACAAGTCCTGGTTTCCGCAATCAAATAACCTCAAGGGTTCTCGAGACCTTTCAAGAATTGTCAAGATCAAGTCAGGTTAGCATCATCATAGATCATAGGATTGCTGCTGTTCTGGGTACTTGTTAAATTTTGCTGTGATTGGTGTATTTTGGCTTTCTTTATACATGTTTATGTGTCAATTTTGCATTGGCTTAGGTTGGCACTCCTTCTGTCATCGTGTGATATTGAAATATCATTTGAGAAAAATAACTGAAATCATATTATGAAGAAATAGTAAGGCTTGCTCTGCGAAACTCCTCTTTTGATTTAGTGAAATGACTGCAAGAGGTCGACTGCAGTACCACCAAGCTAGATTTTAAGAGTAACTTCTGCTCTGAGGTGGTGTTTTAAAATGTTAAAACTGGCCAGGCCGAGACTGGAAACCAGATGAGTTAGAGCTCGATTGAATGTCTCATACCAACTCTCGTGACAGTATACTATAGCTTCTGGGTGAATCTATGTACACGGCCAATATAAATACAGGCCAATAATTCCATTTTACTTAAGAAACTTTACAGTGCTGTATTGTACTGTTTCCTGGAGTGACACATATATCTGTAGGTCACTTGGGTCTCGCATTAAGAAGCACAATCACGGTAATGTTCTTTGGAGAGGGGCTGTGATTGCAGGAACAATTACTTGAGGTTTGGCTTATCTCTGACATGCCTTATCTCAGAGACAGTATTATACACAATCTGAGACTTTCAAAGACTCTTCATGGCTTCTAGTGTTTGTATGTGAGAGCGTCCTTTAAATGTATGACACACTTGAGTAGCTAGAGTAAACATAAGCACGCGTCCCTACTTGAGCAGTTGCAGGGGCCTGCAGACAATCACAAGAAGCTAGAAGAACTCTTCACCTGCATTACGCACTTCTTGTGGAGGGGGGGGGGGTCAATGGAACTGATTTCTTTACAAGTAAATACTAAATAGTTATTATCAACTCTCCTGTGTGTACAGGAAATGTAAATGAGTAGGCCGAATGATTTATATGTATAGTGTACGTTTCCTTTAATTCTTATAGCTTGTTATAAAATGTGTACACAGTACATGAAATACACCTGATCAGA
Source organism: Platynereis dumerilii (assembly GCA_026936325.1). Classification (NCBI taxonomy): domain Eukaryota; kingdom Metazoa; phylum Annelida; class Polychaeta; order Phyllodocida; family Nereididae; genus Platynereis; species Platynereis dumerilii. Next base: position 85,475,181 of record JAPTHN010000001.1, on the reverse strand, counting down.
GGGTCAAAGGCACACTGTTTGTGGATTTAAAAAAAAGTGAAACATTTTATTTTAATCTATTTTCCCCATATATGTGAAATATTCCAACAAGAACATTAACTTGCAGTAGGTAATACAAGCCAATAAATATTTCAAACCGTTATTCAAGTGAGAAAGGCACTGGAGAACATTAAAAACGTTGTAAAGAAAATCAACTTTAGTCACCAGAAATCTGCTGACAAATGGATGTTTAGTTGAATTGAGAAGATGCCCAATAAATCAGTTCATAAGTCTTAGAGTTCACTAGTTCATTGACATCTATCTTGGCCATCAATTCAAATTTATGAAAGCTCACCCATTCCCAGTGCATGCACTGGCTTTTCTCTGTTTGACTGCTCTCTTTTTCATTCTTTCATTTGCCTTTTTTCCACAAAAACATCTTTTAGGACCAGGGACCAAGAAAGCGTGTGTACAGTGCACAGTCCATTTACAGCTCAGTTCATTCCCAGTCTTTTAGGGAAAACAGGCATTGAAGGGACAGGGCATTTTCTTTGATAAGGGTATCACAGTGATTAGTGCTTTGTAAAGTTGGACATTTTGTTGGCTGGGATGTTCCAGCAGTCAGGTGAACGCTTTAACGGTCTTTAGTGGACATGAGAAGCGGCTACAGATGTAGACACGAGATAGATGCAGATAGGCATGAGATAGACATCAGATAGGACAGCAGGGCCACTGGGTGGGTAGGATGGGTACATGAATACACGCACATTTACACTGCGACTGTGCAGAGGCAGGCCTGAGCCCCAACTTCAAAGTGGTGACTAGTATTACAAGCTGCAACAAGTGCCAGGTGAATTCAGTTGATATTGGCCTAGGTCGGGATCAGACCAATAAGGACCAAAGGAGACCAAAGAGGGCCAAAAGGGGAACGGAAAACAGACCCACTGGGACCAACAAGGTCTTGAAGTCAGATACCCTTGCCCTGGAAGATTTTGTGTAGCTGTGGATTGGCAATATGTTCCCAATTACAATGGCTGCCATTGACAAGTAAGAGGGTGGCCCAAAACTCCAGGCCAAAGGGGCTCATCCCACCTGTCTCACTGCTTTAGTATCAAGTGGAAAACAAGAGAAAATGGCTGGCTGCCTTCCATGACTTTGAACCTGTAGAAGGGCTTTATGGCACCCCCTACCCCATCTCAATACATCCCTTTGTTTAAACAACCCTTGTTCATTTGAAGGCTTCAGATTATCGCTCAGTGTCAAGGAATGTAACCATCAGACACTTGAGATGTTGCATCTATGATGGCTTCCAAGATGGCTTCAAAAATGGCTTCAAAATGTTCAAAAACATCAAAGGTGAGACAGTGTTTAAGACATCACAGCATCATGCCCTTCTATAAATTTCTAAAGCTTTTGGATTATTCTATAGTTTCCTGAAGCGTTATAGTATAATTTCTAAAGCACTTGTAGCACTATGGTATATACGTGATGGCACAATTTTGATTTGACATTTTCAAGAGGATACCATTCGCCTCTTAAAAACCTGTAAGGCTTCTGTTGGGATTAAAGGCCATGCAGAAAAAGGGTAAAAGAAAGATTAAAGTTATGGCACTGAGTTGTTTACTCTTGTTTGACAAATTGGCAGCCAGAAGTGTGATGTCCCCCTGATTGTCAGTGGACAATGGTCAAAAGGGGATGAGCTGACCAGCACGTCACAGATAGGGATGCAAAACAAACAGTTGGGAGAAAGAAAACAAAACATGAAAAGCACACCTTGGCAGCCATAGAAATGGATAAGCATGGTCACATTGGTCAGAAGGGGGGGGGGGCACCTGCTGTTTGTGGGACACCATTGGTATTTCTTCCAAGGAACCAGAAAATGACCAGAGAGAATTTACCAGACAGATTGATTATATACTCTTCTACCAAGGCCATGCACCATCACTCCTGCAGAGTGAATTTTATATAAATCCTCAAATATTTTTCCATGGTAGTGAATACAATTTACAAGTCTATTAGACAAGTTTATATTTGCAAATTCCAATATATGAGAAAATACTAAATGCAAACTTCAAACATCAAGATGGAATCCCAACTTGGGGTGTTTGTTCCAAATTTTAACATTTCCTTCCTTTAACTAAGTATTTGCAGTTTTAAAAATCATAATAAGGCAAGTACCCCCCCCCCTTTATGACCACCAAAATGCCATAGAAAAAGCATCATGGACAATCCGTGACCTGGTCAGGCAGGACCAAGATGGATGACCGCAGTCATGTCCCTTCCATCACGATGTCCCTATTCACCCCATGTAACCCTCATACCCACTCTCCCCTACCCCAGAGTACCCCACTGTCCATACCCTATTTGCCCCTTCTTTGCCCTTTCCGACCTTCAACAACAATTGCAAATTTTTAAATACCACTCTGTTTCCATTGTTGACCTTGATTGAGCAACGTGACCTCCTGGATACATGAAAGTGCCCTTTTGATTTCTTCCACTGTTCAATGACACTTGCATTGGAAGACATAAAAAAGAAAGGGATTGTGAAAGAAAAAAGTAATGGTTATAACAAAGAAATAAAAATTGCAAATACTTATCCTATTCTTTCAAGTGTCTGAATTGCTTTTTTTAGTGGTAATTTTGTACTTTTTTGGAGGCAATTTTCTCCTTAAGTATGGCACCAATGCCAAAAATGCTACAGATAGCTTGAAATTCTGTAAAAATTCTATAAAAACTTTTCAGACTCTCTTTGGAAAAGAAAGGTCTGCTGAGTGTAATGCCTTTCAGAAGAATAATATTGGTTTTGAAATTAGACCCATCTTTGGGCAGGCCCAGTATGTATGGGGAAATTGGCAGGCCTACTGAGGACAGTTCTTTGCACTTGGCAGCTTTTCAAGGATTCTGAGAGTTCAGGTTCATATGGAATGCCCTTGGAAAATGCACCATTAATATTTTCAAGGGCAATAAAGGCCAATGGAAGATACTGAAGGGCAAAGTAAAGGACATAATGAATGTTATTGGCAAGGGAGAAAGAGATACCGAAGGTTAACAATGACCAATTCAATGAGGTCATTAATAAGCACTCATTTGTACATTGTGATTCTGCACAGGTTGGCCCATATCTTAATTGTCGTGCCCATGAATGTATCATTGAATGCCATCAATACACTTGTTCCATGCAAAAGTCCATGCTTAGATTCTGAAGCTTTCATCAGTCTGGCACAACCTGAACCAAGACTATTCAACTTTGACTTTCATAGTGCATGACCAAGTTGCATGCTATAGCTATTGCTTTCAGTCCTTGGGTAGTCATTGTTGAGTAGTCATTGGCAATTATGTCATTGACCATCATGCAACATGAATACCACAGTGTAGTCATTGTGGGGCAGTCAGTGACAATTACTCAACTGTGCATCATTTTAGTCAGAAGGACAAGAGGTTAGCCAAGAGGCAGTCAAGAGGCAAAGATATAGCCCGTTTGCCTGTCACAACATGATATCGTGGGTTCAAAACCACAAAGATAGTCAGAAATAATGAATGACTTGTGTTCACTGCTTTTAACTTGTTCTTTTGACTGCTTCTGAACTTCAAGAGCAGCAACCTGTTGACAGCTGTTGACTCACCTCGGCTGCAACTGAACATAGGTGTTCACAACAGAACACGACTGAGCATAACATGCTCAGCTTCCTAGTAAGTCATAAAGGTCTTCTTTTGATGCTTTTGAACTTTTCAACGACCTGTTGGCTGCAAATGAACAACTTATGTGTTCAATATAGAACATGAATTAACTAACTCTTCCCTTACTAAAAAAAACAACAGCAAAACAACAACAGATTCACAAAAAAAGATCAAGATACTTTTGTGATTTTTCAGCAACGTGTTAGCTCACCTTGTCTTAAACTGAACAAAGGTGTTGTGGACAGAAAATTACTGAATATAACATGCCCACTTCCTACAAAGAGCAAAAGCCTCATAAACTTGTCTTTTTGGCTGTTTTTGAAGTTTTTCAACAACCTGTTGGGCAACTGAACATGACTAAACATAACAGAACACAGCATGTTCTCTTTCCCAGGAAAAGTCTCATAAACCAAACACGGGTTTCAAGAATTTTCGAGCATTTTTTCAAGCACACTTTAAAGCAACACCTTTCTTTTGTTATGGGACTTCACATGTAGAGGCTTATAGATCACAAGGCCCTTACATGCTGAAGACATGCTGGGTTCAATTATAAGAATGACTGATTACGTAACCTCATGCTCCAATTTCCCTTTCCCATACATCATTATCCAAAAAGGGCAATAAAAAACTTTCTAGAAAGTGAGAATTAAACACCCCAAAGCCAGTCTTAAAGAGTCCAAAGTGTCTATTTCAATTGGCCCTTTTTAGCAAATCAAACTTTTTTCAGCCGAATGCGATAACTTAGGGCATTTTATTGCACGAAATTTGAAGAAATAAAAAGTGAACTTTCCTCACAAGAAAAAAGTTATCCTCAGAAAACCTAACCATTAGTTAAACTTCTTCTAAGAATAAAAATAAACTTGTATTACATGCACAAGAAAAGGAACCAAACCTAAGAAACCCTATAACCATTATTAAGATTTCAAATCTTTTGAAAAATGAAGAAATGACTCTCTAAAAAATCTTTAAAGTAGTAAAGTAGTAGAATTACCAGGTGCTTTAGTTTTCAGATACTAGAAAAATCAAGAGTTTTGTTAAACACCCATAATTTGCCATAGATTGATATGTAATGCAATTTGACACTACATAAGTGAAATGTTAGAATAAGATACATTGAAAGATATTTTCTAAACATTCAGCTATTTATTCTGTAAATGCAATCATGTCATTGGAATCACATTCTCGGGCATAAAAAAACTGAATTGAAATTGACATAACTTAGACAAAGTTTACACTTTTTATAAGCGTCAGGTAAAATAAGTCAGAAGATAAAATTTTACCAATTAAGCTATCAAAGTACCCATTTTCCACTCAAAGGTCTATTATATTCGCGCAGCGAAACGGCCAAAGGCGAAGCGAATTGAGTGTAAGAGAAGACTCAAAAACCTGTGCAGTGATGGTCTCAACATCAACAGTCCACAACAGGGAATTAGGTCAAGTGTAAGAGAAGACTCAAAAACCTGTGCAGTGATGGTCTCAACATCAACAGTCCACAACAGGGAATTAGGTCAAGTGGGTCCAGCTTCTTATCAATGACTTATGTTCGTATTTAGCAAAAAATGACATATTCATCTTCAAAAGTGTCTTAAAAATTCAATTTTCTCCAGTAATATTTCCTATACCAATAATTTTTATGAAATAGTTAATTATTAGCCTTGACAAGCTAAATTAAATTATTAACAAATGATTAATTTCTTTTCAAAACTGACAACAAGAAACATAACAAAATTAAAGTAACAATCTCTATAAACTGATGATTATGTAACAGTGAGCAGTCAATCTACATGCAAATCATGTTATTGTTTTTGTATTGCCATTATACTATTACATAATATCAACAATCTAACACAGACTTGAATAGGGCAGATTTCAGTGTTGTCTGCCTTTTTACCATATTTGGCTGATTATCCATAAATATTATTTATCCATTTAAATTTTATCTATTCAATGTCTGTCTATCTATCTACCTATCTATCTATCTAATTATCTATCTATCCATCTATCTATCTATTATCTATCTATTATCTATCTATTATCTATCTATTATCTATCTATTATCTATTTAACTTTTTTTATCTCTTTTATCTGTATATATCTGAATTTCTAATTTTTTTTAAACAGTTAGGCCTACGCTATAAGTTCTACAACTTTTAGGTGCTGCGCGAATTTCATGGCAATGCCATTTACATATTATTTCAGTAGCATCACTTGAGACTTCACTACAATTCTATTTGCAATTCCATAACCCTTGAATATTGGATAGAGTGGACATTGCATGTCACAGATCCAGCGTGGGAGCAATTACACCTGACCACTGGCCATTCTGGTCTAAATGTGCAAATTATTCTGAGCAGCCTCCATTTGCTAGTTCTACTGGAACAGAAAGTCATCACCTTTGACCTTGGCACTAATTTCAAGGTCACAATAGCCATTTCAAGGTCATTCAAATGTCATTCCAATGATTAAGGTGAGATGTTTGGCAAATTAAACAATTAGTGGAATGGTAAAATTGTGATAGGTGTACATGACAATGACCAATATTTCTGGTAAATTCACATCTCAGCCAATTTCAGTCCTGTTCAGTCCAGTTGTTGAGTTCAATTGATGTCAATTTATGATGGAGTCTATCTTAAGCGAGTCCAAATCACCATTAGAAGCATTTTCTTTAAGCTATAAGCTAATCAGATTCTGCGTTAAGGGGCATTGGTAAAAGCAAAAATGATTTCTGGTCTATTCTATATGCCTATTTAAAATCAATAAGTGAAAACTGTCATCTCAATTTTTTAAAAATATATAATAATTCAAAGGAAATTATGTAATTCCAATTGTGCACACCTCGTGATAGTTGACATTAACCAGGGTGTCAGCAAGCCTATGAGGATTTCAAATAATAATTATTATTCTCATGTGAAGTTAGAAGGTAAGAAAATGTATTGCCAGGAAATCTACATTACAATCAATGGGTTTGCCGTCTCCACGCTTCATGCTTCGGCATTTACATATTAATATGATGAAATGTTGCAATTGAGCAGCTTTAAAGATTCTCGGTTGATCCAAATCCACATTTTCAGTAAAACTACATAATCTGATCAACATCACAAAAGAAAACAACCTGTGGAGAAAGGTCGCAGATTTTCAGGATGCTTTGACAAACTCCTTGCTTTTTCTAGATATCCAACCCCCTAATTAGCTGGGGCTGGACTCACAGTAGTCTATTTGTGTTTGTGATGGCATTAGTAATTAGCCAAGGAGGGGTGCACCTGGTAAGTTGATGCTGACAGTTTGAGATTCTGCTCAACAATTAAGATCTTTACTTGACACGTTTCAGGAAATCTCAAAGCTTTTGTTGAGCTTCAGGTGGCTTCATTTTGGCTCATTTGCCTTGAGATGTATTTTGGAAGTGTCATTGGAAGTTTCTGGAATGGTATTGAATTTCAAGCCTGATCTTCTTTGATGCCAAGAATAATCTTATGGAAACTCTTTCAAAACCAGTGTGGATAATACTTATTAAACAGTAATACCAATTTTATTAAAGGTCGCTGGGCCAGGGTTGATTTGAATAATATATTTGTGACAATAAGTTTTAAGTCATATCAGGTTCTCCTGCAGGTCTTCTCTGATGCCAAAAAGTATTCATCAGGAAAAGTTAAAAAGTTTTTAGGATCTTTTTTGTTAATTCAGATAAGTCGGATCAATCTTATTTTCAGAAGCTAGTGTAGGCCTACAATACATGTGGCTTATTTCACTTGAGCATTTATTATCTAAAAAGTTAAAGTTTGTGTTGCAAAAAGGGCGTCCAGATTTAGATAAAACTTCCATTCCACATTGAATTTCAATTTGCATGTGTAAATATTTTGACTGTACTTTTTTGGATTTTGAAATCACCTTCATTAAAGAATCAAGACTGTTTTTTTTTTGTGGGGTAAAAAAACGATCCTACACACTGGACAGTGGACATTGCCACATGACCACCTCCTGTGGTGTTCAAAATTAATTGAAAAACCAACACAGTTTCATGGGTGGCCAGATAATGCAAATATTTGAGCAAGCTGTTAATTTCATACACACTAGACAATGTATAAGGGTCGGTGCCTGTGAATAACATTAGAATAGGGCAGATACACCTTTGAAGTACTGTTTCAACAGTTTCATATTGTGTGAACTATCATACTGTGAAGGGTGTAACTTCTGCCCCTCTTTTGCCCACTTTTGCCCCTCTTTGGTGCCTGTAGTAGCCCCTAGTACCCCTAGGTCATAGCTATTGTAATGATGAGACGCTATCACTTTGATCCACACCTTCCTGCTGTCATATACAATGCTCATGAGCACTTCCTTGGCTCTGTGAGGGCCATAGAGCACCCGAGATCAAAGAGCAATTAGTAGCCCAATTTGTATGCCATATTAGAAGTATACTGTTAAGATCCACCACCATGCCTCATGTGACCTTCACGTGACCTGAGGTCAAAGGTGAATCTCACACAGAGACAATGCTGAAGCATAGGGAGGACACAGGGTGGTCATTTGGCTGCAAGGCTTGGTGAAATGTATCAAAGACTTCAGTTAGTTCACAGAGGAGTTGTGTTTTTTTTTGTTTTTGTTTTTTTTTTGCGTGGAAATCACAGTTGTAGAATAGGCCTATATGTATATCCTCTCATTCTTGATCATCGGCGATGTCATATCCCGAGAGGGCATGCATTGACATCACTGTCTGCATGACTTTCTCAACACTTGGGAAATAAGAAGATTATTCCCCAAGCTCAACAGTTGAAATTCAGCCAAAAGTAAGCACCCATATTTCCTCGTCTGTAAATTAATGGCCACAAATGTAATACAGTAAAATTAATTCTTTCTATTTCAACAGTTCTATCTATCTATCTATCTATCTATCTATCTATCTATCTATCTATCTATCTATCTATCTATCTATCTATCTATCTATCTATCTCTTACATGTACAACTTCGATACACAGATATCTGATTGTTGACAACATCATTAAAAATCCGGAATATACAAATTTTAAAGGTCTCACCTGTGAAAACAAAACGTTCGAAGTAAAATCTTGAAATGAAGCAGAATGTTCTCTCGATGAGTGAAATTACTTGAGTTTGCCATTGACCCGTTTTCCGTCAAATTGCCAATTTTAAAGCCTAATCTTTTTGTTGATTGTTTTGATTGGGTACATTCGTTTCGCTGCTCCAAAGTGCTCCCTGGAGTAGAGCAGTAAGTGTAAAATGCGGAACAGACATTTTGGCAGCGGGGCAGCCAGTCTGTTGGTTCAAAACACTATTCAGTCCCAAGTGGAGACCATGAGGACCAACTGGATAACAGGTCCATAGTGGTTTTGCAATAAATTATCAGATAAATTTATTAATTAAGGAAAAAGAAAACTTTGTAAAACTTTTTTTTTTAATAAATGATTTTAAAGTGGTCTGTTGCGTCCTGGTCAGTAGACTGTACCAAGTGGTGATGATAACCCCCCAAAAATCACATGGTTAAGTGGTGAAGATACCCCCCAGAAAATCATGTGGTTGACTGGTGAAGATTGCCCCCTAGAAAACCACGTGGTTAACTGGTGAAGATATATATGGAGCCACCTGTACTAGAAACACAGCTGTTTACCAAGTTCCGCACTAAGTTTACTTTAACTGAGTGTAAACTAATTAAACAAATGATTATGATTTCTAAATCTGAATGAATGCGTAGTATTTGGTGGAATGTTCTTATTAGCTCAAAAAGGAGCACATATCGGATATAGATATTATTAGTTTTATTACAAAAGACTAGTTATCTGAAATGTGACACATGTACTGAAAAGAGACTCACTGCATCACATTGGTTGTGACAAATTTTCAGCAAGTTCTTGTGGCTTTTACTTCAGCCCCACAGCTATTAAAAGCCCAAGATATTGCTTGAAACAGTGTAAGTTGACTGGTTTGATGAAGAGCCAAGTTAACCGGGAGATTTTACCTCTTCTCAAATAATTTTAACTGGTGAAGATTGCCCCCAGAAAATCACGTGGTTAACTGGTGAAGATTGCCCCCAGAAGATCATGTGGTTAACCATTGACAATCACTTGGTTAGCATTTGCAAATACATATATCAGTTTTCCATGTGATGACTGAGGGGCAATTTCACGTGATAAATCTCAGTTAACCACGAGTTTTGTCACTGGGAAAAAGATTTGTCAGCATCCTGGTCTTAATTTTAGACTGCATTCTGGCCTGCACTTTATTCTGGTCTGCATTTGGTCTGCCCTCCGGTCTACTAGTCTGCATGCATTCTGGTCTACACTTTATTCTGCACTTTATTCTGCACTTTATTCTGCACTTTATTCTGCACTTTATTCTGCACTTTATTCTGCACTTTATTCTGCACTTTATTCTGCACTTTATTCTGCACTCTGGTTTGTACTCTGGTTTGTACTCTGGTCTGCACTCTGGTCTGCACTCTGGTCTGCACTCTGGTCTGCACTCTGGTCTGCACTCTGGTCTGCACTCTGGTCTGCACTCTGGTCTGCACTCTGGTCTGCACTCTGGTCTGCACTCTGGTCTGCACTCTGGTCTGTCTGCACATACATGTAGATATATATAAGTTTATTATGCTTAAATACCCAGAGCAAAAAAAAGTACATTTGAAGCACTCTTATTATTTAAATTACCAAATGCATTCCGATTGTACTGCAAAATTGCCTATACTTTATACAAGGGAGCGTATTTTGAGGGTATGGATAAATATATAGGGAGTATAAATGAAGCATAATTTAAATAATTCGAGCGCTTTAAATGTATTCCTTTTTGTGATGGGTAGTTTTTAATGAAAAAATCAAATACATTTTTACAATATATTATAGCTCAAGAGTCAAGATTAGATTTCTACCAAGACCTGCTAAGAATTGTGTTTCTCACTGGATTATTTGATTTTCTAACAGAGACGATTATATATAACAAAATAATGATAACGGAACAACATTTGTTTTTGTAATCATTTATATATATATATTTTTTTTTTTTGTGAAGCATTAGTGTTAAGAAATAGCGTTTTTGACATAGGTAATTGTCGTTTAATTTGGTAAAGCATAATCGCCGTTTTGGTAATGTCAAATAGCACATGGAACAGTTTCCTAGAAATGTCTGTCATTCGAGCCTGACCAAGAAGGACCCACAGCCTAATTCAATGACTCACATCACCGTTAGCACTGAATAGTAGGCTATATCTCCAATGTACTATTTATGCAGCAAATTATGGATAGACCTTTCCAGAGGAAAAAAGAGTACATTTGACACGCTCAAATTATTTAAATTACCAAATGTACTGCGATTGTACTGCAAAAATGGCTGTACTTTTCTACATGGGAGCATATTTAGAGCGTATGAATTTGCATATATAGGGAGTATAAATGAAGCGTAATTTAAATAATTCCAGCGCTTAAAATGTACTCTTTTATCCTCTGGGATGAGTCACCCCCTTTCCTTTGCACTCTACAGAGTGCCAACCTCTTGTTAAATATATCTATAATTCCTAGGCTAGCTATAATTGCCTGTTACGTTTTTAAAATTGAAGCTATAGAATACCAAATATCTGTGTAAAGGGAGCTTCCAAAACACTAGTAAGCTACCCAGTTGTGTTACATTTTATTCTAAATAGTTCATTCTAGTCCATTTTGAAGATATTGTGAAAAACAGAAAAAAGTAGGGGAGGCGGGGGTCAGAAGTCACAAAATTCAGAAAAAGCCCCAGAGCAGAGCAGGTGTTTGTTAGATCTTAATGACCTTTGGCACAATTATGCAGTATTTAGTTGACTACAGTTGTATCACATGATAGCTGCTGTGCTGTAAATAGGCTTTAGTCAGTTCACGATTATTTAAGGCAAAGTCCGATGTGACTTTTTACCCCATGTCAGGGTCAAGAAGTCACAACCATGGGGTAACAAGTCACATGCAATTATTGTGAACATACAACACTATATGAGGTAATATGCAGACCTAGACTTGATAGTCATCCTTGTTTATGAAATTTATAGTGAGCCTTCCAAAGCTATCGGCATGCACTGACAATGCACCAACAGCAAAGCCGGCGTCAGAAATTGCCCAACGTTTGTGAAATTAAATTTTGCTGCAATGCCCCCAAATCAGTATTATTGATGATGGATGATCATAGGATTGTAAGCTAAAAGCTTCTAGTGTGGAATATTTTACTTTCCTTAGCACAGAATACTGATTTCCCGGTACCCTATAGTAAAATATCACAGTGCTGGGGTGAAATGTCACAGTGTGACATTTCACCCCTCAGCTGTTTTTTAAATTCAACACATGATCATGGCAACTTGGTGACCAAATGGCCAATAATGGGTTCACAGCATGAAAGACAATTATCAAAGGGACCTTGAAACACTAGCACAACTTCCTAAGTCACAGTGACCAGACATTAATAGAAAAAGTTCAGAATCAATAAAACCTGTTTGGGACACCAAAAATGCATGAGGTGGGTAAAAACCCACTTTGCACAATGAGTATAATTTTCATATTCCCTACAGACCTTCTTCTCATAAAAGTGTCCCAAATTATGATTTAAGCTTAAGAATTAGGTCACTGCAAGTTGGTCAAAAAGGCCTGTGACTTTTTACCCCTGTGACTTTTCACCCCTCTTCCCCTATGTCAGATCAAATTTAATGTCTCTTGAAAAACCACATTTTTCCCAGAGCTAGTTGTCATGCAGAAAAATGAGCTGGGCTTTCTAAAATGTGGTCTGCCATTTCTGTGGCATCGGTGGTTGATTAACTGTGGTCATATAAATAAATTTATTGCTATATCCCGCCGTCCCGTGCCTTCCTCAAGTATTTACATTAGCCCAGGAGTAGAAACGTCACTTCCGGAGTAGTTAGAGTAGATCGAATCGAATGTACCCATTGCCGACCAATTAATGTTGTGCAGCGCCTTAAAGGACAATTCAACACTGAACAACAGGTATGCGGGTTTCATTTAATCATTTAGTTTTTCTCCAAATAATATCAAGAAAATTAAAATCAGAAATTGTCTTATGAATGAATAAATGAAATATCTTACGTATTCTTCTATCAATTTTTCTATTTATTTTTTATCTATCTATCTATCTATCTATCTATCTATCTATCTATCTATCTATCTATCTATCTTTGAGCGAATCTGAAAAATCCATTATATGATATAAACAATGTATATTTTTTATTTATAGTCAATTTCGCAATTTCATTTATGGGACTGACTCAAGATTATCCATTGCCTCGTAACCCCCACTGAAGAGCAGGAGGTAAATTAGTTGATTCTTGAGAGCACAGATGGCAGGGCAGAAACTCCGCCCCTTCCGTTTGCCCTTCTGCCAAGTATATGACAGGAGTCAGCGGACTCTTGAGTAGCATAATTAGCACCTAAAAATACACAATTTTCTTAATTATACCAATCTAATTTAATTAGACAAGGGTTGGAATACTTTTGCCACAAGTTGAAGCCTGCCGCTTGAACTTCAAAATGAGCTTCTTTCGTGAGTGTCAGTGTTGCTATGCTCTTGGGGGTGATTTCACCCTCCATGGTGACTTCATTTGGATGTAAAGAAACAATTAGATCTGGTGAAGCTATTATCATTGATTATACCTGTGGTATGCCCCCGGATCCAATATGCAAACAACAGTTGGTGTATGGAAATAGTAGAAAGAGACGCCAGCTACTGGTGTCTTGGCATTTCTAATTAGATGCCTGTGCCATGCCCTTGCCTCGCTATGATTAACAGATTGTTTTCCAAATCAAAAGAAGAAACAAATAAAATCAATCATCTGAATGTCAAAAGTATATTCTTTCGCTTTCTTTTTCGATGTTGTGGTTTCTTCTTCTTCTTCTTCTTCTTCTTCTTCGTCGGTCTCTCCCCTTTCTTCTCTCTTCTCAATTTCACCATTATTTCTTCTTCGATCAGCTTTCTCTTGTTTATCGGATTTTCTTCTTCTTCTGCAGAATATGTTCTTCTTTTCCCCACCTATTTATCCTTTTTCGTCTTCTTGCTGCTCCTGTTCATGTGTAGGTAAGGTGGCACTGTTGTTCCACTTCCTGTTTGATCATAACAATGTCTTGTGAAAAGCACATGTTTGAAAAAAAGTCTAATTACTATGAATCTAATTGTTGTCAGCAACATAACACCATGTAGAACTGTCTATGTAGTCATTGTTGGCTATATCTATGCTAAAGTACACATTCAGACTTCTTTGATTCTGAATTAAATGGCTTCAAAGTTGCAAGGTAAGTTGGCAAAAGTTTTCTGTGTTGATATGGTTTTAGGAGAATTTTGATCTCTTACCTTGCATATTGTCGTCTACAGGGCAATATGTTTATTTTGCCCTCTCCAGGTATATCCCTTGCAATGAAGGTTTAGTAAATAAATAATTCCATGTTTATAAATCAACTTGAAAATGTCTCAATTGAGATATCTTTGGCAAAAAGTCCATGGCTCAGCTCTGATATCTTCTGCTTTGACAGTGTTCATGAGGCTCTTTCAAGAAACAGGTGACAAGATTTTAATCTTGTTGTATTGTTTTGCACTGATTGCTGGCTATAATCCCCTGTATTGAGCCTCAGGTCAATAGACTCTGAACTTGACACCCATTCAAATGTGATTAAAACTGGATTCTCATTCAAAGGGTTGTGTGACCATGCTGTTATCTCTTTTTACTTATTTCCCTTTTTTCTTCTTCCTTCTTCTGTTTTCGTCTGTCTTCTTCTGTCTTTTTCTGTCTTCTTCTTTCTTTTTCTTTCTTCTTCTTTCTTCTTCTTCTTTCTTCTTTCTTCTTCTTTCTTCTTTCTTCTTTTTTCTTCTTTCTTCTTTTTTCTTCTTCTTTCTTCTTCTTCTTTCTTCTTCTTTCTTCTTCTTTCTTCTTTCTTCTTCTTCTTTCTTCTTCTTCTTCCTTTTTCTTTTTTCTTCTTTTTTCATCTTTCTTCTTCGTTCTTCTTCTTTCTTCTTTCTTCTTCCTTTTTCTTTCTTCTTCTTTCTTCTTCTTTCTTCTTCCTTTTCTTTCTTCTTCTTTACCATCTTGGCTCTTCCTTCCTCTTCTCCTTTCATCTTGCTTTCCAAATCACTTGACACATATGACACTATGACAAGTGAAGGACAGAAAGTCAACAGCTTGATAACGCCCTCTTCTCATCACCTCTTGCATTCCATTGTAGTGTAATGGGCAACCGTTAGATGGCGCTTTCCATGGGCGCGTAATTCAATTCATCTCACGACCTCAATCTTCAAAATCTGTTGACCAAAAATGCCCTAAAGACCTCAGATATAAAAAGGCCTGTAGCCTTACAAAATATGTCCTATATGCTAAAAAAGGCCACATTACCTCAGAAAATAGGCCCTTCAAATTGACACTTAATGGGTGGGCTGGTAAGCATCAACTTTGCCCAGGCCACCCCTTTAAACAACACATCAAAATCACACACAATAGGTCACAATCTCACACTCAAAGTCACACAATGTGAGCCACAAAGTCACAATCAACCACAATTGTTAAGGACTTCAGGGGTGAACTGATTCCATGCAACTTTACATGATTTATGTCCCAAATAACGAAGTTTGTCTGTATTCATCATCACGAACTGTATTGTCATTTCTGCTCCCTAAATGATGGCCAATGTTTTGAAAGTGTCTGAATGTCCATCATTGCCCATCATCAAAATACAGAGCCGAGTAACCCAGAAAGAGATGTCTATCTCATCATGGAGAGGGGAAGAAAGAAAGACAGAGATAATTGGTTATTTTGATTACTATGAGTCACAAATCATGAGAGCAGTTTGACTGTCTACCATTTGGCATGCATAATGAACCTTTTCAGACTAGAACTGAAAAGTTTATGCGTTGGAAAGGGAAAGTAAATACTTAAGTTTGATAAATTAAAAAAAAAGTGTTAGCTGATGCTTTCAAATGTACTGGCATGTTCCAGACGTATGTATAGTTACGGCCATTCAAAATGTCTCAGCTCTTCAGCTTGTCAACGCTTTGCAATGCTTGGTCCAGGAAAGTTCTCAATGCTTGAGAAATTTCTCCCTGGGGTAACAGAACGTCTTAGGGTGCAACGTGTCGACACCTGCCGGTTATTGACAAAGGGTGAGTTTCAGTCCACAACCCTTGAGTGGTGCCTTTGAGAAATACAGGTATTTTCTTAATGCATTTTCTGCTCTCCTGAAGTTACAATTGCTGGTAATCGGTTACCCGTTTGCAATTCACCAAAACGTTAAGAAATTGGGAGGTTGAAAATCTATGTAGATAGATACATAGATACATAGACAGATATATTCAAACATAGATAGGCCTACATACATAGATAGGTAGATAGATAGATAGATGTTCATCGCTGCAATCTACTACCACCCACAATGAAATAAAATAAGGGTCATCCGCAATGAAATACCATTGCTGATAGACAGTTATATTAGGGAGGTGTCATGGTTATACTTTTGGCAGTACAGTGTACTACCACAGTAGGATGTATAATGTGAATTGTCTTATTTTTTTAGCAACCTTTGAACGTTCTTATAAGGGAACATTTTCGTTATTGCTTGACTAATGGATTGATAATATTATTTCCTGAGACTTTTAGCTTATGCATTGCATATGCCTACCACACCCCACCAGCCATGCACACACTCGAGTACCATGCTCGAGTACATGGGATGTAAATGTATCAAAAGGGTGACCCAACTAAACAAGCAGCAAAACAAGCACTCCTGTCCGGGAACATATTTGTCCCCAAAAGGACGCAAGTCAGCCTGTGTGTTTAGATGACAAATGATAGTCAAAAGAGGTTGGCAACACGTCTGAAAGTCCCAGCAAAAGTCTTTGAAGAGGTCTTTGTAGTAGTCTGCTAGCAATCTGATGTTTGACCTTCCATTTCTGAGGTATACTGATCAAGGGAAAACGAAACAGACCATAACCAGGCAACCAGGCTTTGTTTGATTTTGTTTCGGTAAGTCATTTTGATCAGACACTTATCAAAAACTCACACACCGAGAAGAGAAAACAAATAGATAGCCATTGTTGATCTGTGGCACACTTAAGGCCAGTGTCTCTGCCGCTCAGTTGAAACACTTTCATGTCCCGTTTGTTCACGTAGGTTCTCGTTTGTTCACGTCTGCTTTCTTCTGATCCGCCCAATTACTGATCTGTCAAAATCTGTCCCGCGCGCGCCAAAAGTGTGCCCAAAACATTCTGCTGGTTTCTTTCTGCGAGCAAGCATGAAGGGGTGCACTTAAACATTTTCTTACTTTTCATTTTCACTGCTAAACTTTCTCAGTGCCATTTCCCAGGTTATAAGCTACAAATGAAAAATGATGCAGTCGTCCTCATAAGACTGACATTAAAGGTTGAAAATTAACAATGAATTTGATAATTGCTGTCTGACCAGAATCAGTAAGAATCTATATGTAATTTCTGATATGGAGAGATAATTATATTAATCAAAGTACTTATAAAGTTATTATATCCCACACCGATCGATTTTGACTTCTCTCCAACGATCAATGATTTTTGGTGCTTTGTATTTAGCAGGATATGAAGCTGAAGTAACCTCCCCCCCCCCGGTCAGAAATCTTTGTATACTTTTGTTATCTCGACCACAGTGTGATCTCTCAACAACTGTAACACGAGAGATCTATGCACCCGGAATGGACAATGGCGAACATCAAAAGACCAACCATCTCCTGAAATCTGTAAAATTTGTTTAACCAAAAGTTTAAGCCACTTGAGGCGAGAGACCTGCAAGCTAATGTCAGGGGAAGTTCATTGATGCATAATGATAGGGATTAATAACAAGCTAATAACGTCATCAAAAGGAGAGGCAAACAGGAATTGTTTGTCTATTTGTTTGTCTATTTCAGATCTGTTGAGCACATGTGTCACGTGAGGACTTCCTGTTGTCTTTATCTCAAAAGATCCATAACCCGTTGTTAGTAGAAGGTATGTATTCGAGTTTTTGTTTTTGGCGGTATATATATGTGAATCAATCAATGTGATTATATAAATCCATGATTCTTGCTCACTTTCCTGCTTTCTTTCTCTCATACTTTCTTTCTCCCTTCCTACAAGTAGCAAAATCCGAAAGTATAGATGGAGCCACAAGTATATTTAAAACTAGAAAGAAACAGGAATATCTAAGCAGAGCAATATGAAAGGCCTCTGGATTCATGGATTCGTAGTGACAATATACTCTGTACAACCAGAAACTATGCTTGCAAATATGCCAAAAACAGGAAAGCTTTGATTCAATAAGAAAATGAAAGACGCTGCTCATGGTTATTAAATCAGCCCAACAAAAGACACTTTTAGTTCTGTTAACCAAATTAATGCCATGGGTTTTCTGACTCCTGCTGAGAGGTGATCAGTGATCTTTCATTATTATACACAGGTGCTGCAGCAAATGTATACATGTGCCTTGAGGATATGTTTAATTATATTTTAATGATTTTCTTATGGAGAGGAATTTCTGAGAATGTCTTCAATTAAAGAAACCGCGTTGTTTGTCTTTGAGGTTTTTTGGTGTTTTCTTTGAGGTTTTTTTAGGGAGGAGAGAAGGAGGGGAGGCACAACCTCCAACGTGTGGAGGTGACAGAAAATCAAAGAATAACAAATAAAAGAAACAAATTGACAATGGGAAAAGCCTACCTTAGGCTGCAAAAACTAGAAAGTGCCTGAGGCTAGGAAAAAAACAGCATGGGGCTAATTTGAAGATTTGGTGTAGAGCAGTGGTGGTTAGTCTGTTCCACAGCCCTAGTATACACATTTTGATACAAGGTGAGGGATGTTATTTGCTATCATATAGTGTTTTTGGATGATCTGAATTGTCAATATTGTAAGATGTGCATGCAATTATGTAAATCCATTGTATTTTCATCTTAGGACTGTCATGGCTGCCAATGGCCACCAGAGGCTAACGACAGGCCTTAGATTATGGCCAGTGGATCAGGCTAAGTGGTGGTATCATGGGTAACTTCTTCAAGTGTTGTCAGCAAATTTGGGGTAAATTCTGAAGGATTCTCTGCATACAAGCAGTAAAACATGCAGCTTAGATGGGAGTCCCATTATGAAGATCTGAATTTTGGCTTTACACTGTGTACTCACCAAGTGACCTAATTAAGGATTTTTTTGTTTACATTTTGCTAGTTCTCATATATAGAGCAAACAACAAACTTTGCAATATAGCCAGTATGCTGTCTTGTGCTTATAGTACAAGTAATACACATAAAAAGTTTGGAACCAATCAGTTAAGTTTTCTGGGAGATTAAGCAGTTTTAGTAAATTATAGTGCATTTTTTACTAGAGTCGCCAAATCTTTTGATTGCTAAATATTTGATGCTGGTAATTTCACATCAAGATGCCTAATACATGTACTTAAATACAGCATACTGGCTATGCTACATTGTAATTGAATTTGTTTCTAGTCGAAAATAGAAGATTTTATGATTAACTAGGTCGCTTCGCATAGAGACTTGCGACGAGAGAAGACGTAGGAAACTTCGCTCCGGTGAAAAAACCCAAAATATCCCGAAATATTCGATTATTACATTGAACGGAGACTACTGGACACTGAAAAGGACTACGAGATAAAGAACTGGACTGGATTAAATCGGAAAAACGCATCGAAAACACGGCAACTGACTGGAAAACGAACGAAAAAAAAAAAGGGACAATTTCCCACGTGAACTGAAACCGCCATATTTAAATCACCTGACGAACGAACTGAAAACAAAAAGTAAGTACTTTCCTCAATATCCACCCCACCCCACTAGAAAAAATGGAAGAAAACCCTGAAATAACTAACAGCAACGAGGCTATAGAAAGCTCTGACACAACAACTGACCAAAGTACAGAAGGAGCCCAGGAACAACAATATGAACAAGAAATGGGCGATAAAGGGGAAGACAACACTGATAGAGATAAGGGAGAACAGACAACGACTGACCAAGCCCCCGTCCATCATCCTGAGAAAGAAAAAAGTAATGACGACGAAAATGAGGCAGAAACTATCAGCTCAGACGAGGACACAATAAGCTATGTAAACACCCCACCTGTAAAGGCTTCATCAGGCATTGAAAGTGAACCTGAACTTGACCTAAACTTCACGGACGACTCAATAACAAGCATCACTGAAAGAACATCAACAATGGAACTGAGAAACAGACCGAGGACTGACTACAACATGGTGGCAAAGGGTAAAAATCCCCCAAATTCTGCGAAACCGTCAACCTGCAAAGTAGGGAAGCCAAACGCAGGCGCACAAAGCAAGGCCACCAAAGCAAGGGGCAAAAATACCCCGACAGCCGAGGGCAAAAATACCCCAACAACCGAGGGCAAAAACACCCCAACCCCCGAGGGAAAAAACACCCCATCAGCAGAGGGCAAAAACACCCCAACAGCTGAGGGAAAAAACACCCCTGCCGCTGAAGACACAAACACCGCAACAGCCGAGGGCAAAAATACCCAAACAACTGAATCTAAAACCGCAAATGAGGGAAAAACAACAAAGAAAAAGAAAGAAACACCAGAACCTACTGAAGCCAAAGAAAAACCAAAGACAACTGAGCAACGAAAAGATAATCCAGACGAACACAGCAAGCAACTTGGCAATCTTCACAAAATCATCAACCAACTTGAAAGGACAAGAGATGAAGTAACGAAAGAACTAACGAACAGCCAAGCCCGAAACAGAGAAGCAGACACAAGAAACAAGGCCCTCAAGGGAGCACTGGTGAACAAAAATGAAATCATCAATAAATATGAAGATGAAATAGAAAAACTGAAAAGACAACTGACAATCCAGGACGAAGAAACGGAAAAACTGAAAAGACAACTGACAAACCAAGACGAGGAAACGGAAATATTGAAAAGACAACTGACAAAGGAACGAGAATCACGACAAACGCTAGAACAATCGCACCAACAACAGGTACAAGAACTGAAGACAGAAATCAACAGAAAAGACAGCATCATTGAAGACCGAGACGAGACGATAAACTCCATGCTGGACAAACTACACTCCAGTAAAGATGAGACAGAAATGACGAAGAAAGACAAACCTAAATCAATCCTCCTCTTCGCCGATTCCAACCGCAAACACATTCTCCCACAAATCGAAAAGTCAGAAGGTACAGAGTGGATCTTTGACCAGAATATGTTTAAAATAGAGGATCTACAATACACGGCAAACAACTTCGAACAATACGGCTGGGAGGATATCTCCACAATATGCATCATGCTGGGCACCAACAACCTAAAAATGGACCAAGACGGGAATGAGGAGGCCAAAAAGTTAACCAATGCGGTAAAAAGTCTGCGGTCTAAATTCCAAGGAGAAATATTTGTGATCGAAATCCCACCAATTAACCTGAAGAAACCCAAAATCGAACGCCTAATATACAACAGGTACCTGAAAGACGAGGAAGACAGAGGGGGATACAAAATGATCCTTGTAGACGATGAATTCAGGAAACACCTCAAGGAAGAGGTACTAGAACCTGACAATATCCACCTGAACAAAAAAGGTGCAGCAATCATCGCAGACGCAATCAGCCAAACGCTAAAAGAAAACCCACCAATGACACCTAAAGGGCAAAATACCCAAACTGAAGACGGGCAAAACACCCTAGTAACAAAAGAGCCAGTACATGTGGGCATAACCCAAATCCCCAGCAAAAGCGTAGGGGAATTCATCGGTGAAAAAGGCTCCAATATCAAGAAAATCGAAAAACGACACGGCGCAAAGATACAAGTTGACACTGCCACAAAGGAGCCATATGCAAGAGTAAAAATCCAGGGCGACAAAAGAGCAGTAGACGCAACTATAAAGATAATAGAAGATTACACCAGGGAAAAAGAAGAAACCTGGAGAAGAAATGAAGGGAAAAGGGACAACACCAAAGACACCACCTGCACCTACTACGAACAAGGAACATGCAACCGGGGATCGAAATGTAGGTTCAACCACGGAGAACAACGTAGAAGAACATCCAACAGGGAAGAAGGGGCAAACTACGAACCGAGAGGCAGACACAGATCGCCACCCTCATCAGGAGCATCCAGATGGAGGGCCCGTACTCCACCGCCAAGAAATAGAGACGACAACAGAAGACAAAACAGCAATAGAGATTACCCAGAGGAAAGACGCGAGATCCGACTAAGAGAGAGAACACCATCCAGGGACAGACACGACAGCCCCCTCCAGCCCAGAGAGGCAAAAAGGAGAAGGGATGATAGGAGATAGGAACCCACGTCCAGTAGCCCGACCAAAAGAACAACAAGACCTCCCAACAAAAATAGGTGGATAAAAATACCCGAGGGCAAAAATACCCAAACCAGACAACATAAGGGCAAAAATACCCGAATACAAACATGGAAAAGATACGAAACAACCGAACAAGATAAACGAACAAAGACCAATCCGGGCAAAAACCCCCCGTGCGAAACAAGGACACCCCAACCGAACGCCAAAGAAAAAGGGAAAAAGAAGGCTGGAAACAGGAAAAAACAAGGTAAAAATAGCCTAAGAGTGTTATATACTAACATAAATGGAATAAGATCAAAACTAACCAGCCTTGCAACTGCAAGCGAAATGTACAATGCGGATGTTATAATGGTAAGCGAAACGAAAGGGCACCCACCAAAAATGGAAGGATTCGAATGGTATGAAAAGACCAGACATGGTAAAGGAGGTGGGGTAGCCATAGCAATCAAAAACCAATGGGCAAAATATACCACCCTGGTTACAAACCTAGAGGACAACGAACAGGAAATTATATGGGTGGAAGTAAAACTCCCAAAAAGCACATGTGTATACCTGGGAACCTTCTATGGCCCACAAGAAAGTAACAACAGAGACGATACCTATAGACAATACATGCAAATCAAATCACAGATATTAAACCTTAGAAAAAAGGGCAGAATAATACTTGCTGGGGACTTTAATGCAAAAATAAACATAGAGAATAAAATCCAGCAAAAAACAAGCCCAAATGGAAAACTCCTGGAGACACTGATCGAAGAAACAAACACACAGCCAATAAACCTCAAATCCAATACGGGAATATGGACAAGAGAAAACAGACACAACAACAACGAAAAGGCAGTCATTGACTACGTACTCACAGACCCAGATACAGCGAACGCTGTAACAGACATCCAAGTTGATGAAAAAGGCACCTATAGAGTAAAGAGCGCAACAACAGAATCTGATCACAACACCATCCTAATGACCACCAATATAGAAAATTACCAGAAACCCCCCAGGAAGATATCCAGGTGGAAAACGGGGACAAGGGCAACCTGGAAGAAATTCAACGAAGAAATACAAGAAATGGACAGAACGAAGAGAATAAACAACTACTCCCAATTAGAAGAAGCCATAGAGAAATGCCTCACAAAACATATCGGAAAAATAACAATAACAACAAAACCAACGAAAAGAAAACAGACTGACAATGAGAAGCAATCCCGAAAAAGTCTGAAGGAGGCCAAAAGAGAATTCTTAGATGAGAAAGACCATGTGAAAAAGAGAGAAAAGCTAGAACGACTGTACGAGAAACAAAGAGACCTCAGAAACACAATTGAGAAGGATGAACGGGAAAAAACCAAAAGGAGACTGGACACACTGATAAAAGAAGGAGGAGCCAACTCCAACACCTTCTGGAAGACCAGGAAAAAGCTGCTACAACCTCCGAAGAAAGAATACTCAACCATAACAGAAGACGGCACTACCCTCGACAACCCTGAAGATGCAAAAAACTACATTGCAAACTACTTTGAAGAGTTGTACCAAGCGAGAGAAGGGAAAGAAGAACAACAAAGCAATACAAAAATGATAATAGACTTCATAAACGACACAGCACAACAACTAAACTCAGAACCCACTGAAGAGATCTCAAAAAAGGAGATCCTTGACGCAAGGAAAAACCTCAAACGACAAAAAGCCCCTGGACCGGACAATATCCCAAACGACGTCATCACAGAAGCCACCACGCAGACAATGGAGCTATACAGAAAAATCTTCAACAATATAATCAGGGACAAAAATATCCCTAAACAATGGCAATTAGGCCACATAATCCCAATATACAAAGGAAAAGGAACAAAGGGAAAATGTTCCAGTGAAAGGGGCATAACCCTCAGCAGCAACATGGGGAAATTATACGAACGTATCCTGAACGAAAGAGTGAGGAAGAATACAACCATCACCGACGCCCAAGGAGGAGGAAAACGAAAGGTATGCACTGCTGACCACATCCTCATCCTTAAAGAAATAATCAACGGAAATAGAAACCTATATGTTACATTCCTTGATGTGACCAAGGCATATGATAAGGCATGGCTAGATGGGATAATGTACGCCATGCACAAATCCGGCCTAAAGGACAGGACATGGCTAGACGTCCTCCAAATCAACAGAAACCTAAAAGCCAAAATCATGACACAGCACGGTCCGACAAGAGAAATCAATATCAAGGACAGCATAAGACAAGGAGGAGTATTATCCGTCATAAAATATGCCACAGTCATGGATGAAATAAATAAAGAAATTGAAAAAGAACAACTGGGCATCCAAATAAATGACACTACAAAATTAGGATGCCTCCTATGGATGGACGACGTAGCCCTGTTCGCAGAAACAAAAGAAGAACTAACAAAACTGCTGAAGATAACCCAAGAAACAGCGGACAAATACCATATTGTGTTTGGAAAGGAAAAGAGCAAAACCCTAAAATTTGGAAAAAGACTAACAGCAGAAGAGCCCTGTAAGCTAGGAGAGATGCAACTAGACTGGGCAGAGAACTACAAGTACCTTGGCATGATAATAAACAACAAACGCAACAACAAAGACCACATAAGCGATGTAAAACGTAAGGCTGAGGCCGCATACCAAACAATCCTGTCAATCGCAGGATCAAATGACCTAAAAGCGATTGAAATTGAAACAATATGGAAACTAATTGATACATGCATCATACCTATAATCACGTATGGCGCAGTGAGCACAATATGGAGTAAAACCGAAATGGCTGAACTCAACAGAACCCTAGACAACATCCTAAAAAGAATTCTACTAACTCCCACCTCCACCCCAAGGGAAACCATATACATCAAAACCGGGCTACTGGACATAGAGCACACCATACTGAAAGACAAAACAAACTACACGACAACGATAGAAAAGAAAAACAACAAAACCCTTGAAACAATACTCAAAACAGAGGAGAAGAAAAGCTGGACAAAAAATCTAAAAGAAATCCAAAAAGAAAAATACAAAGACCACGAAATAAATAAACTACCGCGCCATGCAATCAACAAAATAACACAGAAAGTGTGGCGAGAAACACTCATAAGGGAAGGACAAGAAAAATCAAAAGTGAAATTCCTCATTGACAACAAAATCAACACTGACAAAAGAGAAACATATATAAGCCAACTGAACAGGATGCAAGTAAGTGCAATCTTCAAAGCAAGAACAAGAATGTTCCCTGTAAAAAACAACTATAAAAACAAGTACACCAATTTGAACTGCCGTTTCTGCAACTACAGCACGGAGACCCAGCAACACGTACTTGAGGAATGCACTTCCATCGACAGAACGAAGTCACCAATAACAAAAATGAGTGAAATCTTCACCACGGAGAAAGAAACACTAATACAAACAAGTGACAAACTAATCAAAACAATGAATCACCTCAATGACAACATTCAATAACTGTACAACCATCTTCTATTTCCAGGAGAAGGTAACCCACCAGATGTGGGCAAGTACACTAAAGAAGAAGAAAGAAGATACACAGTGTTTGTATATACACCGTAACCACCTGTTGGAGGCAGACACAATGATGAGATGATTAGATAGCTGATGAGATCACTATATTTTCTCGATTCTATAGCCTTTCTGAAGCTCAGTCTTTTTGTAAGGGAAGCTACAAGAGGCAGACCTTATGATGAGAAGATATATGACTGGGAACTTAAATGGTACACCATGTTAATATGATTAGGGTATTTGAATTTCGAACTGGTTGGTATCAATTGTTTACTCACTAATATATACTCACTAATGACCTATGTCAGCCAATCACATGCCAGATTGCCCGCACTTCATTGCAATAATTCCCATATTCTGTATTGTCCAATTACCATCCTATTATATGTTTACCTAATTGAATGTTTTTCTCGTGGTATACATGTATTTTGGATTACCCTCAAGGTTTTGTGGCACATTTTTCAAAAGGGGGATGATGCATATTAGAAAAAAAACATATACGAATTTGCATACCAAAACGCGTGGCTTCAATGCTATACAGTTCACGAAGTTTCAAAGTCATACAATTGATGTTACTACATTCACTGCTTGAGCTCAGAAAAATCTGCAATTCTCAATATTGGCACTGTTTTGACCACATAAGAGGGGCTCTCTGTTATAATTGTTGCTTGGCTACTTACAAAAATAGCTTAAATGTCTTAAAAATGGAATAAATACTCTTGAGTTTCACAGATGTTAAATTGAAGTTTGTTACTAGTAAGTGACATTGCAGGGTGATTGACTGGCCACTGTGACCAGCCCTTCTAAAAAGTTTATGCCCATTGCACACGACAAGAGATCAAGGTTCAAGAAATTTACCCATTATCACCTTGAGGGGCCAGACATTTCACTTTACCATGTTTCTGTAATTTCTGAGAATCTGAAATTACCTGTAAGTTTTACAGTATGTACATTTAAATTGAGCAATATAACTTCTACCTTGTGTTCCTTTACGATATACACAAAGAGAGACGGAAATTAATAATCTGAAGGAAATAACCCAAACATTTTAAAAATCTAAATTGTTTTTGTTACACCTCGAAACTCACTCAGCTGGGTGGCCATGTGGTTAAGGTTCCCGTCTGCTGCGCTGAAGGTCTTTGCCTACATGGGTTCGAACCCCGGATGGGGAACCCAACATTTGTGTACCTTCATGAGCAAAATCCCAGCTGGATGTCGTTCGGATGAGACGTGAAATTGGCAGCCCTTGTATCAGTGTCTATGCTGGGCAAGTAAAAAATCCCTCACATGGGGTAAACTTGTAACATGTTGAGGACTCTCCCATCTCATTAATCAACCTTCGGGAGCACCCAGCTTAGAGGGCTGCACTTACCATATTTATCTATATCTATCTATCTATCTATCAAAAGCATAATTAAGACCCTTAAAAGGCATACAGCATACTGTTGTGATTTTAAAGCAAACTTTTCTTCAGTATTTTCTCTTATGAAATATGATGTACAATCTTTGCTTGGTTGTGAAGAGAGTTGTTCGAAAATTGCTAGCAGTAACTAGCAACTGACTTGACTATTCACAATTAGTTGTAACTCATTTTATAAATTTGAATTTGCCACAAGTTACTTCAAACCAAACTACTGCTTTTGGGACTCTGTAAATTTGACTGTAAAATGTTTCACAGTGTGGCTCTCTACAGACTATTACAGTACAGGCCCAATGCACACGACAACAGACCAAGGTTCACAAAATTCACCTATTATCACCCTGAGAGGGCAAGACATCTAGAGAATTACAGGGCATATAGTGTGTCATACACCAGTGGTTCAGAGGTGTGTCACTTTTATAAAAGGGTCTAAGTGAAGTACACTGATTTTGAAAATGGAAGAAATTTGGTAGTAGCTTTTCAGTGATGCTTTTTGTGCAAATTTGGGTAAATTTGGTTGATTTGGTCAATTTTTGGGCTGATTCAATTGATTTGATAGGTGCCAAATGTTTCTAATTATACACGAACACTCAAGATGGTGTAGAATTAGGCTTAGAAATTTTAAGCATTGTTTACAGACCAACCCTGGTCAACTCTGGGTCATCTCTGGCCTATTGCCAGGGTATTGGATAAATGGGCTGACCATACAGGGTCATCTCGATCTGTGACCTTCATAATGAGTGATTGACAAGGTCGTGACCTTGGCTACTCGTAGGTCAAGGTCATCTATGGTGCAAGGGCGCACTTAATTCTACTATGCCTGACCATTTGGTGACCACCATTGGCTGACCATTGGCTTTATGCATTGGTCAATCTATTTGTGCTATCCTCTTACAATGCCATGAAATTATCAGAATTATCAAAAATTCTTGCCACCGCTAGATCTTCATAAAGCAAGGGACATCGTGCAGGGTGCAGTAACTTGATATTCTGCTATTAATTCTTGGCATTAAAGTCTCCCATAACCAGACACCAATTCAAAACAACTAATCGGATTATAGAAATAAGAAGCCACCTTGTCACAGCTTGGTGCAATAAATGAATTCATAAGATTAGCCTCGTTATGCAAAATTAGCATAGGGGGTATTGAAGAAATATATAAATTTTATCTTTTGACAAAACAACATAAAAAAAAAACGTATGCATTTGTAATTCTTGATAAAGAAACTGTTGTCTTTTCAGGGGAAACAAGTATTGCTCTAAGATGTGAACGTATAAAAGTGATCTCTTGCAAATAGGTTTTTATGATGAAACCCACTGTAAGACTTCCTTGGAACATCACCAAGTTTGGCACTGTTGGCAGGTGTATATAATTCACCCAAGAGCTCTAACTTCAACTTGCCATTGCCACAAGCAACATTCTGCTTACATGAACATCAATGATTTATCAAAGATTCCGAAATTTCTTAAAGACCGACTTAAGAACTTATTTGAACAATGTAAGAGCGAATAATGTGAAAAATATCTTCAGACATTTGTGCAAGCAACTTGACATATGAATGAAATTGATGTTCCTTCAGGGAAATTGGTTAACAATTGAAAGTTTCTTGTTTAAAAAGTGAGCAACAAATGCCACAAGAACATTTTTAGACCTTTAGGGTATGGGTTACATCAAAGACTTGAGCTGAAAGACATTCAGCTACTCTGAACAACTCCCAAGTTTTGAAGGCAAGGCTCTCACTCAAGCATCACTCAGTACTCGGTTATCAATTACGGTTGATGCACTTATTGACAGCATTCAATTCTTAACTTCTTTATGTACTTCATTCACCCTTCATTCAAACTTCTTAACTTCATTCAGACTTTATTTCTTTGAAGGATCTTCACACTTCTTTTATCTGTCTTCAACTTCTTTTAAGGTTTTTGCTGTTGAATTCAGATAACTCATGCTATCAGACTGACTTAACCAGATTTCTATAAAATTCCATGATACTATTTTGACTCAAGATATTTTTCATAGCACTACACCACTCCCAATGACTCCTGAGTACTCCTCTAGTGCCAAGCCTCCCAATTGTTCAGCCTCACTTCATGAATTATACGAAAAGGTTTCATTTGTGAAATGCTGTAGCCCTGGGCAAAAAATCAGTATTTGCACATGCAAATTTGAGCCTGAGAAAAAAGAGGAGAAAATTTGAAAATGTTTGAAAACTTGACAGAGTACTTAGCAATTACCCCCCTCATGAGTATAAGATGTTTTTATTTCATCTTTCTATCTCTCTTTTTCTTGCGTTCTTCCTTTCTTTCTGTCTATTTTTCTTTCTTCTTCCTTTCTTCATTCCTTCTTTCTTAGAACTTTCTATCTATCTTTATATTCCATGCTCTAAGCTCAGTTCTGCCACACAACCTTGTTGGAGGTGATGTCGGTTGGTGACAGTTTAACAATTTGTTTTGTTTTTACCCTCTTTTAAATGTTTATGGTGTTGTTGCAATGTTTTTGTCTCGTTTTCAAAAAGTAACATCTGCCTGGATCTCGTTCAACCTGAAATATTCCGTTTTTGTAATATTACAGTATCTGCTCGATTTACCCCCTCCCCCTCCACTATTCCCACTCACACATTATCATAACTTTGGGGAGGGTAAGTTCAGTGGTATGCTCTTTGTTGGGTCACATGGGCCTATGTTGGACGGCAGCTTCAAACATCCTCCTGTCCCAATTAGCCTGCCAAGCCCGTGGGGGTCAATTCTGGACGTAAAACCAATCGTCCATCCATCCATCAACAGTTGTCCCTATCAGACAAATGAATGAATGAATATTTATTTGCAACTTACAAATGAGGCATCATCGAAGGGAACAACGTATTTTTAATCTGGCTTCATGGCAATAATCAATGATACTAAAGCAACAACCGTCAATACAAGGAAAGGTGAGAAAATGTTCGTTTTATATTTTGACCTGTCACAACCAGTGCAATAACCTTATCAGAATTATGCAGAACTTTTATTACTGAATCAAAGAACTCTCATTATTTCAGGGTTAGTTACTTTCTGCAGTAGAAATTACTTAAATATGAAAAGAGCAAGATTTCAGCAAGAAAGTTTCCTTATATCCCACTTGTATATGAAAAATGTTCTGACTTTTATATACAATTTTCTAACTTCGCCAAAATGAGAACAGTTTTACCCAATTTGAATCTCAGGCTCCTGGCTGGTTGCAGAAGTTCGGGTAAAGGTGGGAAAGGAAAGGGGATTCTACACAGTGTCAATCCAGTTTATTTACACCATTAAGAATAGTCATCTTGTCTCCAAGCAGAGATAAAATTGAGCTGAAACGTCAGACTCATACAGCATACAGATTTACTTCACAGCATACAGATTTACTTCAGGATAAAAAGGTGGGGATTTTTTTACTGCCATGGCGCCACAACTGAGGGACGCACGAGCCCCAGCCAAGCATGGCCACAAGAGAAAAGTGTGCAGTGGACCAATGATATGCAGACTTAACCCAAGCCACGTTCTTGACACACTTGGTTTCACCCCGCCCCCTAGTGCTTTAAGAAAAGAAAGTTTTCCCCTTAATCTTGCACCTGTCTCCCCCTACCGTTTTCTTGTGATTTCCCTGGGGTGAAGTTTCCCTTGAAATGGGAAAGCTTGTCTGAAGCATTGGTCTTGGGTTCCATCTCAGCTGCATTGTATCTCGGGGAATAATAATATTCCCCAAGATTGTATGATATGCCTAAACATACTTTTGTAACTTTCTGAAAATGACGATGTTTCAGTCTTACATTACATATTTAAAGTATAGTTGGTAAACTCATCTGCTATTGTTAAGGCTAGGTTTGAATTTAAGTAAACTGGTCTGTAGATAGGTCTATCTTTTTCTTTAGGGCCTATATTATCTATCCCATTCTCAGATTGAGACTCAATCCCTTGCATTGGTATTTCCATGCGGATGACAGAAGTGGATTGCATCGAGGATGGTAGTGTAAATTACCACAGTACAATGTATTTCTATGCGAATGACAGAACTGCATTATTGCATAGTGGATAGTATTCTGCTGGGACTTTCCGAATCTGTAGATCTATACCTATCTATACATTTTTTGAAACACATTTCCTTTCATCGTCAATTTGCATCTGTTATCAAAATGAGTTTTTTAGTTTAGACAAATTAACAAAAAAAGATAGTTGATGGCAGCAACATTCCAAGAAAAGGCCATTATTTATATTTTACAATCACAGTGGCAGGATATCACACTATCTATTTATAAGCACTACCTACCACAAGTACTCTTTAGAAGTAGTGCTAGATCAAGTGCTATCATATTTTCTATATATTATTCCTTTGTTTACACAGTGTAACAAAAATGCGGACCACTGTAAGATTAAGAGTGGAGTCTGTTGTGATTGATTGTTACATAAGAGGGTCAGAAAGTGACCAATTTTTGTGACCAGTTTGCCACGCGACTCTAGCACACTTGACATAGATAAGATAGGAGACCCCCCCCCCCTTGGATGATTGTGCCCCCCCCCCTGACTGCAGTTGGGGAGGGGGCTTGGAAGGGGGGGGTCCACCTGCAGGATGGCTCTGTTGACACACTACTTGGTTTCCTATTTTCTTATCACTACTGTACACTTTTGCTGATCATAATAGCTCACTGACTATCAATATTATGTTCCATTGATTTGCAAGAACTTCGCCAAATGCATAAATGCATAATCCACTGAAATTGTATTTTACTTTAGCCCCATAGAAATAAAAACATCCAAACCAGTTGAATTTAATACAGGTTTCTCTGCTTCTACTTCATAAGAAAATGATGGCATGCAGGAAATGTCATTTAGTTGATACTTAATACATAATATTAGGCCTATATACAGTGTATATATAGTTACACTTTTATGTGTAGATTTATTTGGAACCTGAAGTTATCTGTTGCTCGTCTTTCTCTACATAGCCATGTGGATAAAGGAAGGAGGATCTTGACAGGCATCATGCAGTCAACTGTCTAATTACCTCCCTCACATCCAAGGCAAATTTGTCATTTGGAGAAACACATTGCATATAAACAAGTATACATTCTAGATATATACGCTGTACTAAAAAGTCACAGCCTTGAGCGTCAGATGCATCAAATTCATTTCTCAAGATTTTAAGTTTCTCTCCGAGAATGGCACATACAAAATCTATCTTTATACTTTTGCAATTTCTTCTACACTCTCACATTTTTTGCCATTTTGAACTGATCATTCAATTAAATTCTCTTGCATACAATAACTTTGAAAACTACATTTCATGCCAGGTAATCAAGTTTCAATGTACACATTTAATTATACAGTATCAAAATCATAGATACAATTTTTCGAATTTGATTCTGCAATCTTGACATGTTAATAATACCTTATACTTGGCATTACATTTAATGCAAAAAGTATGTAGTCGAACAATGCCAAATTTCAATTGTATCTTGTAACCAATACTATAAACTGATACTTTTTCCAACTCTCATAGTATGATATCAAATTCCTGAAATTTCCTGCACCGAGGTATTCCAGTATCCCATTAAACATATGATTTTATATCTTTTTACCTTATCCTTAACTTTGACATGAAATAACAGTCTGATGAATTTAGATGTTATTCTCCAAATCAACAAGGTGTCTTATTGGACACCTCAGAGTTTTGACAGAAATAAATCTTTGTAGATTTAGACCCAGGTGGGGAGGAATGGTGTATGAAGTTTTTTAAAGTAATGAGGAATATAGAAATGTAGAAGTGCTGGTTATATGAGCATTATGAAATGTTCCACAGGCTGTAATTACAGCCAAGGGGGTCAGGGGATGTGCTGTCAAAAATATCATATGCATGGGTGCCCCTCCCCCCTTCCACCTCTCACGTAACCTACAGAATGGCATTGGGTGCTACAGACTCTCAGAGGCACTGTGTACCCCAAAATAAGAACATTTAACTAAAATATTTTATACCAGAGACAGATATTTTAGTCATCCTAGGAAGACGATGCTTGTAGACTTGGGTGATGATTGGTCTCTGTACAGTGTGGAGTATAAATGTGTATACATCAAACAAATAGTTTATCTTTGGATATAATTCTGCTGCATCATATAGGAAAAGCCTGTTCCACTGGCTCAATAGACTGTGGAACAGACTACATATATATAGAAGTTGTACTTCTTAAATCATCTCCCCATTGAAAATACACAGGCCTTGGGCTTCACATTGAAGACGTTTAGCCAAACGTAACTCTGAAAGAACCCAAGAAAATTGGCAGCCATGTATTTATGACAATCCCAAATACCTCAAACATTGTCCTTTATGACCCAATATGTTTTCACCTCAGTGAATCAGAATCCATGTAATGCTTCCACAAGCACTTTGGTCGAGGATGTTCAGCTTTGACCCAATTTCAAAAATCACCCTTTCACTTACTTGCGTGTGGCACTGTAGCTCTTTTTTCAAACTTTTATGTGAAGCAGTTTCTTAATCATGGTCTTGACTGTGTTAGATCCCAAAATAAGAAGAAAAACATCAAAAAGATAGCTGGATTGTGTCAATACAGTTTCCAATTTTTGGTAACAAGTGGCAAAGTAAAAATAAATGGCAGAAAGTCCCCCGCTGAGATTCACCATTCACCATATGCTGAAGGTGAAAAGTGCTTCAATACTTTTTTCACCCCTTTTTGGAATCTTGGAATCTCCCCCCCTCTTACGTCACGTTCTGTTGCCCCCTTGGCACGAGAGTTCACGAGATCCACCCTACCTTCAAATATAACGGTTCAGTCACAAAAAGAAAGAAAAAAAGCTTACATTTACTGTACCTATGAGCGTATAAATTCTTTCAAACGTATATGTACTAGCCATAGGTAATAGGTGTTATATATGTATTCCCAGGCTGTTGAATTTATGAAGTTAAACATGTGTTTATGTTCCTCTTACCCCCGGGCTCTTACCATGTACCCAAGCTTCTGCTGAAACTTGCCGCAAGTTCATCAAGTTTGCGTCCCAAAATATGCCATGATTAATTTTTTTCAGCCTCTATAAGTTATCTGTTTATGAAACCTTGAGATTTTCTTGCAGTAGCTTTCTATAGTCAAGAAGTGGGGGATTTGAGTAAATCGTGTAATCGTGATATTTATTTATGACACCTCAATTATTAGGCCTGCTGTCTTGATTCAATTATTTGATCCAATGGATTGAATAACCAATTACTGTCCCTAGAAATTGGTGAAGGGATTCCAGAAATGCCCCTGGCCAAAAAATAATAGGTGTAACAGACCTGAGGCTATAATTTTCAGTCTTCCTGAGAATGGTGAAAGTTTCAGAAATGGTTAATTGCTCCCCCCCCCCACCTTATTAGTTTAGATGCCACGCCCACTAAAATAGACATGCCACAGGAAAAGTGCTCAATACTCAGTAGGCCTTATACTTATACATATGATTATATCATTGCAGAAATGCTTTAAAACAGCATTCTGTATGGATCATGTGTGATGACACTCCATTTATTTTATCTGATAGGTAGATGGATAGACTGGCAGGTAGATAGATATATAGATACATTGATTGATTGGATTGATGGATTGATTGATTAATTGGTCGATTGATCAATTGATGGATTGATTGATTGATGGATTGGTTGGTTGGTTGGTTGGTTGATGGATTGATTGATAGTTTTGACTTGCAATGGAATACTGATAACCTATATTGGCAAATGAGAAATGGAGCTGTATTAGCCTTTCTTTGGATATTATAAACCATATTATGGGAAAGGGTATAGTTGCATTCTTGTATGTTGGTGACAGGAAATGGTAACTATTCACGTGAAAACTTTTAAAGAAAGAAAAGTTGGAAAAACTTCAAAGAAAAAAGCAACCGGAAGTTTCATGTTGTCATGGCAACCATTGAATATATACACCACAGTGTGTTGTCAGGTATAGGCTTGCATTTAGATCTATACACATTTCAAAAGATCTGAAAAATGAACAGTTTTTGAAGATTTTGGAATTGAATGGGAGAACATGATGTCCAATAAAATGGTGTTTACAAAACATAAATGTTGCCAAGTTTCGAGCTTTTCTAAGTTTTTGCAAGTTTTCTTTATGACAAACCATATAAATTTCATAAAGGGTAGGCCTGTACACTTCACTTGAGCATTCTGGCTGGGCAGCAAACAGGCACGGCTGGTAAACAACCATCCCCAAATATAGGAACTGTCAAATTTTCAATATTCTGTTAAACGTCTCACAAAACACTGGGCCAACATACATAAAACCTGGCAAGTAACATTCAAGTAATATTGGCACGATGTCAGATGTAAACCTATGCAAGACTGATTGTGTCTGTGTAATATTATATTGAAGAGAATACTAAATAGGTTTTCTGATGCCAAGTCACTTCCTACAATCACAATTCCATCAAAATGCAACCCCATATCTTGTAAGGTAAGTATTTAACTGACCTGCTGTGGATCCTAAGAAAAAAGGACTCATAAAAACATCAGTAATACAACTCTTATTGCATTTACCTATGAATCCTGGATGTGGTTGCAGATAAGTTTTCCATTTTTTTCTAGAGGATGTATAATTTCTATTTGCCATCTGTCATTTCCAGTTCATCTTTCAGTCAATATGGTCCAACCATCATTTGGTGACAGCTATGAAGGATTCTATAGCAATTGGAATATTGTGATATATTAGCATGGCGTAATTGTGAAAGCTGGAAGAGAAGCATGAATTCTAAAAAGGTGATAATAGTGAATAGTTCATCAATTCAATTTTGTGCAATTTATGCTACCATCCGTGATAGAATAAGATGAAGTGTTAAAAAACACACTTCCATTGAGGATGGTACCAGATGTATTTAAATTCCATGACATATATTAATCATTTGGGTAAAATCGTCTTCTTTTTTTTTCAATTTTTTCTCAAGTATATCTGTAAAGAGAAATATCTTTATCAACATATGTTGATCTCCCTTTGTGCTGAGTGCACAGACGACAATAAGTAATATCATGTTATCAAAAGAGCTCAATTTCGAGCATTTACAATTATTGTACCTTTTATAAAACACCATCTTTTTGAAGTTGCCTTAAAATAGGTGGTTTCATAGCTCAAAGGTGGATGGCAACTAATCTGGCATATGCCACAGGAAAGAATTTAGTTGTTTCTGCCCTTCTTGTATACTTGATTGCCTCCAATCTGCAGTGTGCAGTAAATCTACAAAAGAACTGGACTTGTGGTGGTTGTTGTTGTCTCTGGGCAATTACATGGCCCACTAGCCCCCCTACCCCTACATCAACAGTATTTATCAGGGAGCAAGGCCAAAACAATGACCCACTTCTGCTGGGAGCCCCAATTATCCAATTAGTGGGGTTAAAACCCACAGTAGCTCCCCTGGGGGTAGCAAGGCAACAACAGCCTCCGGGCAAAGTCCAGTTATTTCTACAAATCTACGATACATCTGAGGTACATCTGAGATAGACCAAAGATGAAACGCATTTTATCTGCTCCATCTCAGGTGTAATGGGTGCGGCTGCGAACTTAATCACTCACCTGTGCCCATGGAGGTACCTCGCTGGTTTTTGTTCTGTCTTAAAAACTAGTTTCATCCATATATTTTGCACTTACTTACCACTTACTTACTACTGACTTACTCACAACTTGTAAATACTTATTACTTACCGATGTACTGAGTCACTTTCTTGTTTACTAACTGACTGACTGATTGGCTGACTTATTGACTAACTTATTGACTTAACTGACTAACTTTCTGACCTACTTACTGACTGACTAACTGACTGACTGACTTACTGGCTCACCTACTTGCTAGCCTGCTTGCTTGCAATTCCCTTGGATCCTTGGGAAACCAATAGCTAAGGTTTGAAGCCTGTACAAGTCATCTTATAAACTGAGTATCTTCAAGCCTTATATCATTGCTTTCTATTACTTCTGTCACCTCTTTTCCATGGTTTTTACGACCAGCTCCAAATCAAATAATGACTCTGGCTTTCATTTTAAAACACACACGTCTTATTTTCATTTAATTACATTTCTGTTTACTCTCTGTCATGAAGACAAGAAGGCAACACACCTCCACAAAGTTATGTTTGCTTTTATTGAAAAAAGTGGAGTTTGTTGGAATCAAAATTGCTTTTGTCATAACAGTCATGACTAAAAAAGCTGCTTTTTTAATTAAATCAACTGCATGTCATATCTTAAATTGAGTTTTATTGATTCACAGTGCTCAAGAAACTCCAGCATGTGCACAGAAATTAAGTTTAATGTCACCATGCCACAACATTGGAGATGTATAACTTTATTGAACAAATTTGGAGACCATGTCAATCACGTATGCCAGTCATTCATGGTCTTCTTCAAGTTCAGATTAAAAGTTAATAATAAAACCCTTATCTTTGGGCAGATGTTTTCATGAAGGTCTTGTGACACATATGACATTTATTCAGAATGTCTAGTGGCAAGTTTTTATAAACAAGGTAGGTCACCCTATAAAACCAAAATCAGCAGACTGCCAGAATGTCGATTTCATGCAATCAACCAGTGATATCTATAAAGATCACTGCAGCCGACTTGTTTAATGTCATTTTGTACATGCAGATGGAGCCTCTGTTTCTTTGGAACTAAATTCGAATCAGATAGAAGTGGCTTTTTTCAAAACAAGATACAGGATCGACCATTGTGGCCATGTATCACAGTTGGCCAATTAAGAGTTTACAAAAGCAGCACAATATGGCAAAACCAATTAACGTCTAATTAATTGAGACAATTCTTTATAACCAAGAATAATAAACACAAACCACAACATAAACATACCAAAATGTACAATATACATGTACATACTCTGAAAGACTGACAGACCTCTTTTGTTTGTCTTGGAGTTCTAATGCAAGAAATCCCAAGGAAGTAACAGGTGGTCTGCCCCAAGAGAGGATTTAGCAAAATGACCAGAAGTGTTTCTCTGAATTCATGACTTTACAAAGAAACTTGTGTCAAACCAAGCAAAAAATAAGCTACAAATACAACTGTCAAGGTCTTGAGATGTTTTTAAATTCTTGAAGAATTATTTGCAGCTGAAGATTCATGGATTTAGACATACCTCAAATTTGTAATTATCTTAATGAGGTGTGGTCAGATATAACTCATATACAATTTTAGAACCCTATCTTGGAACACATATTTGAAGAGAAAAAAAATCTGAATCTAAAGAAACATTTTAAAGTGTATTTAATTTCATTTATCCAAATGGGTGCAATTACCAGTCTGGTGAAAATGATAACTGCACGCTGCTGCCACCTGGCACAAAGTTAGTTTTGTATGCTTCAGCATTGCAGCTCCAAAGAAATAGTTCCAATTTCATGACACATTCACAAAGTTTCTATTCAACATTGAGGTAAACCAGAGTAAGACTTGGCAATCACATTCTCTAATGAAGCAGACAAGGCCACCAACATACTCAGAAACAGCCCTGGTGTCTTCCAGACAAAATTTTGTGAGTTCCCAACACTCAGTTTATGTGGACCGCTCGCTGGAGCTTGCGGAATTTCACACTTTCCACGCCACAAAGTGGCAAAACATGACAGCATATAACACCCTCCTAAATTGATTTGGAATTCCTAAGTTGATTTGGAATCTTGCATTCATGCCATTCTGACACCAGCGCAATGCCATATCGATTCCATACCTGTATTCCAGGAATACCGTATAGATTCCATACCTGTATTCCTGGAATACCGTATGGATTCCATGCCTGTATTCCGGGAATACCGTATGGATTCCATACCTGTATTCCGGGAATACCGTATGGATTCCATACCTGTATTCCGGGAATACCGTATGGATTCCATACCTGTATTCCTGGAATACCGTATGGATTCCATACCTGTATTCCGGGAATACCGCATGGATTCCATACCTGTATTCCGGGAATACCGTATGGATTCCATACCTGTATTCCGGGAATACTGTATGGATTCCATACCTGTATTCCGGGAATACCGTATGGATTCCATACCTGTATTCCGGGAATACCGTATGGATTCCATACCTGTATTCCGGGAATACCTTATGGATTCCATACCTGTATTTCGGGAATATCGTATGGATTCCATACCAGTATTCCGGGAATACCGTATGGATTCCATACCTGTATTCTGGGAATACCGTATAGATTCCATACCTGTATTCCTGGAATACCGTATGGATTCCATGCCTGTATTCCGGGAATACCGTATGGATTCCATACCTGTATTCCGGGAATACCGTATGGATTCCATACCTGTATTCCTGGAATACCGTATGGATTCCATACCTGTATTCCGGGAATACCGTATGGATTCCATACCTGTATTCCGGGAATACCGTATGGATTCCATACCTGTATTCCGGGAATACCGTATGGATTCCATACCTGTATTCCGAACACTGAGTGGATTCCACACCTTTCCAAATATTTTTTCATGAAGAAATGATAATACCACAGGTTCCAAAAAACATATTTTATAATATACAATGTATTTTATTCAGCCTGAGAGGAGCCATTGGAGACCCATTTTCATTTCAAATACCCAGAATTATGGCTTGTTTGTATATTCTCTCTGTGAGTTCTGATGCATGTCCTTATGTCTTTTATGGCTCAGAGTCATTTCTTTCTTGACTGACAAGCACAGTGAGTTTGCTGTCTGGGAAATTTCAAGACAAATCGGCCATCAAACTGGAATCGAGGTAATAAGAGGTGCTGAAAATACGGTCCATGCCTTTCTGAATTCTGCAAACAACCAGTTTGCTGAAGCCCAGTGTTCAATGAAATTATGAATTTTCAAAAGGTGGATGCAGATTGGTAGTTCTTTAATTTCATATTTTGGAGGCAGTGGTACCAATAGTTATCCCATCTTCTTCCGATTTCTTGAACAAGTGATTTCGTGGTCTGCTTGACCAGCTGTCCTCTCCGATAAAAACCTGAAAGAAAAATAAATAATCATCAAATGAATGTAGTATGCCTCTATACCGTTGCTGACATTTGATACAATACGTATCATCGATACACTTGATCGATACGCTATGTGTACTGTCAGTCCACAAATTCGGGTCGATCTGCATTTTAGCAAATCCGCTTCTCAAAAACCTAATTTTCGCTCGACAACGTTGACAATGCCGAATGCATATCTGCAATTTGTGTCACATGTCAGTCATTATTTTAGTATATTGACCGGGACTATTGCCCTCCTTAATTCTAAATTGTTTCTTCCCCATTTTTTTTTTCCAATTTATTTTTTCTGAATTTTTTTTTTTCGAAATTTTTTTTTATCCCAAATTTTTTCAACATTTTTTTTTCGCAATTTTTTTTTCCAAATTTTGTTTTCCAAAGTTCCCCTTTTTGTTTTTCCGAAAATTTTCCTTTTTTTTTCTGAATTTTTTTTTTTCCGAATTTTTTTTTTCCGCATTTATTTTCCAAAATTTTTTCTTCCGAATATTTTTTTTTCTAAAATCTTTTTTCTCTAAATGTTTGCTTTTCTAAATTTTTTTTCTGAGAAGCTAGAAATTAAAAGAGTCTGGCCTAAAGACAAAAACAAAATTATCAAAACTAGTAATAGGCCTTGGCCCTAGTGCAATGTTTGTGTCTGCTTATCTCTTTGGTATAATAAAACAAAGATAGTATAGTCTGACTATCTCGGGCATTAGTCAAATCTATTTCCCTAGAGGGTGTGTAAGTGAAAACCACTAGGCCGAAAGCGGAGGGAAGTAGTTTTCCTGACACACACGATTTGACTAACTCCCATTTTCATTCTGTCTCAAATTGACTCTCAACACAGGGGTTTTTGCACCAATAATTTTTGTTGTTTATATTTACTATATAATTTATTTTATGATAATGATTGTATGAGTATGATAATTATTGCATGAATGACATCATACCAGAGTAGCTTTATACGCAACACTGCAAAGTCTGAATCCCAGAAATTATTGAAAACGTAGGCGGCGCAGCAGCAAACCTTCAGCGAATAACACCTTTAGAAGATTACAATAATATCATAAAATTGGTGTGTTTACGAAATTGCTGGTAGGTATGCAATAGCGGTCGAGTAGTGGTCTTCAATTATCTCTATTTGCCCTCTGCCCTGCCATCTTCCCATCTGCTTGCCATGATTTGTAAAATCAGGAAAAGGCCTTATTAGACTATTTTACACATATTATGGTATAGTTTCATGCATGTACTAAGTATGGGTTATGAGGTGTCAGTTGAAAACCAAAAAAATATAACTCTGTTGTAATTTTCTGAAGTTTTTCCAATGATTCATAAAGTGTTATACGCATCAAAAAGCACTGCTACATTGTATAGGTGACTTGTTTAGAAAATTGCATTACTGTATATGCAATTGTGGGCAAGTTTTGGCTCCAATATAAAAAAATTTATTTTTAAATATTTTTTTTCAATATTACACTATAGAATAGCCATCTGTCAGACCATGAAAAGGCACAAATAGACCACATAAGCCACATGTGTACCAAACTTCATCCATATATATGGAATAGTGCCCGGAAGTTGGGCCAGAAACAAAAAATAAATTTTTACTATT
Organism: Platynereis dumerilii; assembly: GCA_026936325.1. Taxonomy (NCBI): domain Eukaryota; kingdom Metazoa; phylum Annelida; class Polychaeta; order Phyllodocida; family Nereididae; genus Platynereis; species Platynereis dumerilii. The sequence continues at coordinate 85,433,702 of JAPTHN010000001.1, read as the reverse complement.
TTTTTTCAATATTTCAAAAAGTATAAAATATTTTCCATCAGACCTTTCAAAAGGCACAACTGGACCATATTGACCATATGTATACCAACCTTTATCCATGTGCATGCAATAGTGACCATGTCTTAAAGTTACCCCGAATGATAAAATCCTGTACGAAATATGAGTGATTATCTGTGCCTTACAACATAAACTGTTGATCATTGACATTTAATACTGACTTTTGAAAGCTTTCTTTGATTACATAAATTATTTACTTATTTCTTTTACTTTTTCTTGATAGTGCTTCCCACCTCCAGCACATCCATTGCAGATGACGTCACAATACTCATTATTATAAATATATAGTTATAAGTTAACAAATTCTTACAATTGTGATGACGTCACAAGTAGAAAGCAATCAGGCAGGAGATTTTTTTCCGTGCGTACCCGAAATAAATCCAGGGGTCATTTGGTGCATTTGTTGGGTCATTTCAACAAGAAAAAATAATCCTACAGCAAAGAAATTTTGCAGACTTACCAACATAGCCACATTGTACAATATAATGCAAAAATTAGAGAAATTTTGGGCCCAATCCCAACCATCATTCAGGGTAACTTTAACCCAAATAACAAAAAACATATGTTTTTATATTTTTTCTCCTTTTTTCAAAAAGTATAAAAAATCTGTCAATGACACCATCAAAAGGCACAACTGGACCATATAGGCCACATGTGTACCAAATTTCATCCATGCACATGCAATAATGACCGAGCCTTGGCCCGGAAACGAAAAATAATAATTTTTATATTTTGTTAATTATTTCCAAAAGTATTTAAGATTTATTCATCAGACCATCAAAAGGCACAACTAGACCATACAGGCTAGATGTGTACCAAATTTCATCCACGTACATTCAATAGAGGCTGAGTGCTGGGCCGGAAACGATCTATCCGCCCGCCGCCCGACCGCCCGCCCGCCCGGCGGACGGACAGCATTTTTACCCAAGTGATTACAATACCTTCTTCGAACTTCGTTCGCTGAAGGTAAAAACTGAAGAATACACAGTCATTAGTACAGGCGGCCACAGCACGTGGGGTCGTTGGCGCTTCTCAGCTAGTCATAGTCCCTAAACAGAGCTCTCAGGGAGAGCACTGCATTTTCAGTGACACTGATAAACCTTTTTCATCAATTCTGTCTTCTTTTTTTTTAAAGTTAGTAAGTCCGCATATTTAATAGACTGTCTATGGATAGATTTCAGTCATATTTAACACATTCCAGTTGAAAAATTGCCCTAATTGCTACTCTAATGGCTATATATATATGAAGTTTATTTCCTTGAAAAATGGAAACAAATAGTTTTTCATGCCATGAAAAAGCAATGTTTTGTTTACATTTTGAGCAATGCAGGGCAATGCAGGGCTCTCCTTAAGTAATTTTACAATCAATTAAACTCACCTAATTATTTATTTCAGTTTGTCATGTCAAGCATTGAGACAGAAATATAGCATTGTTTGTACAGTTCATAAAAATCAACCCAATGAGATTGGTGGATCCGCTGATACAAATTTGAGTGGAACTAAGTCTGGGGTGGCGCTGTGGAGCACTTTTATGATGTCTAATGCTAAGATCTCACGGCACGTTACGGAGAACTTTTTTACTACTGAGGGGTAGCTTCAGTTGAATTCTAGGAAAAAAATGACCATCCCGGCGACATACAATGTTTATAAAACTATTATATAATTAATTAAAAGCATATCACGGCGGGATAAGATCGTAAATCGGCGGGATAACATCATATCCCTGTGGGAAAGATCTAAATGCCTGGGGGGCAAGATCTTAATGCCTATGAGATGTCAAAGATCGTCGGCAGGATGTCAAAAGACCGTCGGCGGGATGTCAAAAGACCGTCGGCGGGATGTCAAAAACTGCCGGCGAGGCTGCAAATGGCCCTCCACAGGAGAGGTCCCCGCAAGGGCAGGAGAGGTCCCCTCAGGGGCAGGGGATGTCCTAATATCCCGCCGGAGATGTTTTTGACCCGGGGGGGGGGGGTACTTCGCGAACTTTTGCATACGGATGTGCCACGGCGATTTTGAAAATTAAAGCCATTTTAATCCGAAACCAACGCCAAAACCACAAACCATTTTAATCTTTTAGTAAAAATATCTTCAACCAAATAAATCTTTATCATTTTTATACCATTGTAATCGTCTTTTCAAGCCGATTCTAACGGTACCAAACATGTTGGGGGTGCAAAAAGGGCAACCAAATTAATCTGAATTCCTAAAAAACCAAGACCATTTTAATCCTGGAAGGCCAAAAAACCAAAGCCATCCTGCGGAGCCTCTATATACACCCTTTCATTGTGAGTACCCCCGGGGTTTTTGAGACGTTCTCACTGAAAAAATCCCCGCCGGACATCCAAAAATCAAGAAAATTTTAGTCTCTGTTTCGCCGTCATGAAAAAAAGGTTTGAACCTGTTGAATCTTTTTTGACATCTATGGCACAGTTTTTGCAATTCTGTTGATTGGAAGTGTATAGTATACTTAAAATCAATTTATAACTGCAAGTTGAATTTTACATAGAATCGGTGGACTTACTACCTTTAATTAATTCCCATCCCCCCTCCCCGATTGTTTATATCCAAATTTTTGTTTCCACAAGTTGTCTTTTCTCCAAATATTTTTCCCTAAAACCATTTTTGTCCATTCTCCCCAGCCAATTTTTTTATATAATAAATTTTTTCTCCAAATAATCTTAGAATTTTTTTCGTGTATGACCCACTTTAGCGGGCCCGGCCGTGAAAATGACCATATTTGGAGAACAATAGATTCTATTTGTGACGTCATGTCATTGTAAGGGGCTGACCAGACAACAGTTGGAGGGGGGAGCTATGGCTTCTACCCATGGGATGAACTTTTTTTTTGTTCGCCAAACATCGCAGAAAGAAGAAAAAAAAATTTTTGTGCACGACTGCATGTGGACGTGCAACAAACTTTTTTTTTCGTAATTTTAACATTAGGCCACACATAATTGATCTTCAGCGTCTCGGATCCTCTCAAGGCACTTTTTCTAGGGCCGGTCGGTAGGACAAAAAAAAAAGGTGAAAAAAAAAACAACATTTTATATTATTTTTTTCCATTGTCAGAAAATATAGGTCTATTGTGTGGGCGGGTCCGCCAAGTTAAGAATGAATTATGCGGGCCTTACTGTAGGGGAAAGTAGGGAGAAGTGGGCCGTAGGGAGAAGTGGGCCACCATGCTTCATGCTTAATATAGCATTGGGATATCCCTGAATTTGAGTGCCATGGCTTCGGTGTGATACCTAAGAGTGATATTGAAGCCAGGAAGGAGATAACTTATTTCATTTTTTGAAAAACTTAAATTGTGATTTTTCGGTGCCTTTGAGTAAAATTTCTGCTTTATATAAAAAAAATTATATATATGATGAGATTGGGGATAGATTGGAAATGAAAGGGTTGTTATAATCTCCGGAAAATCAGTGTTTTATCAGGTTATTGTTGAGGCATTGTATGCATTTAGGAAAAAATGGCGGTCACTTTTTATGAAAATGTTGTGGAGGGAGAAGTGGGCCACCTTGCAGAGGGAGAAGTGGGCCGGGGGCCCAGATCTCCCTTCGTGTACCACAAACAAGGTAAAATGCCTTTTTTTTTAAATTCTAATTTCAGGACTTGAAAAATTGTAAAACAATGGTAGGTTTGGTGATTCTGGGCTTATTGTTACTGAATACATGAATTAAATGCTTAAAATATCATATTATCCTTTTTAAGAAAATCGCTCATGTGGGCAAATTGTCTTTTCAATTTGTTATGTCCCACATGGTGTCCATAGCAACAACAATTTTAAAAATATGTATTAGAAGAATGCTGTAGGATTCATTAAATTAAGTGCTGGCTCAGTTGAAGAGTAAAACCCTATTCTGCTGTTTCTCAGTGAATAACTAAACAGATGGCCCACTTCTCCCACCCCTGAGGCCCACTTCTCCCTACCAGAGGGAAAACTGGGCCACTTGGTCATAAAAATTAACGACCCCATTTCACGAAAACATATCATGGACTGAAAGTAGTAAACACCAGATATAAGTTTTAACATACCAAAACTCCATTCTAAAAGGAAATACAGACACTGAACTTCAATACTGTAGTCATAAAAAGGTGAAATGCAAAAGGTGGCCCACTTCTCCCTACTTTCCCCTATACACCCTAGAAATGAAACTTTTTATTTTATTTCATGTGCTGAACAAGCTTCTTTTTTTTTTTCAGTGTCAAGTAGGAAACAAACTTTTTTTTTCAAAAAGCCATAGAAAAAAAAAACTTGGGTTTTAGTCACTTTTGTGTTAGGGGCCGACCAGATGATCTGTGGGGGGGGGCTATGGATATTTGGTGAAAAAAAAAGATTGTTTCCCACTTGACACTGAAAAAAAAAGTTTGTTCAGCACATGGAAAAAAAAAAAAAAGTTTGTTTCCACATGTTGCTAGGGTACCGTAATGTTAAAATCCCGATGAAAAAAGTTTGTCGCGAGTGCGCATGCGAAAGAAATTGTTCGACGACGCGTTGCGAACGAAAAAAAAAAGTTCGTCCCGGGGTAAAGTCCATAGCCCCCCCCAATTATCGTCTGGTCGGCCCCTTACAGTTTGATGTCTTTGATGGAAACCAATCAGCGGAGATTTTGGGGCGGCCGCCCCCCATTTTAGCCACTAAAAAACTATTGTTTTCAGTTGCCAAATATGGTCATATTGATGGCCCGCTATATAATACTGCCTATAGCCTATAGTGAATCTTCTTCAATTTTTTTTATTTTCTGCAAGTATGATAATGAATTACACGTAATGATTGTAAATGTACGATTGATATCTTAGGCCTACCAGAGTTGCTTTATACGCAACACTGCCAAGTGCAAGTCTGAATCCCAGAAATGATTGAAAAACACTGACATGACTGAAGCCTTGAATAGGCCTAAACAGTGCTAAATAGGCCTGCTGTCAATTGGAAATGTTATGATTATCATGATTATTATATTATAAAATGTACCAACCTTATTCTGACATGTCCATCTTCAGCATTCATTGACCAGGCAGAATTTTAAAACCACTCCTGTCAGTCCAGAAAATGAAGAAGGAATGAAGTGCTGCAATTGTGACGTCACCAACAATGGGCCATTGTTCTGCCCAAGTGATGACATCACAGTGGTAGGTGACGTCACAACTTTGTTTACTGGTGGCTGGAAAGCAGGGCTGGAAAGATCATTCATTGGAAAGAAAAGAAATGACTTCTTGAAGATAATATGAAGATAATATTATCAAGGTGAGTGATACATTTTCCATTGCAGGGTATGTCATTAAATTTTATAGAGCATAAACTCCTCTACTAAATTACCTGGTAGGCCTACATACCGTAATTGAGGGCATTATCAGCAGGGGGGTATTATCAGCACCCCTGGAAGTTTTTACTTGTTTGCAGCTTAGTCAAGCGCACATGTTTTGGTGCCAAAAATCCTTAATGTTCATGAAGCAGTTCTTACTGGATTTTGGTAGTCATTTTAACCTAACTAAGGGCCTAACTGGCCTCAGGTCACATGTTTCTGCACAAGAAATAACACCTCACTTTTTAAATCGTCAGTTTTAACTCCCGTTATGTTGTGTTGACCGTCCCAATCAGCTGAAACAGGAAGTAGGGCTCGGGAAATTGGTCCCAAACATTAGGTCCCATCCCTTTCAAGGCATTAGGCCCATTTTTGAGTCATTAAGCATTGCACTGGCCAAATGGGGGAGGGGTTGAAGAGGTAACCCGTAAAAGTATAATGGGGGGTATTATCAGCACCTACCCAGGCCTCTATTTGAGGGGGGCCTCTATTCGAGGGGGGTCCTTTATTTGAGTATATATGGCAAATGCATTGGAATAGTACTAGCATTTTGGTATCTTACACCTTACAACTGCATTAGATTCCCACAAGTACATTACACCATAATATTCAGTTTTACTTGAATTAATTCCACATTTCTATCTTATTAGCAGCACAATCAGACCTATGGCTTGAGTTGCGCTGTTACAAGGAATGGGTAACAGAGGGCCCCAATAGGTGAGAAAATGATTCTATCCAAAAATGGGTCCATTGGCTGTACTATCTGGAACTTTTAACAATGCCACTAAGCACCAAACTGTTTAAAAGACCATCCATGTGCTGATAATACCCTCACTATGCTGATAATACCCTCCAATAACTGCATCCACATTTAGGTCCCCACCGGTACTGGAACTAGACTGACTTGGACTTTTGTCTGGTGGGATTTTGGAAAATGGTTAGGCTAGTTCCCCGAATGCCTGCATGGTGGCATTTGACCCAGTTTTGGTACTTCCGTGACCTCCTTTTGCTTAAGGTGCTGATAATACCCTCAAGTACGGTATTGATTATTGAATCTTAAACACAGAAATTAATTTAGTTTTTTCAAGGGACTGATTAAAACCCTTACTGGACTGGGCTGTTCAAACTAAACAATCTCCCAGGACGATTGTGACGTCACAAGCTGTTGTTTAGGGACATAAATGGTATCTCAGGCACCTAGCTAGGGATGCCATAAATGTCCTTTCAGTCCAGTAAGGGTTAATAATTAATTTTGTTGAGGCTTGAATTTTTTTCTTTTTCATCTAGGCCTATGCCAGGACTGACAGGGGTAGCCCTTGCTTAGATTTTTTTTAGATTTGAAAGTCTTAAAATAGGCCTATGTCTGCTTGGAGCTCTACAAGTGCTGTATTCCCAGCCTGACATAAAATATTTAAGTTACAATGTAATTGGAGAAATTTAGGGGATTACCAGATTATACTTCGGTCAAGTTTGGAGGGGGGCTTTGGATTTGAAGTGAAAAAAAAAATTGACACTAAAAAAAAAAAATTGTCCAGTGTTAGAAAATGATCATGATGACAAAAAAAAAAAGTTTTGGTTTCCACTTGCAGCTTGGGTGCTGTTATGTTAAAATTGCCATTAAAAAATAAGATTGTTGCTCCTGATCATAAAAATTTACTTATAGCTTATAGTCCCTGGAACAAATGAAAGTGAATTGGAAGGGGCCTAACTCAACAAATCCGTCAGTCCAAAGTGTAAAATATTGGAACCACCACCCTCCCCCTGGCTCCATCCTGGCCAAACAAAAAGATTATGACATAAAAATTGTTTACTTTGGTACTGTAAGTCGTAACATTCATACCAGTCCAGATAAGCTAGATCACCTGGCAGTTTTAAATAAATACATAATTTTTTTCTTCTCAATCGAGAGTCACACCCCATGGCCGCATGTCATGGGCACATCTATGTTGTAGAAAGTTGTGACAATGTCACTGTGTTGGTAAAAATGACCTTGAATTGTATGGTAGAAATGATGATGTCACAATGTTGTGAAGAAACGTCAAAGATTTGACTTCAGCATGCAAGGTGGTGCAATGCTTTCACAACATTGTGAAGCAATGTCAAAGATATAACAGCAACTTTAAAAAATGTTATCGTTGCGTTTAGGTTTTGGCAAATAATTTGTAATATACATTTCTACATGAAAAACAGACAATTGACCACAAATTAGCGATGTGGTGTTTACGTTGTGTGACCTTTGGAAATATGTCTGTCACTTCATTAAGGTAAAACATAGGCAGCACAGCAGCAAACCTGCAGCGAATAACACCTTAAAAAGAAGACAATTATACCATAAAATTGGTGTGTGTACCAAATTGTATATATATGTAGGGGGAACCGGGGCATATTGGGATGCGGGGCACTGTGGGACGGTGGGGTTTTCTTGGATCCTGGCAAGGTATACGATATGGTAGTACCATCATATCTTGTAATTTCAAATCCTGATGTTTCCATGGTTTTATAGACAAATTACAGCCACATGCAGAAGTATGACGAGGAAAAGTTTATTTTCCAACTACTACAAGAGGTGTTAAACTTATTATAACAAAAAGTTCAACACTACACAAAAACTTTCAGATGCTACTTTTTTTCTGTCTGATGACAGAAACGGTTAACTATAGGTATTGTCGATATAAGATATGAGTTTGAAATATTTTTAAACAGTTTGCACAATTTTATTTAACTTTTCCTGAGATAGGCCTCTCATCAGTTTTGAGAGCAATGTTTCGACCAGTGATATTTGTTAGAAGTGTGTTTGCAGATTCTTTCCAATTATACCAATTTACCAAAAAAAATTCAGACTTCATCAGATGGTCTTTGGTGATATGTCCACCAAGTTACAGGAATATTGCTTGCTTTATTTTTATAGATATTAAATGCTATTTTGGGCGCCATGGCCCCAAACACTCTTCTAATGACTACAATCTCTTGTCTCTCTGCTGAAATACCATAGGAATGTTCTTTCTGAAACAGATTTTAGATTTAAGCTTACCAGGTATTGAGTTATCCTATTTGAAATTCTAGAGGTGAAAATGTTACTCTTTCTGTGTTTAATCACCGAACAGTTTATGCATTAATTTTCGTACTGGATTGCTCAACTTTTCAGTCTTCTAACTTTAAAGCACTCTGTAAATTTCTTTTATGCAGAAAACCACTTACTAAATGGTGTAGACTTGTAGATGAAGCTTCGCTTTATTCGGTGTATACCTTTTATGGTCCTATGTTTAAAGGTTTCAGGTGGAGCAAAGATATAGGATTCCTTGTTTTTCTAAACATTTTTTCAAAATTGCATTACTTTCAGCTTTATTTTTGTAAGTTACACTTTCAGAAATCAAGTAAAAACTTGTGTCCACCTCCTGTATTGTTACTGGAATGCTGTGCCATCTTTGTATGAATACGCTGATGACAGAACTTTGTCACCGATCTCCTTTGGTTTATCACCCCTGATTTGGCCATGAACCATAGCTAAGGAAATTAAATTTTGAAACCCCTTATGAGGGTGCCACCCAATTGTTTCTTTGTGCAGTGGTTCACAGCACATCAGCTCAAATTAACACCATAATCTTCCTCCATGACACAAGATAGTGTGCTTGAGGCAGTGAAAGCACCCCTCAAAAGGTGTTTTATAACATCTTCCAAATAAAATGCAATAAATTACCGTTGCTATATTTCTGAGACATCTAGGTGATATGACATTGCAAGATGAGCATCATACGGATCACTCACAGCAATTTTGGCTCAACGAAGCAAAAATTCTCAATTTAGTGGCTGTTGTGAATTTTGTCAAAATAAGTTGAACACCTCTTGTAGAATAAACATGGACGGGTTCAATTCGAACCATTCTTTGGACAAACCATGAACAATGAGGCTTTCTCAGTGCTTGTATGAATTTTATATATCGTAACGAACACAAGTTTATGAATTGCTATCGTGATAAACACACTCACGGGTGCCTGAGAAATTAGAATTTTTGTGTAACAGTCATATCAGGGCTCATTGGGACAGTGGATTCGGGGCATATTGGGACGCACTTAATACAGTCAACACAGAAATTATTTGCACACTTTGATTTTTCATCATATTTCACAGAATAATTCCAATATGATACGAAAAGCTCTCCTGTGCTTCAGAGTAGTGTTATTAGGTTAGGATCACATGCATTTCATTTTTCGACAAAATTTATTTTTTTGGAGAACTACTACTTATAATAATTATGAAGGCTTGATTGTTATTACAGCATCATTCGTTGGATAATCTACAATTGTTGCTTGCTAATTTCAGCAATTGCGGTTGGATTTTCATCAAATAAACATTGAAATGTGCTAATTTATTGCTTTGGCACCTTCTACAAACGTTTTATGGCCGATTTTTAAGAGAAAATGTAGAGATGGCTGCTAGTGCTGCAGCGAAAAATGATAGTGCATACAGCACTGTAGGCCTTTTTCAGCTCGAGTGATATTCTTATTCTTCTTCCATTGTAGTACAGTCCCCAGGACCTGGTATGGGTATTTCGTACTGGTGCATGGTGTGATGCAGTGCAGGTCTTCATGAGACTTAACAGGTGCAGGATAAAAACCAACTATTTACAGTCTTAATTTCATTTTGTCGTCGGCTTGTTTATGACCTCTTCTGGGATGTTGTTCCAGATCTTGATGGCGCTCGCATATTATACCAGTGGTCTGACGAGGAATTCATAACAGGCTTTCTTGGTTTTGACTTGACATTGGCTTAAGTTTCTCTGAAGGAAGGCTTTTGTGGAGTTGGCCTTTTTGGTGATGATGGCGATGTGCTTGTTCCAATTCAGAGACCGATGAATAGTTACACCCAGGTACTTTGCCTCTTCTACATTCTCTGATGAGTGGCCATGGACCTTGTATTCGGCTGTGATCTTCTTTTTCTTATTTGTGACTTGGGGTAACTGGCATTTCTGGGGGTGGAACTCCATGAGCCAGTCCTGTTCCCATTTTTGCAATCTGTCAAGGTCCCTTTGCAGGGCATCGCAGTCTGCTTGGTTCTTGATCTTCAGATACACCACGCAATCATCTGCAAATATATAGTCGGACTGAACTTGATCTGATGTACTCGGGTAGGTCGTTGATATAGACCAGGAAGAGCAGTGGACACAGGACGCTGCCCTGAGGTACAGGGTGGGTAAGAGAAAACTGGAAAATTGCGACAGATGCAGAACTTATTTATTTTCAACCATTTCCACTGAACACAGAACAATGATTTTTGCAAATGAGCAAGTTTAGACAATAGACAACATTTTAATCTATGTGACAACCATTTTCTGCAATCACAGCCTCAACACGCTTTCAAAAACTTTTGCAATTGTTTGTCACAACGTCAGCTGACATCTTGCCCCACTCTCTTTATATGGCTTCTTTCAGAGAGTCAACATTAGGGTGAGGGTTTCAATTGGTGGCCTTCTCCAAAACGCCCAAGGTTGCGTAGTCCTGAGGGTTAAGGTCTGGGCTTGTGGATGGCCAGAAATCTGGAGTATGGAGGGCAATTACAAAATTCCTGATCCTCTTTGTCTTCCCACAGCTGCCAGGCTTCCTCTGCAACCCTTTCCCACTGGCTACGGATTGTTTGATGGCATATACAGTGCTCAGTGACACACCAACAATGTCAGAAATGGTCCGAGGCTTCACTTGGGCAGACTGGACATCTGCCACCATTTTCCTTTTCTGCTCCTGGGTCGCAATTTCTTGTCCCAGTATTGCAAGATTGACCTGACTTGTGGCTGATTAACCATTGTTTGTTGTGTTGTTGGTTTCATAACATTCCGTTAATCTGTTCGCGCTATACAGTATCTTAAAGATCATTCCAGATTTCCCTTACCCGCCCTGTACACCCGATAGAACTGGGGCTGAGTTTGATTCTTTTCCTTCCACCAGAAGCTTCTGCTGTCGTCCACTTAAGGTGACTCAAGCGTGGTAGTTTGATCATACAGATTTTTCTAAAATTTTGCACAGGTAGTCTATGGGACCCATACATTCAAAAAATGAAAAATAAAAAAATTTCACCGACTTGTTTGGTTGCCATGGTAACGGCATGTTTGGCCTGATGACTGCTTAAAAGTCATAAATTGAGTTTTTGGTTATGTACCACAGAATGAAGCATTACATGCATTTGTCACACAAAAATGTCAGAAATGTCTTCCCATGGATGTAAACCAATACATTTGCCACAAATTTGAAGAAAAAGGTTAAAATACTTTTTTCTGTAAGAGCTCAAAGGGCACAAACACACTAATTAATTGCAGATTTTGCATGCATCAATTTTGGCAGTAATCAAATTTTAGGAAAACGATCATACAGATTTTTTTAAAAATTTGCATATATCATAAACAGGCTATTGTCAAACAAATGTCCAAAAATAAAAAAATTTCACCGAGTCGTTTTTTTACTGCAGTACCATGACTATGCCAATGTCAATTTAAAGAAATAAAGACAATTTTAGACACAGTTGACTGAAATTAGTTGAGAAAATTCTTTTGATAAAGACGAGAAACTGAAACTTTGAATTAGCATAGAGTAGGTGTTACTGCATTCAATATTATGCTTCTAGCTGCATTAGATCTCATTTAAGTAGCAAATTGCTGGCTGCCATGCTGTTAAAAAAAAGAGAGCAGAAAATGGTAACGTCACAACTTTTGCAGGGCCTGCAGCAGTTGTGACGCTATGTTGCTAGGCAACCAGGCTGCTCAGAAGTATGTGCAGTGTACCACGCTTGAGTCACCTTAAGAAGTCCCGTAGCCAGTTCAGCGTATCGTGATGGATTCCGTAGAACTTCGCCTTGTATAGCAGTCTCTCGTGGAGCACCTTGTCGAACGCCTTTGAAAAATCCAAAAGGATGACGTCCGTTTGCTCAATCTTGTCGATGTTGCTTGTGAGATCGTCCAAGTTTAGGATTAAGTGCGTCTCACATGATCTGCCTTTCCTGAATCCGTGTTGGGCGTCGTTTAAAGATGTTATGTTCCTCAAGATGTTTCATTATTGAACTGGAGATAATATGTTCGAGGATTTTGCAGCACACGGATGTGAGTGACACTGGCCTATAATTCGCAGCACTGCTCTTATCTCCTTTTTTGAAGATAGGGACCACGTTGGCTTATTTCCACTGCTTCGGTAGTCCCCCCTGGTTAAGGATGTTCTGGAAGAACGTGGTTAAGCAAGGTGTTATTTGGGCTGCTATAGTCTTCAGTAGGCGAGTCGGGATGTTTGCCGGGCCAGTTTCCTTGTGGATGTTTAAGTTCTTCAGGAGTTTTATACTCCTGGGTTTGTAACTTTGATGGAAAGCATCTCTGTGACCTGACTTGGTCCTTTGTCCTTGATGGTGCTTGTGTCCTCATTCTGATTGAAGATGGATGAGAACTGTTGGTTTAAGATGTTTGCCCTTTCTTATTTGTCTGAATGAGTGAGTCCATCGTTGCCTTTCAGGGGTGCTACGCCACTGCTGTCACAGTTCTTTCCTTTGATGTAACTCCAGAATTTCTTCGGGTTTGACGTTAATTCCTTGCTGATGATATTTCTGAGATATTCTAAATGAGCTTCTCTGCATAACTTCTTGGTTTCACTCTTTAGTTTCTGATATATTCTGAAGTCCTTCTGGTTTATTGATGCTCTTGCTTTCACGTAGGCTTTCGTCTTCCACCGCGAGAGTCTCTTCAGGTCTCCTGTTATCCAGGGCTGATGCTCTCTGATGGATGAGGCAATTGTTTGGGACCGGTTTTATTCAATATCTATGCTAGCACCATCATCAACTGCATTAGTTCTGTTCAAGACTTAGGAGGGTATGCAGATGACCACTATCTGAGAGACCAATTTAGACCTTCCACTCCTGAAGCGCAGTTGCAGTGTGTCGATCGAATTGAGAAGTCTGTGGATAACATCATCAGCTGGATGTCAGCTAACATTCTTAAAGTCAATGCAAGTAAGACTGAGATTGCTGTGTTTGGAAGTCGTCAAATGCTTTCAAAAACACATGTTAAACAACTACGTATTGGCAGTGAATATGTTTTGGCTGCTAACACCCTCAAATATCTTGGAGTTATTCTTGATGAGTCCCTGTCCTTTCAAGATCACATTAAGGCCAAATGTAAGACTGCTGTGTGGAATATTAGGAAAATTGGAAAGATCCGTAAATTTCTTGATCTCTCTACAGCTAAACTGCTTGCATCTGCCCTAGTTCTGAGCCACTTAGACTATGCCAACAGCATTTTATGCGGATTACCTGACATCACTATCAAACAGCTTCAACGGGTTCAAAACTGGGCAGAAAAGGTAGTTCTGCAGAGATCAAAGTATGACAGTTCAACAGATGCCTTACGGACTTTGCACTGGCCGCCAATTAAACAGAGGATTGATTTTAAAATACTCTGCATTGTATTCAAATGTTTAGATAATACAGCTCCTGAGTATTTATCATGCCTAATCCAAATTAAGACATTCAGTAGGCACACTCGATCAGCCAATAATTCTGCTGTGGAACCATTCACGAAACGTGCTACTTTCGCTCGAAGAGCGTTCAGCGTATATGGTCCAAGGCAGTGGAACAACTTGCCAACAGACATTCGAAGCATTAACAATTATATTTCTTTCAAAAGACAATTGAAGACTTTTCTATTTTCTAGTACATTTAATACCTAATTTGTAAAGCGCACTTGAATGCATATCTGCAATTTGTAGCGCTATATAAGTAACATTAATAATAATAATAATAATAATGACATTTTCGATGGAACATTCTTATTCATTATCTGGAGCAGTGATGTGGTGAATTCCCACATTTCCTCTATGGTATGGCATGGCACTGATGAAATTCAATGTTCATCTTCTCCCTTATCATTCTGGGTATATCTGCTCTTTTCCAGATGTAGACCTTCCTGCTTGTTGCCTTGTTCCTTGTTGGTTTCAGGCTTGTCATGGTCGCTGATACCTGGAAGTGGTTGGGTCCTGTTGACTAATGTTGGCCTGTTTGTAAGAAAAAGGTCCAGTATGGCTTCCTGTCGGGTTGGGAAGTCAACGACTTGTTCGATGTTACAGTCCTTGGTCATGTCCAGGAATTTATTATAAATTATGGCAGCTTTTCTATTTCCGGTGACTGATTCTGAGTTCCACTCGATGTCTGGTAGATTTAAATCACCTCCGATCCACACTATTGACGATCTGTGATTGCGAGTCTGTCTGTTTATCTCTTCGCAGAGTGCTTCCATGTGGGTGATGTAACTGCTGGGGGGCCTGTAGAGACCACCGATTATTAGAGATGACTTTGTTTCTGTTATGCTTAGCTTGGTGAACACTGCTTCAATGTCTTGTGTTGTAGGGATTTCTTCTAATATGATGTCATCTTTGACGGCTAGGAGATATTAATTCACACAACAGCTCGTGATATTGTTACTCAGTGACCCTGACTTGGGTTGTACAAAATCAGTATCCCAAATATATATATATATGGAATTGAGTATATTAGAAGCACAAAAGAAGTATGTTGCGTAATGACGATTTGCATGGTTGAGAGACTTTTTCACACAAAATTGAAGTACAAATGCAGTGCATTTGACGTACTTTTACAGCATATTTATACTACAAAATGAGCACATTTTAAGTGCTCGAATGATTTAAATTATACTCCATTTATACTCCCGATATGCAAATCCATACGCTCCAAAAAGAGCATACTAGCTGTGCATGCTAGCAGGAAGCATTTTTGCCGTACAATCGGAGTACATTTGAAGTATCTAAAAATCAATGCTTCATTAATTTTATAGGCCACATATGATATCAGTTCCTCAGCCAAATCAATGTAATTAAAATAACTACAAATAATTACTTAAGAAGGCTGGAATCATTTTATGGCAGATTTGTATGTTTTGCTGCTTTAATAGTAATACATTTGTATTTAACACTACAGAAATTATGCCAGTAATTCAATGTATATTGTAATTAAAAACCTGGACACACCAGCACATTTTCCCGAGTTCTGGAAGTGAACATGACCGACATGTGACTGAATCTAAGCAGCCTAAGTATAAATTCAGCCACTCGTGAGTTCCTCCGCCAGCCAGACCACGAGTGGGTTTCAGTGGACTGATCCACCACCCTGAGTAGGTTTTATTATATAGGACACCATTCAAGGTCTGAGTTACATTTAAGGTGGCTCGCTACCCACGAAATTACGTCACCTGCACACATTTCCGCGCAGCCAGGCAGGCCCTATCTATCGTAACGTCACCACTCTGCTTACACTGTTCAAGATCTTTTTTTAATTTTAAGAATTTCCTGCGTCGGCCGCTTCGTTTGCAATTTGCGCCACTTCTATTGGGGTTAGAGACTTCTCGTTTGGAGCATTAGATGTGCCATGAAGAGTACTATATACAGCCGGAGATTCAACTTGATACTCTAAACACAAAATTTTTAAAGGCGATTTTCGGCAAGCAGGTCTTATTTCTCAAAAATGACTTTGTGATATAAATAAATGTTTTTATCAATTTCAAGCATTTTAGGAAGGCTTGTCTATATCATCATATTGTTCCCAACTATTTTTGGCAATAAATGACAAAGAATTGAAAAATCCTATCCCGTCAATTTTTTTTAGCGCCATGGTTTATAAAAAAAGTTAAAATTGTCAAAATCGAAACTTATATTCCGAGCCCATTGGAAAGTCCTTTAAACTAAATATATCTCTTTGAAATTGTAATCACCTTTTCCATGAAAGTGTCTTCTTTAATTTCATGCTTCATTGCATAATATGGGATGCATGACCACTGAATGGCAGAACAAACTTCCCAGTAAGAAAAATAAGAAAAAAAATTAGTTTTTCAGGTTTGCGTGGACTGACTTTCTGGTACATAACCCCAAATATTTTTTTTAAAAGGCTGGTAGCGACCACTTTTGTTTACATATCCTTGCTATAAACTATATTTTGGATCATTCTAAACCATTTTTAAGAAATCCTATCTTGGAAAGTTCACGATTATCGAGCCACTTTAGTGTCGTAGGGGCTAAAAAATAAAACATCATATTTTACGATCAAAGTGCATGGGATATATGCGAAAAAATGTGAGGATTAATAATATGGAAGAATCAATGCATTTAACCGTTCAAAAGTTATTCACAATTGACAGGAGGGACCTCATGCTTGCCTAAAAATGTGATAAAAAATTTTAACCACAGCACTTAAAAGTTAAATTCTTTGGGATTTAGTCCTTTAACACAAAATATTATTGATTTCATACTTTGGCATGTTGGTAAGTCAGTTGAAGCCAATTTAAACACTATTTTTGCTGGAAAAGTCAGACTGACATCACCAACTTGCATCAACCATTTTTGCTGGAACCAACAGCAGTAATCAATACGATATTCAAATATAATTACTCTCAATAATCTCCAAGTGATGCCTGCATGTTAGGGACTCAGTAAATAGGGAGCCTGGTAAAATTTTTTAAAATGCCTTTTTTATGCAGCAGAAGTTATTTAACTTCGCAGAGCCAATTCTTGGCATCACCTTTGTGGAAGGAGTAAACTGCAACTTTAAATATGACTGCATTTTTAACCAGATAGGCACAAAACTATTAATAAATGTGGTGTGTGAGTAAATTTTATTATGTTTGAGTAGTTTTAGACATATAATAATTGCCATATTCGACATAATGTGCATATCATAGGATAGGTAAGAAACTTAGAAGGAACCTCAAGAAAAAAATTGGTAAAAAAAGCATTATCATCCAAAATATGAAGCGTTAAACATCAAGGTGTCTTTTTTTTTTTGTCACCCAAAATCGGCGATTTTTGTCTGTTTTTTGTCCTATTTTAGTTAATCGTACCTAGAAAGTGTTTATACACATCACAAAAGTAATACTTTTATGGAAGCCAACTATTTTCTGCATCAGATAAAGCAAGTTTCGTCCAGGTATCTGTATTTTTGGTGACACAAGATTTTTTTTACACGCATGACACATAAATGTAACTCAGTGCTTGAACTGTGTCATAGTCTGTTGTGTTCTGGAAAAGAATTGTCACAGCTTTCGAGGTTTTAGGCCTATGGATATCACTGAAGATTCCAGGATTTTGAGTGAATTATCCCAGTGGGCATTTTGATGTCAGGGAAACATCATGTGACAACACAGTCTGAGTAATAGATGTTTGATGGCAAATGTCATCATAATTATGACCACTTGGATAAAGGCCGATGACATTTATAACACAAATGTGATTTGTATGTGAGCAATAATGCAATAAGTTTGGCACTAGTGATAGAGGGTTGTTGTCATTTCCGAAAGCTGTGGGGAGGTCGCGAGTTCTACCAATTGTTTTTGCCGTGTAGGCCTACTTGTCAAGTTAGTCTTAGTATCAGACATGGCTATTTCACCATCTGATTCAGGCTGAGCCTAAACAGATAAAGTTACTTTTGCATAATAACAGCTTTCAAATCTAGTTTAAAAATATGCGATGTAACAGATTCAGACTGGTGTCACCCAGTAGTGCAGGCTGGCCCGCTGAACCATTAAACCCCAAAGCTCTACATTCTAGTGCACTACATCGGTTCGATAAATACCAGCCATACCAGTATAGTCTGGCCGTTTTCCGAACCGGTTTTCAAAGCAGCACTTTTGGTTTGGTTCAATTATGCTGTTGATTGCCGAGATTTGGGAGAAAATGTCTACAAAATCATGAAATGAATGTCGTCATGTTGACGTCCGTTCTTGTGCAAGGTCAACGTTGTCGGCCGAAAATTAGGTTTTTGAGAAGCGGATTTGCTAAAATGCAGATCGACCCGAATTTGTGGACTGACAGTACACATAGCGTATCGATCAAGTGTATCGATGATACGTATTGTATCAAATGTCAGCAACGGTATAGAGGCATACTACATTCATTTGATGATTATTTATTTTTCTTTCAGGTTTTTATCGGAGAGGACAGCTGGTCAAGCAGACCACGAAATCACTTGTTCAAGAAATCGGAAGAAGATGGGATAACTATTGGTACCACTGCCTCCAAAATATGAAATTAAAGAACTACCAATCTGCATCCACCTTTTGAAAATTCATAATTTCATTGAACACTGGGCTTCAGCAAACTGGTTGTTTGTAGAATTCAGAAAGGCATGGACCGTATTTTCAGCACCTCTTATTACCTCGATTCCAGTTTGATGGCCGATTTGACTTGAAATTTCCCAGACAGCAAACTCACTGTGCTTGTCAGTCAAGAAAGAAATGACTCTGAGCCATAAAAGACATAAGGACATGCATCAGAACTCACAGAGAGAATATACAAACAAGCCATAATTCTGGGTATTTGAAATGAAAATGGGTCTCCAATGGCTCCTCTCAGGCTGAATAAAATACATTGTATATTATAAAATATGTTTTTTGGAACCTGTGGTATTATCATTTCTTCATGAAAAAATATTTGGAAAGGTGTGGAATCCACTCAGTGTTCGGAATACAGGTATGGAATCCATACGGTATTCCCGGAATACAGGTATGGAATCCATACGGTATTCCCGGAATACAGGTATGGAATCCATACGGTATTCCAAGAATACAGGTATGGAATCCATACGGTATTCCAGGAATACAGGTATGGAATCCATACGGTATTCCCGGAATACAGGTATGGAATCCATACGGTATTCCAGGAATACAGGTATGGAATCCATACGGTATTCCCGGAATACAGGTATGGAATCCATACGGTATTCCCGGAATACAGGTATGGAATCCATACGGTATTCCCGGAATACAGGTATGGAATCCATACGGTATTCCCGGAATACAGGTATGGAATCCATACGGTATTCCCGGAATACAGGTATGGAATCCATACGGTATTCCTGTAATACAGGTATGGAATCCATATGGCATTGCGCTGGTGTCAGAATGGCATGAATACAAGATTTCAAATCAACTTAGGAATTCCAAATCAATTTAGGAGGGTGTTATATGTTCTGCCAAGTCGGGAAAAAGCAGTGGCAATGAAACAGCGGTCCACTTGTAGACAGTGCAATTACATTGCTTAAACATTACTATTGCATCTGTGAAAGATTTATTGAAATAGCAGTTCATTAAAAAATTTAAGGAGGGGCTTATTTTTGTTGAACTGTTTGTATTACTTACCATTTGTTGCTGTACAGTTATTGATAACTATCCCTGTGCACTGCATGTTATTTTTCTTCACCTTCATTGTTTTGCTTGTCAAGGTTGTTTTCTTACAAAACACAAACAGAGGATTATACAATTTTAGGTGTAAAAGCTTTCAATGTTTCACAGCTGTTTGGTTTGTCTAATAGATATCATTGGTTGCTAAATCAGTGATTTGTGACTTGCAGCAATTGAGGGAAGCATCTTACTGGGCCCATGGAGCCGGAGAAGAAGTTACTTTTCAGCTACAGCTACAATGTAAGTTATTGCTCAAACATTAATAGGGACTTCAAAAACTGTAAACAAAATGGCAATAAGGTCTTCTTTTTCACACTGAAGGAATGATATACATTATACACCAGTAAGATGTCACATACACAATTACACATCACAAGCTCTCTCATTCTTTGGTTTGCCTTAGTATTGTACTTATCAGCTAGGTGGCCTCTGCTACAAAACATTACTTGGCCATGCACACCAGGACACAGGACATTGGTTCAAACCCAGTCCACTTTCACAGTTTTGATGGGTATGATACTAGTCTGTGAACTATTGCTCAAATAAACTACAGACTACAGTATAGATACTAATTACCAATATATGAAAAGTGTAATTTATCAATGAAAGTTGGTTGATAAAGTTATGGATGGAAATTTATTTTGCTATATTCCATACACATCATACTCAAATAATTATAAGCCCACCCATCTCGGTTTCTGTGTTGACATTTAAAAGTACTTGCAAATACAATGCAGTCAATGTAACTCATGTGGATACATTTTGCTTTGAGGGTTTAAGTATTCTCAAACACTAACTCAATTTATGAGTGTGTTGAAAGTTTGAAGTATTTTGAAATCGTCAATATATCTATGTACATTCTTGTTCAAATTGGTCAACATACTCAACACTGCAGTTATGGCATGTAGTAAATTGTTTAACACACTGACAGATCTATGTATTTTTTGCAAATACCAATGTATATGCACCATTAAGTATCATAAGAGCAGAAACAATTTCGAATTTACTGATATACCTAAATTTGGACTATGCAAACATGAACTACAGGCATATAGCCTATATACATTTCCAGAATTGTACATCTGCTTTCTTGAAAGCTTTCATAAACTGGCTTGCTGTTGACAAGATGTTGGCTCCCCAAACACAGCCACTTTGAACTCTTGCCTCAATTGGTTGGAAAGATATTTACAACTCTTAGCCTCGTGCCAGATACGTGTGCTTACAGATAATTGCACATCTGCCCGGGAGGAAATCGACTCTTGTGGGCAGTTGTCTCTAGGACATATTGACATGGGGCACGTTCTAGTAGGAAATACTATGGTCATGTTCTGCTAATTGGGGCTACTTATGTCTAATAAGTTGTACGGTGACGTATGCAGAATTTTAGATTTGAGAAAGGGGGGGGGGGTAATAATTACAAAATTTTGGAGAGAAAAAAATTATTAAAAGACACTTCAATTTTACTGATATACACTGAAACTACCAAATTATGTGTGGCATGAGTGCATGATATAGAATCAATGGACAGAGTAAATTGTGGCACCATGACTGAATATTCAACATTGCAGGCATTTATCATCTCAAACTCAATATTTATACTTGAGAAATCAATACTATATTATAAGCACCATTTGGAGAATGCAACAATAAGCATACATAAGATCCAAGAAATTAATTGTTAGAAATTCTTATCGAAACTACCTAAGTGGCATTAAAGTCTCCCATTATGAAGTACTAGAAAGTTGTAAGAATCTCTTAAAAAGTAGCTCTTCCATATTATATATCAGTGTATGTCACTGTATGACATGGTCTGGTAAGTTGGTGGCACATGTATATGAAATCACAGCAGTCTAAAAACGTTTCACAAAATTCAAAATTGACATAGAAAACCTAGTATCACCAGCACTGAGATGTATACCTGGTTTCCCAAATGAGCAAACTTGATTGAAAAGTGAAAACAAAGAATGTATTTAACATTTGTTTTCAAACTTTTGCACACTACTTTATATATTTATAATTATACATACTTTCATGATCTTGAAGACTTGAGTGAACAACATGTTATTGTTCATGATCTCATGTTATGTGAAATGTTATGTACAATTGAGTTCAAGAACATTCCAGCAGAAATCTGGAACTTTTTACACACAATTATTAGATCTTTATACTCTCTTTTTACAATGTCATTATTCCCTTTTTATCACAAAGCATTTGCATGTTGAAAATGCAATGAAATCACAAGTATGTAGCTAGTTGCATGAGTTTCGTGTTAGCCATGACCTTTTGGGATATAATTGGTTTCACTGAGGTGCACTATGACCGTTGGTGGCCTAAGAGTATGTCCTGGGCTGTACAAGTATACCTGTACTGGTAGAACTGGATAACTTTAATATGCATCAACTGAATATGAGCTCTTGTAAGGTTGTCATGTATTGTGATATATTATATAACGTATGTTATAACCTGTTCTGGTAGATATTATGATTTCTTTTTTTTTTCTTTTTTTTGTAAAGAGTATTTTGAAATTTTTAGGCACAATCACAGAATGACAAATATTGTGCCGGAGGTTTTGTAGTGAAATTGTGTGATATGTTTCTTTGCTTAGATGATCTATATGCCTAAGTATGTATATATATAATTACATATATGTTTGTTTATCATCAATGAAATGGCAGAGTGCAATATCAGTTTTTAAGCACCGAGGGTGCAGCCTGGGGTGCAATATTGCAAAAAGTGATATTACACGAAGGGCTGTGAAACAACTACGATACGTATTGCACTTTGAACAGGATGCATGGGCACTTTAACATAAGAATTCGACAAACTGAGTCCATTCCAATTCACTCTTTTTCGCATAGGGTGGGGTTTTGTTTTGCCCCAGCATGATAATGTATTATAGCTCACTGTTATCCGTAAAGCAATACGACTACCACTCACAATGTAATAGCAGTACCATCCAAAAGGTAATACCATGCACTACCATCCACTATCTAACGCCACTACCATCCGTAATGGAAAATTGTACAAAAACAAATCTCTAAGGGCTGGTGGTGGGGGGGGGGGCAGCCACTCCATGTGCAGGTATAGACTCAACCTTTTGAACATATTTGTGGCATGCAGTCAATACTGTGTATGTCTGAATTAAGTGAAAAAATAAAGAAGATAGAATATACTTGATGTACCATTCAGCGGTTCTTATTGTGGAGGGAGGTGATGGAGCATAATGTCCTGTATTTTTTGCACTGGCCAGGCAGACAGGGCTGCAGGTTTGAGGCCAGGTTCTCTTTTGGCACAGCATTTCACTCTGCAATATATATCTATCTTCGTAGCTTTCTATCGATCTATGCTCCACCAGTGTGCCTTGTTTTTGCCAAGCAGTCTGCAGAGTTCCAGCTCTGGGACAAAGTTTGCAGAGAATATCACTCTCGAGCTGAGCTCGAGCCACCCCCCTCCAAAAAAGTTCCTCAAAAACTTAAAGTTGACCCCCCCCCCAGATTATCCTGTCCCCCCTTTCTTGCCTCCCCTCCTCTTGGTCTCTCCCTATCTCCATGCGCCCCCCCCCTCCCTCCTTGCAGGCTTCCACTCAAACTCTCAACTCAACTCTCTCCCCACTCCTGCACAAGCGGCGCGTGGCAAGCTGCTTTTGGCGGGAACTTTTTTTGGACCCAAGCATGGAGAGCAAGCAGCCGAAACTAGAGCAATAGACCATAGGCCTAGACAGCCCCAGCAAAGCAAGCTAGCTAACCCAGGGTACTCACAGCTGAAGAACTAGCTGATAAGTTCACAGGCATTCAACTGAGACCGCTCGTGCCGCCAGAGGCCTCCCATTGGCCGAGGCATGGAACGTGCGGCTTGAGGTCTGATTGAGGCCAGGCACGCGAACAGTTCGAGGGGCGGGGTTAGCAGCAAAACAAGCCATATAAGGCCAAAACACTCTTTTACAGCACTTCTTAAAGCGTTTGACAGCGTACAGCACGAGCTGGTCAAGATTTGTTATCCAGAAGTAAAACTAGATGCATTTGAATCACTTTGAAGGACATTTGAATCACCTTTTATGAACATTGGATCATACTGGTCGAGATCACTTCGAAAGTCTACAGAACTTCACTACTCTGACATTTTGATACTGCGAGTTGAACTATTCCAACTTGCATTTCAACAACTTGATCATTGCATCATTTGATGAACACTGCTTTTGCAACATTTTTGCAATAAATCC
This sequence comes from Platynereis dumerilii, assembly GCA_026936325.1. Lineage (NCBI taxonomy): Eukaryota > Metazoa > Annelida > Polychaeta > Phyllodocida > Nereididae > Platynereis > Platynereis dumerilii. Next base: position 85,409,917 of record JAPTHN010000001.1, on the reverse strand, counting down.
TCATAATCTTCACCATGATGACAACAGCAGAAAGCCTTTCAACAACATTGGGAGTCCTCACAACTTTGAAGACAGAAAACTTGCCCATGGAGATCCAGGACTATCCACAGCAACAACAGCAACATCATCAGCAGCCCCAGAAGGTGAATGTTGTTGACACAGCTGCCCTTAATCTCTGTGCGTTGAGCAGCGGTCCCAGTTCACCTGGCAGTGACATGAGTGAGGACCAAGAAAACTCGATGACTCCCAGCAAAAACGGAGGCAAGCCAGCTACGATGGACAGGAGGAATGCAAGAGAGAGGAACCGGGTTCGATTCCTGAACATGACCTTCGATAGGCTGAGGCAGCACTTACCCCAGAGGCTCCAGGGCACTCCACAAACCAACAAGGCCAAGAGCAAGAAGATGAGTAAAGTGGATACCCTCAGAGCAGCCATTGACTACATCAACCAACTCCAGGAGATCTTAGAGGACAGCGATGCAGTGGATGCTGCCTTCAAAGACTGTGACCCTGACAAGCCCTTCGACACTCAACTCCTCAGTCCGCAGGGGTCTTTAGGCTCATCGGGGAGCCCAACGAACATTAGTGATGAAGGAATAGGATCCGAAGAAGATGACCTGTTAGATGTCACCAACTGGTTCCATTGCTAAAAGATATTGCTTCATTCTAAACAAGGTAAGAACATTTTAATTACTTTTTTCACTTTCTTGTGGTAATTTTAGTTTTGAAAGTTGCTAGAAACTTCAAAGTTGCACTTATTTTACTTTCTGTAGCTCATTCAAAAGTTCTATGTAACTCTTCTTAAAATTCCCTTCACATCAATTACACATACTTTAGCATGTCTGGAACACATTACTTGTCCCAGACTAGCATATATATTGCCAAGTTCTAGCACTTTCAAACTATTAAGTCCTCTCTTTGTGAGTTGTCAAACATTTCCTAAGCTCTTAAAATATATAGTTGTCAAAATACCTCTTGTTTGAAATCTAAGACAAATTTATATTATGCCTCCCTGCATTGAAATCTGGTAGAGGTTCTTTCTTAATTCTAACACATTCACTTTCTTGTGTTCAGTTATCTGTTTTCTTTGCTTCCCTAATTCCACTGTCAGTCTCACCCCTCTGTTTGAACTGCGATTAGAGCAAAGCATTTGATGCAGTAATAGGTAATGACGTTATATAACGTTTTGTGAAGGCCCTCGGGTAATTGTGGACATCTCAGCTAACACTTGTGGTCATTATGGGGTTCTTGTAAAATTTGCAGACACCTCCCCTTAGCTCTACTCAAAAGGGCCTGGAAAACTCCAAAAAGGACAAACAGAGTCTGTTTACACAGTGTTCTGTCTATATATAAACTCTGTGGAGGCCTCCAAGCTCCGATTGCTGCTCCAGTGCAAAACACAAAACCCCCAAAAACCACAGCCTCCCAGCACGTTCGTGGCACGCTCCACAATTTCAAACATGTAACGGTTTTGGTGTAGGAAGTTTTTGAAATGAATTTCCACCAACTTATGAGTGGAGTTCAGACTTAAAACAAGTCGTGGGTGTGATATCAAAAGTGATTTGACTATTGGTATATTGAATACGTAGATTAGTGGAATTGAAAGCGTTTTCCGTTAGACCTGGAGCCAGCAATGAAAGCCCCCTGCCATTATGATTATTTGCATTAATGGTTGGTTCGGAGCATGCTCGAGTGGGGAGGGTGGCAGTGTAGGGGGTAGAGTTTCACTAAAACACTGTCTCAGCCCCAGAAGCACTGGCCCGTGGAGCTGCACGCCCCAGGCCTCAAGCAGATTTGAAAAGCCCCCCATTTGTTGACTGATTCACATTCTTAACGTATTCTTTTCATCTTTCCAGCTGAAGCCGCTATATTCAAGCTCTGGGAAGAGGGCCACGCGCCCAACATGGGAATGTGGCCACGCGAACTGTGCAGTGCACCACCAAGAGAATTCGAACTTCGAAGTGCAGCCACAAACTCAAGAAAATACAGCTTCTGCTTCCGAGATATATGCAAGACTTTGAAAATGCAAGACTTTGAAAATGCAAGATTTTGAAAAAGCCTCAACCAAGACTTTGTCAAAAAAACTTCGAGTGCTTTCCAAGATGAACTTTTGAAAAAAAACTTTTTCAAAACTTTACAGATAAGTTCTGCGCTGGCGTAGAACTTTTGCAATGACACTAACTTACAAAAAGCGACTTAAAAGTGACTTAATTGTTCCATTAACTTACAACAAAACTTACTTCGAAGACTTACACTGATGAAGATGAACTTTGAAAGTGACACTTTTCAAGACGTGTGCAATGGGGTGTGAAATTGAGATGGTTCAGATGAAATTTATTCGAAATTTGAATTTCTTTCTCATTTGAATTTCATCTTCGATTCTTGAGTTTCCATTTTGAATGCCATTCTTGAAATCCCCCCTTTCCACGACAGATGTAGATGAATTATGTATAGAGCTGAAGACTTAAAATGGCTTACCGCATACTTACCGACAACGGTCTACAATGGGATCACAAGACTTACTCCTGAAAAAGAAACTTCTAGTCAACATTTTTGACACAAGGACAAAAAACTGAAATGGACAGCACCTAGCAACAGGTCACCATGACAACCATGAAGACAACCAAGTCAACCAACTCCAACCAACCAAGAAACCTACAGCCACAGATGAAAGGGAAACCAACCACCTCCCAAGCAACCATCTACCCCTCTGCTGTTGCTCCTACAGGCCAGACACCCCTGCCAGGGTCTGCCAACTACCCCTCTTCAGACAAGCCGCCAGGTAAATACCCTTTCCTTCTCTGCCCACCCTCCTGTTTGAACTTACACTTGGACTCCCAACGGTGCCCCTCACTTTGTCAAAATCTTTTTGAAAACCTCCAAGAGCCTTCAGATTCCCCAAAGAAAGGGAACTCCCATTCATCAGCTCTGTTTGCCATCACTGTAGCAACCCAGAGACCCATTCTATTATATTCTGTATAGCCTAGACCTGTCCAGTACCAATTCATAAATTTTGCATATAGCACATAGCCCATTAAATACAATGACTTCAGGCTACTTAAAATCTCTGAAGACCATTTGAATCATTTTGGGTGCTGCCCACCCTTAAGCTTGAGATATATATGTGCTTAAAATAATAGCCATTCTATATTTTGAACATAACTCATCTATATAGTTGACTGTCAAGCCCAATAGTGATTTAAATCATCTTAAGTATTGGCTAATGATATGGAATTTTAATGGTTGCCAGGCAACCCTTTTATTTCACTCTCCTATGTATTTCAATACTTCTATTTATACATAGACAACAATGGCTTGATGGAAGATAACTGCCCATTCCCTTGCATTGGTGAAAGATATTATTTTTGGATCGGTCAAGAGTTGAGGATATTATTAGGGTGAAGATAAAATCTTGAATGCAACAGTGAATTCAGAGGCACAGGGCTAAAGATAATTTCAGATAAAGGCACAAGCCAAGGCACTGGTTGATAGCTCTATCCCTGATCAAAACTATAATTGGCAGGGGGCCAACAGATTGAGATTTCGACAAAGATTGAGTGAGCATTGTTGGGATATTCTGAGATATAAATGAGAAGTAATGACATATATTGAGATGAATTGACATTTAAGGAGACTTGGTTTTGAGATAATTATGATGATTTATTGATATGTTATTATTAAGCGAAATGCAGTATGAAAACATGCACACACAAAAAATTTAAAAAGAGAAAGTAAAATGTGTGTTAATATAATTTTCATCTATAACAATTATGACATTGTACTTATGATTCTTTTTCTTGTCTTTTCAGTGGCTCTTTCAAACCATCCATGGCTGTCAGAACAACAGAAGCATTGCACATGATAATCTCTCTCACCAGAGGGAGCTAAAGGTGCTAAACATCAGTAGGGGACGCTACAGATAACGTTATCAGATAACGATCAAAGATGGCCGCCAATCAGGAAAAACACTAGAAAAAAACACTCAAAAAACACTTACAGAACTCTCTGAAGAACTCTCAGAAGTACCAAGAGCTCAAGTTCATGTCCGAGTTTGCACAGGGCCAACACCTGCCCCTCCTAGTCATATATTTTTATCACAAACTCTCAAATCTCTTGAACTACTTGAGTGTGCCTTAAACAAGTTGTTTTTATGCAATTATTATGTAACATCCTATAGGTGCTGTTATTCTATGTAAATGTCCTTTAATCTGTACTACACATATTGTATTGTTAAATACATTGTACATATGTAAATACACACAAATTGTAAAAAGTGCCATACATGGACTTGAGTATGTAAATACCAATCAATTTATTTTTGTCATTGAAATTGTTATGCATTGGCAAGATGTACATATTAAACTGTAGCATGTACTTACCTGACAAACATGTACTTTATTGAAACCTTTATTACTTGAACTTATTACATGGACTTTATTATATACTGCAAGACATTCCATTACACTTGTAAAACGTTGATTAATAAATATATTTATATTTTTGCAAATTGGTCTTTTGGTATTCTGTCAGGATGTATAATTTGTTAAATTTAGGAGTGACGGTGGAAAGCAGAGTGGGGAATCATAATTACTGTACAAGACTTGCAAAATGAGAAGATTGAAAAATCTGTCTGAGATGTTCAATTCATATATCGAGCTACATTTTGGTGGCACCAATTAAGTTGAACTCACAGCAGCACATCTGGACATATCTACAATTGTACAATTGAAAAGACACAGTTTCCTGAATCATTAGGCTGAGTTTCCCTTCTGTGAATGTAGAATTGATTCAACTGAAGTTCCTGGACACATTTGGCTGTACTGTAGCCAATTTATGTAGCATCTACTTTCAAAATCAATGAATTCAAACATGAACAAATTCGACAATTGTATATACTATTCACAGAATACAATTTGTCGAATCCAGTGACAGGAGTTGGCTTAATAAGGACCATTTGGATTGAAAAGAAATGGCTTTAGGATTTCAATTTGGCCCAGAAGGGGGTCTGCCAGGGGCTGGATGGGGCTATAATGCTGCCTGGGGTGCCAACGACTTGGGGTTGGGAGAGGGGAGGGTACTGTTTAGTGACTCCCATAACATCTGTCAGGGCAATATGTGCAGGAATTCTGAAGGAAGCAACAACTGTTGCCATGGAAGTTGGAAATGTGGAGAAGTATGGAATTTTTAGATCTTAGAGGCACTGTTTCTGGAAAACAATAGAGTCACACTTTCTGACAGAAGTTTGGAGTTAATTAGAAAACAGTACAAAGAAATTGTACATTGATTGTCAAAGCCATTGACACGTTACAGTTATTTTTGAAGCAATTGCAAACAGGAAAGCATTATAACAAGACACATTCCGCCGTATTATAAGACAAATTGCACTGTTATGATTACAAACAAGGCTGTTTCGTCAGAGCTTGAAGTAAAAAGTATACTTAGGGAATAAATGAGAGCCGACCAGGCAAGCACAGCAGAACAGAGACGTGGAATTTATTTACATGTTGAATAAATCCCTTTTAGGCCTACACAGATTCCAACCTTCCAGAATTTACTCCAAATGTATTTTTCCAAGTTAGATTTCAGGTGCTGGTTCAAATTCAAAACCAAAGCCATCGGTCTTGAGATGCATGGCTAAGCAGGAATCTTGGAGCACACAATTTAAACCACCAAACTGTTTTATTCTCAATTCTACCAAGTAAGATATCAGGGAATGCTTCAAATATAAGTGTTATAAGCAACCAAAACCATCCCTTGTGACATCTTGGGTAATTCGGAATCTTATTTTTTTGGTATTTTTATTATTCAGGGTGAAGTGGAGTTTGCTACATGTAAAATATGCATGAAAAGCCAACGACTCAGATGCGTCATTAAAGGAGTCATCAAACACAAGCATCCGAGTCGTCACGACTCAGTCATCATGACATCATGACTCAGTCAGCAATGAGAAACACACTCAGACGACTCATGTACAGCAAAAACAATAAGTTAGTCCTCAGTCACATGACTCAAAGGACTCCCATTCTCACAATCATGTTAGACATTATGATATAATCCTCGCAAAAATGAAAATACTGAAAGTTATTCATTGACGCATATAATCCAGCACAAATTAACAGATAATTAAGTTTAACAGCGACAGAATTGTGAAATAATTTTTCAAATATTTAAATATTTACAAGAATCTTAATCTTCAACTTAATTTATACAACTCCAGAGAAATACTGAGAAACAGTCGCTTACTGGTTGTGGAACGATGAAGTTACTAACTTGAAACAAGAACACAACTTAATTCTTGAGAACTTTGAACGGAACACTTCAAGCAACTTGAATGAAAACATTCTAAATATCGTCATGGCAACAGCTCTTAATTTATGTGACATTCATTCCAACTTAACATTCTTAGTTCTTAAATATCATACACAAATCACACAGCTTATGACATCATACCTCTTCAAAATTTCAAATGCTCACTTCTCATTACAATAATTCAACTTTACAAAAAGACGTTCGACTTCCATTTAGAATGCTTAATTAGGTCAAGTTTAATTAATTAGGTCATTGGCATCCAGCTTCGCTATGTTACTAATTGTATGTTGTATTGTATGTTGTTACATTGGGCACCAGATACAAAAGGATATCCCATCATTCCAGCCAAGTGACATTTAAGACAGAATTGAACACTTCCCTTTCCCATTCACACATATGACATCGAGGACCAGGAGGGTAAATTTGAATCTGGGGACATCCTGAGGCCACATTTGAAAGCAGGAAGCTGCAGACGGTCTTCAGGAATATCCCTGAAAAGTGAAAACCCCAAAACTCAAGAACAAACAGAGGGAATTTAAGATTTGAGGGTCATCTTGTCTGCCTGGCTGTCTTGTTAGCACTGGGATCATATGCAGAGTTCTCTGACTTGTCCCTGTGATCCCAGTGAACTTTATATTCAATATTGACATTCTATCAGTGTTTGTTCTGTGGAGAGGCTTAGGGCACGTGCCACTTCATAAACAGACATCACACAGGTTTTTCTCTGCACAAGAGGAGGAAGTCTGGCACGAGAACACTGTCAGAGATATCATTGTGAACAATACTACGATTTGTTTTAACCAGAGTAGGCCTCATCTGGTAAGTTGTGATTTAGAAAAGATAGATATATACTGCAAAGCTCACTCTGGCCAAGATCTGTCTATCACCTTTTTTGGCATTGCAGATTTGCATATTATTTTTGGATCGGTCAAGAGTTGAGGATATTATTAGGGTAAAGATACGATCTTCAGTGCAACCGTGAATTTAGTGGCACAGGGCTAAAGATAATTTCAGATAGAGGCGCAAGCCAACACATACAGTGAAGATCATTGTAAGATCTATCTTTCACTTTTTTGACATTGCAGACTTCTAAAAATCCCACATACATGATGTGCTATTATTTTAGGCTTCATGCAAAACTGGTGCTCCAGAATCTCCAAAAACCTGTAGGTCACAAACTCAAAACATTCTCCCTTGTCTGTTCCAAGTTACAACAGAGTGGGGTGGGTTACAGAGGACACACCAATGAGGCAAATGGTGATTGGAACTGCCATCCAAAAAGGGCCATGATTAAGATCAACCTGGACCTTCTTCTTCTTATAGATATCCACTGACCTCCTACTGGAGTATAACGTGAATGAGGGGGTTGGTGCAAGTTAAGGGTTGTCTATTTTGAAAGTCTGCTCTGATCTGAGTCAACTGTTGTGCTGGTTGCTCGACCTGGAATGAAATCTTGACCCAGCCAATGCAGTACCAATTGAGCTGCACCACCTCTTGACCACAAAATGCACATACAGCAAAATTTGACAGTGCACAGTGTCCACTCCTAATCTCCACAGAGTGGGGCAGATATTATAGATAAGTGACCTGCATATCTACAGTTCTCTTGTGCTACCACTCATGCCAGACATTTTTACTGCAAATGATAAATCATGACTGCAACTCTAAATGGAAGCCCTGCAACAATAAAAACACCACAATGCAAATATTGTAGTAAAAGTTTATTTGTTCATAACCAAATGATTTGCAGCTGTATTCTGGAAAATATAACGCATATATGCACAGCTCTTGAAATTCAGTATGGATAATTGTCTTGAGCAATCCAGTGCTTGATTTTTGTTCCTTTTCATTTTTCTTATTTTGCCATTTTTTTTCTTGAAATTTCTCGAATGTTACAATTAACTCTTAGGATAGTTCTAAATTTACTAAAGTATATAATTGGTTGGATTTTTTCTCTGTATACAATTTAACTTGCATGTTGCTCTTTGGCATTTTCTTGAATTGTTCAATTAGCAAAATGACAAAACATGTGGAGAAAGTAATGTTTCATATTATTCACTGACAGACTTTTTTGTGGATTTAGAGTTCTTGAAATTAAACAAGGACAATAAGACATTGTACTGAGCTGAAAGTTTCTGTAACTGAATTAACTGCAATCATGTTCAATCTCAAAATCTTGTCCATTTAGCTACAATGAAATTGAGAGAAACATAAAAGGTAGATAGCAATTTATTTTTTATGTATGCAGATAGAATTACTGAAACAGGAGATTGTTTTTCTTTAGCTGATACAGGAGTTTACTCCATGGCTGCCAGACTACAGACATCAACTTCAGTTTATAGTAAGCTGTAAGAATGGATGAACAAAGGCAATAATGTACACGTTCAAATTAAATTTTATTTCTATTGTTGAACTATCCGGACAGAACAAAAAATCATTGTTGTAAATGAACACAAAATGTATAAGACCACATTTTTGGACGACAAGTAAACAGTCAGCTGCAGTGAAATGACGTGAGAGAGAGAGAGTGGGAGGAAAGTAAATCTACTTTATTTACCTTCAGAACTTCATTTAAACTCCACTAAAAAGCTTGAACAAAAAAGCATTGTTCTAAAATGTCCAAACTGAAACAGGAGTTAACTGACATTGTCTGCAACCATGTTCAAGCAAGCGTATGATCTAGGGCCACATGATATAATCTAAAAGGGTGCTGTTTGGTTTATTTTTAAATTCTAGCCTGAGGTGGCGATAATGGGGCACTTGGACTTCCTACTGTTAGCCCCACTCGCTTTTAATGTGATGTCTGTTTGGATGAAGCACAACTGAGGGAGGTGCTAGTGACATGACTTCTGAGACCACATCCAATGGGTAGTTTCTGAAGGACAAGACACATATCATTATCTTCTCTTTTTGTTATCCAGGTTCTTCACCTTGTTTTTCCAGCTTCTTCTTCCACAAGCTTCTTCTTCCCCTCCTTGTTTGTTTACTTCTTCTGCTTCTTCCCACTCATCCCTCTTCTCATTAATTTCAGTCATCTTCTTTTTGCCATTTGAAAGTGCCAATACGTTTAAATGAAGCTCGGATGAATGTGTTCACAGGAATATGTACAGGAGAATGCATCGTTCGCAGATGTATAGGTTGGAAGGGCTGGTTGAAATATTTCATTTTCTTAGATGAATGTGTTTAGACGAATTTGTTTAGGAAAATGAGCTGCTTTAAAATGAGTCGTTTCCAGATTATCGGATGGCTTGGTTAGAAGAATGCTTTGTTTCAGGAAAATCATTTTGCCCCCACCTGAATTGCTCTGAACGAGGCCATGAGTAGAAGGGCATGTCCTGAGCCAGCTTGCATGTTGTCCAGTTCAAATGGTCCTGAGCTGGGACAGCTTCCTTGACCCACACGCCAGGGCCTTTCATGGTGAATTTGTCCAACGGATAAGAAGGTGCCCGGACACTGACAGACAGTGGAGGGGGCGGAGAATGTTGACCAAGGTGACAGTGGAAGTGCCATCTCAACCCATCAAGCAAAAGTATATAGCAAGTGGTGACTGACAGACTGGAAACTGGAAGAAAGCCGTTAGCACTCAGGCAATCATCCAGGCATCCTTCAAGCAACAGTGTTATACAGTGGAATTCTTGGGGTAAACTTTACAGAGACCTCATTGTAAAACTAACCACTAGATAAGTAAAGTTGTGATATGACTTTCAGAAGGAAAATACTTGATTGCAATTCAATAATACCAGACAGTGTGGTTATATACTTTTTGAGGACAGATGATGCAAACCTAAGATCCTAACTTTGCAGATGTTAATCATAGAAATCAAACAATGCTCTGTAAATGATGACAGCTTTTTATACTGGAAACACTGGAAGATTTCTTTATTCAAGTATGTTCTATGTAGTTTTCACATTCATCCTGATTCCTGAGGCCAAAAAGTTAACATATTATTCGAGAACATATCCCACCAATTATAACAACTGCTATAAACTTTCACAGTGGTATACTGCTACTCAGTGGTGCAACAAGTGGCAGCTTGCCCTCCAGTATCTCACAAAAGCCCACAAATCACAGAATTACCTCATTACCACCTCCCAGTGCTAGCCACTGGCCAAAGAGGGTAATTTACGCTAAATATCTTCACGCATCTTCAACTTGGAAGAATCGACCATGTAATTATCTGGCTTAAAGTTGAATGACCAGACACTGGAGATACCCCTGGACAGCCAAGTAATAAATGGAATCACAGTAGAGTGGCCACCACACTTGGTCAGTGGACACCACACTTGGTCAAAACTAATCTGCCAATTCACACCTCACTCACCAAGATGACAATTGGATTGGAAGTATTTGGTACCTTTGTTTCCAATTGGTTCCACGGAATCCATTCTATAACACTCTTGCCAATAGTATATGGCTATAAGACACTCTATGGATACTGTATACAGTCAGAAACAACTTGGTGAATGCTGCTACCCCACTCATCAAGATGACAATTGGATTGTCACCTTTATCTTCAATTGGTCCACCTTTAATTGTAAAAAGAACACTTGGCCAGATTCAACTTACATAAATGGGGTTCTCTCAGAAAATCTGCATAGCACATACTTGTACTTTTTCTGCCAAAGGACTGCCTGGTTTTGACGATTGGATTGACACCTTGTCTCCCATTGCTTCCACGTTGCAACACCTTGTTAATGGTAAAAAGATCACCATACGATTCGGACTGAAATTAGACCATTCCATTTGGGAGTAAAGAGTTCAAACCGAACAGCAACCCTGTCGATGGACAAATGTGTGATGCAGAACCCATCAAGGTAACAAGGCACCTTGTTACATTGTAATAACAAAAAGATCACTATAGACTTGTATGTGGGATTCCAATGAGATGATATTTCACCAGGAATCCCTTAGTGTCATGACACACTGATCGACCATTTCCTTGTGAAAGATAAGAATTGTTGTGACGTCATTGATATTCCCCAACTGCCAAAAGTAATCCGAGGGTTATTTCTCTGGTAGTGGTAGATTAGATAAGATAAGATTAGATTGGATTATAAATTCTTTACTGACTTGCTACATGACATAGTTGTGATAAAATATAAACTGTATTATCGCCACCCAGCCTTATCTAGATGTAACAACAGCCAGATTGGGCTGAAATTGGAACCCCTGCAGCTTAGTTCAAGTTTTACATCTCTGACCAAAAGTTGGTGTCTTTGCCCTCATTAGTTCTACACTGCAACGCCTTGCTAATGGCAAAAAGAACACAAACTGATATGGACTCTTGATTCTTAAGTCATTCAACAATCCAAGTTGATCTATCTTGACACAACAGAAAACTTGGTGATGACTGTGATTTATTGGATGGTGAAGTGGTAGCAATCAATCACCAAGTGGTCACGCCAATATAATGAATGGCCTAAGAATGAGGCTAAGAATAACCCACGAAATTAAGAACAGGCATGGGATAACCAAAGAATGGGATGTTGGTGATAACACACTTGGCCTACAATTGTCTACCAATTGTCCCACTAGTCAACTATGGTCATTACACAACCACAATTGTAGGAAGGGCGTTTTGAGGGTCTGACTGTTTTTGTGGAATTACAGGGACCTCAGTGAAGGCCTCCCAAGAAAATAAACACAATGAAAACTCACAAAAAGAGATGATGAATTGGCTGGGAAGATAACAAATAGCCAGTATAACAAGGTTATGGCCTAGGTGGGGGAGCAAGCCAACTGCCATTGTGCATTTTATGAGAACTGCCCACTGGAGGGTTGTCCACCTTCAATATATCAAAGTGACACTGTGAAACCTCTACCGGAATTTGGGCAAGACAAGAAGATGTTTGAAAGCATTTAATATATTCTGATGTCGGTGTATGTATAAGTTTTCTAAAGCAATTCTAAAGCCATCCTGAAACAGAAAGTTCTTCAAAAAACAATATTTTTCAAAAAAAAACTTTACAGCAACATTATTGTGGAAGAAACGTACATGCATTCCTTGTGTCTGACTAAATACACTGTACCTTGTTTTCATGGAGTAGAAAGTAGAAAAACTTATTCTCAGTTAATTGGGATTGTGACACATGACATCAGCTAGGAAGTGGAACATTGCCAAACTTTTAAGGTTTATGTACACCGTACAGTTCTTTTGGTTGCTCTGTAACATTTTACAATACAGATGCTGTAGAACTTTTACGATATCCATTTTACAGTGATCTTCTGCCTTCTGACCACTCTCCCAGAATGAAATGCCAAGACCTGGAGGTCCAGCTCTTGACCAACCTGACCGTTGCCCCACACTGACCACTGACCACTCAATGACCTATAAGAATGACCATCCATGGATGCATTACACTTTACTTGAGACATATACACCACATTACACCAAATTTGACACATACTGACATACAGTGACATAGGTGCAGAAGGGCCCTGGACTCTCCTGGACTGCAGGTTAAAGGTCGAAAGGTCATTAGTTGATTGGTGCCCTAGGGCCTGACCTTGCCAAGGTGAGAAATGCCACAAGATCTTTTGCCACGACCATCCATCTATGTCCAAGCCACTTGACATTCTAGTTGTGACAAAAGTTAATTAGCAAACGCTTCAATACTCAACTGTGTGGACAGTCAAGCGAGCCATATATAGCATTTCCTGATTCATTCCAGTGATTTCGACATATCAAATTCATCAACAAACAACTTAATGGTGACATATTTCAGAGATAACCACAAACAGGCAAAAAATATTTCTATAATTTATTGAAATAAATGCAGTGTCCTGTAGTACTACTAGACGAACTAAGACAGAAATTTGGGCAGCAATTCCCCTTATCCTGATTTATTCTCATTACATGGTAATTCAGCTTCACTGCAAGCCAAAATGGCCTCAATATCATTATTGTTATATATATATAGTATTTTATTCGTTAATAGTTACACAAACAATGTAAGATATAATTGAAGGTTAATATGTACATATATAGAATTCAGTAAAAACTTAATATCAAGAATGTCAAAATTATTCAATTCAATGTCATTTTCTAGGGCAGCGGACAATTCTTTGATCATGACAGCTCTACTGTGCATGACAGTGTCTTTTTTCAATTGCACTTTTGGCCTACGACACATAAGAGTTTCTATGTCCCGACTCCATCTGTTCCGGGAGATTATGCCACCATAATCGAAGCTGTTTTTTACCAACATCATCAATTTTATGTTGCCTCCGTGCAACATGGAAGTAATAGCTCCAAGGTAGTTGACGAATTGCTTTTCTCCATTTCACATGAAATAGTTCTAGGGTCTTATTGTCAGTAAGATCCCAGCATTGACTTCCATAGAAAAAGCAGTCACTGTTAAATAGCTTTGCACATATAGACCGTTTTACATAGTAAAAGTTCACGGAGATACCATTAATCCTATGTACAAAGTCAGAGCATTTCTGCTGTACATCTAGTTTATCACTGAGCGATTCATCAACATAATTCCCAAGATGTTTGATATTTGGTTTCCAAGTCAAAATCTGACCATTCAAGGACACAGCAGGGGTGATGCACTTTTCCTGGATCGAGCAGGAAATTTAATGCAAACTGTCTTTTTGCATTTAAATTTAACAAAGAATTCATGGCCAAATTCACCACAAATGTCTAGCATTTTTTGGAGACCATAGCATGTTGGGGCTAACAAAGTTAGGTCGTCAGCATATGAAAGGGCACCCATGTTATGCATTGGGCAACCAAGTCTGTAATGTTATTTCTTCTAAAATGCAAAATATGTCATGTTTTACACACTTCAAAGGGGTTATGGTAAGTATAAATCTCAAAATGGCAATTATGAACACCATTTTACTTTGTTGATTTACACTTAAAAGAAACTGAGGACACTTTACTATACTTCCTTCACTTCGCTCCACCTTTTTCTTCAAGTTAATGTTGTCTATAAATAAGCCAAAGCAATTTTAGCCATAAACAAAGAGGTTGCAAAAGCATTTAATGAGGCTGTCGGAGGTGCCAAGAGGGAAAGTTATGAGGCGAATCATTGTGCCATTTCGTCCCCTCACAGACATCAGCAATCTCAGTCTGTCTCTCTGGGTAAACAGAGTAAACATATTCTTTGACAGCAATGGCCATCTCCAGACAGGCAACAATTAAAACTGTGGGAAGCTGACTTGTGTGAGAAGTGTGGGCTGTGATTTGAGCTGCAACCAGTGATTTAAGCAGGGGGATATGAAAAAGCAAGAGTCTTGTGGACTCTTGTCTATTCAAGTGATATTTTGCTTCTGAGTTCTCTTCTCACAGCAGTTAATTGGTTACTGTCACCAACGTCCATCAATTAAGAAGTGTGGCAACTTCCCCACCCACAATGAAAAGTGTGTCTTCACTGGTGACAAAGCTGCAAAACCATGTGTATATATTTTGGGTACCCCCTAGAAATAAATCATGAATTATATACCAAAGCAATACCCTTGTATTTGTTTCACCTCCAAAGCAATGACTCATCCCCAAACGCCGCTGTGATCCACTACCATACTCCATGAAATAGTCAACTCTCAATGAAATGTTCAGCTTCGATCTTCAATGAAATGGTCAACTACCATACAAAATGAAATGTTCCACTTCTATGAAATGCTTAGCCACCGTCCTAAATGAAGACTCCACTACCATCCAAAATGAAATACTCTTCAATGAAATAGTCCACAACCATCCTGAATGGAATACTCCACTACCACCCTCAATGAAATATTCTGCTACCATCCTTAATGAAATACTCTTGAATGAAATACTCCACTACCACCCTAAATGGAATACTCCACTACCATCCTCTATGAAATATTCTGCTACCATCCTCAATGAAATACTCTTCAATGAAATAGTCCACTACCACCCTAAATGGAATACTCCACTACCATCCTCTATGAAATATTCTGCTACCATCCAAAATGAAATACTCTTCAATGAAATACTCCACTACCACCCTAAATGGAATACTCCACAACCATCCTCAATGAAATATTCTGCTACCATCCTCAATGAAATACTCCTCAATGAAATAGTCCACTACCATCCTAAATGGAATACTCCACTACCATCCTCTATGAAATATTCTGCTACCATCCGTAATGAAATACTCTTCAATGAAATACTCCACTACCACCCTAAATGGAATACTCCACTACCATCCTCTATGAAATATTCTGCTACCATCCTTAATGAAATACTCTTGAATGAAATACTCCGCTACCATCCTAAATGGAATACTCCACTACCACCCTCAATGGAATACTCCACTACCATCCTTAATGAAATACTCTTGAATGAAATACTCCACTACCACCCTAAATGGAATACTCCACTACCATCCTCAATGAAATATTCTGCTACCATCCAAAATGAAATACTCTTCAATGAAATACTCCACTACCACCCTAAATGGAATACTCCACTACCATCCTTAATTTAATACTCTGTTAACATCCAAAATGAGATACTCTTCAATGAAATACTCCACAACCATCCTAAATGGAACACTCCACTACTATCCTCAATGAAATATTCTGCTACCATCCAAAATGAAATACTCTTCAATGAAATACTCCACTACCACCCTAAATGGAATACTCCACTACCATCCTCTATGAAATATTCTGCTACCATCCTTAATGAAATACTCTTCAATGAAATACTCCACTACCACCCTAAATGGAATACTCCACTACCATCCTCTATGAAATATTCTGCTACCATCCAAAATGAAATACTCTTCAATGAAATACTCCACTACCATCCTAAATGGAATACTCCACTACCATCCTCTATGAAATACTCTGCTACCATCCAAAATGAAATACTCTTCAATGAAATACTCCACTACCACCCTAAATGGAATACTCCACTACCATCCTCTATGAAATATTCTGCTACCATCCTCAATGAAATACTCCTCAATGAAATAGTCCACTACCACCCTAAATGGAATACTCCACTACCATCCTCTATGAAATATTCTGCTACCATCCTTAATGAAATACTCTTCAATGAAATAGTCCACTACCACCCTAAATGGAATACTCCACAACCATCCTCAATGAAATATTCCGTACCATCCTTAATGAAATATTCTTGAATGGAATACTACACTACCATCCTCAATGAAATATTCCACTATCATCCTCAATGAAATATTCTGCTATCTTCCAAAATGAAATACTCTTCAATGAAATACTCCACTACCACCCTAAATGGAATACTCCACTACCATCCTCTATGAAATATTCTGCTACCATCCTCAATGAAATATTCTTCAATGGAATACTGGAATTTGGCCTCGATTTTAGCACTCTGTATTGTTTAATGCCAAAAACATCAAAACCCTGATTCTCAGAACTTTCCTTATGCATGTACTCGCACTGAAGGACCTTGCTCTCATTTCTTTACACACAGAAGTATAAGAATTAAAAGAAGGAGTGATGTGCTCCTTGTATGTCTTGTGTCTATTAATTTCTTTCATTAGAATCAGTGGGGTCTGGTTTCGTGGGTGGTGAAAAGCCTACAAATTTGTCTCCTTTTGAAATGTTGTGACAATTAGTATGTTTGCTAATTAATTGTGTGTAATAGTAATACAAGTATCTGTTTCTGGGGAAGGTACTTTGACGCCCAAGTTGACATTTTCTGTAAGGCACGTGGAGTAGAGAAGGTTGGAAGTGCAGTATTTAGACTACTTAAGTGTGTAATTAGAGTACTCAGCACCAGGTTTTTCGGTTCTACCTGTCTTTGGTGCTAGTAATTTGGTAATAATAGATGCTTGATACCTGTTTGCACAGTGCATTCTGGAACCTGAACCAGTTCTTATTATAAAATTAGAGTTCTTTTGTAGCCATTTGATTATTTTTTGGCCCTCTTTTTGTTGTAAGGAAATTTATAATGAGATGAAAGTGCCAGTTATTGAGTGCATTTAGGAGATGTATGAGGCTATCCGGTTCTGCAAAATTCAAAAGCTGTGCCATTACATTTTTATTGGATATATTTTATATACGTGTGTGCATGATAATAAACTAAAATGGTTACATAAAATACCAAATTGATATATCCATGATATATAACAGAATATGACCTCCCAAAGATGCATGCAATACAATTTTTTATATCCAATTATAGAGCATGGGTCAGAATTCTGAAAATGGACTACGATTGAATCTCCCCATCTGACAGAGGCTCACACAGCTGATGGAAAGTGAAATAAAGTGGACATCGTGTGAATTTCATGTGCTTTCACATTCATATATTCTTCCAGCTTGGCCTCAGTATTGTAATTAGCTGGGTTCTGTTTTGGTATACGTGCATGGTTCTTCTGCCTCTGCATGTCCTCTCTTAGTCCCTTATTGCCTCTAAAAAATCGTTTCACTTGATGCACAGCTGTTCTTCGATGCTGTCCTGGTCTCTGTTGCTTATTTCAGTGCTTACCCTCGTGTCTTTGGCCCTTTTCTATCATAAATGTGCTTGTCTCAATGCAGTAAGTATATTGCTTGTTTGAAAGCCAGCCCTTGTCCCTTTGGTCCTTGTCTCTGAATATTGTCCTTGTCTCTGTTGTTTATTCCAGTGTTTGCCCTGTCCTTTCTCGATGGCCCTTGTCTCCAAGTACTGTCCCTCTGGCTTAGTTCTGTGCTGGCCTTAATTGTCTTATCTCTTTGGTCATAGCCCACTAGTACTGTCCTTGTGTCTGTTGGTTATAACATTGCTGCTGGCCCTAGTCTCTGCTGCTTTGTCTCTATAAATAATTTGCACATCTTGGTTGCTTATTTTAGTGCTGCTGATATTGCTCTGATTGTCTGTGACCCTTTAGAGTAGTCTTTAATACTTCGTATCTCAACTGTGCTTGTCTCTGTTGCTTATTTCAGTGCTGGCCCTTGCCTCATAATTATGTCCTTGTCTCCATCATCCTGATCTCTCTGTGGTCTCTTTCTCTGTCCCTCTCTCTGTCTCTGTCTCTGTCTCCTTTCTCTGTCTCCCATCTCCCCATCATTTTTTTCTTCCATCTCTGTCTCTGTCTGCCATCTATCTGCTGGCTCTGTCTTTGTCCATCTCTGTCTCTGTCTTTGTCTCTGTCTCTGTCTCTGTCTGCTATCTCTGTCTGCTATCTCTTTCTGCCATCTCTGTATCTATCTGCCATATATCTTATCTGCTGTCTATGTCTCTGTCTGTGTCTCTGTCTCTTTCTGCCATCGCCTTCTGCCACCTCTATCATCTCTAGCTGCCATCTCTATCTCTATCTCTATCTCTATCTCTATCTCTGTCTGTCTCTGTCTCTGTCTCTGTCTCTGTCTCTGTCTCTGTCTCTGTCTCTGTCTCTGTCTCTGTCTCTGTCTCTGTCTCTGTCTCTGTCTCTGTCTCTGTCTCTGTCTCTGTCTCTGTGGCCCTCAGCTATTCCTGGCTCCTTGGTCATCCCACCTTTAGCTCGTGTGCTCCATGCATGGCCACCCCTCAATGGGCCACCGCTGTAATTGATGACACAACACAGGGGAGGCAGACACTGGGTGAAAAAAAAAGTGCAAGTGATGGATGTGATCACAGGGAGAGGATCGTGCAGGGGACTTGCCAGAACTTGCCAGTGGTTACAGCACTTGCATGATGCAAACTATATATCTCCAAGACTCAAGAAACTGAAAGAGACTGAAAGAAGAGATTGAAAGGGAAACTGAAGGATGGGAATAAAAGGAAATATATATGAAAGAGTTGAGGAGCGTGCATTTTCCCTTCTATTCTTTCTATCATCTATGGACCCGTGGACACGTCTGCCAGGTCACTGTCAAATGCTTTTCATTTATCTATCTATTTTATTCATGCCTTTCAGTTTATTTATCTATTTTTATCTATATTCATTCATCTATTCACTTTTCTAAACCTGTTTAATTCTTTTTACTTCATATTGCATTTTTGCTGCATGCCCTGGCTTTAAAACGAAAGGGACAATTAACCTCACTTTGTAGAATGCCGCCTCCTGCAAACAAGTGCAAACATGGCCTGGCAATTGCATAGTTGCATAGGAGCTGTGGAGTTGGGAGACACACATTTCTACTTTGATCGCTCACCAGAAATAAACAGAGATGAGGCGTGCGGTTTGCTTCAGTCGAATTCATTGCCTCAACCACGAAGTTTTGCTATGATTTGATGTGAGCTGTCTGTGTAGTGCCTACTTTTTACAGGGGGGTGACCCTCTCCCTGGCTGCCTGCCAATTTTGATCCGGGGGGTGGCGCCGCTCTGACTGGCCGGCGTGCTGTCTGGAGCGTGCCGTCAGGCAACGTCACCAAAGCATGACCTCTTACATACCCCCCTCATATACATCACCCCTTCATATCTCGTCACCCCCTTCCATACACCTAGGCTCACCCCTCCTTACCGTATTTTCCGATATAGCAGCTCTAGGAAGGCAGGTCTATACGATACGATACTATACGATAAGATAAGAATTTATAGGTAGAGTATAGGCAGGTACCAAGGTAGATAGATAGGTAGGTTGGGAGGTAGGTAGGTAGGTAGGTAAAGGTTGATGGGTAGGTAGGTAGGCACTATAGGCAGGAAGGTAGGTGGGAAGGAAGGTAAGCTGGCAGGTAGGTAGGTAGGTATCTAGCTAGCTAGCTAAGGTAGGTAAGTAGGTAAAGGTTGATGGGTAGGTAGGCAGGTAGGTTAGGTGGGTAGGGTAGGCAGGTAGGTGGGAAGGAAGGTAAACTGGCAGGTAGGTAGGTAGGTAGGGAAGTAGGTAGGTAGGTAGGTAGGTCGTCTGGATTGTATGGAGTGTGAACACTAATGAGATAAGCTTTTGAATCTTTCAGTGGTTGATCATGCAAGAAATTGGATTAAAAGAGAGCAGGACAATGCTCATTAACCTCACCAGTTGACCCTTTAGCAGCTTTTAGCCTACCAAGCATAGGTTCTGTTATTGTCCATGAAATAAAATAGTCTAAAACCTGAAGTGCCAGAATCAATAGGGAATTAGATATTATAAACAGATCTGACAAATGAATATAAATCTCCCATTCAAGCATTTACGGTATACTTCTCCGCCACTATACATCCTTACCTGGCTATGGCCCTCCACTCTAGCCACCGCCCTGACCTCTGACACGACCCTTTCACCCCTCGGCCTCTTTCACCCTCTGCCCCAACCCCTTGCGGTATGTAACGGTCCCAATCGTATTTCTCAACACTTCTTTTTTATTCCCTATCCCCCACAGATGACCATGCTATTCTGGAACTAGAATGGCTGGTATGTGGTCATGGTAGTAACAATATACCCATACCTGGAGAGTTCTAAACTACGACTCTCAGTTTACCAGACTTGTGGGTAAAAGAATAGTAAATAAATCTTGTGACTTCATTCTGTAAAAGTGTGTCACATCCATCAATTTCGAATATATCGTGGATGTTGCTCAGGTTAAGAACCCTGGATGGATAGATGATTGGAGCTTTACGTCCTGTGTTTGTGCAATTGCCAGGCCAGTTAGGACAGGAGGATACAGCAATGAAGCGAAGGATGGTTTAAACTGTTGTCCAACTCCTCTCCTGACTACACCACGAATTCTATCAAATTCCTGTAGTATACATGGATTTTCATTCTTTTAGAAGTTTTTACATAAACAACCACAGATCAGTCCCTGTTTCAAATGAAAGAACAGTCATTGCAAATATCTCATCTCATTCATTGGCCTTGTATTTCAGTATGGATGGTGTTGTACATGGATTTCACTGTGGATGGTAATGGATACATGCATAAAGGCCAGTTTCTATCTATCTATCTATCTATCTATCTATCTATCTATCTATCTATCTATCTATCTATCTATCTATCTATCTATCTATGTCTCTCTGTCTCTCTATCTCTATGTCTCTATGTCTCTATGTCTCTATGTCTATACTCTATAGGTCTATCTGTCTATCTGTCTATCTGTCTATCTGTCTATCTGTCTATCTGTCTGTCTGTCTATCTGTCTATCTGTCTATCTATCTATCTGTCTATCTATCTATCTATCTATCTATCTCTATATATCTATCTATCTATCTTTCTATCTTTCTATCAACATATCTACCTTTCTATCTTTCTATTTAATTTACCCATCGATATTTCTGTCTGTGCATCCCTCATGTCCTAATTGGCCTACCAAGTGCATAAAACATGTCCTAATTCGCCTACCAAGTGCATACAAACAAACAGGATGTGAAGCCCCAATCATCCATCCATCCATCCGTCTATCAATTTATCAATCTATCTAAGTTTACCAGTAATTTGAAACCAATATTATAACAAATCCTGCCTACCTGTAAAAATGTACTACTTTTCAGGTCGATGATTGCATGAGCCAGATCATAAGTTGAGGGGAACTTTCAGAAAAAATATGAAAGGGCAATATTTCTACGTCACTGAAAGTTGTAGGTGCTCAGAGAGCACAGTCTTACCACATGACCTACCAGTAACCCAGTCTATAAAAGGTCATTTTTTGCAAAACTGTCACGAAAATGATACAAATAAGAACTGCAGGCTAAAAGAAATTTGATTCTAAAGACAAGGATGAATTTGCAAGAATGTTTAGTGGGTGGCCCCTTGCATAATATTGGTTTTCAGGACTTCAGCAAGAAGTTTTGAACTCAGAGAAGAATATAAAACAGACATAAATGTTTTGTCAGACAAACAGACCAGGAAGAAAGGCACACGGGTTTGGCAAATAAAGAAGCACGTTGAAAGTGTCCAGCGAAAAAAAGTTAGACATTGATTAGTGAAATACAGCACGTTACAAGAGTAGGTATGGTGTGCTGGAAGTATTATATATTGTATTTCAGTAAGCATGTCAGTTATTTTCAAATAAATGGGACTACTGGTACCACTGGTCAGTTGGTTAATTATTTGGTTGGTGTATTGGTTGTTTTGTAAATTATTTGGTTGATGTGTTGGTTGGTTCATGGCCATATAATTTATTATCGTCCATGGATGGCTGGTATGTTGGTTGGTATTGGAAAGTTGTTAGGTCGGTTAGTTGGTTTGCCAGTTGGTTGGCTGGTTGTGTTGGTTTAATAGGCTTTAGAGTTGGTGAGTTGGTTAAGCTATAACAGTACAGCTGAGATGATATTACTAAATGGTTTAAAGGATGATAGACATTGAATAGCAACTTGGGTATTATTCTGACAATAAATACCTTGCCATTATGTCTGGGCCAATGAAGATAGACAGAGAAATTCAGACAGACAACACCATGGTGATTAGGAGAGAGTGGGAAGCATCCAATTTAGATGCACATCATCATAAAGTGGAGGGTGAAAGGTTTGAGTAGATAGCTATAAATTATGTTGATGCTTTTGTACTGAGTGTGTATTGTAGCACTGCTTATAAACCACTTTATAAACCTTTTAATATTAAACAGTTGATATCTAGTAAACATATCTATCATCATCATTTGGGTATTTTTGAAAAAAGATGGATTCATGTGTTGGGTGAAAATTAATGGCCTGTCACCTAAGCTAATAGTAGTTGTTAAGTAAAGAATGTTGCTCTGTGAACAGACATCATTAATAACACCTTGAGAAGTGGGAGTCCACTTTGGCTATCCTTTGGTTACTTTGAGACCACTTGTGTAGAAAGTAAACATAGTAGTGAAAGCATTATGTAAATCCAGTGACTTCTTTCATAGGGTTAAATTCTTAGACTTTTCTTTTATACTTGTGAAAATGACTAATCGTCCTCTAGTTCTTGAGTTTGTCAGACTGAATGTTGTAGATAACTTTTCAGTCACTCTGTCTATGGATGTGATGAGTAGGAGGGTATAAGTTGATCAGGATGCACTTCTCTCAAAAAGATTCACAAGTATCACTAACATCCTCTTATAAATCACTAGAAATGTGGTAATGATTGAGGTGGTGTTGATGTCAGAGTCAGATATTTGATAGGAGAGAACGAGAAGTTGGTGATCAGCTAACTGACTCCAGCCTGATACACTATTTTCTCAACCTGAAATATATATTTAAAAAAAACAACTGATTTTCCTCTTCTTCTTTTTTTTCATGCTTGCATAATGTACTTCCTTTTCCTTTTCATCCTTCTTTCCTTCCTTCTCTCTCATGTTTCTCTTCTTCTCCTCATCTCCACCTCTCCCCTACTCCTCTTATCTTAGTCTCCTCTTCCCGTATCCTCCTCTTATTTTCCTTCACTTCTCTTCTCTTTTCCTCTTCTCTTCTCCACTTCTCTTCTCCTCTACTCCTCTTCTTCTCCTCTTCTTATCCTGTTTTCTCTTTTCTCAATAATTATAATCTACTGTCCCCCCCTTCTTTCTGCCTTCCTTCCCTTCCTCTTTTTCTTCTCTTCTCCTTTCCTCTTCTTCTCTTCTTTTCTTCTCTCATCTTGTCATTTCTTCTCCTCTGTTCCTTCTCTTTCTGCTTGCCTTCCTTCTTCCTTCCTCACTTCCTTCCTGAAAACACAAAAGACCTTTTCAAATTTTCATTCTTTTAAACCCCCCCCCCCTTCCCACTTTCACTATATATAATCAATCTCCTTCACAATGTCCTTATCCTCCCCCCTCTCAAGCCTCTGATATATGCAGTTTCATTTATGCACCCCTCTCATTTTCCATCTTTTCATACTTACTTACACTACCCCAACCCCCCCCCCCCCCCCCCCCTCCTTCTCAACATCACCCAGGAGCCATAAGAGTGATGTCCCGCACGTTCCCTGCACGCTTACAGAGCCCCAAGAACTCCCAAACTTTCACAGGACCAAAGAAACAGGTATATCGGTGGCCTTTGATCAGTGACCCAAGGTAAAGAGGAGGTATACCCAGCATCCTAAGAGAGGGGGGCATGCTCTCCATCATGATTTTACCAGAGGCATGTACCCTACACTCTTGCTTCTAAGTTGGTCCCGCTTTAGAGTTAAGAATTGCTTTATACATGTTTTACTGACCATGTAATGTATTATCAATGGTCACGTAATATGAGAACATGAAAAGAAAGGAAGAAAACAGGGGAAAGGGCGAGGAGGTAAGAAAGGGGGAGGTGGGGAAGAGAGGAAGAAAGCAAGGAAGGATAGATAGATAGATAGATAGATAGATAGATAGATAGATAGATAGATAGATAGATAGATAGATAGATAGATAGATAGATAGATAGATAGATAGAACACACTTTCAAATGACCACTACCATCCACAAGGAAATACTTATCATCCGTAACGACATTTTCTTTTCCAGCATACCATTTTCTTAATTTTTGATGAATTTAATTTGTGGCTGAACAAAACATCGTCACTCCTGTGTTGTTCCCTAGAGCAATTATTTTGCAATTACTTGATTCTTAACAGTGATAATTGTTCATCCTCCTCTCACGTTGACGGTGTCTTTTCCACAATGGCCCAAGGCATTAAAGCACTAAAGACATTACAGGCAAATAGCATTTGAGAAATTCCTTTCATGTTGGTATGAGTACCTATTAACACGCTACATTAGGCCTAAGTATAACGGCATATATCTGTAGCAATCTTCATGTTCAGCAAGTGGCTTTGAATCTAACAGGTTTACATGCTTCTGAAAGTTTTAAACAGCCTCTTCGCATGATGTTGAATTGTTGATAAAAGGCTTCAAATTTATGGCTCAAAATTTAAGGGGTAAGGCATTATCAATCATTATTATGTAAGGACCTCAAGTCCTCAGCACATACCCCTGTTGACCCAGGACTTCCAACCCCCCCCCCCCCCCCCAATTGTAGTTGATTCCCTACTATTTTCCAATTTTCCTCAAGTCGGAATCTATGATATACAGTAACTTTGAAATTTCTCTTTTCTTTGAATACTTAAAACAATGCATGCCTACTTCCCAAACTGGTGACTTTCTTTTTTGAGTGTTGCCAATATTTTAACATTTCTCCAGTTCCCTCTTCCTTTCCCATTTCTCTTTCCTTCCCTCAATTCCCTTTTCCTTCACTTTCAGTTCCCTACTCCTTTTCTTAACCCCCCCCCCCCCACTTCCCTCCACCTTCCCTCACTTCCATCTTCACTTACCTTTCTCCTTTGCCACACTACCATCTTCATTCCTCCAGCCTCTTTTTCCTTCCCTCACTTCCTTATTCCTGTCTCTAACTTGCCCTTTCCTCCCCCCCCCCTCCCTTCTATCTTTCGCCGACGTCCCTCTTCCTTTCTTCACTACCCTCTTCCTTTTCCTAACTTTCCTTTTTCTTTCTCAACTTCCTTCTTCTTTTCTCCACTTTATTCTTCCTACCCCTGTTTTCTTCTTCATTTCCCTCACTTTCCTCCTCCTTCTCCTCCCTAGTTCCCTCTTCCTTTTCCCTAATCTCCTCATTCTTTCTCATTTTTCCTCTTCTTTTCCCCACTTTCTTCTTCCTACCCCTACTTTCTTCTTCATTTCACTCACTTTCCTCCTTCCTTCACTCACTTTCCTCTTTCTTTCTCTATTTCCTTTTTTTCCACACCTTCTTCCTTGCCTCATTTTCTTTCCAGTTCCCTCAATCTTCTCTTCCTTTCCCTCTTCCTTTCCCTCTTCCTTTCTCTCTTCCTTTCCCTCTTCCTTTCCCTCTTCCTTTCCCTCTTCCTTTCCCTCTTCCTTTCCCTCTTCCTTTCCCTCTTCCTTTCCCTCTTCCTTTCCCTCTTCCTTTCCCTCTTCCTTTCCCTCTTCCTTTCCCTCTTCCTTTCCCTCTGCCTTTCCCTCTTCCTTTCCCTCACTTTCCCATTCATTGGGTATAACCTCTCCCCACATACATGTATATTTCTTCCCTTTTCCCTTAGACTGACACAGAAACCAACCTTTCCCCCACTTTCTCACCCTGTTTCCCGCTGCTCCAGCTACCCCCTTCTCCCCTACTCGAACATATGAAACGCACGTTCTTATTTGCAGGGTCTGTTTAATTATTTGAGTTCAGAACTTCAGACAATTTCGCCTTTCTTCCTCTTTTGTGACAGATGATATGTTCTTTCAGAGTTCTTTCAGATGGTGCTGGTGGCATCTCACATTTCAAAAAGAGCTAAGATGAGTCGGACTGGATGACCAGTAGTCCTTTTCTCAAGGAAGGAGTATATAAGGGCTAATTTATTGGGGTCTCTAAGGAGCCAGGTCTGTATTGAAAACGTATAGGGGACTCTGTAGGACTATATGGAAATATCTGAGATACCACGATGTATACTGAAAGTATACCCAAATCACACATGAACATGTGTTACTCTAAAATTATAATGTGCCAAGATCAGAGAATGAGTGTACCAATTAAATTTCTATTCCATGATATTTTACCAATACCATGATATTTTACCAATATGTAATTTTAAGATCAATACTTTTTTTTAACCTGCTTAATGTATGTTGTAGCCCTTTTAATTTCCATATGTGGGGAAGAAGTTTTCCACTTTGAAAAGATCTTCGGTGACTTCTATGTTAGAATATATATATATGTGCAAAAGCATTTTCGAAATTAATTAAGGGGAATTAAGTGGAATTAACGGGAAACTGTTATACGTCATGATGCACTTCAAATCAAATATTGGTTCACTTGTTATTACAAGGTGAAAGGTGAAAGGAACCTCTGAACTTGGGTTCATGGGGGTGGCAAGAGTAGTATAGGGTTGCAGGGTTCAATCTGTCCAACACAGACAGTGCCTACACCACTGTAACACCATGTAATAAGCACAGATAGAGGTCATGGATAGACATAGAAGCTCACAGACAGTCAGGTACTCTTAACTGTTATTCGACTCTTGTAACTTGAATACATAGATGACACTAGCTTAGCAGAACAATAACCTCAAAGAGATATTAATCCCCAATAAGTACAGCAAGATATAGTCCTTTCTATACAGCTATCTCCTCCAATTTGCTTGGCCCTCTTCAATTTCTCAAATATCTCACTTCAATGCTTCACCTATCACAATTATCAATCTCCATAATTCCCCTTAACAAGCTGAACTGTCTGGAAATTTCACCTTCTTACTTTTAGAGTAATTCAAAGTTCTGGGATGGTATTTATGCAGGGTCAACGTTTCCTGGTTTCATTGTCAGTGATTGTCTATCTTGTGCAATGTTATCTATGCTTTGGTTTCCTGTTTTGGCTAATCTTGGATTATCCTTCCATAGTCTTCTCTCATCCTTATACGTCAATCTTCTCTTCTCTTTTCTTCGCCAATTCTATGAGTCTACTTTTTTTTCTCCTTTCCTTCTCTTCTTAACTTCTAAATCAGATCTTCCCTCCTCGTTCTCTTCTCATTTTCTTTACATTTTCCTCTCTTCTTGTGACTATTCCGCTCTCCGTTTTCGGATAAGCTCTCTTCTTTCACATTCTCTCCTCCTTCTCCATCTCTGACCCCATAACCCACGTTCTCTCAATAGTTCATCCCTAAACAAGCATTCCACTGTTTCCTGGATGTCATTGTCTCAATATTGCCCAGTTCTATGGCTACCTGGTGTAGTCCCCAGCAGCACTCCTGCCAGCTCCACTGTTGCATTGAAATCACCCATGAAGTTGATGTGATCGCCACTGAAAGAGGTTGAGGGGTCATCTCAGGACAGAAACCCCTTAATCGTCCAGTTTTCTGCCTCAGTAGAGCTGTCCCTCAGCTTTTTTAAGCAGCAGGTTGATCAAAGGTCAAGAAAGCTAGGTGACAAGTTGACAACCAGGTACCTGAATTGCTCACCCACTGAGAAACTTCATCATTACCAAGGACAAATGACACTTTTTTAAAACCATTTTGAGCATTTTTTGCCCCTTACTCAAGAAAAAAAGTTGTCTTGCTCCAAATGTCTCCTCTTGACCTTCTGAAAAGAGGGTCATATTTTGGGTTCTATTCTAAGTCAAGGAAAAAAAAACTAAACACATTTTGCTTCAAGCTGACTGGAGTTACTTGAAATTGTAAGGGTCAACTGTAAATTATGAAGGGGCTGTTGACCTGTTAGTGTTATGAGTCTTCATGGGAGAGCAGAACAGAGAATAGAAGAGGAGAGCAGAGGAAAGCAGAAGAGAGCGGAGGAGAGCAGAGGAGAGTAGGGGAGAGCAGAGAGCAGAGGAGAGCAGAGGAGAGCAGAGAGCAGAGGAGAGCAGAGGCAAGAAGAGGATAGCAGAGGCAAGCAGAGAGCAGAGGTGAACAGAGGAGAGCAGAGGATAACATATCAGACTGGAGGAGAGGAGTGTAAGTGAGAGAAGACGAGCATTGACGAGGACTCAAGGAGACTTAATGGGCACATCTATATCATGATGCAGGAACATTGTGACAACCTTGTGACAATGCAGCAATGTTGGTGTAAATTATGTAGAATTGTATGATAGACCCGAGCAACATCAAGATATATATAATGTTTAGCATGAGACAAGGTGGCAATGTTGTCCTAACGTTGTGAAAAAATCCCAATGGTACGATCATGTTGTGGCAACATTATTTCTAAAGTACAATGTATATTTCTACACAACAACAGATGAGCCCTACATCAATTAGCAATGTTGTGTTTACGTTGTGTGTCAGTGGAGAGAGTAGAGTAGAGTAGAGGAGGGTAGAAGAGAGTAGAGGAGAGTAGAGGAGATTATAATGGAAGAGAAGAAAGAAGCAGAGGAGAGCAGAGTTGAGCAGGAGGAGAGCAGAGAACAGCAAGGGAGAGCAGAGGCCAGAGTAAAGAAGTTTATTGAAGACGAGGCGTGGACAACCATTGATATAATAATCTTATCCTGAGCTAAGACTGTTCTGGAAATCAGTGTGTGGTAAATCACATTCGTCGGCCTATACGTAAAAAAAATTGACGTTATACTGAAGCCACCACTATTTAAAAGTATTTAACACCATAAAGTTAGATATCAAATTTTACTTTCACTATAGGCTATTGGTGTTCATGACAAGTAATCCCAAAGATACATGTAAGAAATCTCAAAAGCACACGTTCCTGTATATTGTGCAGGGAGGTTCGTCTGGAAAATGCGTTTATGTTGGGAATTTTTAAGTCTAGAATGACAGGGACTTCACAAAGGAGGTCTTCCTGAGTTGACAAAGATACATCTGTTAGGGTTACCCACAAAAATAACATACAGGAAAAGATGGGGGAGCCTCTATTTATCTGTCAATGGCCTGTCATTTTAGGGGAAGCTTAAAGGGTGCAATATGTGACTGAAATCTGTTGGGAAGTGGAGAAGAAGTGTGGTCTATATGATATTATGATGACAGTATATGAACTATATGACGGTGGTGTAGCCTAGTAAAGGGATGTATTTTCTACATCTGTCTGTCTCTCTGCAATCTGCTTGTCTAGCTGTTGTTGTTGTTGTTTTCTCTAGTTTCCTTTGTGATGTAGTCTGTCTGTCTGTGTTCGTGTCTTGCTGTGTATAATCACTGAATATTGCTATAAGTGTTAAAACACCTCCATCGGCCTTGTGGTTGACAGTAACTGTTGACATAATTTATGATTATCTGAATCTGTCTGTAGACCTATTTAGACTTTAATATTTCTTTCTGTCTCAGTGTGCATGTCTCTGCTTTCTTCTTATCCAGCTATTCAACTATATTTATAATCTATTCGAAACATACTCAAAATCATCATTGTCTATTTTCTATCCAATGCAACTAATGCAATACATGGTTTTGTACCTTCAGTCAAGTTTCAAGTTTTACTAGGTAGAATCTGATTCAATCTATCCTGTACTTTGAAATTGTCACACAGCTATCACCCATCAATAACAATTTAGCATTTCAAAAAGGTTTGTTTCAGCATTTAGACCGAATCGTTTAATCTTCTATCTGCATGGGTGATTTTAAAGTTTCTGTTACTGACAGTTTCTGGGTCTAATCTATCAAATGTCAAGTTTAACCATCTGTGCAGAGCTGCTGAGCAGTTTGTCTGTATTGGTTTATAAATTGCTGTGGAAAACACTGAACTGTTTCAATTTTTAGTGCAAACAATATATAATCATAAATGTTTGGAAACAGGAATCATTGGCCACTTTGTTCTTTAGAATTGCTTTGTCTATTCATCTATAAATGGTGAATTATATTTTAGACCCCAGAAAAGTTTTTGACAACGTTGAATGAAAGACTTCATCAATAAAGTCAAGGCATCATTTCACGTCAATCAGACCATGACAAGGAACACAATGGGCTAACTGTTCATGTCATATTTGAACTTCATAAGTTGAACAACAACATGCACACAATTCATCTGTTTGAATTCACAGAACAGCAATGGCAGCATTAAAGAGACTTCAATCATATACCTGACAGCTTCAGTAGTAGGCACACAGGTTGTGGCCTGTCCAGAGGAAGTACTTGAGAGTCTCAGGTAGTGCCAAAAAGGGTTCAGGGTGCTTATATAGAATGCCTGCCCTTTGGTGGTTCACAGAGAGCTAGAGAGGTCCTACAGAGTGCTTCTCAAGCTTGGTCCATGTTGTATGAAAATGGAGTGCCATAAGCATTAATTCACTAAATCATAAGCATTAATTCACTAAATCTAGGTTATATGATTCTTGACCTAAGTCAGGGCTCCTAACTAGGGTTCTGGGATGATTCTAAGAATTATAATATGATTATAATATGCCTTCGACGAGATATATTCGCAATGGTTGCACTCAAAAAATAGTCTTCACCTTTTCGGATGCAGATTTACAAATCAAAAGATGATTCCCTCCTCACCGTGCATTTCTACGAAAATACTGAAGAGGAGCAGCGACATATTGCAAATTGGTTTACAAGCAGGAGATTGCCAATTTGCCAGGAACACTGCACATGAGCCCAGAGATGGAGTTTACCCTGGAAGGAGCGATAGGATATCCTGTCAATGGGGTTTCATAACGTTAAGTCCTGGTGTGCTTTGGGGGACTCAGGTCCTAAGATGGTTCACAGATTTCCTAGGGAGGGCAAGGAGACCCATGGAGGACCTTTATGTGTGTGCGAAGGGTGTATAACGCGTGGTAACGCTGCCTAGTTATCTTGAGGTCATCAGTCAGTTGGTGGTCCCCTAAACACCCCAAAAGGGTTACCCCAAATAAAAAGAGTGACCTGAAAAGGGTGCCTGAGGGGAGCCCAAAAAAGACCCAAGGGCATAAGGGGTAAAATACAGAGGGCATGATGGTCCAACATCATGACATAGCCCAAGCCTCTACAGGACTCTGCCAAGGGGTTTCCAGGTCCCAGAATAAGGTCATATATGAAAGACAGATGCCCCACAGTCAGTGCCAGGGCTGTAGATGTCATACAGACAAGGTCATGTGACAAAGCCTTGTCATAAAGCCAATTCTATCTGTCTCTCTGGACTGAACTGGAGCCCTTATACTTAGTGTAAGGTATGGCCACGTCAACTCACAAAGACAAGTATTGGTCGTGCAGTATAAAGATGCTATAAATAACAAGCTCATTCCCCAAGATCTGACAATGTCTTGCCTGCTTATTATCCCAAGGTCAGATCATCTCACAAAGAAAGGAACAAGAAATAGTCCTCAGTGACACTGCTGTACAATATGTAAATGTCATATATGGAAAAGGTCCCGTGAGAATGCCTTTTCTCGAAGCAGCTCTGTCTTTCTAGAGGAGTCCCTATATTGTACTGAAGCATTGTCAGACTATATACCTCAGCTAGATTCAGGGAGACAAGGGAATAGTCCCCATATGAACTATGACCACTTGGTCACACTTAGCCCCCATGTCCATCAGATCCAATCTGGGGATGAATGGAGAAATGACTGAATACTATAACCTTTGACAGAAGCAAGCTGATGTGTGTAGGTTTATGATAGCCTTTTTGACAACATGGCAGCTCATGACAGTTCACAAAATACATGTCAAACACACGTCTAAAGCTGAAAGGAAGTTAGGATCGAATGACCAGCAAGCAAGAGAATGCACCAAGCCACCGTCACTAATGCCTGCCCAACAAAACACCTCAATTAACCCTGGGAGCGGGGCAGGTGCCTTGCCTTACCAATACCTTACCAATGCCTTACAAATACCCTTTGCCAGTACCCTTGGACTTCAATGGCAGCACAATATGGAACATGACCTGACCAGGCTGCTTCCATACGCAAGGCATTAGCCACAACACTGGAGTTGCACCATTTCCAATTAAGAAGGTACATGTATCACTAATTCACAACCTACCAAGGATAGATTTCATGATCTTTTAGATTTTAAAGATATATTCCAAGGCCGTCAAAAGAATTGTTGAGATTACTTTACAGCACCTGTTTTGGGCTCCTCCCCATTGATAGAATTTCATACACCATTGCCATGTTATACCATTCTTGAAAATGCACCCATTTCTATTGATAATGCATCCATGTCAAAGTGACAAGTCCTTCAGCATCTCAGATGTGGCGTCCAGGGCTGCATGTGCATGATGCAACAGGACACCTTGGGAACTTGGCAAAATCTTGGCAAAAATTTTACAAAATGGTGAGGTCAGATGCTGAGATTGCAAGATACCATCACTGCAATACGAAGCCTCCTTAGACTGCTGTCTTTACATCCCTTTTGCTGATGACATTTCAACATCCCTACGTGAGTGTATTTTTCCTTGCCCTCTATGCTTATTATTTAGTTTAGGCTAGAATTTAAGTAGACCTATAGGTAGGGGGGACCGGGGCACGTCGGACCTCAGGGCACATTGGACCATCCCAAATATATTTTTTTATAAAACATGCGCAGTTAAATCCAAATCCCAATGAAGAGACCTTTGGTGGTATTTGCCTTTCTAGCCAAAATTTTTCATGAGCATTGAAGGAAAAGTGTGAGTTCTATTTAAGGTTTCCTGATTTTCGGCATAAATGTGACCTTTTTCCAAGTCTCTATGGTAGGTTACCCTTCATAAAGTATGGGGGATCCAGTCAGACAGGTCTCATAAAAAAACTGAAACTATCAATACTTAAGAACAGTTTGATATAAGTTTCCCAAGTTCACATTCAACCTTGTTAGCGAGGCTTGCACATTTTCATAAGAGGTTGGGACGGGACAAGTTGGACCAGCATGGCTGGGGCACATTGGACTATTGTAAACTTGATTGACTGACAAAAAATAATCTGCAAAATGCCAGATGTGTATTTTTTACTTTTTTTTTTACATTATCTGGTTAAATATTCCGATATAATCATTCTGCAATGACACACAAGTGTGTGTTGTGATCTGTGAGAATAAAATGTGGTGTTTCCTTACTTTCTTCTACTTTCCTGGACTTTTATTCCATAGTCCAACGTGCCCCACATGGCGAAACTATTTTCAAACTTATTTTTCTCCACAACTATAGAAGGTAGATCGACTTGGTTTGGCATAAGGGTATTGTAGATGTTTAGAAGTCAGTCAGTAAAGAGATTTTTTCAAATATTTAGAGAAGTTTTTGATTGAGAGCCAAAAAATAAAAAAGCTGACCAACGTGCTCCGGTCTCCCCTACTCCGGGGACCCTGAGTTTAATTGCAAGTCGAACTGAAGTAATCAATCAATCAACCAATCTATATATCTATCTATCTATCTATTTATCCATCTACCTATCTATCTGTCTGTCTGTCTAGCTGTTTGTTTGTCTGTCTGTGTCTCTGTCTTTCCATACATATACATGTATAACTTCCTACCAACGTAAATACACTGTAAACGAAAAGTAAAATGCAGAGATTTGAGCCTTCACATTTAGATTCCATATAGCCTATTTATCAAAAGTGACATGAACGTGATTCATTTATTTCAACAAAAATTGAAAAACTTTTAACTTAACCTTGACACAATGTGTGGGCCACACACTCAATGGATGTACCCATTTGGTAATTGGTCAGACACGAAATTCTTCTGATTCTTTTGGTTGGGTGACCAACAGCAAAGAGGAGGAAACTGAACAATTATTGGAGGCAAATTATGTATCACTAAAATCTTGAGTATAGTGCATTTCATAGGGTGCATTGGCAGTACATATAAGGTAAATTTGACCCCTTGAACTTTGGGGGTTTTTAAGAAATTTGGCGGGAGTTTTACATCCTGCCAACATGCTATGGTCGCGTGCTGGAAGTGCAGCTCTTGACGAAAATGTATATAGCAAATAAGCCGCAATAATTCATAAAGTATGTATGTAGCATGCAAACAGTCATGGCCCTCGCTATATACACACTAGATTGGACCAAGATGTAGGGAGATGAAAGCCACCTCCACCCTGTAATTGGCCCTCTCGGATGAGATCCTTCATATCTCTGGAGCTCTTATAACTGTGTGGTAGAGCAAAAAAAATGCATAAAAATCACAAGAAAAAAATTTGCAAAAAAGCCTTTCAACTACAAAAAGAAAATAAAGCAGTAAAATATGTTTAAGTCAGTAGATAAAAAAGGACCGTTACACCATGAAAAAGAAGTCAGTTTTCTTTTCTTTCCTCATTTTTTCTTCTCCCTTTTTATGATCTCTTTTTTATTCCAGAGTCATTACATCAAGCACACCAGATCCCTATACTTGATATACTTGATAAATTTGTGGATTCATATTTTATGGTGACATCTCCAGCATACCTAATCACAGCAACATCTAGCACCTTTTGACATGCCAAAGGCATTTGATGCAGTTGTTTGCAGACACTGAAATCAGTGAAAGACCATTTATATTCATTTTATTCATTTGAAGGAATTTCTCATATCAAATTGGCACTTGCTTGTAATAGAGAGATGACCCTGGTTGGAAGTTCCACCCTTGGAGTCACTATATAGTTACAGCTTTGGAAAAACTCATCATAAAAATAAAGAACTTCACTGCAAATGGAAGCCCTCCTCCTTACATCAAATGTCATTTTCCTGAAATAAAAGCTATATCCTTTAAAATATAGCCATCTGATAGAATTATTTACTAAAGCTGCAAAGGGCCCCGCACAAAAGTGCAAATTGTCCCAACATACAAGTGCTATCTCTCTTGGGTCCATGCCTCAAGCATAACTCTTGAGTCCCTGTTCTCACCAGCCTCTTCAAATGTTGCATGTGCCACATCACTGACATTTAATTGTCTTGCAATAGCAGCTGTAATTCCTCCCTTCTTTGAAAAATACCTTCATTTGACTCCTTTCCTGTCAACTTTTGATCACTGTGCAGAATTAGGTCATCTGCTTTCTGTCAGGCCATCCAGGTGGCCACTTAGGGCAGGCACACTCACAAGTGCTGCCACACTATGCCTCATAAATACAAAGACAATTACTTTTCAAAACCCAATCTGACATTTTACATCAACAAGAGAGGTGGCACTTTTATATTTGAATTTTATGCATGCTGTATGGTACAAAGCCTTACAGCTGAAGTCAAAAGGACAGCTTCAGAAGTGGTTGAGTATGTCATGATCCCCAGCTGACAAAAACTGGTGAGTTATCACGTGAAATTGCCCCTCAGTTATCACGTGGAAAACTGATAGGTTATTGCAAACGCTAACCACGTGATTTTGTCACCAGTTAACCACGTGATTTTCTGGTGAATATCTTCACCAGTTAACCACGTGATTTTCTGGGGGGCAATCTTCACCAGTTAACCACGTGATTTTCTGGGGGGCAATCTTCACCAGTTAAAATTATTTGAGAAGAGGCAAAATCTCCAACTGGTTAACTTGGCTCTTCATCAAGCCAGTCAACTTGGACTGTTTCAAGCAATATCTTGGGCTTTCAATGGCTGCGGGGCTGAAGTAAAACCACAAGAACTTGCTGAAAATTTGTCACAACCAGTGTGATGCAGTGAGTCTCTTTTCAGTCTTCTTAATGGGTTACCAGAATCAAGGATTGTAGTCGTACATGATTCACATTTCTGATAACTAGTCTTTTGTAATGATATCCAATATGTGCTCCTTTTTGAGATAATGAGTTTCATTCCGCCATATACTGTGCATTAATTCAGATTTAGAAATCATAATCATTTGTTTAATTAGTTTAAACTCAGTTAAAGTAAACTTAGTGCGGAACTCGGTAAACAGCTGTGTTTCTAGTACAGGTGTCTCCATCTATATTTCTGGAAGGCAATCTTCACCAGTTAACCACGTGAAGAAAAACATGTGATAACTCTCAGTTATGTCATGAAGGTAGTCAAGTGATAATCTGGTGAAGTTCATCACGTGAAGAAAAACATGTGATAACTCTCAGTTATGTCATGAAGATGGCCAAGCGTTAATCTGGTGATATTCATCACGTGGTTATCCCATGAAAATGTGGGAGTTTTTCTCACGTGAACACAAACACGTGATAACTCTCAGTTATGTCATGTTCACCAGTTTCCCCCCATGTTTATCACGTGAACTTCACGTGCATTGTCAGCTGGGGATGTTATACACAGTTTGATACAGGCAAAGCATGACATGTTCAGTGGTTCCTGAGTCTATCCTTTTGACTC
The DNA here is from genome assembly GCA_026936325.1 of Platynereis dumerilii. Lineage (NCBI taxonomy): Eukaryota > Metazoa > Annelida > Polychaeta > Phyllodocida > Nereididae > Platynereis > Platynereis dumerilii. The sequence goes on along the minus strand of JAPTHN010000001.1, from coordinate 85,373,283 downwards.
TAGCTGTAATGCCCATTTATATGCTTATCAGTTCTGACCACCATGTCCTTCTTCACTGTCATATTCAGGGGCACACATACAAGCCTAAATGGCTCAAATACGCACTTGCAACAGGTTTTCAACAACTTATATAAATGTTAATATAAAATCTTTAAATAGCAGTCTTCTCTGTAATATAATTGGAAGTCAAAGAGAAATCCCCCACAGTACAAACACACGAATCATGTTGAATTGTTTTGGAGATTGATCCCTTTCATGAATGGAAGCTTCCTCAGAAAATAAAAGCTTAACTTGCTATTAAATCTTGGACCAAAACAATTATTAAATATCATAACAAGAAGTCATTCCTCTTTTTGATATACATTGTATAGAAATTCCACAAAAAAAAAACTCTTAACAAAAATTTAAAAAAGTAAACAAATTGGATCATTTTAGACTACCGTACCTCCCCAACTATATTTGTGCTAAATGTCGGGAATTCTAAATATAGAAATGGAAACTTTCAAGAAAACCACCGAAATTCCAAGCAATTATAAAGACAGTAATTATCTCTTTGAACGCTTGAATGTGTGCAAGAATGTTATCACACTTGCATTCAGTGTTCAGGCTGTCAAGGTATTTAATGAATAATGTGGATCTTTTTAAACTGCCAAAATTATCTTTATAAGTGCTTATGGAGGGGATGAAAGAAAGAAAATTGACGAATATTCTAAAAGAAGAAAGTGACAAAAAGTGACAAAAAGCTCCATATCTGGCAGTCACCATCCTGTGCTACATGCAGCGATGAGGTGACAGACCATGTTGGATGATTCAACATACCCCATAAATAAAGTGTGAAATATCTACATCATTTGACTGCTTGCTGAGTATGTAAAAAGTACGTTGCTGCTAAGTTATTCCATTTTACGTAGTCAATTCAGGTAAATAATTGCAAACGGATGCCAGTCAGACCTTTAGTGCATTTTCTGCTAATGGTTTCCTATGAAACTTTCACCTTATAATTTACACTCAAATGATAGGCTCTCTACACATAAAAGCAAACCAGATTGGATGCTAAATACGTAAAGGCTTAAAAACGTCATCAGCAAGTGATCATTTTATGTCCTTTTTATCTATGTTTATATTGTGCACTTCTTTTATCCCTTTTTATTTCTCTATATAAGTGCAATGAAGTGAAATCCATGACAGAGCATAAATGTATTTATTGTCTTTCCATACACCAATCTGTAAGAACTTGTCATTACATATCATTTGCTCTAAATTATTCAAATTTGTCCCCCAAAATGATTTGAATCACTTCACATGTAAGCTCAGGTAGATTTGTGGATCATGTTAGTTGTTAAAGATCTACCCAATAATTTTTATTTCTTCATCTTTTTACTATTCAATAATTCATTTTCAACATGTAATTTCATGCAATATTCTTTAATTCTTACCCTATTCAAGTTTTTTAAAATAAAGTTTCAGCTTTTATGCAATAAATGCATGGAATGGCCTTTTGAAATGGTAAAAATGAATAGAAAATACATGAAAATGTCAATAAAGGCAAATAAAAAGTCTTAGAAATAAAGGGTAAATGTAAAAGGGGAGGGGGCAAATAAATGGGAGTTCGAAGGGAAATGTAAAAGTTATTAAATATGATCACAAGCGGTAAACATCTGAGGGGGGATTTTGATTTGAAGTGGCAAACATGTTGCAAATTAACAAAAGTGTATAAATTAGCCTAGAATGACCTGGAATGGCCCAGTAATGTGAAAAGAGCAAATACAGAGTAATATTTTGTAAAGGTAACAGCTTGTAAAACTTGTTGCCAGGTAAAGATAATTATTGCCTGTGAATGAAGAATTTAGTAGCATTAAATGATAGCAGTAGTTAGTAAAATGGAGGAGGAGGAGGCTCAGGAGGAGGCTCAGGAGGAGGCTCAGGAGGAGGCTCAGGAGGAGGCTCAGGAGGAGGCTCAGGAGGAGGCTCAGGAGGAGGCTCAGGAGGAGGCTCAGGAGGAGGCTCAGGAGGAGGCCATGGAAGAAGAGGCTGTGGAAGAGGAGGCAGTGGAAGAGGAGGCTACAGAAGAGGAGACAGTGGGAGAGGAGGCTGTGGAAGAGGAGACGGTGGGAGAGGAGGCAGTGGAAGAGGAGGCTAAGGAAGAGGAGGCTACGGAAGGGGAGGCTGTGGAAGAGGAGGCTGTGGAAGAGGAGACAGTGGAGGGGAGGATGTGGAAGAGGAGGCAGTGGGAGAGGAGGCTGTGGAAGAGGAGGCTGTTGAAGAGGAGGCTACGGAATCGGAGGCTAAGGAAGAGGAGGCTGTGGAAGAGGAGGCTATGGAAGAGGAGGCTGTGGAAGAAGAGGCTAAGGAAGAGGAGGCTGTGGAAAGGAAGCTTTGAATGAGTAGGGTGTGGAGGAGGAGGCTGTGAAAGAGGAGGCCGTGGAAGAGGAGACAGTTGGAAAGGAGGCTGTGGAAGAGGAGACAGTAGGAGAGGAGGTTGTGACAGAGGAGACAGTGGGAGAGGAGGCTGTTGAAGAGGAGGCTACGGAAGAGGAGGCTGTGGAAGAGGAGGCTACGGAAGAGGAGACAGTGGGAGTGGAGGCTGTGGAAGAGGAGGCTACAGAAGAGGAGGCTGTGGAAGAGAAGGCTGTGGAAGAGGAGACAGTGGAGAGGAGGCTGTGGAAGAGGAGACAGTGGGAGAGGAGGCTGTGGAAGAGGAGGCTACAGAAGAGGAGGCTGTGGAAGAGGAGGCTTAAGAAGACGAGACCGTGGGAAAGGAGGCTGTGGAAGAGGAGACACTGGAAGAGGAGGCTGTGGAAGAGGTGGCTATGGAAGAGGAGGCTGTTGAAGAGGAGGCTACAGAAGAAGAGACAGTGGGAGAGGAGGCTACAGAAGAGGAGACAGTGGGAGAGGAGGCTGTGGAAGAGGAGGCTATGGAAGAGGAGGCTGTGGAAGAGGAGGCTAGGGAAGAGGAGGCTGTGGAAGAGGAGGCTATGGAAGAGGAGACAGTGGGAGAAGAGGCTGTGGAATAGGAGGCTGTGGAAGAGGAGGCTGTGGAGGAGGAGGCTGTGGGAGAGGAGGCTGTGGAGGAGAAGGCTGTTGAAGAGGAGGCTGTGGAAGATGATGCTGTGGAATTGGAGGCTGTGGAGGAGGAGGCTGTGGGAGAGGAGGCTGTGGAAGAGGAGGCTGTAGAAGATTATGCTGTGAAAGAGAGGGCCGTGAAAGAGGAGGCTGTGGAAGATGATGCTGTAGAGGAGGAGGCTGTAGAAGAGGAGGCCGTGGTAGAGGAGGATGTGGAGGAGGCCATGGAAGAGGAGGCTGTGGAAGAGGAGGCTGTGGAAGAGGAGGTTGTGGAAGAGGAGGATGTAGAAGATGAGGTTGTGGAAGAGGAGGATGTAGAAGAGGAAGTTGTGGAAGAGGAGGTTGTAGAAGAGGAAGTTGTGGAAGAGGAGGTTGTGGAAGAGGAAGTTGTGGAAGAGGAGGATGTGGGGGAGAATGCTGTGGGAGAGGAGGTTGTGGAAAAGGAGGATGTAGAAGACGAGTCTGTGGAAGAGGAGGTTGTGGAAGAGGAGGATGTAGAAGAGGAGGATGTGGAAGAGGAGGTTGTAGAAGAGGAGGTTGTGGAAGAGGAGATTGTGGAAGAGGAGGAAGTGAGGGAGAAGGCTGTGGAAGAGGAGGCTGTGGAAGAGGAGGCTGTGTAAGATGATGCTGTGAAATTGGAGGCTGTGGAGGAGGAGGCTGTTGGAGAAGAGGCTGTGGAAGAGGAGGCTGTGGAAGATTATACTGTGAAAGAGAGGGCCGTGACAGAGGAGGCTGTGGAAGATGATGCTGTGGAAGAGGAGGCTATTTAAGAGGAGGCTGTGGTAGAGAAGGATGTGGAGGAGACCATGGAAGAGGAGGCTGTGGAAGAGGAGGTTATGGAAGAGGAGGTTGTGGAAGAGGAGGATGTAGAAGAGGAGGTTGTGGAAGAGGAGGTTGTAGAGGAGGAAGTTGTGGAAGAGGAAGTTGTGGAAGAAGAGGATGTGGGGGAGAAGGCTGTGGGAGAGAAGGCTGTGGAAGAGGAGGATGTAGAATACGAGTCTGTGGAGGAGGAGGTTGTGGAAGAGGAGGATGTAGAAGACGAGTCTGTGGAAGAGGAGGTTGTGGAAGAGGAGGATGTAGAAGAGGAGGTTGTGGAAGAGGAGGATGTAGAAGAGGAGGTTGGTGATGAGGAGGATGTAGAAGAGGAGGTTGTTGGGGAGAAGGCTGTGGGAGAGGAGGCTGTGGAAAAGGAAGACATAGAAGACGAGTCTGTGGAAGAGGAGGTTGTGGAAAAGGAGGATATAGAAGAGGAGGATGTAGAAGAGGAGGTTGTAGAAGAGGAGGTTGTGGAAGAGGAGGTTGTGGAAGAGGAGGATGTGAGGGAGAAGGCTGTGGAAGAGGAGGCTGTGGAAGAGAAGGATGTAGAAGAGGAGGCTGTGGAGGAGGATGTTGTGGAAGAGGAGGATGTGGAAGAGAAGGATGTAGAAGACGAGTCTGTGGAGGAGGAGGTTGTGGAAGAGGAGGATGTAGAAGACGAGTCTGTGGAAGAGGAGGTTGTGGAAGAGGAGGAGGTAGAAGAGGAGGTTGTGGATGAGGAGGATGTAGAAGAGGAGGTTGTGGAAGAGAAGGTTGTAGAAGAGGAGGATGTAGAAGAGGAGGTTGCGGAAGAGGAGGTTGTAGAAGATGAGTCTCTGGAAGAGGAGGTTGTGGAAGAGGAGGATGTAGAAGAGGAGGTTGCGGAAGAGGAGGTTGTAGAATAGGTTTTGAAAGAGGGGGATGTGAGGGAGAAGGCTGTGGAAGAGGAGGTTATGGAAGAGGAGGATGTAAAAGAGGAGGATGCGAGGGAGAAGGCTGTGGGAGAGGAGGCTGTGGGGGAGAAGGCTGTGGAAGAGGAGGCTGTGGAAGAGGAGGCTGTGGAAGAGGAGGCTGTAGAAGAGGAGGTTATGGAAGAGGAGTTTTTAGAAGAGGAGGCTGTGAGGGAGAAGGCTATGGAAGAGGAGGTTGTGGAAGAGGAGGTTGTGGAAGAGGAGGATGTGAGGGAGAAGGCTGTGGAAGAGGAGGCTGTGGAAGAGAAGGATGTAGAAGACGAGTCTGTGGAGGAGGATGTTGTGGAAGAGGAGGATGTAGAAGACGAGTCTGTGGAAGAGGAGGTTGTGGAAGAGGAGGAGGTAGAAGAGGAGGTTGTGGATGAGGAGGATGTAGAAGAGGAGGTTGTGGAAGAGAAGGTTGTAGAAGAGGAGGATGTAGAAGAGGAGGTTGCGGAAGAGGAGGTTGTAGAAGATGAGTCTCTGGAAGAGGAGGTTGTGGAAGAGGAGGATGTAGAAGAGGAGGTTGCGGAAGAGGAGGTTGTAGAATAGGTTTTGAAAGAGGGGGATGTGAGGGAGAAGGCTGTGGAAGAGGAGGTTATGGAAGAGGAGGATGTAAAAGAGGAGGATGCGAGGGAGAGGAGGCTGTGGGGGAGAAGGCTGTGGAAGAGGAGGCTGTGGAAGAGGAGGCTGTGGAAGAGGAGGCTGTAGAAGAGGAGGTTATGGAAGAGGAGTTTTTAGAAGAGGAGGCTGTGGTAGAGGAGGATGTGGACGAGGCCATGGAAGAGGAGGCTGTGGAAGACAGGCACCTGTAAAGAGTTAGACCCAGGATTGTCAGGAAGCACCAAGACTGGATGAATGCATTTTATTCACTAAATTTAAACTAATAAGCAGTTCAGTTTAAAATACAAAGCATTTGAAAGTATCGCACCTTTGCTTTAGAAGTTTAGATGGTGGTACTTCAAAGGTATATAGCTCCATAGCCCAGGCGGCGGAGGAGGAGGATGGGGATTGGAGAGGAGGAGCAGGTCTCAGGAGTCCCAGGAGGATGCTGTGAAAGAGGTTGTGGAAGCTGAGGAGGGCAAGGAGCAAGAGCGAGAAAGGCAAAAGGAGCAAGACAAAGTTGACCAAGATCAAGGTGAGCAAGACCAAAGTGAGCAAGACTAAGATTAAGGCAAGCAAGACCAAGGAGAGCAAGAAGAGCAAAAGCGGAGCAAGATGAGGCAGAAGAGGAGAAGAGGGGGCAGGGGGGGATCAGGAGGAACATTATAGGAGCAGGAATAACAAGAAGAGCGAGAGGATGAACAACAGGAGGAGCAGGAGGAAGAGCAGCAAAAGGTCCAAGTGGAGAAAATAGTACACGTATATATATTCTCCCTGTACTGGCACCTATTCCGCTTTAAAACTTCACTGCTTACTTTAACACATGTAAATATACAGTTACTTATGTACTTACTTATTTTTTCAATGGTGCATATTTACGACCACATATATTTGGCCCTTGGAGCAATTTCCAAGGCATTGGAAGATGCATTCCTAAAATTATTGCTTATCTTTTATCGCTGCCACAAAATTAAGTGAGTTTCATGGAAGGCAGGAGAAACTGAAAGAGGAACGGGACTCAAACATAAGATAGCAGAACCACAAGAGTAACGGCGAGCCAGGCAGGTGTATTAATTTCAAGAAATGAAAAGAAATTACAAGAAAATATAATAAAAAAGTGGCTGAAAAAAAGGAGTAAAAAGATGAGATGCAGAAAAAAAAGAAAAGTTAGTTCCAAATTGTGCACGGTCCTTCCACAGACTGCCCGAGCGTAAACAACTGCTGAGATTTATGTAAATTCAGCATATTTTGACAAAAATGTAAGCGCATTATAAGATGGAGAGCATCGTTAATTCTGACGGTCCCAGATTTTGATACACTCTGTATTGTGCTCCGATTCATTTTAGCCATTACTGACACAAATTAACTTATAACAGCTTGGAGGCTGCTCTGCCTGTACGGTTTCAAACTCTGAGTGGAGAACTCAAAATTTTCAGTGGACCTTCATGAGCAAACTCCCAGCTGGATGTCATTGAATGAGAAAGTTAATTGGCAGCCCCTTTGTATCAGTGTCTGTGCTTGGCAAGTAAAAGATCCCTCATGTGGTGTATGTGTTACATGTTGAGGACTCACGCTCTCTCTCTCTCTCTCTCTCTCTTATCTCATCAATCAACCATTAAGAGCGTCCAGAACTGGACTTAGAGTGCCACATTTAGGGGGAACTGGGGCACATTGGGACGCGGGGCACTGTGGGACGATGGGGTTTTCTTGGATCCTTGCTAGGTATATGATATGGTAGTGCCATCATATCTTGTAATTTCACATCCTGATGTTTCCATGGTTTTATAGACAAATTACAGCCACATGCAGAAGTATGGCGAGCGAAAGTTTGTTTTTCCTACTACTAAAGTAAATATGGACGGGTTAAATTCAAATCATTCTGTGCACAAACCATGAACAATGAGGCTTTCTCAGTGCTTGTATGAATTTTATATATCGTAATGAACAGTTATGAATTGCTATCGTGATAAACACAATCACTGGTGTCCGAGAAATTAGCATTTGGGTGTAAAAGTCATATCGGGGCTCATTGGGACTGTGAATTCGAGGCACATTGGGACGCACTTAATATTGCAGAATTTAAGTGTCCAAGGCAACTGAATGACCTGGGAGAGCACACAACAGGTATTCAGGCCACAGGTCAATTCCACAGAAGTGTACCACTTATAGCATTTTTTAAAATCTTAATGATCATCAAATGATTCAGAGTAACAAACCAGTATGGTCTCTACTGCGCAAAACAAGTTAAATTTTGCAGATATCATGTTCCGTTTGGAAATAATCAACATTTTTGTAAAATCTGTTCAGATTTTTAGGCAAAAAGAAGATGGAAAGAAGCAGCTGCTTATTATCTTCTTACTGATCACACATACATCACAGAAAAGCAAAGTCATGTTTTTCTGGTTTGCAAAGGTACTGGGCAGTTGTTTTGAAAACATATTTACTGACACTTATGTTGAAGACGATTCACACTTCATTTATGTAAGACATTGCCTGTACATTGTCCCGAAGTCACGCTCAAACATGATAAATTGATCTCACTCAGTGAATTATCTGTTTTCAGTCAACATTTTGTCATTGCTATCTAGTACGAAGTGACAGATAGCAGGACATGAATTGCCTTGAAGGTTATTCACACTCGTTTGTATGACAAATGGTGTGTAAACTTTGTCCCGTCAGTCACGCTGAAACGCGATAAATTGACCACAAGCATCTTATTACTTATTCTTGTTGATTTAATCTTTATTATTTTGTGCAAAATTGCACATAAATGAATGTGGATTGTCCTTTTTAATTTCCAATAATTCTTAGGACAAAAAAAGTACTGAAATCCTGTGCCTAAAGTCACAAAAATCTCACTTGGACCATCGTAAATTTTTTGATGATGGAAGACTTGTTACTGAGCTGTATGCCAGGGTCTATTAATGTTGAAAGGAATATAAGAACATAACGGTAAGGTAAGTTTATATGGAATACAGATTGAGCAACTCATAAATATAAATTTTTGAGAGTAGATTTCATGTCATCAATAATAAAAACAACCAAATGTTTCACAACGCCTGAACTAATTGTACAGACTCATATCAGTTGGTACAGCTTAGATAAAATCATGTTTTCATGCCAGAGTAATAATTATTTCAGTGCAGATTTTCATATTGTAAGTTGGTTAGTCAGCTCAGTTGGTAGCACCCTGAGCTGCCGATCACTGCATGGGTGCAGAGTCACGCTCATTTCTCTCCCATTCAATTTTGCCCATGTCTCCTATCCTAATTAGTCTACCAAGCACAAAATTAAAAGATGAGATTCGGTCATTAACCTGTACCGTATACGATGTTAAAGTGTATCATCAGAGATGCTCATTTGACAAATGCAACTGAGTGAAGGATACGGAAAGGCCAATAAAACAATCTTATATTGCTGTTAATGGCTATCACTATTATTTTAGATGTAAACTATCATCAGGTTTATGAAGTTTAGGTCAAATTTGTTTTAATATATTACTGCAAATATATACAATATCTCATGTCTGTTTATCTCAAAATTTGCTATCTTGAACCTATAAAATGTATTACATTGATAATGCATACTTTTCTGATGAATCATTGTGTTACCATAACAGCATATTTTATCAATAATATGAATCAAAAATCTTTTATTAAATACTTCTGAGATACTGTCCCATCAGTCACAAAGAGGTGTCCCATCAGTCACAAGATGAATGAGGTGCTGCTGGAGAACAATTGATCCACCAGTCTAAATGTGGGCCTGATTTGAAAGCTTATCTCAATACAATTACAATGCACTATGACAATAAGGTGTGGCATGTGAACTGAGATAGTAATTACAAGTTCAGTAAACTGAAAAAAAGCGGTGGTCAAAAAAGTCCCATCAGTCACAAGAGCATATTTGACCTCATATCAAAACTAAGAATCAAATTCAAGGGATGTTTTTATAATTTTTTGCAACTTTATGGACACAGCAACAAAATGGCACAACAGCAATACCTTCCTCTGATTCCTTCTAGTAAATTTTGACTACTATTAAGATGGAAAATACATTAATTGTCCCAAAGTCACGGTGGAATTGACCCACAGTGAATAGAGATATAGTGGATTACCATGCTCTGTGAACAAATTTGTCGCAAAGCACTGTGTTACTTTCATAGATGTCCACACCCAGGACAGTTTATGTTAAATGTTTAAAACTGTTTAAAGTTATGAACTATTGGCACTACAAGTAAAGGTGTTAATATGAGGTTATACCATGGGTGGAGGCAGTATATCCCTGGTATAGTCACCCAAGATCCAGTATATCCCGAGACCCGAAGGGTCAAGGGATATACGGGGTCGAGGGTGACTATACCAGGGATATACTGCCGCAACCCATGGTATAACCTTTTTATCCCATGTCTTTTTTTTAAAATACTTTTATTTTATATCAATATGAATCAGTTTGAAGCACTCAATGTGAGTGCAGCTGTGCTACAACAAAAATCAATACTCTTAATTGGCAGCACTTAATTGCCTTAAATCACAACAATCAGCAAATATGCTGGTATCTACATGCTAATAAGCATGATATACAGGGGCACTGTTGTCTTTTGATTGGTCAGTTCCAGTATATCCCTGTTAATCTCATTATCTTTCAGTATATCCCTGCTGGCTAATTAGCCAAAGGAATTTGATTGGTTGAACTAAATATATCCCTGTTTCTTTCTGTTGTATTTCCCTCTCTCAATCTGTATTGACCAGGGAAAAGCTCAGTATGAGGGACAAAAGTTGGCTAGACATGGGATAATGCACTGTATATTGTCTTACGCACTACTTATATGTGATATCTATTGCACATGGAGTGTTAAAATGATTTTTTAATTGATGTCCCAATGTGCCCTGGCTGTGCCACGCCGGGGCACATTGGGACAGTCATTTTTACGACTCTCTGGCTGCAAAAGGGTAGGTGCAGTCTAGTTTATTATGCCTTGCATTTAAGCTCAATAGTTTTGGTGATATTCATGCAAACTTCTGAGTTCTTCAGTGCTTTCAGCATTGAGCAAAATTAATAGACGTTAAAAGCGTCCCAATGTGCCCCGGTTCCCCCTACTATATCTATATCTATATATATTATATATCCATTTCATCATTGAAACAAAATTGTCTCTCACTTCTATGAAATTTTCTGAAACAGCTGAAAGGATAAAATGTATTCAGCTTAGCAGCATTGAGCGATTTTAACCAAGAAAGTTTAGACTTGAGCAAAGACCGATTGACTGATAGGAGCGGCTTAATTTTCATAATTCTGCAGCTTCACATATCATTTGTGTCCAGGTCACAGAATGATGAGCAACTGTTTTAGGTGGCTAATATTTACACTAAAAAAATCAGTGAGTCTTAAAACCATCCATGTGCACAAACAATTTTGTATGCATGGCAAACCATGTACCTGATGCAAGAAAACTCTAATTTTATGCCAATAAGAAGGTTTCTTCAACTGTCTGAAAACCATTCCAGGTTGGCACTTTCATTCATTATTCATAGACATAAAAAGCATCAAGAATTTTTAAAATATTAAAATCGATGTAAACAAACAAACTTTCATTCACGCTTTTTCTATCTTTTACGAATGAGTGACAGTCAAGAGTGTCTATGCTGACGGAGTTGTATGTGTAAGATCAAATACTGTATGAAACTCAGACATGCTCAGCTTTCAATTAAATGCATTCTTTAGAGCCTTTTCGGGCGGATTGGTTTTACTGAAGTGGAACAATTCAGCAATTAAAGCTGAGGCAAAGCATTATGTCTAACTATTGGCCCAAAGGTCTGGGGTTCATTTCCTTCTTCCTACAGTAAAAAAAAAACCCAGATAATTCACTCTGGTCATGTATACAACATATATATTACATAACTATAAGATCTGATTTTAAAAAACATGTGCACAGATATATTGTCATGTAACTCTCACAGAAGAATCATTTTCTAATAGTTCTGCTTACCCCGTAATTTTCGATCAGACATTACATTTGTTTTGACAAAGCATGGCTGATTACCAATTAAGGTTGATTAATTAAGGCAAACGCTTAAGTCCTAATTTAAAGGCAATGTTCAATGAATAGGTCTGTCTCCATATGGGATTACGACGGGTATTATCGGAAGGTGGCACTACGTTAAGGGGGGAGGGCTATTTTTGTCTTCAGGGAAGCCCACCAAATTACATATTATCTAGTTTGTTTGCAAAGTAAGTGAAATCCTGTGACCAACAGTTAATGATAATCTGGTTTTTAACACGTCATAATCCCCCAATCTGTATGATAACAATACACTTTTCTGTTGAACTGCTGTTTTTGAGAACATAATCAATACAGTGTAGCTGAACCAAACAATCAAACATTCAACAAACACACTCATTAAATTAGACTCCTTGGCTTGGTCAACCACACCAATCACCTTGTTGAAAGGCAAAGGTGATTCCATCAGAGCTCCTATTGCTTGGAGACACCACCTGTACATAAATTCAGAATTACAAATGGAGACAGACCTATAAAGCTGAGCATGCAGATTATGCAGAAGATGTGGAATGTCATTGCAAGGTAGCATTTATTTAAAGAGAATATGGCACAGAAATGTATGCTTTTAAGATCTAAATGTTTTAAAATGTCTTTAAATCTGACATCTACAATTTCTTATATGAACTTATAACAGTAAACCTCAGATTTATCCAAACTGCCATGAATCACATTAATTTGAAGGAAGATATAGGCCTATGTTTGAGCTGTATAAAAATATACCTGCTCTAAATGCAGAGGAAGACCACCTGATGCACATATGAAATATTTTTGTCAAATTATCTTTCTGATAGATCAAAAAAATATTCCGTTCCATATTTTACATGACATGGGGCCACGATCCATCAAAAAAGGGTATTTTCAACATCAAAAAAGGGTATTTTAAACATGATTATAATTTGTGACATAAACTAGAGTGGAACCTCAAATAAATCTTTTTACACTTGACAAAAAGTGTACAGAAAAAAATTAACAACACTTTTTTCAGAAGGTGAAAAAAAAAGTTCCACAGAATAGTTTTAAATGTGTTGCTTGGAGCTGGAAAGATAAATTAAAGTAGGTTATGAAAGTTTTTACAAATTTCCAATTCCAAAAACATATACATAACAAAGTAAAGATCAATTTCAGAAGCAGGTCCAAAGAAAAAGTGCTAATCCTATGTAACTACCTGTACATAGGCCTACACCTATATTTGTGTTTTATTTGTGTGTTTCTCCTTCACTCACAATTTCAGTCTGAGCTTGTAATGGCTTGTAATTAAAACACCATTAACCTTAGTCTGTAAACTCTTTGCACTGGTAAATGAAGAAAAACTCTGAAGAAAAAGTAATGACACTTGTTGGGATTAGAGTCCAATATTTGGTCAGGTGAAAGATCTCACAACAATCTTTACCTTATTTTACTTACAATTTGTTCGACCCATAAGTAACTGAGCGAAGTACAGCAAAGAAAATTGGCAGCCCTGAGTCTCAGACATGTCTAAAGTACCTGCTTCCATGTTGTAATACATTTTCATCTCATCGGCTGATTGTCCATGTTGACGCAGTGCCGCACACAGTTTGGTTGAGGATAGACACTAGAAAGCGGAGCCTAAACTTACAAAGGTAGGTCAATATATTGGCCTTCAATTTAAAATTCAACAACTCTAAGAAAATAGTTTAATAAATGTCCCTATGTACTGCTGGCATGGGTGTTGTTTCTTCCCATGTCAATATATCTTTTGATGATTTTGATAAATTAGCTCTTTAACTTTCTGCTCTCCTGTAGTGCCTACTTCAAGTTACAACAAAGTGTTATTTCCAATAATGATAACCACATAACTTATAATTTCGAAATAGGAAGTGGAATTCTAACTAATTGATAAGAAATTACTATCATTCGTATTTCTCTACTTTGATCATTATAACAGTGATTTGTTAATTCTAACAAGTTTATACTTCCTCTATGATAAGGAAACTCTTAATGATCATTTTGTGTCAAAACATCTTAAAGGTTCCATTAACTAAATATGTACAGATCAAAATGGATAAGAGAGTAAGTGATATCAACAATAAATATATCACAAAGAGCTTTCTATAATGTTCACACTTTTAATTGAAATCTTTGTCAATATATGAATTGCATAGAAGATACTGTGTACACCTAACCGTACATTGGGAAAACAAAGAATGAAAGACATTATTAATTGGTGATAAGCAGGGAAAATAGAGCTCTTTATTGTGACATTGCCAAACTCATCTTTAAAATCTAGGAAATGCTAGCTATCTCGTTACTCCTAGGTAAAATTTCAGAGTTCATGATTTATAATATTTAAATGTTTAGAATCATTCTAATAGAATGTATCTGAATGATTACAGAAATCTTCAAAAGCAGTTATTTATGGAGACACAAAAATATTTCATTGGAGATTTTCATGAGTATTCACTTGCAGTTTTGGAGGTGTTATGATAATTTCTCCCTCAACTGTATTATTATAAGGCATGTTTTTTTTTAACCAACATCAAGTACACGTGATTATGGTCATAAACCAAAGTTTCTCAGCTACACATATATAGCTTGGGTATATAAATACAACCTGCATGAGAAAGCTCAATTGAAGCTGAGCAGTGCACTGCCCAGGAGCAATTGAACAGGAGCACGAGCATGGCCAGGGCCAATTGAGCTCAATTGCTACAGGACCAATTGTAACATTGTAGAGTTGCCAATGTTGCAAACTAGGAACATCCCAACTCACGCTATAGCAATAGACTATAATGGTAGCTATAGGGTAATATATGCAAAATGCATGCCCTTTTGCCTCTCTGGGCTTCCTTAGTTTTTTGCATGTCTGACGCCACTTGCCCACCCCCCAATGCCCTCCTAACTCTCCGCCCATTAAAACTACCCATAATGGACCTTGGGCTAGCAATTTTCCGATTGACTGTCCGCACTCAGATGCCCTAACAACCTCCTTCCTTCACAAAATTGTCTCCAAGCAGGTTAATAAATGATTATGAATCTGGTTAACATATTCTAGCAAAGCTGAGCATGAGGTGATTTTGTGGCTTGTCCTGTTACTGGTTGTCCTTCGTGGGTCAATTCATCAGGATGCTTGTTGTGAGCAAGGAGAGGAAATACCATTGACTCCTTGAGTATAGACCCAAAGTCACTGCAGGACATTTTGTCACATTTATCAATCATCAATTTGCCTTGAGCCTTAAAAAGTTGCTGGACGAAATCTAATAAGGTGACATTGGCCCAACATTCCTGTTGATAGGGATTTACGTCCTGTAATATTAATATTTAATCATTGGCTTAGCTTAGTTACAGGAAAGGCTGAGATCATAGTAATGTCCAAGTTGTCCAACATTTTGGAAATCCATTCCAAATATGCTGAATTTTATCCTGTGAAAAATTCATAGTTCTAGACTGAAAATAAGTGTCCATGTATAGAAAAAAAGCCTCAAACTTTCTGAACGCCCCTCGTATGTAACTGCTTGTAGAGTAAAGAAAATTGGCAGCCATTCATATTCCATTTAGGGAGGTGTTATACTCAGTAAGTTATGGCAGGTCCATTCATCTCAAATATCCTCTCTTTTGATTTAATATGTTTTCATCTCATCAGATTAGAATACATGGTCCGGGTGGTCCCACAAGCAGTTTAGTTGAGGATGGTAAGCATTAACTCAATTGAAGAACATCACACATTTTACAGTACCTCCAAGCAGTGAAGAAAGGTGGGAAGAGGAGAAGAAGAGGAAGGAAGAGAGGAAAAAAGGGATAGATGAAGATGAACAAGAGAAAGATGATGGAAATAACAAGAAAAGGCCAAGTGATGAGACAGCAGAAGAGGAAGATATGGAAGGGGAGGCACAAGATCAGAAAATGGAGAGGCAGTGGCAAGAAGGAAGGTATCATTAAATGGAAATGTGAAACTGGAGAATGAATATAAGAGAAGAGGAGGGCAAGTGCATGAGAGTCTTGGTCCTTGAGCACCATTTGGTACATCTTCCAACTTCAGTGACATACTATATACCGGTATGACTTCTTGACTTCAAAATACTTTTTACAAAGCTAAAATTTGGAAATTCTAACATTGGGCTGACAAATAACGGTTTCAGAAACCAATACAATGATGAAGTGACTTGTTAGTGAGTTGTTGGTGATCAGTAATAAAGGAAATTCTTGACAACCAAATGCAAATCACTTTCTCTCACGAAAAACTCCAGTTGAACAGTTTGAAGTGCTGTTTATTTCCATAGAAAACTGCTTTATTGCTTGACAGCCAAGAGGTGAAAGCTTTGAAAAATTATAGTTAAAATTATTGGTTCCAAACACAAAACCAATACAGTTAAACAGCGTTGGGATGGGTTTGGATAAAAAGGCAAAGTTGCATGTTAGGATAGGAGAAACTGTTGTTTAGGAAAGACTGGTAGCTTGAAGGTGTTTGGTTAACAATGGAAGATTGGCAACGGAAGTCTTAATTACAAGCAAAGCATGCAGTCAGGTAGAAATTGCGTTTAAGTATATGAGTGTCTTGGGGCTGAAACATGGAGCCTGGGAGTTTTACTGAAGGGCTGCACGCGACCATTGGGGAAGAGGGGAACAGAAAGGGTAGTTAGGATGCTTTACACAAAATGATTTTGGTTAGAGGCGGAGGAAATTAGAAAACAGGCTCTTGCTTAACAAACTTTACCAATTTAGAAATCTCTCTGCTTTGTACCTTCTTCCTCATCGTCCTCTTCTTCTTTCTTCTTCCACGTGGTCTCCTTGTTCCCCTTCTTCCATTTCTCCCCCTTCTCTCACTTATTTCCTCCTTCCACTTCCTCTCCTTCTTTCTCCTTTTTCTAGTCATTTCCTTCTTTCCCTTTCCCTCTTTCTTTCGCTTCTTTTTCTTTTTCCACTTCTCCCCCTTCTCCTCCTTCTCTTCCTTCGTCTACTTCTCCTTCTTCCTAATCGTCTTCTCCTTCTCCTTCTTTTCCTCTTTCCACTTCGTGTCCTTCTTCCTTTCATATTCTTCTCATCCTCCCTCCCAACTCTTCTCTTTCCTCGTCTGCTTCTCCTTCTAATTTTCCTTCGTACTTTGTTTCTTGAAAGTTTCTATTGTCTAGTTGGAATAGTTGTCAGTGAATGCATCTTTCTTCTTAGAGCAACCAAAAGAATTGTATAACATGCTGTTTTATATATTATACAAATAAATCTTTTTCCCTGAAAAAATGAGGAAGGAAGGTCCTTACAGGTCACACACACTTGTTGCAATATATGTCATGCATGTTAACCTGTAGTATCCTCCTAACCATCACCTTACAGTGACTACCCTTGAAGAAACTAGCACAGGAGGCGCAAGCTATAGTTTTATGATGTTCCATGTTCGTCACTATGAGGTCCTAATGACCAGATAACCCCACCCATTCTCTCTCATCTTTCCCTTTGTTCTTCTCAAGAATTTTACCCCATCAAGAAAAGTATCCATGAAATTCATATCTGAGAGGATTTTAATTTCAACTTTTATGCTAATTTAAGGCATAAGTTTTACTTTTGAAGACAATATTGTACAATGTACACTTATAACACCTTAAAATGATCCAACTCACAAATTTTCATGGTGCTGATATGACTCTAAATGCAGTTTTTATGGGACTTAATCAGGAAGAAATTTGCGCCAAAATAGACAGTTTTTAACTGGATTTTTAGGTCTTTGGAACATTTTGGAACAAAATAAAATTTAGGGTATGTTTAAGGTGACATTGAGACCAGATAGTATGCCAAGTGTCATCACTGCCAAATGTGGGGAAATTGGTCAAATTTGATGATTAAGATGTCATGTTTTTGCATTTTTAAAATATAAGTTTTGATGTAACTTTTTGAAAAATGGTCATATTTTATTGGGAAAAAGACAGTAATGGTTTATATTTAAAAATACTCAAGGTAATGATAAACATTTTGATCAAAATTTGTGGCCCAAAAAGTTAGATCCTCATAAGGGTTGGGGGTTTCCAGAGATCAGCAATTAGAGGGGTGCAGCTTAATGAGGGCTAGAGCGACATACATGGTACATCAAAGAAGAGTTGCTCTCCAGGGGTCCTGGGCTAAATATGATACCATTTTCAGCTATTAAGTCATAAAAATTAGTGGTGTCATATCTCAGTTAATGATGTTTCTTCTCCTGTGCTAGTTACTTCAAGGACTACCTTACCATAAACTTGCGCGAGGGACATGCCAACAGTAAGCCCAAGAAACTCATAGAAAGCTGCATGTGCACAGCAATTAAACCTAATCAATGTCCGCCATCTTTAGTATGACCTCTCGTGTGTCGCGAGCCCTGAGAGGTCACGAGAGGTCAATCACGAATTTTCTCGACACCTCGAGACAAAACTTAAGGAGCTTACTTCCGTGGTCAGAGGACAAGATAAAGTTCAAGTGTCATAAAAGTGTATACTACAAGTTTCAACCAGCAAAAATTGGATAGTAGTAAGAATGCATGTCAATAAATGGCAGGCCTGGCATAGCATACCTGTTGAGAAAATATGTGGGTGGATGGGTTTTCCACAAGTTTTGAGTCTTCTAGAATCGTATGTATGTATGTATTTGTACAGTCTGAAAATATCAAAGACACATAACCTACAAGTTACTTACCCTACATGTCTCTAAGGAGGTACAACCATGGCAGTATCCCAATTTGAATAGAGAGAAACTTTGTTTATGTGTCCTAACTCTCCAAGGATTTATGTCAGAGGAGATTGCTTCAGGTAACAGGTTATATTGAAATGCCTTTTAAACAAAATGATTTCATATATCCAGTTCCTCGTTGGAACGTGAATTGAAAAAAAATAATTAAGTGAGCCATGGCACATCACATTGCAGAATTCTTTCAGCTATATATGTTTTCCTTAGCTCCCCTGATACAACTTTAAAACACTTCCATAGTTCATAACATTTTTTTTCTGGCAAATCATGGTGAAATTTTGATTACAGTTTCTTGAAGAAATGTTTACTGATTTATATCCATAAGACAATAATAACCAGGAATCTACTTTTCTAGCTGATGGTACATATAATGAGCAATCAGAAATTCGCCATTATCAAAAGGAATATTAGAATGCCTCCCACCAGGATGTATGATATTTTGTATATAACGAGCCATTTAAGATTGTTAACTTTAATCAGCCTGGCAGAAAATCCCATCAGGGTCTTAGGCAGTCAACCTCGTAAATTTACAGTTATGAATGTCTAAAGATTTCCGAGCCAGTAACATATGGTGATTACAGTTGGATTGGTAACCTTCTTCTAACCATCTTTTCTTCATGATGTCTTGTACAACACTTGGAGGTCAGGTCTCATGCTTTGATGGTTGCCCTCTACCAGCAGGGACCTACTTCTCTTCCTAACTCCCTTTATTCCCCATATATTCCCCTGACCTTGAAGTAACTAGCACAGGAGAAGAAACATCATTAACTGAGATATGACACCACTAATTTTTATGACTTAATAGCTGAAAATGGTATCATATTTAGCCCAGGACCCCTGGAGAGCAACTCTTCTTTGATGTACCATGTATGTCGCTCTAGCCCTCATTAAGCTGCACCCCTCTAATTGCTGATCTCTGGAAACCCCCAACCCTTATGAGGATCTAACTTTTTGGGACACAAATTTTGATCAAAATGTTTATCATTACCTTGAGTATTTTTAAATATAAACCATTACTGTCTTTTTCCCAATAAAATATGACCATTTTTCAAAAAGTTACATCAAAACTTATATTTTAAAAATGCAAAAACATGACATCTTAATCATCAAATTTGACCAATTTCCCCACATTTGGCAGTGATGACACTTGGCATACTATCTGGTCTCAATGTCACCTTAAACATACCCTAAATTTTATTTTGTTCCAAAATGTTCCAAAGACCTAAAAATCCAGTTAAAAACTGTCTATTTTGGCGCAAATTTCTTCCTGATTAAGTCCCATAAAAACTGCATTTAGAGTCATATCAGCACCATGAAAATTTGTGAGTTGGATCATTTTAAGGTGTTATAAGTGTACATTGTACAATATTGTCTTCAAAAGTAAAACTTATGCCTTAAATTAGCATAAAAGTTGAAATTAAAATCCTCTCAGATATGAATTTCATGGATACTTTTCTTGATGGGGTAAAATTCTTGAGAAGAACAAAGGGAAAGATGAGAGAGAATGGGTGGGGTTATCTGGTCATTAGGACCTCATAGTGACGAACATGGAACATCATAAAACTATAGCTTGCGCCTCCTGTGCTAGTTTCTTCAAGCCCTGACTACTAAATTTGAACATGTTTCAGAGAGGGGATTATATTTCTCTGAGTAATAGTACTCATTCAAAAGAGCCACATCCACTTCAAAGGAATCCTTTTTGCCAATTCAAGGTTGGCCTCAAACTTGTCTCATATATAAATAGCTGTAAATGGGAATAATTCGGAATAAAATGAAGAATAAAATGAGGAATAAAATGTCTCCTATGGTCCTGCTCTTGAGGTGGCTTCGTTTGATTCCCTGTCAAATAGGAAGGTTTTTATTTACACTCCCCCACTGACATAGCCATTACAATCTCTAAAGAGCAATAAGGATTTCAACCACCAACATGAACTTTTATTAAAAGGTAAAAGCACATGCAAGGTAATTGGACCCTCTCAAACACAAGAGTTTAGAGAAGTGTAAAGAAGTTCAGAAGTTATCGTGGTATAGACATGTGCATGTACATTCATTGCATCTTAAAATGTACTGTTGAATGTACAGGATCCCATGCTGGGTGACCTGAGTTAACTGGAGTTCAATTCACGATTCTTTCAACCTGCAGACATTCATTATTTCCAGCATTTCTTGCATTTTCATTGAGTGGCAGGTCAATCAGACAATGTGATGAGTACATCCCTTTTCCTCTTTGAAATGACAAAATGTGAGCAGAAATTAGGGTAGTGGCAATTGCATACAAATACACCATGAATGCAAAAATGCAAAACTTAAATTTAGGGTATGGGGAAAAGTACAGACAACTACACCTATAGCCTACCATGTATGCAGAAATGCATAAAGAAGTGTGTGGTTGCCAAGAATTAAATAGCCTACATATAATATAATGTCATATATATGGTTATGAATGAACTTTGTTTGTTTTTCCTTTATTTCATGAAAGCAATTGGAGGGATGGCCACGTGTCTTCTACAAAAAAAGGAAAAATATTTTTAAGAGGAATTCTTGAAAAATTACAACATGATCTGATGGCAGATTGATGTTCTTGCTTGATGAATTTGCACTTTTATATCTGTCATGAGACATTCTATAGGGGAGAGCGGAGCACAGTGAGACGCTTTTTTTATTTTCAAGTGTTCCAAAATGTTGGCAGTAACAAGTTAAATGAGATCAGGTCCACATTATAGGTAATGACGTTGGGTATATTGTCCAGTAGTTTCAGGTTCCTACAGTGAGACAGGGTATCTGCTGCCATAACCGCCGATCCTCGGGACCTGCGGAATTGTTAGAACTATCAACTGTTGCTACAGAAACTACTGTACTCTTATTAAACAGCTGGCTAGGTGATGTTTTAGGTCAATTTTTGAGCATGTTTCGAAACTTCATCTCACAGGACACATGCACGACTTATTTTACCTGCCGCACCTGTTACATACTACTCAAAATTCTTTCTGATGCTTCTCTTTGGATATGACTCACTAAAAACAGTAGTTTATTGCAGGCATTTTGTTTTTAATAGTGAATTGTAAGGTATGCCTTACATTCAGGTCGTTTCAAGTGTATTTTATGATGTCTCACTGTGCCCCGCCTCCAACTGTCTCACTGTGCCCCACGCAGCTCTCTTTATAAAATGTTTCAATCCTGCGGACTGTATGCCTGTATTGTGGTTCATCATTTCACTAAACTAAGACAAATAATCAAGGTTTGAATTCCTGGCAATTGAATTGCATTATATCATTTTTCTCAGGAATTGTAACAAAAATCCGTTTAACAAAATTTACTTTTACTGGCTAAAAACCAAATATTGAAATCCACTCTCAATATGCTGTGTAGGCATTCCGGATATAGGTCAGACTCTCACTTAATACATTTTTGTACTATACAAAAGAGGGTTGATTTGTAAACAGTAGCTAGACGCTACAGGCTTTGTCCTACTGTGCCTGCCGTCTCACTGTGCCCCGCTCTCCCCTATTATAACAGCATTATAAATTTGTTTAAGGGAAGACATAGGCAAATAGACCTTTTATGTGTTATACAGAGACTATATTATTTAATCGGTAAAATCTTAGAATAAACCTTTTGAAATTCAAGGATTTCCAGGGTTACAGGAGTTGGTTTAAATACTCAAAAGTCATAAGGAAGTCGGAAAATTATAGCTCCAGCTTCATGTACAGCAACAAACTGGATCTATACATATTTTACACTTTTCAACACTTTTTGAAAATTTACAGCAAACTTTCTGAGTGAGAGACATCATGCCCCAGTAGTTGATCAAAAGAAGACATGAAAACATGAATGCTCGCCTTACAAGGAACCTCTCCCTTCTTTCATTTCTTTCGTTTCATATTTCATATTTTATTTCATTTTTCATCAAAACAGAACCACATCAAATATCCCCTATATTTCTGTTTGTCGTACATTCACGAACTTTGCAAAATCTTGAGCATTGACATTTCTTGGTGCTTTTAGAGTTCATGCATGGATAGATGGATAGAGAGGGATAGAGAGGCAGAGAGATAGAGAGAAAGAGAGACAGAGAAAGAGAGATAGAGGGATAGAGAGATAGAGGGACAGAGAGATACCTGCCAACAACAGGCAGATGAACAGATTTTAGACAACCAGACACAAAATAAAAGGGGCACAACAAGCAAATGTTGAGCCAAATTCAGAATTGAGATACTCCAAACAACTTAAAAGCAAGAAAATTGTCATATGTCTCATACGAACTTAGTGTCATAACTCATATGTCTTTTTGCCTCAGAGCACTTTGCTGCACAACAAAGCCCCGCCCAGAAAGTGATGTTAAAGAATCAGCAAAGTGGATCTTAATTGCCTAATTGCTGGCAACAAATTAAGTTGAATTATTACATCAAATATGACGTTGATTGTAGAAAAATATGTTGAGAGATCGTGCAAAAACTCATGAAGAGTCGCTTAATAATGGCTCAAGTTTCTATAATGAGTGCACCTCACACAATGACCATATATTTCAGATGAATTATAAGTAAATTATTAGACAATTCCAGTATATTTTCTTACAATTTGCTTGCAACCCTGACAGCCAGTGTCATCTGCTTTAAATTTTTCCAGACCTCTATAGAACTGACAGTTACAGAAGGTACTTTGAACGACCCAAGCATCAAAAGTCCCCATTGTGAAATTGTCAAAAATGTTAAAATGTAGCTGTCTCCTGAAACTTGCTATAAATTCAAAACTCTGATTAAATTACTTAATGAGATGATATTCTTCTTGCTGTATTTTTATGCTTTTACAGGAAACATTCACTTTAAGATGCTCCTGGTTTTATGAAGTGCATACTAAACACCTCAAAGCTCTGTGAGTGTTCATGAACTGTGAAATAGAAGGTTGCAAACTTTACAGGGTCTTACAAACCTTATTTTAAAATTTTATTTTGCATAACCAGAAATATTCTTGCAAACTGGAGCATGGTCCTTGACCATTCAGAAGCCACACAGCCAGGAGGTTTTGCTTGAGTCCATCAAGCACTCTTAGAAAATTAACTTGATGTCTAACTTCCAGACCAGCAATCGAACCATGGACCTACCTGCATGGCATACAACATTTCCCTGGTCAAATCTAATAACCAAGAAACACTTCACACCATATTATAATTTTTATTTTTTATTTTTAATGACTTGGTCTTTATTGGGCAGCTGGGTGGTGTAGTGGTTCAGATTCCCGCCTGCTCCACTGAAGGTCTTTGCCGGCATGGGTTCGACTCCCCATTGGGGAACCCGAAATTTTCAGTGTAAGGCTACCTTTATGAGCAAAATCCCAGCTGGATGTCGTTCGGATGAGATGTTAAATTGGCGGCCCCTTGTATCAGTGTCTGTGCCGGGCAAGTAAAAGATCCCTCACATGGGGTAAATGTGTAACATGTTGAGGACTCCTGCTCTCTCTCTCTCATCTCATCAATCAACCTTTGTGAGCGCCCAGAACTGGGCTTAGAGGGCTGCACTTACCATATCTATCTATCTATCTATCTATCTATCTATCTATCTATCTATCTATCTATCTATCTATCTATCTTATTTCCATAAAAACAAATAATTTTATATTCGGCAATATAACTTGGCGGCCATCGAACTCTGTGGAGTTATTTGAAGACTCACCAAAATTTCTATCCATTATTTCAGTGTTTATACACATACAACTAAGTTTACCAGTGTATATACACATACGAATTTCAAAGACATACACTCTTTCTATATACGAGACACTTGAGCTGGAAATAATAGTGTTAGTCCCTCTTGGGTAACTGCATGAAATTCTCTTTTTAAGTCACATAATTTCCATTCAAGTGAATTATTCAATTTATGAGACAAATTAATTAAGTCAGAGTCCTTACATTTACTTTGACTCATGTTTTATCAGTGAGAGTACACAATGTCTGGTGTCCTTTATTTATTCACCTTGATTCAAGGACTGTTGGTTCTAGCCATTAGAAGATAAGGGAGCAAATAAGGATTTCCATGAGCACTAGGGCTGAGAGCACTGAAATGACACAGATACGCAATTTGTACAATCATTGGAATTGGTAAAACACAATAATTTGGACATTTCAGGAAGAGACACATTGCTTCCTCCTCCCTCTTCTCTTCTACCAACTCGTCTTCTTCACCCAGAGAATCAGAAGTGGTCTTCCTAAGTTCTAAATTTATATTTTACTTCATTTCCTTCTGCTGCTTCGATTTTGCCTTTCTTGTTTTTATTATTCCTCTTCTTCCTCTCACCTTCTTCTCCTTCTTCTCTTATCCTTTGCCTGCTTATCTTTTTCCTTCCCCTTCTTACTTCTCCTTCTAATAACTTTTTGTGTTTTTTGCATGCCTCCTCTTCTTTTTCTTCTACTACCTTATCTTCTTGCTGCTCTTCTTCTGTTTTGTTGTTGCTTATCTTCTTCTTTCTTTCTTCTTTCTTCTTCTTCTTCCTCCGTCTACTTCACTGTATTTTCTTCGTTCCTTCTTCAGTCCTCTTAAATTCTTATTTTCTTCCTTCTATCCTTCTTCTCCCTTTCCTTCTTTGTCTTCTTCTTTGGCCTGCTAATCTTTTTCACGACATTCTACCAGTTTGTTTCTTCTCTCCTTCTTTCCCACCTCCCTTTCCTTTCCTTGTAGTTATTCCTTCCTCTTACCCTCTCTATTTTTCTTGAGGACATCCCCTCCCTTCCCTTTCCTTCTATTCTTTTTGTTTCCTTATCTTCTCTTGTTTCTTCTTTTCTGATATTCTTCTTTTCTGATATTCTTCTTCTTTTTAAATGTAACCTGCCTTTTCGAAATTACTCTGCCAATCAGATTACCCATAATTTCCCCAACTTTTTCAATGTCATAACATTTTTAACGTAGACATGTATAAATATCCAATGTATTAAAGCAAATGAAGAATCGTTGAATTACAACATCTTCGTCTGGGTCAATATATTTGGCCACTTTCTGAAATAGGTCTACTTTAGAAGAATTTCTACCATATAAATAAGATAAATTGTCTGTTTCATGTCACCGAAACTATACGAGCATGTTTCGTGCATCTAAACCATACTTCCGTCTAATAGTAAATGATAAAACGTCCGTGCTTAATAGACATCAATTTCATCTTTTAATCTAACTGTTAATATATCTATCATGCCGAAGCATGCCATGACGTGGAGAACGCTCAGGACGCTCAGGACGGAAGGAGCGGCCCTTTGAAGACGCACACGACGCGCCTCAGAACGTCTTCAAACGGCCGTCGTGCGCCATTCCTCTTGCAAGCCTCACTTGTGGGCCACGCATCCATCAAAGGCAAGTTTGTCCACTGTCAAATTTCAAAACTTTAATAATGTTTGCGAATAATGCAAATGCCTTTGATTGTAGCGTTCTGCTGGGGTCAGCCTTTTGTGAACAGTGGAGTGGATGCCATACCAACCCCATCGGCCTATTTTTCATTCTTTTTGATCTGCCCTTAATATATTAGGAACATTTTTTGCAGCTCACTTCAATTCTCTAAAATTCATTAGTTCCTGCGGCACAAATCCCCTGCAAAGCTCTTGGCCCACCAACCAATGGTTGCTGACACTTGACAACCCCTCACATCCTTTTTGTCAAAGGCTTTCTTAAGATCTCTCAAATGCCAGCATCATCTATAGGCCATTTTCAATTAATATACATAGGCCAGTCTATATACCAAAGAGCAATCTATTGGCTATGTATGAGCCATATATCCTCTGACCATCTGTATAGCCTCAAAAATTAGCAATCTGTAAGCTATCCATATGTCATTCTTTGAGCTTCAAAAGTTTTTTGAGTGGCCTTGCATTTGAATGACCACAAAAAGGTCAGGCCCAGTGCAATATGGCCAGCTGCAACATAAGTGGTAATGAGATGATAGGATTAACTGACCACTCGGAATCACTTCACATAATCTGATCACAGAATCATAAGTGCTATAGTTTACAAAAGCCCCAGCACAGGTAGGGGAGAGCGGGGCACAGTGAGACGGCGGGCACAGTGAGACAAAGCCCGTAGCGTCTAACTGGTACTGTTTACAGATCAACCCTCTTTTTTATAGTACAAAAAGTAAGTAAGTGAGAGTCTGACCTATATCCGGAATGCCTATACAGCATATCGAGAGTGGAATTTCAATATTTAGGTTTTGAGCCGATAAAAGTAAATAATTTTGCTAAACGACTTTTTGTTATAATTCCCCAGAAAAATGGTATAACGCAAATCAATTGCCAGGAATTCAAACCTTGATTATTTGCCTTAGTTTAGTGAGATAATGAACCACAATACAGGCATCTGGTCCGCAGGATTCAAAAATTTTATAAAGAGAGCTGCGTGGGGCACAGTGAGACAGTTGGAGGCGGGGCACAGTGAGACATGGTAAAATACACTCGAAACGACCTGAATGTAAGGCATAGCTTACAATTCACTATTAAAAACAAAATGCCTGCAATAAACTCCTGATTTTAGTGAGTCATATTCAAAGAGAAGCATCAGAATGAATTTTGATTAGTATGTAACAGGTGCGGCAGGTTAAATAAGTCGTGCATGTGTCCTGTGCGATGAAGTTTCGAAACATGCTCAAAAACGGACCTAAAAAATCACCTAGCCAGCTGCTATTATAAGAGTACAGTAGTTTCTGTAGCAACAATTGATGGAACAATTCTGCAGGTCCCGAGGATCGGGGGTTACGGCAGCAGATGCCCTGTCTCACTGTGCCCCGCCTGCTGTCTCACTGTGCCCCGCCCACGGGGCACAGTGAGACACTTAACGAGCATGGACGTAACTCAAAATTTCTCCAAACCTGTAAAAGGTAGGAACCTGAAACTACTTGACAATATACCCAACGTCATTACCTATAATGTAGACCTGATCTCATTTAACTTGTTACTGCCAACATTTTGGAACACTTGAAAATAAAAAAAGTGTCTCACCGTGCCCCGCTCTCCCCTACTGACCACAAGGGCTTTGATTTGACTTGATTTTAAAGGGAAACTGTCCGGAAACAGATATTATAAATGAGCATATATATAAATGACACCTCCCTGTTATAACTATAACATATTGACAACATAACAACCGCACAGAATTTTTTTCACTTTCGCCCATATATAAGAGCTGGTGGCTGTTTTTGATTGAAGCACAAAATTCTCCACTGTCCCATTACTGCTCATCATTACCACCATTGAAGGCCCTGCCCCCAATGAAATTACGACGACAGCCTATAGGGACAGGAGTCACAGGACTGGTGGAAAACTGGTAGAAAACTAGTGGAAAACTGGCGAAGACGCGTGATCTAAACAAGGCTTGTATTTGCACCAATTTTGTCAGATGGGTTGGTTACAATTTCAACCACAAGACCAAAATAAATTCAGGAAACTTGAAACTGACAAAAATTGTCTAAATGTACCAAGGAGGATATGCTGTACTTCATAAATGGGATCGCCATATGTGACACATTCTTTTTCTTCTAATAGATTTTCAAAGTACTCTAGAGCATAGATGGTATTTATAAAGGTATCCGGTTAGCATGGGGCGCAAAATAAGTAGAGGGTTGAAGATCTTTCAAATTTAGACATGGATCATATTTAATTCTGATCGTAAATAAATATAACAAAGGCATATGCATACCTATGAAGCAAAAAACATTTTTCATTAAAAACAACTTTGAAAAGTTATCAGAATATGTTGTTTACAAGTTCTGCTCGGTTCAGAAAATTCTGGAAAACTTAATGTTTCACCCTTCTTGTATTGTTACATCACATTTATCTTCCTTAGTGAAATTACCTGATCACATTTATCTGCCTTAGTAAAATTGACTGGTCACATTTATCTTCATTAGTAAAATGACATGAAGCCATGCATGTTATTTTAGTGTACTCTTGTGTACTGTTTCATTGGGGCATAAATAATTAGAGCTTGTAGCAAAATACCCGGCTCTTTTTAAATCAAGACACTCGTTTTTAATGCTATACCTTTTCCCTGAGACCTATTTTATCGAACCATAATCGTGATAAGCCAAATTAAAGATCGACTTTGAAACAGTGAGGCTAATTGTTACAGTAAAGCTATTATATATGGTGCCTTGTAAACTCAATGTTCTATGATAGGGCAAGTAAAAGATCCCATAGTTGGGAAGATGAGTACTTAGGAGTGCGGACTCACTGTCTTACCATCTCATTGAATCCACCGGACAGAGAACAAACAAGGAAGGTAGAATTAGAGATGGCTACTGCGCCAGTTTAATGGCAACAAAGAACACACAATTACATTCACACAAACATTCATACCACACATAGAGACAAAGGACACACAGACAGGAGCCTACTGCTCCTAGACCAGCCTGAACATAACAGACAGGTAACATACAGATAAGATGACATTAAAGTGCAAAGTAGCATACAGGGTAATACATAGCTAAGTACAAATCACAACCGGAATAGACAATATAATGAGACTTAGACTCAAGAATATGAATAAATCGGATAGACAATCCACATAAACATGAAGGAAAATGAATTATATACAGCGACATACATAACGGAGAATAATAATATAGAAGGTAAAATTACAATAAAAAATTGCCGGAGACCTGGGTGATTTTTGGAGGGCGAAATTACCCACAATTTTTGAAAATTTTGATCTAAAATTTGATAATTTTGGTTGGGTTTCGGAAAGACCCTAAAAAGGGGGAAGGAAGAAAAAAGGGAGAGGAGGGCGGGTGCTTGAGAAAAACGCAACCCAGAGAAGAATGAACAAGAGTCTTTATAGTGAGAAGGAAGGAATTCACAGCTTATGGAAACTGTGAAGGAAAGAACAGCTCAAAGGAATGAGCGGGAAGGAGAGATTGGGAGCTGTGAAGATAGATAGACAGCTAGAGGTGAGAGATACAGAAATGTACAGAAAGTTGAAACCCAAAGCCAAGAAACTGGATCAGACTAAAGTCTGCGCGGCAGCAAACCCTTGTGTCTCTGCCCGGCTTCAATGGACCTTAGCACTCGCACTAAGCTATCATCATTGTTTTTGCCTCTCGCAGCTCCCTGCCCCAATATAACTGAGTGCTGAGTTAGTGAGTATTCTTCAGAAGCATAGCATTGAGACAGTGAGACATTTTCAAACTAACTTCGGTTTGTTATTATAATATTGCAACGTAACATGCCATATTTAACCCTTGATGTATTTAATACCTACATAATGGTATACAGAGTCCACCCATTCCTCTTCTCTGGGCTCACAGACAGAAATATTAGCTTACTCTTTGCTCAAAATGGCTCAAAATATGGCAAGTTCCATATCAACTGACTTCAATAGAAGTTTCTAAGCCACTAAGTGATTCTAATTCTGACTTTGAAGTCCAAATATGACCACAGACCTATCAATCAGTTCAGAGGCTGTCCAGTTATCACAAAGTGGTCACATAATAGCTCATGATAGATGTGTAATAGTAGAACTGTGAGACATCAGACATGTGCACACTTTCAATTCTATTACTCAGCCCTTTCTATGGAAATAACCTTCAATTCCAAAAACGATATCAAATTGAAGGGTATAATGCACTTC
Organism: Platynereis dumerilii; assembly: GCA_026936325.1. Taxonomy (NCBI): domain Eukaryota; kingdom Metazoa; phylum Annelida; class Polychaeta; order Phyllodocida; family Nereididae; genus Platynereis; species Platynereis dumerilii. Next base: position 85,343,554 of record JAPTHN010000001.1, on the reverse strand, counting down.
ATTGGGAAAAGCAACATAGATTTTGCATAAAACAATTTTTTTTTTCGTTTTAATATTTTTCAGAATTACTGAGAAATCATATAACTTTACATGGTTTATAGCAAAGCTCCAAAGTGTACCATACAATATTTTAAACAATATTTTACTAATTAATTCAGGCTCAGCATCATTTGCAGACTAAAAGAAAAGCCGAGGAATCTGCAGAGCAGTTCAAATTCAAAAGGTATCATGGATCATTATTAAAACTTCTAAATTAAAAGAATCTTCGAACACACTTGATAAAACATTTTGTGTGTGCCTTCATGCTTTAATTCTCAAGAACATGGGTCACAGTTTGTTGCCCTGTGATTGAATAGAAAAGATAAACATTTTTATCAGTTTATTGGATAGTAGAGGAGAAAAATGCAACAAAATAATATTTACACACCCTGAGAAAGCCTTTGATTCAGTTTCGGTGATGTCATGTTGTTAAACTTATAAAAACAGGAAATGATAAGGCGCATGCTCAGGGTGAATAGACGATGAATAAATAGAAAAAAGGTCAAAAGAAAAAAAAAAGAAAACATAGAAAAGGAGAAAAGGTTGAATGTTTGCTGAGGCGAAGAGGTAAAAAAATAACACACAAAAATCTGCACATCTTAAGGTTTCACAACTCCAGTTGCTGGGGACTGGATTGTAGGTACAGATCTTCTCTGGTTTCTAGTCTGCTATATAGTCTGCACGAGACTGGCTTGAGACTATCATGAGCAGCACAGGTTCTACACAAGTCATACACAACTCTTGCACATGGTCTACACACTCTCGGAGCAAGACTGGCAGCAACTGCAAAACTTCTCCACTCTATACAAGCACTCGACGAAGTGAAACAGCCAACTATGGCAGGCCAGCCAACCGTCTATAGAGTGGCGCACTGGGTCACTGCACACGACCCGCACGGGCCAGCTCGTGCCTGGCCTGCTATGCTGCTTGCTCCCTCTGCAAAAAGTGAGAGCTCCATTCACAACACTGGCAGAGTTGCCTGGGTACACTGTATTTATATGACAGTTTTACAGAGCAGAGACTCTTTTACTGGTGGCACAGTTGTCAGACAGATATGAAGATAGGAGGGAATTGAAATAGATAGATAGATAGATAGATAGATAGATAGACAGATAGATAGATAGATAGATAGATAGATAGATAGATAGATAGATAGATAGATAGATAGATATATAGATAGATAGATAGATGATGTTGATCATTAAGATTAGAATTCAAGTAGGCTAATAAGGTGTCCAAGGTTTCAAGCATGCATGTGAAGTGTATTTTACTCCCCAAGTTATTGCAGAGAAAAATAAAAGGTAGTGTAATTCAACCATGCATTGTTATATCAGTAGCTTTCATTGTGTTTTCTCGTTCTTGAAAGAAGTTCTTTATTTCGATCAGACCAATAACTGGAATTAATCAGAATCTTACATTTTTCAAAGCTACGTGGTCTGCCAAAACTCTCTTCCCTCCTCCTCATGGAGTCCTCAATTTGGCCCACTCTGCTAGTTCCTTCATCCATTTACCTGTTATCACTCTGCTCATCTCTTTCCTTTCTCTCCTTCCTTCAACCTTATCACTCTTTTACTTGCAGTTCACGTGGCATTTTTCCTATCTCGAATTATCTTGGCAAAACTTTTTCTTTCATGAACCATCAGACCAAGGGGCCATTGCCACGCCTCGATTGTCACCTCTGGCCCTATGAGGCTTGGATTGAAGCTTGGATTGGGCTTCGGTGGAGTCTTGGAGCCTCTAAGATTTCAATCAGTGCATTTCTTAAAGTGAGAGGTGTGTCTGTGCACAGAGGCAGAGAAGAGGCTTGGTCCCCAGGGTCCAGGAGCAGAAGGAGAAGCAAAAAAATCAAGTCAAAAATCTCCACTGGTTCCAGACAAGAAGGCGCTCACTTCATTCCAACAAAAAAAGTCCCTTAAAAAGGCGAAAGATACACAATGTCACTCACTGAATAGTGAATTAATGCTGTTTCTCTTTATCCAATCACAAAAAGCCCGTTTCACCATCTTCTATTTCAAACATTTTACTTTTTTCTGTCATAAGTAATGAGAGAGATGAGCTCCTCACAATACTTGGCATTCCTGCAATCACACATATGTGTGACATAGCCGTCATTTATTTGCTACTGCAAAGGAGTTAATTGCAACCATACATAAATTCCATAAATCACTCCTTACTAACATTTGTCTTGTTGACACATTTGAGCCACCGTGCAAGCTTGTGGCACTGAGATGTTTGGTTTTAATATTCTTATGATTCATACAGCGATAGATGCCAATCTCCACCCTCTGCCTTCAGCGACGCGTTGTTTCAGATTTCACAAAATTTCACACAAACTTCCATACAGAATTTCATTTCGACATGACATGGTTGTCGAGTGACACCTTCGCAGAGCAGGGTGTTTACTAGTGACCTGCCTGGGGCCTCAGTGGCCTTAGTTACAGTTGGCAAGTTTGCAAGTTTGCATGCTCCCCTCCTCCTCTATACCTGAGTGTTGTCACCCCAGTCTCCAACCCCTCAGCTCTCAGCTCACCCCATGCCCTGTCCCTTCCAGTCATTAACTAATCACTTGACCCACAGCAGTCAGGGCACTGCACAACTACAGCACACCAATGGGCACATAAAACTCCCCCACTCCCTGCCAACTAAGCTCATGTAATTGAACAGTTGAGCAAGATTCTTGCCATGTCACACACCATGTCGTGTAGCGACTGACAATTGAAACACATTAAATGCAAATACATGACTTTTCTGAATGAAGCGTCCATGCAGTATAGATCGCAATCCTTGCAAATTGGACAGCCCCATGCAATTTGACTGTCACCCCAGGGTAGTAATTATAATTTTTTGCAGTTAAGTCTCATGCCTTATCATCAACATTTTGATTTCTTCAAGATATACTTTATCCTGGATATAATGTATTTAATGTATAGAATATTTTGGATATCATCTTCCTATCATCCACTTGCTATCTACACCCTGAGTCTCCCACCTTCTTTATTTAACCATGCTCTTTTTTTTAATTATAAATTTCACTGTCATCCTTAAAGTAATACATCTCGAAATAATACATTTTCACTACCATCCCAAAAGTAATACTTCTGTCACAATTCACTACCATCCTCAGTGTAAAGCATTGCTTTCACTATCATCCTCAAAGTAATAAAATTGTGTCCCAATTCACTACCATCCTCAGGGTAATAAATCTTCACTACCATCCCAGAAGTAATACACAACATATTTCACTACCATTCTCAGTGTAATACATTTGCTTTTCACTACCATCCTTAAAGTTATTCATTCCAAGGAAATATATATCTTTTCACTACCATCCTCGAAGTAATAAATCCTCACAATCATCCGAAATGTAATACACATATATTTCACTATCATCCTCTAGTAGTAAAATGTACTATTTATTCACAGATATACACAGTAATGTACATTTTTCCATTCTTGAAAAAAAAAAATCGTAGACAAATTACAGGGATTGGTCATCCATTGCATTTTGTGGTATATGTATTTACTCATTAATTTACTTGAATAAACAGTCTCATAAAAGAGAAATATAAATTTAGAATTTCAGATATGGGGACATATTTTTCATTGAAGATGCACTTATCAATTTCTTCAAGAGGCAGACAGTTATAAATGTCCTGCCATCCTGCCATCATCTTGGTATGCATATTCCACAATTGGCAGACAATGTGTCACCAAAATATGATAGAAATGACACATTGTAAAACCAGTTAACAGTGCAATGTGTTACCAGTCTTGGTTATTAAACAGGAAACGCCTATTCATTGTACAAATAAGTAAAATATTGGCAAAAAAAACTAGATATCATATCACACCTTACAGACAAGACCCTTCACTCTAAAAATAATAAAGCCTGTAAAAAACCTTTATTGGTTCTTGGGCTTGTCCTCCATATTCCAATTAGGGTTTATGGAAATACCATACAGCTGTGAAAAAAACCAATCATTTATGCAAAAAACCATTTGGTATCTCAACAAACCAATGTTGTCCTAAATTTTTAGAGTGTTGGTTAAGCTCTCCTCTACCAACACTCTATAAATTTAGGACAAAATTGGTTTTTTGATATACCAAATTGTTGCCACAATGAACAAAATGGTTATGATAACCAAATATTGGTTACTTGTCAACCAATCTTGGTTGAGATGGCTGGGGTTGGACATATCAACCAATAATTGGCTGTCATTTACCAACCTGTTTTTTTAAGAGTGTTTCAATATTACAAGTCAATTGTATTCATATTAAAGAGGATATGACACTTTACCTACTAAAAAGCTTCCTTTTCTAAAACCTAACTCACCAACAAAAAAGTGACTCATCTCCGAGCAACTTCACAGTTCATAATTCAAGACAAAATGTTGTTTCCAAAATTCTTGTTTCCCCTCATCTCCTTTCGTGCAGCCTACCCTTTGAAGAAAGTGTAAATTACACACCATGGTTAGAATCTACAATTTTGGACCCTAGAACAGTGTGTCTTGCCAAGTAATAAAACTGTAACTAAGATCTAAAACATTTAACAAGATACAGCAAGGCCCAAAATTGTTAATATCCAAGAGAAACTAAGCTTTTTATCATTTCCCAGATTGTGAAAAAGTAATTAAAAAACAATAATCGCAACACTATCAATTTCTGATTTTTATAGAAAGAATTATCTTTTTAACTCAGTTTATATGATGTCTTCCTTTACTTTTCAATGAGGTTATTAAACCTTGGATTAATAAGACAAGTATTGGAAACAAATTTACTTCAAAGGTACACTGTGCGTTTCGGTATAGTCCTAATGACTATTTTATTGCCCTGAAATAAAGGCAGTAATTACCTTGATTTCCCTCTCAAGATTCAAAGGAACAATAGACTGGATGTCAAAATTATTATTTTTTTCAAAATTCATAAGCTATTACAATTGTCACACACTTGCAAAACTATGACAAGAAAACATAATATTTTGAATGATTTCTAAAATGGGGTCTGCCATTTCTGTGGCCTCACTGGTTCTGAAGTTCTGATTTTTTTACCTCTGATCAGTTTCATCTGAATGCTCAAATTGACCTTATTTAAATGCTTATAACTCAATTCGAGGAAATTCGAAGATTAAACCATTATAACCACCAGAAAGATCTAATTCTCAGCTTTCTAATGAATGTGCTCTCATCTACGGCATTTGATGGATATGATGGTTTAATAAGGTTTAAAAAATGTGTCTTTTTCTTCATTTATACACATTTTGTTGTCTGAGTCGGGAAATTACAGGCCTACAGACATAAGAAAAATATGTCTGGAAATGTTAGAACTCGGTGAATATATCAAAGTGAGTGATAAGTCCGAGGCACAAAAAAGTAGAAAATATTATTAGCAGCATCTTTTTCAGAATGGGGTGAAGATGAAGATGCTGAGTGTTCACTGAAGCGCAGAGTGAACATCAAACGAAATATGTGATTAACAATTAATTAGTGATTTTGGGCCAGCTCTGGGCCAATATGAAACTTTGTTAATGACCATGTAATGATAATAGTTTTACAACTTAATGAAGTTTCCATTCCTGGTGCTTATTCTTCCAAGATTAAACTATAACTACAAGTCACAGGTATTGAAATACACATATTGTGATAAACAAACAAATGATATCAAATATTTTACAAAGACTTCTCGTTGGCTCAATAGAATGAGTATAGCAAAACTGAGTTTCAATTGAGATTAGACTTTTAAATCAATCTGCACTCCTTCAAAAAAGTTTCATTTCAAGAAGATGAGTAAAAGGCAGTGGTAGGCACGTACACAAACAGAGAGTTAACCCAAATACCACTCAGCCATACCTGTGCTGTTAAATTTACTATAATAATTATTCACCAAAAGGAGAGGGCTTGTACAATTTGTCAAAAATGTGGGGGAAACAATGTTTCTGAGAGTTGTAAAACTTCTAACAAGTTTGCATATCAACTTTTTTGTAAATTTCCCGATTCGTACAGTCATCCATCCATGGGAATTTATAATGAAATTGGAAATGAGCAGTGTCTACAATGACAACATCAGAATTCTACATTTAGCCATTTGCAGTTAGACTGTACAGGCCTTCATCTATTCATGTTTCTCATAGTTTCAGTTTGTGTCCTATATCAACTTCTACCAATTACAAAACATTTTCACAGTTCAGAGGCTGTCTCCCAGGGGCCTAGCAACCCCTTGCTAACCCTTTTCTCATTTTTCCCTCCTTTCATTTTTTTAAGTGGGAATTCCAGATGGGAAGTGACATGAAAGTCTCTGAAAAGAGTTTCAGAAGAGATTTGAGTTTGAGGGACCAACTGGTGATGTTTATGTAGACGGATGCACCCTCCACCCTGGGAGACGGGAAAGCTGCTTCCGCTCCCACAGAGTATAGCACATAGAGTATAGCATGGACTGATTGGAGGTCCCCACTTGAAGGGTGAAAGGGGCAGAGCTTTACTGTGCTTTATGCTAGCTTTATTCTTTGCTTTAGTTTGCTTCATGTATGCTTTATGCTTGCAATAACATTGCACTAAGAACCATGTACAATCATATCCAGGTCTTTTCATTTTCTGAATGGCAATTCAATTGCTTTCCCACCTCCCACAGTGGACGCCATGTAATGTGCTAATTGACACAGTTTGCAAGTTTCCTGACCCATGTAGCAAGTAATGGGCATCATGGTCCAGCCAAGCATCTCAGGCAAACAAACTTATGATTGCTTTTGTATTTTGGGCATTTTTAGCTCTTCAAGGTGGTGGTCAAGATAAGTGTTTTGGTCACTGGGTCCTACTGTATGTATAATGACAAGTTATAACACCATCTGACAAGTCATTTTCAAGAATGTAAAATGCTGCTGTAAGTATGTTGATGCAATAGGGGATTTAAAGTCAGAACTGGTTTATTTTGAGTGTTGGAACTGCACTAAAATCGAATAACACTTTGGTGAGTTTTAGTGAAAAGCAACCAAATGTTATACATAGTAGCTGCAGTTGACTTCTGCATGTTCAGTTCATAAGTTTTGGCAGCAGAATGTTAGTAATTGACTGCTGCTTTTATACTTATAAATGTACAGGTCAAGTGTTATTTGCTTTTTTTTCTACAATTAAGCAATTTGATGGCTCGGCTCCAGTCTTTTCAATATTTGTTATAGGCATGCATGTGCATGGGTATTGGGGAATGCAGAATTTTGTATGGCTCCAGACTTCTGACTCCTGAAACCTTTTGGCTCCTGGGTGATGGCTCCTAAGGCTTGGCTCGCGAGTACTGACCCCATGTACAATAGGCTGCAGCTATATGGGGCCTCTTTTTGGCGGGATGTCAGCGTGCCTGTATGTCCCTCCAACCTCCCTGTCTGCCATCACTCCAATTAGTTCCAGCAGCCTCATCAACAGCTATCCAGCAAGTCTGCAACCTCACTCTCCTACAGGACCTATAGCGGTTTCATTAAGTGAAGTTAACCCAAAGGTCACTCAGCTTCACCCTGGTCCTTTCAACACATCATCACTCAAGTCCATCACATGTAGAGGCCTCCTTTTGTCACACTAATTACAGGACATGCATGAAGCTCTCTTTTTCTCAAAGCATTCCCTGCCTCCATTTTAAGTCTTTTAGCCTCTTTTTTTGTATCGTGTTACATCACCCTCCTCCAAGAGGCTCCAACTGAGTCCATTCAAGCATTTACAACCCAAGACAAATGGCTTAGATGTCTGAAGGACAAGTTAAGTTCACCCAAAATGATAATGTTTCAATGATCTCCAGTGTTTTCTGGTGTTTTCGAGTTTCAAAAAGTCTCTTGTTAACTTCAGAAGACAAATGGCATGACCCAAGGATATCTGACTTTCAAAATAACAGAGAGTATCAGGTAGAACAGTGGTGTAGCTGAAAGGGGAGTGAAAGGGAAATGGACTGCTTCTCCTGTCCTGCCCTGTCCTGTCTTGCACATCCTCTCCTCTCAGGACTCTCCTCTCAGGACTCTCCTCTCGGGACTCTCCTCTCAGGACTCTTCTCTCAGGACTCTCCTCTCAGGACTCTCCTCTCAGGACTCTCCTCTCAGGACTCTCCTCTCGAGACTCTCCTCTCAGGACTCTGCTCTCAGGTCTCTTCTCTCAGGACTCTCCTCTCAGGACTCTCCTCTCAGGACTCTCCTCTCAGGACTCTCCTCTCAGGACTCTTCTCTCAGGACTCTCCTCTCAGGACTCTCCTCTCAGGACTCTGCTCTCAGGACTCTCCTCTCAGGACTCTCCTCTCAGGACTCTCCTCTCAGGACTCTCCTCTCGAGACTCTCCTCTCAGGACTCTCCTCTCAGGACTCTCCTCTCGAGACTCTCCTTTATTTCCTCTCCATTCCACCCCTAGAGAATCTAGTATGGAGAAACAACTATCTGGTACCGTAATATGGGGTGAATGGGGATACTGGGGTGAATCGGGACAAGCCAGGAAATAATTTTTATCTTCAAAAAGCAACAACTTCTACTTGTTACAGGGACTTGATTTTTTGCACGTTTTTAGTATATATTCCAATGGTGATTCATATAGGTTTTCATGATTCTACCTGCAGGCGGCAATGAGCTGCAGCACCTCAAACATTGCCCGCAGTATTTACATTTTCACATAGTGGTCAAAACTTTGCTTGTACTATATAAAGTATAAATTCCAGAGCCATCAAACTTGCAGCAAATTTCAAAATCAGTCTATAATGGCTATAGGGAAACCATGATTAAAGAATGGATATAGGATTGCGTACATTTGATCCTGGGTGCAGATCCCAGTCAATGGCAAATTTTCCAGATTAACCAAAATAACCATTCTAATTTTCATTTGAGTGTAGTTGCGTGGCTTTTTGATGAATAATATTGAAGGTGGCATCATTTGCAATAAAGTTAGTCCAGAATTAATAATTACAAGAAAAATTAGAAGAAAACTGCAGTTTATAACAGTTTTCTGTCATTTATCACATTTTTTAAAATCTGCATATTATCAATAAAATTGATTTCAGATTTTCCTCAAAATTTTTTTCTGGCATGTTGAACATGTTTTCTAATATATATTCACAAGTACCAATCACTCAAAGTAGGAAGGGAGTATTGATAGTGGTAATAGTGGACTGTCCCGATTCACCCCAAAGTATGGGGTGAATTGGGACAGTGGTTTTCTGGGCCTTGAGGATTGGGTATTTAAGATATCATTTCAAGCTTCTAGGGGTACTTAGACCTTGTGCCCAGACACAATTTGACACCAAATTTTGATTTCTAGATTGAATTTTGTCCATGCTATGACAGAAAAACGGCCAATTCTGTCCCGATTCACCCCATATTACGGTATCTTCTGATGTTCTGAAACCTGTGATCATCCACACTTCTCAAACTACAATATTGCCGTTGATACATGAGCAACATTTGCACCGCGGGGTGAAATAAAGTGATTTCAAAGTCAAGCATTACAAAAATGGCAATGTTTCAAATTCTTAAAGAGTTTCAAAAGAGGAAAAAATAAAATGCTCAGATAACTTGCTCTGTGATCATCTTCACTCTAAAAACAAACGCCTGTTTTAAACACATTTAAGTGTTAAATTACATAAACACGTTTGAAAATAAACACTTTCTACCAGCATTAACAGATTTAAGTGTTTATCAAACTTAGAATATTTTCTCATGTATGGTTTCAGAAATTAATGATCAATTTAAACCAGGAAATTTTGGTTATAAGATGACAATGTGTCATAAAATGTCCATTGGTAGCGTATTGTGTCTTTTATCTTTGTTTGAATGCTCCCAAGTGCAAGAAAATGTGTATTATTTCTTTTTAATGAAAATTTCAAAGTCCTTTAAACACATAGTGTTTTTGCAAGTTTGCCGGATAAACACTTCTAGTGTTAATCTTTAAGGAGGCAGACAATTTAAAACAACATCACAAGCGACCGACCATGAAATCACAGCTTTCTGTACTTAACACAGATTAGAAGGCATGCATTGTGACTTAAGTCTTCACTGAAGTAGCTTATAACTGGTAAGCACAACTTAAAATGATATATTTGAATGCTATTTATTAAACAGCAAAGAAAGGTATTTAACTACATTTTGATTAAATGGTATTTATGTACACTATACATGCATACATTTGCTAAGAAAGATCATGTTAACGGCAGTATCTGTACACAGCATAACATGCATTTTTACATTATTAATTATCATTTTATCAGAAACATTTGGAAGTCTATCTAATTTCTAGATTTCAAACACATGTAATATATTTTCTGCACTGTGCACTGGGGAATGGGCAGAGATAGGGGGAGTTGGGGCCATATGTGCCCTGTATTTTTATTGGTGTTCATAACTTTTATCAAATTTATTTGAAAATCATGAGACAACCTTATTTTATTTTCAGCAGATATCTGGACTAAATTCATCGAGTGTGATAAATATTTTTGGAAGAATCCAGCTACAATTTGAGGCAAACCAAAATAATATAAACTTCGCATCTGCACTGTATCTAGCAAGTCACTGAGGTAAATATCACATTATAGAGAGGCAACACTATTTTGATAACATCAATCAACCATCTTTATAAACACATGTAATTGTTAACATTTCAAACCATCAAACTGCAATCATATTATTTAATCATATTTTAAAATTTTGGGATGAACTGGATTAGGAGGGGGTGGGCATATGATTGTTCATAAGGGCATGCTGTGCATCTGGAGGAACTTCAGACTTTTTTTTTTCAGAGATTTTTGATGGAGGTCTTATGTTATATATCCAATTAAGGCCCTAACTAGTTTTTCCGAATATCTTTAAAAGGGGGAGGGTTGGTCTAGTGGTAGCGTGCTGGACTGCCAATAACTGGGTCCAGAGTTTGAATCCAGCTCTTGCCGGGTCACCTGGGCCTATGTTGGACCACTGTTTCAATCATCCTTCACCTCATTCCCGTGTTCTGCTCCTGTCCTAATTAGCCTACCAAGTGCATAAATACAGGACATAAAGCCCCAAACATCCATCCATCCGAATATCTTAAAGATATTTTAGTTGTTCATTGCAGTTTTGTATTTTGTAACTTTTTCTTTCCACAGCAATTTGGACCCGAAAAGATCTGACAAAAAGACAGCTGCAACATAAAGCAAAGGAGAAAAATGAAAGAAAAGCCACAAAGTCTTGGAGGTAAATATTTAGCATAATTAACATTTGGTTAACATGCCTGTCATAATACCTATGTTTATAATCACCTGGTTCTGTGGCTTTGCTTTTGATACATCTAATACTTTCATATAAGTTAATTTACCAAGACTTAGTGTCACTTGAACACTGTTTAGGTTGGCCATTAAATTGTTGGTTTATTTTATTCTGATCATATGGGGTAAATTTTTAAACTATTGTCTGGTCCCCACTATCCCTGAAAAGTTCTTCTGCAAAATAAGTTGAAAGCATGCCCTGATTCTCACTGATGAACTGCTAGTCATATCGTTCATACACGATTCCCTAAAGATCTGCATAGATGCACTTCCCATTTTTTTTCACCATTTCAGTAAATTTCTGAAAATTATGTATGATGAGATATTATGTCAATATTCATAATATGTTATGCCTAAACATTTAATAGTAAACAAGGATTCATTTATTTGCAGGTGGACAACATTGACAAGAGTGACGTATCATTGAAGAAGGTTCCTCGATCTGGAAACATCTCATTCCATATTTTTGCACTCCAGTCACTTTCTCAAATGGATTTATACCGTTGCTGAGGGACAATCACTGTCGCAATCATATTTGAAGCTTTTACAGAGGCAATGCACTTCTTGTGTTAAGGACCTTGACTATCCAGTAATATTTGGACAGCTTCTTGAATGTTAAAACAATCATTTGATTGTATTCTAAAATAGTCATATCCATTTTCAAAGAAACACATTTAAAGTGCTATAAAAAGAAATTTGACTCTCATGTGAGAATTTGTCACTTTTTCTGCACCCCCTAAATGGATTGCATTGAGAATCAAAACATTTTTGAATGGCATTACATCAATGATATGGATTATCACGTGGAGTAACGGGATACCATTAAAATGCAGACAAAATGATGACATGGTAAGATTTTGACTGTACAGTGTACACCAATGTACTAACCAAAAGGTCTTCTATTTTTCATCACATTAGGGTAAGATGGGGGGGGGGGAGTTCAAATGCAGTAATACGAAACACCAGTTCATTGGGAATATGATTCAATTGTTGAATTTCTTTGAAAATTTTGCAAGGTTTTATTTTATAATTACACAATGATTGAATATATCCTTCAGTGTCAGTGCTCAATTGAAGAATAAAATATGTACACAAACCATCTATTTTCTTGTCATTTTTCATTGGCTTTCAAAGGGGGCTAAATTATCCCAAACTTTAAGGCAAATCCAGCCCTTGTGATGACTTATTATCTAATGGTGCCTTGAAAGTGTCAAATAAAAGAATTTAAGCTTCAATATTTAATATTTAATCCATTCCAACATCCCATGTATTAAAATGCACTTTCGAGGGAGGGCAGGCACAAATATATACCATCCAGTTTTTTTTGTGTGTATATACATTAAGTGGCATTAGTAATTGATTGGTCCAGGGTTTGAATCTACCTCTTGTCGGGTCACCTGGGCCTATGTTGCATAGCTATTTTAATTAACATTTGCCTCATTGCTGTGACCTCTTCACTTGGTAGCCTATTGAGTGCAGAAATACAGGACGTAAAGCCCCAACCACCCGTCCATCCTTCCATCATTAATATTAGCAGTCATCATCTGGTTATTACAAGTAGCCTTTTGAAGTTAATGAGGATAGTTAGTTTAATTGCATAATATTATGAAGTATTTAAATTCAATGAAATCTATATTTTCACTTGTACTGTTTTTTTTATAAATTGTTATTTGATTTTACTATTGTAACCATGTGATTTATTCAGACAGCAGCTGAACAACTGATATTGTGATGTACATTAACAATGTGTTAATATTGCAACACCAGCGTGTTTAATTATAAACGCTTTTTGTTTAACACTTTAATATGATAAACACCTTCTCTGCAGTCATCCTGGAAAAACATCGAGTGTTTAAGATCAAACACTTTTATTGTTGTAAACACTTTTTAGTGTTAATAAAGTGTAACAAGCTATTAAAGCGTTTTCGTGTTTATAATCAAAGACACTTAAATGTGTTTAAAATCAAAAACACTTAAATGTGTTAAAAATCATAAACACTTTCACGCGTTTATTAAGTGTAACAAAAAAGTGTTTATTTTAGTGTTGTTTCTTACACACTTGTTTTTAGAGTGTTGCTTCTAACTCTTACAAGTGCTCAGGTTATTGTTACAACTTGCTTCAGAGGATCCTGATTGATTTCAAAGTTTAATCCAAGACTCTCCGTTGGTCCACAGTAAAAACCATGAAAAAAGTTGTTTCATTGTTTAAGAGCCACAAGCCAAATACACATGACATTGTTAATTATTTTGCAGAATAATGGAAACATTGTAACTCCTTCTTGCCCTTTTAGTCTTCACTCTTCAGACATCTTGCAAGATCTGCACCATTTTCCATGCACATTTTTAGTTTGTGGTGACATGCAAGTCAAGGTAAAGTTCTGGTCATCTGGTGTCAAGAAGAAACCCAAAATGACAGGCTGACATTTTAGAAAAATTTTATTTTGCCACAGGTGGATGAGTTATGTGGCTTGCGTCCTGTATTTTTGCACTGGTAATTTATAACGAGGCAAGGTGAACTCTTGGCACAGGATGACACATCTGTTTCCACACAGGCTAGGAACTCAGATCAATAGGAGACAAAAGATCAAGTTATAAACCAAATTCACTAAATCCAGAGAATTTCACGAAGTCAAACATATAGTGTATATATTCTGAATGACCAGTTCTGGATTTTAAGTGAAATAATCTTTTACAGTAGGCCTACCTGATCCATTGATCCTTGATGACCCATGATGACCACACTGACCAATCACCACCTATGAAAATTATACATAAATCATAAAAAATAGGTCCAGGAATTGTCATGAAAGAATAGAGGATCCATTTATTCCACTTGAACACTTCAACATTTCAGGCCATCAATGTAATAAAATACATTTAGCATTGGAACCAAAGACACCTCTACAATTTAGACAGAATTGTCAGGAAGCACCAAGGCTGGATGAATGCATTTTATTCACTAAATTTAAACAATTAAGCAGTTCAGTTTTCAGCCATCAATCTAGTAAAATACAAAGCATTTGGAAGTATCACACCTTTGCTTTAGATGGTGGTGCTTCCTAGGCATATAGCCCCATATAGCCCCTGCTACAGGTGTGGGATAGGTGTGGACCAGGGAAATGAATGGGTCGAACTGGATATCATGCACTTGAATGATATCTCCATTTATAACACCTGTGTTTGCACTAGGTTGCCATCCAAGTGAGGCCCCATGAAAGAACCCAGGACCCATAAATCACACAGTTATAATAACTCTCTCCTATTAGAATATTGCCTAGATCATAAACTGCCCATTAAATTCCTGGGGGAGGGTAGCACTGATAGAATTCGCAGAACATTTCAGTAAATTTCCTACTTCTAATATTTCATATAGAATATCTAATAGAATAGAGTTTCAGAGAATAATTCATAGATTCATAGACTATTTCATAAATATTATATGGCAGTCAGTTAGTGGCCACCAAACCATGACCACCATTACCATAACTTATTACAACCATTTGGTATTTCAAAAGGTTAAATTGTTCAATTGTAAAGGGTCCGTTGTCTATTATTGGTTATACCTAGGTAGTAATTATGCCCAGTGAATTGAATAAGCACCATAAGTAGTGTGAGAGTATATAAGTACAGTGTTGAAGGTAATCTGGGCCTGGAAAGGGCCAAACAAATTAAAAGAATGATGTAAGGAGAAGGGATAGGGAAGGACTGTATACCACTTGCCACAGGGAAGTGCAGATTTCAAAGGGGTACTTTATTTACCATTTCCCCGTCCATTCCAACTTCAATACTCAATTTCAATATACAGGTACTGTAATTATGGCAACACTGATTGAATCGTTTTCATTTAGCAGAACCAAGTGAATGAGGAAGGGCCTCAGGTCAAATCGGCTGGTCTTTAAAATCTTGATTATTTTCACCACTTAGGGTGCCTATAATGATTGGTAAATATTACCAACAATTGGCTGCAAATTGATTCTACCCCACACGTTCAATTTCAGGGCGGGGGGAAAAGGTAAAGAAAAAAAGGAAAAAAAGGAGGGGGGACACTTCAAAAATAATAAAAGAAGAAGGAAAATGAGGGGAAATGCTTCAGAAAAGTACAGAAAAAACTTCAAAAACTGAAGAAAACTTCAAAAAAAAAGAAGAAGGTAAAAACACCAAAGACTATGAAATATGGTTAAGTCAGTTGGTCAGCCATGCACAAACCACCCCCTTGCATCTCCAGATAACTTTATCTCGGTGATCAGAAACTTTTACCATCTTTTTGCAACACATGATAGCTAAAGAAGTCTTTGTAAGGAAACAAAGATCTTTAATTATAAGGTGATGCAAGATAAAAGCCTCTGGAGGGTGTTGGGGGTTTGTAAGAGTTTGCAATAAACTCTTATCATCCAAAATGGAATGACGTGAGGAGCTGCCTGTACGTGACTGGGCGGTGTCTACTTTCAGGAATCCAAAACTCCACTTCAAAGCAAAAGATGCGTGCAAGACACACAGCCAAGGTCTGTCCATGTCTGCTTGGGTCTCTGTGGGTCTCTTTGGCCTGCCTGGTCTGCATTGCTGAATCCTGAAGGCTGGCTCCTCACACGATTTGGAGACTCTTTTGCTGCATAATAGTGCATATCATTCAGGATGATACCCGAATCAGATGTATGGCAGTTTTAGTTGTTGTGGAGTTGGTCCTTTCTGGAATACAGGCCGCACACACATGTATTGTAAACTGTAGAAGTATTTCACTTTTCACAGAAAACAAGGAGAAGATAAAATAACTTTTAATTCACTTGCTCTCAAAGACATCGATTGAAACGTTTAAGATCAAGTGGTATTTAACAACTTTTTGTCTTTAGCACATGTCATATATAGGCCTACTAATTTGGCTGAAATAGGTCAGTGTCCCTATACAGACATGCTCTCCAACAGAGTCTCCTCAGAGCCTCCACTCCACAAAAAGTTGAGAACACTCAGTTCACAGCCAGTGATCTATGACCTGTCCAATGAGGTCATGTTGTACAACTTGAGGTCTTTCCTGTATACTTCATTCTTCTCCAAGGTGACCTTCCCAAAACCAAGGTCATTTACTGTAACTCAAGGTCACTGGGGTGTCAAGGACAGAGACAAGTGTCTGCCTTGGCCTGGTTAGATCAAACGATGACACTTGACCAGTAGCCTACCAATACCCTGTCACTGACCTATCCATAGCCTACCTCTGGCCCACCATAACTATATCAAAGCACTGCCAAAGTCTGCCACTTGCTACCAATGCCCTTCTTGCCCTATATCACAAGCCTAACAAATATGATTTTTATTCCATCCTCGTAATCCTACACTTCTCACTGTTCAGTGACAATCGTGGATGGAATGACCTCATAAAAGACCTCTTATAAAAGAGCACATTCACATAAATGACCTCATCCACAGAGGACCTTCTATAGGACATCACCAAGAGGCTATAAGACCTATATATGACCTTCTAGGACATTTCAAGGCATATTGTTGAGGACAATGGACCTATATCTTCCTCTTTTCTACCAGAGGTCAAAAGGACCTTTCCAAGATACACAATGCACTTGTGCAGGTCATGTTACCATGGACATGAGGCAACTTTGGACAAAAAAGGATTGTTCTGTCCACGAATGAACCATTGGTCTTCCATGACAAGCTGCAGCTCTATCTTTTTTCTAAGATTTCAGAAGTTCAGTCTGTCGAAGGGCATACAAATTCAATTCATGACCTCAGAGTTCATATCCGGACCTATATATACACTGATAAGTCTTGCTACTAGTGTTACATTTTACTCGAAATCTATGACATTCATAAATTTGCAACTGAAAGAGTCAGTCGTGTATCCACATACAAGTTAGGTACATTGTACATTGGACTGTTTGATAAATTATCTGATGTCACTGCAGGTCCTATCATTTACGCTGGCATTCAGTTTATCACAGAGAGACATGTGACATCACTGGTGAGGGATATGACTGATCCACTGACAACGTGGTAGGTTGATCTATAAACTGAAAGTATAGGACATGACTATAACTTATAGGACACAAGTCACCAAATGCATGTGAGTGCATCTTTCTTAAGGTAATCACTTCTATTTCCTCCACTGTAACACTGTGTTCTTTTACGTCCAAACAACATCCAGTTATTGAATGGTGTTCTAACAAGTTGGCCACGGAAGGCTGACATCATCCTTTTCTGACCTCGAAGGGCATTTCTAAAGGAGCTTGAGTCATTGCTTTGGAGTTTGGATGACTTATGAGGCTATGACTAATCTTCATTTCTATGGAATCTTTTAAAAAATCTTCACCAAAACCCAACTTACATTCTCCACTTTTTATCTCAAGGTCCTCAAAGGCATTTCAAGGTCATCAGACAACTGCTGAGAAGGGGAGATGGCTTATATCAAATTAATCCATTTTTAGAGGCATACTACACAGGGAATAAAATTAGTTCCTCAAAAGTTAAGGACAACACTTTTCTTTTAATTAAAATGCCAAGGGACCTGACCAGGCTGTGTATGACCTACAACGACATACAAAGGTCTTTTTACAACTACTGAGATGTTCATGAGATGAACTATGACATAATCTTTCCCTTAGAGGTTAAACAGAATAAAAAGGTCAAACATTAGTCCTGAGCTGACTTCTTTTTCGCTGCCAAATATGCCTTGCAAAGACCTGTGGGTGACCTATAGGACATGTCAAGGTCATAAGGCTGAGGACATACAACCTTCTCTTTTCTGTCGTCAGGGGGCACCAGGAAGTCATTTTAATCCATACCTGCTCTTCTCTTACTTCTAAGGTCATATTGGCAAGGACAAGAGATGTTTTTACCCCTATCTCTGGCTTCAGAAGACACAAAAAGCAGAATTCCTTTTGAAAACCCCTTTAGACGTTGATAGAT
The DNA here is from genome assembly GCA_026936325.1 of Platynereis dumerilii. NCBI lineage: Eukaryota > Metazoa > Annelida > Polychaeta > Phyllodocida > Nereididae > Platynereis > Platynereis dumerilii. The sequence continues at coordinate 85,325,362 of JAPTHN010000001.1, read as the reverse complement.
TTTGTTGGAGAATTTCTTGTAACAGGGCGGTGGGACACTACTGGTTGGTCCCCAAACAGTCCTCCCTTACCTTCCATCACCCAATGCTCACAGCATGTTGCCTCAACTCTACAGAATGGTACACAAAGCATCTCAATAGCTCACAATGCATTACAATGCATTAACAATGCCTCCATGCAATGCACATAGTAAGCAATGGGATGGGGGATGGCATCAGCATTGCATTACAAGCAGTAGAACTGGAGCTACTCCATGCATCCCATGTGGAGAAGTTTCTTAGGACACAACATGACTCATAAATGTCTCAGATCAAAAGGTTTCAGAACATGACATTTGGAGAACATGACAATATTAAAATCGTTCTACCTATTCATTCACACTCCTGTTAAACTGTCTTGACATCTTAATCTGTCAAACTCCATGTGCATCGTAAAAAAAAGCTCTACATCTATCTATCTATCTATCTATCTATCTATCTATCTATCTATCTATCTATCTATCTATCTATCTATCTATCTATCTATCTATCTATCTATCTATCTATCCATCTATCTATCTATCTATCTATCTCACTATCTATCTATCTATCTATCTATCTGTTCATCTGTCTATCTGTCTATCTATCTGTCCATCTATCTATCTATTTATCTATCTATCTGTTTATCTGTCTATCTATCTATCTATCTATCTATCTATCTATCTATCTATCTATCTATCTATCTATCTATCTATCTATCTATATATATATCTATATATCTATCTATCTATCTATCTATCTATCTATCTATCTCTAACTATCAAGGCCCTATACTATGCCTCTCTATCTTTGTCTATCTGTAACTTAATTTTCTAAAGAGTACAAACCGTGAACTTTACTCTCTCCATTTTTTGTAATTCACACTTTTTACAATTTTCTTCTTCATTCATGACTCTTGAAATATCCTAGGAATAGCATTATGCCTGCATAAAAGTAAGTGTTGTTTACTTGTTTACCTGCTTGACTGGTTGACTTAAAATGGAAAATTATAAAACAGGACAGTTAGAACTGTTAGCTGATTAAATGAGGTGGAATCTGCAAAAGTCTTCTGCAACATGACTCACAACAACTAGGAGAAATGTCAAACAATTTGCAAAATATTCTGACACCATGTTGAGGATGATTGGGGCATGCCTTTCCCTACATCTTTCACAATCTTAACCTTACCTTACAATAGTTTACATGCACCAAGAGAAAAATTAATTTCCTCCAAATATAAGCTGTTTTGACACCATGTTGAAAATTGGTGTCCAGAGATGGTTTTCTTACTACAGCTCACTAAGTGTGAAAAGAAAAGAAAATTTCTTTCACATTTACTGACATCACATTGGAGAATGATTTTCTGACAAGGCATAAAAATGAATTTTCCTGCATTTCATTGAATTTCATTCATTTCCTCCAATTTTTATTTATCATGCTCATTGGAAATTATAGGAGTCTTTGGTGGGGCAAGAAAATACCCCCCTTTTGGAGTTGATGGTGCATTAGAACATGATAAGATCAAGAGGAGGGGCAAAGGTCTCTTTCAGCAGTTGAATGGGGGTTATAGGGCAAGTATCCCTCCCCCTGTATCAGTGTCTGTGCTGGGGGAAAATATCCCACACATGAGCTATAAAGGTAGCTGCCCTGGTTTTAACCTGCAGTATAACATGAATATCCTATAGTATATCTAAACTCCTAATTATATAATGATTTTCATTTTTTTGCGAGTTCTAATGTTAACAACATCAGTGCTTCAAATAAAGGAAATGGAATCAAGTCATCTACTGCCCCATTGGCACTATGCTGTATTTCAGTACGGATTGTATTGCTAAGCGGCCTTCACGAATTTCACTGTGGATGGTCGGGGAACACTATATCTGCGTGTCTATATTCCCTATTCAACTTCATGCAAATCTGAGCCTGGGGATTAGCATGTTAGCCTGCTAACATTTGAGACTGGGGTTCAATTCCCAGTATGAGCAACCCAAGTAAGATTGATAATTCATCCTGCACCAAGAGTCCAAGACTGTGCCTCACCTCATTACCATTGCCCCTGTCTGTACTTATATGTCAATTCACAGGAGTCAGGGCATAAATACAGGACATAAAAAGGGGGATTTCAAGTACATTTGGGCCTAGATCTATAGATCATTAAAGTTCAATGTTTCCCAACATCATCATACTCATTTTAGATCTTTTTTTTCGTATTTCTCATTTCATTTCACAATTTTTAAGTGTCCTCCTTCTCAAATTCCCTGAGCATGAACCTGTGGTCTTCTGGGGGAGGTGCAAGGCACACCATAAGTATACTGAAGGGCACAATTTTCCTCCCAAAATTATGCATCAGGCAACATTCATGTAACTCCAATATTCCCTAACATGGTTCATCGTTTACCTAACCCATTATGTGCTCCGAATGTTCCTGCACTTGCCACTGTAGCATGGACATGTCAACTTTGCCATATATGCCACTGTATAAATGCCCTACAACAAGAATCTGGCAAGCAAAAGGCACTATAAAAGAAAGTAGATCACAAATATGAATGAAAATACAAGTATTATAAATGCACTACTTCATAAAAATGTCACTGCTCAATAAATACTACACAAGATTTATGACATACAAAATGGAAAGTGCAAAACATAGTTCCTTTATTTGCCCTTGTTATATTTTTGGACTAGGACAGGTCTCATGACACAGTATGAATTTCGAAAAGTTTGTTTGCCTAACGTTGTTGCCCAATAATCAAACAGTAGCTCTGCCAAAATTCAATCCAGTTCTCTGCACTTTTCTTTATTTTAAAAATGTAATATTTTACAGATCAAGTGCATGTCTCTGCTTTTTCCTAGCCATGAAATGCTGTTATGCTAAAGGTATGCTAATGGATAACCAAATTTTGCATTGTATAATTGTCAGTAGAGTGATTTACAAGATTAAATATTATAAAAAAATAAAAACAGCACAATACCATAGTTGTTATGTAAAATCAAGTGGATAAGTGGAGTTTTAATATTAAGAACATAAGAAGATGCTGATAGCTCTTAATGGAATAAGTGGATGCAAATAAATTAAAATGGAAATATGAGAATATAAAAGCCTCTGACAAAGTGGTAGATCTAGTTGGATTGGAAATTTATGTTTTGCAAAGCTACTCATCTGCACAAAAATTTAAGACGTCTGAGGAAAAAAACTGATGTTGATTGTTTGGTCAAAAAGACTGAAAATAGAGACAGGAAAGGTCAAAATGACCTCTGAACTTTGTGCAGTGACCGAAAATGGACCTCAACCCTGCCACACGCATGGGTACAACTCAGTCCCAAGGCCCTCTGGTACCTGGACATCCCGAGGACCTTTTCCCCTTGGGAACACTATGGACCTTTTTTCATGATCACCATAATCATACTTCTGTACTGTGATGCTGGGACATCAAAGAGGCCGAATTAAAGAAGACCTTGATTGCTCTTTAATCGAGGGCCATTGATAGACTATTGCCACTAGGTGGCGGCAGCATCAGTCGTGTGTACTGTATTAGTATGTCATAGAGGGCAAGCAATGTCAGGGTCCATGCAGCAGAGGTCATCAGAATTGAGCTGCATTGAAATTACCCCCTATAATAAAGAGGGCTATGGCTCCAGGAGTGGTGCTGAGTGTCCACTATCTCCTGTGTCAAAGGCCTTGCCCTGGTCTACAAGAACCACTGGTCCTCTAAGATCATTGATTTCTTTTTTGCAATTGAGAAATCGAGAAGCAAAAGGTCACCACATCAACCAGTATTGAAATCACCCCCTATGAGAACATTCTGAAGTGGCGCTGAGTGTAGACTGGGTATTCACTGAGTATTCACTGAGTGTCCTGTATCCTCTGTGTCAAAGGCCTTCCTATGGTCTCTCAGTTCTCAGAGATCATTGGTTCCTTTATGCAATAAGACCTCTACAACTATCATGGCCCTCTCTCATCTGCTCTCTCCCACTCCTTTGATTATAGAGCTGTCCACAGACCTTAGAAATATAGCTACCCCCAGTAAATAGCCCTCCCTGGCCCACTACAAAAGCAGGGCAGCCCACTGGACAGGCCCTAGCAGTTGATAAATTGACCTGTACAGGGTGATTAATGAGCCTAACACAGTGTTGATAGCTTGAATTTCTCTGATAGAAGAGGCCTTGCAATGGTCAACAGACTTAGTCCCCCATAAAGTGTACATTGACATTTACTGACATTCATTGACTGTGATAGTAATCAATACACTTAGTAATTGGCCTTCTCAAAAGCTTCAAAACACAGTCAATTCTGAGGCATATTCATCTTGGCCATATAAAGCTATTTGACCACCGAGAAAAGCCACAAGAATCATACTAAACCTTACTAAGTAGTTGAACTGTATTCAAAAGATCTCAAATTTCTATTGATAATGTTCAACCAACTCAAACTGCATGACTGGCATTAAACATATGCTAATGACATGAGCAATTTTATAGGGCAAAACTGGATCCTACCACTTTTGATCAACTGCTAGTTACTTCTTAAAGCTACATGGTCAGGTTTTATTGTATGAATGCTGAAATCCTTTTTCAAAGTTTCCTTTATAATAAGAAATAAAAAAAATAATCTTGAAGTTGGTTGAACATTTTTAAAGTTAAATTTAAAAAATAATTCCTGCAAGGCTGATAATACGACAGTCTGTCGTGTTTCATCAGAGAAGACTACCAAGACTCGAGCTCAGTTTTTCAAATTGACCAATTTTGATGAACATGACAAGCTGCATTTTGTGTCAAATATTAACTGCAACTCGGATTCCTCGCATAAATTTCTTAAACAACCTTAATTTCGACATCGGAGCTTTAATGACGTAGATATATAAGATGACGTAGAAGCAGGAAATCGATATCACAAAGTCATTTATCCCCAAACTGCCAGGGAAGAACACCTCCCTGTGAATTATGCAAAATCTTGCTTAGCATCTACACTCCAATGGAACAAGAAAAAGTTTGATCGAAAAAGAGCACCAGAATACGGTAAAAAGGAAACTATACCACTTATGATGTTTGAAGTAAGATAGATGGGAGTGACATACTAATGCACTCAAAATAATCTTATGACAAAGATCATGAATGAAATTGTAAAGCTCGATCAAGACGCTATCTTCCTTTATGTCTGTTTCAGAAGAAAAAAACCAAGGCAAAATAACGAGGAAGAAATTTGAATGTGAATCATTCTTCACAGCAAATCTTCAAGATCTTACACATATTGTATAGTGTCATGACTGTCATCACCCATTGAATGACTGTACAATCATTGGATCACCAGTGACCAATTACACTATTATTGTGTCCTCATGCTTACTTTCCACAACTTTTCACACAATCAGCCAAAGAGACAAGTCTCTCAGAGGATTAAGAGCGTTAGGTACATGTGCAGCTTGAACACCTGGATCAATTGTAGTTGCAGGGAGATAGTGTGCTACTTTTAGACATCGGCTCAGTTGCAACTAGCACTGCAGAGCCACCTATAAAACCAAATTTTAAGACCGACTTAATTTGCTGTTCAAAGTAGCAAATGCTGGAGCTGGAATCAAATCCGCAGCCCTGCGAATGGAAGCCAAAAGCACTACTGATCAACTGAGTTAACGCCCTCCTAGATATTGACAGAAGATGACAATTATAAGAAACTTTAAAACTATGACCACAAAAATGACCACACTGAAGACAAAGCATAACGTACACGTCTTAAGGAGATCAATACAGTTGCAGATTCACCCTAACAATGCGGCTTCAAGCAACTACCCTGGAGACAATACAACAAAGATGACCTTCAAACACCCAGCAACAAATGGACAGCTCAATCCCAAATCAGATTTTGACAATATTATTCAGCTTCAGAAGTTAATTGAAAGAGTCCCATAATAAATTATATTTTAAAATTACTTTTGAAGAAACCAAGTAGTTCGATGAAAATCACACGCCAAATGCACTTTCAATTTTTTCACACATCAAAAAATTTGCAAGAATAAATTTCACAAACATTTGATTTAATTGAATTGGATATATATGCTCTACAAAATTCATAAATACAATAATATACAGATTGATTTAAGTGAGAATGTCGTGGGCTTTGTCTTCAATCAGCATCTCCATTGATCGCACGTCAGCGCTCCATTGTTCCAGTCGTTGGAGCATTGTTGAGATCTGAAAATCAACAAAAAAAGATTCAATTTATGAAACATTTGGCTGACATTCTTCTTGAGCGGTATTTTCTTGCAACTGCAAGGCAAAAGGACAATACTGGACAAGTTAGCCAATAATTCATCGTTCAAAGTTGTGACCAAAACTCTGAAGACGAACATAATAAGAAATATTTCATTGAAGGTTCAAACCAATGATATTCTCAATTGACAGAAATTGAGGTACAAGACAATTTAAAGGACATCAACATTTTTTGAGTACAGAAAAAGTTATGCCAAAATTTGGGACAAAGCAGAAACCATAACCAGGAAATGCCAAATATAAATTGTGTACATTTCCCTGATTTTTCATAAACATTCATTTAATGCATTGTACTGCTTATTTGGACAAACTGAAGATGATCAATGCCAAATAAGACATAGTTTACACCTAAATTCTGAATTCCAGTACACACAAATAGGGACAATAGAAATCATGTTATCCTGAATAGAATTTTGGGAGCTCTCATTTTGTGTTCTGTGCACTGAACTCCTTGGTAAGTGAAAACTTGACCTTAGGGAATAGGGAATAACTTGGTGTGGAATCACAGTATTATGATATCATTATGTCTGCCTCTGGTAGTAGCTCATACAAGCTGACAACAGCTTCAGAACCACTAATTATTACAGTGTTATAGCACTTAATTTAAATAATCGCTACCTGATTCTTGTCCAGCACTCGTGGTTGTACCCAAGTCATGTGAATCTTCTGGTCAATCTGGTCGATGGATCCTTTGACCAACTTCAAGGACAGGGCTCTCATTACCAGGTGCTCAACCTCTGTCACAGGAAGACCCGTCTCGTTAGCTACTTCTTGGAAGGTCAGTTGCCTGTTTGTGGCTGGGCGTTTGAAGGTCATCTGAAAAATTTAAAGAAAATGATTTTTAACTTGCTGCAGCAATGGACTTGTCTCACATTCTTGTTTATCCAATCACTTAAAATACGTCCAGGAGGGATGGATGGATGGATGGATGGCCGATTGGGCTTTTCATCCTGTATTTATGCACTTGGTTTGCTAAATAAGACAGGAGGAGGGCACGGCAATGAGGGGAAGGAAATTGAAACAGCTGCCCAACATGGGCCCAGGTGACCCGGCAAGAGCTCCATTCGAACTCTGGTCCCTGGACCCAGCGATTGGCAGCCTAGCACGCTACCACTAGACCAACCCACCCCCTCCCCTGGGATACGTCCAGGAGTGCATCAATAATTACCGTGTAAAAATTGAAAATACAAAATAATATTGCCAGAATTTAACGATTTCAAAGTCAGAAATCAGGACTTTTACAATAATATTTCTGAGAATGTTAGTGCTGCTTACCTCCATCAAACATAATAAGGAAATCTTCTGTCTCATCAGTCTTTCATTGGCAGCCAAGTCAGCCTGTAAATAATTTATAAACTCGTAAAATAAACCAACAAATCACATGAGCAACGATAATCTACTGTCTACGTAGTATGTAACCTTAGAAGTTACATGTGTTTGGATCAAGTTTCAATTTCAAGCCACTTTATTAAATACAAAAACTTGATTCTCAGTAAAGTCAAAATTATGAACTTCCAACTTTAAAAACATGGATGCGAAAAATTGAATATTTTTTTAATTTCTTTTTTTTTAAAGACATGTGGTATACAAATATTAATTAAATATGAAAGAACAAATGATTCCGCGAAGCCCCAGTGGGCTTATATGTCCATCAAAACATAACACAACAAGATTAACAGGAATAATAAATAATATAATTACATTTTTTCATATAATAGTTCAAAGTAATTCACACAAGAAAGAAATAAAATGAATATACAACAGTTCTTTACTTTTTTGAAGAGCCTCTCGCAGAAATTTTGCTAATAAAATTTGGCGATCAATATTACATACATTAGCGCGACATATTACAACCAACATGTTGTTCAATACAAGAAGATAATAGTTTAAACGTATTGTTGTAGCGCAATTAACTTTATCATATGTAGTACTTTTTAGTATTTTTTCCCAATTATCTCAGTATGTTAATTTTACTTTAGTCTAAATAACACCAATGTTACACAAAGATTAATTTATTAATTCTCCATGTATCTATGAATAAAATACAAATCTATCAGTTCAATAACAAACAATCTCACCTGCTTCTGCCATTCTGGCTTCAGTTTCTCGAACCTTGGAATGTCTCCAGCATTGAATGCAAAAAGAAGATCCACCAACCATTTTCTGTCAGACTCCTTTAATTTCTCCAAGATAGGATGGGCAAGCTGGAAAAAAGAATCACAGATGTCAAGTAAGGTGGCAGCACCAACCAGTAGACTTACAAACTGAGATACTCAAGACCGATGGCAAATCTGATAAATATCATACACTAGGTGGCAGTGGCAGCATCATTGCTGCACAGAACACCCTAGTGGAACAGCGGTTAAACTACAGTGTTTCACTTCATAGCATTTTACAGTGACTGTCACTAGTTAGCATTATCAAGCCGGATTTACTTGAACCAGCAACTAAGCTTCATAAACTGAGGATTTTTCGTAAATTTTGCAAATATAGATTGTCTTCATAATCTATGCTCACACAGTTCTTGTCACATAAGCCTGGAGGAGGCGAAGAGCAAATTGAATTTATAGCAATTTTTGGAGTACAACAAAGTAGACCATCTTGAATGTAGATTCTCGATCTCCGGATTCATTATAGTGATGAATTTACCTTCAGGAGAATTGATATAAATTGTCAGAATGAAGACGATGCGAAATCGTCAAAAATTCTGACAATTTATATCAATTCTCCTGAAGGTAAATTCATCACTATAAAGTAGACCATGTAAGTCCATGGGATGGATTTGGACTTCTATGTACAATGTATGCAGACAATCTAATGCCGGCCACAAAGCGAAACTAAATGCAACTAATCCAACTTACCAATTCACCGAAGTTGTAAACACCAACTCCAAGCACGGCAGCCAAGCCAAGGTTGAAGGCTCTTTCTACTTGTTCAGCAGCTGAAAAAATATATATTATGAGAATATATTCGAAAAATCAATGACAAAACAAGGTGTTGCATGTACAGTTTGAGAGGGTGGGAAACTTCTCAGCTGAGGCTCAGTTGAAGTGGTCCAATGTCAACCATTTGATAATATTCCATTGAATTGCGTACTTCACAATTAAAAACCTCAATAGTTAGTTTCAGCACTTGGCAAAAATCTGAATTTTTTAAGTTTTCATTAACCTTGTATGTATCATGAAGGAGTCACTAACAGAGAGGAGACAACATAAAGCAGCTGAACGCTTTGACACGTGATTAATACAAGACTGAGTGTGGACTCACAATGTTATTATCTGAAACAAGCCATGCACTGAGTCAGGACATATTTAAACATGAATAAAGCATTAAAATACTCAATTTCTTTCCTCTGCAATATTATAATCATAAAGATGATGTGGTTCTTAACTTTAATCAACATCAACAGTCAAGCATGTTTACAATACCTGGAATATCTGTCAATTCAGTGCAACCAAGATATCTCAGAGCATCTCTGTAGTAATCCGCGTGGTTTCCTTGCAGTTTGTAGTAATTACTGGAGAGTTCATAAAATCGGCCATGTATTGTTGTAACTCCATCGATGTCATTCAGCAAACCCTCGGCCTCCTCTATTACTTTCTAAAAAGGAATTTAACATCACAAAATTGAAATGGTGAGTAATTCAAGTACCACAGATTCACTTGGATTCTCATGCCTAAATACCATATCATTTTATAATAACTCTGCTCAAAACATTCTCCAATTCTAACTAACAAAGAATTCGTACAAAATATCACTCACTGTTAAGGTCATAAAAATGTTTATATTTATGAAAAAAAGTTGTACACACAATAATAATATCATTTCAACTGGCTTACTTTTAAGCTGTCCAATTCTCCTTGTCGCAGATGGATATCTCCAATAGTTGTTTTGCAAAGGATTACAGCCAAGTCACTGCTTTTCACCTGGCAAATATACAAAATATTGTTCAAACTATATATTGCTTTACCTTTTAGTGGAAGCAATATGTCGTATGTATATATACTGACAGAACATGCATGAGCAGTATTTTAATTAAAAGGTAAGGTAAGTAAAGATAGCGCAGCACTTTAGGGTAGATTTTTTATCCTTTTCATGCTTTTAAAGTTTAATTTGTGAGGTGAAAGAATTAAAGGAGTTCATTAAACATAAGTACAACGAAAACAAACGTGATTAATAAATTTTACTTACTCAGCAAGAAGTATCCACCTTATATGGCTTCTAACACAATTACTTTATTTGTAGCTGGGATCTTTTATTTGCCCTGCCTAACCAGTTAAACACTGTTCACACAATAGGATTGTCACTTCAATATGTCATCTATACTACATTATTTTGAACAGTGAATTAATTCCTAATGAAAAGTGAAAGTGGACTGACCTTCTCCTGAATCTTTTCTAAGAACTGAATGGCTTCTTTGGCATCTGAAAAGACAATTATATTCTTATAACAAGGATTGGTTTAAAATTGTTTTCATTACATCATCACACATCACACATTATTGAGGTGATGGAACATTGAGAGCACACAATTATGACCCCATTATAAGTGAGCGCACTCCATTCTTGGTACTACTTCTTTTCTTAATTCAACTGTTCGGTTGCAACAAAGAAATTCAATTCAATACATTTTCTTGCCAATAATTTCTTGAGAAATATCATAGGAAAACTAGCCATATCACAAAATTTTGGCCTGGTACATGAATAACAAATTGCTCAGTAAATTAGCTACGGCAAATAAAAAATGATATTGATCAATATTTACCTTGCATTTGTTTCACTACATACACAATGATTTCCGCCAATGAGAGAGGATTGATCCTAAAATGAAAGAATATTTATATACTGTAGCATTCACAATAACTCAAAAATTATGGCTAAAACACACATTTATCAGTAAATACTAAATAGTCACGCTGATAGTCCTTACCTGTGTTCAAAATCAGCCAAGAAGTTCTCATACATCTGTAAAGAGACACGCAAGAATAACGAATAAACATTAGAATAATAATTCTCTTCTGTGTCCAATACGAATTAATTGAATCAGAAATATTAAAGAATCAGGTAATGTGAATTTTAACATCAAGTTAATATTTAGTGTTACTTGTCAGGATTTCGCAAATATGGAAAGGATTTCATCAAATAAAGTAGTGCTGTTCAAGGATGTAAGCTTACCATTCATAAGCTTATAATTGACAGTTAAAAATGAGGAATCTGTTAAAATAAATTCATAATTGTAGGCAACGGATGAAAGAAAAACCATTTGATGAGAGAGATAATCATTAAATGCACTCAGAAGGAGAAAGTGAGTCCTTGAGCATGTTGAGAGCATTTTTCCCAGAAGAAAACTCACCTGAACAAGGCCATCTCCTTGGGCAAATGACTCATGAGCCACAAACTTCTGCAGCTTAAGAGTGAGCTGATGCCATAATCTGAAAAAGACAAATAATACATAAACAGAATGTATTAGACAAACATCTGGAGCATTTCCATTAAAAACCCTACCTGCACTAGTTGATTGAAGCCTGTAGAGTTTCCAAATGAAAGCTGCAGAAAGACGAATGGAAATTCCAGTGCGTTGAAACTCCCAGTTGGAGCAGAAGCATGCCATGGGCAAACACTACTAAGTAGTACTAACAGCAGCATGTCCACTTCCACGGGAATTTCTGTCCCTACTCTAGGTCGTGTGCGTTTAGAAACAGCAGTTTTTTTATATTTCAATATCAAAATTCAACAAACACTGCTGATACCAGGATTTCAATCGGAATTGAAGGACGATAAGTGTTCCAACAAATTTACCAGACAGCACTTCCACCGGAATATCCACGCAGCTCTCACCGAGAGTCCCCATGTTGTTCTTTAGAATATCTCGAGTTGGATTTCATTCAATAAACACTAATGTCGGCAAATTTTTAGAGTCTGCATCAAAATAGTACGGCGGGCAGAGAAGGCAGACCACTGCTAATCATTAGTAATGTGCAGCTGTATGTACAGATTGACAAACGACACAGGTACTGCTGTCCTGACAGTGACAGCGATATGGAAATATTCCAATACCAAAAGTCCCTATCTTTATCTAACATACATCAACGGAGATATTCTAATTTTAGTCTAATTTAGAGCTTTCATTTACCAAGCTACAGAGCTTTCATTTAGGATACCAGGCGTTAGGCACTATTTAGACCTCCAGTTACTAAGTTAAAAGATAGAAAGACAGCCAAATACACAAAGAGTGTCACTGTGTCAGTGTCACAATGACAGCTGACAGCACTGAGCGATATTATGAATATTTGCCATTGAAAATCATGCTAACTTGAAGTGCACAGTCATGCAATAGCCGGTCACGGAATTACCGACATTTTACCATTCAGGGAGCCTTAAAAACTGGTTCTCACTTTTTGTTGTAAAATTCTTCGATAGTTGTCCATTCCTGGGCCAGATCTCCGCTGGCTTTTCGCTGTTGTTCACTCAAATAAGCTGCGACGTCCCTGACCATTTTGTTTGGTTTTTGCGAAAAATGGCGACAGTTCCGGAAAATTACACGAGGTGGCAGGATTCACACCTCAAAGTTGTATCTTCCGCTATGTGGCGCTCAGGTCGATTTTGCAGGTGCTCGAAAAGGTGTGTCTGTTACTGTGGCAACATATTGCATTGGAACGTTTAGAACTGAAGGGAAAATGACTGAAGAAGGTGGAGAAATGGTTTGGAAGTCATAACAACCAAGTGACACTTCTTTTGAGATGTCAGACGACGAGACCAGCCGCAAGTTGTGGCTGCTTGTTGTCAGACATGATCTTGCTCAATCTGCAGCAGGTCCAGGTATAAAATGATAATTGAGGTTTTAATAGCCTTTACTTAAATTACTTTAGGGACCATTCAGAATTATGACTGGGGAGTTTTCAAGTTGCAAAAAAAAGTTTCATGCAAATTTTTACCCCCCTTGGGTAAGTTGGCATGCCATGTCATTGCCATCATTGGACACCCTTTTAGTAGCCTTCTTTAAACCTAAACCCTTCCCCCCATACAAAGAAAATACTGTGTCACAGCCTTTTTGTGTTGTACTGCATACCGGCTGGGCGTACGAAGACGCAGGGCTAGACGTAGGAGGCATGTGCCTCTGTTTTACGATGCTTTCCTTACAGTCTGTCTCATTTCTAGCATGGACGGTCGTTGTCAAAAATCTGACAAAAACGGTACTAAAACATCACAAAAACGTGATAGTCACTGATAGGCAAATTACAAAATTGCTATCCTACCAGAGAGTATGTGTGTTTCTACTCTGTGACCTGTAGATGCTGAGCAATCAGACCAAACACCAGTTCGCATGCTGTGAGACAAACTGTATACATGTTCAGAATTCATAAACCCCTGACCCCCTAGCTCCCCTCAGACCTTATTTCGATAAAGTAGAAAAATGGTGCCCCACTCTTGAAAGTTGAAACACACGCGAAAAGTTCGTACCCTCTCGGGCATTTATAACTCGATCCATCCGCTTCCCATCAAATTCTGAATGGTCACTTCGGTTAAAATTAATAAATCCCTGAAATTCTGGGCTCACTCTAGCCGCTCGCATTTTCGTTAATTACGATTTTGAATGACTATTTGCGAATATGAAAGTACCTAAATTCGCGCAATTTGCGAATCCAGCAATTCGCAGTAAAAGTGGGATGTAGAAAAACGGAGCTCTCCCATTGTCTTTCCACACTAATAACTTTCTTATAATATTTCATGCAATGTTCGTTGGGCACCCTAAAAGTGCTCTGCAACTTCCAGAGGCAGCAATGTAATCTTCAAAGATGGCCTATAATAAGATTGACTTCATTGCACCAATTTGTTCCTAAATTATAAAATTTACAGATTCAGGTGGCAATGTTGGTAATTTGGAGTCTGTCATGATTGAGGGCGCTTGGAAGTATAAAGAAATAGATGCTGCTATACGAAACCAGTTTGATATTCCCCAGAACGGTGTAATCTTAAAGGTATGTTGGTGAAATGAGTCTCTATTCACAGTAGTTCAATACATTTTTCTAGGCTATTAGGCCTAACTGGGCCTAGTGTTGCAGAACATAGAAGGTAAAACTTGTAAGATTTAACATGTTAATTTAATTTTACTTTCAGCTCAGGAACCAAAGGAACTCCTTTATTCCAATTAATGAAAAACTAAAGCAGAATTCATCTTCATTGTAAGTTCAAATAATTGCTGGTCTGTGGATTATTCCGATTCTCTGAATTTCAAATTCCATTGCTACAGGTCAGGAATCTTAAAGATTAATTGAGAATGGTTTATCTTTTCTTTCCAGACCTTATAATCTGCAGGTAGTGAATGAACACCAATTTTGTAAGTATTTGTACACACCTCATGAATATTAATTGAGGCCTGATAACTTTATTGTTTATATTGCAAGAGACATTTTTCCAAGCTTGTAAATAAACTATCAAAATCAGCAACCTGGTAATACTTTGGAATTTTAAATTTTACCAATTTGTTCTTTTGTTTAGAAACAATTAACTTCATGCAAAACTCTTTGAAAAACATATATAAAGCAATCTAATCATCTGTTCATAATTTCTCAAGATTGGGATTAAGGTACATCTTGTTATCTGAGTGAGTCCAGATATTTCAAGTGCAACTGTTAGTGCTCTGAGCCAAGATGAAGTTTTGGCTTTCTTTTATCAAGCCAACAAGTCACAAAATATTTCATGTTGTGTTAACTTAGACACTAAGACAAAAACTATTGATATTTTTCGCAGGTGAACCCAAGAAAAGTAGCATTAGTAATAAAAATGATCTCTGCGACCAGATGTACAAGAATGAAATGACAGACATGTTGCAAAGGGTAAGTTAGGAGAAAATCAAATGAATCTCTGGTTGGATATTAAAACATCTAGTCTGCAATGTCGTTTTTATGGCTTCAAGATAATTTAAATTACTTTTCACTAATCGAGCCAATGCAGATGTGTTTACTAAAAAAAAAGACTAGCAGACACTGTTTAGAAGAACAGAAAATCTCTCGAGAAAGTGACACAGTTAAATTATTTTATTTTTATAAAGGATTTGTTTGTGATGTATAGTAGAGTGCACTCAGGCAGTTTCAATTAGGACTTTTGTAGGCCTAGAACTAAGATGTACATGTGTCAAACTACGTCTTTGGATATGCTGTGCATTATTGTAGAATTTGTGTTTCCAGATACAAATACTAGAAGATGAAGTCCCAGAGCTCTCAAGAAAAAGAAACGAAAAGCTAGTGAAGGTATGGTTGAGCCAATGCACAAAGAAGCAATCTATTTGATGAGTAGCTTTTCTAAGTTTCTGTTAACCCTTACCAGACTGGGCAGTTCCAACAAAACAATTACGAGGACAACAAATTCTCAATCTGTCCTTTGTGACGTCATCAGCAGCATAAATGACCAAGCAAGCAGTATGCTGGGAATGCACATAAATGTCCTTATAGTCTGGTAAGGGTTAATAAACTTCAGAAGCTTTTCACCTGGGGTTAATCTTGTGAGCACTGCAATGGTATCCAATTGTCCACTTTGACCTATTGCACTCTCACCTATTGTTATCAATAACGCCAGTTTCTGTATAGTGTATATACTGTGTCACCTGCAATGATGCTCGGCTGTTACTTAATTTTATGCTGTCTTATGCTATTTGAACAAATCTGAATGAACAATAAAACTGTTTGTAAACCATTTTGTTTTTTAGGGCATTGATGACATGAATCGCTCCCTTGCTTTTATGAAGCAACGTCTTGGAGAATTTGAATTCAAGAATTGGAATGGCATGTTTAAGAAGAATCCGTTATGGTGAAGTGGGCTGGGACCAAAACAATTTGCCTAACTGTGACACAGATTTGTTTAAATTTTACATGAAAAGAAGTTTATATTTGTTGAAAAGAAAATTGTTGTCATTGAAGTAATAAGATGTGTACATGACACTACGTGTTGTAGGGTAGGTTGATACCCGAAGAATGAGGAATCAAGGATATATTTTTTTTGGAGAATTAATATTGGTAATGAAGTAAATGTGGAATAGCTGTGAAGGAAAATCGTTGTAACTTGTTATGCCTGCGCAACTGCCGCATAAACTATTGTTATTTTGTTTTGGCTTTAAAGTTATTTTTGAGGCTCTCATATAAATATTATGAAGTTGTGAAAATGCTTGTCTCAACTAATAATCAAACTCATTGAAATGGGACAAAGCTGTGAATCTTAACCATGCATCTTACTGTGGTGTGCACTGTGCAACAATCTTTGTTTTCTTCATTTGTTTTCAGTTTTTCGAGCGATAAACTTCTAGCACAAGTGGTTTGCCGTTTGTAAGATTTTATTAAAAGGCTCTTATTGCAGCTTGTGAATTTCATCAAACAGGCGAAGTTGTCAATGGTTGTGTTTGATTGCTGTGTGACAAAGGTTTTCCCTGATCGCTGTCTTCCGATTAAAGATCAATTAAAATGCCCTTCTTGTGGACAAGTTGTGGCATGTGAATTTCATCAAGTAAGGAATCCATTACGAGTCCATTAGGCCTCTTGACTCTAAGGTTGTTGGGTGCTGTTAGCTACACCTGGAAGATTTCTCAGATGTTTTTTCCTTGTCCTATGATGTTTTGGTGTTTATGAAGATATTAAAATGCTCTTGTGGACAAGTTTGGGCATGTGAATCTCATCCAAGAAGTTAAAGGAGGCGTCTTGGCTTGTGCTGCTCGGAGTGAATCGATGACTTGTGATTTTCTGAAGTCAGTGAAGATTGAATTTAAAATGCTCGTCCAATGACCGGTGAATCTCATCAATTGATCAAATGATTGTGTAGATTCTTCATGCCTTTGATGTGCCTATGGGTATGATCTCAACTGATAGCTGTCTCTCTGTAGCCCAAATGGGCATTCTATAGAAACAAAACAATAGCAAAATAATGGTCATTCTAGCATCAGTCCTTCTGCCAGAAGCGTCTGAACAAGATAAGTCAAAACATAATATTTCACTGTCCATAAGAATGTTGATTTTGTTGTCAGTCTCAAAGACATTGCTCTAATACCTGATAGGTAAGGCTTACAACAACATTTTATACATAAATGAATAGCCAGATACACGAGCAATGAGAAAATATCCAGATCGTAAGCATTCCAGCACAAGACTTCACCAAGAAGCATCTAAACAGAAGAGGTCTGGCATGAATTTCACAAAATTTGAGAGTGTCACTTTTTTCGTCAGTCTCAGAAACAGGGCTGTAATAGCATAATAGATTAGAGTTACAGCCGTTTTCTCTATACTAATGGAAAGCCAGGCTCATGAGCAACTCGGGAACTATCCAGAAAAGTAAAATTGCCATACTGAGCCATAATCAGACAACATCTGAACATTAAGAGTACCTACATAATTCTCACTAAAACCTAGGCTGCGCAGCAGCAAACCTTCAGCGAATAACACATTTAGAAGATTACATTACATCATAAAATTGGCGTGTTTACCAAATTCCGTATATTATAGGTATGCAACAGTGGTTGAGTAATGGCGTTCTATTATCTGTTATTTGCCTGCTGCCCTGCAATCTACCTGTGTGCTTGCCAGGGTTTGTAAAAGCAGGGAAAGGCCTTATTATACTAATTTACTTCTATTATGGTACGGTTTTATGCATGTACAAAGTTTTTCAGATCATTCAAAAAGTGTTAAATACAAGTCAAAAAACACTGCTACATTTTATAGGTGATACGTGTAGGAAATGGCATTGCTGTATATGCAATAGTGGGCACGTTTTGGCTCCAATAAGAAAATAAGTATTTTTAATATTTTTTCTTAATATTACAAAAAGTATAGAATATGTATCTGTCAGACCATGAAAAGGCACAACTATACCACATAAGTCATATGTGTACCAAACTTTATCCATGTACATGCAATAGTGACCAAGTCTTGGGCAAGAAACAAAAAATTTATTTTTTTTTCTTTTTTTTTTAGATATTTCAAATAGCATTTAATATTTTCCACCAGACCTTTCAAAGGGCACAACAAGACCTTATGGGCCATGTGTGTACCAAACATTATCCATTTACATGCAATAGTGACCGAGTCTCAGCCCAAAGAACCAAAAAATACATATTTTTCTATTTTCCAAATTTTTGCAAAAAGTATAAAATATCCATCAATGAGACCATCAAAAGGCACAACTAGACCATATAGGCCACAGCTGTACCAAATTTCATAAGTGCACATGCAATAGTGACTGAGATTTGGCCCGGAAACGAACAAAAATAATTTTTATATTTTCTCAATTATTTCAAAAGGTATTGAATATCTATCAATTAGACCATCAAAAGGCACAACAAGACCATACAGGCTATATTTGTACCAAATATCATCCATGTACACTCAATAGAGGCCGAGTGCTGGCTCGGAAACGATCTATCCGCCCGCCACGCGCCCGCCCGCCCGGCGGACGGACGGACAACATTTTTAGCTCGTCTGTTTTCTTTGAAAACGAAGAGCTATTGTCGTCACTCGATCGGCGTCGTCGGCGTCGTCCTCGTCCTCGTCCTCGTTGTCCCGGTTAAAGTTTTTGTAAGTGTCCATTTGTGACCTCAGTTTTCCACTTAGAGTTATGAAATTTGGTACAGGTATGGGGCTATGGGTATGGATCGGGAACATGTAGAGAAATCCAAGATGGCTGCCATTTTATGGCGGCCATTTTGGCAGCCATCTTTCTTCATTCTTGAACTGCCCATTGTGACCTTAATATTTCACTTACAGTAATGAAATTTGGTACAGGTATGGGCTTCTGGGTATGGATCGGGAACATGTCGAGAAATCCAATATGGTGGCCATTTTGTGGCGGCCATTTTGGCAGCCATCTTTCTTCGTTCTTGAACTGCCCATTGTGACCTTCATATTTCACTTACAGTTATGAAATTTGGTACAGGTATTGGCCTGTGGGTATGGATCAGGAACATGTTGAGAAATCCAAGACGGCGGCCATTTTGGCAGCCATCTTTCTTCATTTCTTGAACTGCCCATAGTGAACTCAATATTTCGCTTAGAGTTATGAAATTTGGTACTGGCATGGGCCTGTGAGTAACAATTGGGAACATGTTGAGAAATCCAAGATGGCGGCCATTTTGTGGCGGCCATTTTGGCAGCATTCTTTCTTCATTCTTGAACTGCCCATTGTGACCTTCATATTTCACTTACAGTTATGAAATTTGGTACAGGTATTGGCCTGTGGGTATGGATCAGGAACATGTTGAGAAATCCAAGACGGCGGCCATTTTGGCAGCCATCTTTCTTCATTTCTTGAACTGCCCATAGTGAACTCAATATTTCGCTTAGAGTTATGAAATTTGGTACTGGCATGGGCCTGTGAGTAACAATTGGGAACATGTTGAGAAATCCAAGATGGCGGCCATTTTGTGGCGGCCATTTTGGCAGCCATCTTTCTTCATTCTTGAACTGCCCATTGTGACCTTCATATTTCACTTACAGTTATGAAATTTGGTACAGGTATTGGCCTGTGGGTATGGATCAGAAACATGTTGAGAAATCCAAGATGGCGGCCATTTTGGCAGCCATCTTTCTTCATTTCTTGAACTGCCCATAGTGAACTCAATATTTCGCTTAGAGTTATGAAATTTGGTACATGTATTGGCCTGTGGGTATCGATTGAGAACATGTTAAGAAATCCAAGATGGTGGCCATTTTGTGGTGGCCATTTAGCAGCCATCTTTCTTCTTGAACTGCCCATTGTAACCTTAAAATATCGCTTAGGGTTATGAAATTAGGTATTGGCCTGCGGGTGATAATCTGGCACACATTGATAGATTTCACATCAACAGACGAGCGTTGAAACCGCTTGCGGTTCTGGTTACCCAAGTGATTACAATACCTTCTTCGAACTTCGTTCGCTGAAGGTAAAAAGAGGGTGTCAATTTTTCGTCAGTCTCACTTAGGCCCTCACTGCATCCAAAACAAGAGCCTCTATCGATGCATCAAAAAATACATTGTCCATTTTGGCTTTGTGTGTGACATGACAACCTTATACTGCAAAACGTGTCATTCTGAAATACAGAAACATATTATGGCTTTTTTTTCTGTATTCATAAGATGCTCAGCTAACTAGAGCATAATACCAAATTTCAAATTTTATTTTAACTACATTTACTTGCTTGTATTTTAAAGTTTTACTTGAATTTTTTATATGCCAAAAATTGATCTCATATGCAATCATTCACCATTTAATATATCAAAAGCTATGAGAAGTGGATACATTTCGTGCTATTTACATCAAAGGGGACATCACTGCCTTTCATATGATCCATAGTACATGCATAATTTCTATACGAAAGCTGAGATATGACCTGAAATGCACGTCCATTTTGGGCTTAAAGTGAAATTTTACCAACTCACGACATTGGACCTTCTATGATTTGGACAGGTCATGCCGTGATTCTGATGTGTCCGGTTCAGGGTTCATTGATGTCTGAATCATGGTTCAAAAGCTGTCTGGATCAAAGTATTTTGATAGTTATATTGCAATTCCTTGGTTTCATCAATGGCACTGACCATTTTATGAGAAAGAAACATTGAAAATTTGTTGTGCTATATCCTAGAGATGTAGAGATCAATTGAAAACTTACCTTGGCCACACTGGAATATGTCTGCCTTTCAGGCACATGCACTCTGGATAGCCAAAAGTCTTCATTTGTGGACGTAAAAAATCTACATGTCAAGTGTGTCAATATTTCTCTGCAAGATAATAAATTTGTGAACCGCTTTCTCGCTAAAGACCCCAAAAGTTTGGTTCATGCCTTCATGGTTAATATTTCTTATTCAAGGATAATTTATCCTTTCATGTAAGTGACTAGTTTTTAAATGTGAATCAAACATATATTTCTTATACCACATGATGTACAATACAATTATTGTTTTCCAATTATGTAACGTTGTTAAAAAAGAAAAAAAGTCTGCACTTAACAGTCAATGTGAATGACACTTAACGATGTGTTTCGTGGAAGTGTGACACTGATGTAGTCAGACCTCTTCAAAAACATTTTCAAGGAAACATTTCAAGTTCTCGGAATAATTTCTTTATTGTCAGTATTTTATGGGGTTAAATGTCTGAGTTATGAAATGTGAAACATCATATACAGTTACAGTTACAAGAAAATCCAAGTATCATATCTGTGTCATACACGTTGTCAGCAATGCTTTATGCTGACATGATACTGACATCTCTCAAAAAGCCATCGGCCTTTGCAAGGGTTCTAGTAGCTTTGGTTTTTCAAGCATCAGGATCTTCATATCCAAATTATTTTAATAAAATTCCTCTTGAAAAATGTTTCTGAGTTGTCCTCTAAAAAGTGGATTTTTCAGCTCCCCATCTGTATTTAGGAAGGCCTGTGCCAGCCATTTTTGGTTTCTCCACAAAATGGCTTTTTGACATGGTTAAACTGGATGCCCACTGTATAGGGGAAGGTGGGGCATAACCACCCCCAGGGGCATAACCACCCACCCAGTGGTTCAAGGTGATTGGTTCCACATAGTGAAAATATTTTTAGTGCAGGTGATTTTACTTGTGAAAGACACATTTTTAAAAGACGGGGTTGCAAGCAAAAGGCAGAACCATACTGACCAGCTCAGTTTGTTTAGTTATTTAGCTTTTTTAAGCAACTTCATCTTATTTTTACATGTGACGGTATTTGTAATGGCATTCTACATATATATATATAGACTTTTAATGACAAACAGAAATATCGAATACAGATACATGTGTCAATCAAATACAAATCAAACAATTGAAAAATTCAAATCTACATCTACAGTATTCTAGATGTTACCAAAAAAATCTAGTGTCATATCATAATAAATGACAGGTTTCGCAGTTCATGTAAAATTTGTCTTTCATAGTTCATGAAATATTCACATTGGTCCCAGTTTCATACATGTTATTGCACAAAAGTCAATAAAAGCAAAGTTAGGATATATCTCGACATAGACAGCAGCACCAGTAAAAGCAAAGTGCAAGGGAGGCACAAAAATTTTTAGATTTTATTCACGTTATTTTATTTAGAAAAGAACCCACGGCATTTATTATGTCAGGGCTTTTATTTGACATGAGTATTTTAAACTGTTGTATGCTATCAAGATTACAGAAATTAGGGATTATGCTGCTAGCTTTATTTACAAGTTCTATTCTCTGTGCAGTATTATTGTTGCATACTAAAAGGCAGTGTATCTCGTCTTCAATGTCACCTGTGTCACATTTATCACATTTTCTAAGCTCTATCGGAGTCTTGGGTATATTATGTCTTCCTGTCTCAATTTTAAGATTGTGAGAACTTAATCTGAATCTTGCAATATTAGTGTATGTTTTCTTCGGGAGATTCAAATTTAGATACGGTTCCAGGCAGTAGCTTGTCTTAAAGAGTTTATATGTGCGAAGTTTAGGAAGCTTTTCAGAGTCAGAGAGTTCATTAAGGATTCTGTTCTGTTCTTTTGTGTATAGTTTTAGTTTCACTTCCTTTAATACTGAAGTGGGATCAGTAGTAAGCCAATTTGAGATGTCAGCTTCAGTCATGGTTTTCTCTACCTTACTGTACCAGTTATTCTGACCTGCGTTATGTAAATCTTCTTGAATTTTAAGACACTTATTAAGGACATCATGACTTGGGAGATCTTTTAATTTGGCCCAATAGGTTATTGTGCTAAGTTGTTGCCTCAATCGAAGGGGGAATCTGCCTGTTTCTGCATACACTGCTAGTGTCAAATAAAGGAGATGTAAGGTATCGGTAATAGGCATTGTCTTGGTTCATATTCTGACTAATTTTTAAAATGGATTTAACTGTCATTAAATCATGTCATGAGTGATAATAGGGGTAGTGACTATTTTACCCAAATATGGGGCATAACCACCCGCCCCTGGAAAAAATACAGTAGGGGGGTTACAGAAACAGGAGGGTGGTTTTCAAAAATGTACTGTAAATGTGTGAGGAACTTGGGAAGGGTTAGCATAGATTATGTCATTTGGGCTGTCTTGAAAAACCAAAAGATTGGTATTGGCGGGAGCGTCCCAGAGAGAAATATCTGAGAAGTCACTACCATAGCAAAAGTGAGGACACTGATATGGTTTGTTACTTTCCAAGTCAAGAGCACCTGCATTTTCATTGGAAAGGGACATAGTATCCTTCCACCAGATATGGAAATCCTCCAGTTATTTTTGTTGCTGGTACCTTGGGGGAGGGGTTATGCCCCATGGGGTGGGTGGTTATGCCCCGAGCATGGGGCATAACCACCCACCTTGTACCAAAAACTATTTCGTATTCCTGTGCTATAAGGGAGAGTCATTTGATGCTGCAGGTAGGGGATATGAAAGTACTCTAAGAGTGTGTCATATTGCCAATTGGAGTTCTTAATTGTGTTGGTCATTATCATCCTGTGAGACATTTTGTCTTAGGGGGATGGTTATGCCCCACTCTCCCCTATTACATCAAATTTGATGGCAAGTCATTGAAATTAGAGAAAATATTAATTTTTGAAAATTAAAAATATTCATTTTGATGAAAAATTAAAAATTAATTTTATAATAATTTTTTTTTTGCCAAAAAGTCGTTTGACCAATTGACTTGATTTCAATTTCCAAACTTTTTCTGAAGGCATACACCTGGTATATACAGAAAAAAAATTCAACCAATTCGAGTGAATTATGAGTGATTGGTGAGGTGTTCAGAATCTTGAAAAAAGTCGGAAAAAATGCTTAAAACTAAAGAAGTATTTGGAGTAGAGCAGTAAGATTTTTCATTTAGGTGAAGTTTTTTTTAGAAATTCATAGCATCAACTAGGAGGCCCTGGATGATTTGGTATGGAATGACCATACATGTGCTGAGAATAGGCTTTTCTGATTCCCTTGGATAAAATATAAATGTCACAGCATTGACATTTTGGTTGTCAACTTTTCATAACGTACACTCACTATTACACTGCTGTTCAATGGATCCAATGGGGAAACCTAGCCCTGGACTCCTGGGACAGGGGTCATGAATCCTCCCATTGGAAAATCATGAGAATTGAAAGAAAGGGTTCAGGAGAATCAAGATATCTTTTTAAGTATTTACAGCAGGTTTATTCCAATTATACCATCTGAAAGAGTGTAAAATTTGTTACTGACGGCACCTATTTCTTTTTTCACCACATGCTGAAATTAATGAATATTCGTCCTGTGAACCTGAAGAAGTGATTTTTTTTCTTTTTACATTGAAAAAATGGCGTCATTTGATTGGTTGGTTTCTGGTAGTGCTGATGATGTCACAACAAACTGCTAGTGACGTCATAGGATAGACTGATGACGTCACCATTGTGCTGTTAATGAAGCAGGGAGATTTTGCTCATTTTTTCATGGAGTTTTTGTTATTTAAAGTGATTTTTCGGCCTTTCAACCTGCAGGAATTGCTTTCAAAAGTAGTGCCGTCAGCAGTAAAATATGTGGGCTACCCAAATCCAAAATTTTATGAAATTTGGATGAGAATTGTTCAATATAGACCACTTCTCCTGATGCCATGTTGAAATCTCAAGATTTTGAATGGGACGACCCATGACCCATGCTACGCATGGGTCCCAGGGCTAGGGGAAACCTGGCAACATGGATTAGGCAAATAGTACTCTAAATCTTCCAGATGATCTCATTGAAATTTGAAATATTGGTTAAAACTGGCACCAGTACTTGTATGCACAGAGGAGGCCAGGGGAGAGATACAACAGTGAACGTAAAACAATGCAGACATGTAGGAGTGGCTCAAGACTTTTGCAAAGCAATGTATTTAATGCAAGAGGGAAATATTTGTGAAGTTTTTGTGTAAGAAATGTCGAGTGCATGTTTGATTTATAAATAAATTGTACTTACAAGTGTGAAGTTTGTCGCAATCACTAGACTTTGAATCTAACTGCATTTCAACGACGTCTCATTTACACAAAAAAATTAGATCATATTTTTATATTTTGAAGTCCCATATATAAACTAAGGAGGACTTGTAGTATTCCGCAATATTGGACAACCTGATTGAAATGGCAGGATTATTGTTCTCCACTTTCTTATTGGTCCAACTCGTCTTGGTGACTTATGGAGATTTAGAAGATATCACTCCTTGTCTGCCTGGACCTTTTCAGAAATACTATCCTTCTCCAGAGATTCGTTCATTACCAGAATGTCAAGCCTTTAATGACAATTCTTGCTGTCAATATCACATTGCTGATGAGATAGCAAAACATGGAGTGATAAACCTGCATGACGGATACCATTGGGACAGATGTGGACGTTTATCAGAACGATGCAAAGCGTTTCTGGTGCATGAGGAGTGTTTCTATCAGGTGGCATTCTTATAGTGTTTCTTATATGTTTTCTATTTCATTAACATGTTATATCTGACAGCATGGTCTGTGAAAATGTATATAATATCCTTCAACTGAGATTTGTTTTGAATTTCTTTGGTGACTATTATGGGGCTTTGCCCAGGTGAGATGTTGCTGAATAATTCATGAATATTTGTGAATGCTAAAATGGAACAGGTGCATGAAAAATTGGTGGTTCATGAATGTTCATGAACCAAGATGGTTCATGAACTATTCATGAATGTTGGTTCATGAACTATTCATGTATCATTCTTGAACATCAAAATGGGACAGGAGCATGAAATGTGAATGTTCATGAATTAATCCTCAATCTATGGGTTCACAAACATTTCCCAATTATCCATGGACCTAGAACCATGATATTCATCAAAGCTCATCAAAAGTTCATAACATCGTTTAAGGTGTATATCAGCAAATAAGCCATCAAGCTTTGTATAAATGAACTGGCAAGTCACTTGAATGAAAGGTAAGGATTATACGTCAAATTGTTCTGGAGCGTGTTTTGCCACTGCTTTTTCCTAATATCACCAACTTTTGTTGGACTTCAGGATATTCTAAATAATCCATGCTACCCACGAAGGCATCTTGAGAATGAAATTTGTGGATGTGTAAAATATTTCAAAATTCATCATCTACAAGAGCTGCATCTCGCCTGGGTGGTCTTTGTTCCTGTAATGTGTAATGTAGTGTTGTCACAATCTTGTGTTTGAATGATATTGGAAAATATGTGACTATCACCATTTGATCTAAGAAGAATTATGATGCTTGTTTCTCGGTCCATCATTTATAACTTTTTCCTTTTATTTTTTCATCAGTGTGAACCAAGTCTGTGGCACTTCCAAAATCCAGCATATCCAGGCATGGGCTTCATCCACAATGTTCCAATTTGTGCTTCGTATTGTGACAGCTGGTTCGAGGCTTGTCGTTCAGATAAGACTTGCGGTGTAAATTGGCTTAAACTCTTCAATATAACTGGCAATCATTGCCCTTCGCCATATGAATGCAGGACTTTTGAGGCAGCCTTTGGCAATGGTGAAGGCCTCTGCAACAATATGGTTGGTAATACGTTCTATTACGAGAAAGATGAAACTTCTTGTATGTTAATGCACTTCGATGAAGCTTGCAAGAACCCAAATGCTTGTGGAAGAAGAGATGTCACTTGCAATAAAAGTCATTACTCAGGCTGTGGCCGTGTGGCCCAAAGGTCAGCTGCGGAGCCTCCAAGAACCTAAAGACTTGAAGTTGGAAAATCGCTAATTATATTATGTCAGATAAAGTTTCTTCTGACATCATGTTATTTATGAGAAGATGCTGAAGTTTCAAAATTGTTGAAATACATGTATTAAGTAAAATGGCAAGTGATACTGATAGTACAAAAAAAGTGTTTGTTTTTTCTTTCAAAATCAGAACAATACAGGCGACAGAGTCATAAATGTAAGTGCACTGAACCTTTGGACTTCATGTGCATGAATTTGTTTGATGTATTAGATGTGTGACGTTCTGTTGTTCCTGAACCAATCAGATTGACAATAAATGCTATGCATTTAGTGGCCTAAAACCTTAGAATCGCATGCTAATTTATCACCTGTAACATGGTGAATTTTTAATGGAGGTGTGTACACATCTCCATTTATGCAGTCACAGTGACAAAATGGACAGTTTTGGCGGGAAATTTGAAATTTGAGCATTTTCAGAATGTCTTTTGGGCCCTGTCTTGGCTATTTTGTTTGGAAATGTTTGGGTCAAGAGATGTGGATAACTTGATTATAGAGCATGCATCTGACATAGGAATGAATACCAGGCATGTTGAAATTAGGACGTGACTTCCTTTTATATCTTGCTTGGATCCACGGGGGGCGGCTGCACACATTGTGTATTGGCCGCTGTGCCTAAACTATTGCACTTGTATATATGATATTTGGCACATGAATGGGTCTTACAGCTTCTATGTGCATTTTGGTGTTCGTATTCAAGCAATTTTCAATTTTTTGTAAAATATTGAAAATTAGAAAAAAACTTATTTTTTTCCGTTTCCAGAGCAGAACTCTGAAATGGTTAATACCTATGGGCATGAAATTCTGACATCATATGCATTAAATACCCTTAATGTTCCTTTTGGGGGTTTGCTCTTACAAAAATTAATAACAGTCAATTCAGCAAAAATGTGAAAAAAATGTTATTTTTTCAATGCTCCATGATTCCGTCAATTTTGGAGTTACACTGCGGGAATTTTGCATTTAGATGTCTAAATTATACCTCTTTAAATGGCTAAACTCATTTGAAGGGCCAATCTTACTAAATTTTCATAAAAACCAAAAGCTGGGGAAAATGAGGATTTCTGATATTTTTCTCAAATTTCGGTTTCTCAAAAAATATTGGAGAGAGACTTAACGGTAAACAATTAATTGGTAAACTTCAACAATAATTTACCTAATCATATTAGGAAGTTACTTTTGTAGCCACATATCTATAGTTTAGTGTGAAATTTTCTTGAAATGGATTATTTTGAAAATTCTAAAATTTAGCACACAATATAAACACCTGGTTCTGGCCACTCGGGGAAAGTCTTTTTCGGGAGATATGAAGTAAGATACTATACCACCTCCATTTTGAACCCCTGGGTTCTTGTACTGGGTTTTGTTAATGTGAAATGCTGCATGCTGGATTTTTCTGTTTTCTTTTGCTTTATTCATTGGTAATGCAAGAAATATATAAAACATGTGAGATGAAAAACTTTGAAGATGAGTTTTAGTGTAAGTAACTGACAAGTGCATGTTTGTGTTACAGATAAATTGTGTTTGTGCTAAGTTTATCTCCATCACTAGACTTTGTATCTTTTGGTGTTGCAATGATGTCTCAGTTACAAAAAAGTATACTCTAGACTTCTTTCTTTAGTATTTAACCTCCTATATAGTGTTAGGAAGACTTGTAGTTGTGCGCAATACACTGGACAATCTAAACAAAATGGCAGGATTATTAATATCCTCAACTCTCTTATTAGTCAAATTCGTCCTTGTGATTCATGGAGATTTACAAGATGTCACTCCTTGTCTGCCTGGACCTTTCCAGAAATACCATCCTTCTCCAGAGATTCGTTCATTACCAGAATGTCAAGCCTTTAATGACAATTCTTGCTGTCAGTACCACATTGCCGATGAGATAGCTAAACACGGAGCAATCAACCTGTATGGCGGATACCATTGGGACAGATGTGGACGTTTATCAGAACAATGCAAAGCGTTTCTGGTGCATGAGGAGTGCTTCTATCAGGTAGGGTTCTTATGAACTTTCTAATATCTTTACTATTTCATCAATCAGCTCAAGTTCAGGTCAAGTGTTGTATCTGGCAAGCAATGCCTCCCCCGAGATTTATTCACAGGATTGGTTTATTAGCAGAGTTCAGAGTTAATTTTTTCCTCATATTTAAGTATACAACCAGAACATATAAAACAGAATTGTGAATAAAGAATAATATGAGAGGAGATCCCATTAAGGCAAGATTGATGTTGCTTTTATGGGACAACCAAGATGAGAGGAAAAAGAGGGGGGTTGGATGGAGAGGTATATCAGTGGCTTGTTTAGTGCATGGGGAGCACTAAGTACTACACTTGAGTCTTGAGCCGCTGTTGAGGCTATTATTGGGGCCTGGGTTTTTGTTCTTGTGATGTGGTCCTGTGTATCTTGTGTTTTGATCTTGTATGATTTTAGAACTGCTCAGAAACTCCAAGAGGCTGGTTGAACTGCGAATGGCGAATCAGATTTTGTATCAAACAAAACTTCTCTCAGACTTCGTGTGGTTTATTAGTAGCTGGGGAAGTTTATAAACGATGCTGAAATTTTACTATTATATGTTTGAATGATAACGCAGACTTTCCATCAATCATAATTATCTGTCTTTTTCAGTGTGAACCAAGCCTGCAGCACTTCCAAGATCCAGCCCACCCAGGCAAGGGCTACATCAAGAATGTTCCAATTTGTGCTTCGTATTGTGATAGCTGGTTTGAGGCTTGTCGTTCGGATAAGACCTGTGTTGTAGATTGGCTGAAGGACTTCAATTTCACTTCTACTGGCAATCATTGCCCTTCAGGATCCGAATGCAAGACTTTTGAGGCAGTCTATGGCAATGGGGAAGGCCTCTGCAACAATATGTGGGGCGATGTGTTCTATTACGAGAAAGATGAGACATCCTGTATGTTGATGAATTTTGATGAAAGTTGCAAGAATCCCAATGCTTGTGGAAGAAGGGATGTTACTTGTAATAAAGGTCATTACTCGGGCTGTGGCCGTGTGGCCCAAAGGTCAGCTGCGGAGCCTCCAAGGAGCTAAGGACTGATTTGATACCAATTGGCAACTGATCGGATAGCAAATGGCAACTGAGATGTATCAAATAAAGTTTCTTTCACACATGTGATTTATGAGTAGGAGCTAAAGTTCTAAATCATGTTGAAATACTATGCAATAAAAAAGGCTAGTGTATGTGATACTACAGCATAAAAAATGTAGGGTTTTTTGTACTTTCAAAATATGAAAGACATGACAAAAAATATTGCTGTTAGGGTTCTTTGTCAAAACTAATGGTTCATCAGTTATTAGTGGTTGACTTGTATTTTAGTGGTTGATCAGTAATCTATCTATACAAAGGCGCTATTCTGGAAACTTCGGTCCCTCTTACGAGGCGTCTGGGCGACCCACAACTGCCAAATTCGCACAGTGTACTAATATTGATGTCCTGCAAAAAGTGGGCAATTTTTCTTTTTCCAATTTCAAAAAAAAAAAATTTTCCAAAAATTTTTTTTTTCAAGATTTAGAAAAAAATTTTTTGTTTTTCAAACTTTTTTCATTTTCACTAATTTATTTTTTTTTTTTAAAAGGGGATATAAAAAAAGAGGTAATCAGCTTAATTTTTTCAGTCTCTGCACAGGGTCAACATTTTTACCTGAGGGGAATGGGCGGTTCAAGTCCAATAGTAGAAGGACCAAATAGCTCCATGGTGTAACAATAAGGATGTTATTTGGTTGTGACGTCATCATAAGAAGTGTTTCGGCCAATGAGCCCCCATGTGACGCCATGACAATGGTTGTGACGCAATGATTTTAAAGAGTAAAGAGTCTCAACATGCTCTATGGAACTACTTAACTACTTAACCAGATATTGGACTTGAGCCGAATGGGCTACCTTTTTTCCCACAATGCACTTACATTGTTGTCCTGAGGGGACTGGGCTACTGCTTTTTCCAATTTCAGAAAAAAATTTTCTGCATACTTTTTTCCAAAATCTTTTCCCCGCTTGCATTGCATCACCATGGCAACTACACTGCCTCACTTAAAGAGAATTTGGTAGCTATAACTACACACCAGTTTTTAAATACTATATTTTGCCACAATGGGCATTTCTAGTCTATCTGTCTATACAAAGCACGAAGATCCCATGCGCTTGAAGGTACTGGTAAGATAATATACTAAGAGAAGGTGCAACGTGCCTCACAGAATTCTCATTTTGTACATTAGCTGCTTCCTGTTTAAATTTTACTGCTCTGTTATTGGTGCAGATCTCACACCAGGTGACGTCACCACTGTCGTCACCCTAGCAACCTATGACAGTTTGATCTGTGATGTCACAGGACAAGTTGTCCAAAATGCATTGCAGCAGGAAGACATCCTTTCACAGAAAACACACTTCTGAGCGTTGCATCTCCTCCGTGATACAAAGGCGCTATTCTGGATGCTTCGGTCCCTCTTACGAGGCGTTTGGGCGACCCACAACTGCCAAATTCGCACCGTGTACTAATATTGATGTCTTGCAAAAAGTGGGCAACTTTTTTTTTACCAATTTCAAAAAAAAAAATTTCCAAAATATTTTTTTTTCAAGATTTAGAAAAAAACATTTTTTTTCAAACTTTTTTTCATTATCACTAATTCTTTTTTTTTTTCAAACTCATTATAAAGGCGCTGTTCTGGATGCTTCGGTCCCTCATACGAGGCGTCTGGGTGACCCACATCCGCCAATTCACACAGTCCACCTTCTGCCCAAAGTGGGATACTTTATAACAAAACAACCCAAGTCAGCGTCACTGAGTAACAATATCACTCGCTGTTGTGTGAATTAATATCACTCGAGCCCGCAGGGCGAGAGTGATATTAATTCACACAACAGCGAGTGATATTGTACGAAGTGCCCTGACGCGTGGTTGTTTTGTTTTTATCACCTGGTTTTACCCCAAATTTTCAGTTATAAAGAGGGACTATTTTCTGCCATTACAAAAATGTGATGTCACCATGGAGCAACAATGGATATGGCGTCACAATCCCATTGTTTTGGCCTTTGTTTGGTTTTTGACGTCATCAGACAGCAGAAATGCTGATGATGTCATAACCATTGTTAAAAAATATTGCCCTTGAAGGGTGGTATTTTTTACAATATCATAGGCCCTAATATTTTGACTGTAAACAGTGATATTCACAGCCAACCAGGTGATAATTTGCAAAAATAGATCAGTTAATTCTTTCGGTGATCTACTCATGTTTAAATCACTCGAGAAGAGCCCATCAGTTGCCTTGGCTCTTCGTCAAGCCAGTCAACTAACCCTGTTTAGGAGTTCACAAGAACTTTATTATTTATCACTTGTAAAGAAATGAGGTTTTGTTACAATTCACTAATTGATAACAACTGGTCTATGCGAAAGCTTTTAAAATTCATGTAGCTGTCAATTCATCTGATACATTGGTTGACAACTGGAAGTGCAAGTCTGTTCTTGCTTGATTTTCACATCATTTGAGATTGGACGACTCCATGCTCCCACCAGTCGACTGTTTTTTGTCAAACCAGTCTACTACTAGGATGCGACCATTAGATCTTATTTCACTCCACAAGCTACCTGATCCCCCCATCGTCCTAACATGAGATAGGCCACCGCTGTCACGTGCTTCACTTGGTTCTCCGCTGTTGACGAGACCAGTTGGTTCTGTATTATTCGCTTTATTAGAGGCGACTAGAACCTGTTTTGTGAACCAATTGTTGCATAATTAGATGCCCTTGGTTCCGTGACCTTTTTGGTTACATTTGTTCACAATTAGACCTCGATTGATCGATGGTTTTCTCCTTTTTCTGCTTTGCCTGTCGCACTTTTCTTTTTTCCGCTTGATTAGTATCAAGGTGGTTACCGCGTTTTGACGCTTCTGATTGGCTACAGGCTTTAGCGCGCCCATTTGCATAATCGCGCCATCATTAGTATGCGAAACTAACTTTCCTGTCCTTATTTGGTAGTGCGTCATCACGTGACTGCTTGGTTGAACCTCGGGGGCGCCGCTTGGTGATTCGGCGTGTGACGTCATCCGATACGGCGCTCTCATTGGCCCACTACGGGATTCCACAGTGACGTCATTTCACGCTGCGCTCTGATTGGTTGTTTTCGAGACCCCGGAGTGACGTCATTTGACGCGGCGCTCTGATTGGCTGCGGCCCTTGCGGGCTTCCCGCTCTTTTCTCTGATCGAAGCGTGGGCAAAAGGGACGAAATCAGGCATCAACGGACGAAACGCAAAATGCCAAAAAAGGACTCCATCGGGGGCAAAACTAACCCCACGACTCCTTCGGCTGCTACGGGGAGAGCCTCCCCTGGATTGGGAATTACCATGGATCCTGATCCTCGATTGCAAGTGCCTAAGTCGGACGAAAGTGACAAAACCGTTGATGTGGCAGGACTTTTGCGGGCGGCCGCTCCATCGGTGCCCCCGCCGGGTACCAGGCGCAATGTTTTGGCACTCCCCAATGATTTAATCTTGAATCGCCCCTACGTGGATGACGAGGAAGATGATGACGAATACGAATTTGTATACGACGAAGACGATATCCCTATGATGGAGGATGATCCCATGTTGGTGAGAAATCCTGCCCCGAAATTGTTCAGGGGCCCCTCCCCGGACGATGGCTTACACGGCCTCTTGGCGACTTACTGACAAGACGAACAATGTCACCCTGCTGTTAGGGAGGACGTTGCGTCATTGGCTAATTCGATTTGGTGTACTCAGCAGAAGTTGGGGGATGTTTATGAAAAATTTGGGTGGCCGGCAAATGCCGATATTTACAAAACAGATGTGAATGAAGAATTCCTGATTCCCATGGGGGAGGATGCTAATAAAGCTGTGCGTACACGTGACATGAAGTTGAGGGCCGGACAAGGTGCTGTGGCCGGGGCTGCGTGGGCCACGATGTCTACGTTAAATTCGTTAACGAAGTTGGAAGCTGATGAACGGCCTCAAGACATGAAAAAGCTTATGCCGGAGATCGTCGAATCGTCGGTGGCATCGCTTCGCTTCTTGAGCTATGCGAATCTCCAGATGAATAATTTCAGGAAAGCTAATCTTACTATTGTTAATCCCAAGTACCACAGCCTTTGCAAGGATGGGTCAACCTTACCCTCACCTTTCCTATTTGGGTCCGACTTGAATGACAGACTAAAGGTGATGGGGCAAGCGGTGAGGGTGGCCCGGACCGGCCATGCCTTTCGGCGAGGTGGACGTTCGTTTGGACGAGGAGCAGCCCACTCCCGGTACATGCCTTACACACATCGTCCGCGTAACTTCTATGGTTCCTATGGCTCCTATGGTCAAGTTAAGACATTTTCTTTAATATCAGACAAGAAATTTGATGAAAATTGCTTAAATTTTGTAGAGCCTATGCCAGCATCATTGCCTCAACTTCCAGAAACTGATTCTGTGAATTCTGTTATTCATTGTGAAATTTCTTCTCATTACAGCTCCCCGAGGGAGGTTCAGGAAAGTGAGAAAGGCAAATGCCAACACCACCAAGAAAACTCAGAATTAGAAGCCGATGATGCTGCCCCCCCCCCTTTACAGGTGGGTACTCAGGTGTCTGTTACACCTTGTCTATCTTTTAAAGCAGGCTCTGTTGCTGATCATGTACAGGCATGGGCTGAAATTACTTCTGATCCGATTATTCTGAAACATATCCGTGGCCTGGACATTGAATTTACTGACATTCCTGAACAGATCCGTGCGCCCAAACCTTTGCACTTCTCCTCTGAGGAGCGAAAATTTTTAAATGATGAGAGATTCAGAGGCTTTTGAACATGGGGGTGATTGAGACTGCGAAACACGCTCCAGGAGAATTCATCTCCCGTATTTTTCTGAGACCTAAAAAACAAAAGGGGATATTTCGATTGATTTTTTTGAACATGGGGGTGATTGAGACTGCGAAACACGCTCCAGGAGAATTCATCTCCCGTATTTTTCTGAGACCTAAAAAACAAAATGAATGACGATGTTCAATACCATCATTTCAAAATGGATACTTTAGAGACAATTTTGAAACTTGTCACTAAAGATGCTTACATGCTTAGTTTGGATCTTCAGGACGCTTATTACTCGTTACGCATTCGTCCTGGCCACAGGAAATTTCTTAGATTTGAGTATGCAGGGCAATTATATCAGTTTACTTGTTTGCCCAATGGCTTGAGTTCAGGCCCAAGGCTCTTCACAAAGATACTTAAAGTGCCGCTTGCACATTTGCGAGAGAATACAGGCGTAGACATTGCAGCCTATATTGATGACATTTTCGTGATTGATCCTACTTTCAGCCAATGCTTGGACTATGGCCAACAGGCCGCGCGGTTGTTTGAAAACTTGGGATTTCTTATAAGCCCAAAGAGTGTTCTGACTCCCACACAATGCATTGAACATGTTGGCTTTGTTATTAACTCAGTGAATATGAAAGTATCATTACCTACTGCTAAGATTACAGCTATTATTCAATTGGTCAATGACTGTTTGAGTAAACATGAGATGTCTATTAGATTTGTTTCACAGGTATTGGGAACATTGGAGGCCACCAAGCCGGCAAACAGATATGGCCTTCTGTTTACTAAGAGTCTGGCAGTGGCTAAGAATGAAGCTCTTTCTGAAGCCAAATACAATTTTGATGCTAACATGACTTTAGATTTTGAGGTGGTGGCCTGTCAATTTACCTAGAGTTTATGCTCCTGTGTTCGTTGGCCAACCTGATTATGTTCTGTTTACAGATGCGAGTTTGGCAGGTTGGGGCTGCAATTTCCCAGCTTTAGGTCAGAAATTTGGTGGAAGATGGACTGTTGAGGAATCTCATAAGCATATTAATGCCCTTGAATTACTTGCTATTCTTTACAGCTTGCAAGCAGTTTGTAGAGACATGAAGGATCTACACATTCGTATTATGACAGACAACACTACAGCTAAATTGTTGATTGAAAACCAAGGCTCTGTTCGTTCCAAGCCATGCAATGACATTACTAGAAAGATTTGGTTGTGGGCCATTGACCGTAACATTTGGCTATCCACGGCCCACATTGCAGGAGTTTTGAATGTTGAGGCAGACGATGCTTCTCGCAAGTTTGCTGATGAGACAGAGTGGTCGCACTCGAAAGACAAATTTCTAGAGATTTGTGGAAACTTAGGCTATCCAGACATTGACCTGTTTGCTTCGCGTTTAAATTGTCAATTGCAGCCTTTCTGTTCTTGGAAGCCTGATCCGGATGCGGCATACATTGATAGTTTTAATATTGATTGGACGCCCTTCTTTGGATATGCTTTTCCTCCCTTTGCTTTGATTCCAGCTGTCTTACAGAAAATCCATTTGGAGAAGGCGAAGGTCTTGATGATTGTACCAAAATGGCCTACGAAACCTTGGTATAGTAAATTTATGAAACTTGTGGTCGGAAAACCAATGTTCTTTCATGTTACTAATGGCATTTTATATTTGCCTTCCAGACCAGACCGACACCATCCGTTGATGGGCCGACTGACCCTAGTCGGGGCCGTTCTGAGGGGCCCAAGAAGACCAACCTGCCCCTGTACGTCTCTTAGGACCAGATATCACAGATTCGGTGGAGCTTCTCCGAAAAGCGTTACGAAAACGAGGTTTCAAAGATGTAGTTATTAATATAATGCTCAAGGCCCAACGGCCATCTACACTTAAGCTTTACGCGTCTTACATTAAAAAGTGGAACATGTTCGCTGTTGAACACGGTTATGATTTTCTTACTCCCACTATTCCTCAAGGATTAGAATTCTTAGAATTTCTGTTTACTGAAGGTACCAGGCGGTACTCCGCCATTAATACAGCTAGGTCAGCGTTGTCTTTGTTAGTTACAACTAGTGAGGGATCTTTTGGTGATCATAAGGAAGTCATTCGGTTTATGAAAGGAATTAATCAAATGAAGCCAAGTTTGCCTAGATATCTTGACACCTGGGATCCAGATTTGGTGTTGGATTTATTCCGCACTTGGGCTCCAGCGACTAGATTATCTTTAGACTTACTAACCTTCAAGACAGTAGTGCTACTTTTACTAGTCACAGGCCGTCGGCCGCAAATTATTAGAAACCTTTCGGTGGATAATATGAAAATTAGTGCAAATCATTTCACATTCTTTTTCGAACAAACTGATCTAAAAGAAGGCAGACTTAATTACAAGCCTGACCCATTAAAATTGAGAAAATACCCAGCAGACAAACGCTTGTGTATTTATAGATATTTAACTGCTTATTTAGCTAGAACGTTAGAATTACGAGGACCAGAGAAGTCTCTGTTCATTACCACGGTGAAACCTTATGTCAAGCCGTCGGCTGATTCTGTTTCAAGATGGATCAAAACAGTTTTGAATCATGCTGGGGTGGACACCCAAAGTTTTAAGCCGGGAAGTACTAGGGCTGCGGCCAATAGTAAAGCCCTTCGGCAAGGCACTCCAATAGAGGAGATCATGAAGAATGCTGGTTGGGTTAGACAATCAACTTTCAGCAAGTACTACAATAGACCTTTAACCAAAACTGCCTCCTACGCTCAGAATGTTTTGGAGTAGATTAACTGTTAGACATAGTACAACTTGGTTTGTCGGTCACAAAAAAGGGGGGGCAGACTGTTATGGATATGACCACAGATAGGTGGGTTACTGGGATGTTTGTTCCCTCTTAGATAATTGCTTTAATTAACACTGATTGTTATGAAATCTACTTATTATTGCCTAATTTATTTATTTGTGATTTGTACCATTGTTATTGAATTTGATACAATGTAAACAATTTAAGGAGCAATTGTTTAGCTCCATACTTAGGATAATCAATCCTATTGATGAACTTTTACTCATGATGAACATTTACTCAAGGATAATCAATCCTTTCTTGATGAATTTTATTCAAGGATAATTAATCCTATCGATGGACATTTATTTAAGGATAATCGATCCGAATGTTTTTACATGATGACCTTTACAACTGTTAAATCCTTTTTGTTAATAAAAAACTTGATACTTGAAAATGGTTTATGGTTATCTTTTGATGGTTTATGATGGTCATTTGGTGGTATGTCTGAAAATTTGAAATTCTGTGATTTGGCTTACAAGTCTCATGTTAGGACAATGGGGGGATCAGGTAGCTTGTGGAGTGAAATAAGATTTCACAGTTAGCCAAACGGCCTTAAGGCCTGATGGCTGACTGGGATCTTATAGATCGACACAAGCCCTGATCCCCCCAGAGTACTAACATGCCCACCCACCATGACCCTTGAGTACTCTGGTGGACAAATCGCAGAATTTCCAGCTTTGAAGTGTGAAGCACGTGACAGCGGTGGCCTATCTCATGTTGTTCCTAACAACTGCTGTCTTTATTCATGAGATCATTAAAACTGAAAGGTTCTAGTTTCTGAGTTTTGTTTCCTTTTACAATGTTCTTTCGGTGATCAATCTTTTTCGCGATGATGATTATCTGCTATGGATCTGTACCTTCCTCATATACACATTTTAGTGTACACATAATTATCCCAGGAGGATTGAATGTTCGAAGTTGACTTGACTTGGTGTGCCACATTGGATCCATGGGTCTTTTCATCAGTATTTCAGTGTCTGAGAACCTGACAGAAACAATACATCTATGAAGGTCATTGAATTGTAGATGCAACTCACCACCCTAATGTTGTTATTTATAACCTATGGCCATGCCCGGGCATGAAATCTTATAGGGAAACCCTACGAGTCAGTGATCTGTTTGGTCAGATCAGACGAGGTGGGCGCATAGCGCCCTCCGTGTCTGATCTGACCAAACAGATCACTGACGAGTTGAGTTTCCCTTTTATCCCCCAGCCACACCTTTTACAATGTAAGCAAAGAGAACTGCTGGAATCAATTTCCATACATTGTCAATAAAGTATGATAAAATGTTGATTTTAACTTAATCTAAGGTAAATTGGCCTATATTGAGGCAAAATTGCCAAGCCAAAGTTTGTTTTTATGGGATTCGCTTTTCTGGACTTCATGGAAGTATAGCACATTGGAAAATCACCCTATGAATATCAAACTCAGATATTTTGCGAAATATATTTGTCATGCGAATTGCAAAATATTGAGGTTCCATATTTATATATGTCAGAAACAGAATTTTTTTAATGAACAAGTAACTATAATTTTAGTGCTTTTTGTATATTTTCACACTCACAACTTTGTAAAGGCATCATTCAAAATAAACAAATCATAGGAATATGAAACTTTCAGAAGTGTTTGCTATGGTGGTTTCCCAGAGGCTCAACAAGTTTGATGTTCACAGACAGAAAAACAATAGCCCAAAAAAATTAACACTACAACAACCTTTTTTGCTTTTAAGTTGCATTTTTGAACTATCAAACTTCTTCCAATTTGTTATTCACATTGTCGGTACAGAAAAACTGTTCCATGTATAGTGCTGTACTTTTTCCACAATGTCTTACATTTGCCTGGCAACACTCAAGCAAAATTTTAAGGTTCTATGTGCTACTGGTGCGAAGCAATAAAGTTTTAACCAACATATCGTCACTGACTCAGGAATTCCCAGCTATGCGGACATGGCAGGACACCCTCAACATCATGCTACACCGAGACGAAGGCTACAACTCGAAGAACACAGCATCAACAGGTCACATCAACAGTACACAAAGAACACCGAAGACAAAAAAATATGCTCAGGAAGAACAAGTGCTAAAACCACTCCAAAGACAACAAACACAACAGAAAAGCCTGCTGCCTGGCAGGACCTTGAAGAACAAATCCCAACAGCTGGCACCACAACTCTTCCTGAGGTAGCAATGGAAGAACATCCAACTGAAGCAGACACTAAAGAGGAACAGGAAAGATCAGATGATGGCGGGGACACGACACCTGACAACGAATCCATGGAAGCAGAACAAGAACAAGAGGAAGAAAAAGAAAAGGGTCTAGGAGATGCACAGGAAGAAGAAAATGAAGAAGGCCAAGAGGAAGAGGGAGAGGACGACCCAGAAAACAAAGAACAGAGCAGAAAGGACGAAATGGATAAAAAGGTAACAAAACCTGTCGATGAACTTCGAAAGGAAAAGACAGGGCAGGAACAGATGCCGACAGGACTATCAGTCCCAGAGAATATCTCTACCTCCTCCTACAAGGACAACTATCTCCTGATAACATTCAGACATTCAGATGACCGATTATAAATGATTACCTTGACTCAGCAGTCGAACTTCTTCAAATGTACGGCTTTGGCAATGTGTCTAGGAAGCTGACTGAACGAACAAAACAAAAGCTCCACGCCTGGCAAGAAGAGAAACATACAACCAAAAATGAAATACGCAGTCTAGTCACCAAGTACACCTTCATTGATGAGTTCTATGGAATCCTCATTTTATTGGTCACTAGCATAATACCTGTTAAATGTGTGTGGGAGGGGAGGGGCAAAATATGAATTTTGAACATAAAACCCAGCGTAAAACCTTCTAGTGGTGAGAAAAGCGTGCATGCGAGTTTTTGTGGATGGGCAACTTATACTTTGGTTGGGAAAGACGGAGGGGTCATGAATTAATAGTAGGATGCATGACCATTTGTCTATTGCTAAGAAAACTACTGATAACAGAATCCACGACACAAAAAGAGAATTATTAAGTGCACTGCTAGTTTTATTACCGCTTCAAGCAGATTCTAATCATTTGACTCTAATTATCGTGATCTGGTACCATTCAATGCGTGGTGTGGCTACCCATGGCACTGTAGGCAGCAAGAGCGGCTAACGGTGCTGTGGTATGGCCGCACCATTGCATGTGTGTAACAATTTAGTGAATTATTATGCTTATGCTTGTGTGGGTGATGACCTTAGCCGATAGCTGTGTGTTTTGTTTTCATGTTTTACTACTAACACCTGAGCTTGTAATTGAGCCTACGGCTCGTTAGCAAAGGTAATAAATATGTTTAAACCAAAAAGAGAAGATACCATTTCTGCTGCCACTTTGGCCAGTGCCAGTTTTGCCTTGGTAGAATGTTGCATCAGTAGTCTGAAAGCGCTCTCGTACTTGCTACTTGCAAGATGCTGCTTCACATGCGTTTTAAAATCCACCTTCTTGAAAGGGGTTTTTTTTGCGAACCCCGAAATATCTTCCGGGGAGGTGACTCCCCTATCCCACTGTCGTCCATGGCTCGCAACTGTGCCTGTTGCTGTGACCACAAGGCTGAACAAAATTCCTGGACAAGCAATTGCAATAGATAATAAATAAATAAGAAAATAATTATTTTTGGTATTTTTTATTCTTAAATCTTAATTTACAGCATGTCTTCCAAAAAAACCTTGAGAGAGGTACATATATAATTTTATATTTGTAAATTGCAAAACTTCATAAATTAACACCTTATAAAAAAAGACCTTATCACATTTGTTGAGAATGGCCGTGCCCTAGACCAATCAGATGCAAGTTGGTGAGTATGGTAAATAGAAATCAGGAGAGGCTGGTCTTTGAGAGTCTGTGACTGCCCATTTGTCTCCCCTAAGCAAATACACGTACGTTCTTTTGTTCAGAGGTAACTCCTCCTGTGGGAATGTCTCAAAAGTGACTGGTTACAGGCCATCCAATCAAAATGTTTTGATTTCAAATTTTCCCATGGATTATGAAAATATGTTGTTCTTTTGTTCAGAGATAACTCCTCCCGTGAGAATGTCTCAAAAGTGACTGATTACTGGCCATCCAATCAAAATGTTTTGATTTCAAATTTTCACTTGGATTATGAAAATATGTTATTCTTTACAGTCTTGCCTGAGTCTATTTCCCTGAGCGTAAATTAAAGATTATAAGTGTTAATTTCCATGAAAAGTAGGGCTCCAAAGTTTATTGGCATGCATTGGTGTGCTTTATCTTCTGATTTTGGCAAATCCGACAATCTGGTTTGGAAGAAATCTGCTTCCCGCCAGATCTCCCAAATTGTGCTTCAGAACACCTGCTAGTGCCTCCTGTCATCTTTGGGAAATCCCATAGGGGCCTCGGGAAGCCCGATGACGTCATAGCGTAATGTCGACACTTATTACAAACCAAGTATGTCTCTAAATAACCCAATCTGGTGCTGATGAGATGTAAAAACACAAACTCACTCACTCACTCTCTTGCTCTTCTTGCCCATAACGACGCACTGACAGCTCCCCGATGCTCGTTTGGGACAATTGAGTCCTAAGAACATGACCTGCCACAGAGTAATGTGCTGTGTGTTCTCTACTGTGGAAGACTACACTGTGTTCCAACCTCTTTGTTCTGTACAGTGGAAAAATATTTATCCATACCCGTGTGAGCCATAATAGTTTCATATTCTGTCAGCAGATGTATAAAGACACTTAGTACAAACCAAGTATGTCTCTAAATAGCCCAATCAGGTGCTGATGAGACGTAAAACACAAACTCACTCACTCACCCTTCACAATTCACTGAATATTATGGATATTTCCATTCGGGAGGGGAACCCATTTAACGATTTTTTCCCACCATATGATCGAAACAATAATAATATGGAGGGCTAGCTATGATTGCTTCAGTGAATGACTAAAAATGAAACTATGTTGTAATATAGAAGGAAACCTAA
The DNA here is from genome assembly GCA_026936325.1 of Platynereis dumerilii. NCBI lineage: Eukaryota > Metazoa > Annelida > Polychaeta > Phyllodocida > Nereididae > Platynereis > Platynereis dumerilii. The sequence goes on along the minus strand of JAPTHN010000001.1, from coordinate 85,282,817 downwards.
GAAAAAAAAAACAACATCCTTTCATACAAGGAAGTTACAGAATTGTGTGACTGACAGGTGCCATGCGGACAGCAAGTGTCAAATGCAAAATATGCCAATTTTTACTAAGGGTTTTCTCTTTTTTGTTCCATGTATTTGATAATGGAGTTCTTTGGAGATTGACAGTCCATTGGAAAAATGTATGTTCTTCTTTTTTATTTGCAAACTGGCTTTGCAACATCATTGACAATTACCTGTTGGTTTCCTAATCTTCTTATTAGGTACATACCATAAATTAGTTTTTTTACATTTCAGCTGCCAAATGTGATGTGCCCTGCATCAACTGATTTAACAATAACTGATAAAAACATGTTTTAACCGGTGACATCACAATACAAGAGCAAGTTGAATGTTCATTTTGAAACTGCTTTTTCGCAAAGACTTATAATATGGGCATCAAATATCCGCCACCAAGTTCTTTTTACATAACTCTTATTATTGTTGAGAATTTTCTTTCACAAGCTGTTGGTAGTCCAGTCCTCGGCATAAGTTTTTTTGCTGACACATGTACTGGAAACTACGGCTAACAACTTCACTCGTGGCTGATCAATTCAGACCAAAAAGGCTAAAGCTGACCCCTTCCAGAAAATGTTTCTATTGACAGAAAAAAATTATTTTCATTTGATAATATCTTCAACTACAACGATACGACCATGTCTTAAGTGTATTTTTTACTGCAATAGACTGGCAGGATTTCTGAATTTTCAGGAACTAGATGCATGGTGGCGCATGCCACCCTTGAAATCCAGAAAAGGTTACACCATATCATCCTGACTGGATGGGTCAAGATGACATCATAAGCATTATTGGAAGATCCCTCAACTCAGAAATGAAGTCATCTTGTTCCTCCCAATATGCAAACAATATTCTAAGGCAATCCTCTCACTCTTACTATAATAAAACTTTCCCCTTATGACCAGTAAGGCCTACATGAAGAGCAGATAGAGTAATCATTCTTTTAATTAAGAAATTGACAAAATGTTGGGTGCATGGAACTTTGGCAGCAAGAGAGAAAGGTGGGGATGGTCTGAAAAAATTGGAGATATTCTCATTTTTAAGGACCAATTGACGGAAACAATTGAGCGACCGGGGAGAGGAAGGAGCCAAGAGAAACTGGGAGCAAGCAGGGAGGAGGCAGCGAGTGATAGAAGAACCACTCTGGAGGAGGCAAGAGCTAGGGGAAGGAAAGCCGACGGGTAGGAGGAAATGCAGGGAGGAGGAAACCAATATCAGCAAGTAGCTAAGAAGTAGACAGAGAAGGTGGGACAGATGAGCAATGAGGAACCACACTAAACAGCTATCCCACCAGGTGGCAGCACTATCAGTGTAACCAGCTGGGTAGTCCAGTAAAGCATGCAGCCGCATGATTTTCAAGACAAAAACAGACCTGTAGACTTTAATATTCATCCCACTTGCAAAATTTAAAAAGCAACATTGAGGAAATAATATTATCCTACCACTAGACTAATCAAACTTGTTGTTTCTATAAAATTTTCCGTGCATTCAGTAAGTGAACTTGATTTAGCTTCTTTTTTTTACTTTTGGGAAAAATCATTGCTCTCGAATGGTTAGAGTTAGCAAGATGGTTTTGATGCCAAAAGATACCTATATTATAGGACTACTTGAAAGGAACATTTCATGCTCCTAACTCAATCAGTTTTTTTTAGATTAAGCATTAAATCCCCCAAAAATACGATTTTGGGGGGTTTTTTGCGACATTGTTGTTTGCAGGGGTTAAAAGTCTGCTATGAAGTTTGCGAATAAAATATAAAACCAAATCTATCATCAAGCACTATACTTGCAGATTCAAAGTAGGTAAAAATTATTTTTAAGAGTCCAATGGTTGCCAGTATGTGGCGAGATACATTTCAATCAACATCCGCAAACTAAATTGTGACGCCAAAAGGCCGATTTTCTACTTTTTTGAGACATTCTTGTGTTCAGAGCTTTTAAAATCTGCTATAAAGTTTGATAAAACAATTTCAAACCAAATCTATCATCAAGGAATATACTTGTTTATTGTTAAAATGTAAAAAATTATTTATGAGTGTCTAATAGTTGCTGAGATACATTACACCATTCACAAACTGAGTTATGACGTCAGAATGCCTTTTTTTTTTAGGTATTCTTGTGTTCAGAGATTAAAATTGGATAAAGTAAATTCAAACCAAATCTACCATCAATGACAATATTTGCAGACTCTAAAAAAGGAAAAATTATTATTGACATGCACAAACTGAGTTAATGCCCCAATATGCTTATTTTTGACATTTTTTTAGACATTCTTTTGATCGGAGCCTTAAAGTCTACTATTAAGGGGCCGACCAGATGATCTTAGGGGGGAGCTATGGATATTTGGTGAAAAAAAAGATTGTTTCCCACTTGACACTGAAAAAAGAGTTTGTTCAGCACATGGAAATAAAAAACAGTTTGTTTCTACCTGTAGCTAGGGTACCGTAATGTTAAAAGGGTTTGTCCCGGGGGTAAAGTCCATAGCCCCCCCCAACTATCTGGTCGGCCTCTAAGTAAATAAATTCGAACCAAATCTTTCATCAAGGACTAACACTTGCAGATTCTAAAAAAATATAATATTGTTTATGAGTGTCCAATAGTTGCAAATTAATGACGAGATACGTTACGCCATGCACAAACTGAGAGATTGATGCCAGGATGTCAATATTTTTATGATAAGAGCTTTAAAGTGTGCTGTAAAGTTCTGAGAAAAACAATTCAAAGGAAATTCATCAACAAGGACAATAGCAGATTCTAACAAGAACCCATGGGTCCCTAAGTCGAAAGGTGCTCAAACATACAAGATGGTTGTTAAAGTCCTGAAGAACAGCAGAGACCTCTTACTGGAATATCAATTTTTTATGGGAAGTTCCAGCAAAACTAGTCAGTTATGAACGGTCCCTTGTTATGGCATCAGAAGCAATTTTCAACATTTTTGGAGACATTGTTGTGTTCGGAGGTTACAAGTCCACTATAGTTTGAGAGAAAAATTTCAAAGCAAACCCATCATTAAGGACAATAAGTAGTACTTGTATTCTAAATAGTTGCTGATTTATGATGAGATACTATTCAAGATTCACAAACTAACTTATGACGCTGGAAAACCAAGTTTTGACATTTTATCTAGATACTATTTTGTTCAGAGCGTTAAAGCCAGACAAGCCACATCTTCAACTCTCTCCTTACAATGTAATTCACATATATTAACTAGTGTCATATTTAGAGCAAAATCTGCTGATTTCCACACATTTGTTTATGTTATCCGACTTCCTAATACATCGTCAATGAGATGCCAGATCGCAACATGTAGAGGACAATGTTGCATAAATAGGTCTGTGCTTCAAATGCAGTTTTTCGCACAGAAATAAATATCGTTGATAGAAAAAAGTGAGGACAACATGTAGGAAATTATTTTTCCAAAATATTGACCAAAACCAGTTAGAACCAAATGATCATGTCTACATTGCATTAAAGTTATGACAATGTCGAAATGTTTGTGAAAATTACACAGAAGCATGCGACGTTGTGGCAACATCTTCAAATTTTTGTAATTCAATGTTGTGTTCACATTGTGGCAACATAATTCCTACCATACATTTTTATATGACCAACAGACCAACCCTTCACCAATAAGCAACATTGTTTTTATATTGTGTGCCCTTGGGAAGTTGCCATTCCAAATATTATCCATTGTCTATCTGGGTGTCAAATATAAATAATTGCCCATTGAGGAGGAGAAGGAGAGGTGGATATGGGTGGTGGAGATGGGAGGGGAGATTGGAGGGGAGATGGGATATTGGAGGGGAGATGGGAGGGGGAGAAGAACTAGATTGGAGGAGGAGATGGGAGTAGGAGGGCAGAGGAGGAGGGAAGAGGAGGAGGGAAGAGGAGGAGGGAAGAGGAGGAGGGAAGAGGAGGAGGGAAGAGGAGGAGGGAAGAGGAGGAGGGAAGAGGAGGAGATGGGAGGAGAAGGAGGGGACAGGAGGTGATGATGGAGGAGATGGGGGAAGGAGGAGATCAAGGAAGGAGGATATGAAAGAAGCAGGAGATGAAAGAAGGAGGCGCTGGAGGAGGATGAGGAGGAGATCGGTGGAAGAGGAGATGGGTTGAGGAGATGGGAGGAAATTAGAGGAGGAGGAACAGGAGAAGATGGGTGGTAGAGGAAATGGTTGCATGAGGAGAAGGAGGAGATGGGAATGAGTAGGATGTGGGGAGGGAGTACAGGGAGATGGGGGAGAAGTAGGAAGAGTCTTATAAGAGATACATGTATGCCTGCATGTATGAATAAACAAGACACTCTTGAAAATGATTAATCATTTTGTAATTTTAGGTCAATTGATAAAGAAAAGTTCATAAGAATAGAATTAAATAGAATATTACTTATTGATAACATTGAAAATTTGCAAAATTCTTTTGAAAGGATAATTCCAAGAATTTAACTTTGTTTTACTGTGATTATGAATTTTTTCTAAAATCAAAATATCATTTGAGTAACAGTGTTCTTCTGCCTTTCAGATAATCATGTGATAAAGCAGTTGAAAACATTGCATGTTCATTTCCACCACATACACGTATAGGTTATTCACCATGGGAGAGGGAATATGTGATTTATCACCCGAGGGCTTTAGCCCGAGGTGTGATAAACACATATTCCTGATCCCATGGTGAATAACCAGCTTATACCATGAGACAAACATTCAAACAGTCAAACATGAGAGGATAACTGGACAACAAAGAATATGGGAATTATTTCCCTGCAATACTAGCATGTGATTGGCTGACAGAGGTGTCGAATGGTATAAATGGTTAAAAGCCACCATATGATTACCAGTTTTACTGGGACAAAAACATATATAAATTAATTATATGATTCTTTGTTGCAAATATACCCTTATTTATCAAGTAGTATGCTTTAGCTGCAATAGCCAAAAAAAAGTGATATATGACTCAGTTTGTGTCATTTTGCCATGATTGTTGAAATGTATCTCATCATAAATCAGCAACTATTGAACTCCCATAAATAATTTTTCCAAGTTCAGAATCTACAAATATTGTCCTTGATGATTGATTTGGTTTGGGATTTTTCTTCAAACTTAAAGCAGACTTTAATGCTCTGAACACAAGAATAACTTTGTGCATGCATCTTGCAGCATGTTGAAACCTATCCCATCATAAATCAGCTACTACTGGACCCTCCAAATTAATTGTTACATTTTTAGAATGTGTTAACTGTTAAGTCAAGTGGTGTCCCTGATGCTGGATTTGGTTGGAGATTTTTTTTTCAAACTTAATAGAACTGTATGCAAGAAGTTCTAAAATAAAAGTCGAAAATTGGCATTCTGGTGTTATAACTCGGTTTGTGCATGTTGGAACATATCTCATCATATATCAGTAACTATTGGACTCTCAAAAATAATTTTTACATTTTTAGAATCTGCAATTATATTCATTGATGATAGTTAAGATTTAACATGTCTTTCTCAAACTTTATAGCAGACTTTTTACCACTGAAAACAGAATTTCTCAAAAAATCTAAAAAAAAACACCATTTTTGGGTGACTTAATGCTTGATCCTGAAGAAAACCAATAAAGCTAGGAGCATGATATGTTCACCTGAAGTTGTCCTTTAATATAGGCATCTTTTGACATTAAAACCATTCCTCTAACTCTAATCATTTGAGAGTAGCATATCTTTACTTTATTGAAATGTTTATTTTTGGTCAGTTTCGGTACAAATGTTTAAGTTTATGATTTTTTTGTGTCAAAGTTATTATATTTGCAATGCTTTTGATAAGTGGTTGTGTTGGGCATAATGGTGAGCTTCATGATGCTTTTTAAATTTTGTCAATATGTCCACTGGTTGCTGAGAAAATGGACTAAAAGTGCCAGTTCATCTCCATAGTCTGTGCATTGACAGTAAACTCTTCATGACGTTATGGTCACATTGATGGTGGCGCCACCTCGTGGATATCCATTTAAGGCTCCCCATTGGGTAGGGAGGCTGATACGGTGGAGGCAAAGAAAGATGAGCAGAGAGCTAGGAAACACAATTTGATGAGGTAAGAGCTGTTGGAATGGGACAATAGCTTGGGAGGTCAGAGACAGGAGAAGAGTAGAGCTGTTGCGGAGGCAAGAGCTAGGATGAGGCAGTCAGGTAGGAGACAGGAGCTATCAGGCAGGAGGGGAGAGCTAGGGAGGAGGCAGGGAAGGGAGAATATGGAGATATAGGCGTCACTCGAAAGAATGGAGAATGTGATGAAGGAGGCAAGAGCTAGAGATGAGGCAAGGGCTTTTAAGAGGAGGCAAGAGCTATTGAAAGGGAAATGCTATGAAGAAGGCATATTATAGAAAATATACTTTGGTGAGGTGGCAGAGAAAAACCAGATAATTTTCAAAATTGTTTGCTGCATCTGATCCTACACAGAATACCAAATAATAACAATTTGAATTGTTATGCCATTATAATATATAATAGTCCGCGGGCCACCATAAACCCCCTCCCCCCCCCTTGGGAATTTTGAAGACACATACCATCGGAAAGCTAATATTCCAGAGAACACATTTTTGCTTGTTGGTCGTTATATAACCTCAACGACTGGCGGCCATGATGGATAATTCCAAGATGGCCGCCAATTAACCGTTTCGCCCGTATCTCTGGATCTAATTGGGCTAGAACAATGATTTTTGGGTCTAAATATATGTTTTCATGGGTCAGGAATTCATTAAGACAGGTTTCGATACTCTCCTGGGAAGTTAAGTGCAGTTTAACCCCGTTTTTCAAAATGGCGGCCATTTATTTTGCCTCAATCATCGATATAGTAATACCAAGGATCTTTGGTGTTATACTATCTATTTTAATACACTAAACTATTACTATATATTACTTAGTATTTTTTTAAAAATAAAGGACATGGAAAAGGTATTTTTTCATTTTGGACCGAGGGTCTGGACACCCAAGCCATAGCCAGTTCATAGTTTGGAAGATGTTGAAATTTAGCAAAAATCTATGATTGTCCAAATTTTACGAAGCTTGACGAGAGTGTCTGGAACCTTGGTCCAAAATGAAACTGTCTGTGCCAGATAGCCTGGCAAATAAGCTAAATTACCATATAGAATTCAATATGATTCGCCATTTTTATGACCACTTTTAAGCCAGCTCATAGTTTGGAAGTTGTTGAAATTTAACAAAAATCTGCGCTAGTCCAAAATTTACGAAGCTTGACTAGTGTGTCCAGAACCTTGGTCCAAAATGAAACTATATGTGCCATAAAAGCATGGTAAATATACTAAATTACCATATAAAATTAAATATGCCTAGTCATTTTTATATCCACTTTTAAGTCAGTTCATAGTTGAGGAGCTGTTGAATTTTAGCAAAAATCTGCGATCGCCCAAATTTTACAAAGTGTGGATGGAGTGTCCAGAACCTTGGTCCAAAATCAAACTTTATGTGCTAGATAGCCTGGTAAATAAGCTAAATTACCATATAAAATTAAACATGCCTAGCCATTTTTATGACCACTTTTAAGCCAGTTCATATTTTGGAAGTTGTCGAATTTCAGCAAAATTCTGCGATAGTCCAAATTTTACAAAGCTTGACTAGAGTGTCCAGACCCTTTGTCCAAAATGAAACTATATGTGCCAGATACTGAGATAGCCTTGGAAATATACTAAATTGCCATATAAAATTCAATATGCCTAGTCATTGTCATAACCACTTTTAAGCCAGTTCATAGTTTAGGAGTTGTTGAATTTTAGCAAAAATCTGCGATAGTCCCAAATTTTACAAAGCTTGACTAGAGTGTCCAGAACCTTGGTCCAAAATGAAACTACATGTGCAAGATAGCCTGGGAAATATACAAAATTGCCATATGAAATTAAATATGCCTAGTCATTTTCATAACCACTTTTAACCCAGTTCTCAGTTTAGGAGATGTTGAATTTTAGCAAAAATCTGCGATAGTCCAAATTTTACAAATTTGACTAGAGTGTCCAGACCCTTTGTCCAAAATGAAACTATATGTGCCAGATAGCCTGGTAAATATATAAAAATTACCATATAATACTCAATATTATCTTTAAAATAATAATGGTGTGTACTTAAAATAATAAAAAAATTAATTTAACATCTTTGTTACCATTTCTGTGCAAAAATAATTTTTGGCAAAAGAAAAACTGGGCAAGGGAAGAAAAAGGGCCTCTCTTGTTATGAGCATTCCTGTTATAAATGAGAAATATTTTAATAAATAACCAATTTCTTCTTTTATTAGCCATGGCTGAATTCATGACTTTTGTATAGAATTTACCTTTGATTACAGTGATCGTACATGTGTGTGGAAATCTTCTTTTGTTTTAAGTAAAATGTTGGGGTAAAATAAAGAAAATGGCATCCTGTCAAATTTCAGTCCCTCCTCTTTTGTAAATCAACATAGCATCATGTACCCTACTAATTTGTGGTTTCAATGAAGCCTACATTTTGTTATATAAATGACTATTGAGGCAGTTTTTGCCAATTTTGTGGCATAAAGCATTTCTTGTTAAAAATAATTGAATTTGGCACCCGATATTCAGAAAAAATGTATTTTTTTCTGGGATTGAGGCTGCCATTTTGAATTAACAATGGGTAAATGCACTATCTTCCTTTCAGAAAAGGAAAACCAGTTGTGATTTAGTTTTTATTTCAGGAAAAATTATGTTTATCCTGAAAACCATCAATGTAGGTCACCCTGACATTTTTGTAAGAAAATATGTTTGGTTGCCAATCTGCAATATGGCTGCCATAACCAAGTTAAAAACATGAAAATACCTGTTTTAAAACCCCTGAAAACATAGTTAACAGAATATAGACTATTACAAATTATATCTACAATTGTTTTCATAAAGATACACAGAATCCTGGAAGATATATTCACAGCAGAATCTATGTCGTTCATCCCCTATATCGGAAAATTTGACTTAATCGTACATAAATGCAATAATGAATAATTGACTGCAGGTAAGCTATTGTTGCAGTTACATGGTTGTGTTGTACATCATTTTAAAGCTATGAATATACAGAATGATGTGAAAGAAACTTCAGGATGCTTCTGACCCCTAGTGACCCGTACGGGGAACTTTCGTGAAATAAAATGAAATTTTCTTTTTAATTTCGAGTTATGGCCGCATGTTTTCCATTCTGTTGACCAAAATAGATATCCTAATCAATCAATTTTTGCACTAAATAGATAGAGGAATTAAATACCTTCAAAATGGTACCATTTAAGCATCTATACATGGATTAGTTTATGAATAACAGTATATTTTCTGAAAATAGCGGCACTCGGTTTGGCGAAAATTTATTTTCAACCTTACCGCACTCATATAGCTCCTGCTGGTTATCGTTGAGGTCTAAGATTGACCAACAAGCAAATTTTGTAACTTAAGATATATATCTTTCAAAATATATGGGTATCCGAAATTCCCAAGGGGGGGGGGAGGGTTTCGATATCTGGCCCACGGACTAATATAGCCATTCTTTATTTTGTTCATAAACTTTGATATTTCTCGTTGTGGGCAGGTTGATCAGTTGCTTGAAATTGGCTGTCTGAAAGCTGTTGTGAATTGGTGTGGGTGTTTTTTGGAGGTCCTCGTTGAAGTCGAGGTGCAGTGAAGCTCCTGTGCAAGATTTTTGAGGTTGATGAGCTGGAAGACATTTTACTCTGCCATATTGTTAGGTATAACTATATATTTTGTTTTGTTAATCGTGTTTGTTTATGGTGAACATGGTAAAATTGAATATGAGCTCATTTTATCGAGGAAATACTTATGATGTGTTGAAGACATACCTGTAAATCGCGACTAGTAAGTGTGACAATTGTGGTAGTAATATGGTTAAAGCCTGGTTGTTGTGTTTGTCAGTGGTAGCGCTGATGCGACATACATCAATGGTATCTTTGACGGCCGGAGTCTCTGTCGTAGCGTTGTTGATGGAAACCTGCAAGTACAGCAATGCTAAACAAGAGTTATGGTTTTATATATATGTGGTTGTGGAAGAACAATATGTGTGTGATTCACAGAATGTAAGACTGAGTAATCAGTGTGATTACTGAATGCTGTTTTTAATTCTATGTCATAATGAAAAGTATATTGTTTGACTATAAAAGGTCAAATGAAGCTTTATACCTGGAAAACTGTAGTCAGAGGTGTGTGGTGATAACCAAGTTTCAGACAGGCAGATGACATTGCCTTTCAGTAGGTCCTTTTGGATGATGAAATCTTCATAATGGTTGGACAGGGACTGGATGTTCAAGAGTGTGACTGTGATGTGGTTTTCAGTGTCAAGGAAGTGCTTAACTGGTTTGATGACGAAGGTAGCAATGCTTTGATGTCTGTGACAGCATCTGGAATGATGACCATTGAGTTGAGAGCTGGAGCTATGCGAGCATCTGCGTACACTTTCGTAGGGTTGTAGTTCTGAATGTGCAGGGTTTCAAGTTTTTGTGACCTTGACAACGCCACATATGCTTGCCCTGGATTTCTTACTCTCGCCAAATCTACCACTGCTCCCTTCAGCGTTGCACCTTGAACCTCGTGCATTGTGCATGCAAACGCCAATTTCAGTGGGTACTGGAGACGCACATATGTATTATATGTTCCACGTTGGATCTTTTGTGATTGGTGCGCCTCCAATAATACCCAACTGGTGTGTACATTGCTGATTCGCAGTTGTTTGTGACACCTTCGGATGCCTACTTTTTCATTGTCAAACTCAATAGCAAGAAACTATGGCAATTCGTGAGGACGGGTGCCGTGGTTAATCAATTTTACGGTTCCGATTGCTCCGTTGACAATACCATCTGTAATAGAAATAGGAAATATATAGACAGTGCTAATCGATGTTACATGAATCATGTGAGATGCATGAAAGAATAGTTGCATAAATATTACAACTAACAAAAGGTATGATCGTGACTTGTAATAATAGGACGTGGTATGTAATAATGGTAGCATGCTTGTAGAGTGTGCAACAGAAATAAGAAGTTTGTAATATATGTTGCACACATCTATTTGAAGTTTTTTATATTTTAGTATTATATAGCATGAATAATTACCAGTGACATTGACGTTTGCAATGACCACCACTCTTGATTCAATTGCCACTTCTAATTTGGCAGGCAGCATACATCCTTCAGCTGGGCAATGCTTTTGGTGATTTTTAGTGATTCACTGTTGCCAGAGCTGGAAATGACTATGTCGCTTGCATGGAGTGTTTCTATACTGTCGTAACTCTGTCGTAACTGCACAGAGCTTTGAGGTTGTGTTCGTCAACTTCTAAGTTGGTTGCAAATAGTCGTATTAGAGACTGGTCAGGGCTTTCAGTTGTGTGCTGTCGCAGCATTTTGTGGTCATCTGGGGGAATTTGTTGTTCTGCAGTCCGTGTTCTGATGTTATTAAGAAGTTTTGCGAAAGGGAAATTGTCTCTTTGTCTCATGATTTTGTTGAGGTTGAAGAGGAAAACTGGTCCCATAATGATGGAATAAGCGAGCGTTTGTTTGTGAAAAGTACAGAAGATCCAAGCACAGGTCGTAATTGGTAGAAGTCTCCGAACGCAATTACAGTGAGGTTGCCAAATGTTGCATACTGCGATCCTGGGCGCAATATTTGGTTCAGACGCTTACTCACTACATCCAGCATGTTTGCAGCAACCATAGAAATCTGAAACAAATTCATTTATGTAGTATTTTAATTAATATATATATTTAAATATAAGCAGACAGATGATGTAAACAGAATTATTGAGATGTAAGTGTGTGGTTACAGATTGATTGAATTAGTGATTTGGGAGATGAAGCCGTCTGAAGTGGAAGATGAAATGAAAGGTTTTAGGGTTACTTTTAATAGTATAGCAGTAAAAAGGACAAAGCCTTCTGGGTCATTGTAACACTGTAGATAGATAGAGAGACAAATAGATAGTTAGACAGGTAGGTAAACAGGTAGGTCAATAGACAAGTAGATTGATGTCACAAGACTACAGTTGTGCATGATTGGAATCAAGACAGCATAAATGAAATTGTGAGTTCAGACATTAAGTATACACTGTGTACCGTTTGCTCTATGCGAAGCGACCTAGTTAATCATAAAATCTTAAATTTTGGACCAGAAACCAATGTAATTACAATATAACATAGCCAGTATGCTGTATTTATGTATTGTATCAGAAATATTGATGTGGAATTTCAAGCTTTAAATATTAAGCAATCAAAAGATTTGGTGATTCTAGTAAAAATGTATAAAACTATACTAATATGCCCCACATGGAAAAGCAAGGGGAATTAAGGTCCGAGCTGGAGAAGGGCCAGACGTTCGCCGCCCAGAAGACTTCTAAATTTCTTTAAGTTGAAATCCTGAACTTTCTTGGCCATAAGGCACGGGGAACCACCCTGAGTCTGCCTATAGTTGCCATTGGGGTAATTCTCATCCAGCCATGGCAAAACATGACATCACTGGACATAGTATTATGCATCAGGTCAGTCCCCCTTTACTCGCATGAAAAGGAAATAAAGTACAATTCTTATATCTGCAGTCATGACTCCCGAAGCCATTGCCTGAGCTGGATATTTTGACCTGAATGTCCCATCGACATCTGCTATTGATTTTATATAGAATTTGCCATTCTTTTGTTGACAATAGAATCCACAACAAAAAGTTTATAGTTTAAAAGAAAATTGAATATCGAGCCATGCTTCCTAATGTAGCCCATAATTTTTTCACCATTTCTTTCTTCTAGCCTTCATGGAATCAGCCGAATGGTGTCTTTGGGGTCTTGACATGTGACTTCAGGCCAAAATCATTTTGCATAGCCGCTCTGGCAGCCTTGACATCCACCTGAAACTCTTCAACCACCTCTCTCATGGAGGTTGCAGGTACCTTGTCAGTTTTGTCGTCAGTGACTCCAGGAATGCTCCATTCCTCTCTTAATTCTCTCCACAAACTCCCAGACTTCCCTCTTATTCCTTTCCCGTCATTGATTGCCCTCATGATATTGTATTCTGGTCGTGAGGTCCCTCTGACTATGTCTGGGATAGTTTTTTAGTCCATTTGGCACTGAAGCAAATCTGACCACCTCTTCCTTTTTGTCTCCTGAGGAGTCATTTTTAGTCACAGCTCATTCTAACCTTCCACAGGTATGGCTGATACCTGAATGATTATGCTGTACTGTTTTCCTGTAGATGTGAGATGCTTTTTTTGCACAAGGAAGTTCATGGAAAATTTTGGTTCCCCACCCTGTATACTATAAGACAGCATACTGGCTATATGGCAATGTTTGTTGCTTGCTCTATATATATGAAAACTAGCAAAATGTAAACAAAGAAAATGCTTAATTGGGTCACTTGGTTGGTACACAGTGTATACCAACAGATGATTCCTTGTAATATTATGTAGTGGTCAATTTAATTTTTATATAAATAGCAATGAGGCCGTGTGACCTGCGGAATGTTGGTGAAAGGAAGGGAGCAACTACACCGCGTTCCCAATTAATATGCAACCATATTTTTGTCCCATTGAAATAGAATTATAAATAGGAATGATCTGAATTCATTTCAAACTATTGTTCAAGTGCGCTGGAGAAATGTTATTTTCTTTGGTTTGGGGGAGCATTCTAAACCTTAGGAAAGCAGAGTATGAGGTTGATAGTGATTCCATAATTTCTCTTGCTGACACAGAGCTTTTATTGCAAAAAGATTGTCATTTCCATGCTATTTCAATGCAGGGGAATAATATCATTTGCTTACATGTAAGAACGCCAATGTTTCAAATGATGGTTCTATTTTTTATTTGGCAACAAGGGGTACATGTTCATGGTATTTTAAGATCAGTTTGATAGATTTTGGGTGGTAGTGGGTGCACTTTCATGAAATTTCATATTAATTGGGAACAGCGCAAAACTTTATTATATGGCGTAACTCCTCATTGAGCCAACGGAATTGGGCAAACTTTACAGGATATTGACTCCTTGTACACCCATAATAATTTAATAATAATAATTTATTTATTTATAGTGTCACAAAAATGAAATTTCTCAGTAACACTTTACATTAATGATAAAATTTGAGAATATGAAATGTAAAATATATAGGAAATGTAGACATTAGAACAAATAATCGATAAAACAGAAATAAAGAATAAGACTGGCACATAATAAATACATCAAACGTTGTTAAATTCTAAAAATAAATGAGTTTTAAGTTTAGTTTTAAAATCATCAAAGTTATCACAAAGTCTTATATTGTCTGGCAAATTGTTCCATATTTGGGGTGCAGCTGAATAAAATGATCGAGTGCCCAGTGTCTTGGTCTTGCATCTTGGGACTTTCAGCAACCGTTTCTGGCCTGACTGCAGGGACCTTGTTGGATTGTGAAGCTCCACCATTTCACTCAGATAGTCTGCAGCAAGCCTGTGTTCACATTTAAAAGCATGCAGTCCAATTTTAAATATAATCCTTTGAGAGACAGGCAGCCAATGTAGATCTTTCAACAGCGGGGTGACATGATCATACTTCCTGCCCCCACAAATAACTTTGGCAGCACAATTCTGTAAAGCTTGCAGTTTCTTAATGACATACTTGTGGGATCCATATAACAAGGCATTACAATAGTCAATATTAGAAGTGACAAAGGCATGAACCAGTTTTTCAGTAGCAGATTTACTCAGGTATTTTCTGATTTGTCGGATCTTTTTAAGCTGATGGTACCCATTCTTGTAAATTCTTTTCACATGATCTGTCATGTGCAGGTGCTGATCGAAAATTACTCCCAGATTACGAACAGAGGTGGAAGGAGTGATGATGGAATGGCCAACCCTGATGCCATCAACAGTTACTTTCTGTAGCTGTTGTTTAGTCCCCAGTAACAAGAATTCGGTCTTTGCATCGTTAATCTTCAAATGATTAACATCCATGCACGAACTTCAGAAATACACTGCTCTATCTTCTGCAAGGCATCCTCTTCAACTGCTGATGAACCTGGATTATAGGAGAGGTATACTTTATGGTCGTCAGCATAGCCACCTACTTTCACACTCGGAAGATGTTTCTTGATGATGTCATAAAGAGAGCTGAGGTAGCTAAGAAATACCACTGGACCAGCACAACTTCCTGGTGGGACTCCATATTTAAGATTTTGTGATGTTGAGATTGCACTGTTGACTCGTACTCTTTGGCTTCTGTCACTCAAGTATGTCTGGAACCAGTTCAGTACATCACCACCTATGTTCAGCCTCTTTGTAAATATTTTTTTAGAACTTCAAGATTAACAGTGTCAAATGCGGATGACAAATCGAGAAAGATCAATACAGACACTTTCTGCTGGTCCATGTTATTCATAATATCAGCATGAATTTTCAATAACAGAGTCTCAGTACTATGTCGCTTTTTATAAGCAGAATTTGCACTAGATGACATTCCAGTCCTTTCCAGGTAGCTGTTGTATTGATTTAGACTGGCCTTTTCAATGATTTTTGATAGAAATGGCAAATTGCTGACTGGTCTAAAATTCTTGAGTGTTGGTTCCAGCCCCGGCTTTTTCAGAAGCGGTGAGATGATGGGACACTTCCAGCATGATGGAAATTCTCCTTGCCTCAGTGAAGTGTTGATGATATCTGTTATTGGAGTGATGAGAACATCAGTACATTGCTTGAGAAGAGTTGTCGGTATTGGATCCAGAATACATGACGATGACTTGGACTCGCCAATTAGCCTCCTCACCTCCTCTGTTGTCAATGGCGGGAATGATGTAAATTGTTCGTCAGACATCTCTTCATCAATCATTGTAATCCCTTCGTTATCAACTGCATCTTTAATATCATCCATAATTTTGTCAATCTTCTCAATGAAATATTTAGAGAACTGCTCACTGATATCAAGGTCATTGACCCCATCAGGATAAATTGCAGCTCTTTCGCCATCTGTGAGTCTCTTCACTAATTTGAACAGTTTGTGTTGGTCTTTGTCACATTTCTCAACTTCAGTGCTGTAATACTAATAGGATGACTTTGCAACATTACACATATCAATGTATTGTGATCGTAGATGTTTAAAAATATCATAATCCTCTGCTGTTCTGGAAACGAGCCATTTTTTCTCCATTGCTCGTTTCTGTCTCTTAACTGTTTTCAATTCTTGGTTGTACGAAGGAGAATCACTTTTAACCTTTATTGTCTTTTTAATTTCTGGTGCATGGGCATTAAGTGTGTCAGATAACACCCTGTCATATAGATGGAGGCCATTTCATGAATGTTGTTATCATGAAGGTGGAATAACTCACTGGCCGTCAAGTCTGCTTTGAAGCCAACCAAGTCAATATCTTTGAGTCTTCTGTAAGTTATATCCTTAGTTGATGTGGTCTCTTTACTGAATTTTGTGCAAAGGATATCCTTATAGTGTTATTTCTCTTTGAGATATAATAAAAAAGAATGGTTGCATAATAATTGGGCACGCGGTCTAACGGAGCTTTGAGGTGCTGGTTGCTATGAAAATGGTAAAAGACAATGTTTAAAACAAAAATAACGTACCTCGTCTATGATGAACACTTTAAGGTGAGCGTACTGGTTTCTCAGGCTGTTCACTGCATCTTGGCCCAGCGGAAGGTACTTGGGTAGTTTCACAGGGATTGATAAGGCATTGTGCAGGGTGCGGCCCCAACATTGAATGCTGCAGTTCAGTAGGTGATTCTGGAAGCAGGCAATGGTGCCTCTGTGTGCAGTACCTTTTGTGGTAAGAATAAAATATTAACAGGATTTGGGCTAATTTCCATAATAATTACAAGTATTTCTTCATATATATAGTATGGAATTAGTTGTAGGTTGAACAATCTATATATGTAGAGTTTTACCCGTGGGAGCACATAGAAGCAAGTGAGATGTATCTGGAACTTGGGTGTTTTCGCAGAAGATTTATTGGACTTGATATTGCACGGCACGTATCAATGTACTTTTCCCAGTGCCTGAAATAATGAAAGTGAATTTGAGAAAAAGAAGGGCAATACAATGGAACGCTTATGATACAACATATACGAAGAGCTTTAGAAAGATAGAGTTTGTTATTTCCAAACACACTGTGAAGTTTAAACATGTTACCTTCTATATCAAACTGTGTTTGACATGTGGATGACACTGGATTATAATATATATAAGTCTAAATAATATGTTGTAGAAAGCAACAAATTCCCAAAAGCAACCCAGTCTCCTCTATTCCACAGCACAACTAGTTTGCCAGATATTTGTCGGTTAGTCACACAATTTTTCTCATACATATCTTCTTTTTTTTAAACTACTAAAAATGCAAGAAACTTCACACATGATTTATACAAGGAAAATAGATTATATTCTACAGTTTCATATCTTGTCTTGAGGAAAATGTCAGGAAATGACTTAATGTAATGTCAACAATGTGCATTTTCCGTACAAGGATATCAAACATTTGCATGAGGAAGGTGACATTGGCTGTATATAATGTAAACATTTACTTGGTGAGGTCTATTCTACAGATGACTAAGTCAATTTGTTTGTATCTACAATGTCATGTTTGATTAATACAACTGAACTCCTTTGATCCTGATGAGAGAAGTTGATGAAAGGTCTTGAAACTTAAAAACTTAAAATTTTGTCATTGCAAGCATGTCAACTTGACCAAATGTTAACTTGACTATTGATATGACTTTTCAACTCGGTATTCCAACTCTTAGTATCTAGTATTGACGTTTTTGCTTAAGATTTCGTCTTGAGTACTCTTGACACTTCAACTTGAGATTTGGTCTTGACATTTCATCTTGATATTTGGTCTTGACATATTAGCTTAAAAGTTACCTTGACAATTCAACTTGATATTTGGTCTTGACATTTCAACATTATTTTGGTCTTGACATTCCAACATTATTTTGGTCTTGACACTTCAACATTATTTTGGTCTTGACAATTCAACTTTATATTTGGTCTTGACATTTCAACATTATTTTGGTCTTGACATTCCAACATTATTTTGGTCTTGACACTTCAACTTTGACATTTCTTCGTGATGCTTCCACTAACACTGCGTGTCAATGGCAAAAAATACTAGAGGGACTCACATATAGTCTGCTTCAACTTGATATTTGGTCTTGACACTTCAACTTGATATTTTGTGTTGACATTTCAACTTGATATTTGGTCTTGCCATTTCAGCTTGATATTTAGTCTTGACACCACAACTTCATGTTTTGCCTTGACATCTCAACTTGATATTTGGTCTTTAAACTTCAAATGGGACAGTTTTAAAATCTTTGCTCATTTACTTGATATATGTGATGTCATAACATTTTGACTTCATAGTTTATCTTCGACTTGATCTTTGAAAATGAAATTATCTATTCTATAACCTTTTGTTTTTAACAACTTTCGTGATGTGAATAATTCACATTTGATATATCAATTGAGATATAAACTGAAGGCTTTTATATTAATCATCAATATTCAATATATATTACATATGATATGAAATTGAGTGTAAAACAGCAAAAGAACCAATAGTTTACAACCTTAATGAACCAAATAACTATTTAATTGCTTATTAAGAGCTATTAATTGAGAGGGATCTAGTAATTAAATGGGCTTTTTGGGAGTATTAAAAAGACTACCTGATGCTACTTGATCAGATCCTGATTGAAGCAGGCCCATATTCGATTTGCTATCTACTCATCAATAGGTAGGTTAAAGTCTATAGCCCATGGCTTTCATCTGTGGATCGATGCTGAGCCTCAGCTGAGGCAGGCTTTTGTTGCAGGGCCATGGTTAGTGTACATGTTCACTGGCTCATGCTCAATATGCTCAGTGTGGCATGTTATGCTCAGTGTCATGGTCTGCTCAATGTGCTTCTTGATAATGATGGAGCATGAAATTTTTGGCTCTTCAAAATTGAGGAGCATGTAAAATGGAATGGATCGACAATTGGAAGTATTCTGGCAAACCTATAAATTTAATGTATTTTGTTGGATATATTTGGAATAACTTGAAGATTTGTGGCTGTCTGTTTTACCTGGATTTAAAACTATAAGACGGAGAAGAATATCCTACAGATGACCGATGAATTAAGCATGGAAAAGGATATTGTAAAATGTAATTATTAATTTAAATAATCCAAAGCAGGAGCTGTGAGATGTTATTTTTGGGAGATAGATGGGTTTAGGTAATTTTAAACCACCATCTACACTTGATATTTATGCTTGGGATTCCAATAAGTTCTATGATATTTAAAATAGACTAATTTTTATGGAATCGATGATGTTGAGGTGATACAAGTGCAAAGTCTACAGCTTGAAAGAAGAGTAATTAGTAAACCAGGAAAGGACTGAGTTACATATGTTATTTTTTAAACTATATAATTAGACACATTTGGCAAATGCAAGAGGAAGTAACAAGTAAAAAATCTAAAAAAAATTATTTTCACTCAGTGCTGCATAAATAATGCCATTTCCACCACTCAGAGTCATTGGTATTATAGGCATGAAATGAGGATGTAATCAGCCAGATTCAGTCAACCAAAAATAGCAATATATACTTTGAGTGTAATTCCATGCATGCAATGGTGAAAGAGGGAGACATTAGTACTAGTCAAACTCAGAGCAAATTTAAGTGAACTGGAAATTGGCTGTTAAATACATTCATGGCATAACTAATGCTACAATAGCATAGACAACATGCCATGGTGATATATATGGAATGGAGATACTTAAATCAATCGACCTCAAGTAATTTTAACAAGAGCAGCAATATTTTGCAGAGATTCATATCAACAAATTAAAAGATGAACATATACATGGAGTCATCATGGACAAGATACCCTAATCAATTGATGTGGAATAATTTCAGATGACACTTCTATTATATGTCATAAGGAACCTCAGTTCACTGGGGAAAACAGCATGGAATAAGTCAATAAGGAGAGTTTTTGAATCCATGAACCTGGAATTACATGTACATTATTTTGAATAAAGAACCTTTGAAACTCTCTGTATTTTAGTTAAAACATCATTATAATGAAGTATGTACATCTATAAATAGCCAGAAGTCAAAGAGAAACTCAGTCTGGTGGTTCTCCGGAGCACCAGTAAATGGACTGAAGCAGTGCAAAGCAATGCCAGCTAATGCCCAGCCAGCAAGTGGACCATGAAGCTGGGTCAGGGTGAGCCAACCAACCATATCAATCCATGACAATTGTCAACGCCTGAGCTCACTGCCTAGATTATACCTGCCATATTACCTGCCACACCAGAAATGTTACAATTATGTCTGTGGAACTCTTGACTTGAGGTGAGTCTTAAAAGATATATACTTTAGTCTATAGGAAATTATTAGGGAGTCTATTAATGATTTGGCTTTATGGGTAGATAGGAATATAAACGTGGGAGGAAAAGGGTATGTCTGTACTTTATTGGCTGAAAAACAGAATCTGTACTATAGGTCTATTACTATATTTAGCAATGTTCAGCATGGGAGCTGTCAAAGGCAGTTGGATCAATCTTGATAGCTCTTATTTGGTGATTTTGTAAATTGAAGGGGATTACTTACATCTTTTTATTGTTAATATCTTTGACTGAACATGTACTATAGATTTTGTATTGATAATATTCAGGACAACATGAAAGTTGAACATTCTCAAAACTCAGTCAAAAGCAGTTTGATCAGGTTAAGTGCTTTACCCCACATGCAACAGTTGAGGGTTCAGGACATGATCTATAGAGGGGTAACATTGGTTGGAACCTGTTTTCTGAAGGAATCCTTGGTGGAATTTAAAGCAGACTATGTACATGTAAGAATGAGATGACTTTTGTAACTAGTGACTGAAAGAGTAGCTTGAATTTGGTTGGAGAAATAAAAAATATTAAATTCCTGGGTGAGGTTGAATGAGGACATCACGACAGACTATTACTATTTTGGTATGATGTAGCTTTTGCCTTTAGTCACAATATGAGGGTTATCATTTGGACTGAATAATCAACTTTTTTAATAACTTTTAAGTGGATAAAAAAAAATTCACAAACTAATTGGGCTACATAACTCCAGGATCAAAGTAGTACATCACCCATACACCAGCTGTTTTGGCTTTTTGTGGAAAGTTGATGATTCATTAAAATAAAATCCCCCCCCTGTCACAAATAATTACAGGTAGCACAGACATCAAAGCATTGCTACCTTCGTCATGAAGTACAAATAATGAAAAAATAACATTCTTATAAATTGAACTTTACAAATCAGTCAATAATGGCCAATATGTTTCAGAGTGATCAGATAGGTTAAATTTAATCATTTATTCCATATTGCCATGTATTGATAATCTTATAATCTAAACAGTTTGGTGTATTTATGCAAATTTCAGATTGATTTGATTTAACATTAATTGATTTATTTGATAAATTAAAATTTATTCTGCAACAAGATTGGTCATGCTATTTTTAATTGATAATCTAGCCATTTTATTATTTAAAATTATCAATTTTATGAGCAATTCGTATTCTAATGATCAGTTTTATTATTTTATAGGTCTATTTACTAATCAATTTTGTGCACAATTGCCATGACCAGAAGTTGATTTTGTTATGGTGGTATTGCATGTGTTGCTATGGACGCTGAAATGTCAAACTGAGCATCTCTTTGCTTGACCTAGATTTATTTTTCTACTCTGGGTGGTTGCTAATGACAACAGACTTTTGTTTCCCCATCATATGTTACACCAGACAGCAGGTTGAGGTGGATGGTGTCAGCATTGTTGTGAAGCCATCAGATGAGAGCTGCAACTCATGGAAACTGCACAACAGCATGGTTATGGATTTACCAATGCATATCACTTGGGATGGTAGGATAATTGTAGCGTATCAGTTATTACAATCTACCTTTTGTGCTTTTGATGAAGTATAATTTTGAATGTCTATTAATTTTGGATAGCAGCATGACATTGTTATTACACTCAGATATTTCAGCTTTTAATTATTTGGAATGCAAATTTAATATTTATGAGCTTCCTACTTTTTTGGGCGGGGGGGGGGGGGTGATACCATATCACAGTTTCTTGTCTGTATTATAAACATGATGAAATAATGTTGGTATACTCCTGAAGCTATTAGCTCCAATGCTGTGCCAATGAAGTGTTTATGGAGTTAATTATTGCATTGTATGGATCCTGGCATGTTGAACCTATGTAATGCGCTAGCTGTCCAGCTGAGTACGGAAGCTTTGTTGGTATTGAAGTCATATAGGTTGACATAATTTGATGACCATTTTTATGAAGATTAGAAATTAGGAGAGCCGGGGTAGGGTGCTTTATTGACACTGCATATCATTAGTTGCTGGTCGACACCTGTGTTTCATTATGCATATTTGGAGCAATACTTGATTGTTATCCTAGGTGTTAAGTGCCTTTGTCAAGTTTGTGGTCAGCCGGTTTTATTGAACAGGTTCAAATTTTGAATAGAATACATTTCAACAGATGCTTCATTGATTTATGCGGTATACAGAAGCTTGATGTTCTTTTTGCAACATAAACCTGGTTGAATTTGACAAAATTTAATATTCATTATTTCTTCTGTGTACTTCCTTTTCTTTTGTACTTAGGTCTTTTCCACATTTTAAAATGTTCTTACACATTTCACTTAAACTTCTCATAGCTTCCTCTTTCGTCTTAAAGCTGTTTGCAGATTTTCAAAATTAACTTTCAACTTGGTCGTGTGATGTCACTGGTTTTGTTTGTATGGTTAATCAGTCAGTACAGTGCTTATCATATCCTGCAGCATAGGTAACAATAAATTAATTAAATGACTCAAGGTATACTTCATCAAATAAGATTAGGAGACCAACAGAAAACTGTCAGTTGCATGACAAAGCCAGTTTGCAAATTGAAAGTAAGAAAATTATTTTTTTCCAGTGGACCGCCTATTTATTCTCTGTCATACATTTTCTATCTCTTGTTCCTTGCCATACTTTCCCTTGTTACTTCTCCTCTGCCTTCCTTTCTAATCTTTCTTTTTATTTATTCTTAACAATTAAAAGTTTATTTCATCCTTTGATGTTTCCATGGTGTATGGATTTGATTGCTTTCGATATAATTTATTATGTTTAAATTTTCTCAGAAATCCATTTTCACAGTGAAATTCCAAGTTATACATTTTCCAATTTTGTTATATTTTGTATTGAAGTTTAGAGGTTAGAAGGCGTCTGTGTCAGCTTAGTGCTTTGGCAAGGTTGTATATAGTTAGGCCCAAGTTTTTTTATTTTCTTTTTTTACTGAAAGAGTGCAACAAATCTTTGAATGTTTACATAGTATAAATTGGGACCATGTCACTGTGGACATGCTAGAATGGCTATTCATGTCACTTTTTAATTGAGGAAGGCTTGAAATGGTAAATTCCTTATTACTTTCGCATTGAATGCCAGCATGTCATTTTGCGTTTCATTGGAAGTTATGATACAACAAAATTAGGCTACATAAATGAGGATAATTTCTCTAAAGTTAGTATTTTACCTTACTATTCTTCTTTCATTTTTAACCGACACAAAAGAAGGCAACACTACAACGTTGTATTAATTGAGAGGAGATACTCTGGAAGGTTTACCTATTAACTTTTTGAAATGTGATGGATTAAGGGAAACTGGGAAAGGTATATGGAGCCAAACATGCACCATTAGGAGATCAAATTTACTTGCACTGCATTTCATTGTGGATGGTAAAGTATACCATTTGGGATGATAGTGTTTGAATTACCATTGCACTGCGGATGACTGTGGATAAACTGCAGCTTACTGCCACTAGAGAGAAAAAAAAAGATGAATAACTCTATGTAAACAGAAGAACCATAGAAACTGGCCACAATCCATTTTATATCTGCTGTATCAGTCTATTGAGTTCTTCCTGATGAATTCCAGTCTATTCTTTCTTGCTCCCAGGAAAAGGCAAATCCACGAAGAAGTGAGATTATCTGGAAGTTATACACTCCACACAATCGTTTGCATTACAGGCTGTAGCTGCTCTCACTCCAAAGACTTAGTCTCGGACAAATTAAATCAAATAGAAAAGAGGAGTTAGATATATTCGACATGATCAAAGTTCTTAAAGTGAATTAAAGCCCAGTTTTTGTTTGCTTCAATCAAGAATCGGTTTGCTCAAACTATTAAAGTCAAATATTATAAAGGGAGTATGTCAAATACACATGTAAATGAATTCTTAAAGTAAGTATTAATTGACCATATTTACCTACATACAATGCTATTTACAACAAAATACTATGTATATGGATGGCAGACACCAATGCAGGAGTATTTGTAATTAGTTACTCCAAGATCAAATCCTCAATTTGTAATTTGGTTTTTTTGGCAACCTACTCACATCTTGAATTTGAAATTGTTTTATATCATGAAGTACAAATGATTTCAAAGTTTACAAGAGTAAAGATGACTTCTTTGTCAATTCACACAATGTGTATTTGAATGTGAAGGTGAATGTCAATTAAAAGTCAGTGTGTGATTTGAAACCATGGTGCTTGTAGGAAGTTCGAATTGGATATATCAAGCCAAAATGTCAAATTTTACTTCAGTTAAAGTTCAATTCCTCTACACATGTGATGTTTCAAACTTGTAAATGTCTCAGGCCTGTCTTGATTGTATTTGTCCAGACTTATCTCAAATATCTCATGACTTTCTTAAATATCGAAGAATAATTCGAATAGATTGAAGAATATGTCATATAGATACTTTATGCGATAGATCCATACGTCATGTTGTGAACAAGGACACCGGGTCATTTATATTACAAGTTTTAGAAATTAACCAATATTAATACAAAACACAGAGCAAGGAAAGTCATATCAGGACAAGTAAGTTTAGCACTTTGGCGATTCAGCCATGTACTATACATGACCTTGCTTAAATCTACTGCAGAAATTGTTTTGCCAAATGGTTTACAAATACACTGCACATGATATTCTGGTCATGCTTGGAAACGTAGCTCTAGACATAATAGTGAAGGAAATGGAGAAATTGAAATAATGACATGTTAATAATATTGGTTATAGCACAAGGAAAGTTTTAATGATTATGTACAAAACGTATTTGTTGTACACTCATTTGCAATATGCAATGTTAATTATGTTTGACAAGGGTACAAATGGCCAGTACTATGTTAATGGACATGCAATATTTTGGCAATACCTCTCTAAATAGTCTGTGTCTATATTGGTCCCCATGAACCCAAGAAAAGTTGGGGGAATTGGGGTGTGTATATGTCTAAAACATAGACCCACATTCATTCTATTGAAAGGTATTTGTTCACCTAGATCTGCTTTGGTCATGATGTTATGCTTTTGTTGAACCCCAGAGAGAATTTTACAAATACAATTTTAGAGAGAGGGTTTATTTCCTCCATTCTGTGAAATGAGCAATGGGCAAGCTTGGCAGGATATAATACATAATATTGTCTTTAGTGGTGCTCTGTAACTTCTGTTGAACACAGAGTTACCCTGTTGATTAATCAATACCAAGAGCAAATTATTTTTATGATCATTCTAATTAAGATGATGTATTTTTCAGGATGGAGTTAAGATGAAAATAAAAACTTGGTATTCATGACAGAAGAGGAGGGAGAACCAGAACTTCAAGATGTGGAGTGATTTTAATCCCAATAACATTGCGGCCTATACCAGGGTTCGCCTTCGGACAACTGTAAGTGGAAGTTTTTCTTGTCATATACATTCTCCAATAAGCTGTCATGTTATGCTGACATCCAACAACTCTGAGCATTCAGCTATTTGAAGACATCGCCAAGGACCAAGGTATTGGGGTGCTTCACACAGCTGGGATCAGAGAGGGAGTGCACAGGGTAGTGAGCTATTTATAGACACACAGCACAGCAGTGTCACACCAAGCTCCTTGTGAGAACTCTACATGATAAACAAAACATTCAAACTAAATCCTGACCTTTGGAAGTACATTTTGTGTTATCGCCGAAGGATCTCAATTCTGACTCACCAGTACTTTCATCTGAACATGGAGTCAAATTGAAACATTTGAGTTAGGCCTATATAACACTAAATCTACATCAAGTGACTATTAAGATCAAGGTCTGCTTTAGAGGTAACAGGTGAACTATGGGGGATTCTTTGACTGATAGTTCAATTATAAAGATGGACAAAGAAAATAATTGAACAAAAATAATCCCAAATTGGATGGCCAATTGTGCTTTTTCTTTGCCCCAGGTTAAGCTTTTCTGTAAGAGTTCTTCAACTTATGTCCTATGTTGAACAATTAATGCAATTGGCCTTGTTTTACCAACTTCGTTGTGGCATTTAAAGAGAAAATCAAACTGGACTTCAAGTTGTAGTAGGAGCTCTTTTTATCAAAACTTAATGAAACTGAATATCCAAAATGTAGGAGTCTCCTATATTATGTTAAAAACTTACTATTTGCTCAGCAATGTGCTCAGGGCTAGACCAAATGCTCTCTGTAAATTCCTTATTGATATCGCACTTATATTGATTGGTTATTATTTGGCTTATCAATGACAGTCTGCACTTTGCTATAACATACCTGAATGCCTGAAGCATTTCTTAAGAACATACACCTAATGAAGTCTTGATTATAGATTTCTGATAGGTGCTTGATTTCGTATATAGAATCCACATAAATGCTTGATTAATTGGCAAGGATGAAAAATCAATGTTAGTGCAGGTTGGGCATTCATCTGTAGATATTAAATCAAACCTTCTGCTCTCATACCTCATAATATATTAATTATTGATTTATAATAAGTATTCGACTCAGTTTACACCACCCAAGAGCACACATTGGATGTTATTAATTAACAAAGACATTTTTCTATGTCATTGAAACACTCCATTTACAGTGAAGAAGATGTTCAAGCAATTTCAATTCATTTGGCATTGTAAAATGTCCTATGTAACATTTAGAAGTAAAAATACACCTTGATGTCCAATTATGTATCGGGAAAGAAAGTTGGTATTATTCAATACCATTATTCTTAAGCATACACTAAACTTTCCTCCATGTAATTTATGCCTTGAGACATTGCACGCGTTTGACATTGAATTTAAAAATATTGCCAGCTGTTTAAACCACAATTCAATATTATCTTTAAATTAAATTATTGATTAAATTCATTGTCAATAAGTTCACCTAGTTTTTTAATGTCAGCTGCCATGGGTCTACAGGTTTCAACATGTAGCCTAGTTGAAAATATTCAATTCATAAATCACTGTTTTGACATTGTATTGAAATATCTGGATCTGCATGAACTGGCATGAACTTGCACGTTAAGATATGCAATAAACTTAAATGTTTAAGATTGATGCATTCATGCTTTTCAAATCTTACATTTATTTCTGTGTCACTATTCATTCAATGCTTCTTTCTCGTCTTGTAGAAAATTTGACTGATATTTGCTGCATTCATGCATGTAATAATAAAGTGCATGCCTGTCATTGATAAGCTGGTCTGTCAATATATACAGGGATATCATTTAGAGAGATCATCAATATAAACTACTGTATCATTTATAGAGATCATTCATCGAAAGTAAATTCGAATTAAAGGTGCTTTAAAATAAGTAGCATATTTTTGCCCATATCTCTGTCTGTCATCGTATATTATTGTTTGAGAATATCCCTAACTGTGTTGTTAAGTATATCTGGATTTCGAACAGTATACAAGGCATGATATATGATTGAACAAGTTTATTGGATCCTTGTGATGTATCAATTTTTGTGAGTTGATTATCTGCCTTGATATTTGTGATGATGTTTCAGACATCTTTTCTGCGTCCTTGTTCACATAAGAATGGTTTATGTGATGCTTTCGAGATTGTTCACACTTTGCCGCTGCTGTCAGTGTTGGGTCAATATTGAAGTTAATGTTGAGTCAACAAAAGAGCCAGCCGCACACCATCAGCAACAGAGGTTGCACAAGTCAGCCATTGATCACGGATCACATGATTTGGGAAAGCCACCTTCCCGACTGGTCAAACACCAAATTGTTTACAACAGATGGCGATAACTTGACAAGAGAAATCTGAGAGGCTATATACAGATCAAGAGGGAAAAAAAGCAGAGACTAGGAAGCACTTATTTACACACTACAGGATACTGATGCAGAGACAACAACGCAGAGAAGTTTAGGGCCACAAGAAAACATCAACTTCCAAATTGACCCAACACCCACAGCTGCAGCAAAGTGTGAACAACCTTAAAAGAGTCACACATACTATTCTCATGTGAGCAAGGACACAGAAAGATATCCGAAACATCATGATAAATGTCAAGGTAAAGGAATCACATTATATATGATGCACCTAATGAATAGAGATATTTCATTTGTTGCAAAGAGCCATCCATGTGATATGAAGAATCAATATCAACCTGATAGAGGGTTGTAATCAGCAACTCATCAATTGTGTGAAACTCATTGGAAGACAACCCCAGTGTTTTGACTCCATGAATTTGACATTATATCCTATTTTGACATGACATATCCCAAATGTCATTCTGAAGTCATATTCTGATGTCAAATGCCAAATGAGATGGGTTATTTTGTGCAGGGATCACTCCTTCAATGCAGACTCTTCTGTGCAGGTACAACTTCCAAACAATAGTTTCATTTCTGCAGGGAAAACTTCTCTACAATTGTTACTTTTGTGATGGGATTACTTCTTTTGTACAATAGTTTCTTTTGGTGAGGCACAGCTTCTCTAAAATGGGTAGAGATGACTCATTTACAATAGTTTCTTTTGTGCAGGGATAGCTTCTCTACAGTAGTTTCTTTTGTGTTGAGAGCCCCCGCAGGTCTCGGGCCTCCTCGTGGCGGTGGGTGGTAACACTAAGGTGAAGACCTCTATCCTTAGTGGCCAACATGAGACAGTGCGCATGCACGGTGTGTCCCCTACCTTACAGGGGAATATCAATGAATATGTCATTTACCATGATTCCAAACCGGATCGTACGTCAACCGGGTAACCAAGGTGCGCGTCCCTCAGCGGGAAACCAGGCTGAGATCGAAAAGTTAGTGACTGGACTACCAAGATTTCAATGGACAAGGACATCCCCGGATGACTTGATTGACCCTGACTGCCCCTCAGACATGACAAAAGATGAACATTGCCTCGTGATAAAAGGTGTTAAGAAATCACTTGACGACCTGTCAGCAATTGCTGTTTATGAAGTTATTGCGGACATTTGCGACAACACAGTAGCAGGAAAAATAAAGCGTCAAACCAACGGAACCTTTCTTATTTACCCTCGGACTGATAAACAAAAACAGAAACTGACATCAGTCAATGAAATAGGCGGTACCAAAGTCTTCATAGAACCTTTCACAAGACCAGGCAAAGGCCTTATCTTCTCGAAAGAGAGTAAAACATGCACTGACTCTCAGCTAAAGAAGTGGTTCCAGAAACAAGGCATTGAACAATTCAGACGTATGTCCCAACGAAATGGATACGAATTACTACAACTGACATTCAAAGATGACAAAGTTCCTGAGAAAGTACCTGTCGCTTTTGAAAAGTGCAGAGTTCGCCCTATCTTCCCCCGACCCAAGCGTTGTTTCAATTGCCAAATATATGGCCATTTCGCCAGTACATGTAGAAGACCAACAGCTTGTGCCAATTGTGGTGATCGAGATCATGCCCATGCCAGAGATAAACCGTGCTGCAGACCCCCACGTTGTGTTAATTGTGGAGGGGATCACCCTGCGTTTAGCCCTGAATGTGGAGTCTTCAAGAAACAAAGACAAATTGTACAAGTACAGATTTACACTGGAATATCCTTTACTGAAGCCAAGCGCCTTGTAGAAGAAGATCACCCTCCCCATCCCAGGACTTGGGATGATGAAGAAACCATGGAAAAAATTGATGAAGTATCCGATTACCCTCGACCAGTTTTGCATCCATCCCCACAGAGAAGGCTTCAACTGAAGAGGAACCTCTTCATGGATGTCCTGCAGAAATCGCCTGCTCAAGATCAACCAAAGAAGGAACAAACGATGAATTCTGCTGAACCCGTTGCTTGCGCATCACCCAGGAAAACAATCCTAACAGGTCAAACATTCTCTCCAACCCTACGGGCAAAGACATCACTCAACCACGTCAAGAAGAAAGAAGCTTTGGCTTCTGAAGACAAGAAAACACCCAAACCAACAAATCAAGAAAACTCAACAAACCGTTTGATTCTTTGCACAGACAAAACTAAAAAGACAGGCACTCCCAACAAAAAAGCACCCTCTACATGTCACAAACAAAACATGACAGAACCCTTAGTTTTTAAGTTTTCACAACCATTGATACCAACCAAGTATGTCTCTAAATAGCCCAATCAGGTGCTGATGAGACGTAAAACAATAACTCACTCACTCACTCACTCTTTTGTGTTGAGGGAAACTCATATACAACAGTTTCTTTTGTGCAGGGATGAATTATTACATGTTGTGCTACATGTTTATAATGTTTCTTTTGTGCAGGGATAGCTTCTCTACAATAGTTTATTTTGTCTAGGGACAACTTCTACACAATAGTTTCTTTTGCGAAGAGATAATTCCTTTTTTACGATAGTTTCTTTTGTGCAGGGATAGCTTCTCCACAATAGTTTATTTTGTCTAGGGACAACTTCTACACAATAGTTTCTTTTGTGAAGAGATAATTGCCTCTGAATAGCCCATACTGGTGTGGATGTGGCGTAAAACACAAAGTCACTCACTCACTTATGAAGCGATAACTTCTTTTGCGCTACTTTTGTGCCATAGTTTCTTTTGTGCAGGAATAGCTTGTCTATAGTTGTTACTTTTGAGAAGGGACAAATCATATACAACCGTTTATTTTGTGTAGGGACAACTTTTGTGCAATGAATTATTTTGTCTAGGGCTAAGGGATAACTTCTTTTGTACTTTCTTTTGTTGAGCGATAACTCCACTGGTGCAAAGGTTTCTTTTTTACAGGGATAACTCCTGTCATACAATGTCACTTTTGTGCAGGGATAACTCTTCTATAAAAGGTTTCTTCTGTTCAGGGATAATTCCTTTTATGAGGATGTCTCCAAGAGCAAAACTGACCAATTATCCAATAAAAATCTGAATAGGAAACATTTTCCGAGATATTATGATAATATTATGCCTTACGTTCTTGAGAATTTTCCTGAGCGAGGAAGGAGTGCCACTTTTACAGCAGTTCCATATAGTGAAACGCTAGCCCTCCGGGTTTTTTTTTCTCCATAACTTAATACAAATGAAATCACCAAATGAAACTTTCAAACAGACTGATATGAATGATTGGATAGTTACATTTCAACAAATTATGTATAAATTCATATATTGGTCCTATCAAGAATCATTTAACGTTTAGACTTTTTTTTCTAAAATAAAATAATTATGCCTTCACCCGCAAAATAATAATCCTATTAAATCATTGCATAAATTGAATGACAGTCATATGTCTAAAGCTAACAGGTCTCATAAGGACTAATATATATAGGTCTAGTATAAATATTTGAACACCAAATAGACAATTCCATTTGGGCTTTGGCATTCCACTGCTTTATCCCTTTGTAAATACTTTGTCAATGTGTCCTTGTCCCAAAATGTCTCTTTCTGGTTCACATGGCTGGTTTTCTACCCCTCTGGGCAATGTTGGCTGGGTACATGTCTTTCCTGAAGGCATATATTTAATATTTATCTGAGTTATGTCTACATTTATAGTAACTTCCAAACCAATAGGCCATGGCTTGCTATGGGGTTTATGGTAGTTCCTGTGATGAGCAACATCTAATTTTGGACACATATATATATATCTTATACAATAACTCAGCGAATAAGGAAGAGGTCGCATGTATCAGGGAGATTGCACATGGAAGGGTACTCATTACATTGACCGTATTCCAAAAAATGTTGATGGGATGTCCCTGCGTGGTCTTGAAATCCGGAGCATCTGTGCCCGCTTTAGTTGCAAAAGAGTGGGAGTTAAATTATTAATATACCTAGAACATGGTCCCACAACCACACATATGGAATTCACAGTACACTCCACTGAACCGAGGTTCCAAACAGGTAATTACAACAAACAGTCAATGCCAAACAATGCTAAACAAGTTTATCCAGCTTGCTATTTTGTAACAGGGCCCCTCAAGACACTGTCAGAGCAAAGGAATATATCACAGAGCCAGGGACTTTTTACCCAAGAAATGATAATTGAAACATTTCAGCATCCATTTATCTGCATGGAATTGTTCACAGACGATAGCTATATTGCATGGGATGTCTATTATTTGGAATGGCTGGCAAGACAAATTGTAGGATACTTATTTGCAAGAATGGTAAGACCAAATTCTCCTATGACCCGCCTATGACCAAGTCAACACAGCATTTTTTGCCAACTCACATTGAAACTTTCGAGGCTGTCAGTCAAATATCAAAGATATTTCAAGGTTACACTTTGCATAGGTTTGACACAATGACTGCATACACAGTTCTAAGTGTTTTCTATAGCTGACAGCAATTTGATTCTATAGGAGTTGACTTTTTCTGAAACATGTGCTTTCTCCAAGCCAATGTTTTGATCAAACAGGAAGTTATGTACAGCATGTACAGTGCTGCCACGTTGTTGCAACATGCTAGAAGGAGACAAAATACCGCCTCACCTGTATACCAAAATGATGACTAAATAGAACGGTCATAATGTTAAAAATAAGACCAATTAATATACCAAATCAGTTTGGCAGTCCATCAATATCTCTTCTCTTGACATAGAACCATCTTTATACCAAAAAGGCAAAAGTCATACCTAAAACACAGGAAAATCCCCGAGGAAGAAATGTTATAATTATTTTCGTTTACATTTTAGCAGATAAAATGTTTTTGGTAAGATTTGTACCAGGCACAACCTGACCACTGCACCCATGAGAGCTAAAAATACTTTGAAAATGTAATGACTAACTCTACAAATAATAAATGAACACATTGAAATACTTTAAATTCATGAGATGAAAATTTCCCCTCTCAGCTTTTTGTTAAATTTAAAGTGAATCAACAGTGATGTGCTGTGATGAGTAGCAGTCAATAAATATCCACAGGGACAATTGATCAATATTGTAAAACGGATCAAATATTGATTGAAAAATTGCACAGGAAAGTTTTATTTTATTTTATTACATAGCTATAAAGGACTTTCTACTCTGCATACATAAACATGCATGGAATGATCCAGGAAGTTATAAATATATTTAGAAGGACACAGTGAAACCTGTCTCTCAAGATATTTGAAACTTGAACCCTTGGTCCTGTACAAAAGTAGCTTATAAACTATTCTTCCAAATTGTTTCTTAAAAAAGGTTTTGAGAAATGGAGATTTTTTCTGTTGTAAAATGTTCAAGTTTTGTACAGCTACTCTACCTCAATGGTTTGTAAAAAGCTCTCAGAGCTGTCAGAGTAACAAGAACTCACGGGTTACAAATCAGTGAAGAGGCATTATAACCTAGACTTGTACCTGCAGTCTTTGACTTGCAAGTAGCAAAAGCTGTGATGAGAAATAGCAAACATTTAGACCAGATTCTATATTATGGATTGCTAATTGGTGACTGGATGAAATTGTTGAACAGATACATGTACTGCCATAAATTCTTGAGATGCATTTATGGCCTTGAATTATCTGTAATGTCACAATGTGATCTCCCTTTCCCTTAAAATTAGGAGGCATGATTAAACAAAACACTTTCAACTAGAATTTGTGTCGCAAGCGGAACACATGCGAGTTCACCATGCTTATGTTGTTTTGCTTTGATGTGTTGATTCTTGGGAAAATGGTGTCGAATTTAGGGCCTAGATTTTCATACATGATCGGAGAAATATAACAGACGATAAGCTTAGCAGTGGTACGACCAGGAGGTGCCGGGGGGGGGGGGGGGGGGTAGTGCCCCTTCCCCCCGAACTTCAGATACTGATGGTTGCAAAAAGTGGAAAAATGGAATAAACAGCTTAATGAAGTAAAAAAGAAAGTACAAGCGGCTTACAACACAATTATGGCTATAGCAGGAAGCCAAGATCTAAAACATATTAAGATGAGAACGATGTGGCAGGTGATAAAGGCCTGCATAATACCAATTGCCACATGCATGGGAAGCAGTAACCGCTACGAAGAAGGAACACAAAAACCTAAAAAGGACCATTGACAGCGTCATAAAAAGAGTCATCTGCACACCCTGATTTACCCCATGGGAACTGCTTAACATTGAGACAGGACAGTTGGAGATAAACAAGCTCACCGGTCGCAATAGGATAATGTACACACACAGAAAAGGTTAAATCCAGTAACACCTGTGCAGCTACATCTGCATCCATTAGATGAAGTGTTTGTTTTTTACCTGAGAGTCTGGGACTGGTGGGGTTTGCAGCTTTCAGAGCGGCTGCGCCCTTGTCCAGCGGCTTTATCCTTTTTGGGATCGGGACTCATGGTATGGAATGATAGTGATGATGGGAGAGATGATGAAGGAGGATAGGAGAGAAAAGATAGGTTTTAAGTGGAAAAGGTGGTGTGGGTAAATGGGGGTAAGTGAGGGTAAGTGGGGTAATTTAAGTGTAGGAAGTGAAGGGAGGAGAAAAAAGAGATTTTTGGTGGAAAAAGTGATGGGGGGTAAGTGGGGGTAGGTGAGGGTAAATGAGGTAATTGAAATGTAGGATGTGAGGGGAGGGAGAGAAAGAGGTTTGAAGTGGAGAAGAGGTGATGGGGGTATGCGAGGGTAAGTGGCCCACTGGGGGTAAGTGAGGGTAAGTGAAATAATTTAAGTAGGGATGAGGGAAGTGGAAAAAGTTAAGTTTTGGGTAAAAGTGGTGATAGGGTAAGTGGGGGTAAAGTATAAGTAGGGTGGGGTAAAGTAGAAGTAGGGTGGGGGTAAGTGAAGGGAGATGGAGTGATGAGAGTGAAGTAGATGTAGGGGATTAATGTGATGAAAGGAGTTATGATCTAGATGGTGAAAACTCTATACACTGTTGACAAATATGAGTTCAGGTCCTAGATGGTGAAAATCATATACAATGTTTACTTTTGATTCCTAGTAGGTGAATATGGGATGCAATGTTTAAAAATAAGGGTTGGATGGTGGATGGTGAAAATCAAATACAATGTTTACAATGAGAGATGTGGTGGTTGGGAAGTCCAGATGGTGAAAATCATACTATACAGGCTAGATGATGAAAATGACATACAATGTTTACATTGACAGCCAGTGAGCTGACAGTATGATGAGAATGTGGAAAATTGAAGTAAATATGATAATAGGAAGAGGAAAGGGAGAAGGGGAAGAAATTAAGGATAGTGGAATGTGATGAGGGGATAGATGAGGTTATAAGAGGGATAGGTAGATGAGGAAAGGGAAATTTGAAATGGAGAGATGTGATTGGCTGTTGGGAAGTAGGCCTATACTACAAAGTGTCGCGGTGAAATCACGATGTGCAACGGGCGTTTTTTTAGGGCTTAAAGTCAACAATTTGAGAAAATAAAAATTACCAGGTTGTAGAGAATGAAATTGCGAACAAAATGAGCCTACTTAGAGGTTTCTACGATGATTAGAAGTGGTTTAAATTGACAGCAAAGTTGAAGGTGATGATCGAAAAGTTGAAATGAAGAACTGATTTGCTGTATATAGACGTTACCGAACGAGCGAAAATAAAGGGTCTTAATGAATAGTCGGAGCGGAAATGATGGTTTTATTACTTCAGGGAGGTTCTAAACTGCGTTGTGTGATAATTTGGTGAAGATCTGATGATTCTAAGTGGCTGAAATGATCCTGCAAGATTCACACCTTTTCCGAAAAATAGACCAGCATCAACACTGTACAAAACTTTTTTCTTTTTTTTTCAACGAATTCTCGGCAATGAATAAAGATATCTCTATGAAAAAACGAATTCATATGGTTTAAGGATTTGGGATTAAAGAGAGCCTAAAATTATAATTTTAGCCCCATTAGAAGTGTCCGAAAAACTATCACAACTGTTTCGGCCAATCAGAGGGCAGAAGGACAACATCAACAATATTTCTATTTCCTGTCTGGCTGTGATTTGGTTGAAACTAAAACCTCAAACTGTAAATAAACAAGGCACAAAACACATAAAAGGTCAGTAAGTTACTTTAAGTTGGCTGATTCTTCATTAATTTCATGAAAAAAGAACTTAGAAGGGTGCTTCCTTATCTCTCACAAACGATCCAAAATTTCTGACAGTCAAATACCAATCCCATATGCTATCAGAACCTGTTTCGGCCAATCAGAGGGCAGGAAAACAATAACAAATATTTCTATTTCCTGTTTTGCCGTGATTTTGTTGAAACTAAAACCTCAAACTGTGAATAAACTATGCACAAGAGGCACCAAAGGTTTGAGGGCGCCTCAAGTTAGCCAATTCTTCATTCATTTCACGAAAAAGCAACTCTAAAAAGTGCTCCCTTGTCTCTCACAAACGATCCAAAAATTCTAACACTCCCATACCGATCCCATATGCGAGGTGAACTCGCAAATAAGTATTACGAGGTTCAGTCGGTCCACTATGTTCCACAGCTCCTCCATTATTACAGCTGTTCTACTTATTATGAGGAAGGATAAGACTATTTCTCGATGAAATGTTCACTTTGTGATTAATGAAGCTGATGATTTGTCATGATCAAACTTTCAGCTAGGGAACCATAAAAATTATATAGTGGTCGTTTGATTAGTCATGATCAATAATATGATTTGTCATGGCTGATTTTAGTGGAAGAATCAATTTCGTAATCCTTTTGTTTGTCACACACCAATAGGCAACAAAAGTCTCCTAAAATTAAAGTGCTATTGAAACCAATCCAATGTTAGCCGTGGTCATGACAAACCATCAATATGGGGCCTCAAAAAGCACAAATTTCACAGTGCAACAGTTCTCTCTTGCCTCGTAAAAAGTAGACCAGCTGTAACGTCACCCTAGAATCTCTTCATTCAATTGTTCATTCTCTGTCTCGAAGAATTTCCACACTGAACATCTCAGTGTTTTCATATTGCTCTTCCCTCAACATCTCATGGATGAATCAATTCATCAACAATTGGAAACTGCATAATATTGTAGAAATATGCGAATTCCAAATTTTGATGTTGGTGTTCACAAATTTAGTCAACTTTGTATAACCACATTCTATTTTGGTAATATGTAAACTGAAGGACAAAAATAAGTTATCACCTCTTAGGAGACTGCGATGTGAAGGCGAGGAAAAATACCCGAATGGCGCATGAAAACCATTTGTAATTCTGTATTTTTTTTAACAAATCAGGTCAAACACGGTCTGGACTGACCTTTTTCACTGCAATAATGAATAAACATCAGGAGGTCAGAAAACAGAGTTCACAGATCTGTCAAAACAGGCCTTTTGCATGGATGTCTGGCTGCCAGGCCTGCTTACAGTGCTTAGCGACCCATCTCATAACTGTTTTGGCACTCACTCTTGGGTTGTGAGTGCCTGAAATTTCAGCAGCTGTGGATTTGGTGGTCTTGAAACAGTCTTGAAATGCCAGTGGTCACCCGGATTCTGATGGATGTTGTGCCTGTCTTCATCATGGTTTGAGACTGCAGGTCTGCCTGGCTTTAGAAGGTCCTTCATTCAGCCTCTTAGACCAAATTTGGTCATGAGCTTGCCGATTGCTGGTTGGGAGCAGCCCCTCTGACGTGCAACCCCATTCCGGGACATGCCTGCCACCACTGTTCCAAATGCTGGGCCTCATTGCTCAATGTAGAGTCTACCCAATGGCAGTCTTTTGGCGTATCCCAACTCAGGAAAGATCAAGGAAATTTTCTGGGTGCTTGCTCTTTTTGTGCAGTTAAGGGCAACTGATCTCAAGGATTAGCCTAATTACTGCATTTCATGACCTGTACCAGTGCAGAAGCAGACCCGTGACAAGAATATGTAACCTGACTAATTGGTCATTGATAGTGACTAGAACATTCAGCATGCAACAAATAAGTTTGAAGAATTTTGTACTTTAAATTATTTCAAATTGAAAAGTGATAACTTATTTTTGTCCTTCAGTTTAGTTCATCAGCAATAGACTAGGCCGCTTGGCAGTGCTTTTAGGGTTACAGCCCTATGTTCAGAAGGTTCAATGTTCAGAAGGTCCAATGGTCAGAAGGTTCAATGGTCAGAAGGTCCATTGATCAGAAGGTCCAATGTTCAGAAGGTCCAATGTTCAGAATTTGAGCAACCTTTTTTTTTTTTTTCTTTTTTTTATTGTTGGGTTTGGGGGCCCCCTTTGGAGTGGGGTCCTTAGTAGGGCTGGCCCTTTTTCAACTTTTTTTGAAAAGTCCTGCTCCCTCATTCTAATATGAGGCCTTTAGGTCTTAGAAACCACCCAATACCAAAATTTTGCAAATTTGATGAAAAAAACCCAGGCCCCTGGGCCATTTTAGAAATTACGTTTTAGACAATAAGAAAAAACGCAAAAAATACCTCTATCTTGAGAACTAAAGGAGATAGAGACATGATATTGACACCAAAATCTCCGGAATACCCACATTTATATTCATCTTCAATACATTTTAGGGCCCTTAACCCAATACTTTTTGAGTTATTGGCAAAAAACCATATTTTTGCCTTTATTTTCATGAAAATCGTCAGCAAAAATACAATTAATTGTGTAAATCATTGAAGATAGGCACCTGCTGTGCCTGTGTTTACCTCCAGTGTATATAATGTAATATGAACATTTATTTTTGTTGTTACTAGCACAAAAATGCTATCAATTAGTTATTTTGAATGAGTATTACATGCATTATTTACATCAAACCACTGCCTCGTTAAACCAAGTCACTCAAAAAGTAAGAGGAGTCGCATTCTTACAGAAGTTACAAAAGGATCTGCCCTTATTGTAATTTGTGTCCAATATGCTGCTAAAGCAGCTCTAGCTGTTTTCAGATATTGTGTGTGATGTGTCTGTAAAATAATTGGTTATTTAAAGGAGGTATGCTTAGTGGATGGTTTACTCAGGAGTCTGCCACCATCGGCAGTGAAAAACTAAAATTGACACATTTTGATGGCCTGCAAATTGATATAGGACTTGAAAAGGGTAACTTCGTGCAGCTTACAGTTGTAACATTCACATTTTAATTTTCTAATGTTTGAATTATTCCTAATAAAATAAATAATCTATACTTATCTTTCCAGTGATAGAATTTGCATGCATAATATTATTCTAACTAGTGAGTTTCTGCACTGACTTTGCAGTCTACATGTATGGTATAATGCTGATTGCCCACTCTCGTTAGGATATTTTTCATTCAGTATTTAAAGCTTTTGAATTATATTACAAAACAATGCCAAGAATTGATAAACAGAGAGCTGATTCACAGTCACAAGCCACTTTTTGGCTGGATTGTTAATTATTTCTTTCATTGGCTAATTTTTAATTCTCTCTTCTTATAAACATTTGTGATATAATAATTGCTTTTATCTGACTGTCAGTGTCTCATGGCTGAGTGCACCCTTTTTAAAATTATATGCCATTCATTGGGACCCTCTTGATCTATAATCAATTATCTTCAGTTATGCCATCACCATACTCATGCTTTGGATTATCTCATGTGAAACATTGATTGTTGCTAAATCTTCTGTCTATTTGGTCTCTCTGGATTTATTTGTCATTGACCCCTGTTAAAATGGCTCTGAGTTTGTAGTCTATACTAAAATATCTAATGGCATTCACTATATTATCCACAACAGATAACAATTTGTTTTATTCTCATTCATTATGGGTTCATTGGCTTCATAATCTTGACATTTGTAAGGATTTTAAATAAAACATTTCCTAAATATTTACGGTTGGTCAGTTCATTCCTTAGTTTTCACAAGCAGAAATTAATAAACCACAAGAACAACTTCAAAAGACTAATGGCATAAATCTGTCATGTCGTATTGCACTAATTTACCCTTCTCAAGTTCCATCTCATTGTTGCAGGTACACAAAATGTGCCAGTTCTTGTTGTTCACTGCCTATGAAGGCAGAATCCTGAGTCCTGAGTAAACCATCCACTAAGCATACCTCCCTAAAATAACCAATTATTTACAGATGATTTCATATTTGTAGACATCAGGACTGAATGTTAATTTTTTTCTGGGACATGGTATCCTATGGGGAAAAGTGATGTCATAAGTTTTATGATGTCATTTTTCCCTATTGAATACATGTTTAGAAAAAATAATCAAATTCCGTCCTCATGTCTACAAATATGAAGTCATCTGTAACAGACACTTACACACATAATTTCTGATAACAGCTAGAGCTGCTTTAGCAGCATGAGCTGCTTTAGCAGCATATCGGACACAAATTACAATAAGGGCAGATCCTTTTGTAACTTCTGTAAGAATGCAACTCCTCTTACTTTTTCAGCGACTTGGTTGAACGAGGCAGTGGTTTGATGTCAATAATGCATGTATACTCATTCACAATAACTAATTGATAGCACTTTTGTGCTAGTAACAACAAAAATTAATGTTCATATTACATTATATATACTGGAGGAAAACAGGCACAGCAGGTACCTATCATCAATGATTTACACAATTAATTGTATTTTTGCTGACGATTTTCATGAAAATAAAGGCAAAAATATGGTTTTTTGCCAATAACTCAAAAAGTATTGGGTTAAGGGCCCTAAAATGTATTGAAGATGAATATAAATGTGGGTATTCCGGAGATTTTGGTGTCAATATCATGTCTCTATCTCCTTTAGTTCTCAAGATAGAGGTATTTTTTGCGTTTTTTCTTATTGTCTAAAACGTAATTTCTAAAATGGCCCAGGGGCCTGGGTTTTTTTCATCAAATTTGCAAAATTTTGGTATTGGGTGGTTTCTAAGACCTAAAGGCCTCATATTAGAATGAGGGAGCAGGACTTTTCAAAAAAAGTTGAAAAAGGGCCAGCCCTACTGTCCATTTTGTCACAGTGACTCCATAAATGGAGATGTGTCACCGGGGTAAAAGAGGACGCTGTTTGCAGTGTTTTTAGTGAAATTCAAGATTGAGTCACTTTTAATAAAATGTGGATTCTGCGACCTGAAAATTGGCATTTATTACTGACTGGTGAGTTGTCAATATTCGTTAACCAATGTATTGATAAGAATGACCAATTATCTGACTCACGGGACAATTACATGAGTGGATATTGATCTCAAATGCAATTAAATGGCCTGTGAAGTGGACAATTGCCTTGAATCAACATCCAATTGACCACGAAGTCGTAAGGGGCCGACCAGACGATAGTTGGGGGAAGGGCTATGAATTTTCTCCCGGGACGATTTTTTTTTTTCGTTCGCGACACGTCGACGAACAATTTTTTCGCATGCGAACTCGCGACTAACTTTTTTATCGGAATTTTAACATTACGGTACCGTAGCTACAGGTGGAAACAAACTTCTTTTTTATTTCCATGTACTGAACAAACTTTTTTTTCATTGTCAAGTGGGAAACGATCTTTTTTTTTCTCTAAATATCCATAGCCCCACCCAAAGATCATCTGGTCGGCCCTAATTAGCATGGATAATTGCAATTTGTAATCAATCAAGTGACTGTGTGATAGTCATGATAGCAGCCGATGCTTCATTGCAATCAGAGTTAAAGATATTGCCCTTGAAACACTCACCAAAGATTGACATGAACCAATAAATCCACATTTTTCACCTCGCAAAATTGTCAAATCTGACAAGAACATCCATTTTGGAAAAGGGCGCTCGCAGCGCCATCCTTTATAAGCATGATGTGTACACACATCCATTAAAAATTACGGGAAAGGGAAAGTACTAGACGAGTGAAAATGTTTATTTCTGCTACTAAAATAGCATAACTAGGCGTACATATCAGCCCAAATCATGCAAATTCTGGCTTGGGCAATATAGGTGCAATTTCTGTTCATAAATAATGTAAGTTCAGGGTATAAGTTGGACCACCTCCTCCAGCATCTTTACACCGACTGTAGGACCAGTGCTAGTTCAGGGTACCTCAGTTCACAAAATTAAGTGGATCTTTGCAAACCTGACAAGACATTCCTATTTCAATCGGTACATTACACTGTAAAATCGGACTCGCTGATTCAGCTCAATTGATTGAGTGAGATGGTTGCACAAGTTGATTGAGCTAACATAGATTAATGTTTTAAGCTGAGATAACTCAAAGTACCGAGCTGAGATAGCTCAAAATACTAAGCTATGTTGACTCAGGTATTCAAGCTGAGAAAACTCAAAACAATGAACTGTGTTGACTTACAGCTCAAAATATTGAGTTTTGTTGACTTATTGATCCAAGCTGACACAACTCAAAATGTTGAGCTGTGTTGACTTATTTTTAGTTGTTTTTCATTTATATTTGTGTGACCTGTCTTATAGAGTTATTTATGAATATGGGCTGTAATCCCGAAATATTGTTTGATCTCTCAAGGGGATCCACCTGATCCAGTATGCTTCATTTCAGCACGTCATGGACAGGCCCAAGATGCATTCAACAAAGACCATTGCATCACAAGGAGATTTGAAAATTAATTTCTTGTGAATAAATCCCAATGGCCTGTGGCTCATCTCAGTTGGTTTACAGTGCTAGAAGCCTATATTTGAACACAATCTGACTTGGAAATGTTGGTTGACGTGTGAAAGCATGCATCTAATTACTCCCACAAATTAATTAAAGAGAGATAAAAATAAAAAAGTAACCAGCTAAAGTGGTGTGCTACTCATTTTTTCTCTGGGATAGTGTAATATAAATGTTCTTTTTTCTTGTAAGTTAATAATTATTTAAAACTAAATGCAGTCTTATGAGAAGTGCTTGTTATAGATGGCGCTATATGTGGCATGACTGAGATGTCAAGCTATCTGCAACAACTGAAGCTTTCATGTTTTCACAGCTTAATGTTATGATTCGTTTGGACAACTTACATCATTGAGCTATCATACCTTGACAACTTATAGGATTGAGCTATCATAGCTTGAAAATTATTAACATTCTCAGACAGCTCAAATTATTGCATCAACTCAGTTTTCAAATTTTACAGTGTATAAGCAAAATGGGAAGTTCATGACATTGCATATATATTTGCTGATGATTTGTCAGTATACAAAATTAATGTGACAGGGCCAACTCAGTGGAAGATAGCTACTTTTACTGGCTACCTGGCAGTTACATGACAGCTACTTGAAACTTTGGGAAGATAGGTACTTGAACTGGCTACCTGGCAGTTACCTGGCAGCTACTTGAAACTCTTCCCATTTCTGGCTGGTGACGGGGCCGGAATGCAACCCTCCGAAAAGCTGCAGAGCTTGGCAGGTGACGGGGCCAACTCAGTGGAAGTTAGCTACTTGAAGTGGCTACCTGGCAGTTACCTGGCAGCAACATGAAACTTTCCATTTATGGCAGGTGACGGGGCCGGAATCCAACCCTCCGAAAAGCTGCTTTGCCGGTGACGGGGCCAACTCAGTGACAACTTTCAGCTTGTATGCTTTATTTTGGCCCTACTACCAATACAAAAAAGAATATTCAATTCTCCCTGAGTGTGTCTGTCAAATCTCATGGTTTTACAATGGGAGGATTCATGACCCCTGTCCCCAGGGGTCCAGGGCTAGCCAGTATTTGGAAGAGATTCTAGTAACTGCCAGGTAACTGCCAGGTAACTGCCAGGTAACTGCCAGGTAACTGCCAGGTAACTGCCAGGTAACTGCCAGGTAACTGCCAGGTAACTGCCAGGTAACTGCCAGGTAACTGCCAGTTCAAGTAGCCATTTTTCCCAAAGTTTCAAGTAGCTTCCAGGTAACTGCCAGGTAACCAGCTTCGGACAGCTAACTTCCACCGAGTTGGCCCCGTCATCGGCCAAGCTATGCAGCTTTTCGGAGGGTTGGATTCCGGCCCCGTCACCAGCCAGAAATGGGAAGAGTTTCAAGTAGCTGCCAGGTAACTGCCAGATAGCCAGTTCAAGTAGCTAACCTCCACTGAGTTGGCCCCGTCACCGGCCAAGCTCTACAGCTTTTCGGAGGGTTGCATTCCGGCCCCTTCAGCAACCAGAAATGGTAGCCAACTTCCTTGATCTTCCAAGGGCATATATACGTATATTTACATGAATTGCACTTTCGGAGGGTCGGGGGGGGGGGGGGAAGTTATGACCTGTTTCCATATTCTTGCCCAAATTCAGGCACAAAATTTGGGCAGCAATCAGAGCGCAATTAAGATTTTGAAATATCTTAATAATTGTCATCCACTTAAATATACAGGGCAATCAACCAATTGGCAATTACCCCAGCATTCACAACAAAGTTTAAGGTAAATTTCCAGAAGAACTGTCTGTGAAAAAATGACAAAAATTCTGAACATTGGACCTTCTGAACAACGGACCTTCTGACCAATGGACCTTCTGAACATTGGACCTTCTGACCAATGGACCTTCTGAACATTGGACCTTCTGAATATAGGGAAGTCACCTGTTTTTAGCATTTGTCTGTGTGTCTAAAAATAGCTCATACTGCACCCGAAGATCTCCTGGTGTATACTTGTAAGTTGTACCCCAACCTAAACTTTCTCAGCGGAGGTTGGGACTTGTCTCTTTGGTTGATTGGCCTGGCGTTCGGAAACTTAAGGTTGAGACCCCATTTCACTGCCCCCAAAACGGAGTCGAAACCAGATAAGTAAATGAAAGGAAGTGTCTATTTATCATTATTAACTGCTAC
The DNA here is from genome assembly GCA_026936325.1 of Platynereis dumerilii. NCBI lineage: Eukaryota > Metazoa > Annelida > Polychaeta > Phyllodocida > Nereididae > Platynereis > Platynereis dumerilii. The sequence continues at coordinate 85,238,017 of JAPTHN010000001.1, read as the reverse complement.
ACCAACGGGGGCTAGGAAGAATATGAATAGAATCACAGATCTGTAAGAAATGGGACAGAAATGCAGTGGACAAAAAGGCACTATCAGTTCAGCTGATAACAGTTGATTGTTGACACTTGACAGTATATTAAATATTAACCTATTTGAACAAGTACATACGCGATATAGAGAGTCGCGATAAATGGAGGCTGCACTGTAGTAGATTTTTCTGTGATGACAATTGACAATTATGCATATGGGAAATTGGATTTTGCTGATCAGGTACTTTACGTATTATATTTCCGCTTTGAAATGAAATCTAACTACATCTTTAGAAATAAAAAAGATTCAACTGAAAGTTTTGAAACTCACTGAAATTTAGTTTTCAACCGCCAACACGGTCAGCCAAAGAGACAATTAAGTCTCTCTTGTGAGTGTTTGGGCTGGGGTATGGCTTAAAAACCTGCATATATTTTCAATGGTGTGCAGGGTAGTGAGCTATTTTTAGACTCACAGGTACATGTTACTGGTAGAGCCACCAAGTGTTCGCCAAGCCTATTGATGATGTACTGCATGATATTATGCCAGTGCTCTCTCTCCCCTCTCGCCAATGAACCCTCCTGAGAACCAAGAACTCGGCCAAGAGGGCTTCACTTACCATATCCTTCTATCTCTGTAATACTCTCAGTTTATGCTTCACATTCACAATGTTTTTCTTTTTTATTTCAGAAGAAACCTCTGCTGGTTGCGACATTGCTGATTTCCGTAGCTATCATCGGAATAGTGTTGAAGGTCAAGCCAGTCCTGAACCCAGTGATTTTCCAGCCGAGTGCCAGCCGAAGAGGAAACTTTCAGCCGATTATGAATGGGCCCAGCCGATCAAAACATGATGGATTATGGTATGGACTAATCCAGCCGTATCAAGCCTTTTTCTACTCTGCATTTTACGATGATCGCAAATCCATCGGTACGTTACCGAGCGTCAGGATTGTTGCTGTGACTGAGCCCATCGAGGAGGGCAAGAAACTTTTCTGCAAACTTTTTTATGAGGGCAAAAAGCAGCCCTTTATTACAGAAGCTGAGATTGCCTTCATTGGAGCAGGCATTGTGCAGTTTGGCAAACTTTTCAAGGAGTCTTTAATTAGTTGTCAGCTCCGAGATGAAGACATTCCGTCAACTGTTAGCTTGACGGCAGACGCTCAAGACCGACCGGTCTTTTACATGCCTGTAGAATTGCCTCCAAAACCCGAGGTCAAAGAGAACTTTGTAGTGTGTGTGTCTGTGACTTACTGGAAGCACGAGCCTCATAGAATCGTTGAATGGATGGAATTGCTGCGAGGAATGGGGGTCAGTCTCGTCACCATATACAACAACAGTCTCTCCGAGGATGCGGGTAAAGTCTTCCAATACTACGACTCCACTGGGTTTGTAGACTTCCGGCAGTCTCATAACTTTGTAGCGCTCGAAGGGGAGCACACGATTCACATGCACATGTCTCCTGTTATTAATGACTGCATGTATCGCAATATGTACAGCTTCAAGAAGATCATAGTGACAGATCTGGATGAGGTCATAGTACCAAGAGACTATTCCACTTATGCCGAATTGCTGGTTTACTTGGACCAGCTTTACCCTGGGGAGCATCCAGCGAGACATTACATATTCACTAATGCCTACTTTTTCACAGACTTTCCGAAACAGTCCGATGTTTCTTCGCACCTTGCAACATTAGCATATCGCATTAGACTGCCAGAAAGTGAGGTCGGATACGCAGCCAAATCTATAATAGATCCCCAAGCGTGCATCAATATGCACAACCACGTCTGTTGGGGTAACACAAACCTCTACAATACTGATGGTTACTTAGTTTTTGTCGATGGACATGTAGCTTTAAATCAACACTACAAGAAATGCCACTTCACGCCTGCCGAGTGCATGGAGCAAATGACTGTCTCAGGTCTGGATAACATCATGCTTCGTTACAAGGATTATTTGTACAAGGCCATTCCCCCAGTTCTCAGAGCATTGAATCTTGACCCTTTGTGAAATAATTTCTCTTTTCCTAAAATGACAAATTAGGTCTACTTCCAATTTAATATCATTCCTTTGTGAACAGAAATTTATTCTTGCAGAGATATGAAACTCTTAAGAAATTATTGAGCTTCAATCGAGTTTAACTCGCAGCATTAAGTCTTAAATCTTACCTGGAATGCTAATGATTTAAGATAAGAAGTACTATATTTAGTCACAATTTCATCCCTATCATACGAGCATTCCATTATACCCTATCAGACAGCCATTCTCTCATGGACAACAAAGGCCCTTGTTTTTGGGTTCATCTGGCAGACATGCCGGAGAGCGACAGCCTCAGTCGCCGACAGGAATGACTCAAGTGAAGAATTCCTTGTTGTTCTCCACGATTTTCAACTATAGTGAGAGATCGAAGGCCAATTTTACATTAAGTAGATCTGGAAATCAGTACCATTTCTTAACACTCAAGGAGTACTTTCTAGAGACATGGGAGCATGGAATCTCTCCTCTTACTTTTTGACAGCGAGACATTTCCTGTCACTACTTCCCATTCGAAGTTATGAATCTCGATTATGAAGCAACGATTGAATGAAGAATAAAGATGTGAAGCAATTGAAACTTGATAGGACAGAATCTCAACCATTGTGGACCTTTTGAAGCAATGAAATAACAGACTAAGTGTACTTTCAATTCATTCCATTTGATTCCAATGCACTTGAAATACCTAACTGCTCATTAGTATTAAGACATTGTAATGCGCATAACTGCCGCAATAAGCTGTAATGCGAAAGGGTCATTTGTAAATGACTAAATGTTGTACCACATTGAAACCTAACGTGTTCTCAGAGGCTGCCTGAAACAGCTGATGATTCTACTGGATTTGTGCCTTGTGTATATATTATGTACATTACACCAGAGGGCAACACCTGCTGATAACAAAGTCAGAAGTAACGTACAAGCCAGTTTTATTTTTGTGAAACATTTTACTTATCGTGTATGTGAATTTACAATAAAAAGTTACAGCCTACGCCAAATTGAGGCAGCAGATTTGTTTTCTAGGTATTTATTGGTTAGATGAATACTTTAAATGTCAATATGACATTGCTGAGTACAGGTTTTCCTTAACATTTTACCTTATTTTAAGCGAGTCACTTGTTTAAAAGTTAAAACTTTCCTAACCGTGAAATTTTTAGATACAAAGGAAAGTCAACAATTATGCCTCAAAACATCAGTACCGTTTTAATCAATGCGGGACAATATTTCAATTGGGGGCCAAGTATACTGGCCGCCTGTTAAATACCTAGGTCAATGCAGTTCTTACAATCCAAAGGCACATCATTGAAAAATGTTCAATTGGTAAACAAATATACACGCAATTGAAGTATTGAACATAAAATTCACCTCTCACGAAACTTAAAAAGCAACATTGTGGATGGCTGTTTGAGAAAGCACTATGTACAACTGAGATGCACAAATAAATTACACAATACTACAAATGGGACAATTATTAGCACACTCCCACTCTATGCAAGCAGAGATCATATTCAACATTTCCACAACAATTCCATGTGAGAAATACAGTAACAGTCAAGTCCATAGAAGTTTCCTGTTCAGATGACATCTAAAAATATCAACCACCTGCTTGCTTTCAAACATAAATTCAAAGATTTAAGCAAACTTATTTCAGTTTCAAAAATTTTAAAACCTAACAGCTTTACTTCAGATAGCTTACATCCCTGCAAAATAGCAGGTACCTGAATTTAAGCAAATTTCATTGCAACAATGTTTCTTTAACAAGGCAGATTTCGTCCAGGTGTCATCCACCGAACTATAAGAATAACCTTATCTATATTCCGAAACCTGAACAATTTTGAAAATTTTTCTCAAGACAGCCGTTCTCTGAAGTTTTCTTAAAACTGTCAAAACAAAACTTCAGAGCAACCGACTTCTATAATCTGCAATAACAATCCTCCAGCCCAATGTGTTTGACCTGAACACAATCTGAACAGCTAAGCAAATTTCAAAGTACACACACAGTATCTTATATGAAGTTTCAGTTAGGATGACACCCAAAAAATACCATACCAGTTTCTAAAACATGAAGCAAAATTTTTTACAATGCAGTTTCAGATCCGAACTTGGCATCACAAAATATAAGCATCTGCTTGTCTTGTTGCACACAGTTTAAGGCAAATTTCAATAGGCGTCTAAATAACAAATCCTAGCGAGACTTCTGTCACTTGTCCGAGACTTCAAATTCTATACAATTTTATACAATACTCATTTTTGGCTAGCATTGATCTCCACACACCATCTGAAACAACTCGACAATCCTTGGAATGTATCCCCAAACAAATTTGATAAGTGAAATATATATGAAATACGCTGGCTGCAAAGTTAAAATGTACCATATCTCGTAACAGTCTTGCTTTCAGTGTGGGCGAACTTTCACACTTTCAAATGAACGTAACTTATTTACTACATTGAAAGTAAAGAGTAACAACAAAGCAAAGATGTCTTACAAATTCCTATAGTCCGTGAGAATCTATCAGTTTTCCTGCTACGATAACCAATGCCAGCAGTAATCAACATTTATAAATGTATAAAACCTTATATACAGCTACTAGCACTCATCGCCAAGAACTACAGGTTCACTTCTCTCCCTTGAAAAGTCTGCGTCAGAGAGGCATTTAGTATCACACTTAAATAAGGAGCCTGTTGTAGTCTCTTTTCATGGCAAATAGTTGAAACAGATCGAACAATAATCTTACAAAACCCTATGATCTGATAGCCAGACTTGACAGGCTGACATATGATTTATAGCCAGTGTAGAGGAATGATAGAAATGATGTATGATGCGTTGATGATATGGGGATGAATCTGTATGGCTGATCGTATAAATAGTCAATAACATAAAAGACAAAGACTCGTAACAAATATAAATATACACAACAAGGGAAAATGAAGGGAGGGCTGTCTAACAACAAAGTTCTCGGAACAAAGCCATTTCTTCAACACAAAATAAAGGCGTAAGAACTTCAGGAGAGGGGAGCGGGGCAGGAAGCGACTGGAAGTAGATGTCTCGTCGATTGTCTTTATAGTTGTTGTATGGGAGCATTCTGAACGAATCAGAATCTCCCGAATCGTTCGAATGTGAGAATCGTGTCCTTCAAAGCAGTGATAAAATTCATCAAGGTGAGCAAAGAAAGTTAAATTCAGTCATTCAATGCTTAAATAAACATCACTGTTGCACTGCTAACTCCGATGTTTTGACAGTTTTCTCCACGTGTCAACCACGTCACACATCATGTACGACAGCATCTCAGTCCGACGTCATCTCACAGACGACGTCATCTCACAGACATCTCTTGTCGCTCGCACCACCGCAATTTACAGAAGAGCATTAAATAAATCGCACAATCAACCGTCCTTCTGGCAGTATAACTCCTTTAGAGATTTGAGCTCCTCTATTAGGGCTTTGTTCTGATTTTCTAGCACAGCAACGCGATTTTCTAAACATTTCACATACTCCTTTTTCTTCCGTCGACATTCTCTCGCGGCTTCCCTGAAACCATCATAAAATACAATAAATACATGGCTTACAAGCAGCATAATTGAATTCAATGAGACATAAATTTGGCATTAAATTAATTTCAGAAGTCACTTCGACTCTCAAAAAGTTATGTAGCTTATGTAGAGGAACGTTAAATAGTTAAGAAGTAACAAGTACAATAGAAAGACAACATTATATTACGTATTTCTTGTCATTATTGAACATTACATTGCCTAAATAATTCTACTACAACCTTACAAACTAACTACAACATATAAGATTGAGAGAAGCATAGCTTATGTATTTGAAACTGAAGTATGAAGGTCAGGATATTATTTTTAGACAATGTATAATACAAATAGAACAAACAAACAAAATGTATGCCAAATATTTGAGAAATCAAAACTGAAGATAACAGGCCACAGATAGACAACTCATAATAGAGAATTAGAGATACATAAGAAATGAAAGAATACAGAAATGAAAGAAATAAAGAAGAATTTCACAAATGATCATACTTATTTTTCAGAAGACGGAGTTCTCTCTTGGAAGCGAGAACGTCAGGCTGTTGTACTGTCAGTGGGGAGCCGTATTCTAAATACTCAATAGGCCGACTGCTTGAAAACGCAATACAAGTGCCATTTCAGACATAAGCAAATTGATATAAAGAAACAATTGACATGAATTTTACAAAACAAATTAATAGTTTAATGACTTTTGTAAATAAGTCTATATTTGTATGTATGAGCATCATATCAATTAAATTTAAATAATCGAGATTAATTTTTTTAAATGTTTCTTACACTTCATTTGCAATAAAAGATACATTTCACTTTTTTGTGTCAATTACACAACAATTTTGAAAAATAAAAGTAATACAAATTTTTATATCTTATAAAGAGAGCCACATAGTATAGTTGGTGATTCAGTGTGTGTGTTAAAAATTCATTTTTCATAATGACTCTGTTCAACAACCTTATAAATTTATACAATTCTTCCCTTTTGATATTATCCTTCATAAGTATCATACTGCGAGAATAAATATAGGCCTACTGCAATTCTAAATCATTCAGGGGATGCACACATGAGGTTTTTTTTGTTCAAGATTAGCAAACAATTTATCCACATTATCCAAGTCTGCCCTGTCTGAAACAGCACTGCAATTGCCCTTTCATTCGTAAATTTAAGGAACAATGCCAAGACGCCAGAGCTGTCACAGACTTGCGATTATGAGACAACTCATTTGAAACCTGCACATCCACCAAATCCCACAACCTATTCCTAGATTCCTAGTAAATTATACTGCAACCTATCAAACGGCCAAGAAAATTAAATAGAATCCTGCAAATGTTGTTATTCACACAAGACAGAAAATTGTATGCAGGAAAGTATTTCTCATATAATTGTGGCTATTGCCTGGAAGGTAAGGAACAAAAGATTCCTCACAACCTGACCATGTACACTCATTGGCCGAGAGGAATGCGATGCAATTCCTCCATTTCGGTACAGGAATAAGCAGAAATACCCAATTTCCGGGCTTGCCTCTCCAGAGAATCTTTTCATCAGATTACGCACGTCAAGCTATAAAGCAAGACGAATGTGTCAAGTTTGCACTTGCCCTTCAGGAGGATTGCTTTAATTAAAAGTTTATTTTGACCCAGTTGGCCATATTTTTTGGAACTACATCATTAATAGTACACAGGATTCAAATTTAATTTTCTTGGCAAAACTGGTCAAAGTTCTACTTGGAAGTTTCTAAGTATGCTTACCTGTTTTTCAGTAATCGTAATTCTCGTTTGCGCGAGACTTCCTCCGTGAGGACCTGGGGACTGGAGATGGCGCCCCCAGTGGTCGCCATGACGACACCTTGTGGAAGAGTGGAGGCATTGCTGATCTGATAGGCCTGTACGCTGCCCGCTGCTATAGAGGATACTGCAATCAGTCACGAACAAGTTCATCTTTATAACGACATCCACATGGAAAGCTAGCTAACTACTCGCTAAACTACTACTAATATCTATTTGCTTTGACTATACATTTATAAGTAAAAGGCATGACAAGCAAGCTTCGTTTCATCTGTAGCTTCTGAAATTCACAAACAATATGACTTTATCAAGAAAACAAAAATTCTGTCTCAAACAGAATTTGAGAAACCAACAGTCAAATCATGGCAGTTGTACTAGTCAAAGTTTAACAGCATCTCTATATAAAAGTTAATAGCATCCTTTAACCCAGAACTACTGCCTGCTGTAAGACATAGGCGTAAGTCAGAAGAAAGGTTCAGGACTAGTCATGAACTTCTAATCATGAAACTAATTTCAGAATTTTTGCAAATAGTTCAAACTTTGTTTGTGTAAGTTCATTGTACAAAGCCCAACTGACTAAGCTCATCTAACTACAAAGCTCAATTTCAAAGCAACAAAACTAAACAGCGATGGAATATGATCTGGGCTGGCGCTAGGCATCTGCCCATAATGGCATTTCCAAACAAATGAGCATGCAATGTCTGAATTCTCTAAATACTCAAAAACTTTTGATAATTTTCAAACAGAGTTAGCACCAACCAAGACAATATTAAATTAAATAGTTATGTGCATGACTCAGCTCATGCACTTAGCTCATGCACTTAGCTCTTGCACTTACCCGGGATGAAGAACTGGCCATCGGGACTCTGGGCATATTGTACAATTGTGGCTCCTGAAGGCGTAGAAGTGGTTGTGGATACGTTGGACATTGTGATCGTTTGTAGTCCTTGGGACGACACACCATCATTTGATGCTATATGAATTGTTTGGGCTGGGACTACTGCAATAAATAATAGCATGAAACAATTATACTACACATATAATATGTATCTTAATACAGAAAGTAAATTACTTTATACTTATTTTACAACACAGAGAAAAATTGACTTTTTTCTCAATGCGACGTCGTGACTCAATATAAACTAATGTCAGAGAGCCAAATAACATGAACGTGGGGGCATCTAAGTAATCTCATCAGTATGTCTCCTCAGCTCAGGTTGTGACATACATATCAGCTGAGTTTCAACAATACACATGCTCAATACTGGCAATACACATTCGTAAATTTGCTATAAAAAGACAAATCAATCAATCTTTCATTATAACTTTCATATAAAGTCTGTGGAGCAGTCAAAATGTTGACAAAGTTCAAGTAGATGTAGATTCTACATTATATTTCATGAACATAATTTCCATAATAAATATTTCAATGAGAAATGGTCAATCACAACCTTTTCACATCAAAGTTATTTTCCTCTCTCAAAGATCTGATATCAAAGGCATTACACCAGCTGATCCAATTCTGTCCACTAACCATACAAAACCACTTGTGAGTTGCAATGCTATAAATAGAACAAGAAGTTTTGAAAGTTGTGATCTATGTGTCAGTGAATGCTGCTGAACTAATTCACCCAAACAAGGAATTATTAGCCAATTAATGAAACATCAGACACATTTAATAAGTTAATCAAATCATAATTGACATAAAACAATGGTTTCTCACCAGGTACCATAGCTACTGATGTAAAGCCACAAAGTGTTGAATTACTCAATTAAAACTGCTACTTATTTTAAGTTGTAAGAAATTAATTATGTGTATATGATAAGACTAGATATTTCAGATACTGTCAGAATTGTTTTACGTCATTTGCCCTATTATAGCAATTACAGATAACCTTAGTACCATTCATATTAGACACACTGCTATTCCTTATCAGAAGTGCATGACGTCATCCTGGTGACGCAACCTATTTGCAATGGAGTGCTCATAACAACAGCCAGAGTGTTATCACTTCCCACCAGTTCAAACATTGTTAAAAGTGTGTCAAATCTATTGTTCAGAAGTCTACTTGCCATCAAATGTGTCCCAAGGAGAGATCCTTTCAAATGCATGTTTAAAGTTGACTAAATTCCATTGATAAGTGTCATAACAAACACGTTAGATTCATAGTGTTCACAGTTTGAAGTTCACACGAGGGAATCCCAGCAAGTTGTGAAAGCTGCACTGCAACGTAGCTGTGATGTCAGCCACGTCATGCACGTGCGCCCACGTCATTCTGACAGGGCAGTAGCCAGGAATTTTTGTGGGGAGGTGCTTTTATGGAAAAAGTGGACTCTTCTGCGCGAGCACCGAAGGTGCGAAGCCATACTAGGGGGGTCTGGGGGCATGCCCCCCCCAGGAAAATTTTGGAGAAAGTAATGACAATGGTGCATTCTGAGCCTTTCTGATCATGGAAAGGTTGATCAATTTTATCCTTGGGCCAAACTTCATTTGCACTAATTCACACAAGAAATCCCTCAATGGGACTTATTATTTTCGAGCCACAAAATGAGGTCTACCGTTATGCATGGATTCAGAAATATTCAAATAAAATGTGTAGAATCATTAAAATATGTCCTAACATTATGAAGGCCGTAACTAATAAGTTATTGGGAAGGAGGCACAATGAGGCATGGGGTCTTGGGACACCCAAATGTACATGTAGCAAGCCAATGGCACCCAGAGGGTTGGAGAAGAATCCTGAACAATGTGGAGTACTAATGCCACCATTAAATGCAAGACATGATCCGGGACCAACATATAGCATGTTCTGTCTCTGTACCTCCTTCTCTCCAGCTTCTGCCTCCTCTACATGCTCTAGGTGCCATGTCACCTCTTCCCCCTCTGCACTGGCTTTTTGGCGTTTTTTGCCATGCTCCAGCTCTTGTATCCTTCCGACAATGTATAGTTCTTTGCTCCTTGGATTGCTCTAACCTGCTATACCTCTTCTCCTTTATAAATCTGCCTCTTTCCGCTATGCTTCCTCTATCTCTGCCTCCTCCCTCTCTGCTTTCTCCCATTCTCTGACTCCTCCCCCAGCTCGTCTCTTTTTTGCAGTACATGTAGCTATTATATTGGCTTCTTGGATTGCGCTTGTCTTCTCCCTCCTCTCTCCTTGCACTGCCTATTCACTTTATGTCTTCTCCCTCTCTGCCTCCTCCTTCTCTGTCTAGTCCATCTCTGAGTCTCTGCCACCTACTTCTCTACTTAGTCCATCTCGATCTCCTCCCTCTATTTTTATCTCCAATTCTGACTCCTCCCCAATTCTCTTCTCCTTTCTAAGGTGTATACATATCTCTTCTTGTCTCCTCTCTCTGCCTCTTCCCTCTATGCTTTCTCCCTCTCCTCCTTCCTCTCTGCTGTCACCCATTCTGACTCCTCCCCAGCTCTTGTCTCCTTCCTACAGTGTGGTTCTTGGCTTCTTGGGTTGCTCTTGCCTTCCCTGTGGTCTTTCTGCCTCTTTTCTCTGTGCTTTCTCCCTCTCTGCCTCATCTGTCCCTGCTTTCTCCCATTCTTTGCAGCTCTTGTCTCCTTACTAAAACATGTATAATGTTACTTGTGCCTCCTTTACAGTCTGTCACTTTGATACAGAAAAAATTAGGACCAGTTCGCTGTGAAAAATGCACTTTGTTAATCATGATAGCCGATGAAGTGTCATCTACTTTCACCATGGGAAACAGAGGCAGTTTGATTAGTCATGATCAAGAGAAGGCCATTTGACTTGTCATAACTGATTTTAGAGTGAAAATCAGATGCATATAACTGATTTTAGAGTGAAAATCAGATGCATTCGTTTGGCTATCATCAACAAGCGGGATTAGTCTCCTTAAATCAAATTAACATTAAAATATCGGGAATGATCATGACAAATCATCAACATGATGACTCACAAAGTGCCATTTTCACTCTTTTCTATATCAAAGTGACAGACTGTAAATGGTTCTTGCCTCCCTCTCTGAGTTTAAGTCCAATATACATGTAAGTGCCGAATAGTTCCAGAGTGTAACAAGCACTTTCTTTGGTCTGTGATTTAATCCCAAGCCAACAGAAAGGCGTCTGGGAGTGGTATAAAGCCTACATACAGGTGACATTGTGACAATTTTAAAGACACTGGAACTACATATCTTTACATTGGACTTGAATCCCTCTATGCTTTCACTCTCTGCCTCTTGCCTCTTGTGTGAAAATTGTGTCAGTTGTGTCAACCTCCTCTCTACCTTCTCCCTCTCTACCTTCTCCCTCTCTACCAGTTCCCCTGTGGCCTAATGGTCAAGAATGCTTGTCCACTGGCTTTGAGGGTGTGGGTTCAAATCTCACCCTGGGAACTCACGTTAGTCGCAGCTCATGGGACACTAAATGAAGGCGGGTTTTATTCTATGCTGGGGCAACTGAAAGACCCTGGGCATCCCTGAATTGATAGGGTATGTTCCAGACTCCCAGCCTTCTCATCTCATATTCATACAGCGGTCATCAAATAATAACAGTGCAGCTCCCTCAACAAATGAAGATGGTTGAGCTGTCCCGGCTGATCCGGGGTATACCAGCACAACACAAGACTTAGTCAGTAAGTCAGTCAGTCAGTCAGTAGTCCCAATATTGGATCATTGGTCCAATATCAGGAAACAGGTGGTCCATTACAAATTCCATGTGCCTTAAATTGGACCAGTGGTCTAAACTTAATTTTTGCATTTTATGCAAAATATAGGAATTTTTTTTTTAACCTCAACCTGGCCTCATGCTGAGACTGTGGCCTGCCCCATGTACATGATGTATTTGTCAAATAATTCACCTCTCAGGTATTACCCTATATGAGAAATAGGGCCTTGAAGTAGGTGGTCCAACATGTGTAGGCCTACACTTCACTTGTATTGCCCTACACAACTCTGGCAAGATTTCACCTGCAAATCTATTGAAAGTAATCATAGCAAAAAATGAGCATGCTTATCAATTGTAATTTAGTTAAACAAAATACCCTGCATTGACCAAAAGGGATAAATTGCAATTAGGAGTGGGGGAATTCATCCATAGGTGTGAATTGCAATTCAGAAAGGCTGTGAAGTCTATGACCAACTGGGCAAATCAAACACACTGAATTGCAATTTGGATTACTTGACATGAAGTCAGGTATATCCTCCTGATTCTGGGACCATTTTGGACCCAAATAGTGGACCTTTTGGGACCATTTTCGGCCGTGGGGGGGTGCGTTCGCACCCGTCGCACCCCCCCTGGCTACGGGCCTGTTCTGCTGATGTCATAGGGGGTCACCCAGTTGGCAAGCTGCCAAGAACAACCTTCTGCTATCTTGCGCTCTATTTTGCTACATTGTAACACAGCAATAAGGCTTCTGGAGAGCAAAAATTGACTGAAAAGTTGCACCTACCTTTCACAATGCTGGATGAAGGATACTGCTGGACTAAAGCACTATTAGATGTTGAGCTAGTTTCATTAGCCTCCTGGCTTTCTTGGCTAGTTTGGCTGCTGTTTGATTCTTCTTCTATTTTAGGCACAGCTAGCACTGCAGAGGGCTCAGAGCTGAGATCATTCAGAATTCGTCTGCAGGAAAACATTGCAGACAACATTAGATTTATGTTCTAAGTTTTCTTTTGCCATTTGATCTATCATTTTACTTTTTTATCTGATAAAGAATTTGTAGTGCTTTGAACTTCCCTTTAAAGGTTTCATCAATATTTAATTTTGAGATTTGCCTGGATCTTCAGCAAGGCAGCATGCATGGCGCCTAACTAGTATTCAAACACTAAATTGTCAATAAAAGATCGAGCATACAAATTATTGTAAGATCAGAAACACCAAAATTGTGTTTGATGTAGCCATTGTGTAGATAAAAGGTTCTTCAATTTGTTTTCCTCTGATAAAAAGTATTATTCCAAGTAACTTGACAGGTCCTTTGACTCAAGCAAGGCAAATTACAGAATTTGTTCAAAATTTAACATCAAGAACATGTAAAAACCAGTTACCACACTGGAAAACACTAGTCATTTCTGAAACATAATGTTAACCAGTAAAACCACATGCAGAACCTCTACTATAACCACTTAAAGTAGATGAAAATAAGATAATAATCAAATGAACATGAATTAATTTGTTCTGGAAGCTTTTTTTAATTTTTAAGTTTGTTTTGAAAATGAAGAGACTGAAGTCTAATTCGACTTCAAAATAATATATTTATAAGATCAATGATACAATTTTAAAAAAAACAAAATTCAAATAGAAAAGTGTAAGAAAAGTCAAAACATCGAAACAGATACAAGCTAATTAAATAACATAAATAATCATTAAACAAAACAAAACAATTGATGACTTCTAAAAACGAAAGTTCTCTAAGATTCATTCTACAAAGTAAGGAACTATTATAAAAGCAATGGTCTCCATACTCCCGTCTTCCACTCAAACTTCGTGACATCCAGGCGTCTGCAGACTAAACTACCAAGCGACCCACACCGTTGTATGACGCAGTAAACAACTAAGTATAAGGCCTAACTATCTATTTTCTAACTGTAAGTTAAATCCTACCTGTAAGAAGGTCTTCTAGCTAATATTTCTCGCCGTTTCTTTCCATCATCTTCTTCATTGCTGTCACCCTCGGAAGTGACAGGCGTAACCTGAAGACAATTGATATTGTATTATACTAATATTTAATTGGGCCAAGAAAAAAAAAAATACATTAGAATCCTGTTTCCAGACTGTTCTTCCTAAAGAGGCGCACTTAAAATGGAATTCAAAAGTTCTTGATTTTCTGGCACAGGATCCCAGACTTCCAATAGTCCTTGCTTGTTTTGTAAAAGTAAAACCTTTTTGCCATACACTGCCTCGAAACAACCGTGGAAGCAGCTCAAAATTTTAGCTACTCCTGTTGCCTTTCCTTCAAATTTGTGCTCAACATAATCTGATAAAAATAGCTTTACCAAAACAATAACAAGCCTAGAAATGAGCTTCGAAAAAATGTGTTTTTAAGGAAATTGCATGATTTCATTTTCGAACACTGCACAAATCGCTCAAACATGGGAAAGATGACTTATGTTAGGCAGAACTTGCGTGGCTGGGCAGTGGACAGCCTTCGCAAAACTGTGAGTCTAGGTCTGCTTTTGTTGGTATGAGGCTATACAAGATTTGGCAAGTAAGATGCGCATTTGTCTAACAACCTAAAATGAAGAAATAATATGAAATATCACCTCTAATTTCGTAATTTTTTGTCTACCAACGCAATTTTTTGTCTACCAACGCTGTCTATTTCATAGGAGTATTTAAGAGCATGAAACAGGATTCTAGATTTTTTTTCTTACGGCCTTGCATGGTAGAAATTTTTAAGATGAAAATTATATTTTATATGCCCTTCAAGCAACTAAATCTTACTTGAATTGCTTGCAATGCACCAGAAGATGTTTGAATGACACTCTGGACTTGCACAGGCTGGTTGGGGATTGAAACATGGACAATAGACACGGGCACTCCTCCGTCCAATTCTGCCTGGGTTTCAGACTCGGAACCTGCGTTAGAGGCCATGGTAATAGTCTCCATGGCAAGGCAGTCCTACAATCCAGAAGAATTGTCTAAGTTCAATTAAGTTATTTCATGTAATTTACAATTAATCTTAAGATTATAATTATATTCAGAAATAAAATATGTACAGTTTTTAAATACATGCAGACATACTTTTTAGCTGTGTAATTGTGA
Source organism: Platynereis dumerilii (assembly GCA_026936325.1). Taxonomy (NCBI): domain Eukaryota; kingdom Metazoa; phylum Annelida; class Polychaeta; order Phyllodocida; family Nereididae; genus Platynereis; species Platynereis dumerilii. The sequence continues at coordinate 85,222,917 of JAPTHN010000001.1, read as the reverse complement.
TTTGTGAAATTAAGTGCTCCTTCCATGTGATGCTAAATTTGTTTTCACATATTTACATACATGTATGAAATAGGATAAATATGACATCATCATCAGTCACAATTAAATTAAATGGAAAAGCTGTGCAAGTTCATTATATCATTTTACAACTAACATTTTCAGAAAACATGCAAAAATTACCATGACACAATCAATTAATCAGTCAATTAGTAGCCTAAAATGAACAATGTTCAACCTAAATCAACAGATTTCCTTCAATCTATACCATACAAAATCAATTATTCATATACTATACAATGAATACAGAAAAGGCAGTTATTAACTTGGGGAATTAGTTCTGCTGACCTAAATTGGACTGTTGATGATATCATCCCAGGAAAATTATTTGGCAACAATGGAGATGATTTCATATGGTCAAGGTTTGTTTTGCACATATCTATAAATAGGCCTATATATATAAACAAACTTTGTTTATTGCTAAAACTTCACGTCGGAATTCGTTCACTTTATAACTTATAGTTTTTTTTCTTTTCATTTTACCAAAATAATATTTTCAGCTAATCGTCAATTATAATAACCATCCGTGATTGGATTTAATTGCATAAATCTTCATAATCTTTTACAATATTGATCATGCTAATTTTATAAATTTCTTAGGCAAAACATTATCGATAATTTTGACTCTTTTTGTCAAAAAATTAAGGCCCAGGTATTTTATAAAGCAATTAAAGGGCAACATAAATTACAAGGTTATGATAAATAGGCTAAATATTCTCATTAAGCCAAATATAATTCAAATTCATTGCTCTATTAAACTGAATTAAAAGTCCAGTGTAATTAATAAATGCATTAAATGCACCCAAATGACAAAATGATGGAGAATGCCAGGATTGTTCTTTTTTTTTTTCATGACTCTCCTGACTCCAATCCACACAATTTATATGTCAGCAATAGTATTGTAGCTATTCAAGCATGCTCCAGCCAACTGAGCCAAGGCCTTTTAAATACAGTGCTGGTACTAGGCAGATTTTCACTGTACTATTGATAGTTAGTTTTCCTTGTTGAAATTATAAAGTCATTTGGAACAAAAAAAATTGACAGGGACCACTTCAAAACTTGGCTGACATCATGACGATTCATGGGCATGATTCAGCTATGAGCTCAACTTTCAATGTGTGTGGCTGGTGGGAGTGTTAAAATGGCGAACAGGAACTGGCCTACATTTCATGAGGGACAGGGAGGGTTAAACTGCCACCTTGATAGTCAACCATTTCACTCCAAATTAAAATCGCCCGTGATCAGCTGTCCATGTTGGTAAACCAACAAAATTATGGGTCCATGCGCTGCATGTAAATGAGACATGACGTAGGTGCTGACGAAGTTGACAGCCCAACAGTGGACTCGCCTAAACAGCGCTTTAGTTGATCGCTGAAATAATGTCAGCCACTCCAACATGTCGATTCAGCTCCCTTTCCAATAAGCCAAGTGAAAATGTCGACCTAAATGGCCCATTTCTTACGTTTATTACGAGTTTTATGGGGTCTGGGAGCCGTCCATGCTTCGTTGTTGTTATTAGTCAATGCGTGGTACTTACCCGTTACGTACTTTTCGTCACCAACTTTGCTGCAATCGGACTGGATAAATTTGCAGAATACGTAGCAGCCACGTCAAAACACTTGCAGCGTCACAGCTTCTAACAAGAAGACCGCATCACGAGATTCCCAGCCCAAATCACTGCGCTGCCCCACAATCCAGGCCGCTGATTGGTCAAAAATTCAAAATGACGTCATTCGTGGCCTACATCCGGGGTGATCCTCAAAATCTGACCTTTTGCCATTAAACATAATTTATACAAACTTGAAAGCAGAGAACAACGATTTCAATAGTTACTCACCGAAAAAAAACGAGAACACACTAACGAACGATACCCTTAATTAAATTCAAACACAAAAAGTCAAAAGATTTAGACGGTATTTCAGAGGGACTTTTTTGGATCGCGCATCCACACCAATTATGCACAAGCAGTACAACAACCCAGACAAGGTGCCCTCATCAATGTGAAATATTTAGGCGGGCTCAACAAAGCTCACTTCAGTCCACGTTCACAATTTAATTAAAAATAAGAGCTTAATTGAATCATGCACAGTTTCGTAAATGGCACAGAATAGGACATCCAGGAAATGTCTAATTACATTTTTACATGTGTAACCTGTGAGGTATAATGTCAGCATAGAGGCCATAGCATTCACTTAGCATTACGCATTACATTGCCCATTGGGATGGGCAGAGTCAGCATTATTTAATTTTAGCCATGACATCACAATGAATAGCTGCTGCTGTCTGCAAGCCAGTGATGATGTCATCCAATCAATACAGGAGTGCCTCCCTAGACCTAAACAGGCTCTGGCGTCAGCAAAGTCCAAAGGAGTGACATCATATCATTGATTTGTGCTGTAGCTAGTTGAAAGGCACTGAATAGCTCGAATACATGGACAACCCCCCCCCCCCCAAAAAAAAGAAAGACCAGGAAGGGGGCCAAATTAAATGACAACCATGTGATTCTAAAAGCCATAAATTTACAATTATTTGACGGAAGGGTGAATCATTTCTATCAAATTTGGCATTTTGTTTTACAATTACACCAGCACAAAAATAAAATTTTTCATTTCCCTAAAAATTACATAGGCTGATAATTTTTTTTTTTTCAGGTTCATTACTCCCCAGATGCCTTAGCCCTGGGACCCATGCGTGAGCATAGGTCATTGGTCATGCCATTCAAAATCTTGAGAATTTAACATATTGTCGGGAGAAGTGGTCTACACTTTTTTGTAGTCTTTTAGACGGTATAATTGAAATGAACGAACTGTACATATTTTAAAAGATATCTTGATTCTCCCTGACCCTCTCTTTCAATTCTCATGATTTTCCAATGGGAGGATTCATGACCCCTGTCCCAGGGGTCCAGGGCTACAGATGCCTGGGTCACCTTGACTTATCTTGGACAACAGTTTCAATCATACTTCACCTCACTGAGCACTGTGTCCTCCTGCTGTTCTCATTAGGGGGCGACCATTTTTTCAGGGGGCGCTTGGAGTTTTCGAAGATGGGAAATGATTCATTTCGCATAAAAGTCCCCAAATATTCATTCCTAAATCAAGCAATGCCTTATTAAGAAATATTCCTGGCAGAAATAATTAATTTCAAGACTGCCCAAAGAGAATTTATTTATTTCCCAAAAAGCAAAAAATCCCCCTGGATATTAAATGGTCTCCCCCTTAGCCTACTAAGTGAATTACTACAGGACATAAAGCCCCAATCATCCATCCTCCCATCCTTGTCTCCAGAATGATTTTCTTAAACTCCTGTAAGTTTTTAAAAAAATCAAAATTATAGGTCTCATAGCTTCTGATCAAATTTCTCTGCGCATGACTCTCTGATAGCTTTCTAACAATATTTCTTTAAAACGTTTCTCTTATAATCTTAAAATTTATAAACAAGGGCCGTTATTGACCATAACGGCCCTGACTTTGTACATGAAGTATTAGAATGTGGAAGACAAGAGAAGAGATGAGAAGCAACCAGCCAGTGTGAGAATCGAGCGTCAACTGACTTTATTAACATGACGACCGTTAGAGGGCTCTATATACAAATATGTACAACAGATGGCGTGGGCGCATATTATGTACAGTGCTGCCACATCTCCCCTTTTAAGTTATAAAATTGCATAAAGCATAATAGCATAAAACATAACATCATGTAAAACTCAACAAACTAAAATTATACATCTTGAGACTAGAATAACCAAATAGAATTGTCAAATAAAATATCAATAAATCGAAAAGTCTTTGTCTTGAATTATTTACAAATATGAAATATCAAGTCTCTTTTATAGCACACTTGGAAGTTGATGAATCTCGAAGATGATGTTAGTTGACTAAAAACTGGATGACACGATAAAATCCAATTTTCTATAAAAATAATAAGAGCAGAGGTTACTAGCACATACTCTATCTAAAACAATTATTTGTTTCACTTAAAAACCCAGTCGGTACAATAAAATCCATTTTTAAAAACGAGAGCACAGATTCACTTGCTCATCACATAATCACTTTTGTACCGAGCTGGAGGTTGACGATCTCTCTTCGGGCGAGTAATCTGCACTGGCGGTGCGGGGTCTTCCACACGAGGGGGGTTCTCAGGTTGCGGGTTCAATCTGGGCGGAGAACCAGGAATTACCGCTTGCGCAGCTGGGGGTACGGGACGATCACATGGCACATCATCGGCTGCAGACGGTGCCATCATGTAGTCGTCGAGAAAGGCATCTTGGATGCGAGGAGCAGGCACACGAGGCGTGCTCAGTAGATGACGTCTGTTCCGACGGTACGTTCCTCCTTGACAATTAACGATATAGGACCTCGGGGCACTGTGAGGTTTGATAACAACTGCGGGTTCCCACTTTCCCTTCCGTTGCATACGAATGGAATCTCCAGACTGTAGAGGTGGGAGAGATTTTGCAGTTTTATCATACTGACGTTTCTGGACGGACTGACGTTCTAGAAGATAGGGGCGAGCATTAATTTTAGCAGGCTCTAGAAGTTTCGACGAAACGGGGAGCTTGCCTTTTAACTGTCGTCCCATTAACATTTGGGCTGGGGAATAGGGAATGCCGGTAAGGGGGGTCAATCTATACTGCAGAAGGGCGACATAGGGATCTTGACCGGACATTTCAGCTTTAACAAGCAAACGTTTTACTGTCTGCACTGCACGTTCAGCCTGGCCGTTAGACTGAGCGTACGTAGGACTAGAAGTGCTAAGTCTAATGTCCCATTCACTGGCAAATTTCTTAAATTCTCTACTTGCAAAGGGCATATTGTCTGTGAAAAGTTCTTCAGGAACTCCATGACGAGCCACAATTGACTTTAAATGAAGAATAACACACTTAGCTGTCTTCTGCTTTAACAAAGCTATTTCTGGAAAATTTGAAAAATAATCTACAACCACTAGGTAGTCACATGATTCAATCGACATGATATCCGCGGCAAGCTTTTGCCATGGTCGCATCGGAACTTCGTGGCACAGAAGTGGCTCTTTTTGTTGATTGGCTCTAAGAGTTAGGCATACATTGCACTTGGCTACTTCATCAGCGATGTCTTGAACCATGCTTGGCCAGTAGAAAATTTGTCTAGCTCTACTTCTACATTTTTCGATACCAAGGTGACCTTCATGTATGATCTTTAGCATCTCAGATCTCAGTTCAGCAGGCACAATTATACGGTTACCTCTGAATAGAAGGCCGTTGGCTTCGTGAATTTCATCTCTGACGTTCCAATACTGCCTCTGGATTCCACGAGCTTTCTTGTAGGACCTAGGCCAACCACCATGGACTGCACGAAGTAGAAGTTGTAGATCTGCGTCTCCCGCCACAGCTTTCTGGAACACTTCATACTTCTGCTGGCTCATTGGAAGCGATGATGTCAAGCTGTGCACCATAACTTCTATGTCATCTGGGGCGCCAATCGGTTCGCTGTCACTGAGGTAGGCTCTGGAAAGGGCGTCTGCAATGTACAAGTATTTACCAGGCACATACGAAACATCAAGACTATAACGTTGCAACTGCAGTAGCATCCGTTGCAATCTAGGAGCAGCAATAGCCAAAGGTTTCTTAAAAATCATTTCGAGTGGCTTATGATCAGAATGAACAGTTACTTTTCGGCCATAACAGTACTGATGGAATTTGGAGCAAGCAAAGCAAATAGCAAGAAGTTCTTTCTCAATTTGTGAATAGTTACATTCAGCAGCCGTAAGGGCTCGTGATGCGAAAGCAATAGGACTACCATCCTGCGTAATACAAGCACCAAGGCCAGATTGGCTAGCATCTGCCTGAACCAGAACAGGTTTCTTCACGTCAAAGAAATGTAACAACACAGGTTTGCTTAAGGCTTGCTTAATGTTCTCAACAGCTTTATCATGTTCAAAACTCCACTGCCAATGTGAATCTTTCTTCAAAAGATTACGAAGGGGAGCCGTTAGACTTGACTCTCCAGGGATGAATTGCGAAAGGTATTTTACCATTCCAAGGAAGCGTAGAAGTGAAGGCTTGTCAGTAGGACAGGGCATGTCGATAATCGCTTCAGTTTTCTTGGGACAAGCACGAAGTCCCTCAGCTGTGACAACATGACCCATGTACGCAACTTCTGTCCTCTTGAATTGAAGTTTCTCCATGTTGAATTTGATGTTGGACTGACGAGCACGATCTAGCACCTTCAGAAGAGTAGCATCATGTTCAGCTTCATCACTGCCAGCGACGATGATGTCGTCTGCGATGACATGAACGCCTGGAATATCTGCGAAGGTCTGCTCATTTCGCTTCTGCATAATTTCACTAGCCGAACTGATTCCGAATGGCATCCGAAGGAATCGCTTACGCCCCCATGGCGTGTGGAATGTGCAGAGATAAGACGATGGCTCGTCTAACTTGACGTGCCAATAGCTATCTTTCATGTCGACGACAGTGAACAATTTCTTGCCATTAAGTCTATATAACACATCTTCAACTGTAGGAATGGAGTGGCGCTCGCGTTTGATGGCTTTATTAAGTGGCTTGGGGTCTAGACAAATCCTCAAACTACCACTTTTCTTCTCCGTAATTACCAAGTTATTTACCCAATCGGTGGGACGGTCAACTGGAGCAATGACACCATCCTTCTCAAGGGACTGTAGCACGGCACGAAGCGGCTCCAACTTGGCAAAGGGCACCCTCCTATTTCGCTGCATAACTGGAGTCACACTAGGGTCGACTTCGATGTGATACGGTAGACTGTATTCACCAAGACCACTGAATACATCATCATACATTGAAGACATCTTGTCTGTAGTCAACGGTTGGCTAAGCTGACACACAGACAGTCTCTGAACAAGCTTGAAAAGTTCACATGAAACCCGGCCTAGAATTGGGGTAACATCAGCATCAGTCACATAGAATGTAGTAGGCAAAGTAATATTTGTCGCAGGGCATCTCACAGAAACAGTCGCAACACCAGCAGGCTTAATATTTTCACCACCATAAGCACGTAGAGTGTGTTTCGACTTCTTGAGAATTTCATTTGGGAACAGTTTATGCCATAGAGTCATTGGTAAACAATTTGCATCAGCACCAGTGTCAAGCTTAAATGCAATTTCCGAATTGTTCAACACAAATTTTTCATGCCATCTCTGAGAAGATTTTTCTTCAGACGTAGTAACTGGACCCATAAATAAATATTCATCATCAGACGAAGCATCAGAATGTTCATCAACAGCATGGACTCTAACAGACTTGCCTTTGTTGTTGTATCTTGGCTTGAAGTTGGATGAGCGAGGTTTGTGCTGTGGGGCCGACATTTTGACAGCAGAATGTGAAGGCCTCGAACTGGAAGTGCGACGAAATCCACCTCCTTTGCAAACAGCAGCAAAATGATTATAGCCAGAGCATTTTCCACATTGTTTTCCGTAAGCGGGGCACTGTCCTTTAGCATGACGTCCACCACAGTATTTACAATTGACGACAGAAAATGTCTCACCAGATTTGTTTGGATGACGACGGCCATTTTGGATTCCGACCGGAAGTACGTCGACGGATGCGTGCGGCTCCATTTCCGTCATGACACGAATTCGTTGTTTACTGGATTCGGCCGCTCTGCATAAATCCAAGGCTCTCTTGAGAGATAAAGGGTTTTCACGAAGAAGCCTCTCCTTGACTCCAATGTCTCTAATCCCAAAGACAATCTTGTCACGAAGCATGTGCTCTTCTTGTTTGTCAAACTCGCACGTCGCCGCCATCTTGCGTAACGTTGACTGCCATGAGTCGACACTTTCATGTTCCTTCTGGTCACGTTTCCAGAACTGATATCGCTCGTAGACCACGTTTCTCAACGGTTCACAGTACTGGTCAAAATGCTTCAAAACTGTAGCATAGTCTTTCTTGTCTTCGCCTTCTGCCCAAGCAAATGTTTCATAGATTTCCTGAGCCTCTGGTCCCGCCGCATGAAGCAGAATCGCCGTTTGGGTCGTTTTCGATTTTTTGTCCAGCTCTGACGCATCGTAGAAGAACTGGAATTGGCGTTTCCATTTTCGCCAACGTTCAGCCACATTGTCGCTGTGTAAATCGATATTTCCAGGGTGCTGAAGTTCCATTTCAGCACAGATTTATCCGTTTCCTGACACCATGAAGTATTTAGAATGTGGAAGACAAGAGAAGAGATGAGAAGCAACCAGCCAGTGTGAGAATCGAGCGTCAACTGACTTTATTAACATGACGACCGCTAGAGGGTTATGTATCTACAAATATGTACAACAGATGCCACTCCTGACACCATGAAGTATTAGAATGTGGAAGACAAGAGAAGAGATGAGAAGCAACCAGCCAGTGTGAGAATCGAGCGTCAACTGACTTTATTAACATGACGACCGTTAGAGGGCTGTATATACAAATATGTACAACAGATGGCGTGGGCGCATATTATGTACAGTGCTGCCGCTGTAAACAAGGGCCGTTATTGACTATAACGGCCCTGGTGATGTAAACGAGGGCCGTTATTGACAATATCGGCCCTTGGCCTTGTAAACAAGGGCCGATATGGAAAATCAGCGGCCCTCAAAATTTTGCTAATGCTCTAGTGAACGGCCCTGCTAGTGGATAATAATGAGTTTTTCCTGCCGTTGCATGCAAAAAATAGTTTGTCGTCACTTCGCACATAAAAAAAGTTTGTCTCGGCAGTAAAATCTTTTTAAACCCCCAAAACTATCATTTGGTCTGCCTCCAATTTATCTTCAACAACTTAAGCATATGATGTTCTTTTAATCTTATGTGCCTAAAGAGCCAGTGGGCAGCAAGTCAAGAAGCAAGTATTGGACAGAATATCTTTGGATTTAGATATTTAGTATATTTTTGGGAAAATCTGGGCACCCCTGTGCTTGAAAGAGATGAGATCTGGGGAAAAAGGTTCAGATGTTCTTCTTTTGATTGGATGTGGTCCCGGGATCAAAAGTGTCCACAAAGTTCTTGCCGTCAACAAAACACCACATGCTGAGATGACCGAAACGTTGACATTTGTAGTATCGTCTTGGGTTGGGGATGTAAGGTCGTACCTTACGTTGCTCCAATAAAACTCCAACGCTCTCAGGAAGAGTGTCTGAAAAGGTCAAGATAAGAAGCTTTCGATCATCTACAACTTTTGAAGTATTGTCTTGTATAGCCCTATTGCAAAGGGGAAACGTCTTCTTGTTAGTTTTAACCCTACATGTAGAGCGAAAAGTCCACCCTCTTTCACGCTTTTTTCCACAAGTGCTCGTAAGACCATCCATTAGGTATACATGTGCCAAATTTGATAATTATTGGGCAATAAGAACAAAGAAAATTTTGTTGTTTGATTATGTTGCGTTCTTAATGGCACTCAGTGTATCATAAATGCACTCCCTTGGTTTACTCTGTGAATGGTACAATTTAGCTTGCATACCTGATTGACTTGCCTCCAAACAGAGCGGGGACGATTATGAGACAAACTTGGATGCAGTACACCAGAAGCAGCTCAGTGAGTCCCAAGCCATCTGCCAAAATGATTTTGGATGGATGAGACTTAGCTGAGGTGTTATATCATTAAAATCTCTTGCAATCCCTGGCAAATGTGTTTGCAAAGAGTTTATTCAGAATTATGTATATACATGTATGGCCCTGTCTACAAGTGGACTGCTCTTGCATTACCACAGATCAGAACATATGCTGTCTTGTGTTGCCACCTAGTGATTAGTGTGCTATTCCGCGAGCTCCTGCGAGCGTCCACATCATTTCGATCAGAGGAACACACACAATTTTGTCTGGAAGACACTGGGGCTGTTTCTGAGTGTGCTGATGGCCTTGTCTACTTCCTTAGAGAATGTGATTGTCGGGTCTGACTCTGGTATACATCAATGTTGAATAGAAATTTTGTGAATGTGCAATGAAATTGGAACAATTTCTTGGGACAGCAATGATGTAGCATACAAAATCAACTTTTGTGCCAGGTGGCAGCAGCATGCAGTTCTCATTTTCACCAGACTGTGTATGGCCCTTTTTTTCTCAAACTTTACAGCCGACTTTAAAGCACTGAACACAAGGATTGTTCCACAAAATGTCAAACATGGGCATTCTGGAGCAATACCTCAATTTGTGCACATTGAAACATATCTCATTATAAATCTGTAACTATTGGACTCTCCAAATTAATTTTTACATTTTTAGAATCTGTAAGTAATAGCCAAGTATAGTACTTGGTGACGGATTTTGTTTGAAATCTTTTCCCCAATTTTTATAGCAAACTTGAAAGCTCTGAACAGTGAGTGAGTTTGTGTTTTACGTCGCATCAGCACCTGTGTGGGCTATTTAGAGACATACTTGGTGTGAACTAAGTGTCTTTATAGTTCTGTTTGATTGCTACTTAGTTATTTCTTTTTTTGTATCATGTGTGTAGTGCGGGGCGGGCTGAAAGTTCAAAGCGCGAGGCGGGTGCGGGCTGGGATTTGTCGGCCCGTGCAGAGCTCTACACTCTACCTCTTCATATTGCTTCTGGTCAGCGTGTGAAGTATTCTGATCAACCAGGTACAGACAATGTGCAACAGCTGAAAAGTGTTTTTGAAAGGGCCTATGCGTTTGCGAGGCGGCAGCTGCAAAAAGATTCAGAGATCGGGAAGAAGCGGCATGACGTCGGGTGTCCCTGATCGATTTTGCCCTATCAAGACCAAATGTAGAATATCATAATTTCTTTCTCTTTCAGCATGGCCAGCAACCTTCAAGAGGACCTATTCTTATCGCCGGGCAGCGTCTCCTCCTTAGACGAAGATGAGATTGTCAGCATGATACCTTTAATTGTGAAACAAGTGATGAAGCCCGGACAAAGCAGTACACCAGACGAAACGTCAGAATCCAGCAGTGACAAAGAGGAGAGTCCCCTTTCTGGCTTTGCAACGGGCCAGAGGTGCCCTGCCAAAAGTTGCAGCCAAAATAGTTCAACAGAAAATCAAGTTTCGAACGGCACTGCAACCGGTTCCACAAGAAGGTGATTTGCCAGTTCAAGTGTTGCTCCTGTAAATATATCAACCTCAGGGAGGACGAGATGCCAAGACACATAAACATGACCGAAGGAGCTATGAGACTGAGATGACCATGAACAAGGACTATATAGATCCGGAGGTTGATACACGACCCATCAAGAAAATGAAATTGACAAAAGGTCCACTATGTGAGATTCAGAGTGAAGTCAGAAATGCGATCCCTAAGAACGAAAAAAGATTTGAGGTGAGAATGGGAGATGAAGGTATTGCGGAGAGAATGGACGACCACAGTAAAGAAAACCAACACATCCCAAAGGAAGTTGATAAAAAGTTGAAGGAACGAGGAGAGAAGAAGTATAAGGAAGACAAGAGTGCCCCCGAGAGAGCGAAGAAGAGGGAAGAAGGAGAGGCAGACAGGAGTTCAGGAAAGAAAGGAAAAGACAAGGCCCTGGAAAGAACCCACAGAAAGGATTAGGATGTTGAAAACGAGAGTGCACAGAGGAAGGAAGACAAGAGTGCCCTCGAGAGAGTGTGTGTGTGTGTGTATTTGAGTTTTACGTCTCATCAGCACCTGAGTGGGCTATTTAGAGACAGACTCAAACTTGAAGAAGTTTCATGGTGTGAGTAGGGTTCATGACTTGCAGTTGCACCATTAGATTGCCATTATGTTGTCGTGTAACTGACTTTGGTTTACCAATCATGTCCATAATTGTCTTAAAGATGACATAGGATGACATACCTTTCAGGCTGCCATCTCGATGACAAGTTCGTGAATTGAGGATTGTTCCGTTGTGCTGGCCGTCTTATTCTTGTCCTTGGGAGGCAACAAGTGGTCTGTTGAGCATTCTTGTCTTGCTGGATTGGGTGCTTTCTTGGCAGATGATAGAGCGTCTTTTTTCTTGCATTTGGTTGAAGTCCTTGTCTGCGAGTTATCAGAAGATTGAATTTGTTGGAGCTTCTGTGGCGAGGTGTGCACAACTGGTCCAGGACAATTCTCAGCTTCTTCAGTCTTTGATTGAGGCGGTGAAGGTGTTTTCTTAAAGACATCTGTGAAGATGTTCCTGTGCAGATGAATCTTTCTCTGTGGCGAAGAATGAGGAACTGGTCTAGGGTAATCTGCTTCTAGGCCAGGTTAGTCCATGTCCAGTTATACAGGGCGTCTAGCTTCGGGAAATGATAGTTGTCTTTCAGTTCGTAGCTGAAGAATTTCTTTTTCCTTCTTGAAGACTCTGCATTCGTGGCTAAAGGCAGGATGGTTCCCGGAACAATTTACACAATGTGAAAGCTTAGAGCAAGGTTTGTCAGTTGTGTGAGTATGATCACAATCGCCACAATTGGCACAAATTGTTGACCTGATGCATGTACGACTAAAATGGCCATACATTTGGCAATTGAAACATTGTTTTGGATGGGGAAAGAATGGAGAAACTCTCCACCATTCAAAGGCTACAGGTACTTTCTTTGGTACTCCATCATCTTTGAATATTAGCAACAGTAACTCATAACCATTTTTGTGAGCCAGAAGTTTGAATTTTGCGATGCCATGTTTGTGAAACCAATTTGTAAGTTCATTGTCTGAGCAGTATTTGCTCTCTTTGGAGAAGATAATGCCTTTGCCTGATCTGTGAAAAGGTTCAATGGTGACTTTGGTATTGGCTATTTCCTGGATGCCGGTCAATTTATCTGTTTGGTCTGAGGTAGCAGTTTTAAGGAGGAATGTGCCATTGGTCTGACGCCTTAGGCTATCTGCGATTGTCTTGACGCGAAGGTCTGCAATTGTTACGTAGAGAGCAACAGATGATAGTCTTCCAGAGATAGTGTGACACCTTTAATAATGCTCGTCACATGTATACACTGCAGAAAGGAAAAAGCAATGCTCGTCACTTTACAGGGATTGCACTTGGATACATGTATATATATATATATAGCGTCTCCTCAACACCTGATTGGGGTAGATAGATAGATAGATAGATAGATAGATAGATAGATAGATAGATAGATAGATAGATAGATAGATAGAAGAAATACAATGCTCGTCATGTGTACAATGCAGAAAAGTCGTCACTTTACAGGGATTGCACTTGGATAGATAGATGGATAGATAGATAGATAGACAGACAGACAATTAGATAGATAGATAGACAGATAGAGAGATTGCATTGAATAGATAGATAGATACATTCATGAAAACTTTATAAATTTGTGGCCTTGGGAAAAAATTAACATAGGGCCAGGGTGGGACTTTTTTTTGGGGGGTTTGTTGTCGTTAAGATGAGTACAAGGCATGCTCTTTCTGGAGGAAGTGGTAAGCATGCACTTCAGTTTGAAAAATTGAAGAGACATAGATTGCTCAGGGTATGAATAAGCAGTATCTGCCCAATGACAACGAAACCCAAGAGTGGAAGGATGTTGGGCTGGGAATAATCAACGATTTGTGTTTGCTGAAAGCAAAGAAGTGTGACAAATTCAAGGAAGACATATTAAAGAGCAGAGAGGCTAGACTTTACATAACATGGAAACTGATAATATAAGGGGTTTCGGACCGGACGGCAATGGAAACAACCTCACGGTCAAGGCCCATGAAGCTTTCAGGGAAGGTGAAAAGAATTGGCCCGAACCCAATTCAGAAACTGATGCCTCTATTAAAGAACTCGGGAAGGATTGTTTGTTTGTTCGTTTGTTTGTGTTTTACGCCTCTGCAGCACCTTAGTGGGCTATATCGAGGCAGGCGATCGCCGTATGATGATGAAATGAGAAGACTGTGAGTCTGGCACATACCCTATTAATTCAGGGATGCCCAGGGTCTTTCAGTTGCCCCAGCAAAGAATACTGGATAAAACCCGCCTCCATTTAGTGTCCCATGGGCTCGGACTAAAGTGAGTTCCCGGGGTGAAATTGAACCCACGCCCTCAAACTTGGAAAGGAAAAAGAAGAAAAAATACTCTAAAAAAAAGCAAAGCCATAGGAAACAAATCTGAATTTTGTCTGATTCAATGTTGAGCGGAATTAACGATTATGTTGACAATAACTTTTTTGACGTTGAACCATGCTGTGATTGCTGTCTTCAGTGGAGCTACTCGATCCACTACAACTAGCTAGCGAAGTTGATGGGGTATTAACAGAAAAATAAATTTCTTTATTGTACATTTTACCACAAATGCTCCAACATTAGACAACAGATAGGAAGCTAAGAAAGGATTAGATTTACTGATTAACAAAATTCGTTGGTATACGTCCAGTCGTCCACACCATTAATGGCATTACTCCTTTTGGGTGTTATTCACCGTCTTGACAATGTGGCCCTAGGCCTAAATTGCAAAGTCGATGGCATCAACAGTATTTTGAAGAAATATGATACAGATGATGTTAAATTTGTAGAACACAACGCTACAATTAAATACTTCAGGAAATTGCATTGTAATGATGGACTCCACCGGAAACCTAGTGGTAAAAAACATGGTAGTTGAAAACTTGATCATTGCAATTAGAACTGGAAAGCAACAAGTCTGTATTTGGAACAATGACAAACCTAATAAGATGTTCTGGGGTAAAATGAACAAGCGCTCGGAAAGGATGGTTCATCGTCCAATTACGATTACGATTAGGCTCAACAGGAAACGTCAGAATTATGGAAGATCAAAGTTTACGCAATACAATTTTCATCAAAGCGATGATCGACCTTCAGTAAGTTCAGAGCTAAATGGAGTTGATGACACTAAATTTCTAATTTCAAGTAGGAGAATAACATTGGTCATTACGAGGATTACTCAGCAAGCATTAACTATCAGAGGTACATAAGAACTGGGTACCTACGATACAACTTGGCCATGACTCGACCACAGCATACCTATAATATATGCACTTCGGTCAACGCAACAATTTTATTGCGTAATTGTAATCTTCTAAAGGTGTTATTCGCTGAAGGTTTGCTGCTGCACAGCCTATTTTTACATGGGACAAACACTATTAGGGAGTGTAGTATCTGAAAATTTTAAGTAGTTATCCATTGTATTTCTGAGCTCTACTCCGAGGTGTAAATTAGTATCAGTTGCTCCAAGACCTACTGGGTACTCCGTGGTGTAACTCCAATGAGTTGTGTAGGAGGAGATGGAAGGTTGGACGTTCTTAAAGGCCTGTGAGTCCTAAAGTCAAGACATTTTATTTTGGCAGTAAGTTTTTAGCCAATGAAAACATTGATGTTTAATTTTTAGTTTATTAGACTAAGTACACCATGACCAAGCATGATTTGGATTAAAGATGTGTCCTCTAATCCCCCAGCTTCATCATACAGGCACTAGTGTAGGCTCTTATGTCATGAAATAAAGATTCGTGTTTTTTTTTTAGTAAAAGCAAAAACTCACTTGATTTTGATAGAAGACATCATAAGCTTTCAAAAAAAATAGGGTGCCAATTTTTCTTTACATTCTAAGGGCCTGAAATCCAAGATGGCGTCCAAGATGGCCGCCATTTAACAATAATGCAATATCTTCACTAATAAAAGAGGTATAATTACAAACAAAGTATGTAAATTGGGGTTTTCTGACACAGGGAAGCCAATGGAATCATTGAATTTACGCTGCAGGCATTATTTACTCGTCTAAGATTAATATACCATCTACAATGCTAACTGTTCACCGTAAATTCTAACGATTATGACACCGTACTCCATTCTATTATATTGGAAATGAATAATCAAACAATATGATTGTTTGATTGAAGAAATGTACACACCACATGGTGAATTGACATATCTATAAACATATCTATACAGGTGTGACATAGTACATCTCTTACACGCCAACGTATTATAAATAATGTGGCTACGATATTAAAAGTACAAGATGTGTTATGAAATTTAGACTTTACGTTCTGCTATATATCAACCACTTTCAGATCCATTCTATGATATTGTAACTAAATATCCAAGCAAATGTATATTCAATTGAAGAAATGTACACACCACATGGTAGATTAATATTTTAAATCCCAGATGGCATCCAAAATGGCCACCATTTAGCAATAATGTAATATCTTCACTCGTAACAGTGATATGATTGAAAATAAAGCATGTAAACAGGGGATTCTGACCCAAGGAACCCATTGGATCACCATAATTTGGCTAATGGTGTTATTTGCTTGCCTAATATATTCAGATAGTGTCCAAAACAACATTTTACTCAATGCAATCTGTAAATAATATATATATATATTAAATACAAAAATTGCAGGAGTTAAACATTATGCTTGATATATATATATCAGTTTGAATCAATGTTTTCAGCATCCGTTTCTCATAAAACTGCACTCATATATCCAACAAATGGATGACAACTTCCCTCTGACAACTAATATTTATTTTTGAAAAGTCTCAAACTATGATAATACTTTCCTGGATTAGACATGACAAGTCCAAAATCAGTGATTGAGGTATATGAAGTCACTGAACAATGTTCAAAGTCGAGTGTACTATGTGTACAAAGATAAATGAAGTGACTGTGTGCTTCATCCTTCTTGGCCTTCAGTATAGAGACTAGTATAGTTATTGATGTTCATTATGGGAAACCACTTTTCTTCATTAGGTAAATGATCAAATAATTTGTCATCTGCCAATGCGCTTCAAAAGGAAGGTGATTGCAACTAAAAAGCTTGATATACAGATCATCTAAATTTTCTGCATCAGACCCCACATGGAGTTTTGTACCAGCCCATACTTTCAACAAGCAGATATATGTCATTTGCCAAGATGATTAAATAGACTATTTGCATGATGTGTTCTCTGAAGATACAGGGTGGTCAAGAAAAAACTTTACACACTTTCCGTGGCATAGTTCTATAAATTTGTGTGTAATTACTATCCAATCTTTGCTAATGTAAAGAGGATAGTCATGGCAATATATTATCTGTAGTTTTTTCCCCTGGGACATGATGTGTGAACTTGAGCTCTGATTTTGCAGAAATAGAAAAAAGGCCATTTTCACACATTTTGCTGTCCCGAATGCAAGGCATTGCCATAAATTCAAATATCATACCATTGCTTTCATATTCTTACTGTAACTTAGAGTTCTTGAGAGGAGTGTGGTCCCAGGATTTCAGCTCTCTCTGATTGAAACTCAATCCTGTGGGGAGCTTGAAAGAGAAGAAGGTTGAAAGAAATTGCATGCTACCACAGTTTTTCAAAATATGCCTCCTGTCGTAACGCCTTATCAAAATTAGATCCAAGAGCAGAATCATAATACTGAGATCCCCAGCTGAACTTCATGCAAGAATGAGACTGATTGGATAAGAACTCATTGAGTTGTGCCTCATGAGCCGAAGACTGTAAAGTTTTTTCTTGACCACCCTGTATTGGCCGAACTCAAGGCAAACAGACTGAGCAATGTGGTTGAACAAAAACAGCTTTTGCTGAAGTGCCAATGTATCTGACTGTGAGATATTTTACATGGAGGAAACATTGAAAATCATTATATCATAGTACATCAGAAAGAAATGTGTTTGCTCTACACATTCATGCCTTATGAATACAGGAAACTCACAGACATCTGAAGTTGATAACAAACGACATGATCTTAGGTTTTCTGCTTGTTAACTCATATGCAAATCATCTAGTGGACATATATATGATATTGGAGACACAAGGGATTTCTGGTAGCTTACTTGCTGACAAAATATTGACCAACTTGTGCAGCTCATACACAAACTATACAGTTCCCAAGACAATGACTGACTATGAATTTGTGAATCACTAAACATGGCTTTGTACAAGTATATTTTCTTGATTCCTCACTTTCCAGGATGAATACACTCCATGACACTGTCACTTTGTAACAGCGCATATTTATTTCAGCGTTTATATGACTGTGAGTACACTTTGCATGTCCATTTCAAGATGAACAACTGGCATGGATCGTTCCTCAATCTCTCAAAATGTTTTAGGAAACTAAGTTAACTAGATCTGCTAGATAGATATTATAATACTGTGTAGTTACACTTGTTACAATGTTAGTAGGGGCAACAATTTTGTTACTGTCACATTTAGATAGAGGTTGTCATGACGATAAGGCACAACATCCAAACCTCGAATACATGAACTTGCATCAGGGTATACTTGTCTGATTTGGGGCAAGTTAAAGATCCTTCACAGGTTCTCCTTGTTGTTTTCCTGTAATCCAAAGGAAAGAAATTGCTCTGGTACTAACACTGATGTATGCTTATCTCCAACAGAATATGACGCCATCTATACTGGTCTGTTGAGAACAAATGCTATCACCACTCATGCTTGAGGAGTCATTTGCAGATGTGGCTCTTTAGTTTTTGCATGTTGTATGAAATATCCACACTAAGGTATATGAGCTTCCTCTTCCCAATTTGTGCTGCAGAAGTATTAAGCCTGTCAATATCTTCTGGTTTACTCGCTTTGTGGTACTTTTTGAAAGTCACAGAAGCCTTCCATCGCCCATAGCATTTGCTTGTACATTTGACACAGATTCAAGTCTCTCCTTCGGCATTCAATGTTTTAATCCACAACATTTCAAAATCAATATGGCTAGGTAGGCCAAATGAAACTTCAGATGGAGACCTTTTGTCATGGGCAGTGTATCGAGATATTCGCGATTGAGTACATTGTTACCATTCAAAATATGCTTTTATTTACATATTTATGCAATTCAAACAATAGCTGACCATAAGAAATTAACAGAAACAATGAAGCTGCAATGATGCAAACATATTCTTAGCTCTGAAAGTGGTAATAGCGGAACGTAAAGTCTAAATTTCATGTCACATCTTGTACTTTATCGCAACCACACTATTTATCGTAAGGTGGCATGTAAGAGATGTATTATGTCACACCTGTATAGATATGTTAATTCACCATGTGGTGTGTACATTTCTTCAATCAAACAATCATATTGTTTGATTATTCATTTCCAATATCATACAATGGAGTACGGTGTCATAATCGTTAGAATTTACAGTGAACCGTTAGCATTGTAGATGCTACATTAATCTTAGACAAGTAAATAATGCCTTCAGCCTAAATCTAATGATTCCATTGGCAACCCTGTGTCAGAAAACCCCAATTTACATACTTTGTTTGTAATTATACCTATTTTATTAGTGAAGATATTCCATTATTGTTAAACGGCGACCATCTTGGACGCCATCTTGGATTTCAGACACTTAGAATGTAAAGAAAAATTGGCACCCTATTTTTTTTGAAAGCTTATAATGTCTTCTGTCAAAATCAAGTGAGGTTTTGCTTTTACTTAAAAAAAAACACGAATTTACATATAACCCCACACTACACTTACAATGTTAAATTTCTGCTGCTCTTCAACACATTTAGAGCTATTTTTAGCCTTCTGTTGTGACATCATCAGCATTGTTGGCTCTATGACATCACTGAAACAATGGTGACGTCACAACAGCAGCAATAGAAGAAAATGGCTTCTTGAGCTGTGTTGACAGCAATGTTATTCTTATGGGACTACCTCAAAACCAGGGCTACAACATGCCAATACTTCCAAATGTTTATGAAACTGTTTGGTCAAGGTGTCAGGAACAGGAGACAGTTATTTTTGTCAAGAGTAAGGTATGTTTTTAATTATCAGCCAAAAACTTACTGCCACAAAAAATGACTTGACTTTAAGTCTCACACCTCCTTACACCTGACTCTGGTTTGTTTTGGTTTATTTCCTCTACCCTTTTCCAGGTCAGGTCCTGGATCTCAACACTATGTAATGCACCAGAAAATTTGTTATATTGTGTCTTTTCTCGTGTAATTTTATATGTAATACACTTAGACACACATCTTAATATCAGTCGCTCCGAGGCCTACTCCGTGGTGCAACTTTCTATTGGGCGATCCGAGGTCTCCTCCGACGTGCACCTTTTAATTTTACTTGTTGCGAGGTGGAATGTTTTACTGCTTGATCCAAGATCTACTCAGGTGCACTTTAAATTTGGTTGTTCCAAAACTTCCTCTGCGACACGTTGTTCTGACTTGTAAAGAAGTATCTCCATTGCAGACCACTGCTGATCCAAGATCACTCAGGACATATTCTACAGAGTTAGTCACGTTATAATATATAGACACTGGTGAAGTTACAATATGGACCCTGAAGATGCTAAATCATTGAGTGATGCTCCAAAATTAATGTAGGCTAAGCCATGTCCACCCTGATTTTATAGGAGCACATAGAGTACTGCAAAACACCCTTGTCTGATATCATCAAGAGGCCAAACTTGTTCACATTTGCATAGAAGCTACACGTAGACCTGAAGAAAGGGACTGACAAGACTGGGTGTGCAAAGGCAGATCATGCACTTATAACAAAGCTGTTCATGGCTCTTCAGGCCAGCCCCGATGCCAACATGGATGACTTCTTCAGACATGAGAACAAAAGTCAACCTCCCTCCATCCCTATATGTGTATTTGTGATTTTACGCCTCATCAGCACCTAATTGGGCTATATAAAGGGCACACTTGGTCTTTATAGTTTTGTCTTTATTATATTTCGTAGAAATCATCGCTGGAGACTTCTTCCAGTTTGTGAGCAAGGAGCTGCAGAAATGCACCATGAGCTTGTCTTGAACATGCAACAAGCAGGTTGACCTCACCAGTATGTCCCTTGTGAGCAGGAAGAGGCTGACACTCTTTATTTTGCAGCTGAAAAAACTAGCCATGAGAGACTCTTCTCAATTTGCCTTAACATTAAAAAAAATCATGGCAGTAGGTCAATTCCCAATGCAAATGTGCAGTTTCAAGATTGTGTACAGATGACAAATTACTTTGAATCAGTACACATAATAACTACTAATAAGCTTAAATTTGGTTGCAGTCAATAAAACTCAGAAGTATATTTTTCTCAGCTTCATAAGCCTTCATTGCTTTACTTGTCGTCAATGTTAGGATCCTGTGAGAGATGAACAAAGGATTATACCACATTAAGTGTAACACTGAGGTTTATTCACGATTGACAATGAGGTTTATACCACTGTTTGCTTTTTCTGGCCAATCAGAAGCCAGGATTTCACTCTGATATAATGCATATCACAGCTCATACACCTGACCATGATACTGCATGCTTGGCTGACTACAAGTTGACAAAATTGAAGGAAACACTGAAACAAAACTGACCAACAAAGGATTAAAACTGAACAACACAGACAGTAAACAAGGAAGAAGATTGTATCAAGTGTAACTGACTGGTCTCAAAAAAAAGACTGTCACTCTTTTTTTTACCAATATCTGAAATAATGATCAAATTTAAGGTCACTTGATAAAATAGTTCATGTTGGATAGACAAGCTGCAAAAAAAATAGCGGTGCAGCAGACCAAAAATTTTGGCCCCATTTGGCAAGCTCAAAGAATTATTTTTTCTTCTTAAATGAGGGCGTTATCTATTACTTATTCACGATTGACCATATGGCCAGACACCTTTTTGAGTTGTGTCACAGTTATTGCAATTCCATTGTATTTGACCACTGTTTCCAAACTCTCTTTTGTTTTTGACCACCAGTAGTTTGGCAGACAGGTATGCCTGGTTACTCTATATCGTAAGACCAACACAGGACTTACACTGTATAAAACAGTGTGTTTTATATGCCAAATCCCTTTGTTGCTTACAATCAGACTGAACTTAATTTCTAACAATTATCAAGCCCTAATCCCCGAAGGGGGCTGACTATATAAGAGAGCCCAGCTCCTCTCTTCCTCACTTCTCTTTTTTCAGCCCTCGTGCTGGAAAAGCTTATAGACTGGACTTAGGGGAGGTCCCAAGATTTCTCAAATAATTCTTATATTTTTTTGGGAAGTTTTTTGATCTCCCTGCGGCCGTTCCAAGGGGGGCCTTGCACTTTGCTTCCTCTTGCTGGTCGTCCTCTGTCGGCCCCTGAAATCCTTCTGGGGCCTCTGTGGTGGTCTTGGCTTGCTCTGGCCTTGATCCTGTGGCCTTGTGCGTGGCCTTGAAGCTGTCCACATGATCGGGACACCTGTGTGAACACCTGTGCTCTCCGGTTCACTGCCTTTCCCGCTGATTTTTAGAGATGCTTGCTTGCTTGCAAGCGGCATCTCTATTGTGGGAGGAGGGCTCTGAAACTTATGACAACTGCCTTGGTCATGCTGTTTCATCTCTGTCATTAAAACTTTGCATACAGTCTCAATAGAATTTTATCTTGCGATGATAAACTTTCGGTGTCTTTCTGAGATGAAGAAATTAATAAAGAAAACAAACAGGCTGAGTTTCTGCAGGTCAAAGGTCAATCACCAAAAGTAGGTCACAGGCCAGATACCCTCCAGCAGGTCTCACATGCCAGATACCCTCTGCAGGTCTCACATGCCAGATACCCTTGTGCAGGTGACAGGAAAAGGGGTAGATACTATCATGGGCAGTCTATCTACAATAGGGTGCATCGTCTGCCCCTATATCTTTGAAACATCATGCACTTTTGCATGATTGTACCCTTGTATCATAAAAGAAGCCCTGCAAAATTTTAGGAAAAAATTCTAATGCCAAAGGTTGGCACAACAGTCTTGAAATTTCAGTATAAGGTCATATTTTAGCGATTCGCGGTTATAAATAATATTGTCAATTTTAAATGAAATGATTTTTGAATGGCACAGTTAGATTTCTTAGAAAGAGAGCTTTAATTTGAATACCAACATCAATGGTTTCCATTCAGTATAAGTCAAAATTGAGTGGAGATATTTTCTTTTTTATTGGGTAAAATGTGATAAATCAAAAAAAGGATGTTAATATGACTTTGGGAAGTCAAAGAAGTCTACAAAGTGGAAATATGGTCTACTACATTATCTGATAAAACCTTGATTGCATTATGATGTAGTCAGAAGAAAAAGATATGCAGAACGGTGTCTCAATGAACTGTTGTATTTCTCATGTTTACATGTAATTTATGAAAATTTGCACATTTGAATATGATGTATAACTATCTAGAAAAAATTTTCAATTTCCTACTTTCTTCAGCAAAGTGTTCCTTATGTTTTATTCTAACGATAACGTCAAAGTTGCGCAGAAGTTGAGCTTTTAAGTTAATTTTTCCAAACATTTTGTCATAATAGTCAGAAACTTTCGGCTTTCCAAAAAACTTAGGCATGAGAAATTTTTAGAAATACAGCTTTCTACCATTCAAATTAAAGACAATTTTCTTCTGAGAATAATGGTATATGAATTGAAATCATACAGCCAACCATAAGCTAGATATTTTTAACCGCGACTTTTCAAAGCATCATTTTTTGACAATTTTGGACTCAACTTTGACTCAAAAGTGCCACCCTAAAGCCACATCGGATCTTATTGAAATTTTGCAGAATGTGTTTCTACGGGCAAAGGTACAATATGGCAAAAGTGCAAATGAATATTTCAATTTTTTCATTTTTAGGGGGCAGACGATGCACCCTAATCTACAAGCATCTCTTAAAGTCCTTGCACCTTATTTTCGATCCTGTGATTGGCTTTCCTGGTGCCTGGCTCCCTTTATCTTCAGCTGCTGCTGGCTATTTGGCACATTGGATCTTGGTACTCCGTACAGTCCAGTGCTCTTCTGCTCTGCAGTGATTGAAGCCATGCCTAAGAAGCCGAAGTCAGTGGTCCACCAGCCTTCCAAATCTGCCAGGGACTCCAGGCCCAAGGATGTCTCTCCTGATCATTCCCCTCGCCGGGAGTGGCAGGACGAGCGCTCTCGAGGGAGGAGTTCCAAGCGTCGTTCCAAGGGCTCCAAGCGTTCCAGAACGGTTGCTCGAGTGTCTCCTAGCCCGGAGCACCAGGAGAGGTCTCCAGGGAGATCTTCTGATCGCCGGCCCGATGCTTCCAGCACTCGGGAACGATCGTCCATCCGGCCGTGTGCCACCACATGAAAGACCAGGTCTCCCTCTCCTCTGCGACCTCCACCTGCTCCTTCCCCTGTCAGGAAGAAGTCCAGGGATCCTCGAGCTTCCAGCTCTCCGAGGCATTCCCCAGGACCCAGCTCCCATCGCCACCGGACCCCTCCGGGTCGTTCATCCAGTTCCACGGCCCCCCGAGTGGGCGCCGTTTCTTTTATCGACGAGTCAGCTCCTTCCAGGACTGCAGGCTCGTCGACACCTCCTCGGCGCATCCTTCTCTTTGGGCGCTCCTTTGACAGTACCTGGACTGCTGATTCGCCGCAGAAGAAGCAGCCCCGTCTTTGCTTGCCAGCCCGTGGGCAGCCCACCTTGTCTTTGGTTGGCCCGGACTCTGAGTGGGTCCAACAGGATTCCAGGCCTCCAGGTGGGTCTGAGCCTCCAGCTTCGCCTCCCAGGCTGCAGGTGCCCTTTCAGCTGCCCCGCACACCAGGCTACTCCTCCGCCGAAGACGTTCCGTCTTCCCACCGTCCGGGCCTAGACATTTCCAGGGCAGCTCCGCTGGTCTCCTTGGATGTCTCGTCTACCAGTGAGAGGCCTTGGGACGCCCTCTCCTCTAGCTCTGCCTGGGATGCCTCCCAGCTGGCTCCTGAGGTCCCCGTCGAGCCTCCGTTAACCTGGCCTCAGGTTGTCCAGCTCATCTATGACTCCGGCCTTGTGGATCCGGCTACCCTGCCAGCGGTTTCCGAACCTGTACAGTCTCTCCTTGGCGGTCTGCCCATCGGGGAGAGAAGGCGTGTTAACCTTCCTCCTTCCCCCCTGGCGGCTGCCAGCCTTCCCGCTGTGATGCATACCTGCTGGGGTGGTCCTTGGCCCACTTTCGCGGTGCCCCAAGAAGCCCCTCCCCCAAATGCTACTGTTCATCCGAAGGCATCCTCCTGGGTTCCCAGCTTCCATTCCCGTTACCATGGCGGTCCGGGACTCGACCTGCAGCCATCTCGTCCCTCTACGGGCGAAAAGGAGTGGCTCGGCAATGCTCTTCCCCCCGTAGACCATTCTTGGATGGTAGATGTGGATAGCCTGGCCAGGTCTCAGCTCTCCTGTTTGAGTAACCTGGAATGGGTTTTTGGTGTCTACTTGGACTCCCGACACACAGCCTCTCCTGCCCAGGTGGAAGTTTTGCGAGGCTTCATTGTTCGGGAGTTACGGTTGGCCATGGAGTACAGTGGGGCTCAGATGACCGCTTCGACCATTTCTCGCAGGAAGGCTATTTTGGAAAAAGTGCAGCCTCCCATTGCCCCGGCTACCCGCAACTGGCTCATGTTACAACCCGTGGGGCTCCGCTCTGACAAGGGTTTGTTTGGTCCAGCGTCAGCCTCTGTCCCAGAGCTTCTGCGTCGACAGCCTCCACCTCCACCTCGTCAGGCCCAGCCTCGCCGTCCTCCTGCTCCGAGGCCTCCGGCGAAGCGGGACCCACCGGCCACCAGGCCGCCCACCTGGGCGGAGCCTGCTCGCAGGCCCAGTGCTACATACACGCCCACGGCTGCAGCCTCTGGTTCCTACAAGCACTCCTCCCGGGGCTCCTCCAGGGGCGGATCCCGCAGCAGTTCCTCCACCTCCCGTGGAGCGTCGGCCTCCAAGAAGCGACCCTGACCTGCCGTTCGGGGCCCGGCTGCTGCAATTCGACTGGACCCACCTGGCCCCCTCTCCTTGGCACCGCCGTATTTTGGAGACCGGGCTTCGATGGCAGTGGGACACCTTGCCCCCTGTGACGTTTGTTCCAAAGACACTGAATTTGCCTCTCGATTTATTAAAACAAAATGTGCTCCTTTCAGAAATAAAAGCTCTTGTGTCAAAAAATGCTTTAGTTCCTGCAGATTTGTCCATTCCCGGGTTTTAGTCCCACCTGTTTGTGGTACCAAAAAAGACCGGGGGTTTCCGGCCTGTGATAGACCTAAAGAAGTTGAACAGCTTTATCACCTGCCGGACATTCCGGATGGAGACTCCTCAGTCCATTCGGTCCCAGATCCAGCCTGGGGAATACACCTGCTCCATCGACTTGGCCGACGCCTACCTTCATGTGCCCGTAGACCCATCTTTCCAGCCTTACTTGAGGATTGCAATCCACGACCAAGTTTGGCAATTCCAGGCGATGCCCTTCGGGCTCAACATCGCCCCAAGGACCTTTACCCACCTACTGGCTCCAGTCGCAGCAGCTTTACGGGCCCGGGGCATCCGGGTGCACCGTTATCTGGACGATTGGCTCATCCGGGCCACATCGTACCAGGAGGCTCTCCGCCACACCGACCAGGTTCTCCACATGTTCAGCAACCTCGGATTCCTGGTTCGGAGGGAAAAATCGGATTTGATCCCCCGTCAGGCCTTCGTTTTTCTCGGGGTTCATTTCTGCACCCTCTCCAACTCTGTGGCTCCGCCCCCGGACAAGGTCCAGGGTGTGGTCGAGCTCGTTCGACTGATAATGGCCCAATCTCGCATTCGTCTCCGACTCTTGTTGCGATTGATAGGGATCCTCAATCACATCGCCGATTACGTCACCCTCGGGCGCCTCCACCTCCGACCGATCCAGTTTTACCTCCTGAGCTTTCACTTCGACCTCCGGACGGAAATAAACACTGTTTTGCCTGTTCGACCCAGTCTGCGCCTTGCTCTGCCGCCCTGGACGGATGCGTCCTGGCTCAGGGCCCGTGTCCCCCTCCGATATCCAGAGCCCACTATCACCATCGCCACCGATGCCAGCCTGGTGGGGTGGGGGGCACACATGGGCGATCATCTCCTCTCCGGCCTCTGGTCCAAACAGGAGCAGACTCTACACATCTCCATCTTGGAGCTCCGAGCCATGTCGAAGGCTGTCCAGATGGTACGGGCCGAGGTTTCTGGTCATTCGGTGCGGATCATGACAGACAGCATGGTGGCAGCAGCCTACATCCGCCGGGAAGGAGGTACTCGGTCGCTGACCTTGTACACAGAGGTGCGGACTCTCCTCCTCTGGTGCAGAGACCATCGGGTCCATTTATCCCTCATTTTCTGCCCGGTCATCTGAATGTCTTGGCGGACCTCCAGTCCCGCCCCCATCAGGTGTTGGCCACAGAGTGGTCTCTGCAGCCTCAGGTCTTTACCCGCCTCCTTCAGCACTTCCCAGACATGGAGATCGACCTGTTTGCCACCCGGCTCAACCACCGCCTTCCCCGGTTTGTGTCGCCCTTTCCGGATCCCCTTGCCGAGGATTCGGATGCACTTACCATGGTGTGGACGGGACTCCAGGCCTATGCCTTTCCCCCCTTCGCCATCATTCCGGAAGTCCTGCTGAAAGTGGCCACGTCCGACATGTCCTGTGTCCTTCTAGCCCCATGGTGGCCCACCCAGGCCTGGTTTCCGGAGGCCCTTCGACTCCTGATGGGGCCCCCGGTCCAGCTGCCTCTCCACCGGAAGCTCCTGTGTCAGCCCCACCGGACACTGTACCACAGCAACCCCGGATGGCTGAACCTACACGCCTGGCCGTTGTCTGGAAACGCTTCTGTGAGGAGGGCCTTTCAGCGCGAGCTGCAACACTTGCGACTGGCCACCTGCGACCCAGCTCCCAGCGCCTCTACCAGTCACATTGGCGAGCCTTCTGTGTCTGGTGCCGGACCCACTCATTGGATCCCCAGCATCCCTCTGTAGCGGTCTTGGGCCGATTTTTTGGTGCACCTCCATGACGTGAAGGGTTTTGCTCCAACCACCATCGCCTCCTACCGGTCTTCTCTGGCGGGTGTCTTGGGCTCGATTGATGGGGTTCCTTTGGGTGCTCATCCTACCTTGTCTCGTCTGATCCGGAGTTTGGCTGTCGCCCATCCTCGTCCCCGACCGCGGGTGCCTGCCTGGGATGTCTCCCGTGTCTTGGAGTTCTTGGTTTCCCGGCCTGATCCCGAGAACCTCTCCACTCGGTCAGACCGGACCTTTCTCACCATGAAGCTGGCTTTCCTTCTGGCTTTGGCCACAGGCAAACGTCGCTCTGAGCTCCAGGCCCTCTCCCTAGACGCTCGGGACCTCCGGGCTACCCCCCAAGGCTGCTGGCTCCGCACCGTCGCTGGGTTCCTGCCAAAGACCTCGGTTCCGGGTCATGATCCTGCTCCCTTTTTCATCTCGGCCCTGGTTCCTGCCGCAGATGCTCCAGAGCAGGATGCCCGGCTCTGTCCGGTTCAGTGTCTCCACCTGTATGTCCGGCTGACAGGAGGTCTTCAGGAGGGTCATCGCCTCTTTTGCAAAGTCCGCGGTCAGGGCCCCCCTTCCGCTGATACTGTGTCTAGATGGATTGTTCAGGCCATCCGGTCTGCTCACGAAGACGCACCTCCCCAGGCGCATGCACATGAGGTACGACGAGTGGCTGCGTCCTGGGCCTATCAGGCTGGTCATCATTCCCTGGCGGACATCCTGCTGGCCGGCTGGTGGGCCAACCATTCCACGTTTACTCGTTACTATCTGGCCCATCTGCATCCTCAGCCTGATGGCCGTTTTCGTTTCACCCCAGTGGTCTCCGGACGTCAGATACCCATCGGATGACATCCGTTTGACTTACTGTTTTCTCTGGACATTCGCACCCTCTTCAGGACATTTGCTCATTGTGTGTTACTGTGTTGGACATTTGTTCTTGGGACTCTTTATTTTGCCGTCCAGTTTTTCCTCCCCACCTCCGGGTTAGGATTCTGGCATATAAAACACACTGTTTTATACAGTGTAAGTCCTGTGTTGGTCTTACGATATAGAGTAAAACCCCTCCCACAGGGGGATAGGGGTTCTCTCTGTGAGTAAGACCCACAGGACTTACACTCCAGAGTGTACCCACCCTCCTCCCCTTCTTTTCTCGCGGGACTGAAAAAATTGAGTTTTAGAAGTGAGGAAGAGAGGAGCTGGGATCTCTTATATAGTCAGCCCCCTTCGGGGATTAGGGCTTGATAATTGTTAGAAATTAAGTTCAGTCTGATTGTAAGCAACAAAGGGATTTGGCATATAAAACACACTGTTTTATACAGTGTAAGTCCTGTGGGTCTTACTCACAGAGAGAACCACTATCCCCCTGTGGGGGAGGGGTTTTACTTTAAACATTTAACTGAGAGATAGCATGAACAACAACTAAATTTTACTGATTGCTACACTGAAGGATTAGAACGAGTTTGCTTATATTCAATATTAAAAAGAAATTGAGGTTCAGAATAAGTGGGCAACTGTTTTATCAAGGGGGGCTTGGATTTTTTTAGATAAATAATTTCTTGTTCAGTTGTGATGAAATAAATATTTTTTCGGCAGTCTTGAAATAATAATTTCAGGTGGGGGGGGGGGTATTTCTTAAAAAGGTGATAAATGATTTTGAAATGAATATTCGGGGACTTGGCGTGCTTGGAATAAATATTACTGCTGCCGTTACTTAGAAGAAATAATTTTTTAATCACATTTTTGTCTATTTCCTAAGATTTGTGCCAACATCTGGTTTTTCTTTTTGGAACAACTAATGGTGGATCTATAGCTGTTTCATCAGGTACCAAGTGTGGCACATCACATCTTATTACTGTTTACTGCACCCTGCCAGACGTGCTGGTCCAATAAAATCAAGTTTTACATGATTTCAAGCCGTATCATGGCACCAATCCCATCCAACCCCTCCCAATAGGCTTCATGGAAGAATATACATAACCAAAGGTAGTTGAGGGAAACAGAGGGTAAAGCCGAGGGTAGTTGAGGTAAACTAGTTGATGGAAGCCAAGTTCAGTTGAGGGAAGCTTAGCGTATTGATGGGAGCTCATGCTATGATGAGGGAAGCTGAAGGTAGTTGATGGAGGCAAGGGTAGCTGAGGGCAGTTGAGGGGAATCAAGAGAAGCCAAGTTTAGTTGAGGGAATTTGAGTTTTGTGAGGGAAGCTGAGAGTAGTTGAAGCTGAGGGTAGTTGAGGGTAGTCAAGGGTTGTTGAGGCTAGGTGAGGGGATTTTAGGCTAGATTAGGGAATTTGAGGCTAAGTAAGGGTAAAATGGATTTAGACTGGAGAATTTGAGACGAGGTGAATGATTATCTACCATGAGGTCTCTCAATTGTCTCTCACAGCGCTCCTGAATAAATTTCAAGATTAAAAAAATTCAACAAGAAAACCGAAAGCGCACGCTTATAGAGCAGGGTCAGGAGCACATTTTAAGATAAAAACCGAAAAATTCTGTTGGGAGAATTTTGAGTTATATTCATTTTAAATTTTTTGTTTATCACACTCATATTTTCATGCTGAAATTGGGGCAAAGAAAGCTGTTAAAGACATTTAGCATGTTTAGGGAGGCAAATGTTCATGGTAAGACATCATTGTTTAATTTACATGATAATTGTATGTGTGTTAGGTAAGTATCTGCTAAAAATAGTGTAAAGAGTGTGATAAACACATGCAGATGCATATTCATCAAAGAAATTAATTTTTAGCCCCAGTTAATTGATTCGATCGTTTGTTGTGAATGTTTCACCTGCTTTTAGCATGATTTGAATTTAAGTTAGCCTTTCTTTTGAATTTGCATTGCTTTTCATAAAAATATGACATTTCAAACAAGTTAAATTTGTGGATCATTCTTACTAACTCTGAATGTGATTTATATAAATTGTCTCAATATATCATATGAACATTGTATGAATATCAAGAAATAAACCCCAACTGTGGCTTTTTGTGATCCAAGAAGTGAGTTAATGAATATTATTGGCTGCATTTTTTTGCTATAATTTCGGGACAAAAAACTCATTCAATGGACTAACTTACTCATTCAAGCCATCATAACATGTATGTGAGATGCTAAATAGCTTGACAATTGATACTGAAACAAAATATGGCATTAAAAGAGAGTCACTCATGTGCAAACAACAGCAAAGGTAGACAATTGAGCAATGATGGGTCAAATCATCACTTTGAAATATATCTAATAGTGGCTATAAGCTGATTATTATGCAAAGATGTTGTTCTTTTAACTACGGCATCTGCTGACATTTGCAAATATTTGAAAATATTGATAAATAAAATCTCACAGACATATATGATAACAAAAAACCCACTTTTCTGTGATGAGAAAATGTGTGAAATATCCATATATCATGTAATATACATTTAATTTTGCTAAAACTGGCCTGAATACAATAAAGAATTCAAAGGGATAAACAGAGGCAATATTTAAAAGCTGCAAACTTACTTGCAGGTGTGTTAATTCCTATAACATGCAGTTACATGTGTTTATCACACCCTGCACAATATTTTTGGTCTAAACATATCTAACACGGATACAATGGTAATGTAAATTAAAGAATAATGTCTTACCATCAACATTTGCCTCCCTAAACATGCTAAATGTCTTTAACAGCTTTCTTTGCCCCAATTTCAGCATGAAAATATGAGTGTGATAAACAAAAAATTTTAAATGAATATAACTCAAAATTTTCCCAACGGAATTTTTCGGTTTTTGTCTTAAAATGTGCTCCTGACCCTGCTCTATAAGCATGCGCTTTTGATTTTCTTGTTGAATTTTTTTAATCTTGAAATTTATTCAGGAGCGCTGTGAGCTCTAACACATCAAAGACATGAAATTCCGGGCAGTCTTGAAATATCTAAAAATAAATGTTTCGGGTTGGGGTATTTATTAACTAGGTATTGTTCCATATAGAAACAAACATATTGGATATGGTGTGCTTGAAATAAATAATTACTACTGCTAAAAAATATATATAATTTCCCGCTGAGGAAAACTCCACCCCCCCCCCTGTAATTTTTTTTACCCCTGATGTATCATACAGCTTTCATTAATTTGAAGAAAAGTTCAGGTCAATTCCAATCAAAGCCCATCATCCCATTGTAAGTGATTTTATGTTTGTCACTGTTCTGCGACTGAAACAACACTGAGTCAGAAGTGGTCAAATACAAAAGAAACATCAATGCTGTGAAGTGAAGCTGTTGATCTGGGCCTTGACCAAATGGTCAATCGTGAATAAACCTCCATATGGTCAAGGCCCAGATTAACAGCTTCACTTCACAGCTTTGATGTTTCTTTTGTATTTGACCACTTCTGACTCCCGTCTTGTTCCAGTTGCAGAACAGTGACTATCACAAAATCACTTACAATAGGATGATTGGCTTTGATTGGAATTGACCTGAACTTTTCTTCAAATTAATGAAAGCTGTATGATACATCAGGGGCGAAAAAAAAAATTTAAGGGGGGGGATGTTGGAGTTTTTTCACAACAGGAAATTATATATATTTTTTAGCAGCAGTAATTATTTATTTCAAGCACCAGTGGCGGATCCAGACACAATAGTCTAGGAACTCAACTGCCCTCAACCACCCTCGCCTCCATCAACTATCTCCAGCTTCATTCATCTAAGCTGAGCTCCCATCAATGCGCTCAGCTTCTCTCAACTAAACTTGGCTTCCATCAACTAGACTTGGCTTACCACAACTACCCTCAGCTTTACACTCTGTTTTCCTCAACTACCTTTGGTTATGTATATTCTGCCATGAAGCCTATTGGGAGGAGTTGGGTGGGATGGGTGACAGGGCTTGACATCATGTACAACTTGATTTTATTGAACCAGCACGTCCGACATGGTGCAATAAACTGTAATAAGATGTGATGTGCCACACTTGGTACCTGATGAAACATCTATAGATCCAACATTGGCTGCTCAAAAAGGGAAGACTCAAGTCCAAGATGTTGGCACAAATCTTAGGAAATAGACAAAAATGTGATAAAAAAAATTATTTCTTCATGGTAATGGTAGCAGTAATATTTATTTCAAGCACGCCAGTAATATTTATTGCAAGCAAGCAAAGTCCCCGAATATTCATTCCAAAATCATTAATCACATTTTTTTAAAAATCCATGCACCTGAAATTGTTATTTCAAGACTGCCGAAAAAAGATTTATTTCACCAAAACTGAACTATAAATTACTTTTCTAAAACAAATCCAAGCCCCCCTTCATATCAAATGGTTGCCCAGTTATTTCGAACCTTCATTTCTTTTAAATATTGAATCATTCTAATCCTTCAGTTCAGCAATCAGCAAAATTCTTTGTGATTCACACTATCTCTCAGTTAAATGTTTAAACTGACCAGGTATGCCTGTCTGTCAAACTAATGCTGGTCAAAAACAAAAGAGTTTGGAAACAGTGGTCAAATACAATGGAATTGCAATAACTGTGACACAACTCAAAAAGGTGTCTGGCCATATGGTCAATCGTGAATAAACCTCACTGTAACAGTTTTTGAGGCTTCACAGCTTTTTGGTTATAATAGAAACAATGCCAAACACAGTAGATTATATATATTGGCTGATCAGTCAATGATGAATATTGGTCAAGTGGCGCTGAAGCCCAAAGAAAATTAGTTGTGCAGTGGAATGATGCTTAGTTTATTCAGATGACACTATCATATTTGGGGTATGGTATGTCCAACTTGGTACGAAGTACCTGGATAATCCGAAGAGATCAAGAACTTAATGGCTATGTGGGATCGGTTTTCTTGAAAGTCAGTGAGTTTGTGTTTTACGCCCCATCAGCACCAGTAGGCCTATGGTCTAGTTAGCGGTTAGAAGCACTTGCTTCTGAATGAAGGAATATTGTACAGTAGGTATCTAATCTATCGCGTAAGGGCGAATCTTTTCACTTACAGCTGCTCATACCCAATGGCTCATGACGACCCGCTTGGTGGTCCTTTTGGATTTGACCAAACTATGCAGAAGTTGGATCATTTTTACTGGATAGGGATTAGGGTGGTCCAAAAAATGTAATTGATGGTACCCCCTAACTTTTTTCCTTTGACCATCAGGAAGAAGTGTGCAAAATGTCAGACAAATTGATTAATATTTAGAGGTGGCTCATCAAGGT
Organism: Platynereis dumerilii; assembly: GCA_026936325.1. Classification (NCBI taxonomy): domain Eukaryota; kingdom Metazoa; phylum Annelida; class Polychaeta; order Phyllodocida; family Nereididae; genus Platynereis; species Platynereis dumerilii. The sequence goes on along the minus strand of JAPTHN010000001.1, from coordinate 85,189,124 downwards.
TGAAGTTTTGCCATATTTTGCATTAAAACGTCTATATACATGAATGGTGAAAATTATGTAAATATTAACAGTTGCATGCAACTGAATTTTTGCAGTCAGTCACAACATTTTAATAACCCATCAGCACCTCTGGCGGTGCCACCCGTCTGGGGCCCCTCTGACCTACATTCGGGCATTCCAGAACTTGACATCAACATCAAAACCTCAACACCATTTTCGGCAGCTGAAAATTCGACATTTTAAACTTCAAAACTCTACATTATCCAATTTACATGTGTTAACAAACTTGTGATTAATTCAATCTGTCTTATTATCATTACTTAAAATGTTCAAACTGTCATTCAAAATGTTCAATTTGATTTCAAACTGTCATTCAGTTTCTATTTTAATTAAACAAATTTTAACCCAAACTTCCTCTCTGTTGTGACTGACTTAGCAAAAATCATATTTTCCTTTCATTTGAGGCCTATCAGGGTACTAGCCAACTGAGGAAAAAGCAACATAAGACTTGTTTGTATATCTTCCTCTCCATATAAAAAAAAGTGATTTGTCACTTGTATCTCTAAAATTGCTATGTCAATTGATGTGCATTGGGCGAGAATTTGGCAAAATTCGTACACCAATATAATAATAATAATAATAATAATAATGATTTGTATAGCGCCAGTTCCAAATTGACTTTGCTCACCGGCGCTTAATCGAGATATGAACTATGTGTAATACTTATTGAATAAATGTGTTTTAAGTTTTTTCTTAAACAATTCCAGCGTCTGTTGTTGTCTGATCTCCGATGGAAGTATGTTCCATAGGCTTGGGCCCAAGTAACTGAAAGCTCTGTTTCCCCAACTGTTTCTTATATCAGTACGTATTGGCTCGAGCAGGTTCATTTCAGAGCTTCTTAAAGGGCGGGTTTTGGATTTGTGTTTTAAAAGATCAACCAAATATAGCGGAGCTTGCTTGCTCATAATTTTCCAGGTCAGGGTCGAAAGTTTGTATTCAATTCTGGCTGGAATGGGTAGCCAGTGCAGATTTTTCCTTTTCTCGGTTACATGGTCTCGCCTTCTCAGTTTTTCAATTAGTCGGACTGCCGAATTTTGTGCTACCTGGAGTTTGTTGATAGATTTTGATTTTATTCCATACAGCAGTCCATTCCCATAGTCCAGATGCGGGGTAACGAGAGCGTTAATAACAGTTTTTGTATCTTCGTAATTTAGACAGTCTCGGATCCGAGCTATGTTGCGTATATTTAGATACGCAGCCTGACACATTTTTGTGACCTGTTTTTCCATTGTCATGTTTTTGTCGAAGATCACTCCAAGATTTCTTACATGGTCGGAAGACGCAATGTCTACATTATCCACATTTATTGATTGAATATCTAGGTTCTGTAGTCTATTTTTGGATCCAATGATAATCAATTCAGTTTTATCGCCATTATTGCACAGCTTGTTTTCATGTAGGAAAGAACGAATATCTCTGATACAGTTCTCCATTTTCCGCTTCGCTCCGGAAGCGTCATCTGCTTTGGGTTTGAAGGCCAGGATCAGTTGCTCATCATCCGCGTATTTTTGGTCTTCGATATTGTGTTTTTTTGCAACTTCGCTTAGAGGTGAGATATAGCTGTTAAACAGGATTGGACCTAGTTTAGAGCCTTGCGGAACACCATAGATTAGCTTTTTAGATGCAGATTCAGTATCACCAACAATGACTGATTGTGTTCTATCTGATAGATAGGATTTGAACCAATTTAGAGCTATTCCTCTTATTCCATGAAGGTTTTGTAGCCTATTTAGCAGGATTTTATGATCAATTGTGTCAAAGGCTGCCGAAAGGTCCAATAAAACCAGCATTGAGACTTCCCCGTTGTTACCATTCAGCATGATGTCATTGTGAATTTTAGTAAGAAGCGTCTCAGTACTGTGAAAAGGTTTATAAGCTGATTGTCGAGGGTCATGAAGATTATTCTTATTAAGGTGGTCGGTATACTGTTGAATAACCGCTCCCTCAATAACCTTGCTAAGAAATTTCAGATTGGATACAGGACGGTAGTTTTTGAGTACCGTTTCCAGGTTAGATTTCTTGAGTAAGGGTCTTATGATAGCATGCTTAAGTGAACCTGGCATGATTCCACATTGAAGTGAAGTATTCACTATATCAGTTATTACAGGCAGAAATTTATCGAGGTGATCCTTTATGATCCAAGTTGGTAGTGGGTCCAGATTGGAGTGCTTAGGTGCCATTCGTGATATAATCTTTCTGATTTCTTCATGACTCATATCCCGAAAGGTGTGAAGTATTGAGCCTGTAAACTCACCGGAAGCATTCAATGTAGTGTTGTTCACTGCATCGCCGGTATGGATACTTTCATCAAGTTTTTGCCTAATTTTAGAGATTTTACTATCGAAGAATTCAGAAAATTCTGAAGCTAAGACTTTGTCTGTTTTGTTTGGTGGCAGTGGCAGGTCCTGGTTTCTATTTAAGGCCTTATTCACAATTCTAAAAAGCGCGTTTGAGTTGCCCCTGTTGTCATTAATTTTCTTGGCCAGTTCCCTCCGTTTTAGGGTTTTTAAGTGTATGTTAAACTTGTTTCTTTTTTCCTTGAAATTCGCCAGATCAGAATCTCGCCTTGTTCTGCGCCATTTTTTTTTTTTTCTCAGCCCTTCTCTTTGCTGATTTGAAAACTTTTATATCTTCAGTGTTCCAAGGTGTGGGATTCCTAATTCTAATTGTCTTTACTTTTTCTGGGGCATGTTTATCAAGAACTTCAACTGCACCTTCATAAATGGCAATCAGCTGCTCTAACTTTTTCCCTTTCTTCATACTATGTTCACATTTCTTAAGTTTCGATGAGAAGAAGTGCCCAAGGTCAATCCTAAAGCTGTCTAAGCTGATGTTCCGAGTTTTCCTGTATTTAACTCGTTTCTCATTACGTTCACAAGTAGCTAAGTTTAGGTCCATAAGGATTGCATTATGGTCAGAGAGAAGATCATCCACTTTACAGGATCGAATAAGAGAACAATTCATTCTGCTAATAACAAGATCAAGAGTGTTGCCAGCTATGTGAGTCGGGCTATCAACATGTTGATAGGTTTTACTTGCAAGTAATTCACGCGCCCCTGATATAGATTTATTAATGAATATTAAAATTTAATGGAAAGGTTTTTGGATCATACTACTTTCAATAATCATTATAATCCAGCATGAAAAATAAAGTAAATCCCATCCTTTTGGTTGGTAATTATTTTAAATAGCCCCTATCCTCAGAAAAGCCAGTCTTGGAAGTTTCTCACTCCCTGAAGCTTGAGATGTAAACATTTAAAAACATGATTAGTTTATCCAATACAATTGAGTTGTTTGACACCTTATTACAGGTGATTTCATTAGCACACAATTCTCGGGTTCTAGACCAACCAAATATATGACATTTTTAGTTAATCTGATTGGTTTAGAAGCAACAGAACGTCACATATTGGATTTATCAAACGTAGTAAGTATGGGTTTAGCATTGATTCCACACAGCCAAGAGTGAAAGACAAGAATCGCATGGTAATGAAATCACCTGTAAATTAGTGAGACCAGTCAGTTGTGGAAGGCATTCTTATTTATAATCCAACAACATTTTTCCAATGCAATTGTCAATTACAGACAATGTTTGAGGCAGTTTATCTTTTGCAGGGATACCTGTTCGGGAAAGACGACTTACTGTGCTATTATCAGTGAACTAACTTTGAATTTATGAGTACTTAATAACTTTTGAGCAAGGATCTTTGCACAACCAACACATTTTTATTAGGGTATCTCTAATTTCCACAGGGGCGCGTGAATTACTTGCAAGTAAAACCTAGTCATTCGTCAAAGATCTCGCCTAAGAATTATTAATAGGTCATTTGTATACGGGAAATATTGAATATGGAACATGTTTTTGAGAAAGATGGAATTGCTACCTTCACCTCTGTTTAAAAAGTTTTCTGTAGCATGTGCCAAAATAGCTCTTGGCCTGAAATTGAGAAGGCAGTATGGGATCTAATTAGAGGAAATAATTCACTGGGCATCAGAAGGATTCTATGCACTGTGTATTAGAAAGCTGTTGTGACTTTTGATAGTGTGATGTTATTTTTTTCATGCTGGACTATATAATCTGTTGAAAGTAGTATGGTATGACTCAGTCATGATCCCACTACCCTTTCATTAAATCTCAATATTTATTAATAAATCTACAATTCTACATTGGTGTACCAATTTGTCAAATTCTCGCCCAATACACATCATTCAATTGACGTAACAATTTTAGTGATATAAGTGACAAATCACTTTCTTTTAACATGGAGAGGAAGATATATAAACAAGTTTTATGTAGCTTTTTTCTCAATTGGTTAGTGCCCTAATAGGCCTCAAATTTTAGGAAAATATGTTTTTACACAATTTTCACTATTCCGATATAGGCGTTTTAATGCAAAATATAGCAAAACTTCAACCTTGATGAGCCACTTCTAATTATTAATCAATTTGGCTGAAATTTTGCAGAGTTCTTCCACATGGTCCAAGGATAAAAGTTAGGGGGTACCATCACCAAATTTTACAATTTTATTTTTTTCCATTGGATGTTGGACCACCCTAATAGGGATGCAGAAAGATGTCCTGTGCGACATTGTACCGGCCAGGCAACCAAGTACATTATACAATTATGCAAGTTAAAACTACACACAATTCTTTATTTATAACTTACAGAAAGAAGCATTTCAAGTTTTTTCATGTTCGACAACAAATCTACAGCCTTAAAAAACATTCAGTGTAGTAAGAGTCTACTCGAGAATGATCAAACTTACGAAAGAATGCCATGGTTGACCAACTCGCTAAGGCAGTAGGTGATGGGTCACAGACCCTGAAGGTACCTGATTCATTAAAACAATTAGCAAAGAATTTTGTGTCATCGTGGAAGAAAGACGTGTTGGACATTGTATATACCAGCAATGAATAAGCTAGATGGTGTCATCTACTGCGAAATTCATATCATGCTCTGGACTCTGGAGGAGTTGGGTGTATCACAGCGTGTTTCATGGTTGCTGGATATGCGAGAGAAACTGCTTGGTCCGCATCCTCTTGGAACCTTCCCACCACCGTCATGGGTTATCGCACTTAGCTCATCATTGAACATACGGCCGACCTTCAGTAGTGAATGAGTTTGCGTTTTACGCCCCATCAGCAACGGTGTGGGCTATTTAGAGGCAACAGTGCTTCAGTAAAGATGTTAACACAATCATCACCTAAATCTGAAGGTAGATGTTGGAGGACATCAGATTGTCCAATAAGTTCTTTGTCCTTGGTTACATTGTCAGCGAGATGCTGTAAATTATCTACAAAGTAATTGACAATGTGTTTTGGTGTAATAAGAATAGTTTTTGGGAGTGCGAAACAACTTGTGATTTGAACCAGTTTCCAATTGGATAAATCTATGCAAGTCTTCCACATTTGCAATGTTTCCAAATTATTGACATCTCTCCGCTGCTTCATAGTTTCAGTTTTGCTTTCTTCCAAACATCTTTGTGTAATCATCCGAGTGTGAGTGGGGTATCATCATTTTCACATTCAGCTAATTCTAAAAACTGACCATCAAAAGCCACAGCCTTTTTAGTGAAATTCCATGGTTCTTGCAAGCTATCAATGCCTCCTGAAGAATTTTACGGACTGTACTCATCTGAGGACTATACCCAGCTAAATGATACATATTACAGTCACTATAGCTCTTTGCAAGGACGATGTGTCAAATTATAACAGTATGCATGTCTTCGTACAACTTATCAAATTGTGAAATCCAGGAATCCAGTGATAATTCATGGCACTGACGTTCCTGTATTCCATGCTGGTAATACTTATAATCTGGACTTTCGGCCCCTCAGTGACGGAAACTCTGCAACGAATCCGTCATATTTACGTGGAAGCTCAAGTTCATTTCTGTACTGTTAAAGTGTGATGTCAGAGAAGACACTATTCTCTAGTATAATTATAGACCATTTTTGAGGGGTAACACAAGTGACACAGAAAAAAATACTCTTAATATCGACTCACTGTAGAGCCACTCTGCATACTAAAAACATATAAATGCCAAAATTCGCAGGTATCATGGATGCCTATCCATCAGAAGAAGCCCCCTGGTACATTAGATCAAAGATAGAAGGGAACATTCCTTTTACAGCCATGCTTTATTCAATGAGTAACACCAGTGACATGTTTTCTGCTGACGAGGTCATTTTGTTTTCCACAGTATACACAGGAGACGAAAAATTCAGTCGGTCTTGGGATATAAGTATGTGGAGTAGTTGTCCTGAGATTTAGAGCCACCAAAAATATTTACTTTGATTAGACATGATTAAAAATGTACGATAATTGAAAGAAGAACTTTCTGTGACATCACCTTTTGGATATATTTCAGGTATTATTAAGGGTGCACAATACAAGCAGTAGCTGTTAATTTCCATTTAACAATGAAAATAACTTTTTTAAAGAGGGGAAAGGCATACAATCAGAAACAAAATCCTAGTATTATGACCTTGGTGTAAACAGCTTGAGTGACACAAAAAACTCAGTTACTATGGAATGACCCCGCTACATTATACTCACAAAATCACTTGTTTTTGCAAGCACATCTTCCATATGAGTTTCCTCCAGTACGTTTCATTTATGCAAAGTTGTACATATGAAAGATATACCGACCAAAACCAATGTTTTAGTGAAATAAATATGAGGTTGGTCTATAAACATTGAAATTACAATAAAACATATAGACTGCATAACAGCAAACCTCCAGCAATCAACACCAAATGCAGCATTCCATTGCTCCGAGCAGAGGTGATAGAAACACAAGACTACATGTGATGGAATTGTCTAATTTCACAGTCTTATAGTCTGTCACTTTGATACAGAAAAATAGTGGACTGTTGCACTGTGAAAAGGGCACTTCGCGTGTCATCATGCTGATGATTTGTCATGATCATACCCAATACTTTCAATATATCCTGCTTGTTGGTGACACTGACAGCCAAACGAAAGGATTATGCATCTGATTTTCACTGTAAAATCAGTTATGATGGCCTTCTCTTGATCATGACTGACCAAACAGCCTCTACGTTTCCCATGTTGAAAGTAGAGAAGATGACACTTCATCGGCTATCATGAGTCACAAAGTGAATTTTACACAGTGAACTGGTCCTCATTTTTTCTATATCAAAATGACAGACTGTAATGAGGCATTGAGAACTTCAGTATGAAAGCAAAAGTTGAGACTCACACGCACGAGGTTGTGGGTTCAAACCTGGCCGGGGATGGAGGAAATGAGAAGATCCTCCTTGCGTCACTGCTTCACTTAACCCAGGTGTCCAAAAAGCATTGAACAAATGAAAAAAAAGCTTGCATAACATCTTTTTACTCAAGAGTGTATTTAGCAATGCATAATTACTGTGTGATTAAATCAGTAACCTGGTTTGCGATTAAAACAACCACAAAATGCATATATCGAACATTTGAGAAAAACTAATTGTGGAAGAGCATTTGTTTGTTTGTTTGTGTTTTACGCCTCTGCAGCACCTTAGTGGGCTATATCGAGGCAGGCGATCGCCGTATGATGATGAGATGAGAAGACTGTGAGTCTGGTACATACCCTATTAATTCAGGGATGCCCAGGGTCTTTCAGTTGCCCCAGCATAGAACACTGGATACAACCCGCCTCCATTTAATGTCCCATGGGCTCGGACTAAATTGAGTTCCGGGGTGGGATTCGAACCCACGCCCTCAGAGCCAGTGGTTGTGCAAACAAGCACTCTTAACCATTAGGCCACGGAGGAACTCTTGTGGAAGAGCATAACCAATCCTGTGATGGTGCTGATTTAAATCAATCGACATAAAATTTCCTTTACATTTAGCAAAAGCATAATAGCGTGATAAAATCAATAATCTGATCGCTGATTAAAATGACCACATATATCTATTTTTGATCTCTTCTTTTTTGTTTGAGACTTTGAGAAAAGAGTGAAGAAGCTTTGATCAATGAAGCTTGTCATTACCAACAAATCAGTCACGAATCTTGTCAGAAATCAATTTGGATCTTCATAGGAAGCAAAGTTCATGTTGACATTGTTGGCAGTGCAGTAATCTATATCAATAAAATAGGATTATTGAGGAATTGATCTGGTCTATTATATGGAGCTACAAAACTTTTGTACTATTGGGTGTGGAACAGGCCTGACAACCAATACAACTTGAGTCTCATATTGAAAAATTCCACACGACAAATTCCAGAGACTGTTTTACATGGATCGAGATACGCAATGGCTCAAATACCCGGGCAACAACCCACAGTTTGCGAAGTTAATTATAACTCCGGAGACACAATCATCAAAGAATTGGATTTAGTACCTTATCGTTTGAAATCAGCTGCCAGCAAATTGCACTTCCAAAGTGGAAGGGATACACATCTGACATTTTATGAAGCTTACACTCCTTTCCCTAATGGTTACTACAGTCCACAGGTAGGATTTATTATTATTTCTAAATTTTATAAATGGGATGTTCAAGTTCAGGAATATTGGGCTATTGTGCTCTGAGAAAGCGATCGCCCCAAGTGTGAAAGTGTACATTTTTGTGAGTAGGACCAGTGCACTCAGGGAAATAGATTCAGGCCAGACTGTAAAGAATAACATATTTTCATAATCCATGGGAAAATTTGAAATCAAAACATTTTGATTGGATGGCCAGTAATCAGTCACTTTTGAGACATTCCCACGGGAGGAGTTATCTCTGAACAAAAGAACCTATTTGCTTAGGGGAGACAATTGGGCAGTCACAGACTCTCAAAGACCAGCCTCTTCTGATTTCTAATTACCATACTCACCAACTAACTTGCATCTGATTGGTCTAGGGCAGGGCCAGTCTCAACAAATGTGATAAGGTCTTTTTTTATAAGGTGGACCAGTGCAAAAGACCTTGAACTGTCATAAAAAATTCAGCAAAAAACATTCCTCTGGACTGTGAAGCCAATCCCAAAATCAGGCGCCACTTTAGTGTCACATGAGGAGTTGTAAAATAGGCCCAATGATATCCTTCATTTCCCAACACATGCTGCACGAAAAAATGTATTTCGAACATTTCATGTCCAAATTTTGATTCAAGAGAAAAGTCAAGTTTTTTTGGGTTAAATGTATCAATATGTTTCAACAGAATCCTGAAAATAAAAAACTTGTGTTCAGAAACTTGACCAAAAGGGCTGATGAAATCCAAGAGTAGGCAAAACGGGGTGGAAATTTCATTGTTGATGTCTCAATTTTGTTTTCCTCATCAGTCGTCAAACATACATGCCAGCTTTGACCTCACACAGAACATCTGATTTACATGACTTCCAATGTTTACCTATGGGAACTGCCATATGATGTCACACTTCCACATAACAAAACAAAAAATCGCTTTTTATGCAATTTCGCGAAGGATAGTAATCGATACAATTATAATAAGAACATTTTCCTTTCATTACAGGCGATTTCATTACCATGCGATTCTTTTCATTCACACTTGGCTGTGAGGAATCAATGCTAAACAAGCACTTGCTACGTTTGATATATCAGCTGTGTGACGTTCTGTCAGGTCGTAACCAATCAGATCAACCAAAAATGCCATGTATTTTGTGAGCCAGGAACCTTAGAATCGCGTACTAATGAAATTACCTGTAACTGAAATAACTGTCTTTCTGTTATTGTTTTAAGCCAAGTCGTGTCACTTTTTATGTGAGAAATCTGAAAGATGTGCCTGATCTTTGGGAATTGCCAAAGCCTCGACGACAAAATGTGCCCCAGCAGTAGTGTCGGCCCTTCACAGAATCACAATATTTTTCATAACCTTTGTAGCAAGATATTTTGAAATCATCATTAATTTCACCTATCACCTATATTTGCCAAAAGTAAGCTTCAATGTTTTCACAAGACATACCAAATTTTATTTAACAAGTAATAAAAGTTAATTTTGGAAGCCACCTATGGAAGTAACTTACCAAAATTACCACTAAGATTACACCAAGACCTAGGCAAAGGGCTGCTGTATTATAGACTTTAGTTCTGGCAAAAAAATCGAGATAAGATCGGATAGAAGGAGACAGGAACTAATCAATTATTATATTTTTCAGAAGTACGAATTATAATTTCAGACTCCATACAACAGTCGCCCGGTGACAGTACACAGTTCTTTGAGCGCTTTCCATGGCCATGCTCCTTCTTCCAGAGCTCTGACTCTCCCTTCAGCTTTAGACACACGCCATTCTGTAGACTTCTCTCATCTCAGAGCTAGAACAGCGCTGCCAAATGTCCATCACGCACTCAGAAGGATATCTACTGCTCCAACACAAAATGGAGAAGATGAAAAAATCAAATGGGTTCATGCTCTCAACTCATGGGTCTCTGAAAGACAGGTATCCACCAAAGCATATTCTTCTGTGAATTATAATGTTGAGCAACAATTTTCTAATCAAAATAACCAACATTCTTCTTCAGAGAATAATTAATGTTTTAATCTGAGTTGTCAATAATATTTTCGAGCAATAATGTTCTAATCCAAATAACCAACATTCTTTTTGAGGAAATAATGTTATAATCAGAACAACCAACACTATTCTTCAGAGAATAATGTTCTGATCTGAATAGCCAACCTTCCTTTTGAACTTAATAATAATAATATATATAAACTTTTAATGACAACAGAAATATCAAATACAGATACATGTGTCAATCAAGAATTGAAAATCGAAAAATCAAAAAATTCAAATCTACATCTACAGTATTCTATGTTACCAAACATAATCTAGTGTCATATCATAAAAAATGACAGGTTTCACAGTTCATGTAGAATTGTCTTTCATAGTTCATAAAATATGCACATTGGTCCCAGTTTCATATGTGTTATTGCACAAAAGTCAATAAAAGCAAAGTGAGGATACATATCTCGACATAGACAGCAGCACCGGTGAAAGTAAAGTGCAAGGAGGCACAGAAGTTTTAAGTTTTATTCACATTATTTTATTGAGAAAAGAACCCACAGCAAGTATTATGTCAGGGCTTTTATTTGACATGAGTATTTTAAACTGTTGTATGCTATCAAGATCACAGAAATTAGGGATTAAGCTGCTTGCTTTATTTACAAGTTCTATTCAAGACAGCAGCACCGGTGAAAGTAAAGTGCAAGGAGGCACAGAAGTTTTAGGTTTTATTCACATTATTTTATTGAGAAAAGAACCCACAGCAAGTATTATGTCAGGGCTTTTATTTGACATGAGTATTTTAAACTGTTGTATGCTATCAAGATCACAGAAATTAGGGATTAAGCTGCTTGCTTTATTTACAAGTTCTATTCTCTGAGCAGTGTTATTGTTGCACACTAAAAGGCAATGTATTTCATCTTCAATGTCACCTGTGTCACATTTGTCACATTTTCTAAGCTCTACTGGGGTCTTGGGTATATTATGTCTTCCTGTCTCAATTTTAAGATTGTGAGAACTTAATCTGAATCTTGCAATATTAGTGTATGTTTTCTTTGGGAGATTCAAATTTAGATATGGTTCCAGGCAGTAGCTTGTCTTAAAGGCCCGTTTTCACCAACATGGTATTAAGAGTTAAGCCTGGCGTTAACTCCTTTAAACCTGGTATAACTAAGTCCATTTCACCAAGAGTGTGCTAAGCATGTAAACCTGTCAAGGTTCAGTGAATCATACACATTGTCACCAAACTCAAGGATCAGCCATCTCAAACTGATTTGGTGTCAAAAAGTAATTAGGCCAATGAAAACAGAACAAATGTTTCTTATGAGATGGCATGACAAATCAGTATTATAGGCCTTTGTCTATTATATTCGCATGTTTCTCAAATTTAACCGTCACCAAAGATTTTTTCAAGAAAGATATGTCAAATCATGAGATATAAAGTTTACAAACCAAGAACACACTACCTAGAAAATATATTTGTTGAAGTAACTGTTACAAATATACTAGCCATACAACATTAAGCACACAATTTAAAAGTATTTCATGTATGAAACTATGTTTTTATAGCATTTGCCTATGATAGCCATGACACCAAATAGAGGCAATTCTTCTGTGCTGAGTTGTACAAAACCTCTGCACTTGTTGTTGGTCTTAGCACAGGGGTACTTTCGAAGGGCAGGAAATTCGGACGTGGGTGCAATCTATGCATCCTATAACCTCCCCGGAAATCGGGCGATTTCGGAAAATTCCAATTTGGCCTCCCGTGTGACTGGTCCACTGGGCATACGTACATATATTGGTTTTAATGAAGCGATTGCATGACTAACACGCTTCACAATCCTTGAAACTGAGGCGACACTAATACCACTCAAGTCACCAACGACTTGTTGGTAACTGCCGGTAGCAAAATATCGCAGGCACGTCAGCCATTCTGGGTACATCAGATTTTGAGGACCCTTATCATTAGATATTCAAAGGGATTCAACCATTATTGTAGTTTCATTGTGCAAAAATGCATGACCAGCTGATTTGTATTAATTTATTGTTTGAGGGGAGGGGGCTAAAGAAAAATGCATTTCTGTCACCAACACTGGACAGACAACTTGTTAATTTTCTTTTTTATAAATTTCCAAGCCCACCCCTCTTTTTCTCTTACCTTGTCATGTGGCCATGTTTGGGAAATTCAGAGATTAATTGTGTTTGTAGCAGTTGAGTTGTTTAAATACTATGTGCAGACTTTCACTCAGTAAATGTTCCTTGATCCTGCTCCGCTTGAGTGATTGGCTTAGCCAGACCAGGTCTTAGCTAAGACCTGGCATAACTCTTAATACCATGTTGGTGAAAACGGGCCCAGGAGTTTATATGTGCGAAGTTTAGGAAGCTTTTCAGAGTCAGTGAGTTCATTAAGAATTCTGTTCTGTTCTTTTGCGTATAGTTTTAGTTTCACTTCCATTAATACTGAAGTGGGATCAGCTGTAAGCCAATTTGAGATGTCAGCTTCTGTCGTAGTTTTCTCTACCTTACTGTACCAGTTATTCTGACCTGTGTTATGTAAATCTTCCTGAATTTTAAGACATTTACTAAGGACATCATGATTTGGGAGATCTTTTAATTTGGCCCAATAGGTTATTGTGCTAAGTTGTTGCCTCAATCGAAGGGGGAATCTACCTGTTTCTGCATACACTGCTAATGTCGGCGTTTGTCGTCTAACATAATGTTCTAATCAGAATGACCAATAATCTTCCTCAGATAATAATGTTCTAATCTTAATAGCCAACAATCTTTTTGAGCAATAATGTTCTAATCAAAATAACCAACAATCTTCTTCTGAGAATAATATTCTAATCTGAATAGCCAACCTTCTTCTCTGAGCAATAATTTTCTGATCATAAAAAACAACTCTTCTTCAGAGAATAATGTTACAATCTGAATAGCCAACATTCTTCTATGAGCAAGAATGTTCTTATCAGACTAATCAGCACTCTTCTTTGGAGAAAATTGTTCTAATCGGAACAGTCAACATCCTCCTTAGGGAAATGATGTTCCTGTCTGAATAACAACCATTCTCTGAGCAACAATGTTCTATTCGGAACAGCAAACACTCTTCTTTTAATAACCAACATTAATTGAGCAATAAAGTTTTAATCTGAATAGCTAACATTCATCTTTGAACCAGAATATTCTAGTTTGGATAGTCAACATTCTTTGAGCTATAATGTTCTTGTATGAAGAGCAAGCAGTCTTCTTTGAGCAATGAGCAATAATGTTCTAAGAACAACCACCATTTTTCTTCGATGATACAAAAACTTAACTCTTGATCAAGGGTCATCATTCTCATCCCAGTTTGCAGGAAAACTCTCGCAACTTGTGATCGTAATCTTGATAACTTACAAACCTTATCAATTGGCAGGTTAAGGCCGAAACTTCTCCAATTAAAAGAAATCTTATTCTTTTGCAGATCCAAACTCCTTATGTCTCGTTCGTCAACTCAGCTCCTCTTGAAGAAAGATCCCTTGACGGTGGTGCCACAGTAAGTCTTAACACAAGATCAAGAGTCAAATTTGCTCATGAAACTTCTTTGGTGTGTCACTGAAAGTAAAATATCATTATTTCCCAGGATGAAGTGACCGAGAAGCCAACATTTCCATGCCCAAGATATCTGGAGCATATGCACCACCACGAGGAGGCTGCCAGAGCTAATGAAATCAAAAAGGTATGAGATGAACCAGCAGAAATAGGAGGATATCATATAAAATCTAACAATACAATTTGAAGCTAACACTCAGTGATCTATTGTTACTTTTCCAGAATTATGAGGCTCAAAAGAGACTTGCCAAGCAAACAAAGGATCGCCAATCAGAAAATCAGATTAAAATTTTGGTCAAGGAACCGCTTCCGAAAAGTAATTTTTTAAAAATTGCCTAAGATACATTTAATCCTTATGTTTGACTTATGCTTCCCCCTTGGAACGGCAATTGCACTCTGTATAACCAAATCAATATTTCAAATTCAGGTCCAGCAAAGGTCAGATTTGAAAGCCTAACTGTCCAATCACCAAGGAGTACTCCAAGTCCCCCACCTATCTCAGGACAAGAAGAAACAAATGCGCTCACAAGCGAAGAAGTACAACTACCAATTCCAAATCCTACAAATTGGGAAGAAGATGAAAAGGAGGATTACGAAAATACTGAAGATGATGCTGCAGAAGAAGTGGACATCCCAATTGCAATTAGCCCAGAACCTAATCCACCACAAAAATGTAGAGTTTTCTTCTAAATGGTTTAAGCCAATACAAGTTATTGACACTCCATGCGACTAATAAAATATAACCAGCCAGAGACCTGAATTGATTTTAAGTTCAGTACTTTTATATGACCAACTGCGAGAAGTAGACATATTGATGACATAAAAAGGCTTGGAGTTCACCGCAATAAAGGAACTCTGTTCCAAGAGTAAGGTCTATAAATAGCCTTGTGCCGTCTTCCTTTCCTTGAGTGTATGACATGAATATGTGCAAGTAAATTTGAATTGTAACCAGTCAACATTTATTTATGACAGTTTGAAAATTAAGTTCATGGTTCACCAACAGATAACTGACACACAAAATCATTTTGTAAAATTCAGCTGAAGAGGAAGCCACCAAAAGCCCTTCCCCAACATCCACAAAATCACCAGAACAAAAGGAGCAGAAACAACAATCACCACTTCTGGATCCAACACCACCACCAAAAGATCCTACTCCACCACCAAAGGACCCTACTCCACCACCTGAAGATCCTACTCCACCTCCAAAAGATCCAACACCACCACCAAGGGAACCTACTCCACAATCAAGAGAGGCAACACCAATATTGAGGAAGATAACTCCTCCACCGAAAGAGGCCAGTCCGATTCCAACATCAAAGATTCCACCACTACCAAAACCAAGAACACCGCCACAAATTGCGACACCGAGAAAGCCAGCAACACCCCAAACAGCAACTCCTCGAAGAGATCCAGGTAAATATCTCAAGAGTGGTTGATAGAACTGCAATTGTTGAAAGACTTGTTGAAAAACTCGCTGAAAGTGGGCCTGCTGAGCACTCTTTCTGTTTTTGGAGTACAACGTATACATGTAAGCCTTTATAAGGTGAACACTTTATCATCTTCTCCAACGATACATTGGCATAATCATGAAAATTCTGCTGACAATCTAATGCATCTATTTTGTTGTATTCCGCACACAATTTGGTAGTTGTTTTTTACCTTCAGCGAATGAAGTTCGAAGAAGGTATTGTTATTACTTTGGTCAAATGTCGTCCGCCGGGCGGGCGGTCAGGCGTTTCGATAGCTTCCGGCCAGGACTCAGCCCCTCAGCCTATAATATTATAGTCTAGTTGTGCCTTTTGATGGTCTGATTGGATATTCTATACCTTTTCAAATATTGAGAAAAATTTAAAAAAATTTTTTTCATTTCTGGGCCAAAAACTTGGCCACTATTGCATGTTTGTGGATTTAATTTGTTACACATGTCACCTGTATGATAAAGTTGTGCCTTTTGTGCGGACACATGGCAGGGCATATAGATAATTTCAGACCAAGATTGGGCCACTATTGCAAATACAACATGCAATTTGGTTCACATCACTTTTATGGTGTAATGATGTCCTTTAATGGCGTTTTTTCGCTGAAGGTTTGCTGCTATGCAGCCTATGTTTTTACATAAGATAGATACATATAGATATTGTAAGTGCAGCCCTTTAAGTCCAATTCTGGTTTCTCGTAAGGGGTGATCGGAATTCTGCTCCTGAAGGTCCACTGAAAATTTTAGGTTCCCCACCAGGGGTTCGAACCCATGCAGGCAAAGACCTTCAGCAGAGCAGGTGGGGACCATAACCACAGGCCACCCATGCCTCATCCAAAACTTTCAAATTGCAAATAATTCTTCTGAAATCTCACTCAACTTGTTCGCTTGCAAGAAATGATATTACCTGGTTTCTCTTTTTCAGCACCATTTGCTACACCAAGAGAAGTGAAACAGAAGCAGCCAAAAGAACATCCACTTCAAGGAAAGCAGAAAATCAAACGAGAAGTCAAGAAACCAAAACCAGGTAAAATCATAATCTTAATCTGAATACAGAAGTGTTTACTAAGGAATCAGATATCAGATGAGACACAAGTAGATGCTTCATTATCCCATGTCTAGCCAACTTTTTTCCCTCATACTGAGCTTTTCCCTGGTCAATACAGATTGAGAGAGGGAAATACAACAAAAAGAAACAGGGATATATTTAGTTCAACCAATCAAATTCCTTTGGCTAATTAGCCAGCAGGGCTATACTGAAAGATAATGAGATCAACAGGGATATACTGGAACTGACCAATCAAAAGACAACAGTGACCCTATATATCATGCTTATTAGCATGTAGATACCAGCATATTTGCTGATTGTTGTGATTTAAGGCAATTAAGTGCTGTCAATTAAGAGTATTGATTTTTTTGTAGCACAGCTGCATTCACATTGAGTGCTTTAAACTGTTTTATATTGATATAAAATAAAAGTATTTAAAAAAAAAGGACATGGGATAAAAAGGTTATACCATGGGTTGCGGCAGTATATCCCTGGTATAGTCACCCTCGACCCCGTATATCCCTCGACCCTTCGGGTCTCGGGATATACTGGATCTTGGGTGACTATACCAGGGATATACTGCCTCCACCCATGGTATAACCTCATAGGAACTATACAATTTTGAGATGCCATGATTTTCCCTATTAGTCTGGGGTCCAACCAGGAAAAAAGTGCATATTTAAAAAGTTTTTGCCCCCGATTTTTATATAAAGAAATTTGGTGTCGTTGGATAGGCAACAAGTTGAGCTTTCAGAATCTGCTAGGTGTCGCTCTGAGACCATTCGCATAAGGTTGCTATGGCAACCAAAACATAATAAAAGTGGTTATTTTAGTATTTCATCAATATTTTACAAAATATCGAATAACAGGAGAACTTTTAATGCTACATTCACCAAATTTTGGAAATATTTTCAGATTCGGGAGTTTTTTATGACTACTTGGTTGTTTTGACAATTAATTTTAAAAACCTTCCATTTTTGGGTGAAAATAACCTTCAAATACCCCTTTTTCCACTATTTGCTATATTTCAAACTCTGCTGCTCAACCATATATCATTATATATTCAACTTTTGTTGTGCATTAGAATGCCCTGGAATTAGGCTACACATTTGCCATATAATAACCAAGCCAAGCCTTTGCATTTCTGTTGCCACGACAACATAACATTATAATTCAAAATTCAAAATGTCCAACTCGAAAGCATAAAATGTGAAATAACTCAAAGACCAGGGCTTCTCTCCCCAATTAAATTTGGCAAATGTATGTAATTATTAATTGTCCATCAGGTAATATAACAATTTGATAACTTTCTTTTTAAAAAGTTCCATTTTTAGGTAAATTAAACCCGTAAATACCCCTTTTTTCCACAATTTACTATATTTCCAGCACTGCCGATCAAACAAATTTTTATTTTATATTAAATTTTTATTATGCATTAGGATGGCCTGAGACAAGGCTGAAAATCTGATATATTATGGTCAAGCCAAGCTGTTGCATTTCTGTTGCCAAGGCAACATAACATTATAATTCAGAATTCAAAAGGTCCAACTCTAAAGTACAAAATGTGACATAACTGTAAGACCGGTCTATATATCCTCATGAAATTAGGCAAAAGTGTGTAATAATGAATAGTCCTTCCATGGATACAACATTCAGGTGACTGTCATTAAAAAAACAGTCTATTTTGGGGTTAATATACCCATGGATACCCTTTTTGAAGGAACATTTTGTATTTCAAACCCTGTTGTTGAGCTATTGTGTCATATATATGTCAAATCTATTTTGAGATACACATTGCCCTGAAAGTGGGCTATATATGTGACATATATTGGTTGAGCAAAGAAATTGCATTTCTGTTGCCATGGAAACAAAACAATATATTTTGAAGTTCAAAATTTCAAACTATAAGGCATCAAATATGGCATAACTCAAAGGCTGGTTCATGGATCTTTATGAGATTTGGCAAGTTTATGTACAAATAAATAATTCAGCAGTTTATACACAATTTCTATAACTGTCATATGAAAATATTCCATTATTGTGTGAATTAGACCCAAAAATAAAAAGTATTATAATGACATCTGACATTCCAAACTCTTCCAATGAAACATATTTCATATTATATCAAATTTGTTTTTTAGAATCTGAATGCCTGAAAGTTGGCTATAAATTTGGCATTAAAAAAAAAACGAGTCAAGCAAATGCAGTATGTTGCCATAGCAACCAAATATATTTCAAAATAAACAATTGTTGTTAAACAGAAGCTTGCCATAACTCAGACTTCTGCAAATATCCACTTGAAATTTGACATGAATATAATAAACCATTACATGTAGGGCCAACAAGTCAGTTAAGGGCCATTCTCAAATTTCGGGACAACGGGTATAGGAAAATTGTCCTGTAACGGAGGGGACAATGTGGTAACGGAGGGGAATTTTGATGTAAAAAACCAACTGTAGGAACAGCAACAAAAGGAAAAATGATAAAAGATTGATGTAACTATTATTTTCAGAAGTACTTCATCTCGTATCAGTAGATTTTTTGGTCCAAATGTTGATTTCTTGCTCATGATCTGGTAACGGAGTGGACGGTAACGGAGGGGAACAATTTTTTGCTTTTCGCTCATTACTGCTTTTTATTTTGGAGATTACACAAAATAATTGCAGAATATTAAAACCTGCCACCCTCAGCAACATATACATGAAATCGCTCTGTAAAATTATCATTGGTAAGCTTGGAAATGAAGGAAACGGAGGGGACATTTTAGTGGGACCAAAAACATTTTTTATGAACATTATGTCATAATTTATTGAATACATGTTTTATGAAGTCTGCAAGGCAGTGGTACTATGGCGCACATGCGTCTGATGATATCCAGTGAAAATAGCTCATAAAAAACAATAACGAACAGAGCTATGGCAAGTAACGGAGGGGACAAAAAAATTGACATAAATTAGTGACACAACTATTGTATCAATTTAATCAATGAAATTATACCAAAAAAAAATTTAATATGAACTAAATATAAATTCAAGTCTATATTCCCATGAATCGTGCAAAGAAACTTTGAAAATAATGGTATATTAGGAGGAAAATGAACACTTGATTTTGTCATGTCAGGTCCAGTGACAGGGAAAAACCATTGATTTTGCACGGATTTCTGGACATAATGCATTAAAAAAAGTCTAATGAATGACTTATTGCTCCAAATGCAGTGGTTCTAAGTAGAAATATGAATAACAGATGCAGAGTGACGCTTCAGATATTTATCGCATTCATATTAATGTCAGGGAGCTAGAGTGACGCAAATTGTCCCGAAATTTGAGAATGACCCTTAACTAAACATTTGGATAACTGTCATCAGCAAAAACATTATATTTTGGGGTGAATGAGACACATAAATAACATAATTTTTATCAGATTTCCCCATCCACCCTAAGGGGTGGTAAACGTGATTTGGCAGCCCTGCCATGTGAGGTCACCCTGGGCAGCTCCATTAGCTTGCAGATGTATATAATTATATTCTGTTGTATAATATATATATATATATATATGTAACTAAAGCAATGTACTTGCTTGATATATTTTGTTGACATATAAGATTATAATTTACTTCTTACCAAATGGATAATGCTTCACTGTTTACTTTTACTTACTATGATGTGTTAAGTTGTGAAATTTATAAAGGCACATACGCCCGCGTTGGCGTCAGCCTGCCATGTGTATATAGCACAATTGTAATGGAACTGTAAATATTATTGTACATATGTTTTGAATATGGTCAATAAATACTTACTTACTTACTTACTATAAAGTATAAACAATGTGGCAGAGGCCTGTATCATCATATTAATGTTCAGTCCACATTGCAGAACCTTTCCAATAAAGCTGGTAACTGCTTCCATGTTCTGGTAGCTGCTTCCATGTTCTGGTAACTGCTTCCATGTTATACAGAGATTTCAGATTTCTGGCACAATTTAATAAAAATGATGTGTTAATTGTGCTTGGGCTTTACCAATGCAGCTTGCTGTATGTGCCCTTTTCATTATGCTTGAACTTTTGACTTTGTAGGCTGTGTCTGAAGGACATGTAAGTGATTTTCAAATTGATCTCTAAAGTCCATAAGATAGCATTCTGTTAGTCCTGGCCAAGTTGCATTAATCTGACTTTTGCTTTTGAAAATATTTCACATTTAAGTTTGGTGCAGATGTTGAGGTCACATCCGTAATTGTCTAGCCAGATCTGTATGCACGGAGGAGGTAGGTCACACTACTCCCCTCCAATGTATGCCCAGAGGGTCACAAGCTAATTGGTTGCAACAAGTTGAAACAAAATTAATATAACAGCTCTCAATAACCAAGGAAAAACAATCTGATAAGGAAGCTTCTTATTTGGACCTTCAAATTACAATCCAGGATAACCAATTCCGCAATAAATTATATGACAAAAGGGATGACTTCAATTTCAAGATTGTCAACAATCCATATCCTGTTGCATCTAATATTACAGAAAAGCCAGCTTATGGTGTCTATGCTTCTCGCATCATCAGTTTTGCCAAGGCTTGTGATCATTACAGTGATTTCTCAGTGAGGCACATTTTATTATGTGATTCTCTCCTCAGGCAGTGATATAAATATAGGTTTTTATGCAAACAACTTTGCAGCATTTACAAAAAATATGAAACACTGTTTATACAATATGCAAAGTCCATCCAAGAGATTACAGAAAAAATTCCTCTTCCGGTGATGGCATTTCGTGCTAGTTTTGTGACATTCAGGTCTCTATCCAGAAGCTCTAGTTCTTAGATTCCCATTTCAGGGTCTTGTGTGGGAGGATTTGGAAAGTTGGACGTCCTTACAGGCCTTAACATCACTTGTGCATCCTAAGTCTCACACCTCCTTACACCTTACTCAGGTTTGTTTTGGTTTACTTCCCCTGCCCTTTGCCAGGTCAGGTTCTGTGATCTCAACACTTTGTAATGCACCAGACAATTTGTTATCTTTTCTATTGTAATTTTATATGTAATATAACTTACACCTCAGGGACCACTGTACTTCTTATTGAAAATCCAAATGACAAGGTCATGCATATCTAGGGGTCTTGAGTGTGGGGAGGTGGAGAAATGCATTGGGAGCAAAAGAGTGGTACTTGGGATTCGGAGGGGCACGCACATACATTTAGTACTGTGTGTGTTAATATATTACACTTTTTTCTTGGTTGCACCTGACAGATTGGGTAGCAAATGCCCCCTCTTTGTTATGCCGATGTTGAGTTACATGTTAATGGGGTCTGAATGGTTCAAGGAAGAAGTATGTCCACCAAACCAGCTTCGAACCAAGATGCAGTGCTGACTACTCTCTGCAATCATCTTTCCATACCAAACTAACTATTGCTCAACAAGTGATATCATCTGTGACTTCAGCTGGATTATGACTTCAAAGGAGGCCATTGGAAATGGCTGAAAGCTTTGGTGAACAAATATTTCGCTCCCAATAGACTATAATTACTTCAAATACAAAATGGGCAAGTTGAACTATGGCGTTTGTAATACAATGCATCTGGATTGACAATAAAAGTGTAGCGCTGTATCGATTAGAATTATTATGAAAGAAAGGGATAGGAACAAACCTCCCTCCACCCATAAGGAGAGGTCGCGCTTGACCATAAGCAATGAACAGACTGACAACATGTATGAAAACAAGGGAAATTTGCAAAGAGAAGGTTGGCTCAACACTGTTGTTGAGAAGTGGCTTGATTCTTGAAGCGCTAGCCTAATTGGAAAAGTTCTGCAAAGTGGCCTTAAAAATAATATGAGAACCCAGGCTTCTGATTGTTTATACATTATGTCATTTATGTGTCTCATTAACCCAAAACAGAATGTTTTTTGCCAATGACAGTCATTCAAATGTTTAATTATCCGAGTATTAGTCAGAATGATGTATACCATTATGTAGACCCTACTTGCCAAATTTCAAACGGATATGTCCTAAGCTTCAAATAACGCCAGGCTTCTGTTTATAACTCTTGTTTATTTTGAAATATATTTGGTTGCCATGGCAACATACTGGCTTTGCTTGACTCTTGATTGTCACATTTATAGCCAACTTTGAAGCATTCTGATTCTGAAAACAAAATTCATATGATATGAAGTATGGTTGATTGGAAGAGTTTACAATGTCTTATAAGACTTATTAGGTCATTATAAAGCATTTTATTTTTTTGGTCTAATTCACCCTGCAATAGAATGTTTTCATATGACAGTTATAGAAATTGTGTGTAAACTGTTGAATTATTCATTTTTACATATTCTTGCCAAATCTCTTGAAGATCCATGAACCAGCTTTTGAGTTATGCCATATTTGATGCTTAATAGTTTGAAGTTTTGAATATTCAATTGTTTGGCTGCCATGGTAACAGAAATGCAATTTCTTCACTCGCCTAATATATGTCAGATATATAGCCCACTTCCAGGGCAATGTGTATCTCAAAATAGATTTGATATATATATGATACAATGGCTCAACAAAAGGGTTTGAAATACAAAATGTTATTTCAAAAAGGGTATCTTTGTGTAATATTTACCCCAAAATAGAATGTTTTTTGAATGACAGTCACCTGAATGTTGTATCCACGGAAGGACTATTCATTATTACACACTTTTGCCAAATTTCATGAGGATATATACACTGGTCTTCGTGTGATGTCACATTTTGTACCTTAGATTTGGACCTTTTGAATTCTGAATTATAATGTTATGTTGCCTTGGCAACAAAAATGCAACCGCTTGGCTTGACCATAATATATCTGATTTTCAGCCTTTTCTCAGGCCATCCTAATGCATAATAAAAATTTAATATAAAATCAAAATTTGTTTGACGGCAGTGCTGGAAATATAGTAAAAAAAAAAAAAAAAGGGGTATTTATGGGTTTAATTCACCTAAAAATGGAACTTTTTAAAAAGAAAGTTATCACATTGTTATAATACCTGATGGACAATTTATAATTACGTACATTTGCCAAATTTCATGGGGATAGAAGCCCTAGTCTTTGAGTTATGTCACATTTCATGCTTTCGAGTTGGAAATTTTGAATTTTGAATTATAATGTTATGTTGTCGTGGCAACAGAAATGCAAAGGCTTGGCTTGGTTATTATATGGCAAATGTGTAGCCCACTTCCAAGGCATTCTAATGCACAACAAAAGTTGAATATATAATGATATATGGTTGAGCTGCAGAGTTTGAAATATAGTACATAGTGGAAAAAGGGGTATTTGAAGGTTATTTTCACCCAAAAATGGAAGGTTTTTAAAATTTATAGTCAAAACAACCAAGTAGTCATAAAAAACTCCCAAATCTGAAAATATTTCCAAAATTTGGTGAATGTAGCATTAAAAGTTCTCCTGTTATTCGATATTTTGTAAAATATCTACGAAATACCAAAATAACCACTTTTATTAGGTTTTGGTCGCCATAGCAACCTTATGCGAATGGTCTCAGAGCGACACCTAGCAGATTCTGAAAGCTCAACTTGTTACCTATCCAACGACACCAAATTTCTTTATATAAAAATCGGGGGCAAACTTTTTCCCAATTTGGGATGTGGACCCCAGACTATATGCAACAGAGATCATCTTCATATATTTGGAAACCATTCTGTATTCCAGATGAAATGTATTTTTCTACATGATGAACTTACTCATTTTTGCAGGTCCAAAAAAGGAAACTACAAAAACAGCTTTTGCAGGTAATGCGATTTATCTCTCAAAACAGATTCTTTTTAAATTTCACAATTTACAACTTCTTCACTTGCTTGAAAATTTAATTTCCTTTACACAGATAAAGTCAAGAAAGTGAGCGCAGCTTCAAAGTTCAAATCCAGAGAGTTGCCTCATCTGCAGTTATCACAGGAGGAACGACCTGCAGGTTCACGTGGCTTTCCAGTGCGACAAAATTCACAAGTACGTGTTAAGGATCTTGTCAACTGATGTTTGTCTCATTAGCCTTGGTCGACTAAACTAGTAGTTTACATTAACCATATCATGTCAAATGAACAACCTGTAGAAACGCAATCAAACATGGGTCCATTGTCACTTGACCAATTGTATTTTAAAATCATGCCTCCAGCAGGCTTTCTTCGAGACAATTTACAGACAATGACAGACACCTTCGAGAAATCCACAAGGCAAAATTGTATCCTATTTAATTGTAGTATGTCTCATCTAATATACTATGACTTTATAATATACTACATATGACTTTGCAATTCATCAGATATTGGATTTAGAACTACCAGAAGGAAAAGCAAGACCGGAGAAGCGGGTGCGATGGCAGCGACAGAAGAGCTTCAAGAAACCAGCAGAACCTCCGATAGAACTGGTGATCGCGGAAAAACCGAAGATGCCAATTTTGAAGAAGAAATCAACTCCAGACTGGATATTTGGCAAGACTGAAAAAGATGAGAAAGACGCTAGTCCTCCTGGTTTAGTCATTCCCCCACCTGACGACTTCATGAAGAACAGAAAAGGTATGTTAATTGGACCAATTTGGTTACTGACTACTAGTCTGACTTGTCCAGCTCTCCCTATTATATTTGATGCACCCAGAATCAGATGTGAATTGATTTCGTACACCAAGATCATTTAAACTTTGACCTTTCTGGTATCATATAATTTTAGAATAGGCCTATCTCAATGACCCTGGAAGTGCTCAGTCACTTGCCCTGAAGTCTAAAACCTATCCAGAAGTTTCAAACATTGCTTCATGCTTCTTATAAACATATTTACCTATATTATCTGAACTCTTTTAGCGTTGCTAATTTTTATTTGCTGATATCTCACTTTCTCAATTTAACTTCCATTGTATAGAGGAATCTTCCCTGGCAGCGGAGTCGTTAAACTCAGCACCTAAGACTCCAACGCCCACTCCATCGATGGCGGACGAAACATCTCTAGGCATAGATGACAATCCGGAGGACAAAAGGAAAAGATTCGGCCCAAGGAAGTATGACCTCAGTTACGAAGACGCCTTAAGGAGAGAAATTGAGGCCGAAGAAAGGAAATCAAGGCTACAGAGGCACCTCAATAGTAGACGGAAATCCAGTCGAATAAGCGTCAATGCCATCATAGAAATAGAGCCACCAACTATTGAAGATTGTAAGTACATGTGCTGTCTCTGACAAAGAAGGAGATTAAAGGGAGTGACAGACACGCAGGATGACAATACTAATTTGCGTGACATCTTCCAGGGAAAGCACTTTATACGTGTCTCTGTCCCGCCTTTTTGGTTCTCCCTCAGACAAACTCTTCTTGGGTATTGAACTAGGCCCAAGCCTCTCCAGCTGGGTGGCCAAGTGGTATGGTTCAGGCCTGCTCCGCTGAAGGTCTTTACCTACATGGGTTCAAACCCTGGCGGAGAACCCAAAATATTTTCAGTGGACCTTCAAGAGCAAACCTCAGCTGGTTGTCATTCGGTTGAGATGTTACATTGGCAGGGTTTGCTTGTTACATGAAGTACAGTCGATCGAATGCCCTATTTTTTAAACAGGCCGACAGTCCGAAATTTGGTTTTGTTGCTCAGGTTTTGTCAGACCATGACAACCATGATGCAGCCTTCACTGACTTTTTGAATAAACGTTTCAATCTGAAAAAGATTGTTTATATAGAACTCTATATAGTGCCAATTGCATACATAGTCCAGACTCAACAAGTTGAAAAGAACCTTTGTATCATTCCAGACGAGTTCCTTGCAAAATACTGCATCCTGGATGAGGACACAAAATTTATGTACGAGAAGACCTTTGAAGCTGTAAGTACTTTTAAAACAAACTTTCTTCGTACTTCGCATGAGCACAAGTGTAAATTTCACCATTTATCGCAATAGATTAGCAAAATGTCCAATTATGACTGCAGGTCGATGAGGATGGCAAAGGTTGGCTGACCTTGGGAGAGACACTGCTTGCTCTGAAGGTCATCAATAAAGACCTCAATTCTAACGAAGAGACCTACATAAAAAGAGTAAGTCTTCTGATGAAATTCCAGTTTAAACATTTCTTTGCCAGTGTCATAGAACACAAAATTATGTAAATAATTTTTCTATTTCCAGATTTTGCAAGTCACTGGTTACAAGATGACTGACGGATCGGATCCCGAATTGTTTTGTGTAGTAGCTGCACTGTCCCACAAGATAGCAAAATTAGAGTAAGCCTTATATTCGCTGACTTGATATATAGCTATATATTTAGCATTTTGCTACCTTGCATGTTTGTAGAGCTCTCACCAGAGGCTTGGTGTGGCACTGCTGTAACATATGTTGTGTGTCTATAAATAGCTCCCTACCCTGCAGCTCCCTCTCTAATCTCAGCTGTGTGAAGCACCCCAACACCTTGGCACTTCGCTGCAATCTTTAGCTGAATCGTCTGAGGTGTTGGAGTTAGCAGAGCATGACATTGCAATGCCAGTTCTCTTTCAATAATACACTCAACTTTCCTTCCAGGGACTTTAGCAAGAAACTCATCCAATCGGTAGACTTCAGAGTGTTGGACTTAAAAATCCACAAATTTAAGGTAATCTTCTTAGATTTGTCCTGACATTGACACCTACATGAAGGTTCCATACTTTTTATCTAAAAAAATGGAAAACCCAAAAAAGTATCTTCCAGCTTTTGCAATATTTAACCATTTTTCCTCTTAATCCTAACAAAATATTTTGAATTTGCAGACATTATGGGAGTGCAATGTGGACCCTGACACTAACAAGATCACCTTGGCCCAACTGTGTCTTGAACTGACAGCAGGAGGAATCAGTGACAAACACGTGGAACAGGTCCGTCTCAAACTTGGTCATCGAGCAACTTTTGACCTCCTGGACTTTCTCGCTCACATTCCCTTGTTCATAATGATTCACGATTCAGTGGTTGAGAATCCATTGGATATGACAAGGGATAAATGATCAACTTGACGAATCAAGACAGTGAGGAACAATTTAGACCTACGAAGACCAATATCATAGCAAGGTCTGCAAAGTACAGATGTCAGTTTAAATGGAATTACTTGGATGTTTGACAACTCTGAAACTTCCAACAAATTCTCTTTATCAAGACAATTGACTTAACGGTCTACAGTTGCCCCGATCAAGAGAGAACTCGCCTAGATGAATGTCCGTCAACACTAGACAAAGAAATACTCCACAGAGAACAGAGCCCATCCATACATCTCTGATGAAAATGCGTCAACCCTTGACCATTGTCAATTTCGAAAGAAACGGATGAAGCAGCATTCTCTCAGACCAGTGCAATAATTTTCAATGTTCTTTATAATCAAGTCCCACCCAGGGAAATTTATGGAATATAATAGCGGAGGCATTTTAGTACTACCAGATACTGTGTTCAATAAAATCAGTGCAAACAAAATTCCGTACCTTACAACTGTTTTCAGATTTGCGGGTTTCAATTACCAGCAATACTTTCAAAAAGTTGTAGAGCAAAAATACACACAACAGAGTTTATATACATTTCCCAAAGAACCATAAATTTCAGCAGAAATGTTGATGAATCCACTCAAGTCTCCAGCAAGGGATTGCCGGAATGCTTAACATGGGTTATCCAAATGTGGTTAAGGCATTTTTCTGAAAGTGTGTCTTGTTCTTATTCCTCTTAGAAGATCAGTTTTACGAGTTAACCAGATAAGGAATGATTTTATTTGGATCATACATATACGTACTACTTACGCATCACATTATAGGACTTGGATTTGGTCTGTGGGGACTGACATTAATGCCTAAGCTGCTAGCATTGATACAATCCAGTACTGAAGGTAAATTCCTCAACTCTTTTGAGTCCAGACATCAGCAATCTCCATTCCAGACAACCAAAACAGTTGCATATGTTTGTGGTAAAGAAAAGAACAGCATTTTGAAGAAATTCGGAACGTATAGCATCTTGGCTTTTTTAGTTCCATCCACCATTACCATTTGATGAAGTCACACACCCATGGGTGACAAGGTGTTTTAATAACCATGATTTAGGGGATTTCTCTCCAGAAAAAGCATATTTCACAGCAGAAAGAAGTAGTTTAGTTCCATATTCCTGGTCCTCTCTAACTTTCCAGATTTTCATAATCAACCATTTGATTACCAACTCAGTAAAGAAAAGTAATTTACTGAAGATTTTCAATCTGGAATGACCTTGTTGAAACTTGATTACCAAAATAAACTTCAGCACACTCCGATGTAAAAAGACAAAAAGAATCAATGCTAATCAGATGATTTATTAAGCCATTTCACAATTGCTGCCAAAGATGACCCTAGCTATGTCTTAACAAACAAATGATTAGTTCACATTAACAAAGCCTTACCAACATTTTAATTGTAATTTCTGCTATTGCAAAGCCAAAGTACTATTCGGAGATGTCTAATAAATTGTCAAAATTTCATATTCAAGATCAGTAAGTTCAAAATTCCTAAAATATGAGAATTTTTTGGTCTTTAAGAACTAATATTTTAGAAAGATATAAAAATTTGGTTTCAACTTTTAGCTGGGACTTAACTTTCCAAATGTGAATGGGGAGTCATTGGGGACAACTTGAAAACAAAAAGATTTTCTAGAAGTCCACTCTAAATCTTAAAACTGAGAATTTATTCAGGACTCCAAAATGCCTAATGTATATCAAATCTTTAACAAACAAAATCAAAATACCTGTAAATTTTAAAATTCCATCATTATTCAAAGAAAAAATTCTCAGTTTCAGATAAATATATTGAATAGCCTTCGATGGAAAAAGAAATATTTTCAGGGTAAAATCCTGTGTAAAAATTCTATAAATTTGAAAAGTATACCTTTAAAAACAGTCCTTGTTTGTAATCAAAATTTGAGCATATAAAAACTTGGTAAATTTGGTGTATAAATTGGTGTAAATTTGTAGGTAAAAATCATATAAAATGCTCGATTCCTTACAGTTTAAAAGGTACAAACATAACTAAATTTCTTTGGTAAAACACCAAGCAACAGAAATGAGTATATCCAGAAGTAAAACAAAAATTTCAGTGATATCTTAGAAGACTTTGTTTCAATTTAAATGCACGCATATTGTGATACAGCTCTAGAATGTATCATACTGTAACAACTTTGAAGTATACTTTTTATCTTGAAATGCCTGTTTGTGGACATCATCCGACCATACAATTGGTTTCTCAACCAGGAATGCAAATTTACAGGATAAACTCATTTGTGGTGCTTCGTGTAGATGTCATGTATCCATCGCAAGGCTTTTGGCAGCTTATTTCAATAGACTTATGTCGTAGGGCAGGTGTTTGTCACCTTGCCGTATATGGTCCCTCCTCCTAAGTTCTGTGGGGTTCCGTTCAGAGTAATGCTCTTGATGCACCCCACGTACTGAGTGTTGGTCTCCACTCCCTTGTAAGACACTGAAAAGAGAAGAAAATTCGTAAGAAATGGCCAAAGCAGTGATGGATAGAATAAATAGATTGATGCTTAGGGCTTTACATCCTGTAGTTATAACATTGCTGGGCTGAATAGCACAGGAGGAAGACACAGCAATGATGTGACAGATGATTGAAACTGCTGTCCAACCTTAATCCAGAGCCGAAATTCAACCCAGGACCCAGCGATTGAGTGTAAAGACACATCATGACTACCTACTTTAAAGCAGTACGTATGCTAGCATCACTTCCATCTTTGCATAATATAATTATGCAAACAATGGCAGCACGAGGAAATTTAGGATTATCAAAGCACCAAAGTGCTCTCATTCAATCATATTCTCACACCATTTGGGATAAAAAGTAAGTTTACAATACTCACCAGGAATGCCTCCTACATAGAGTGGGTCGTTAGTGTCTGTGGATGAAATTCCAGCCGGTCCAATGCCAGGATAAGCGGATACCTCATCAACAAACAAGGTAACAACATTCTTGGCCTTGACTGCTCTAATGTTGTGCCATTGGCCATCGCACATTGCGTTACTCTTTGATGGCTTCAGGCTTGTTCTGATTGTTCCACCACCATTGTTCACACTGCAGATGATCTGAAAAGGAAAATTGTAGCTTGAGCATATTGTATCAGAAGAATAAACATGACGTGAATACTTTCAAAGGGACTGTCATGGTCCTTTTATAGGACACACCAGCCTCAGAGAATACTAGACTTTTTTATTGGCAAATGCAGCAACAGAGGCCAAATTCACGTATTTAGTATCAGTATCATTCATTCAAAACTCCGAAAAAGACATTTCTGAGTTATCTGCGACCTACCTCTCCTGAATTATAATCTTGCATAATAAGTCTGGTTGACAAGAGTTACACGCTTTAACACTTTGTAAGGTTTTGTAGCTGAACCAGAAATCACACATTCTAAGTACTTGGCTAATCTCCAGATCATTCATTTTTAAAAAGAGGCACAAATTTAAAAGATCCTTACCTCTCCATCAACCATCTGAATAAGGAAGTAGTCATCCTTGGCAGATGACACGGACAACAGAACTCCGGAATGGCTGCGTGGCTTGATGGCCATGGTCACTGTAAGGTCCAGGCCGATATGGAAATTGTCAGCTGAAATCGAAACGGAAATGTTAATCACTGTATCATTGAGAAACAGAGAATTTTAAAAGCATTTTAGTCAATAAATTATATCAAATCAATGGAGCCCATTTGTCTGATCCTTTTGCCAAGGCGAAACATACTACTTTGACAGAGCATTTTCATCTCATCTCATCTGAAAGATCAATATGAAACCTCAATGACAACCTATCAAGAGTCTGAGATAAAATGTATACTTACACAGCTTGATGTATCCACCATCTGAGTAAAAGAAGCTGCCGGTCTCCACAGCATCACTGCATGGCTCCACATAAAACTCACGGTCCTGTCGACCGAAGGCATTGCCATTGACCATAAGGTTCCTTATGCAACCCTTGAATGAACTGGTAACGGTCTGAAGCAGGAAGATATAAATAAGGTCATTATCATGATAGAATTCTATGACAAATTGCATGGGCTTTTAATAATTTTACAGTTACTAATAAAACAATTTTTATTTAAACTTTTTTAAGAGATTAACTCAAGGTTCAAAGTGAGCAAGTTTGTGTTTTACATTTATAGCAGAAGTCAAGTGTGGGCTATTTAGAGGTAACCTCGAGGTTCAAAGAAATACTATTGCCAGATGATAATTTTACCAATATCAATTGATCATTACGTTACCTCTACAATGGATTACTGATAATAAGGCATGTTCACTGCGAATATGATTAGCGAAAAATATTAATCTCCCAAAATATGAAATGATCTCTTTTATATCATAACACTTACATTGAGATTTCCAGCTGCTTTGGTGGCTATTTCTTCAGAGAGACCTCCCAGGTAATGAGGAGGTGAAATGTTGAGGGAGCGGGCGTTTCCATTGGCTCTGTCTTCTGCCTCAGTTACGCCATCTACTTCCAAGCGCCCTCGCCAAATACGTCTCCAGAATATTACCTACAAAACAATTCATTCAATTAAGAATACGGTCAAAAAAGGCATTTCTTTTGTTTTTTTATTATATGAATCTGTTCAGTATTTCACGAAGATTGAACAATTCAACAGTGAATTAATACATACTGTATGCCACTGGCCGTCATTGAATGTATTAGCGGAAGTGAGGACAGCTGGTCCAGTGCCACAGTTGAAGGCGAACACTAATTTTCCGCCATTTAGATAAAGAGCGATGAAGTCAACTTGGCTGTTGTCTGCGACGTAAAATAGTACTCCATCACTTTCAGTGGTCTTGAACTCCAGGGAGAAGTTGGATCTGAAGAAAAAGCAAAATAACAATTCAATAAATTTTTTCGATCTTTTTATATTTTACTAATAATTTTTACAATAGTCTTTTACCATTAACTTGATTACCAGACTAGTGTTTTTTGTCTTGAAAAGAGACAACAACTTCATCTATTCCAGATACGTTAATTCTATTTATGCTGTTAATCCTGTTCTACCTTTGCAAGTCCAAAATCTGAGTACAGCACTGCCAACTCTTAATTTTTACAAGACTCACTCCAGCAAATCAATTTAGAGATCATTTCTCAACTTACCTAACTCGGAATGCATCAGGAGCTTTGTCGTACTCCCATCTGCTGAAAGGCTGCATGCCGAACCTGGCTCCTCCACTGTCATCTGACCCTCCACTGACGACTGCAGGCTCCTCTGGTAATGCACAGCTCTCTGGTCGAACCAAGTTGCTAGCTGTATTGGGAATACGAAATGTTGTTAGTTTATATTGCCAACATAAAGTCAGAGACAAAAGAGGTCTAGGTTTTTTTTAATTGACGGCTCGTTTCAAGAATAAATATTTAAACTTGAGAATTCACGAAAGAAGTGCAAAACAAGGGATTTGTAATAGAATAATTTTTTCAGTGTTACACTTAAACCTAATCCAACACATACTTGTACATTTAAAGACATTTAATGCAATTTCATTAATTAACACTTTAACACAGATTCTTAAAACACATATAACACAAAATAGAACTTAAAAAGACACAAATTAAAACATAAATTAAGACACTTAAAACGGTTGACACAAAAAGGACACGGCACAGACAAACACGTAAAGACAAGACAGAAATGAAAGCAACCAGCACCAAGGAGAGGCCAACCTGCGGGAGCGGTGACGGCGGAAGGAGTCATGGTGGGGGCCGGAGTCGAAGCTTCTAGGTCTGGTAACGGACATCTGGCGAGTGACGCTCCTCCTCGACTCTCGGGCGGGGCCAGAGCAAAGTTGATAAAGCTAGAAAAACACAACAGACACAACTGCGCACTTAGCTACTAGTGAGTGACAAAGAAGCGAATCGTCAGCGGCAAACCTTTACAGGCACCATCGTGGCACCTTTGACTGTTGTGGTAATAGCCAGGTGGCACAAGGCCTGCCGTGACAGAATGAGGCTAGAGATGGCATGTTTTAGACATGGATTTAGACAAGGACCAAGAAAGGCATTTTAGAATCCTGTTATTATAGCTGTTTATCATGAATGTATTCTGAAATGGTTGAGAGTTAATTTCAAGAGGCTCAGGTCAACTACAAGTAAAAAATTAATAAATATTGTGTTAGAAAGCCTCTTGATATCTAAACATTTGGCAGATTAGTGACAACACAAAACAGGATTCAAATGCATTTTCTTGGCCCTTTGTAAGTTGAGAAAGAGGCGTAACGACCACCATCCATTGCCAACAACAACAACAGCGTGCAGGAGCAGCGGATGGAAATGGATGCTTAATATTAGCAGCTGCATAGCGTCAAACAGATTATCTCTTGGTGAGTGAGTGACAGTCAGTGACAGTGAGTGCATGCAATTGCCAAACACATCAGTGGAACAACAATCATTGCATTGAGTGTTTTAATTCTGTCAAGACCAGTGCAACCAATCGGGGACCCTGGCCGCAGCGAGGTGAATGTTTGACACTCGAACCTCGCAATGCCATGCGGGTCAGACCCTCCAAACACACGTTACGACACAAGGCGTGGTGTACAACAGTACAAGGCGTGGTAACAACACAAGCGCCGAGTAAATACAAACCTGTGGGGATCCCTCCGTTGCTCCCAAAAGGGTTACTCCCAAAAGGAATAAAAGGAGGCAGAGGTGTTGTCAGTGGCACAGGGTCTAATATTGGACAGGAGAACTCAGCTCCCGCCTGGTTAGTAGCTGGTGCCACTGCAAAGTTTAGGACACTGAAAAACACATCTATTAGTTCAAATAACTGTCCCATGTTATTCATATAATCTGTAACCGTCATTCTGAACTCATGCTATCGGGTGAATATGATATGGGGAACCACAAAAAAATGAATACAAAATATATGAGGTACTTTTAGTCAGTGTGAAGTATTCAAAACAAAGGGTATATAACAATTAGTAATAACTGATTATGTCACGTTACTTCATGCTAATATGCTTTTCGAACTTCAGCAGCCTCAAAATTGATGAGTAAAAGTTTGTAATGAGCATTCAAAAACTCTGCTGTAAAATTCAACACATATGTTAAACAATCAGATCAGTGCCTTCCTCATTCAGAGATCGATAAATCCAATGAAACATGTTCCAAAGAAATCTTAAAATTCAACACTGAAGAAATCTCAAAAGTGAACAACAACAAAATTTCGTAGGTCAAGTCTGAAAACTTGTTTTTTCTGAATCATACTTACACTCCATTCACTGTGACATCTCCCACACATCCAATGAAGCGCTGAGTGGTAGCAGTATTCTCTGCTCTAATGTTGTAACCAGCAGGGTAGCCACCAAAGTATAGGGGACTGGTTGTTGTAATGCGTTTTTTGCCCTTCATTTGTGTTTCAACAACTTCACTGTCATCTACGTTCAACTGCAGACTGCAATAAAAATGCAAGACATTTAATTGATTAGTGACTGAGGAACACAATTTATAACAAATATACCATGACAATTTCCCAGCATAAAGTACATCATACATTATAAAGCAACTGCCTGCGTAAGAAGTAAATATTTTCAATTTCTTACTCTCAACAACTTGAGTTAACTTACTTTTTTCCTTCTTTTCGGACAGTGATATAATGCCATCTTCCGTCATTGTAAGTATTAATGTTAGTCTCTACTTTGTTGATTCTATCTGATGAAGCGACTGTCTGGACAGCTATCTTGCCATCCAACATAGCTATTGAAAGACTGTTGCTCTGGTCGTCATTGGCCAGATAAGAGATGAGACCTCCACTCTGAAAGAGAAATATCAAGAGAAATTGAGAGAACTATTCAGAGAAATAAGAGAACTAACCAGCTAAGTAACTATCCATAGAAGTAACAATGAGTGGGAGCAAGGTCAAGCAAAACTAAAGCATCTCAATTACAACTTCCAGCTTGAGTAAAAGCTTCCACAATGAATGAGCTGGCACATTCACTGCCATTTGACATTTGATTTTTTGGGAATCCTAATACCAGTTTAATATTTGTAATCATGAAAAGCAAACTCATCCCTTACCTCAAGAGTTTTAACTTTAAGTGTGGTCTGGAAGAGCTCATCAACATCAACAGGGCTCATAGCGATGTATCCGTTGGGTACATCTTGTCTGAAGGAGACCACACGGGCAATGTCGGGACATCCTGGCACGACACCAATAGCGAACAGGTTGCTATTAAGATCTTTCAAGGTTCCTCCTAAGAACACATCTTGTATACAGCCATCAAAGCCTTTCTGGGTAACTTTGCTGTAAATAAATGCAACTGATGAGAACGCGGATTACTAAACTTTTAAAGAAACTGACAATGTCTGAAAATAATTTTTTACTAATGTCAATCAAGTCAGTTATAAATACAAAGCAGTAACTTCAGGATCTTTTGATTTCAGTGACTTACAAACTTGGAAAACAATCCTATAATTTCTTAAAGTAGATTAATTACAGAATAACATGTGGAGCCAACAGTGACTGCAGCCAATACAAGGACTTCAGTAGACTGACAACTTACTCAAAACGATGTGTTGCCCCAATAGTGTTTCGGAATCCTCCAATGTAAAGTTCTTCGGCTACATCAAGGTCCCTCATGTTACCAGGAGATTTGCCATTGGCAGCTGCAATAGCATCAAACTTGTTTTTAAGGTTATCCAATAACTATCAAATAATCAACGTCAATTAGAGTATGAAGCATACAACTTCGATCAGTTATGAAGGTCGAATTAGCATGTATTTTATAAAATCCATTACTTAGGTTAATCTAGGAGATCCAAAGAGGCATGCAGCTAAATGATGGAGAATAACAAACCTGTAGCATTGTCCACCTTCACCAGACCATTTTGGTTTCTTCTGTTAGCAAACACTGTGTGCCATCGGCCGTCATTGTAAGTTTCTGTAGTTTCGAATGATCCTACACCTGAACCCAAATCATACTGGAATAGGACTTTTCCGTCCTTCAACTCAATAGACATGAAGTCCATGTTCTTGTCTCCAGGCATCAACAACATCAAGCCATTTTCTGAGAATGTCCTGAACTTCAGTTGGATCTGACTGAGTTTCTG
The DNA here is from genome assembly GCA_026936325.1 of Platynereis dumerilii. NCBI lineage: Eukaryota > Metazoa > Annelida > Polychaeta > Phyllodocida > Nereididae > Platynereis > Platynereis dumerilii. Next base: position 85,152,477 of record JAPTHN010000001.1, on the reverse strand, counting down.
AGGTCGGAAATACCCTCTCTCGATCTTCACTGCTCCTTGGCCGTTGAAACGGAAGCCGTTTGTTGTGATGCCCTTCAGCACATCTCTGTAAAGAAGCACAATAAAATTAAAACTAATTAGTTCCGTTTTTACGCAATTGTTTCAGAGATTTTGGGTAAGGCAACTTGTTGTGAAGTTACTTTATTAATTATTCAACATCAATACTCAATTGCTGGGATTATCCATCCATTTAGAGCATTAGGACCATTCAAGCTCACTATTGAATTTCCAGTGGCAACAAAGCCTTGAGTTCCAAAAATATCGCACTACAATACCAACTTAACCCTAACGAGTTAAAAACCCACCTTGTCATGCAAGCCTTGTTGTTATTCTCTCCCTTGACAAAGTTCCACAATCCAAGAGGCAGGCCATCGAACTTGACTTCTTCGACGCAACCCTCAAACCTCTGACTGTTGAGTTTGTTGCCAAGTTGAGCTTCTGCAGGAATGCCTCCTATGAAGAATTTAGTGGTCGCAGGGTTCAAGTCCAACACAGAGAATGTGCCCTCGGATTCTCCCTCTGCTTCCACGTCACTCTCCTTGTTGGTCCTCACGATCAGGGAAGCCGACTTTCCAGTCCTGTTAAAGAATTGAATAACTTTCTATTAGATTTCTGGGTAGAGGAAATACAATGCTACTTCAAAACTATCTTTGTCTTGATGCAACTTATACATCCTGACAAACAATATCACCAGTACCAACTTAAATGTACAAGAACAGAATGACCAGTGGGAATATCAAACATGCATTTTGTCCACATCTAACTCCTCGTCAGACAAATCATAACCAGGCTGTTAGAATTATTACACTGCAATAACTTCACATCACTGGATTCACAGAAAAAGCTGCTCAAATCAACAGAACTGATGGAGGAGTTCGGATGAGTTCTGAAAGCTTTTCATCTTATATTTTCGTTGTGTGAAACCTTTTAAAATCTTCAACAAAAAAAAAGGTGTGAATTCCTTTCTCAAGGATAAACTTTGTGTTGCACACTTACCTCTCAGCAATGACCTCATGCCATTCTCCGTCACTGACGTCCTTGTCCACGGTGACAATTGCTGGTCCTGCTCCAAGGTCAAACTTCAAGGTCGCCTTCCTGTTCACCACTTCCAGGGCAAAGTAATCATCCTGAAGAAACGAGAATTCATTCAAGTTTAGAGCAAGCTTCAAAGTTTGCATTAGGGTCAAGAATTTACGTTAGTTCAGACAAGAGAGGAGGAAATGTTAACTTCCCTTAATGACCCAGGGTAGGACTTGCACATTTTCTTGTGAAGGACTTGTGCATTTGCTTCAGTCACAGCAATGAGGGACTTTTTGAATCTTTGCCATCCATGGATTTTCATTGAATATAAGTAACTCTTACTAGTCTGCACATATGGATTCAGTACACAATACGTTCAAGAAAAAGGTTAAGACAATATTACCGATGGGGATCTGCCAGTTGGCCTGTCAGGTCCGATGTAAGCCAGGAATCCATCGTTGCGAACTGTCTTGAAGTACAGAGACAATTTGGTGTATGAGCCAGACTGGGCGAGGTTCTGTGGGTTGCGCACTTGTAAGGTAGTGTTGGGGAAGAACTGTACACCAACTCTGATCTGGAAAGGAGAAAATAAACATTCTTGAAAATGGTGATAACTGATGTGGAATGCAACCAGCCGCCAATCAACAGCAAAATGCTTGTTGTAAATATTCTTACCCTAGAAGCTTCCTCCCTAGATCGGGCAATCCTCTCCTTCAACAGAGTGATGCCCTGAGTGAGGTCCACTCCAATGCGGTTCACCCTATCAGACTGAGACACCAGACGATTCAGGAGGTCAGTGGAATCAGGAACCAGTTTCAACACATTGTCCACTGGAAGAGAGAGCAAATTACAGATTGAGAAGGGAGAATCAGAAAGTAATAAGGCAGGCCCGGGAAAAAACATGGCTTGTAATAATTATCCTCTTCCTTCACATGAAGACTTTAAAATTTAAAGAGTCTGAATATAGTGACACTGATGACTAAGGAACAGCACAGAAACTCTTGTTGAAGTTGAATTATTAGTCACCATGATAATAATTACACCAAATTTCTTCTCTACATTTAGCCAGTACACAGTCAAACATTATACAATACCTTGAGTCTGGGCTCTCTGCACATCTCTGTTAGCCTCCTCGATATCTCTGGGGATCTGTTCAACCTTCTGTGAATCCTCCGGCAATTTATCCAAAATACCCTGGATCTTATTCTGGGCTTCCTCAGCTCTCTCTTGGGCCTTGATTGCTCTGTCTGCAGCCTGCTGTCCTCTGCCTCCATAGCCGTTGCTCAGACCGTTCAGTGATAGCAAGAAGTCTGTCAGAGTGTCCTCTGTCCGCTGGTTGATGTCAGCAAGCTGTTGAGTCAGATCTTTGGCAGAGTCCAACCTTGGCTTCAAATCTGCAGAAAGATATTGAATACATGCAGTATTGATACATGACAGAATGACAGATCTCTTCCATACTCAATTTAAGGGATAAAATGTTGATGATCGACACACAGACTCATGTGTCCTGTGAATTTAGTAACTATTTACATAAATTCTCCTTTAGATTCAACAGGAAGGGAAAAGAGGACAATCAGTATCTAAACCTAATGAAGAAATCATATCCTGATGAACACATTTACATTAAAGATGATACAAGGTGCGATATATCACACTATTTATGATCATAATAGACTTTAGATTACCATTTGTGACAGTTGACTTGGTGCTGTCAGCTTGGGCCTTTAGTTCCACACTCTTTTGCTTGGACTGTCTTGCACGGTCTGCCAAGCCATCGGCCTGCTTCAAAGCTTCTTCGGCACTTGTCACAGCAATCATAGAAGCATTGTCAGCATCATTGATGGCACCAGAAATTGCACGGTAAGCGTTTGAGGCATTCACAGCATTCTCGGCTGAGTTGGTTGTTCCCTCGATCATCCTAAAATTAAAGAAGCCAATGCACTGATATCTGGGAAAACTTGCTTTAAGAGCAGACATACAACGAAATACAATTTTAGTGATACCCTGGATTTTTTGTTCAAAGTGATACACTCTTAAATATATTACAGGGAAGTAACAAGTACAGCCTTTCTGTCACGATGTACTAAGTATCATTTATCCCTCCATAAATTGGCAGACTTCCTAATTATTTCTACACCTCCAACTGCAATATTTGTTCTTATTAGCAGGAGGCAACTTGGGAGAATGACTAAAACCATTAGGACATATGTCAAAGTTTCAAGTTTAACTTACGCTTCCAATCCTTGAGCTTCTCTTTGCAAATTGTGAGCGTGTTCAGTCGCTCGGTCGACCTCAGGTCTCAGATTGACATTCTCCTTTGCGAAGTCATCAACGAAGGTCTGCAGACTATCCATAGCACCATCTAATCTTGATGATTCTCTCTCCACATCACGGTATGCTGTCTCAGCATCTCTGAGGAACTGTTGAGCTTCTCGGATCTGGTTTCTGGCCATAGTCAGCATGGAGGAGGCATCCTTCTGCATTTTGTCCACATCTTCCAGGTTACCAGTGATGCGTTGGATGTCATCTTGGTTCCTAGAGTTGTGATCCAATGCGGCTTGAGAGTTATCCAAAGAGTGGCGGGAACTGTTCATCAAATCTAAAAACTTCTCTTCTACCCTGTTAAGGACATCTTGAAGACGTTCCAACTCATCCACGTTTTCAGCAGCCCGGTCTTTCAGTGACGTAGCACGGCGATCGGCTAAAAAAATACAAACAGCAAACTTGTTAGTGAATAAAGAACCAAGGTTAGAAGGAATTCAAAGAGAGCGTCTTAGCACTGACAGAGCATTACTTCATCATTTTCATATTTTTAGTGGAAAGCATTAATTACGAATTTCTGACTTACTGTCTTTGGCAGCGTCATACTCCAGCCGACATTCCTCATCTCGATCAAAGAAATCACGTTGGCGAATGTCTTCCAAGATGCGTTCAGCTTCTTGGATCAAGTACTGGGCATTCTGGTTGTTGATGTTGCTGGTGATGTCCTGCAGGACTTCCTCAGCAAAACGCACAGCATCTGAAAACACAGCACAAAATGCTAACTCCTGGAAAACTCGATACCAGATAGTATAGTGTAACTGTAACATTGCTGAAAGTCTACAGACTTTTAGACCAGTAAGTTGGGTTTGTTTCTACATCTTTTAGACAAGGAAGACAGTATTTTTTCTCACCATTAGCCTTCTCAACTCCCTCGCGGATGATTCCAGACAGTTCATCAGAGTCGTCCCTTGCATCAGCAGCGTCTTCTCTCATCACATTACTTTCCCTGGCTACTCTTTGAGACTGAAAGACGGAAAGAATGAAATGCATGAAACACGAGAACATTGGATTCAAAGACATTATTAGACTCCAATTTTCTTATTGGGGAGAAAATTGCAGGTGTTCCTTCAATTCTCTGCCATGAAATAACAGAGATTCCCTAAGCACCATGCTTGGTTGCCAAGTAGCCCTCAATTTGTTTGTAACTCATGAGTAACTCTAAGAAGGCAATGGCATTGCAACACAGCACTGTTGTATAATTACAAATGGACCTAAAATAAGACTCACCCTTCTTGTGACATCTCGTGCGAGGTCATCCAACTTCTGTTGCTCCATCTGCAGTGGCTCAAGGATCTTGTTTTCGTCTGGGTCACCTCCGCTTCTCAGCATGGCATCAACAAGAGGCTGTGGACAAAAATAACTCTCTGTGTCATTGAAAACAAGAAATCCATTAACACTTTATAGGTCAAAATTCAGTGAATTGTAGGAGGCATGGAGTGTTATGACGAGACACAGCAAGCGCGAAATGAAATTCAGGAGTATTCAGACTTACCCTGTAATCATTGACAGTCTTGTTAGCCTTCTCCAATCTGCGCATAGCAGTAAGACCAACAGAAACAGAATCCAAGTCTTGGGTGATCAGAGTTGTATTGCGGTCCATAACTTCAACATCATCGATAAGCAGCTGCACGCAGTTGTCACACTCTGAAAGAAGACGCAAGAAAGTTGTACTTCGAATTTATAGTGCATAAACAAAGTTTTTTTTTTACTTTAGCCTCAATATTTATAGCTCGAAAGATACAATGTATTAGTACACCAACGAGACCAAGAAAATACCTTTTAAATCGTCCGGTACGTCTTACTTGCTGGACTTCCTTATGAAGCAACATACTATTCAATTGCAATGGCTTCACTTCACATTTTTTGGAAAAGTTAAAACTTTTTTAGTATAATAACTTAATCACAGTGAATTTCAACTAGAATGGAGTGCATGAGATGCACAAACATAGCTCTGCTACCATTGCATGACATCGCATTAAAACTCGGGGGGGGGGGGGTCTCAAGAATGGGGCACCTGGTATTTATGCGGGGGTAAAGTGGGTGGCACATGCCTCCTCCCCCCCCTTATAGCGTTGCTACTGACAACATCCAGTTCTATGTATCATATCTATTCCTCTCTATGCATCCATTTCTGTCTCCCTTTTCGACCAACCAATTCTATTCACTTGCTTCTATCCACTTTTATCCATCCATCCATTTCTGTCGTCCATTTTGACCAACCAATTCTATGCACTGACTTCTATCCATTTTTATTCACCTGACCCATTTCTATTTCTTTCTATCCATCCATTTCTATGCACCCATTTCTAGCTACCAATTCTATTCACTCACTTCTATCCATTTCATGCATCAGTTTCTGGCCATTTCTATCCATCCAATTCTATCCAATCATTCTCGTGTCTATCCACCCATTCTATTTTCTGCACCTTTCTGGCAATGCATTTCTATAGCCATTTCTATCTACCCCATTGTATCCATTTCTATCCTCCAATTAAGAGTCATTTCCATTCTGCCTATCTATCTATCTATCTATCTATCTATCTATCTATCTATCTATCTATCTATCTATCTATCTTCTATCTATCTATCTATCTATCTATCTATCTATCTATCTCTCTATCTATCTATCTATCTATCCATGTGTGATTGTGAATTAAGAACACAAATTCAGTGGGTGAATGATAATAACTGAACAAGGGTAAGTCATTCAAAGAAGTTTGAATAAAATCTAGGCAGACTTCATGTAGAAAGTCATTTCTGAGAAATGACACATATTAACATTGGAAAGGTGTTAATTGCAATTTGGGTTTACAAGGGCAGGTGTGAAAGAAGTCTGCCTCTTCTCTCAGATGTGTAAATTGCAATTGAGAAACTCACAGAGGTGTCAAGTAAGCTGAAAAGTTAGCTTAGATGTCATTGCAATTCTGAACTGGGAGGATTACCTGTAGGCCTAACTCTAGCTTGTCCCAGGGCCTAACTCTAGCTAGTCCCAGTGCTTCCTGGGAACGCTGCCTAGCATAGGCCTACATGTGACAGCGCGAAATGGACCGCAGCGCTGCTAGCGGCGACTTTTTGCACTAGTCTTAAGTGCGCGCTGACACGGGACACGCAGCTGGGGCAGCCAGGATCAACAAAAGCTATGCTACTCTCGTAGCAGAGCTAACTATACATACCTCTGCATCCAACACCAGGGACCAATATCCACCTGTCCAGGCAGTCGGCACAACTTGGTCCAGTGAATCCTGGTTTGCAAACACACCGTCCAGTTTGGGGGTCACAGCTTGTGGCTCCTTCAAATTCACACTGGCATTCTGCAGAAAGAGATAAGACAATCATAATTTATAACTTATTAACTTGAGATGTTGAGAAACGATGAAGAAATAGTGGAAATAGAGCAGAAAATCGATTTGTTATTTACAGTTAAAGAAGAACTTTAGTGATGAAAAGTAAACTGTGAATTGTAAAATAAAACGGGCTGAATTGAGCACGACAGTTGGACCAGATTTGAGGTCAACTAAGTTAAGAAGCAACAGCAGGAGGAAGAGGCCAAAATTCCGAGGCTTTTTGGCATCTCGACAACAGCCAGGGGGAGACTCTTTCTACGGCTAAGCTATTGAGAACTAAGTACAGCAGCTAGAAGCAACGGTTCAAGTATACATGATGAGCACAGAGCAAACTGACATAATCTGTTGCTTTTAACATTTATTAATCACATCAGCAGCGTGTTCTACGTGTGGAAAATAAATAAGTAAACAGCAAAAACTTGGTTAAGGAAACATAAAAGTTAATAGACCAAGTTTAGCACACTCATGCTAATGAATGAGCGTATCATTACGTCTTAGGTTTTGTGGGTCAGCCACTGCGGTCCTGCTGCTGTGGTTGGGCACTGCTGGCCGCAGAGGACCTCCTGTGGGTCGCCTCCTATTGTCTCCTCGGTTTGCGGGTTGTCTATTTTGGCCTCCTCTCTCCCTGTGTTGCCTCATTCTATCCTCCCGTTCCCTTTGTTGCCTCATTCTTTCCTCTTGTTCTCTTTGTTGCCTCATTCTATCCTCCCGTTCTCTTTGTTGCCTCATTCTATCCTCTCGTTCTCTTTGCTGCCTCATTCTTTCCTCTTGTTCTCTTTGTTGCCTCATTCTATCCTCCCTGCTGCGATGCCTCGTTATATCCTCCCTGCTGCGATGCCTCGTTATATCCTCCCTACTGTGTTGCCTCAGTCCATCCTCCCGTTCTCTTTGTTGCCTCAGTCTATCCTCCCGTTCTCTTTGTTGCCTCAGTCTATCCTCCCGTTCTCTTTGTTGCCTCAGTCTATCCTCCCGTTCTCTTTGTTGCCTCATTCTATACTCTCTTTCCCTGTGTTGCCTCATTATATCCTCCCTGCTGTGTTGCCTCATATCTTGGTCAGTGGGACGCTTCATATCTCTTTCCCCATTTTGCCTTGTGTTATCTCCTCTATTTCTGCGATGCATATCTCCACCTTGAGTCGAACTGTCCAATTCTGGGTCCGGCACACTCCTTGCATGACTTGTGTGAGCTCTATTTTCATTATCCAAACGTTGTAAACTACTCAGGCTAACATACTTGCTTTGTCGGACTCTTTCTGCATAATTCTCATGATGAGAGGGTCTCATTCGATTAGACCGTGTATTCTCAAGTCTGGAAGGAAGCCTGTTCCTGTCTTGTCTGTAGTTAGGTTCTTGGTTTTCCCTTTCAGGATACCGGTTGTCTGTCATCCGAGGCCTTGTTTCGTCATGTCTTGTATGTCCACTGTTATATCCATTAGAATTCCCACTGGTTCTATCATTGGTCTGGTCATTGCTACTCCCAGCAGGATGAACCCTATTTGGATCGTACCCATTATCACTGTACTGGTACGGCTCAATTCTAGAATTTGGTAAGCGATACTGGTCCTCATTTCTTCTGGAATTCTGGTAGTTATTGAACACATTTCTGGTCCAAGTATTGTCATCGTGACTACTTGCCGGGCCTAAACTATTGGTCCTCAAAGGAGGGTAATTATTGGTTCTATGGTCCCTCAAACCACTGTTACTGGAATACGTCTCAGGTGCACTATTGTGCCTAGAATTTGAGTCGGTTAAATGCATGTCTCCTGAGTGCCTGCCATGGGAGTCATAGTGTCTCATAGGCTGAGAATTTGAGTCATAAGGATCCTGCCTCATGTTTTCTCGTGGATAATTTCTATTGTTAGCATAATCAGAATTTTGGGCATACTGGTTTGTATAAGTTCTGGTGTTAGCCGAGGCAAAACCATAATGTTGATTCTTCCTTGAATCTTGGTCTTTCTTAGACCTTACCCTCTCAACGCTATAGCCACGGGGAAGCACATAGTAAGTCATAGGTTGCTTATTAGTTACTGGCTGCCTACTGGCTATCAAGTCTCTGATACTGTAACTTCTGTGACGAGTAGTAGGTGGAGATTTTGCCGAGTCTCCAGAATCATGATCTGTATTCCAAGAAGGATATCTAGGTAAGTCAGGCCTGGGACTGTCAGATACGGAACCACGCATGTTGTTTACTTTACTTCTATGGTCCGTTGTTCTGGAACGTTCCCTACTTCCAGAAGGGTCAGAACCTCTCGCATATGGATCGTTGTTATATTGAGCGTTGAACTGACCAGAGTTCAGATTCACGTCATGTCCGTTGACACCACGGTACTGGCCAGTTTCAGGATCTATATACCCAATTCTGCATTGAGGGTGAATAAGGAACCTCCAGTCAAAATTAGCAGGATTAATATTGGAGTTTGGGTAAGGCGTTTGTCCTCCATAACGAGAATCTGTTCTTGGATCAGTTGCTCCGTATCTGCTGTCAGTTCTTGAATATGGATCCTGCTGCCTCAAATCAGTCCTTGAGTATGGAGTCAACTGTCCATTCTGATCATAATTTGTTGAACTAGGTTTAGAATGTCCGTAAAGACTGTCAGGCCTAGGGCTAGGTGTGGCCGGTTGATATCGTCTGTCAGTTCTTGCATTCGGGCTTGGAGTGGCAGGCTGATATCGTCTGTCAGTTCTTGCATTCGGGCTTGGAGTAGCAGGCTGATATCGTCTGTCAGTTCGTGCATAAGGGCTTGGAGTGGCAGGCTGATATCGTCTGTCAGTTCTTGCATTCGGGCTTGGAGTAGCAGGCTGATATCGTCTGTCAGTTCTTGCATTCGGGCTTGGAGTGGCTGGCTGATATCGGCTATCAGTTCTTGCATAAGGGCTTGGAGTGGCAGGCTGGTATCTCCTATCACTTCTCACATAAGGGCTTGGAGTTGCAGGCTGATATTGCCTATCATTTCTTGCATAAGGGCTTGGAGTGGCTGGCTGATATCGGCTGTCAGTTCTTGCATTAGGGCTTGGAGTGGCTGGCTGATATCGGCTGTCAGTTCTTACATTAGGGCTTGGAGTAGCTGGCTGGTATCGCCTATCAGTTCTTGCATAAGGGCTTGGAGTGGCTGGCTGATATCGGCTATCAGTTCTTACATTAGGGCTTGGAGTGGCTGGCTGGTATCGCCTATCAGTTCTCGCATAAGGGCTTGGAGTGGCTGGCTGGTATCGGCTATCACTTCTTGAGTGAGCAGGTTTTCTGTGGCGAGTGTTACTAGAATCTGTAGGCTGCTGTCCATAATTATTTGTTCTGTAACGACTGTCTAACCTTGGATCACGAGTTGGCCTTCCATACGAACCATCACTTCGATAGTCGGGCCGTGACTGACCATACTGATTGCTGTTTCTTGATGGAGTTTTGTTTTCAACCCTTGAATAAGGAGTAGGCTTAGCATATCTGTTGTTAGATTGTGAATTGGATTGCCTGTATCTATCATACCAGGATCTAGAACCAGGAATCGTTTGTCTGGTATTATTGGTTCTCGATTGTGGTTTATTTTGTCCATACCTGTCATAAGTCCTTGAAGTTGGAGAGGGTTTAACATACCGACCATCTGATACAGAATCCGGATTAGGTCTTGGAGGAGTCGGTCTGACATTTCTGTTGTAAGTTGACCTAGAATCTTTAGTTGGTTGTCCATACTGGTTAAAAGTTCTTGAATCAGGAGTAGGCTGTCCATACCTCTCTTGGATTCTAGAAACCGGAGTAGGTCTTCTGTACCTTGAATCTGGTGTAGGGGCTGGTTGCCTATTGTGAGTATGTGAGTGCGGAGTTGGCCGACCATATCTATCGTACCGTCTTGAATCAGGGGTCGGTCTGGGATTTTGATACCTATCAAGATATCTAGGATCAGGAGTTGGCAGTATCCGGCCATTGTAATATCTGGAACTGGGAGTAGGGGTTGGCTGTCTGTATCTGTAATCAGGTCGTGAATCAGGTGCTGGCTGTCCATATCTGTTGTTGCTTAGTGAATTAGGAATTGGAGTTGGTTTTCTGTATCTATCGTAATTTCTAGAGTCTGGAGTAGCCTGTCCATACCTGTGGTAGACTCTTGAATCTGGAGTAGGAGTGGGCTGCCTATATCTGTCATACATCCTTGTGTCGTTATATGGCTGTCCATATCTGTTGTGGGTGTGTGAGGCAGGAGCAGCAGTGGGATAGCCATTTCTATCATAGGTCCTAGAATCAGGTGTTGGTCGTCTGTTTCTGTCATAATTTTGAGAATCAGGAACAGGAGTTGGCCTTCTATATCTGTCAGAGTTTCTCGGATCAGGAGCAGCAGTTGGTCTGTATCTGTATCTGTCATGTGCCCTTGAATCAGGAGTTGGTTGCCCATATCTATTGTAATGGCCAGGAGCAGAAGTTTGCGGTCTATACCGGTCATATGTTCTTGGGTCAGGAGCCGGTTGCCCATACCTATCATAGGTTCGCGAATCAGGTGTTGGTTGTATGTTATGACTACCAGTCCTTGAATCAGGATACTGGGGTCTGTATCTAGAATCTGGAGTCACCGGACCATATCCACGATTCCCATATCTATCGCCTGCTCCGGAAAGTCCAGAAACATCAGGTCTCAATTGGTTGTGGTTGTAAGAAGTTGTAGGACGAGGCCAAGGCCAATACCTCGCTGTAGTTGAGGAAACTTTAGCATCATTCTTCTTTCCCTTTTTCTTGTTTTTCTTGCGGTTGCCCTTCTGCTTCTTCTTTCCATTCTTCTTTCCTTTTTTATTTTTCTTCCCAGAGCCTTTTTTCTTTTTATTACGACCTCTCAACGGTTCTTCTGTGGGATCCATTTCAATGGGTTCTTCTGGTAATTCTGTTACCTCTCTTCCATATCCATAAGGCGACCAAGTAGTGGGGGAGAAATTGCTTTTGCCATCCGTTCTGTGGTCATACGGCCTCTTCGCAGCTCTTTCAGTTTGACTATAATACACAGTCGGTCTTGGTGTATAGACCGGTCTATACCTGTATCTTGTCGTAGCCTCTGTGGATGGTTCAGTTGGTCTTGGTGTCCAAGGCCAATATCTACGTCTTGTTGTGGGTTCAGTTGGTCTCTCTGTTGTTGGCCTTGGTGTGTATCTAGGTCTGTATCTATATCTTGTAGTTGATTCAGTTGAAGCCTCAACTGGTCTTCGGGTGTAAGGCCTATATCTGTTAGAAGACTCCAAAGTTGGTCTTGGTGTCCTGGGTCTATATCTGTACATTGTGCTGGGCTCAGTCGAAGCTTCAGTAGGTCTTGGTGTCCAAGGCCTATACCTGCGCCTTGTTGTGGATTCAGTAGGTCTCTCTGTAGTTGGCCTTGTGGTAGCCTCTGAGGGCACTTCTGTAGGTGGCCTTGGTGTCCTTGGTCTGTATCTATACCTGGTGGTTGTAGGTTCTGTTGGTGCTTCAGTTGGTTTTGCTGTAGTTGGCCTAGGCGTCCTTGGCCTGTATCTGTACCTTGTTGTGGGCACTGTTGAAGCCTCAGTAGTTGGTCTTGGCGTAGTTGGTCTTGGCGTAGTTGGTCTTGGTGTAGTTGGTCTGGGAGTAGTTGGTTCAGTGACACTTGTCATTTCTGTGGTAGTTGAGAATGTAGTTGAAGCAGTAGTTGTAGTAAATGGAGTCGTTGTGGTCCTCCGACGCCTCCAAGGAAATCTCCGACGGCCAGTAAAGCCGCCAGGAATGGCAGTGGTGTTGAACCGTCTGCGGAATGGCCACCGTCTGGTAACACGGCGATAAGGGAATGCTGTGGAGCTAACTGTGACTTGGTCAATGATTTCATTCTCTTGTTTGTGTCTGTCCTTGAATCTGTCTTTGTATGATGTATAAGCTTCTTTTGAAGTTGAGGTGACCCTTGTTAATCTTGTGGGCTGTATTACAGGTGTAGGTGTCGTCGACTTCATTCTCTGATAAGGAGTCACAGGTTCAGAAGTTGTTGATGCTACAGTAGTGGTTGTCACTACAGTCTGTTCCGTCGGTCTTGTAGGTGGCGGAGGTCTTGTGAGTCTCACAGGCCTCGTAGGTGGTGCAGGTCTTGTTGGTTCCGAGACTCTAATGGGTTCTGTGGGTCGAGGTGGCCTAGTAGGTCGGCGAAACGGTCCAGCCGTCCCCCTTAATTTAATCCTTGCTTCATAACGATCAAGACGTGTCTTCAACCCACGATATCTTTCATACACATATTTTCCCTCCTCTGTAGTTTGATTTAGGTCATCAATATGTGACTCCATAACATCCAAATAATGTCTCAAATGTTCAAAGTATAACCGCTCCCTTTCAGCATAACCAGGTTGTAAGTTCCTGCGCTGACCAGCTCTTCTTGTGGCTCTTTTGTGTCTCATTAACACTTTTGAAATACCCTCATGCATTGGATTATTAATAGAATTGCTGTCTTTCAAGAGGACAGTTGCATTGTCCACTGATGAATTGTGCGTGGTTGGCAACACGTTCGATATTCCTATAAAAAAATTCACAAATGTGGGACAGGCATATTCATAACTAAACTAACAGCAAAAACCTCACATTTGAAGAAACCAACAAACGCTATAGATAACTGGAGAGCATTACAAGCATTCTACTAAACAAATGATATTGAAGATTGCAATTCATCAGAAAAGAACAAAGATGGACACAACATATCTCATCCTACAAATACACACTCATAACTCGGAAGGTCCACCTCATTACAACCGTGTAGGCTACAGAGAGATGCATTGGCATTTGGGAGACAAAATTACTTGTCTCAAATGTGGAATGGCTATAAAAATTGTTAGATAACTCACTTGTGCATCCAAATGCTCCATAATTCCAGTAGCCTTCTTGACACTGGTCACAATTACGGCCCTGTACTCCGGGCTGGCATTCACACTGGCCAGTGACCAAATCACAGTCTTGGGTGGCTGAACCTTGGCCACAATTGCAGGGTTCACAGCCTTGTCCGCTTTGGAAGCCAAATGTTCCAGGCTGAAGAGACAAATCAAATTGTTGTTAAAGATGGCGCCACTTATTCATTTGAAGATTGTTCTCACAGCAAATATTTCAAGTACTAATGCTAAAATGCAGAGGAGAAACGGGTATTGAAACTTACTGCACACTGGTCACATCTATCTCCAACAACATTAGGCTTGCAGAGACAAGTACCAGTCCTTGCATCACAGCGTTCTGAGCCATAGGGATCGCAATTACAAGCTGGAAACGAAAAACAGGTTTAGCCAAATGCTACAAAAATTAGAATTTTTTTATTAAATTATCTTTTTATAAATAGACTTACCTCTGGGACATTTTAGCTTATCAATGCGGAGCGATTGATCTGGCCCCAATAATAAAAAGAAAAACCCCACAGCGCCTCACGTGTGATCACGTGACCTCTCTCGACCAATAGCGCGCTCTGGCGCGAACTCCTCTCAATCATCATATTCAATTTTGAAAAAGCAAAGTCCACTACCTCCGAAGCGGGAGGCGGGTGGGAATTAAATAAATGTCCCAGAGGTAAGTCTATTTATAAAAAGATAATTTAATAAAAAAATTCTAATTTTTATTACATTGTCGACTTACCTCTGGGACATTTTAGCTTAATTCAAAAAGACAAGGAGGTGGGTCTGGAGAGAGAGGTAAAATAAAGACGGAATCAACCTGCCTACTCAATGGGCCAGGAAGGTTATCATCGGCCGCTATGCCCTTTCCACGCTATCATTTAGAGCCGCTTCCGGGGCACAGCTACGCTGGGGGTTATACCAACCAATGATTGCGATCCCAAGGGTCCTCTCTGCAGTAGGACAACCACCTAAGTCGCATGGCCCCCCCTTTTTCCTGCCCCCGGCACAACTGCCCGGAATCCTCCCAAGGGGACCAGAGCAGAGCACACCGGACAGCCGGAGGGGCCTCAAAGACAGCCAAGCGAAGGAATGTACACCGCCTGAAGTCTTGACAGCTTACTGGAAGGCAAGAAGTAGAACTAGAAGGCAAATTGCAATTTGCATATCTGGACGCTGATAATTGACCTGAACATTGTAACATAATATTGGTCTGGTAGTCTGGTTGGCTGAATTATAATAGCAGTAGTCAGAAGTTATCAGGGCATAGTGGCCAATGGGCCTTAAGAGAGAGAAATAAATGTATTGCTACATACTCACTGATGGAGTTGTGTGTTTAACAACTTGAAATAGTTGTGTTAAGCTGACAGAGGAGATACACACCCACAGCTCATCATTGCTTTGGACATCTTAAGCTAAGGTAGATACAGCTCATCTTCATGAAGCAGACCCACTTTTATGATTTCAATAAAACCTGAGATGTTCGAGAAAGAAAGCAATAGCATAATTTAAACCAAGTCAAAGAGCCCTGAGGTATTGCCCTACTTCATTGCACATTGGCCTAGAAAAATGGACCAAGGGCAGAGTAAATGTATTTACCCCTTTTCACACCTCTTTCAAATTACCCAACAATCTTGCTGTATGTGTATGTGTATATGCATATGCAGCTTACATTTACCATGACAGTTACCCTTGTAACTGTCATGCATTTACTAAAAGTACACTGTATAAAGTTTATAAACTTCAAATTAAAAGTAAAACTTTTATTTGATTATGTATACTACACTTTACTTTATTAAAACATATATGCATCATGGGAGAATTCTTTTTATTTTGTTTCTATACATTGTCAAACTAGATGGGAGCATATTTCCATATGCAAGACTAGCAGGGGGTCGATCAGCAGTTTGTTCAGCTCATCACTGACTGACATTACTGGCTGACATCATCGGCTGACATCACCGGCTGACATCATTGGCTGACTTCATCAGCTGACATCATCCTATAACCGGCTGACATCAGCAGCTGACATCAGTGGCTGACATCAGTGGCTGACATCAGTGGCTGACATCAGTGGCTGACATCACTGGCTGACATCACTGGCTGACATCACTGGCTGACATCACTGGCTGACATCACAACTGACATCACCAGCTGACGTCAGTGGCTGACATCAATGGCTGACCACCGGCTGACATCACTGGCTGACATCACCGGCTGACATCAGTGGCTGACATCACCGGCTGACATCAGTGGCTGACCACCGGCTGACATCAGTGGCTGACATCAGCGGCTGACATCACCGGCTGACATCACCAGCTGACATCAGTGGCTGACATCAATGGCTGACCACCGGCTGACATCAACGGCTGACATCACCGGCTGACATCAGTGGCTGACATCACCGGCTGACATCAGTGGCTGACATAAACGGCTTACATCACCGGCTGACATAAGTGGCTGACATCAGTGGCTGACATCAGTGGCTGACATCACTGGTTGACATCACCGGCTGACATCACCGGCTGACATCGGTGGCTGACATCAGTGGCGACCATCAGTGGCTGACATCACTGGCTGACATCAGTGGCTGACATCAGTGGCTGACATCACCAGCTGACATCAGTGGCTGACATCAATGGCTGACCACCGGCTGACATCAGTGGCTGATATCACCGGCTGACATCACCAGCTGACATCAGTGGCTGACATCAGTGGCTGACATCACTGGCTGACATCACTGGTTGACATCACCGGCTGACATCACCAACTGACATCACCAGCTGACATCAGTGGCTGACATCAGTGGCTGACATCACTGGTTGACATCACTGGCTGACATCACTGGCTGACATCAGTGGCTGACATCAGTGGCTGACATCAGTGGCTGACATCAGTGGCTGACATCACAGCCTGACATCAGTGGCTGACATCACCGGCTGACATCAGTGGCTGACATCAGTGGCTGACATCAGTGGCTGACATCAGTGGCTGACATCAGTGGCTGACATCAGTGGCTGACATCAATGGCTGACCACCGGCTGACATCAACGGCTGACATCAGTGGCTGACAACACCGGCTGACATCAGTGGCTGACATAAACGGCTTACATCACCGGCTGACATCAGTGGCTGACATCAGTGGCTGACATCAGTGGCTGACATCACTGGTTGACATCACCGGCTGACATCAGTGGCTGACATCACTGGTTGATATCACTGGTTGATATCCCGGCTGACATCGCTGACTAACATTGATTGACATCATTGACCATATCATAACTATCAATAGGGGAGCTCCAAAACACAGGAGAGAACTCCCAATAAGAAGGAGAAAGTGTAGCCACCTTGTGTAAATAGACAGTACTACTACTGTGGTGGCCATGGAGATGGTAGACTCGGAACTGGACGACACCTAGTATCCCTAAGTATCCCTAAAGACTAGCCCTGCTAGTCTAACAAATGGACCAGTGTAGTATGCTTCCTCAAAAAGCCATTCTTTAGGTCAGAAGGAGGTGTGAATGAGGCCATGGTTGTAAAACAGTTCATCCTGTCTGAGCATAAGTCGGTCACAAGTTGGTCAATAGCTTTAGGGCTCTTTAACCCCCTTTTAAATTGTTTATGCATGCCAGTTTCAATCTAATGATCTAGTTGTTGAACACCGGCAAATCTATATAGCTCTCTCAACCAATAGCATTAGTGCGTATTTTGCATGCTAGGTGGCTACCGCGTGTTGATGACGGGTGTGCGCTGAAGCATATCAGATTCTGGTAGACTGGTCCCCCCTCCCTGGTGTGCCATAGGGACAGTATATCAGTTATAATTCTAGTACATTGTCCTATTTAGAATCCAGTCAATTTTCCATGATTGCAACACAGATTTCCAGCTATTCTCGGTGTTAAGGACCAATTCACCGGGTGATATCTGTAGATCTATCCACTATCAGTTTGCTATATCAGTCTGAGTCACTTGGATCACGTGTGTGCAACATAAAGTAAGTTTGATGGGTTTACTGTGTACATCACTATGTCTTATGTTCAGCCAACAGGAAACTGAAAAACACAAGGAAGTAGGCGGTTGTGAAACAGAATCTGGACGCCAGAGGCGTCCAGATAATTAGTGCAGTAACTCACCCGAAGCTGAAGAGAAGAGTCAGAACCGAAACTCACTTCCTTGATGGCCACCCGCCAGAGCAAGGCGGCCACCACCACTGTCATCTCTGGTCAACGGAGACGTCCCTCCATGTCCGTGTCTGGTACACCAAACCAAGAAGGGGAGAAGACCGTCACTTCCGCCCCCTCAACGAGCAAGAAGACAAGTCTGTCCAGGGACCAGTCCATAACGTAGTAAGGAACCCCGAAGTAACCCAGTGAATCATTCCAATCTATGTACAAGGTTGTGCAGGAAACCAACCGCAGCTTAACCGTAGTACCGTCCGCCAACGGTGTGCTAACCCAAAGAGTAAGGGTGTAGATACAAGCGGAAGTGCTGCCCCAAAATTGAATATGATGATTGAGAGGAGTTCGCGCCAGAGCGCGCTATTGGTCGAGAGAGGTCACGTGATCACACGTGAGGCGCTGTGGGGTTTTTCTTTTTATTATTGGGGCCAGATCAATCGCTCCGCATTGATAAGCTAAAATGTCCCAGAGGTAAGTCGACAATGTAATAAAATACCCCATCCCAAGTCAATTTTTTACTTGCATCATAAATGTACAAGAAAAATTTGGGCATACTCACGTTGACAATCTTTGCGATTAACGGCATCACCATAGTACCACGAACGGCAGTTCTCACACCTTGGACCTTCAGAATTGTTGATACAACGAAGACACTGGCCAGTAGTTGGGTCACAGCCGTACCTGTCATTCAGGTCAATATTACCACTGCAGTCACAGGCCTCACAGGTTTCTCCTTGAATTCTGGGATCTCCAAAATGTCCTGGAGCGCACCTGGAATAAAATCAACAAGTTTACAAACTGGAGAAGTAGCGAGTAAAGCATTGAGAGATACAATCATTATTCTGTGTACTCCATAATTTTTCTTATTATTTCATACATATATTGATAAATTTTGAGAATGATACAGATTTTTTAAGTCTCCCATTTTGTTGGGGAGACTTTATGTTTATTAAGAGATTTATAACAATCATAAATACATATTTAGACTTACTGATCACATCTCTGTCCTGTGTAACCTTCCAAGCAAATACATCTCTGAAGAACTCCATTGTAGACTTCACAGGTGGAGGCAAAGCTGGAAGGAAAAACAAAACGATGTTAAAACACATCATGGCAAGCTGATTCTATGACATAATTTTGAAATTATAATTATTCAAAATATACATTATCTGCTTCAAGCAAATGACAGCAACACAACCATCTTAGAAAGTAGTCCTTTCCAACCAAACAGTCATTAATTTGTTGGTACACTGAACAAATATCTCAAAGTCTGACTTACTTGTTTGATTCAATAGGCATAGGACAGCTACATATTTCACATCTCCTGGTGTAGTCGTCCAAGTAATATCCTTTCTTGCATGCCAAGCACTGGGGACCACCAAAGTTGTCTCGGCAATTCTGAAAACACAAAGATTACATGTCAATACAAGATAAAAAAGGTGCAAATTACCACAAGAAAACTTCGAACCGACTCAATCTGATTCACTTAATACATATACTGTACTTACGATACATTCGCCAGTGTATGGATCACAGGTATCAGCCTTGTTGTTACATTGGCACTTGACACAGACTCCCAAGTATCCCCCAGTCCTGGATCTGTAGTAACCCTCAGCACATTCCTGTAGAATTATAGAAATTTACATCAAGTTACAAACTATGCATAAGGAAAATTCAAACATCATGTTATAAATTGTGAACTGAGTATGGGGGAGGAGATAATTCAAACATCATGACAGACTATGAACTCTGACCTCCTGTCAACTTGGTACTGTCAAGCATGGCATGAATGATGGACAGTCTAATAGCTAAATCATGTAAAACTAATCATCCCATCACAGGAGGTCATACAATGACAAATCAGCTATACAATTCACTGAATACAGCTGTTTTCACTTCAGTCTTCATCAGTATTCACTCCCCTTTTCATAGATGGATTACATGCAAAACGATCTTTATTGAAAGGACAGAATGACCCATAATTTCACATGAGGAATTCCGAGACTATTCCTATTCATATTCCGTCTAAAACATCTCTTTCTGATGAAGAGCTGAACATTATATTTTCGCAAAGTTATCTTTGTTCTAAAACTTAATCTACCATAATAATGCTTTTGCCTCTTGGAGCGCAAATCTAATCAAAAACAAACCTCGCAAGAAGTTCCTCTGTAATTGGGAGGGCACTGACACTGTTCCACATTCCTGGCAAGAGAACCAGTTCCATCAGAAGTAGCAATATCCATGTGGACATCAGCAAGATTTACACTCTCGACAACCGAGTAGTAGGAAGCTCTGATCTGAAGAGATTCCACCTTTGCAAGCAGAGTCATGAACTGTTCTCTGGTGGCTTGGGCCTCGGTAGATTCGTGAAGGAACTGAGTCTGCAATGAAGAAATATATTTTTTAATTTCTAGATTCTACTAACTTTCCATTTATCAAAATTTGGATATTGCACATAGACCAGTTTTCTGAAAGTTTTCTTTAAATAACAAAACATAGACTTACCTCAAGAAGATCAATTTCAACAGAAAGTGGCACATTTTCGACAGGCTGCTGCGGTGAAGTGTGGACAAGAGTGAAGTTGTTGCCCTGAAAAAGAGTAAGAAACATTTTTAACAAATGAATAGATCAACAAGAATTTGACAACTATGAATGAGTTTAACAAAGGTCCCTCAGGCAGTACGTCTTCATGAATCTTCAAAACAAAAGGAGCATACAAACGATAAAGAAGTAAATAAGTTTTTTCTTAGTCATCTCCACCAAGAAACAAATTTCTGATACCATTTAGTGAATATAAAGTAAAATTTTCATACTTGTTTGCAAAAACTTTTTTGATTCCTTTTTTAAACACCAGAAAAAGGTTGAGGTTTTGAGTGGTTGTTTCAAATGTTCAGAGATTAAACACTCAACTTGTTCCTATTCGAAGATGCAATCACAAGTACAAAACACAGACAATACAGAAGAAAACTTCACTCACCTCGATCCTAATATCAGGAATGACAACACCAGATGAAGGCTGGCCTCTTGGAAGGGTAAATGTCACAGTGTAGATGAGTTTTCCTCCGTAAGATGTGACCTTGTTACCCAAATAAGGTTCAGGAGCAACCCAGTAGAGGGCCTGGTTGGGGTCAATGAGGTTTGATTCTTCTACAAATACTTCAATTGAACGAGCTGTGACAGCTAAGTCAGGTCGTCTCATGTTGGTGATGCCCCAGCCAGCCAATGTTCGCACCTACAGAAAAAGAGTATGATGAGGTCAACTTAATATACAATGTTTCAAACGAAAGTTGTCTATATTTATGCTTTACGTAAACACAGAAACTTCTTCAAAACATGTGTATCTTATACAAGAAATTTGTCTCTTCGCATAAAAGATACATGCATATTTATTGTCAGTATTCAAAACTTCATACATATGATTTCCCTTTTGTGTTTTGATCATTTTACAAACATTGTACTAGCCATTTTTTTCATCAACTGATACTGATAGGTCTTTTCCCATCAGCACTTGAATCGAATACCAGAAGAAGTCCTGTCCTATTATGCCTTAGCTTCAAATGAATCAAATCATACGGTTGGAACTATTTGTTTCTCAACTGACCTCAGTTCTTCTGAAAGTAGAAGATGAGCAGCTCTGGGTTGTTCCGAAGCAGAAGCAGTTGGTGCAGCCCTTGGGATTCCTCTCTTCCAGATAGAACGTGCTTTGTTTGCACTGTTCACACTGTGGTCCGCCAACGTTTTCCTACAACAGCAAATCCACATGTAAAATAAAATTTATAAGATAAAGTTAAATTTCAAGGTCAGTGACAGATGGATGCATGATTAGGGCTTTACTTCCTGTATTTATGCACTTGGTAGTATAGGAGGACGATGATTGAAGATGCATCTTCACACTGACACAAAGAGCTTTAAACAAATTTCCAATAAAATTTTCATTTAACGTCTACTCACAGGACCTATCAACAGCGAATAATTACGAAGGAATGTCTCAAAAGAACAATTTCAGAATGCCTTAAACGTTTTGCATTAAATTCAGTTGTATTTGATTCTTAATAGAATGCAGCATTGATCAAACACAGTATCTACTTAATAGAAACAAATCAGACTTTTACTGTAACGCAGTATTAGTATTAGTATAGGTTCTATAAGAATCTATACTAACGGTTCCAATCATACGACACCTACCTTGCAAAGACAAGCTCCACTGGACTGATCACAAATATCAGCAGTAGATCCTCTGAAGTTACAGCTGCAAGCTGTGCACCTTGGGAAGCTGTAGTAGCCAGTCACACAATGGTCACAACGTCTGCCATCTACGTTTGGTTTACACTGGCACTGACCGGAGTCAATATCACACTCCAACTCATTGTTCATAACTCCATATGGGTCACAATTGCACTCCTGAAAATAGAATTTTCTAAATTAGAACTAAAGTCTAACTCCAACTGTCTTTGTTGATAAATTGAAATAAGAGTAATTGGCCTAACTTCTGATGCTTTTGTGCATAGATCAACGGCTATCATAGTTTACAATCACAAAGGTTGTCGCAAGAAAATGCACAATCATCAAAGAGAAAATACATTTGTGACACTCACCTCACAGCCGATCAAGCGATCGTAGCCAAATGTTCTGGGAAGGCAGATGTTGCAGGTGGGTCCAGTGACTCGAGGAGGGCAGACACACTGGCCGCTCTTGGGATCACAGAGGCCACTGGGGCAGTTGCAAGGTTGGCAGTTGGGGAATCCGTAGAAACCTGTCCTACATTCTGAGCAAGTGCGGCCAATGACATCAGGACGACAGTTACACTGTCCTCCAAACTCATCACAACTGAAACTGAGGGAACCTTCACTGTTACAGTCGCAGTTGAGAGCTCCGTTGTTGTAGTCAGTAGTCAGAGAGAAGATTGAATCCTTGCAGAATCCTTGCGTCTTGGGATCCACATAGTAGCTGTTCTGCCCACATTTGGTGACAAACACACTAGCTGTGTCGACTGGCAGGATATCAAGTACATGGCTTTGGAACTGGATCTGAGGAACTGCCAGAACATAGTCCTGTAAAACAATGCAGCAACATTAGAGAAAGACATAGATATTGACTCTGTCAAATCAAGACAGAAAAGAGTACCTTATTACAACTGTTGTATGAGACAAGCAGATAGACTTATATGATAAGAACACGGCAACAAAATCTCAATATCAGGCTGAATATGCTTTAGTTTACTTACCAACCAAATTGGATGACCATGAGAGTTGTTAAAGGCGATAGCATAGTCGAATCCACTGATGTCGACAGCATTGTTAGGATTGTCATCAAACTTCACGACAGCTCTGCAGCCAGATACGCCAGGGCAGTACTTGGCATCAAATTTGCCTGAAAAGGTAGACAAATTTCATTGTATTAATGACTTACCATAATACAAATCAGGGTATGCATCATATGTAAATTTCAAGGATATCAGTCCATTAGGACACCAGTACAACAAAGGTCACATACCATGATACATTTGTCCCTCAACATCAACCGTCACATGCACTTCAAAACTAGATTGGTATGGCTGGTAATAGTGCACCACAAAGATGTATGGTCCAGGATTGATGATTGAGGCCTTGACGTTTACAGTTGGCTGAAATCATGAGAAATGAAACATTAATGATTAGCATGTGCATAGTTTTTTAAATCTAATTGGAAGTTCTGAAGCTATATTTTCGCTTTTTGTTGGATTATTTGGTTTTAACCTGAAAGAAAATGGACAGATCTACATTCTATGATCAAAGGTAAGATAAAAGAACTTTTAAGATAATAAAAAATCTCAACTCACAGTGATGCCGTCAACCTTGATGACTCGGATGTTGGTATCTATAATGTGAGGTGGAATATCAGTGGCCACTCGGTCAGCGTTGTTACCAGACTCGATGTCAGTGCGTACAGATCCTGTGGGTACCAGGAAAGTCGATTCCATGCACCTGAAAAGATACATTGACGTTTAAAAAAATGAGAAATCAGAAATACTGTTTAGTCATTTGCAGAATGAAAATTGCAGTAAATAGGATAGCTGAAAATGCCTGAAATGACATACTTTTTGTCCATACGGAGGCACTTCAGTTTAGGTGTGATAGCCTCAATGCTCCATTGCTTGTGAGGAATGGCAATGACAGAATCCTGAAAAGAAAACCACAACATTGTCAAATTTCACTGTATTTTCAATAACATTAGTGTAAGGAAAAGAAATGCAAGAATTTGGAAACATTTGGACTTTTTTGAACTCACAACAGCCAGATCGATGTCAGATCCAGAGATGGTAATAGAAACCTGAGAACCATCAAGCTCAAACATTTTGACATTGCCCTTGTTGTTCTTGATGACCTGGCGACATAGCGAACTGCAAAGAAACGAGTCAAAGAATTTGTGAGAAAATATAACCAAGAGGTAGAATTACAAAGCTAACACTCTAAAGAGTTCAATTAAATTCCTTTAGTAAGCGTCTGAAGTATGCCTCTTCTCTGCCAATCAGAAATACTAAAACCATTTTGCTATAGCAAATGGTTATTTCTGAAAGAAAACTTTGTTTACCTGTAAGGACATCCAGGTAATGAAGCCACCCCTTGGTTATTTCCTCCAGCAGAGTTGACGTCAAAGTTGATGTCCTGGTTGCGACCAGTTACGTCCGAGTGGTATTGGATCACAAAGACGTATTTGCCAGGCTCAGGAACAGCCATGCGCAAGATCAGGTTATCCTGTAAGATATATCACATTCGAGATAATTTCAATAAAGATATCGGATTCAACACAGGTAAAGTCAGATATTTATGCTGGAGATTCAGTATATTTCAATTATGGATAAACATATAGATCCATTTCTTACCTGGTCTCTGTCAAGGTAGGCCATGTCAGGAACACCAAGATCTTCAATGACAGTCATATCAGGGAAGACTTGAGTGGCGTCCTGGGATCCCCCTGTACGAGTGTAACCAGTCTCTCCTCTAATCACTGTGTAGGCAGACAGATCGACATAGACAAAGTGCTTGCAGAGTTCATCAGTAAATGGCACAGTGCAAGGCCTGTGTACCCTTTCTTGCAAGATACCGGCTTCATAATAATCTTGGGGTAACAACACAAGATAATCGACAAACAACTTCTCGGGAGATTTCAAAGAGATTGTCCAGCGGCCAGGGTTAAGGACGAAGGTGGAGATGATTCCACTTCCAGACACAGTAACGTAACGTGGCTCCGTAGAGGATTGGAAGATGACTGTACTAGTCTGTTGGACATCACTGCTCGTTTCGGGGGTGACCGTTACTTCAGCCGTGATTGGAGCATTGTTGTTGACGTATCTGAAGATGAGGCGGTACAAACTTGGTTTCCTGATGTCCACATCTACAAATACCTCTTCCTGAAAATGAGAAATAATGAATGTTTTAGATTTCCTCACCTTGAGTAAAATCTGTTACTCATTTTAAGGGCACATGCTGGTCGAAAAATTGTGAAAATATTTTAGAAAATGGAAATTCTGATTTTGACAGTTTCAATAAATACAGATGTCCAGACAACAAATGCAACTGAAATTACGCAAAAATTCCTATTATAACCCTGTAAACAACCTTGCCGATCTTACCTTTACAGTTAAAATTGTTAAGAGTTTATTTCCTTTTTTTGCCATTTTCCGAAAACTGCGAATTTTAGTGGCTTTGAGTGCTTACAAAAAATTCATCTCAAAAACCGCTGAAGGCATCATAATGAATTTTGGCATACTGCTTACTGACAAGTTCGCTTCCGCAATAAGGCTATTTTCAGAACTGTATTTTGATTAAAGGCCGAGGGACAGCGATTCAAACCTGAAAGATTGTGAAATAGCTCCATAGTCCCATGTTCGCGAACCCAGAAAAACCCTATAAAAACATATTTTTAGTCTGAAAATAGTCTTATTGCGGATCCGAATACCTAAAATTATGAAAATAAATGAGTTCTGATTATTCTGATAGCTCAGTCTTGAGATGAATTTTTTGTAAGGCAGAATACTTAAAAATATGTAAAATTCTTTGTTGCCATGGCAACCGTAACCATGGCAACTTAAAATTTCACGGAGTGTCATAATTTGGTGCCCTGAAGACCTGTGTAAAATTTCATAGCTCTAGCAGCAACAGTTTCTTCTGGACAGCATACACCCATTTTTGACCAGCCTGTGCCCTTAAGTACCACAATTCTTGAGTTCATGACAAGAAATGCATATCCAATGTCAATCACCAAATAGTCAATGTGACACCAAATGGCACTTCAACAACTTTCCATAAGGAAATTAGTTTCCTATTGTCTAAAACTGCTCTGACAGCCACATTTGGTAGAAATTCTTTTGATTCATACCTGCAGTCTTGAAAGAATAGCATATCCTCTCCATGAGAAATCAGGGAAGATATTCTTGTCAAAAGCATAGCGGACAGCTCCACCTGACTCAGTGCGTCCACTCTCCATCTCGTACATGTGTTGGTACAAGGTAGGGAAGAAATGGTTCATCAGGGGCCTGGAATTGGAAATAGGGAAAACGTCAATGTATATCTCAGAAATCATAATTGCAGTTCCTGAAATGAAAATGAACTGTGCGAAGACACTGACCTGTTACACATTCTGCCTTGTACCCTGGGTCGACAATTACACTGACCGGAGTCTTTGTTACAGATGTGGTCAAGGGCTCCTCCGTTGTCACACTCACAATCTGAAAGGTAAAAAGAAGTTTGTGATCAACAGAAAGGAAGAATTCAAATAGGACAGTAAAAATAAAGCAGAAAATCACATGTCAAACCATCAATAAGTTGGCATACCCCAATTGGTCTATGACAATCAGATCTAGGTGATAATAACAACTACAAAACTCTCAAATCACCATTAAGTTCCAGCTGGGTTCCACTAACCTTGACATCCAAACACATTGTAGTCCTGCAAATTGTAAGTGCCATCCATACACTGGTCACACTGGCGTTGTGACACAAACGGTTTGCAGACGCAATCTCCCATGTCAGTGCCACAGACACGAGAACCTCCCACTGATCCAGGTTTGTAACATCCACAATCTGAAATTGACAATTCAATGGACAATTGAATACCCATAATGACATTGCAACTTTCATGATGCCACTGAAACTTTAATCCCAACTATTTTTCTTAAGACGCCTTTTAGATATTAATTTCTAGGTGACAGTACATAGAGGATTTCTTGAATTTGAAGGGGCATGCACAGAATTATTCTAATTCATAAGTCAGGACCTCATTAGAAACAAGTGAATATTGAATGGTAACTTAACAATTTTTACTTTCCCTTCGGGACTTTAGAATTCATTTATATATCACTTTCTTGTGTAATAATTTCATACATCCAAGACATCTTACAATGATGACACCTTTTATTTGGAATCATACTCGATAATGTCTCTCTGGCATACCTTCACATCCAAGAGGGTTGTTGATGTTCAAGTTCCAGTAGCCCTGTTTGCAAGTCTCGCAATTTCTTCCTTTCACCCTGTCCTTACATTGGCAGAGTAAACCCTCGACACCAGCTCCACAGCCTCCCAAGGGATATCCAGGCACTTCCTCAGCTCCAGCTGGATTGCAATTGCACTCCTCACAGTTTGGATAGTTGTAGAAGTTAGGTCTGCACTTGTCGCAAAGTTGTCCCTCAAAAGTCGGCCGACACTGGCACTCTCCGCTAACTTGGTTGCAGGACACGGAGTAAGCTCCGTAACGGTCGCAGTTACAAGCGAGACAGTCGGGATAGCGGTAATATCCAGGGGCGCAAGTGTCGCAGGTCATTCCGTAATAGTTTGGATTACAAACACACTGGCCATTATCGTCACAGACATCCCTCAGAGATCCAGGAGACTGACAACCACATTCTGCAAAGGAATTTTCAAGTTGAATTAATTACAACAATAAAAGATTGTAGTGTAGAAGCCAACTACTTTTCACCCTCATCAATAAGTTTGGAATTTTCAGAAATGCACAGCCCAAATGGGAAGCATTGTGCGGTGGGCCGGTGGGTGCATGCTAAATTACCTGCAAGAACTCAAAATCATACTATTGGATATCTTTCCAGCCAGGTTCTTCGACCTAAATTGTTGATAAAGACACAAAATTTCAAGAGCCATCTGCGAAAGAACACTTACCTCTACATTCGGGATATCTGAAAAATCCTGGGGCGCATCGGTCACACCTAGGTCCTCCAAAACCTGGTTTGCATACACATTGTCCTGTGCCCTGGTCGCAGACTTCTGGGGCAGTGCCAGTGGGGTCGCAGTCACACACTGCAAGAGTGAAACGTAATTAAGTAAAGGCATGAAACAAAGTTCTCACAAGAATTCAAATAGAACGCTGGTGTTGATGTCGCATTAAAAAGTCAGGAATCTTAGGCCTCTAGCCTACTCCAATCGAATATCAAAATGTACAAGGGAAAATATATACTCACATTGACAAGTGGGATATCGGTAGTAACCATTAGCACATTCACGACAGTCCCGTCCTCCATAATTGTTGCTGCAGCGACATTGGCCATCACTGGGATCGCAATAAGGACTGAGGGAGCCATAGCTGTCACAGGTACAAGCTGGAAAAGAAATTAAAACAATCATGTAACAAGTCTTCTAGTATGCATTAAAGATTAGGGAGCTAACCTGCCTGGAAGCTCACAACGAAGACAACATCAGAAAATATCAGTAGATTTCTCTGCAAGTCAGTACTCACCTTGACAATCTGGGAATCCGTAAAAGCCAGCAGCGCAACGATCACAGTTGTTGCTTGCGTAGTTTGGTTTGCAGGGGCACTGCCCTCCGCCAACTTCACACACTTCTCCAGCTGTGCCATTAACATTGCAAGTGCAAGGAACACAAACTGGGTAGCCAAAGTATCCAGCGTTACACCTGTCGCAGTTTTCTCCAGTGTATTCAGGACGGCAAAGACAACGTCCGGTTGTCTCCTCACATTCTCCTGTAGAATACGTCAAGTCACATCGACATCCTGAAAAATAATAAATAGTTTAAATTTTTTGTTCTATATATTCATGACAAGATTTCAGCCAATCAAGAATTTCTTCTGCATTGTAGAAGACCTGGGACAGAAAAAAATATGTTAAAATCTATAAGTTGACTACAACTCAAATTTAACATGGTTTCATTGCCCTAGATACAAAGAAATTTTAATAAACCAGGAAAAATTACTTAAAACATAATTAATGTAACATGGATGCCTGCATAGGAGTGAGAATACAAACTCAAAATTCCATAATTCCTGAAGTTTGAGCAACATCTGAAGAAGTGAGTCAACAGGTTTTATGCATCAAACCAAAATTGAGTTTCCTAAACTTCAAAGTACTACTATGATGAATAAAGGCCATACTTACTCTGACAGGCATAGGGGGAGTCAATTGGAACATTTTGAGCCCTGAAGAAGCCAGGTTCGCACTTTTCACAATTGATGCCAGCCGTATTGTGTTGGCAGTTCTGGCAGACGCCTCCTCCTTCGTACTTTCCATTAATGTCAAGTGACTGCCTCTTGGCTGCCACATCCTCATCATAGACACACTCCGTGGAATGGCCATGACAGTTACATGCTGGAAATATAAAATATAAATGTTTAACTTATTGA
Source organism: Platynereis dumerilii (assembly GCA_026936325.1). NCBI lineage: Eukaryota > Metazoa > Annelida > Polychaeta > Phyllodocida > Nereididae > Platynereis > Platynereis dumerilii. Next base: position 85,123,118 of record JAPTHN010000001.1, on the reverse strand, counting down.
CAATTGGGACGCAGAGTCACAAGACAAAAATCACATCCATGATCCAGAAAATTCTGACTATTTCTATACATTTTTTAAGTATCCAACTCCAAGAAGTGCATTATGAAACCAAAGTGCCGTATCATACTTTAAAAGACTTATAACAGATTATCTCACAGTTTGCCGATCATTTAAAGCAATCACAACTTCATAAAACATGTAAGAAAGCAATTGCTTACGTTCGCAGGAATTTATGTCATCCACCGTAGCAGGCTTCCAAGGTTTCTGAACGAAGCCATCACAACATCTCTCGCACTGGGAGCCGCAAGTATTGTGCTGACAGCGACAGAGAAGTTTGAAGGGGTCAGTCGGGTCCGTGAGATCACAATTGCCAGCATGACCATTGCACACACATCTGCCTCCTAGGGAAATGTCCTTGATACTGTAGAAGTACTGAAAGGAAAGAGAAAGCAGTCAGACATTTGTAGCAAGATGAGCCTCATCAGACGATAACTTGGCACAAAATGATGTGATATGCATTGGATATTGCACTTATCAGAGAAGAATCCAGGATTTTCCATCATAAAAGGGCTGCAGAAATAACTAGCATTGGACAACATTATTGTAGCAGCACAATAATTCTTTTCTAAAGAAGCATGATAAATAATTTACCATTGAAAGACTGGAACTAGGGACACCTGCAAACATTATGGGACAGACACCTCAGAATGAGATGTGCTTTTCAAGACCCAAGCTGAATATGGACCCAACTGATAGATATAGTGCAACTAATAAGGACCTCAATTCTATACAGTGGCCCTGAGCCGATAGTTGTGGTTCACAATCACAGATCAATGGAAAGGAAATATAATCTATCACAACAATGACAAATATACAATGCCTGTTGAGATGATTATTGAAAGTAAGACTGACAAGGTATTCCCAGGACACTCTTGAGTCAAAGAGTTAAGGACAACCTGGACATTGACAACTGGCAAGAGCCTATTTCAAGAATATTAGATCAGTTTAATATCCAACAAGTTGCTAATACTTCAACCCCAAATTATATAAAGGTAAAATTATGCCAAAACCATACCAGGAATGTTGCTTGATCTTTCAACTACAACAAAACCACAAGAGACTAGAAAAGCTACCCTCATGTAGTAAGTTTATAACTTGTTTTTCATACCTGCTACATGACCTTGAATTAAATTTTTCATATTATTTACACAACGAAAGAACTAAATCAAAACTAAAAGGCTGAAGTAATGCCAAGGATAGGTATGAAGTACTAAATTATCCTCAAGTTGAATTTTAAGTAATATTTATATGCAGGTAACTGTGCATCGTGTTGCTCCAACAAAAATATCAGGTCTACATTGAGCAAGAAATTCCCATGATAACTATATAGCACCTTTGATAACTAGATACCAAAGTAAAGGAATGAAAGGCAACAATATAGAGGGGTGTTGTTACAGGGCAAACTGCATCTGGGACACACATTGTAAAGCTCAAGTCAAGGGGGTGTGAAAAGTTAATAGGTCAGTTGTCATTCCCCAGGGGCTTGGGCACAGTTCTACTTAAAATTTACACAGCAGAAATTCAGAATAGAGTGGGTCAGTTCTTAGAGAATTCACTGCCGTGATCTATGGAAGTGTGTATATTATGTGCAGAAATTCATAGCATACCAACATGTCTTCACCTACTCTCTAAGAATTCAGGAAGATATGCCTTTCCAAATATGTCAAATTCACATTGAGATTCTCCATGGTTTTGCCAGATGATATTCAAGAATTTTACATAAAAAGAAACATTAAATAATAGCTTTAAATACTGATCGCAATAACAACTTTTTAAAAAACTGCACAAAAAATCCGGATTATCAAGAAGTGACCTCCAAGATCTTTTGAGACAAAACTGACAAGATAGGACAATAGAAAGAAACAGAAATATACAAAGAATTTTACATATATAACCAGATCTGTAAGACAATTCTCATGAAAAACATAATAGCATTCTATTCTGTACTTTTTATGCTTCTGTTAGTGTCATGTTCAGGGTGCTGAGTTGCTGCTGACATTGGTGGGCCACATTTGAAACATTTTGGCAGAACGGACCTTTTTTCCAGCTGTTCATTTATTTGTCTGTTGAATTGACACCAGACAACAATTTTCTGTCACATTTTCACAGAGCAACATTTGTATAAAACTCACAAGCTGAATGAAACTGAGTCTGGCTGTTGGTGTGTTTCATACATTGATATCAAATTGTTTACTGTGGAAGAGTGTATGATTACAGCCAGCCATTGTATGTGGCACACGGACTACAAAAAAGAGATGAAGGGACATTGTGTGGTGAAAAAAGGGCACAACAAAAAGGAACAAGAGTTTCATTGATGGAGACGTGAAAATTGACCTCGCAAAAGACCACCAAGTCACGATAGCCCAGTTAACCTCTGTGGGCTCAGTGCCCCGTATCAAGTGTTGCCAAGTTATCCAAATGTGAGGCAAGAGCATTTACCAAATTTGTTTGAACATAGATGTCATATAACTTTTATAAGATCCAAGCTGATTCCAGCACACACACATGTGACTTTCTTGACAAAATCGAAGACTTATAAAGTACAAGGTCCTTCAAAAATTGATACACAAGAACAACATGCATGATTTTTGTTTCATAATTCCAAAGACCCTATTTGCAGACTATAGCTCCGTTATCATTCAATTGAAGACTTATAATACCCTAGCTGTTGTAGTTATTCGACTTTCTACAGGAAAAATATGTAAATTTTATAATTATGAAAAATACAGCAACTGATCCCTTCTGCCCATTTATCAATAACCAATTTCTAGGAGATGCAATAACCAGGACTTTCTAATGACAATGCCCTCAGGTATTTTCATGGGATGTCCACCAATGGGTAACCTCAATCCAAGCAAATATGGTAAATATGGCAAGACAGCAAGACCAGTGTGCCATGCATGGAATCACTCTTGCATTTCACAGCCTGCTCTTGTCACTCAGCCCCACAAGAGTCATGGGTCAGGTTTTTGCCCCATACATTTGCTATTTGCCAGCAAAGCTAATCTTATGTATTCTTCAAAGTAAAATGTTATTCACATGACCCACCTGTTTAAACAGCTTTTGTACTGTGGGTTTATTGGCCACTTACAGGGCTTTGAAGTCAGATGCAGATAAAAAAGCAGCAGTGACTAAAGCTGACTATCTCAAAAACCCAAGCAATTAGTGGGTGAAATGCCATTAGCTTTTAACAAGCAAAACCACAAAGCTAAAATTGCTAAACATATACATAAAGCTATAGATATTAATTCTGTTGCATTATAGAGTCCTCATTAACTTCTTACACAAGGCAATTTTCACCTCTGACAAGTATTTTTTTGCACCTCATTGGCAGTTTGTTAAAACAATTTCCTCAAATTCTAAAGATATATTAAACACTTAATTATGATAAAATAGTTAAAATATTGTATGGGGATGGTGCTTCGAGTTCACCTCTCTATTTCTGAGCAGTCAAAGATTACAACAACAGGACTGTAATGCATATACTGTATATATGTACAGGGCAGAAGGGGTGAGCAGGCTGAGGTAACACGACTCCAGGTATAAAGTATCAGGAAATACTTCTTATATAATCCCATTTCATGTTACATAGGGCAGGAATTCTGTGTTATCAGCTTCACGCAGATGTAAAAGACATCTAGTGCAATAAAATGCCCCATGCTATGAAGTCAAAAGAGTTATCCTGACTTGTGTGCTATATTTGTACTATGCTGCACTTCATGAATGTGGATAGAATGCTTTCAATGTGAACATATTCTAGATAAGCATGGCTGCCTGGAGTATAGTAGAAGATAAGCTAAATACACTAGAATAAGAGTCTTTATAAGAGCTCTCAAGTCTGAGTGTCTTAAACATACAGTGCCATAGATTACAACAAGAAGTATGTCAACAATCCAACACAAGATGTGGAGGTATTCTGAGGTGGACTTGACTCAACACAACTACAAACCCTCAGACTGTAGTCACATATACTAGACTGAGAATTAGAAGTTCTGTCCAGGACTGTCCCTAATAGGAGTCACAACTACAACAAGATTCAAGCTGCCTTTTTTCTCTGTGGGTCTTCATTCCAGCCCAGTCTTCCGGGGTATCTTAAGTTAGGTAATTGTATATATATATGCAGAAAAAGTTTTAAATAGAAGCCTGCCCATAACAGACATCCTGACAGTTGATAATGAATTTTTTTAAACCACAATATGAAGGATTAAAGGTTAGTCTCCAAAAGACCCACATTGTTCACATGTTATTACACATTCATAATGGAGATCACCAAAAAAATTGAATAAATATTGGGGGCGGTAAACTTTTATTTGGACAAAAATCACCATCAAAACTTCAGAAGACAATTCACAGCAATATAGTCTATGCTATATTAGACTCAGTCGGAGTCAACGACTGTCAGATGTAGAGTTAAAAGCTTGAAGACAACACCCCCTTTCCCCAAGGGACTTACATATATACACACGCCCCCTTCTAAATAGGTTAATCTGTTAAACAGTGAAGTGCTGCCATAGCAACCAGTGACCCAGATAAGACCTCATTGGTCATTTATCACATCACCATGGAAACCTGAGTCGTGACTGGGGGAGGAAACCATTCACATACCTCCCCTCATCCAGAATCCCTGCACCCCAAAAGCCAAGGGACCCCACCAGGCCCATACAATGAATCTCCTCAAGTGCTTCTTTCCCAAAAAGCCAAAATTGCATCATATATTCACTTCAATAAATGGTGCCAAGCTACATGTAAATGTTCTCAAAACCAGAGAAAAACATAGGAGATTAAAATCATTCTTAACTTCAGGAAATGGGCTAGTTAACTTCCACTTCTATAGTGAGGACCTCTAACCAAGTAAATATGGTAGTTTGAAGGGCCTTTTCTCACAACCCTTTTCTCCTGCACATGTACACCCTTCAGGTGACCCCCTGCAGATAATAGCCAGGGCACCAGACAGCCCCCTGGCACTTGAAATGAACTCATTAGTGCACTTAGTACAACCTCTAATCTATATCCCTTGGTATGTGGAGATAAGCACACTATGGTGTAGTATGGTCCATGGTTTCCTATTTCATTTCCCTGACACAGAATTTAGAAACACAATGGACACTAATGAACGAATAGCTATTAAAGAAATACCAAGTTATACAGTAAGGATTATTTCAGAAAACTTCCCAAGGTTCCATGTTACAAAGCAGATATTCACAAAGCAAAAAAAAATCCAAACAAATAGTCAGGGAACGGAAAACTCAGCAAAGATCGAAAAATCAACCCAAAATCCAAGGTTCTTTAGGACAGCAACAGGAGCAGCCAAAGGCAAGCGAACGCCAATTTAACTTCAAGGCAGAACACACATAAGTTCTATATTTCTACTGCTGTTATCCTTTCATACCTAGTCAAGTTCATATTGTGCCAAGTCACTATTCAATAACAACTTGAGAGTTTCAATATTGATCAGAGGGGCAGTGTTTAACTGCAGTGGGGCAAATCTATCCCAAGTCCTTATTCATGAGGAGGCATCGTGTTCAGGGGATTATACATGGTCCAGGGGTCAAAAGTTGAGGGGTCCTGTGTACATGTTCATGTTTGGGGAATACATCTGCATCATATCAGCATACTGTCATTTCAGTACTTCAGTATACTTAGTACTACTTACTTCTAATATATTATACCACAAAGAGAATGTTTAGAAAATCATACATCAGCATTGGCCATGCATCAGCATGGTTGGTCCATCACTGTGATGATCATTAAATGAGAATCGGAACAAAAGCCAGGTAGAAAAGGCGGTGAAAGCACAGTGAAGTTTCGAGGAAATAAACTTGAAATAGTTTGACCAACTTGTACCACAGATTCTTCATTTACAATACCATTATTTTCTTAACAATGTTGACATATTCTCAATGCATCCAACTCAAGGTAGCCCTCAAGTCTTGCCATACATCTCAGCAGTAGTTCTTTCCGCAGCCTTTCTCAATAGTTAGGGCGAGTCAGCTTGACAATGCAAGAAGGGTTCAGAACGGAACTTACAAGACATTCTAAGACATTCCAAGATGGTCGGTAACTGGTACAGTAACTAAACAGTAACTGGTACAGTGGTAGGACAACAACAGGGAACAGGAATTCATAAAACGCCAAAATATACACCTTACACTTTGCTTACACCAAGAATGAAGTTGCTTCAAGCCTCGAAAAACTAACTGCATATACTGTTACAGAACAAGTTCAGTCTTTGACTATAGGTCTGCCAAATGCCAGATTCCAAGATAAGCTATCTGGCTCACTATTCTGTTGGCCCTCTCACTCTGTCTCACCGCCCTAAGGTAAACAGTTTACACTTGCTGGGGTTATGACCAGAGTTGGTTGGCAACTTGGCATCTAGCCATGGCCCTGAGGATCACTCTATGAAGAACAATGTGTCAGCCAATTTCATAGACACTTTAAGTTCAGCAATCAAATTTACAACTTTTGTTACATATCTACAACTATGCTTTTAAACGAAGTTCGCTGTTCATATCTCAGGTGACTAGAAGTTATGACTTCAATATCTTTTTGGTTTAGAATATTCAGAATTTCAGATGACTTTTGAGTACGTAGCAAAATACAAAGCAGGGAAAAAACTTAATCCTAATACTTTGCTTAAAATGACACACTTCACATTTCTCGAAAAACAAAAGCTTAAATGCAACTTATTGTCATATTGAAATATTGTAAATATTAATGCATTTTTAAACACCACCCCCTTGATTAAACAGAGGTGACACTAAAGTCATTCTTCTGTCATATTTCACACAATGGTCAAGACAGCATGACACATACTTCATGTAATAGGGGCAACAATATACCAGGCTTAATGGCATTGTGACACCTATTCAATTACCAGGGACATTATTGAACTTAAAGAAATAATACAATAATTGTAATTAACACAATTTTTCATGACAGCTGAGCATGCTGAAGGAAATGCCCCATTAAAACACCAACAAGTTTTGTTATCAAAGTGCTCCTTATACATTACAACATATGAACATCGACCCATGACAGTGATAATGACCCTATAAAGCAATGCATGAATGAGTATGCTAACCCATCCCCACATTATGTTCACACAATGTTCACTCAATGTTTATCATTGTCACCCCCAGGACACCCTTCCTAGCACCCTTATAATTTGCATAGTATTGTCCTACTCTTAGCACTCCACAACATATAATATGATATATTCATAGTTCATGTGTAAACAGACTGCCTGCATTATCATATATCCACTTATGGCTTAAAACAAACTCACATCAAAGAAATTTAAGCACTATCCTAACATGTTGTTGAAAACTTGAAACTGCTATTCAAACATTACTTACAACACAAAGAGCCACAAGTGTGCTTTTGTACTAAATTCTAAGATTCCTTAGTGATGTCAAAGAAGAAAGACTAACAATCAATTACTACACATTAAACATTAGACATATATTGACTTTGCAGTAACATTGTGTACATAGAACTCAAGCAAACAATACATTCTACACCAAGAAGACTATGTGGTACTACACACACAATGTTAACAGCAGCACACAAGATACATGATACATCAAAGTATACATGTACAGTATGTCTAATGTGCATGTATACATAATACATGCACATAGTACTACATAAATGTGTATAGAATGAAGCATACATCAAGATCAGAATTTATATCTGAAGCTTCTTCATAATAACTGTCACCTTATAACACATGAAAGAGGTATTAAAGCATGAAACCACTACATCAAAGATTAACTGTTGTCGAATATATATAGATAATCTTAAGACAATTAAGTTTAATCACAAGTCTAGACAATAGTGAACTGCAAATCTGTAATCCTATCCCAAAGACCTTTTGAGTAATCTGCGGAAGTGCAGGTGATCCTGACCTTTACTGTGTCTCAAATTGCTAGTATTAATTGGTGATGTTTTCAAGTACAAGGCATATTTGAGAGAAATATTTCTTAATCTTCTGTAGGTTTACTAAACTTCATTGAAAGCCATCTACATCAAGATTTTATCTGTCATTTATAAACCTGATAGATCTGACATTTGTCACTAATCTTACTCAGACTGTGAGGGTGGCCGACAAAGCCGGTTGTCTTGTAAATATCGAGGACTTTTCAAGAAATTGTCTTGCAAGCTTCTGAGTCAATAAAATGTTCGTCTTGTATCAGTAAGCTTTTGAAGAACTAAAAAAGATTTTTGAAAGCTTCCAAGGCATTAAAAATAATTTTTAAACTTCTGTTGTGCACCATCTTCGCCATAACTATCCTCCTGGACTACAGGAAGAGGGAGAATTTTAAGATAATTTCTCCTTACCCTTCTGGTGACAGTAGGATCCTGCCTAGCAACAGCCATGAGATGGCCAAGCAAGGTCTTCGTCCTCAACAGCCTCAGTCTCACATTGGTGGCTCTTGTCCATTCCTGGAGGGTGTTGGCGTAAGAGAAGTTGTTGGCACTGGGACGGTTGTTGACAAGGGATACAACAATCTGGAAATAAATTTTGCAAATCAGACGGGATTTTTTACATGTTAAGTTACAAATATATTAAAGTCACTCGCAGCAACCAAGTTTATCAATATTTTAGTATGATACCTTTGAAAAGAATATGTAGTAGGCCTACGCAGTATTATGTGTTCACCAAGATATAATGATTCATATTAATATTGTTGACATTTTAACAACAAGATGGCCTGACACAACGGCAGCCTGGGACTGCTGATTTCCTGTTTAGACAGAAGTTACTTTGAGATGAATGGACAATTATCTAATAAAGTCAAAAGAGATTATAAGCCTATAAAGAACAATAACCCACCTCTCCACCTTCCAAAGGTACAACTTTTGAGAAGTGAGTGGTGCAAAGAACAGAGTCATCCCGAGTGATTGAAGTCTCAAATTCATCTCCGAAGAAGGCTTGGCAGTCGCTTAGGGTGTCCGCAAAATATTGCCAGGGCTTCCAGGTCTGTCCGTAATCTGTGGATCTCTCCAGGGCAAAGACTCCAGGGCGGGGAGAGTTGGCCATCTTGATGAACACATAGGCAACGTGGAATTCCTAAAATAAAAGCAAGACGTCATTAGTATAATGTACTGGAGTTAACAAATAAATCCAAGCGCTAGTGAGCAGTTTACTGGAATTAGTGCAATATAAATGCCTATTATTATCATTCTATCATTAATCCAAACTTTAATAATTGTATGAGCTGCTCTCCTGACCTACTAACTAGGCCTAGAGGGCTGCAATAACCATTTCCATCTATCTATCCATATACCTAAAACTGTCCTATCCATCTACCTATCAATGTTTATGCACAGCATGCAGAAGTTTCAAGAGTGAGGGAAAATTGTAAAATTTATGTTTAATTTAGATCGGTAGCCTAATCGCTTATGCATGGTAGATCCATCTTGACGAGGAACATGAGTACATCTTTAAGTTTCTGAATCTATCAATTCTCTCAGTCTCATGGTAAGGGCAGAAAGGGTTGCTCATATCTATTTAGCAATTTCTTATTGCGGGGCCTATCGCTGGGCAGGTCAAAGGTCCCACATATGGAGAAAACATGTGCCATGTTCTGGACTTACTGGGATTAACCTCTTCCCTACCTCATCAATCAGGAATGTCTTTCCTTTCTTATATACATTGAGTTGAGTATCCCCTAACAATTAGGTAACAAACTACCGGTATTTCATATTTAAAATGGCTATGTTTTGAAATTCTATAGAACACTAACTTAAATTCATGAAGTCATAGATTCTGAAGTACTGTGGCAGTCTGCCAAATTTCGATCTCAAAACTCTTCAACCTTGTTACTTTCAACATTCCAGAAGGAGCTTGAGCTGACTAGTAAATTGCCAGAAAACAATATTTTAGTCAATCAAAGTTCCCCAATTTCAAGACCGCGAAAGGTCAGGTCTATTACCTGAATTTACCTCAGACACAACACAGAATATTTTAGGAGGAGGGTTGGAACTTCAACATAGAAGTACAGCAGGTTCTCATTTAACGCCAAACGACAGGAAATAACTTGGCCAGCTGCGATCTTTTAGCTCATGACCTTCGACTTTTCAATTTGCAGCTGATAAATCGATCAGCACAAACTTAACACTGTAATACATACAAGTGAATGATCCTCAGATTAAGTCAAGTTAATCTAAACATTCTGAAAGCTACCAGATTCCAAGAAAAGGTCATCAGTACTGACAGTAGACATCACATCTATGATACTATCAGATAATGAAGCTGCTGGAGCAGTGACGGCATGACCTATTCAATCTTATGGCAGGGTAGAGACATACCGAAGATTTACCAGTACCACAGAAAGTTCCATCAGACAGAAATATGTGGGAGAGTGGGAGTAGACAAAGTTATTCCCAAACTACTTTCTGAGAGGAATTTAGTCTATCACGTTTTACCAAGAAGCAAAGAAGAGAATTCCACTCAAAAAGAGAGATAAACAAATATTTTTGGGAGGATGCTGGCTCAATAAAATTCTCTTTCATAAAACACATCGAACAACAGCTACAACTATTTACAACAGTCTGCTCAACCAGAGCTAGGCCTTTGTCATAGTTCTTCACTAGTTTCAGATAGTCTTTCTACAATTTATAAGCAGAGGATTCGAATATTCTGCCCTATTTTAAGAACTACCAGAATCTTCTCTTAAGCTTGCGGATAAAACTTTTAGGCCAATTTCAAGAAAGTAATTCCACACATGTATGTCTTCTTCAAGGACTAACGCAATTTTCATCTATTCAAAAAACTTAGTATTGTATTGTATTGTATATACTTTCAGTCACTATTGTGATTACTTCTGACAAACACTATAAAATGTGTACATTACTTTATGGTACAAATAATACAATTCCCCAACTTGGCCTGAGGCTGTCTGGTTTATATGGTCTGACCTTGTACACATCTAAGTCAGCGCAGTCAGCCAAAATGTCAATATGGTTATTATCACCTTTAATCAACATTATAGAATCAACAGATGCTCCCCTGTGGGGGAATGATGTCCAGCTGTAGGAGGAGAACTGTGCAAGTTGCAGCAGCTGGCACCCATCTCAGAATACATCACCAACAATCTGGGAAGAGATTGTATTGGTAACTACCATATTTACTTGATCATAGAAAGTATAGTTCACTAACTTCACTTTATGAGACAGGAAAGTCCTTGGCAAGTGCATTTTAAACTCTTTTAATCTAAGAGAAGGAGTTAGCCTGTTATTTGAGGCCACGGAAGGCTAAGACTTTTTGAGGTCTAAAATACTACGTTCTCTCTTTGGATGATTTTAATTAACCTTATTAACAAGTAAATTTAGGAAAATATGTCAACTTGTACTGGGGAAATGGATTCTTTTACTCCAGGGAAATCTTGTAAGTTCACAAAGTTTGGCCTTCGTTCCAGTAGAGACATATACTTATGTTTTATAAATAATTTTGCAAATGGGCCTGAAGGCTCACATTCTCAACTTGAGAGGGTAAGGTACCTCACCAGTGCTTACTTTGACCATTTTGCACCTAACTTTGTGAGTCGTGAGCAGGGTTGGGCGAGATGAGATTGCATCACTAAATAGTACAGTAACTGAGAGCTACCACCACTATATCTCAGTAGGAAAGTCAGGACAGCACATGTGCACACATCTGTACAGTCTGTACCACAGGGAGAGGCGTGTTTGGAGAGGCAGCCTGCAAAGAGAGGTTAGCAGGGAGAGGCAAGCCACGAGTGCACCTGGTGATACAAGTACTAACACATTTCCTGTGGTATTGCCGCCCCACAGGAACTTCTAGGAATCAAGCGGAATAACAACCGCTTCCTGGGGAAATAACTTAGGATCTAAATAACTGCGCAACATCAGTAGCTGTCAGATATTAAAAGAACTGATGCAGCAACTCAAGATGGGTCTGTCCATCTATCATGGTATTGACACAACAACTATTATTCAGCTGACAAAAATTATGTCTTAAATACACTAATACAGGGGCTTTAAAATACTCTCAAACTTCAAATTAAATTTAATTGTTTTTAAGATGGATAATTGTTTTTAAGATGGATGTATAGTATACCAGGCCCTACAGTTGGAAATTGTTATAACTTTGTTATGGTAAATTTTATTTACACAAATACATTTCTTAGACATGATTGAATGTCTAAACACATTTATCTCTGTTTATATCTTTGACCAAATGGATGAAACTGATAACCAGTGCACTCTCTGACCCTGGATCTATATCTGGGGTTGGATGAAATTTATCAACCAGACATATCTCATCTTTTCTTAAACAAAAACTCAAGCTATTTACCTATGAATTCATGGCTCATGACCTTCCGATCCAGTGGCATTGCATTAAGTCTTTTTTTTTCACTGTCTTTTTTCATTGCTTACTTCAATTATACTGGTAATAGAGATACTGGCCAAAATCATAACATCATAAATTTTATGACATAAAAGAACAAATCATCAGTTCTATGATTTTAACAAACATTCTAATTATAACGTACATCCTCATTATCTCATAGATAACAACTATACTAAACTAACACACATGACATATTATCCATCATTATCTTTAAAAAACTTTTTTCTTTTTCAGGATACAAAAAAAAAGAGTAAGCATTTGCTATATCTTATGCCAACATTTCGGATTGTTAAAATCATTGTGTCATTTAGCAGTTATAGCAGACTTGAATATATTGGATAGTTAGCACACAAAAACAATACCAAGAAGAAGTGACCAAAAATAAATTTGCAATTCTTTTAAATAAATTGTTTCATTATAGGCCTAAACAGTGGGGGACATAACCAATTGGACATCTCAGTAGCCAAATTTTCCAATTTGAATACTTTTCCTGAAAACTCAAAAAGTCTGTGCTTTCTTGAATCTAAGGTTAGAACAGATATATATACCTTTGAGAGTATCAGAATTTTGGTGCTAGGTGTTCAAAATAGAAAATTTGACAGGATGCAAAGTATTTTTACAAGTACTTCCCACACTGAAGACATGGCAACTGACAAGTGTCATAGACCTTTAATAAGGTCATCGCATAAAGGGCAATTGTAGTTTTGCAATAAATTGTAAGAACAAACTCTTAGGTAAAGTATATCATATACAACAGAGATACCAATTTAACATTGACTTGCAGATGTTATACATAATCACAGAAAATGAAAGTGACAGCTGGACCTTTTTATGCAGTTACATAACATACACATAATCTTTACAATATGTTGCAAAAAAGTAACAAACTTGAGAAGTATAATTTCTACAATACACATTGTGACATACCTGTCCAAGATTGATAGTAAGGTTGACTCTGTTGAAGTCCAGGCCCCTGGACAAGGGGGGACTCTGCCACCAAGTTTCTCTTCCATCAAGGGCCTGGCCAGGAGGGTGATTCTGGTCATTGGTGTTAGGATTGCAGAAATCACAAAGCTGTCCCTGGATAACTTCATAATTTCCAAGGCCCTGGTCATCTCCTCTGCCTCCAGTCCCAGCCAAGTCAGCACCCGTCAATTTACAAAACAATTCAGGCTCAGTTACAGCCTGTCCACATGTTGCAGTAGCTTCAATTCGTTTCCCAACAGCTAAATTAAAGTATGGCGGTGTCAAAACTTGTGCAATGCAACCTTGCAATGTTATAAAAGTCCATAATATTAGCAGTAGGGGAGCACAGTGTTGCCCCTCCGCCATGTTTGCAAGTTCTGAAAAGTTGCCCCAAACTTTTGGGCGAGTCCAAGTTGGCAATCTACTTAGCTAGTTGGCTCCCCACTAGATTTAAGTCCAAGATAAGAACTAATGGCCCGGACCAATCACAATGGACGGATATTGCATAATTACATGACTTACACATAAGTATGAGAGGTAAGTCCTCAACAATACCCAAATAATAAGCCATTAACAATACAAGCTACCACCCCTACTCAAAACTTTTTGGACTCTTCCAAACAAGTGCCCTTTTGAGTTGAGCGCAAGATGCAGAAAGGACCCCCACAGCTTCCCACTGCACAGGGTGCGTTATGACCCCATGCTGATAAGGCATTTGATAATTACATAGACAGAATTAATTAACTGAAAACTATCAAGAAGGTTTGGATGTCGCCAGCGACTCAGTGGCCAAGAAATAGCAAGAAAAAAAGACCTTTTTAAAGAAACTATCCCAGGGCTTCTCAATTAGCACATTTGAAGAGTTTAAGCTCTAGAGCATACAGAGTTCAGTTCCACGAAAGTACTTATTAATTATGCCAGATCTCAATGCCTACATTGGTCATTCTCCTGAAAAAGTGAACAATACTGTCTGTACTGACTGAGAACAGTCTGCCATTCAAGCAGGTGAGCTAGCGAGGCTGCCGACTGACGAAATTCAAGTGGAATTGGGTATCGAATTGGCTTCTAGGTCAGTGGGACTGTTGCCCATAGGGTCCGCACTGCTGCCTATCAGGTCTGCGCCCAGCAGGACTCAGCAGAACTGTGTTGGGCTTCTCAGAATTTCATGTATGCGAGGACGTGAAATAGAACACCCAAAGTGAAATGATGCAGCCTGCTCACTAACGCTCGCAACTAAAGCAGGCTACTGTAGTGTAGCCTGCTGTAGCCTGCTGTCTAGCTCTGTCTGTATATATTGAGATTCAACTGACTCTTTTAGAGTTGATAAAGGAATCCAACACCTGGGGGAATGACTCTTTTAGACTCTCAAATTCATTTGGTAATTTCTTTTTTTCAAGTGACCTATATTTTCCAATACACCAATGCGATGTTACTGTGAAATAATTTATTGCCTAGGAAAACTCTCAAGGCCCCCTGATAATTAAATGGTCGCCCCTAAGACTTTATTTCCCATTTTTTAACATGAAAGATAATATTTCATGATCTTACAATGAGCATCCAAAGTACTGTCCCTGAAAGAAAACTCAACATTGTTCCTTTTGTGATTTTGCCACTGTACACCATGCACTGACTTGAATGAATCATCAAATATATTTCCACCATACCCTTGAATTTGTATATATTATGTTTTTTTTTTATAATCATAGACCACCTCATAGTGAACATAAATGTATTTGATCAACCAATCTCTCTCTCTTCCTTACTTGCTATAACCTATTTTCTTACTTTCTTAATCACCATCATATATCATTACAACCATATATCATAGTTTTCTGATTATTCACTCGTATATTTTGAATATATTATATTATTTCTTCTACCTTGCTATAATCTATATTATTATATTGTCTAGCTAAGTGTAATTTTCTTTTTTTTCTTTTGTTTCTTCTTCTTTTTATTGTATTTATTTATCTTTATGTTTGCTTCAAATAACATTCTTTCCTAATATACCATAATGACATACTCTTAAACTCTTTTAACTTATAGCCTGCTTCTATAATTATTTGTACTTGTATATGTATTTGCATTTGGTTAAATTCTTGACTTTGACAATCTCATATTGGTAAAGGCACATATAATTTTGTAATTATCTGCCTACCATTTTTTAAAAACTAATGCAATATCAATAGATTATCACCTAATGTACTAATAATGGTCAATAAACTTGAAACTTGAAACTTGAAACTTGAATAAGGAGCAGACAGGTCTCCTGGGCAGAAATCATGTCAAACTAAGCTGACAAAACATCAAATATTCAGAAAGATCAATCATTACATTGATATTCGATCAATACTTATACTATCTATCTATCGATCTATAAATATATCTGATCATTAATGTGAAGTTAATTAATTTCGTTATAATCATAGATAGTTTTAATGCATTAAACTCAACAATGTGCACTATTGTTACCAACAGCTCTTCTGGTAGCAGGGTTGATGGCTGACTGAAAACAGTCTGCCATTCAAGCAGGTGAGCTAGCGAGCTGCCGACTGACGAAATTCAAGTCGAATTGGGTATCCAATTGGCTTCTAGGTCAGTGTGACTGTTGCCCCTAAGGTCCGCGTCGCTGCTTATCAGGTCCACGCCCAGCAGGACTCAGCAGATCTGTGTTGGGCTTCTCAGAATTTCATGTATGCGAGGACGTGAAATAGAACACCCCAAGTGAATAGTGTTGTAGCCTGCTCGCTAAAGGCTCGCAAATAAAGGAGGCTATTCCAACCTGGGTTGATGGTTGGTTACAAGGTTGAAAATTATCAATGATATCGACTTCATCCAAAATTTCGAAACCTGAACAATGCTGAAGGACCACTTGTCATGAGGGAGGCTTAAAACTTTCATCCCTCTGATGATGCATTGTTCACTTTTCTGGAGAATGACCCACATGTAGTAACACCTTTTTCCTGATATTTCTACAAGTCAATTTTTAGTTGCAAAGCTCTACTTTTAAAGAAAAAAAGGTTTGCGAAAGACTAGCTTAAGATTTTTGACATCACCTTTGAACTACTGGAGCATGTAATACTATTGACTTTTATTCCAATAAAATTGTCCATTTCCCTTCTTAAGTAGCGGGAGGGTCGGTATAGTGGTAGCGTGCTGGGCTGCCAATTGCTGTGTCCAGAATTCGACTCCAGCTCTTGCCGGGTCACCTCGGCCTATGTTGGATGGATCACCCTTCGCCTCATTGCAGTGTCCTCCCCCCTCACCTAATTAGCCTACCAAGTGCATAAATACAGGATGTGAAGTCCCAATCATCCATCCATCACCAGCTGAGCTTGTGCTTATGTTCATAGCACACATGACTTGATGAACATGAGCTGAGCTGAGGGCCTCAAAGCCATAATACAAAACACTAGGTGTCGACATCTGGTGAGAAACTAGGATGAACCATTCTATTCACAACTGTGCTATTTTAAAGACTTCATGAAGGCATAAAGTCATAAGCCTCTCCAATATCCACTCTGAGAATCAATTCTCTGCAATTCAATTTTCAGCAGAAATTGAGACATATCACAACCAAGCACAGGACACAACTGCTTTGTTTTTTAGCATAATGCAAACTTCAACTGGACTGTGCTGTCCTCTGGTGTTACTTTCAATATTAAGAGAGAAAGGAGAGTTGCCCCCATTCTGCTAGCAGAGCTCTCACTCCCCCCTTCCCAGTGTCATTCGTGGTGTGCACCCCGTCTTGCACTCCCCCTTGTGAGCAAGTTGAGTTGCCCCCATACTCGCCCTAGCGGAAAGCCAGTTCGTTAGAGAATCCGAGCAAGTGCGAGTTTGAGTTGCCCCACCCCCACATATCACAAGAAAGGCCTCTGGCTCCATAGATAATGCCAGCACAAGCATGACTGGGTCACACCATGCATCAAACTTGTGTGGGGCCTTTCAGTAGAACCAGAGCCCATTATTTTTACTTATCAAAAGTGACTGCCAGACCAGACTCAATTCAAGTCGAAGGTACTGTACCAGAATACCACCAACACATGCTCAAGAGACAAAAGCAACCTTAGAAGTTAGCGCACCAAACTTTCCAGGGGAAGCGCGGAAGGCCATGCCGCTTGGGCCACCTTATACTTAGGTCATATCAAAACGGTTATTCCTGTTCCGTAGACAGTTAACGCCAGTGCCAGATTGTATGAACGCTTAACATAGGTTATCCTAACTCCTAGAACTTATCTTTTAACCCAGTTACTGGGAAAATAATTTAGTCATAATATAACACGAGGTCAGCTTAAAACGTGGCTAAGTTATTTTCCCAGTAATCCTCTTAAAAGTAAAGTTACAGGAGTTAACCACTTTAGGATAACCCACATTAAGCGTTGATACAATCCGACAAAGAGGTCCACAAAGATCGAATTGTCAATGTCTCTGGAACACTACAAGTCAAAATCATAAGGAGACAGCATACATATGTTGCTTTGTCAATGTGTCCACTGACAGGAGTGGCCAAAACAGTAAAACAGCTAAAATCCTCAAAATTTGACAAAGCACCAAATTGATCACCTACTTGAAGGAGCCAACTATATATTTGCAAACTTGTAATAAAATGTCTTTATTGAATCATTCAGCATATATACATTGTCATACAAATGAAGAACTATACATGTACTAGTGAATAATTTGTCTAATAATGTAAACGCTCGCAACTCCAAGCACTTAAGTTTTAAGACATGCAATACTTCATTAAAGCTTGACCAGTTGTAGTCGTCATAAAACAGTTATTTCTTTTTTAAGTATTATTTTGCATCATTTCTTTTATGAATAATTTTAGCAGAACACCTAATAACTAATGGTAAATATGATCACCATAATGGGGTGAATATTAGTGAGAAATTCCCATGGCCCAAATAACTAGGACAGAATACAACATAGAACATCACATCACAAGAAAACAACAGAAACAGGATCATAGAAATAAATATGAACAAGTATAATTTCCGCCAATCAACCCATCTTGAATGTACAATTAAAGAACAATTTAATAGGGCTGCACGATATATCGAAATGATATCGATATCGCGATATCACATGTCACGATATTGATATCATGCAAAACACGATATTCACGATATCATTATTTTCAAAAATGGACAACATACTACCCACTTTTTTGGGCCGTCGAATGCTGTTTCGGCGGCAAATATGGCCATTAAACGTCTGTAGAAGGTGACGGAAGGTGCCAAACCATTTAATTAGAAACATTTTAACGTTTATTTGACTAAAATCCGACCAGAATTGACGAAATTAGCAAGAAACTGTGGAAAATCCGAAGCATGCTGCTGCATGCAGTTCTCCCTGACACGATCTGACCTACTGAGGCGTGGGGTCCCACTGGTGGGCGCAGGGAGCGATCAGTTGAGGGAGCAGTTCTTTAATTTTACCAAATATCGAAAATGATATCGTTATCGACAATTTAAGCCCTAATATCGATATCGACCATTTTTCCAATATCGTGCAGCCCTACAATTTAACCATCATGAAGACATACAGGAGAATACCTAAAATAAGCCATGTTGCATTGACAATAGTTTCACACCATACTTCCAAAATAGCTTCCAAATGTTTTCACAATTTGGACCATATGCGGCGACAGTAATCAGAAGACCAAGGTATAAAATAAATCTGTCATCGAAGTGTGAAGAATATTGTAGAAGTCATACTTTCCATTGTAGTATGTTGAACAGTTTGTATTAATATACATCACATCATAATACAAATGATGTACACATCAGTCAAGTGTAACCAGCAAATATCTTCCACAGTTATCATGCTGCAACTATCATTGACGATAAGCTGGGAGCATAGTCTTTCTGTCTTTACGCATTGCTCCATTATCAGCATGATTTACATTGAGTAACTGGAGAGCATTGTTTATATACAGTCAGTTGAAGATTCTATATGTAACAACTCCCAATGCCATTATGAAAAATCTGAAACAGAACAAAAACAAGGCCTTAAACTTATGAACAAGTGAACATGAAAAAGTACAAACTGTAAATGAAATATCAAATGCAAACTTCAAACTTGAAACAAATCAACGTATACTTACAACTTGCAGGTCGGTCTGTCATCCTCCTCTGTATCTGGTCATGATTGAACTTCAAGAAAGACTCGTATTGCTCTGCAAGAGTAAAATTAAAACATTCAATATTATAAGCAATTTTGTCAAATTATCAAACACAAATATCGACAGACAGCAAAAAATCTTGAAGGATTAGAGAGCAATATTGGCTGTGATGAAATAATGTAATAATTTGGAAAAGCAGAACAAGATGGATGGTTGATTGGGGCTTTATGTCCTGTATTTATGCACTTGGAAAGCTAATTAGGACAGGGAGGAGGACAGCAGAACAAGATCTCGCACAATTTATGTTATCTGATTGTGTGATCCAAAATATGAAAATCTTGTTCCTCGGCCTTAATTGGCACCATTATCAGGAACACCGTAGCAAAATCATCACCTTTTTTTTACAGTACCAGAAATGTCCAGTTATATCCAACCAGGCTTCAATTTTAAAGTTCAGTCGACAATTGACCAATTTCACTACAGTCAGTTATTGACAAATTTGACAGTCAACTAGTATTAACCACAACCTGCAGCGTGAAGGGCAAAATAGCAATCAACCACATTGCCACCATGTGTCTTATCACAATTATTGCCAATCTGAATGATCAGGGTACCCATGTGTTCTAGTTTGGCTAGGCATTTACAATGCATTTTCATAAACTATGCAGGGTACCTAGTACCTACCCACTGAAATTTTGCAGGCAAATTCATTGCATTTTCCCTGCTTCGTCGGATCTTTTCTCTGACGTTATTTGGGCTTATCGTAGTGTAATCATGGCATTATTGTGGGAAATCGGAAACCAAAAACTTACTTATTTCACAGATTTTTGTCGTCCCTAAATTTGAGATCAAATTTCAAATTCCCTGATTTTCCCCCATCAGGGAATTTTTTTCACTATTTTCCTCGTTTTCCCGGTCCAGTGGGGAGGGACCCTGACTTGTCTGTAGGTCATGTACTTATCAATCATGCCAAGCAGTATCGTCGAAAAAATATGTCTTTTAATTCACTAATTTAACCACTTTATTAGGACGAAGGCATGGCAAAGAAGCGAAAATCCAGTAATTTAAATCATCTCGAAATTCAAGCTCTGATGGAAAAGTTTGAACCGTGATCATGCAATGGTCAGCTCAATTGCCAGCTCAATCAGACTATTATCATCAGTTTCAGACTTACAGTGTTACCCAGGATTGAGCTGGCACGGAAGTTGACCAATGACTATTGCATGGTCAATTGGTCACAATACATACATTTCAGTTAAGAGCTTTGGAGATAATGTGAATTGTTTGACTATGGGACACATGCCCAGACTCATTCAAGGGTCACAACAACAAACTTTTTATAAACCTTTGAACACATGGGATCCAGGGGACTGAAGTACAACAATGTGGGCCAATTGGTAAGAGCCCTAATGAAAGGAAGTATTTATTTGCATAAGGCGCCAATAAGCATTTTGCCCAGTTCCTCTACTTGATTGGGGGGGGGGGGGGGGGGGGGGGGGGGGCACACAAAATAATTTCATAAGTATTGGAATTGGCAACATACATCTGTGTAGCGCCACCGTGGTTATTTGGATCAGTCGACAATTGGGAAGTTAAAGTTAGGCACCACACAAAGGATGCCAAGCATCTGCTGCATGAATTGGGATTACCTTTACACATATCTAGACAAAATTATACACACCTGCCAATTTTGACGTCAAGACCTTATCATATTCTTCCCTAATTTGCTGCTCACGCTCCTTGAGCATACGTTCACAGAAAAGGCTGACTTGGCGGAAGGTAAATAACGGTAATTCCTTCTTATTAGGAGACAAGGCATTGAAGAATTGTGATGAGTTTGTGTGACTTGGTGAGGAAGAACCTGAATTGTCCATAGAACAATGGCCAGATGTGCTGGTGCCTGGGGAGGGAGGATTACTGTTACTTCCAGCGAATTGCAACTGTTTTCGCCTCTGCATTCGCTTCAACTCCAAGGCTATGTTTGCAGCTATTTGCTCTGAAAAGGAAAGAATACAAAAGATTTTAAGTATGAAATTTCAAAATTGACCAAATGTATTCCATCAAGTATAATATATTTGAAATTGTGTAGTTTTCATTGAAACAAAGACTAATGGAAAGAGTCTCATACACTGCAGTAATCAAATAGCCTTCTGTTTAAATTTACACACAGCTAACCAAGGACATAGAATATCTTCCACCTCAGAGGTACCCTTTGTGTTTGGTTTGTGTGTGGGCCCAGTGAATATCCAACGGTAGGTGGACGTTGTGGCCCTTTATTAACCAAACAATACAGGCATTGTTTCCATACAAAAAGATTGATCAACCATTGTTTTCCTGTTGGTTTTATAGGTAGGTACATGGCAATTTGAGCGACTTCTGTTCAAGGAGCAACAGTTGGGAGGCCCTTTAAAATTTAAAGGTCTGCCACGGCCATGATTGGCCAAAATGAAAGACCAACAGACTGCAAGACAGAACACGAATTACGTACCACTTGTGTATTTGGACGTTAATTCCCCGAATGGAGAAGGATTTGTCTGATGTTGTTTTGTCGGTGGAGCTGCAGGGGAGAGAGTCATTGGCATACATCTTCTTCGTTTTGGTGAACGTTGCGACGGGCTATGCAATGGGTCGAACTCCAAAGTGCGTTTCAGAGTAGCACCACAAGCCATTTTAAATGTTCAAAATACTCCTTCGTAACCCACACAAGTCGCCTAAAAGGCTACTATCACGTAAATAACTATCTTATTCGTCGTTTGTAGCAATTTAGAAATGTCGATGGCTTCCGATGGCTATGATATTTGACGGATTCGTCAGCTCCAGCCTTCACCTCTGTAATACAAATGGCTGTTCAGCTTGACGCCTCGTCTTCATGTAACCCAAACTTCCTGCGCAAAACAAGATGCGCACTAGTAAATCACATTTTACACAAGGTGGCAGCATGTGGAAAATTGACTATCCGTTTGGTGGCACGACTGCTGTTTCACAACAAGATGGCAATGTGACAAATGATCATCAGTTTGGCTGCTGCAAACAATGGACTGAGTGTGAAGACCTACTGCATTTCACTCTGTGACAACTGCTCCTAATTGCAGGTGAAGTGGTCTGCTAGGTTTTGGCCAATGCTTGTCTATCTTGGTTAGGTACTTAATTAAATAAGCACATTTTTAATTAGTTTAGCTATCCTTTGATTTGTGTCAATTGTGACTGCATGATGATCATCATGATGATGGTCAGTGCATCCATGCCGCATTGTCTATCACATTCACAATCCACTGCCAATTGTTGCCTGCAGCCATATGACTGATGCAACATTTGTAATAGGCAGATGATATTGGCTGAGTCGGCTCGGTGGATAGTCAAGTGATTGCTATTGACCGAGCCGGGCTGGTTGGACAGCACTGAACTTGCTATTCGCCGAGCCCAGCTGATAATTTAGTAGGTCTAACAGCAGTGACAGTGCCCGTCTGGCTGTTGTAAAAAATATAGGTAAAATTAATCGCAGTGTCTATTCGCAGAGCCGGGAGCTGCGAATAGGCATATGAGGCTATCCGCAGAGCCGCTCTGTGTTTAGATAACTGAGCCTATTCGCAGCGCCGAGCATGGCCAGGTGACGGCCGTAATTGCTGCATGATATGCTATTCTGCTATTGTATGACAAGCTGACAGTCGACACACAGGGAATATGTGAAGTGTAATTAGCCCAGCTAATTGCTGTTTTGCTTTCCTGCATCTCAGATCACCAAGTCAGTCATGTCAGTGATTGTCCATTCAACTCCATTGACACCTCCTTGATTGCCATTGACCTGCCAACCATTTAATTCCGAATTGCTATCATTTTCCTTTTCCATGAATTTAGTCAATCAGTTTTTAGAGTCAGCTAGTAAATATATACACGTCAACTTTAAATTTATAATCTCAAAAATCGAATCCACAGTTTTAGCTTGTTATATTTGGTGTGGTGTCCAAGTCCCAGACCTGTGTCTGTCCTGTGTAGGAAGACACAGGCCAGCGGGTATCACTCAAAAACACTATTGGGAAAACCTCAAATAAACACAATAATACAGTCAAAATGCTGAGATCATGCAGTGAATATTGTCAATAACTTCTTGACTCCATGATAGTTTCTGCCAGATAACTTGAGATAAGGTAGGCCAAAATCTCATGGGCTCTGTGTATAGCCTTGTCTGTCTATTCACAGAGCCGGGCTCTGCATATAGACAGCTGTCTATTGGCAGAGCCCGGCTCTGCCAATAGACAGACAAGGCTATACACAGAGCCCGGCTCTGCCAATAGACAGGTCAGCCTATTGGCAGATCCCATCGGCTCTGCCAATAGACTGATGGGGCTATTGGCAGAGCCCGGCTCTGCATATATCCTCGGTCAAAATTAATTTCAGTGAAAATTGCAAACACTTCTTGTTTTCTTGTCAAACTTTTATTGTATTCCATTACAATACATTGTCATGCAAATAATAACATAGCACACATTTATAGCACAAAAGAACACATTTTCACATAGCACACAGATACCATTTTCACATATAGATCTCAATCACATATGGACAGTTTCACTTTTTAGGAACACGCCTCAACCGCTTGTTCTTACACATGTTACACAGCCACGTTTCTTGGGCTGTTGCATTACTTCCAGCACGTTCTCCATGAAACCATTTGTGGCACCTATCACAAAATACCATCACATTATCTGTTACATTAGCTAGGCCACAAGGGCAACACATTTTAATGGTAAATACATCGACATTCATTGGTGTTTTATCTATTTTTACCTTAGGAAATTGTGTGAATTCTTTATTTTCTAGACATGTCAATAAATGTTTCCTGATTAAACTATTGTCAAAATCCCATTCCCTACTTTGATCTTGTAATTCTGGATACCCCGTTATACAAAACTCTACCGCATTAGCTATTGCAAAGACCCCACAGTCCAAGGAGGCCGGCTCTTGTTGCTGTACATTAGGCGCATACATTTTTAATAATTTTTCGCCAGAGCCATATAATGATGTAAATTGAAATCGTAATGACTTTGAAAGTTCTCCTCCATAACTACTGTCTAATAAATATACCTTATTGTTGCCTCCTTGGACTGTTAGGACCCAATGAAATCTACCATCATGATGAATTTGGGCTGTTGGTGGTCTCGATTCTAATTTATTCGGATAATCCCACTTCCCATTACTAAAATTTAAATTTGGTACTAAAAGTGTGCACCATTTATATCTTGATATACCCGGAAAACTAAAACAACTTGCAGCCCAAGCTCCCGTACTAAGTACCTACTGAAGAGAAATGTACATTAACCAGAAGATTTGAGAGAAAAAATGTATTAATGTTTACTTTACATTTCAAAGTGTAAACTACATTTCTCAGCTTTTAGCTCCGCAGTCAATTTCCATGATATTTTTATCCATAGGTTAAGCAATAATACCTGATTATTTAAGTCAATTAAAATTCCTGCAATTAAGACTTGTGAAGGGTCATTGTATTGCCCAATGAAGCTGGAAACCTAACCCCTCCTTCACAAATTGCAAACACCAATCATAATTGCTTGTCTGGTTGATAGGTATTGTTTATATTATATAATAATAATACTTTCGGAAAAATGCCAAATAAAGTGCAAAAACTAGTCCCGGTTGCTTTGTTACTGATGCTGCATATATGCAACAGAGTCACAGTTCGCTACATTGAAATATATCTAATGAAAGATACACACTATTCCTTTTAATACTCATTCCCAGTGACGAAAAGCTGACATCAACCTAACTACACCACGCCCACTCGACGTGCGAGAGCTCTCCCTTCGCATCGGTCCCGATCGAAACTCTAGTTCTTCCACAATTTTTCACATTAATTGTTTGTTGCTGTAATGGTTACATTTCTCCCATTACTAGCACGGCAGTAGTACCACCAATCAGTGCGCGCAAAAGACGTCGGACAATCGGCTTTTGCCGATCGTTTTTCTGAATGTCCGACCTGTCTCTGCTTCAGGTCAGACAACAAATCTGACAGGACTGCTAGAGCTGTTACAGTGCATTTCCTGAATGTGCAGATGGCAATTTGGAGTTGTTTCAATTGAGTCAATTAGCTAGAGTAGCACAGTAAATTGCAATTCTGAATCATTCATCCTCCTGTGATAAAAATTGCATGAATTGCAATTTAGGTCCAGACAGACGTCCTTAGGAAATTACCATTCATTGACCAATTAATTGTTCTGATTACAATCCACGCAGTAGCAGTATGTATTTATCCCTCATTATTAATAGCTAAATGACATTCTTGTAAAGTGTGTTGGATAGATTTGATTCCTATCATGTATACCTTAGTCTCATTTTATGCAGGGTGAAACAAGTTTTAAAACGGTTATATAAAACCGCCAGAAAGTTTGTCTGACCAACATAAAAATTGTCTGACCAGACCTCCCAACCTGTCAGACAAAAAGTCTGACCATAGACAATTTGCTTTTGCGTGCACTGCCACCAATGCAAGCAACATAGGACAAGCTGTTTTCCCATGCAATGAAAAAGACAAGTAAATATCATTAGGCCTACATGAGGTGTCGCGCTGTCCCAATAAACTAAACATTTGACATCAATAGTGTTTGTCGAATTAGATTATACAATTGTTTTATCAGATATATATGTACATTTCAGGTTAAGCTGTACACTAGAGCAACAAAATGGGAAGGAAGAAAAGAGGATCCCCCATGAAGCTGGATGCTGCGAAGCGTCAGTGCATGGCATGGAGCATGCAGGACTTGCAGCATGATGTTGTTGTTGTGGAGGACAATGATCCCGCTTTACTGGAGGAGCAGATGAATGCTTCATCATTAGAAGCAAAAGGTAAGGGAAATTATTTCCTGTACTTGCAAATCAGTTGCGGGATTGATGCCTTTGAGAACAAAATGGCATCACTCATGATATCCTATTTGCTAATCCATAATATTTTTGCAAATAAATAAAATATTTTCCTCCTATAAAACAATTACAAAGATATCTTTTATTATTGCAGGTCCCAATGAAAACAGAATTTTGACATACAGCGACATACTGCAGTTGGGAGATACTTGTCTCTGTCAGCTGATCATTCACAAAAAGGCGCAATTCAAAGAGAACAGATGGCATTGTTTGTTGGCCACATTCACTCTCGACAATTCACCAGACTTCAAAACTATGCCAGAAGACAGTTTCTTGAGATTGTTTGTCAGTTATGATGAGAACAAGCACATCATCTCACTAAAGAAGACCGACGAGCCATCCACTTCAATGTATTCATCTGCATCGGAGAGGAATGAGGCGGTCGACATTGAGTGCTCAGTTCCTAACAGGATCCTGAAAAGACTAAAAGAGAAAATGTATGTCTTGGAATATGGAGGCTTTCAGGATGGAAAAATGAATGTTAAGATTTATTTGGTAGACGGATTGATGAAACTGCAATTTGGAAGTGAAGGTATCCCAATTAGAAAAATCAATACAAGTCTACAGGAGATCATGGCTTATTTCCATGGTTTCAATTACCCAGGTTTGTATAACTTTGCTTATTCATACTTCCAAATTATTAATTTCTACACTTTGTGCTTAAACCTTTGACCTATGTTTGAACTTTGGACTTAGGAGCCTCCAAAATTTGTGTTCACAAGGCCAATCAAGATTCCAAAATGAGATATAAAACCTGAAAGCATGGAAAACGATTCTGGAAGGGATGCGGAGGAAACAACTCTCATGCCCTGCAAATTTCTGTTTACGATCTCACCCCTTTATATAGGGCCCCCTACACTCATCAACAGAAAACTATTGATCTCCACTTCTGCCTTAATGTATGCTGAGGCATAACAAATTCAATTTACCATTTCCTTACAGATTATAAAGGAGAGAAATTTGTCACAAAGCATTCTGTGGATGACTTATTTGAAGAAGTTCGCAAACGTCACCAAGAACATTTGGTCAACATTGGCATCAATCCACAACATCCTAGTCTCAAACCGAGGCTGAGGCCGTACCAGAGAGAGGCTGTGTGTTGGATGCTGAGCAGGGAAAGGTTGAATCAGCCTGATGCTGCAGGTATGTAAGAAGCATTGCCATCATCATAAATATTATTAGTATTACTACTGCAGAAGCCACGGCATCATGCTAATTTTCACCTTCGGAGCCCTCAAAAAATGCTTCTTCTGGGTGATACAATCGAGGAGTTCCAAAATTTCTGTTGCTAAGTATTTATTTATTTCCTTTCAGCTGATGATCAGTTACATGACCTTTACCAAGAATTTACAACTTTGGATGGTCAACTTCTTTATTACAACAGACATGGTGGCCTGTAAGTTTTCCTTCATAACTATTAAAGTACAGATAGATAGATAGATATAATAAGTGTAGCCCTTTAAGCTAAGTTCAAGTTTCTGGTTCTGAGCTCTCATGAGGGTTAATTGATCAGATGGGAGAGAGAGCGGGAGTCCTCAACATGTTATATATTTGGCCCATGTGAGGGATCTTTTACTTGCCCCAGCACAGACAATGATACAAGGGGCCCCAAATTCTGAACGACATCCAGCTGGGATTTTCCTCAAGAAGGGTTGAACCCATGCAGGCAATGACCTTGAAATGAGATATTTTCAAAACATGTGACTGAACTCACTGACCTGAGCATATCAGTAGTATACTGGCATACAAAATCTGCATAGGTCTTTCTACAAGACTTCATTTCTATGGTTTACTTTAGATTTTAATTGTTTAAGTGAATTATTATGTTTTTGAAATTCAGACTGGTGAAAGAGAAGCCATTAGCCCAGGCTGCCCTCCCTGGAGGTATACTCGCAGATGAAATGGGTCTCGGAAAGACAGTAGAAGTCTTGGCATGCATGTTGAGTAATCCCCGTACTGACCTACCACCTGTCGAGAAAATGCTGGTTGCAGTCGAAGAGCCAACCTCCGACTCTGTAAGTGTACGAGTGTAAGATGATGTGGAAAATATTTAATTTATAATGTGGTATTTTATGTAAAGAGAAGGGAGAATACTTGTACGCCTTCCTCAGAAAACACTCTTTGTCATCTTAAAACTTCATAGGAGTTGTTTCGATAAAATTGTCACCTATCGATTTCAGGAAATGGCTGCAGAAGTGAAAGTTGAAGAAGAGAAAGGCGAACAAGATGTGCAAGGCAAAGAATGTCCAGAAATTAAAGAAAAGCTGTCTGATAATATCAACGAGACTCATCAAGTAGATTCCCAGAACTCAGAAGAGAATAAGAAACCTGTAATCAAAGAAGGAATTAAAAAAGAAGACAAAGAAGAGGAAGACGGAACTGATCGAAAAGAGGCCACTGCTGAAGAAAAGATGGTGGCCGATGCTGACAAGGCTGAAGATGGACAATCAACAACAGATTCCGAAAGTACAATCATCGGTGACATGGCAGCTGAATCTGAAAGTACTTCTGAGGTTGTTTATGATACCCAGATTGGTCCTAGCACGTTGGAAGTTACAGTTGATACAAATGATGCCACTGACATCTTGCCATCATCAGAAACATGTATGGAGGTTGAGATAGTGAACGAAGTGGAATTGCCTACAAACATGGAAACAGGTACAGACCACAGTTATGCAAAAGTGGACATGGGCACAACTGAAACTGAAAAGAGTACTACTGAAGAGGCCAATGAGATAGAGCCAGATTGTGGTTTAACAGAAGCTATAAAATGCAGCATATGTGGAGTAGATGCCCCTGCAGAAGCAACGGCATCGTTTCCGTGGGATGATCCTGGTGTTGCATCAAGTATCAGCAACATCGATTTCACATGCAACAGTTGCATAGAAGAAAGGGACGGCCCTAAAGGAAAAATAGGCAAGGGGAAAGGTAAGGGAAAGAAAAGGGGAGGAAAGAAAGCAACAACCAAGAAAAGCTCAACTACTTCTAAAGGAGCAAAGGATAAAACATCTGAGAAAGGTGCGAAGACCGAAGATAGTAAACCAGATGCAAAAAAGACTAAAGCTGCAAATTCAAAGACAAGAAAGGGTAAAAATACCGGTGAAAAGACTGAGGTTAAAGAAGAAACGGATTCGGTAGCAAAAAAGAAACCCCAAGTCAAAGCCAGAAGGAGATCGAGACCAACTTATGAGATAATTGAAGAAGATGAGGCAACTCCTACATTTTCTGATATGTTGCGTCAACCTGCTCCTCAAAAGAAGTACTTGGAATGTGTCTGTGGTGCGGCTGGCAGAAATGAGGATATGATCAGCGTGCAATGCGGTATGTGTGGTCAGAGGCAGCATGCCGAGTGCGTTCATTACGACCTGAAGGACCCGTACAGAGGCATCTACAAATGTCCACATTGTCATGTGGCTTCTGTAAGTGTAAACCTTTCTCAATGTCAACTGACTACTTGGAACCTTAGAATATATGAAATTGAAATGTTTCTGAATAGGGCCTTTAACATTGTTTAAGGATTGAAATTAATTCACATCAGGAATGTCCACATAATATAACTATTAGTAATGTGTCAATTTTCCTGATAGGTAAAGGTTTTAATAGACCAGTGTCAAGGAATCCTGTAGGCCTGATTATTTCTATTTTAGACTGAGTAAAAATATAAATATATACTCATATGCAATTGTTTCGATAAGATAAAAGTGTTAAAATCTGCCTGATGATGATCATTCAATGCTTTTGTCACAGACTCCAATTCCATCAGGCGCGACTCTAATTGTGTCACCAGCGTCAATCTCATATCAATGGGTGGATGAGATCAAGAAACACATTCATGATAAAGGAGTGAACATGTTGGTGTATGAAGGAGTCCACAAGAACGGCTTCATTCAGCCACAGACTTTGGCAAACTATGACATCGTCATTGTGTCTTATGAGACTCTGAGGAAGGAAATAGATTATGTGGACCTTCCACATAGTAACAGTAAGTGACTATGCAATAGTACACATTGTTATATTGCATAATTTTGAAACTTTCTTTGAAATTTTAGATACGGTAGAGGTTTAAATTAACCAAAACAACCCTATCTGCAACAAACTTATAAAGTAAACCTAAATAATTTTTGTCAGGTGAAGAAGGACGAAGATTCAGACATCCGAAACGCTTCATGGCCATTCCAAGTCCTATTGTTGCTGTTGAATGGTGGAGGGTAAGTGAAATTTATTGGAGTCTTAAATTCTAAATGTCCCTAACATGGACAATTTTGTCACTATTTAAATTTAGTATGAAAATCTATGTCAAGAAATTGATTAGGATTATTTTGTTTGAAAGTGTATGGTATTGTCTATGCAAAAGATCAGGTTCTGTTTTAAAACTTTCAAATGAAAGTGTGTCTTTTTTTACAGGTTTGCCTTGATGAAGCCCAGATGGTAGAATGTACAACCACCAAGGTAATTTCAAGCTACCTGGTATTTGCAATTCTGTTCTTAATATAATTGGGAAACATAACTTGTAATTTCGCTAACTGAAAAACCTATATTGTTACAGACTGCAGAAATGGCACTTCGTCTATCAGCAGTCAATCGTTGGTGTGTCACAGGAACACCCATTCAGCGAAGCATTGAAGGTCAGTCAAGTTTAAATTCTATCGTTTAATAATTTAATTAGTGGATGCCTTGGATTCTCTATATTTCACTCTTTTGTGGCGTTAATCTTTTTCATGGTAATTTTCAGATCTCTTTGGCTTGTTGCTGTTCCTGAGAACAGACCCGTACTGGGTTCACTCCTGGTGGAGAAAGCTTCTTTATGAACCCTTCTGCTACGGCCACAAGGAACCGTTGTATCATGTCCTGACCCAGGTTCTTTGGAGGACAGCAAAGAAGCATGTGATTGATCAGGTGAGTAAAGATTTAGAATTTGTAGCCAGAAGTTAGGATAACAGTTTCTCACTCATTATGGTAACTTTACCAATCTAATGAGGGAGCTGGAACTAGTGTTCATGGTAAGGAAAAATCAACTGTCGGTCCTTTAGACAAATTTGCTAGTACAGAGCTGCAGCTCAGTCCTCATACTTTATTGAATGCCAACTGACCAACTAATGCCAAAAGCTGCTGATCCCTTCACCATGAACACTGGCTTGAACAATCATTTGACAAGAATCCAAGGATTCAAAGCCTGGGGGTAAGTGAGAAGCTATGCATTCGGCATAGGAAAAACTGTAGGCATTCATGATTTATCCTATACACATACACCCAAAACATTAGCCTGGGCTAAAAAAATCATTTGTTGAAGCATCAGTATAATATCTTTTCATTTCCCTAACAGATTTGCTTGCCTGCTCAAAGTGAAAAGTGTCACTGGTTGACGTTCACCCCTATTGAAGAGCACTTCTACAGAAGTCAATATCAGAGATGTTCACACCAGGTCAACCAGAGCCTACGCAAATGTCCTGGCCCTGACGAAATGAGACTCAACACTCTAGATCGCTACACTTTACACATGGTAAGCTCATACCCGCTAATATGTAAATTGCCCTACTTTTCAAATTTTGAAACTGATTACCCTAATAAAAATTTTGTTGTATTAATTACAGTTGCTGAATCCTATGACAAGTCTCAGACAAGCCTGTTGTCATCCCAATGCAGTGCGAGGAGACTTCAAGGCTCTTAATAAAGCGTAAGTACCGACTAAATTGCTAGAAATTAATACATGAATTGTTTTTAAAATTGCCTTGTGATTTCATCTGCTCCGACAAATTACAGAAACCTGACTATGGAAGAGCTGCTGGTCACAATGACGAAAAAGTCTCGTCTTGAATGTGAAGAAGCCCATCGTCAGTATGTCTTTGCTAACAATGCATTGGCTGCTCTTGACCTTATTAACAATAAGGTAAGAAATATTTTGTCTACAATTATCCTTTAAAAATACATTTTGCTATTTTCAATGTCAAACCAATGAGATTATAGTCGTGAGATGATTAGAGTCAGAAGTGCCTTAAAGTTAGGCACACTTTCGTGTGGGTGCATAACCAATGTAATAAACCCTTAATCAATGTTTCCTCTGTTACTCCCAGCCTGTTGATGCCGTTGACAAGTACAGAGAGGTGCTTAGGTCTGCAGCAGAACACAAACCAGAATTCCGAACAGATGAACTTCAGTTGCTTCATACTCTGCACAATTTAGAGGAGGTCCTGCGGACCAAACCTGCTGGTGTCGCGCCAACTTTGCGAGATGGTGAACTGGCTACACAGGTAATAAACTGGCAGTTTACAAGTATGTAGCTCCCTACTAGATATGAATATTTGCTCTATCTCAGTCTAAGTGCATTGCACAGTGTATCACGCTCTCCATCCCAACTCATTGATCAATACATGTGTTTTTAGATATGAATATTTGCTCTATCTCAGTCTAAGTGCATTGCACAGTGTATCACGCTCTCCATCCCAACTCATTGATCAATACATGTGTTTTTATTCCAGTGCAAAGAAATAAGGAATAAGTATCTGACAAAAGCAGCGGGGTTTTTGAGATCAACAGAGGAAGGATTGGCACCTGTAGCAGTTCATGTTAAAGAACTCTTACAAGAGGTAACTGAAAATTTATTAGACTAGCAGGAGGCTAGTCTCTAGAGACACTAGAAGTTGTCAGGATCCTGTTGCCACACTCAATGTTTGTACGTACACACTTGTTGTCTGCTAACTCATCATCACATGAGCTCAAGTAGCAGCTGCAATCGTCGTATTTCCACATTGCCTACCTGTCAGTCAAGTGAACTAAACCTTGATAATGTGACATGCCACATTCTTAAACAATTATTATACTCAGATTCGTATTAAATTGCTTTATTTTGACTGCAAATGCACAAATCTCCATGCACTGAAAGAATAGTTCATTGTGTATCCACTAGATGGAGATTGACAGCGTTGCATTTCAATTACACTAGGTGGCATCTTGGGGCCAATATGGCTGCTCTCATCATGCTGTTGCACAGAACAATTTCAATCAAGCTATTTATTGTCATTAAAGACACAGGAAAGACACAAAAGTACATTGCAATGCTATTAAAGTTTTCTTTAGGGAAAAATCTACACTTCTGGTAAGTTTTTAACCGGCCAAAGGCAGGTTATTAGAGGAGGGCTTAAACAGATTTTTGGTGAAATGGGACTCTTGTCCACTTGTCAATGTGTAAATGTGTCCTGTCAATGTCCATGTCCATGTCCACTTTTTCACTTGCCTTGCCCCTCTGAACACAGTGCTGCAATCCAGTGAGCAATGGGGGCCAATGTCAAATATGGACCTGCCCATTATGAATGGGGGTTTCAGGTAGCTGTAAGGGGTTACCATGGTTACAGGTGCAATGAACAGCTGCAGCCAGCAGTGGGCCTGTGAGCATCATTGGAGAAGATGCCTCTGTGTCAGGATTGCTTATAATTCCAAAGCACTGTGAGAGTCAAACCATTTCAGTACTTGTGTTTTAAAATAGTTGTTCATGCCTAGATGAGGCATGTTTGCTCAGTGGATCATTATGTTTGTATAACACTTGGCATTGTCTACATCTTCACCAGCTTTCTGTACAGTGCTATGATGAAGTTATGTACCATTGCCAAATTATTCCTGCAAGCAATGTCTATCAACACCCATCCACTAAACTCCACCAAGAGACCAGAGCCTTCCTCAGTGCATTTCTCATTCTGACATAATATTTTGACAAACTTTATCATTACAGCCTGTAAATTTGATATGCATAAAATGAGTGTTTGCTTCCCACAGATTTTGGCACTCTGTGACTGTGAGTCATAATAACTGATGAAGTGTCATCTCCCCAAATTTAACGTCCATGGGAAACATAGAGGCTGTTTGATTAGTCATGATGAAGAGAAGGCTATTTGAATTGTCATGTAACTCATCTTAGAGTAAAATTATCGTGACAAATCATCTATATGATGATTCAGGAAGTGCCATTTTCACAGTGCAACAGCCCACTCTGTTTGGATATCAGTTTTACAGATTGTAAACTAAAGTGGTGTTTTAATCGTAGTCTACAGAAAAGGTTGCAAAAAGACGCTTGACACCACAAATAAACGGGCCTGTAAAAATTCCGGTGGTCCTGTAAACCAGTTTTTACCGGCCCGCATGCCTTGTGAAAGGTCAGAGCGAGTTTTAAAGGCTGCCAGTATTTCATTTGGATTTATGAAATTTGGTGTAGGGATTCACTTAGGGGACCCCCTCAGAAATGTTTGGAAAAATCCAAGATGGCTGCCAAAATGGCCACCATATTTTGAATTGTCCACTGTGACTTTAGTAAATATTACACTTAGATTTATGCAATTTGGTATAGGGGTTCACTTAGGGGTTCCCCTAAGAAATTTTTTTAGAAAAATCCAAGATGGCTGCCAAAATGGTCACCATATTTTGAATTGCCCACGGCGACTTTATTATTTGGTTTGGGGATTTGCTCATAAATTATGAGAAAATTTCCAATATGACTTACAGTTCTGAAATATGGTATAGGCATTTGCTAAGAGGTTCCCCACAAAGTTTTTATGGCCTGCAGCAAACACTATCAGTCTGGCAATCACTGCTCAATGCAAAAACAGTCCATGTAGTAATATGTAAATCACCCTCTTCATGATTTCAATCCCGAATATACAATCGCCAAAGGCCGGTTTTGAATCCATGGATTCTTGTTAACAAAGCAACTCATTCGTTTTTCATAAATTTCATTACCATTTCTTAATGGGTGATAATATGACTGTTTCTATGTTAATGATCTGTTGACAAACATACATTTCCAATCAGTGATGACCATCAATGATTACCATCAATGATGGCAGTCTATTCCCGGGGGGTTACTCACTAAGAGAGGGTGTATATAGAGGCGCCGCTGGATGGTATTGGTTTTTTG
Organism: Platynereis dumerilii; assembly: GCA_026936325.1. Taxonomy (NCBI): domain Eukaryota; kingdom Metazoa; phylum Annelida; class Polychaeta; order Phyllodocida; family Nereididae; genus Platynereis; species Platynereis dumerilii. Next base: position 85,087,754 of record JAPTHN010000001.1, on the reverse strand, counting down.
GCCTTTTTGGATTAAAATGGTTTTGGTTTTTTGACAATTCTGATTAATTTGGTTCTGGTTTTTGCAACCCCAACATGTTTGGTATCGTTAGAATCGGCTTGAAAAGAGGATTAAAATGGTTTAAAAACCATGAAGATTAAATTGGTTGCCAAAAATTTTATTGAAGGATTAAAATGGTTTGTGGTTTTGGTGTATTTTCCGGATTAAAATGGTTCTGGTTTTCAAAATTGCCGTGGCGCATTCGTATGCAAAAGTCCACGAAGTACCCCCCCCCCCCCCCGGAGTCTATTCTGGCAATCAAGTGTAAGCTACCTGCTGATTGCCTTTGTTCTCCTTCTATTTCTTGCCTTTTAGTTACACTTCTCAGTGGGTGATAATTATTTCATTAATTACACATATGATTATTTTTCTCTGAATTTACTTGAAAAGTATAACACATTTTCAATCAATGGCCTCTATCACTCATGACATTTGGGTCACTCAATGCTGCTAACCTGTTGAGGCCCTTTTGCTATCTTTCCCATGTTACTTTGCCTTCACATTGTGAGGCAATGGCCCAAAAGCACCTCCCTAAATATGCCACGGCCTGCTAGTCTTGCTAATTTTAATTTGCCTTCATCTAGTTATTTCTGTTAAAACAAATGCAACTTCCATTCATGTGCGAATATGATTTGAGTTTCGCTGAATGTGCTGTTTGTCATTCCCACCTCAATTTCTCCTTGTAGTTTAAATCAAATGAGAACTGGTGGCTAGAAATACTGCAATGGATGGAGAGTGCAGGGCTTGGAGAAGCTTTGGTGCAAAAGATCAAAGATGACCTCATGGACAACAGGAATTATGAGATGGACAGCATGGTCAACAAGTAAGTGATATTTATATTATTAAGTGTTGAAATGCTGCTTATTTGCTGGTTTGCTTACATTCCTGCTCTACCTTAAGATACTATTTAAATATTGTGCTTCCTCTGACCTCGTATAGCCAAGTTATAGGCTTGTTATGGAATGTCTTATGATTTAAACTCTCTCATGCAAAATTGTTTCAGATTCCGTGACATCCGTGGCTTGCAGTACATACTTGCCACTCAACTGACAGAGATGCAAAACTCAAGAGAAAAGGTCCTGAAAACTGTTCGAATGTTGGGAGGTGAACCATCCAGGGATCTGATCAACAGAACAACGGAATGCTGCCTCAGACCGGAGCACCCCGAGTTCATTTTGAAGACGTGAGTGTGCACCTCACCATGTGATGAAATTGATAAGCATCTTAACACATCAATTTACATGGTATTTAGTAGTTCTATTATCATAAATCACAATCCATGTTGTTTTGATCTGCAGATGTCCCTTCTGCAAAGCTGATGAAGATTTTGAGCATTACGAAAACAAGCTCTTCTTCTTCACAGACAAGTAAGTAGCATTAAAAGACTTCTTTATAGCTGTTTGCAGATTACCGGTCCTAACAGCTGCAAAATGTAACTTTCAACTTGTGGCAAAGCCAGTTTGCAAATTGAAAATAAAAAAAGATTTTTCCAGTGGACCACCAATCTGCGAAGAGTTCTAAGCAATTCAAATTAATGAATTGACATAACTTTTAAAGTAATGTTGAAACAAACGGTTGTATGACTCAATGACTCAATTTATCTGTCTCGAGTCCCAACTTAATGAAAAAATGTCTTTGAATAGCACTAGCAGTGACAACATGCCAATTAGCTATATTTCAATCAGAAGGTCAATTGTACATTTTGTAATTGCAGGGGAATAACAGGTCTAATGGAAGATGAGTTTGAAAATGATGAGAATGTGAAGAAAGCCACACGATTCTTCGTGTCCACAAAGAGAAAGGGAACATGGGCTGACAGCGAGACAGAACTGGCCCTGAAGTCTCTCATATCATTTGCAAGGGGCTATTCAGGTGAATAGATTTTTGTTACCCTTTACTTTATTCCAATAACATTTTCTGCAGTCGTTTTACAACAAAATATTTTCACTTCAGCAAAAAGGCATCTTGTTCAGAGTGGGGGACTCCACATGAAAATCCTTGAAGAGCTGAAGAAAGAGTACAAGGTGAGAAACGTATTTGATTCTTGTAAATTATAACTTGCTGAAGGCTCACATATCCAAAAGTAATTTTACTTAAGATTATAAATTGCAATATATGTATCGTAGAAATGATTGCCGATATCAGTGACAGCTATTGACTGCTGACAACCTAAAGAACAGAGATTACAATTCGCCACAATTTAATGGCAAACAACATTTGAACCCAAGATGTGGAAGCTTCAAGTACCACATAATAGCCCTGAGCTTTCCAAGTTTAACTAGGTTCACGTAACTTTGCATGGTGGATTTCAATTTCCTTTTCTCAGAAATTGATCAGCCAACAAGCCATTCCTGTTTGAAATATGTGCTAAATATATTTTGCTTGTCATAATGTCATATATTTTTCTGTCTCAGAATGTGCACAGGGTGTTCATGGCTCTGAAGGAGAACGTTGCCACCTATGATGAACTGGACATGGCAACCACCAGGCTGAGGCTACGTCTCCCTGATGAACCAGTTCCTGAGACGCTTCAGCCCAACATCCTGGAGCCTATGGAGGTATTGCATTGTCTAAATCCGTTTCAAAGCTCTGTTCATCTTTCATACATTTGGTGGGCTCGCTCTAAAGTCAAATACATACGCTGGCACTTCTCGTGAATGTATGCTACGCGGAAATTCCAAATTCTAGTACAGGTAACAACTGTAGTATTACTTGCGAGAACCCTTCAGTCGCTGACTGGCACTCAGTGCCTCGTAGGAATCCTTGCCCTTGGTCAAGCCATTTCACACTATTTTGTGCATAGTGATATGTTAAGTGTTGAATGAAATAATTTGAACAATTTCAGCATGTCTGAATATGTGTACCATATATCATATTTATTTTACAGTTGGATGCTCAAAAGCTCAAGTTCACCTCGGATCGCATCATCAGCACCAATGAGCTCAAAAAGAAACAAGGCCAGTTGCTGTACCTGAAAAACCTTGCTAAAACGCAGGGCTCACTTCAAGGAGGGAAGAATCCTGAGCCATGCCCCATTTGCCAGGGTCAGCTGGGAAACAGAGTGAGTACAGTTGCTTTAAGAATGGTGGAAATAAAAGAGTCTAGCAATACCTGAAAGGAAAGTGGTTGACAACTGACAACTTAGTAGTAAATACATCCAAGGAAATCAGATTGATTCCTTTTGGCCATTTCACAATGTCAGTGATGTCTCTGCACATCATATCTTTCACATAGAAATGAGTGGTCAATTTGTCACTGAAAGACGTGACCTCACTAGACTCACTACTGAATGTCATGTGACTCATTTATTGACTAATAAAATGGTAACCCAGTGGTCAGTATAGGTTAAAACTCCTTCACAGGGAAATGTGTACTCAAAGACATCTGCATCTTACATGGTAAATATAGGAACATGACATCACTTCAGAGCATACGTACTCATGCATATGTCTCGACTGTAAGCTATCTTACCTTCTAAAAGACATGTTTCAAGAAGACATAATAACTCTTTCTTTAAATGCTTTCTTTCTTTTCGTATTTCAGTGGAGTGTCCTGCAGTGCGGTCACTGTTTCTGCCTGGAGTGCATAGAGATTATGATGGAGAGGTATCCTCAGTTCCGAGGAAGGAACATCGGCAATCTCAAGTGCGCAATTTGCAGGAACCTCACTCCTTTTGGGAACATATCTTATGTCAGTACAAGGTCATGTGATGCTGCTGAGGAAAATGCCATCAAAGTCAAGGTAAAACACAATATATTTTAAAATTCTGTCAGGAACCCGGATATTCTTTGATAGGTCTGTGTAAATGAGGAATATCATCTAGTACTATTATTTACTATTTGTCCCTATGTACTTTAGGAATCAATCACATCAAAGTGAAAGTTTCTGAGCTGACTTGAGTGTTCTCCCATTACGTATCAGATTCTACTTTGTCCAACAATTTCAAAATGGTTTCTATTGAAGAGTTACGTTATCATTTTTACATTTCTTAATTTCAGGGTGATCATTCGACAAAAGTAGTAGGTGTTGTGAGATGTCTTTTGGAGATTCAACAACGAGAACCTGATGCAAAATGCCTGGTCTTTTCCACTGTAAGTAATTAATGGAGCACAACATGCTATGTTCATGTTTATTTTTGTTATGTTGCAAATTGTTCATTTTGCGTGCACACGAACAAGTGGATGTGACATCAGTCTTTCTTCTTTCTTTGCAACAGTGGCAGGCAGTGTTGGATATTTTGTCCAGGGCATTGGATGACAACAGCATTACCTACAAGTCATTGATGGCGCACAGCAAATTCCAGGTAAGATTTTAACATCAAATTCATCCTAAATTGAAATAGAAAGAAATTGGTTGCCCAATGAAAATATCATGAAAATGCCATAAATAGCTATACATCTGGACATCAGTGTAACTCAAGGCAGAAATATCCACGAATGCAGTTTTGGAAGGGACTATCTGAATTGTCATTTATGTTTGAATGACAACAGTGAACAATGAGGGTATGTGTAAATATCCTTAAGATTCTCAATTTAATTTGACAATTGTTTGTTTTGCAGTCAAACCTGTGGGACTTCAAGCAGTCCTCCAGCATCCAGGTCCTGCTTCTGCCAGTGCACTCTGGATCGAATGGACTCAACTTGATTGAGGCTACCCATGTTCTCTTAATCGAACCTATCCTGAACTCTGCCCAGGAACTGCAAGCCATTGGGAGAGTTCACAGGATTGGGCAGACCAAGTAAGTGCCATTGATTTGCAAGTTAAATAATTTCATGATGAAATCATGTTATTACATGTGACACTGTTTTGCTTTTAAAATGGCTTCTGATGGGCAAAATCCTGGAAAATGTAGACTTGTCTATTAATGTTCCTATGGCTAGCCTGTAAAATAGTATGTTTTACAAAAATTTGCAGTTTTCATGCCAATAAATCAATGAAGGTGCCTGATGCTGCCGCATTGCATTTTCCAGTTGCAATGGTGATAGAATCACAAACATGTGAGAATAAGTTTGTAAGAAAAACGTCAATATTGCATGGCAGAGATTAGAATCAGCCCTAGTGCAATATTTTAACAATGATGATATGTGCACTAATGATAGTATGATACATGGGCCAATGAACTGAATTTCTAAAAAGATTCCATTCACTCTCTTACAGACCCACCTATGTGCATCGTTTCATTGTGAAAGGGACTATAGAAGATCGTATGCATCGACTGCTGAGCACTGTCCAGGCTCCGACCAACAGCCACAACAGTGAGGAAACAAACATGACTCTTGGAGACCTCAAGTCTTTGTTTGAACAAGCTATGACCAGATACAAAGATGAGGAGAATGATGAAGCTCCAAATGTGGATGATAACGAAAGACCTGATCAACAAGAGAATGAATCGAGAGACAATGCTGAAGGTCAAGGAGCAAATGTTGATGGAGAAAATGTTGCAAATAATATTGTCAGGGACAATCTTCTCAGTGATGAAGACGCTGGAGACAATGTTACTGAAGACAACGTTGCTGGAGACAATGTTGCTGGAGACAATGTTGCTGGAGACAATGTTGCTGGAGACAATGTTGCTGGAGACAATGTTGCTGGAGACAATGTTGCTGGAGACAATGTTGCTGGAGACAATGTTAGTGGAGACAATGTTGCTGATGACAGTGTTACTGGAGACAATGACGCTGACAACAATGTTGCTACTGACAATGTCAGTGAAAATAATGTTGTCAGAGACAATGATACAAGAGATTATGGTAATAGAGACAGCGCTGAAAGTAGTGCAGCTGGAAATCAAGAAGCTACTTTTGGAAACTAAAATGCTTTCACCTGCAGTTTCAGTATACAAATGAAAGACTATGTCCTGTTGCTGCAATTTATGCCAGTACGAGTGGTAGCATTGACTTTGCAGCTGTTCTTTCTCTGATTTCTATGAATCAAGACATGGTCCCTCATATTGTACCTTGTAACAAAGTTCACAGAGTCTCTAATGAATGTATCAGCTTGTCTATTTGATGCCAGTGGTACTTAAATATTATAAACATTCTTGATTGATAGGCAAATAATCTCATTCTTGTGTATATTCTGTAATATCATGTTCTGTGATAATTCTCTGTGGTAAACTGCAGGGCCAGACTACCAAAGAGATAAAAGTATGTATTTTTAAGAGTTAATTTGACTTAGCTTCAGTTGTGAAGAATTTCAAAATTTCCCTTGGTTTGTTTTGCACGTTTATGTATATCTGTTGTTTCATATAAGTGTAACCAAGATTATGTTGTAACTTTAAGCATTTATATTTCCCCTGTTTTGCATGTTTACCCAAGTGGTATAGGCCTATATCTATGTTTTGTGATATATTACCGGTAGTAACCAAGATTATGTTGTAACTTCAAGCATTTATATTTGAGTGTTTCTTATACATGTGTATTTTTGACATGAAATAATTTTTTTTTGGTATAAAAAATATTAATATATGATATCAACTTTTTTGGTTGTTGTTAATTTAGTGAAAACACACATCATGACACATGTACAAAGTACATTCTATCATTTTGTATATGAAGAAATGAGGGGCAGCGGCTAGCCCGAAGTGGATAATTTTGGAAGGCAGTACTGAGAATTTGAGTCAAGGGTGCCAGTGATTCTATTAGCTTCTATTGCACCATTATGAAATATGTAGTTATTGCACAATGACCCAGAATGACTCACTATGTATGTAAGATAGCTTGTGAAGTCTGTTTACAAGAATAGGCCTGTGGATTCAAAATTGATAATTGGTAGAAAAAAAACAACTTATGAACCCACTCCACTCCAGAGTTCAAATAAAATGTGTAATTGGTAATTGGATGTATTTTTGGATCACTCTCCTCCTCTCTTGAATCCTGGATCTGCTACTGAAGCAGGATCTGGATCACCCATCTGGGGCCCCTGACATACCTCCAATGGCAGCCAGGTTGGGTTTAGTCAGTCACTTTGAGCTGAGAGAATTCTCGGACTTCAGTTGATTAATTTGGCAAACTGGGGATGTAACAAGCCTGCAAGTGAAGCATAGACCCTATCTACACCTTCACACTTCATTGAGGTAAGGTCATGGTTGAGTGGCTCAGAGATTTTGTGACATTTGCCCCAGGATGAGGTCAGTGTTTTCTCATGATGAGGGGTACTGAAAGGTTGTGGCTGGGTGCCAAAATGTTCCATGACCCCCAGACTGGTGGCTCATCATTAACTGGGTGTGTTATAACTGTTTTGTTTTATAATATTAGAATATTTAAAATATTCCTCTAAAGCTTGAGCAAGATGGCTGAATTTTGTATCATTCATGATATTTTACCTGTACTGCCAATTGCCTTTTATCATTGCATTGGGATTCACTGTCTGTGTCTGAACACAGTTCTAAATTTTCTCTTTGATAACAGTTTTGGCTATTTTAAGTTCTATCCAAGCCATCCTCCCTTGTCAATCCCAGTATTTTAACCTGAGTTGATTAGTTTTGACCCACATTGGTTTGGTGCTTTTACCATAAATGGGAATGTGGTAAATGGAACTCATCATTGCCATATATGGTCATGTAAACAAACTGCAGACACCAGCCAACTACTGCATTGCTCAGCATGGCTGCAAATAAATTTGCCCAGTGTTGACTGCTTCATTCAACATCTGTTAAAAGGATAATCTACAACAGAGAATCAACTTATAACAACTGCATGCTGAAGCTGTCCAAGTATATATTCTAAAGGTTAGTGATATAAATTAAATGTTTTCAGGATCTCATTATGTAGCACTATTTATCCCACCAATGTGTGACCAGTGTACATGTGTAAAAAAATAATCAAATTAATCAGATACAAGGCCTATGACACACAACGTATGTGATTTACCATCGAAATTCTGTAGGATTCTGTGTGTCGCATTGTTACATTTAGTGTTAAATTAACCACCCCCCCCCCCTCCCGACCCAAGTAACCTGCTGCATGAAATCCCAAATTGATTAACACTGCTTCTGGTGCACTATTACCAAACCTGCTCTTCTGCAAACCCATTTATTTTGGCAAAATGCCTTTAGATTGATATGTTATTATGTTGTTTTCACACAAAAATGAGACCAGACCCTGTGAAGAAGTCAATATTATAGGCCTAATATATGACAATTTTAGTCAATCGATCAATAGACCATCAGCCTTGGTCTACCAGCACAAATTTAAATGCTAAATTTGAGCTAATAGTAATATAGTTTAAAGATCTATTAATTATGAGATTGTAAGAATGTTTTTCATCTTTTGCAGACTGAAAGAAGACTTGACTGTTAAACAAAAGCCCATCGAGAGAATATAATCGGAAACATGGCTGATGCGATGGTCCCCATACCCCCACCTCCAGCTCCTCCAGTTCCCCCCATGATGGTGCCTCTCGTCGGCCTGGCAGAGGGTAACACAAGGAGACAGTACGGCCCAAAAACAATCACAGAGAAGGAACATCAGCAGAACTTCTATGCGGCAGTGATGTCCGGTAATCTTGAGGAGGTGAAGAAGACTGTTGATCTAGTCCATGACATCAATGACTTCAACAGACCCTTCAATGAAAATGCTCTTCAAATTGCTGTGAAAGCAAATCTCAAGGAAATAGTGAATCTCTTATTGGACAAAGGAGCTGGAGTGAACTTCCAGTCGCGAGACATTCTCATGACAGCCCTCCATTTTGCAGCCCGGGCAAACAATGTTGACATGGTGAAACTACTTCTCTCAAGAGGGGCTAACATCGACGCATTGAGTCTCCATAAGGCGACTCCTCTTGGAATGGCTTGCGCTGCTCAGAGTCTGGATGTTGTGAAGTATTTCTTAAGCTTGGGCAACGGTAATATCAATATACCTGAAAGACATGGACGTACTCCCCTTCTCTTAGCAGCAGAGACAGGGAACTTGGAAATCATCAAGATGGTCCTTGACGCGGGTGGCCTTGTGGGATCTTATGATAGTCAGCGAAGGAATGCTTTCCATTATGCCGTCAGACGTAGATTCGCTGCTGTGGTACGTCTCTTAGCATCAGCAGCAGGTCATGTCGAATTAGGTGGAGAATGCATACGGGACATAGATCTTGCAGATAAGAGAGGACAAACTCCTTTGATGATGGCCACTCGTGCTGATTTCTTGGATATGATTAATGTTCTCTTGGAGTGTGGGGCTGACCCAGACGTCTTTGGAAGAGTAGGTGGCGCCACAGCATACACAGCATCATGGGAAGCAGTCCAATGTGGGCACAAGCGCGCTCTGCAAATCCTCGTGGACCATGGTGCTGACGTGAATCGGGCAGAGGATGTGCGGTTTGGGAGCCCGCTGTTTGCTCTCTTCATGTGCACTCACAGCAGACCTGATATCCTACATGTTCTCCTTGAAGCAGGGATTGATGTGAACTTCAGAAACATTTACGGTTATTCCGCTCTTCAGTTGGCTGTTGATACTTCTCGCTATGAACTGGCAGTAGTTCTCTTCCAAGCAGATTACAATGTGAGTCCAGATATTACGTGGATGAGGACCTATCTGGATGAAAACCGAGTTAACGATCAGTTTAAAGAATTATTGCAGTGGGCTATAATGCAGGCATCCAACCCCATGCCCCTCAAATCTATAGTCAGGTTGCTTATTCGGAACTACCTGACACAATGCAAACCTCTCTACAGAAGTGTGGAGACTTTGCCTTTTCCAAAACAAATTACAGACTTTTTGTTGTACAGAGACAGTGAATGTGTTACAGAAAACCCTGAATGGTATAATGACAGTGATGGCCATTACTCATCTTCATCAGACTAAAATGTTTCAATGTACCTCAATGGAAATGTTTGTAATATTAAAACCCACTTTTTAAGGGACTATAGTACTGCACTCTAAGAGTAAGTGTGTCTCATTGTCAAAATGACAGTAAAGATTTTGTTCAAGTTTGTTTGTATTGTATTAAATGAACCGTAATATGTGATACTTGTAAATAAATTCATATAATAACCCATTTATCAGAAATGATCATTGTGTGCTGTATTTTTTACAGTCGAAGAATTACAAGAGTTGTCTAGAGGCATCAATGATGCCAGCACACAAGCCATGAGGAAACTTGTGACCTCAGTGGTGATTGTTGTAACTCATTCAGTGACTAAGAAGCTTAGTCTTGTCTTGTAACATTGCAAGTACATGATATGACTATGACCTCACTCACCACATATGAGTCATAAAGAATAACATGGCAGGCATAGGGCTATGACCTCACAAAGTACATTCGAGTGCATTTCTGTAAGCACTTGTAATTCTTCAACTGGAACTTGATGTGCTACAAGAGTACACAAGACTAAAACTTCCTTAGGTTTGGTCAATGCTCATTGCCTATTTAAAATTCTAACCCACCAAAACTTTCAGCAGTGGTACAATGCTTCCTATATTATATTTTTGTTTTTTGCTCAGATTTCCTTTTTTTAATGCACATCGCCCATTCTTGGTGGATGTTGACATACTATACATCAATTTTCATGGTTTTTAAAAGCTCCAGAGATTTTTTATCTTTACAGAACTATCTCTTACCTCTAACACCCTATCCCCTATTCCACACATGCTATTCACACCTCTACCTCTCTGTGCAGTGCACATAGTAGTAGTAATGGTAGTGGTTTTCCCTTGGCTCCGAAAGGGCAGGGATGGCCAAAATATCTACTTATGATTGTATTGATTTCATAAATATGCCAGTAATTTACTCACACATTTAGCTAAGCATAATCGCTCGGGCAGCCTGGGTTACCTCAATTGGTACACCACTGCACTGCAAATCATTGTGTCCGCAGTTCTATTCCATCAAAAATTAATACAAATACAGATCTTCAACAGTCACTCCTGCTCTAATTTGCTTCAACTCCATAAATAGACCATATAAAGCCCATCCATTCATACATGTCATGATGGGGATTACTAGTAGTGTGATAATTCTTTGGAAGCCAGTATTCAGATCTGTGATAGCATGAGCAAAGATTTATCTTCTTGCATCACCTGACCTTTAACTGTTAATAGTATTCCTCTCAGAACAGAAAATAGCGCATTTGTAAGTTCATTTTGATGAACTAACCATGTCTTTCACACAACTAGTTTAGATGTTCAGTGAACTTTTGTCAAGAATTGCATCCTAGAAACCCTCCTTTCTGAACCATCCATGATCTGCAAGTGAAGCAGGATCAAGATCACCCATCTGGGGCCCCTGGCATACCTCCAATGGCAGCCGGGTGAGCTGAGTCAGTCTCTTTGAGCTAAGAGAATTCTCTGGCTTCACCTGATTAATTTGGCATCTGCCAAACTGAGGATGCAACAAGCCTGCAAGCGAAGTACAGGCACTGTCTACAAACTCGTACTTCATTGAGGTGCCTTACCTGTCATAGTTGAATGATTTAGAGATGTTGCAACATTGGCTGCAGCACCAGGTCAGAGTTTTTTGATGGTTGAGGGAATTGGAAGGTTATAGTATGATATCTACAATGAAATCTCTCTCAAGCAAAATATGACTAAATTTGGTATCCTTCATTACTAACTACATGTATACTGAACAATAAAAGAAAGTTATGATATTCCAATTTAATATTTTATGTTTTTATAACTTTCTTTGCTGTTCAGTATATTTCTCTGTATACCGACAATTAACCCTTTTTCTCTGGGATCAGGTCAAGTTCAGGGGACGTGGGCAAGTAGTATCAGAGCATTGGTCCTGAGTGGCTGGTCCCTGTCAATTACCATTATATATTACACACTGACTACAGCAAGTTGTCAAAAAAACATTTAAAACAAGAAGGTGTCTCTTTAGAGGTCACAGTCCCGTCTTTATGGTATGCAAGTATTACTAAGTAAGTGAGCGCCTCTAATAACAGAGGGCTTATGAAACACAAAGAAACACAAAGAAATCTCAACTTAAGTTATCTTTGCATGTTGCACGAGTATTTATTGAGCAGTAAAATGGGTTAGGAGTCCACATGAAAAAGCGGGAAGAGAGGTTGTGTTGCAATGTTGACCAGGTTCCAATGTTCAACTTGTAAAGTTCAGACATCAACAGGACGCCAGACCAGACAGTAGCCACTTGTCTGAAGACAAGTTTAGTGTAATTTCTGGTATACATGTGCCTCTTAATGGAATATCATTGCATTTGAGAACACACTTAACCTTTGAATTACTTCCATGAAACTTTCCTAATAGTGGAGGTAAGCTCAAGATCTTCAGAAATTGGAAATACATGTAGTCTTGTAACTTTTATTTTCTGGCACACAAAGAAACAGAACACTGAGCTACTTCCAGTAGCTTTCTTCTTTGTAAGACAAAATTCTGCCATCTACTGGACAATGAGGCCATGGCCTGGAGAATTACAAAACCTTGTGCTTGTCCTACCGATACCTATTGAGTGGCTGGAGATGTCGTTGTGATAAGAATGAAAAGTTCCTAGGGGCATCTATAATGACAAGTGGGAAATTAATAATATAATATAATATACCTGTGGTTAGAAATGAAAATCTGATAAAACTTAAAGGTTTTTTTTCCAGAACACTCCTTTCTTTCATTTGAATACATATGATTTTATTGTCTGACCTCCTGTGTGTTTCTTTGCAGGTTATTGGAAAAGCTAACCGTACCAATCTGAGATGGAATCCAGAAAGTGCAAATCAGAAGAAACGGGGGAGCTGTACTTCTGTCCTTTGACAAGCCGAAAGAACTGCCCGTTGCATTACTACACCTGGCAAAATAAGCCAACTAAGGTGCTGGAACATCTGAAGAACGGTGAAGATGTAAACTGTTTGTATAAAGGTCTAACACCCCTACACGTTGCAGTGAAGTGTGAAGCATATGATGTTGTTGATGTTCTTCTTCAATACAAGTGTGATGTCAATGCTACCGAGTTGGAGTCTAAAAAGACTCCGGTCTTGTGTGCCGCTTGCTCTGGCAAGACCAACATGGTTCGGAAGTTGGTGAAGCATGGGGCAGATGTTAATATCGGAGACGTCAGTTCTAATACGCCCTTCTACTGGGCCTGTCAGCATGGTCATCGAGATACAGTGACATGCATGCTTCACCTCGGAGTGGATGTGAATCAAAGAAGTGCTGGAAGCAGAACTCCTTTGATCGCATCAGCCATCGCAGGACAGTCGGAGATCCTTCAGATGTTGTTAAGAGCTGGATGTTCAGTAGATCTGGCCGATTCCTCGGGATGCACAGCTCTGTATCATGCAGTCCTGACAGGTGACCGAGATATCGTGCAGCTACTATTGTCCGCTGGGGCAAATCCTAACATCGGAATCAAGTCTGGTGAGTATCCGGTACACGTTGCAGCTCTTCACGGAAATGCTGCCATACTGGATGCTCTTATTTCTGCCGGATGTGACGTCAATGTCCCCATGTATGCTGGACCACCAATCTATCTAGCTGTAGTGCGACAACATTTAAATGCAGTGAAAAAGTTGATACAGGCCGGTGCAGAGTTGGACTATCAGTGTAAGAGACAGTTCACAACAGCTCCTCTCAGTGAAGCTGTACGTGATTTCTCCCCCTGTCTCTCCATCATCGTTGCCCTAATCCAAGGTGGCTGCAATGTTGACATCTCGTGCCACAGCTACAACAAGTCTGCTATAGAACAAGCTCTCATGAAAGGCCACCTCGATGTTGCCCAGCTCCTGCTGGCGGCCGACTGTCGTCCACCTCGTTCTAATGTCCTGCAAGACATCCTCGAGTTCCACGAAACGGAAGAATCTACTGCGATACGCCGACTCCTGGTTGAAAACAACTTGGTGAAGTCTCTCCGTAGGTTGTGTCGCATAGCTATTCGCAGATCTCTTGGCTACGGCAACAGGTACGAGGCACGCATCAGATGTCTGTCTCTGCCGTCTCCCTTAAAATATTTCCTGCAATTCCCTGAGCTAACTGATCTCCTTCAGGTTGCTGCAAATAGTCCTAGACGTGACCACCATATGGATAAACAATAAGCTAGTCAATTTCAAAGAAACTTCTCACAAGTTGATACAAACATTCCATATCACTGTTAAAATATGTCAAATAATGAATTTATCCATAGCTTGTAATTTGACCAAATTGTTTTACCGTCAAGCTATAACTACTGATTATTAGAAGCACACTTATCTCAAACATTGTTAACTTGTGTTTTCTTTGCAATGTCAATGTGTAGACATACTACAATAATATCATGAAATGTGACATAATCTTTATGAATAATTATATAAATGTATTATTGAACAGTATATTGATTATGTTCTCTTGTAATGCATTTCACTGTCACTGTTTTGCTAATGCACCAAGACCATGTGTTACTTGTTTGATGGTTACCTATTAATAGTTATGCCAGTGAGTGGTGTGAAAAGAATTCTCTACAAGGTCTCTGGCAAACAGTGTCTCTGAGCTGGACAGAAAATTTACTTAACATGCCAAATAATTGAAATAAGAAGAGAAATTGACAGGTTCATTTGAGCTCCATGACATGACCAATCTAGTTTTAAAGTAATAGATGGACGGATCACTCATAGAAAGTATCATTTGTGTATTCTCTTGCTGGAGAATACCATCCTGTGTTTGTTATAATGTGTTATTGAGAAAGTGGTGCTTTGTGAAACAATCATTACAACTTATATTTTATTTTCTACCAAACATATTGTACATTTTTTATTGCTGTGCACAACATAATATTAGGAGTACAGTATGAAAACACAGTATTACTTTTATTTTTATTCTGTAATTTCTGGTTTTACTCAATATATCACATTATTATCAATACATGTGTTTTAAAGTAAATTTTGCTTTCTTTATTTAGTATTAAATTTTAGTCACAGTGAAATTTACATTGTAAAATATTTCATGTTGAGACATATATCTAAACTTATACATTGTTCAATAAATATGAGAACAGAAACTTATGTTCATTTGGATTTAGTTATATCAATACTTCAAATGTACTAAATTTAGCAGTCAAGTACTACCATGCGGTGGAATTGAACCCTGGACCTCAAAATCACAAGGGTAGCATCAAACCACTCAGCCACTAAGACACATGGAATTGCAGTGGGAAGAAATCTTCACACCAATACATGTGCTTCATAACATTGTGGAATCTTTAATTGAGATTTAAGAGCGAGGCAGGAATTGGAGGCATATGAAGTAATGTGCACCATCAAGTTACATTTACATGGTCTATCCGTCTGTCATCAAGATTGATAAAAAACACTTGCACGTTTTCTCGTTTAACTTGATTGTGCACATTTAAGAACAGCAGAAGAAAGTGGAATGTTCTCTTGAGGCCTCCATTCCCTACCTTGCCTGATATCAGCCCTTTAACAAAGTGGCCAATCAAAGACTTACATCATGACAAGTAAAATGTTGAATTCAGTTGCAGGCCAGCATAGAAATCCCGCAGAAAACTGGCCAGCTGCTCAAATCCGTATTTTGTTTGCAAATTTTTCAAGAAGGCGGCACTGCAGACGTTTATCTATGCATCATCACATAAATAAGACTGGCGGCCTATCTGTTGAAAATGCTGTATCTGCTGCACATAAATTCACCAAAATGTTACCAACTATTCTAGTTGTGAATGGAAAAATCCTGCTGATATTGATGAGAAAACATGCAAGTGTTTTTTATCAATCTTGATGACAGACGGATAGACACATGTAAATGTAAACATTAGACCTGTCCTATGAGCCTACAGCAGGCCCAACTAAGCAAATATATATTGATGAATGAAATAAGAGAAACGATGCATAAATAATACAAATATTAAATCTGATAAGACATCAAATTGCAAGGTTTTACTTCTGGGTCCACTCACACCGTATGCATGTGGTATCACAAGAAATCTCAACTTCAGTTATCTTTGTATCTTGCAAGAGCATTTATTGAGCTGTAAAATGGGTTAAGAGTCCACATGAAGTGTGAAGAGCTTGTGTGTTGCAATGTTGACTTGGTTCCAATGTACAACTTGTAAAGACAGACATCAACAGGACACCACACCAGACAGTACGTGTCTGAAGACAAGTTCAGGGTTATTTCTGGTATGTGCTTAATTACTACACAATGGAATATTGTTACATTTGAGAGCACTGTTGAAAACATAATAAATTGTTTCCAAGAAATGACCTGATTGTGGTGGTTAAATCAAGACTTTCAGAAACAGGTATTACTTCTGTTTTCTGACACACAAAACAGAGCACACAACTAGGGAGAGTTACACGACCTCAAGCTTGTATGTCCTACTGATACCTACTGATTGGCAAAAGAAGTCCTTGCGACAAGGATGAAAAGTTGCTTGGTGCTCATGATAAGTGAGAAAAAATATATACATCTGTGTGTAGCAATGAAACCTTGATAAAACCTCCATGCACCTTTTTTTCTAGAACACTCCTTTCTTTCATCTGAATATGATGTAGCATTATCTAACCTGCTCTAGGTTTCCTTTCAGGTTATTTTAAAACCTGACCGTACCATTCTGAGATGGAATCCAGAAAGTGCATATCCGAAGAAACGGGGGAGCTGGACTTTTGTCCTGTGACGAGCCAAAAGAACTGTCCATTGCATTACTACACCTGGCAAAATAAGTCAACTAAGGTGCTGGAACATCTGAAGAACGGTGAAGATGTGAATTGTTTGTATAAAGGTGTAACACCCCTACATGTAGCAGTCAAGGTTGAAGCCTATGACGTTGTTGATGTTCTTCTTCAATACAAGTGTGATATCAATGCCACTGAGTTGGAGTCCAAAAAGACCCCAGTCTTGCGTGCTGCTTGCTCTGGCAAGACCAATATGGTACGGAAGTTGGTGAAGCACGGGGCGGATGTTAATATCGGAGATGTTAGTTCTAATACAGCTTTCTATTGGGCCTGTAAGCATGGTCATCGAGATACAGTGACGTGCATGCTTCACCTCGGAGTGGACGTGAACCAAAGAAGCGCCGGGAGCAGAACTCCCTTGATCGGATCAGCCATCGCAGGACAATCAGAGATCCTTCAGACATTGTTAAGAGCTGGATGTTCAATAGATCTGGCCGATTCTTCAGGATGCACAGCTCTGTATCACGCAGTCCTCACAGGTGACCGAGGTATTGTGCACTTACTCTTGTCTGCTGGGGCAAGTCCTAACATCGGAATAAAGTCTGGTGAGTATCCGGTACACATTGCAGCTCTTCACGGAAATGCTGCCATACTGGATGCTCTCATTTCCGCCGGATGTGATGTCAATGTTCCTATGTATGCAGGACCATCGATCTATCTGGCTGTAGTGCGACAACATTTAAACGCAGTGAGGAAGTTGATACAGGCCGGTGCAGAGTTGGACTATCAGTTTCAGAGACAGTTCACTACCGCTCCTCTCATTGAAGCTGTGAGTGATTTCTCTCCGTGTCTCTCCATCATTGTAGCTCTAATCCAGGGAGGCTGCAATGTTGACATCTCCTGTCACAGCTATGACAAGACTGCTATAGAACAAGCTCTCATGAAGGGCCACCTCGATGTCGCCCAGCTCCTGCTGGCGGCGGACTGTCGTCCTCCTCGTTCCAATGTCCTGCAAGACATCCTTGAGTTCCACGAAACGGAAGAATCTACTGCGATACGCCGACTCTTAGTCGAAAACAACTTGGTGAAGTCTCTCCGTAGGTTGTGTCGCATCACTATTCGCAAATCTCTTGACTACGGCAACAGGTACGAGGCACATATTAGATGTCTGTCTCTGCCGTCTCCCTTAAAATATTTCCTGCAATTCCCTGAGCTAACCGATCTCCTTCAGGTTGCTGCGAATAGTCCTAGACGTGACCACCACATGGATAAACAATAAGCTAGTCAATTTCAAAGAAACTTCTCACAGGTTAATACAAACATTCCATATCACTATTTAATGTGTCAAATTATGCATTTATCCATAGCTTGTAACCAAATCGTTTTACCATCAAGCTAGAAGTACTGATTATAAAAGCACATTGCCGATAAATCAAATACTGTACTTACCTATTTTTTGTTAACTTATATTTTCTTTGTAATGTCAGTGTGTAGACATCCTACAACCATAATATCATGAAATGTGATAAAATCTTTATCTTGAATAATCTTGATTATGTTCTGTTGTGATGCATTTCACTGTCACTGTTTTATCAATGCACCAAGACCAATTAGACCATACACATGTTAAAAAGAATTTTACTTAACATGCCAAATGAAAAGAGAAATTGACTTCTCCATTTTAATTTGAGCTCCATAACGTTCTGTAACCAATCTAGTTTTAAAGTAATAGATGGATGGATCACTCACAGAAATTATCAGCTGAATTAGCATTTGTGTATTCCCTGGCTGGAGAATATTCCTCCTGTTAATTGTAACTTATATTTTCTTTTCTGCCAAACAAAGAGTAAATTTGTTATTGCTGTGCACATGGCACAACAAAATATCGAGAGTACAGTATAAAAACACAGTACTTTACTTTAATTCTGGTTTTACTCAATATATCACATGATTGTTTAATAAAAGTGAAATTTACCTTGTGTCAGTAACAGCTAAAATATTGGATGTTGAGACATATATAGTAATTGATATAACTATAAAACGTGCACATTGTTTAATAAACACGAACATAGAAACCTTATCACATTTTTGCTTCAATTTCTTTTGGATTTACTATTAGTCATATCAACATTATCACTGCAGTTGATACATGCAGTGATCCAGGTTCAGTGTTGCAACTTATAGGCAATCTGATTACATGTACTCAGTTTGGTACCTAAGCAATGTATTCAACTGATTTGGCCCACTTGCTGAAACCACCAGTGTGGCTAAAATGTCCTTACTTGAATTACATTCCCTTTCCTCTTTCTGTCAGTTACTTTTCAATGAACGTATTCACTGGGCAGGGGGGGGGGGTATTTTGCTTATCTTCGAATTTTATACCAAGATATAGGCCTGTGAGGATAATTAAAAGGAAATTGTCCTTCTGCCCAGCTTCTTGGAAAGCTGCCTTAGACAAACTTAAGGATTTATCTCTGTGAGTGAATACTCACAGACCTGCAAAGTTTAATAAATCCCTACGTTTATTAAGTGCCCTTTCCCTTTTTCACCAACTGCTGGCTCATAGACTCAAAGAATTCACACCAAAGTGTTGAATGACATCAATCTGTCACCAATGATACCTCAGCTCTACTTCCTCATTTTATACCATTCGACACCTCTGTCAGCCAATCACGAGCCAGTATTTCACTGCAATAAAACCCATATTCTTTGTTGTCCAGTTATCCTTCCATGGGAGAATAATAAGTGAAGCTGTGAAAAACCACAGCAACAAATGACAAGTTTCAGTTTTGTCTTATGGTATAAGCCAGTTATTCACCGCGGGATCGGCAATATGTGTTTATCACAGCTCGGGCTAACGCCCTCGCTGGATAAATCACATATTGCCTCTCCCTAGGTGAATAACCTATACATATTCGAGTAAAGCAGTACTCAGCTGAGGGGAGGCGGGTGGGTTCCTGCAAGTCCTTGCAGGTCTGTGAGTGAACACTCACAGAGATAAATCCTGACCCTCGTAGGGGGAGGATTTTAACTCTATTTCGTTCATCTCACAGACCTGCAAGGCTTAATAAAACCCTATGTTTTATTAAGTGACCCAGATTCCAAAAGCGGGGGCGGGAGATGAGTTGAGTTGAACGATGCAAAGAAAGCATATGCTTTCTCGTATAAAAGATATAGTTAATAAATTCATCACTGCTAAAAAACGCGAGATGACACCAGTCGAAAAGCCTGTTCAAGCCAAACAGTGATAAGATCATCTAAAGCAGCTGAATACAATAACTTTCGTCTGAGCTGCAGGGTGTGACCATGCACCCTAGACTATAGAGACCCACACTGCGGCATCAAAAACTGGATCTTTACATTTTATGAAACCTTCCCCTAATTAGAGGAATTCCATGGCGTCAGTACCATAGTGGGAAAATAATGTTAGGAACATTCAATTTTCAATTCAATTCAATTTCAATTATTTATTTGCTCATTAGTATATATACAAATCCATAGTCAGAGAAATAAGAAACAAGAATCCATGGATTCAAAACCGGCCTTTGGCAATTGTATATTCGGGATTGAAATCATGAAGAGGGTGATTTATGTATTATTACATGGATTGTTTTGTATTGAGCAGTGATAGCCAGACTGATAGTGTTTGCTGCATGCCATTAAACTTTGAGGGGAACCCCTTAGCAAATACCTATACCAAATTTCAGAACTTCAAGTGAAATACTAAAGTCTCAGGGAATTTAAAACATGGTGGCCATTTTGGCAGCCATCTTGGATTTTTTCAAAAATTTCTGAGTGGAATCCCTAAGTGAATCCCTGTATCAAATTTCATAAATCTAAATGAAATACTAAAGTCACAGTGCGTATTTTAAAATATGGCGGCCATTTTGGCAGTCATCTTGGATTTTTCCAAAAGTTTCTGAGGGGGACCCCTAAGTGAATCCCTATACCAAATTTCATAAATCTAAGTGAAATAGTAAAGTCACAGTGGGCAATTCAAAATATGGCGGCCATTTTGGCAGCCATCTTGGATTTTTCCAAAAATTTTTGAGGGGAACCCCTAAGTGAATCCCTGTACCAAATTTCATAAATCTAAATGAAATATTAAGGTCACAGTGGGCAATTCAAAATATGGCGGCAATTTTGGCAGCCATCTTGGATTTTCCCAAAAATTTCTGAGGGGGACTCCTAAGTGAATCCCTACACCAAATTTCATAAATCTAAGTGAAATAGTAAAGTCGCAGTGGGCAATTCAAAATATGGCCGCCATTTTGGCAGCCATCTTGGATTTTTCCAAATATTTCTGAGGGGAACCCCCAAGAGAATCCCTGCACCAAATTTCATAAATCTAAGTAAAATACTAAAGTGACAGTGGCAATTTAATATATGGTGGCCATTTTGGCAGCCATCTTGGATTTCCCCAAAAATTTTTGAGGGGGACTCCTAAGTGAATCCCTACACCAAATTTCATAAATCTAAGTGAAATACTAAAGTTACAATGGGCAATTCAAAATATGGCGGCCATTTTGGCAGCCATCTTGGATTTTTCCAAAAGTTTCTAAGGGGACCCCTAGGTGAATCCCTATACCAAATTTCATAAATCTAAGTAAAATACTAAAGTGACAGTGGCAATTTAATATATGGTGGCCATTTTGGCAGCCATCTTGGATTTCCCCAAAAATTTTTGAGGGGGACTCCTAAGTGAATCCCTACACCAAATTTCATAAATCTAAGTGAAATACTAAAGTCACAGTGGGCAATTTAAAATATGGTGGCCATTTTGGAAGCCATCTTGGATTTTTCCAAAGATTTTTGAGGAGAACCTCTAAGTGAATCCCTGTACCAAATTTCATAAATCTAAATGAAATACTAAGGTCACAGTGGGCAATTCAAAATATGGTGGCCATTTTGGCAGCCATCTTGGATTTTCCCAAAAATTTCTGAGGGGGACTCCTAAGTGAATCCCTACACCAAATTTCATAAATCTAAGTGAAATAGTAAAGTCACAGTGGGCAATTCAAAATATGGCCGCCATTTTGGCAGCCATCTTGGATTTTTCCAAAAATTTCTGAGGGAGACTCCAAAGTGAATCCCTATACCAAATTTCATAAATCCAAATGAAATACTAAAGTCGCAATGGGCAATTCAAAATGTGTTGACAAGAAAAGTGGACAAGTGGACAAGTTTACACATTGACAAGTGGACAAGAGTCCCATTTCACCTTAAGCCCTCCTCTAATAACCGGCATTTGGCCGGTTAAAAACAAGAATACTAATGAGCTAGGTGACCCCTTTATGATACCTACAAGTATCGCTATCAAGGGGCCACCTAGGCTTCATAAAATTTGTAGGTCTTGCACTGCTGGTGAAGAGGGCCCTAACACTGTCGACAAGGTTTATAAAATCAAATCAATAACATTATATTAAGTAGAGGGGTTTTTTTCTTTTTCATTGACCAACCAAATGCCTATGGCAAATGTAGCAATTCTGTATACTACAAGTTGAATTATATTTTTTGATAAAAATTTTTTATGTATTTTTTGTAACCATCTATACATGTGTATAAATCTTTTGCCTAACAGGTAATTCAATGTTATTAAAAACCTTAGGAAATCTAAAAGATATGCTATGTCTTGCAAATTCATGGCTCATGGAAGGCAGGCGAAAGGTATTAAATTGCCGGGTGGCATTACTGGTAATTCTAGAGGTGCTGGACAACATATGCTTTAAGAAATAGTCAGGTAACAATTCATTTTCAAATTTGTAACAAAACTTCAGCTCATGCAGTGCACATAGGTCACTCATTTTAAGAATATTTAATTTTTTTGAAAAGTGGGTCAGTGTGAGAATTATATCTACTGTTTGTAATTGTCCTAACTGCACTTTTTTGAAGCTTCCATAAGTTACTTTGTTGCCTTCCCCAAATGATATTCCCGTAATTTAAGTGTGGGGATATGAGTGCATTATATATTTATTTATTTATTATTTATATTTTTTATTTTTTTATTCCTTTAAAGCGGAAAAAACAAGGTTTTCCATATATACAAACTTAGTAAGAATAAACTGGATGAACTAACTAGCACCTTTGGGTGATGAACAAGTACATGCGAATAAAAAATATAACAAGTCCATTCAAGTGACATAGATATTCTAGGTAACGTATACATATAATAGTCTACGCCAATACTTCCAGACACTGGATAAATACGGTCTGTCAGAACTTATGATACTAACAATAATACTATTCTGAGAACTACGTAATCTCAACATAAATTTGTATACAAGATTCCTGATCAACATAGGACTGGTTGGCAAGTTTCTGGATATAAACATGTGACTAGCACTACAACATTTTGACTCAAAGAATAAAATTCTAGCAACATTATTATAAGCAACATACAATTTGTTGATAGCACCTTTGGTGTGTTTAAACCATAAATGAGCAGAGTACATAGGTGTAACATAAGCTCTAAATAACATTTGTTTAATATTCTCAGAGCAGTGACTAAATTTGCGGATTATCGCATTTCCCTGAGCATATAGTTTCAGTCGCTGTCTGGCAATATCATTATCATCTTTCAGGTCATCATCAATAATATGGCCAAGATATGTATATTTGGCACACAGTGGTATTTTTACATTGTTCATAGTGAAATCAAATTCAGGAATATCATTATTAAACATTTTACTTTTAACAACAAGTATGTTACTTTTGCTACAATTGAATAGTATAGAGTGAGATTCACCATAGTTTTCACATATCCTCAAGAGGGAATTTAGACCAGTGGCAGTAGGAGAAATCAATACCAGATCATCAGCATATAATAAGTGATTCAGTTTATATTCACCGACAAAACATCCAACCTTAATGTAGCTCAGATCTTTGCTCAGGTCATCCATGTATAAACAAAATAGATAAGGAGAAAGTACACCTCCTTGGCGAACACCATTACTAACCACAAAACCGTCTGACCATTCATTTCTCCATTTCACATACATAATTTGTTCAGTGTACCAAAAAATCAACAATCGTATCAGGTAGTGGGGAACACCTCTGCAATACAACTTCTTAAATAGAACATTGTGGTTTATACGATCGAATGCCTTTGAGGCATCAAGGAAACAGCAATAAATACTGCTATTTAAACTGCGATACATAGATACAGCTTCTTTAAGACAATAAATAGCCATGTCAGTTCCATGTTTTTGCTTGAAGCCAAATTGATTATCAGTAGTTTCTAAGTAAGATTTATTCCAGCACTTTGGATACCACACTAGCTAAGGCAATAGGACGGTAGTTTGATTTATATATATCTAGCAAGGCTTTTAAAGGTATGGTCCTTTTCAGTTTTTTCATAACGCCAAGTGTTTTTGAAATTTTTTTACTAATCATGTTTGTATGAGCTTTCCACTTTAGATTATTTTGTGAAACTACACCAAGGAATTTAAATTCGTTGACAAATTCAATTTTGGTGTTGTTAATAAATAGTTCTGGGGAAGCTATTGTTCCATTACTAGCCGAAAAAAGCATTGCTTTAGTTTTGGTAACATTTAACGAGAGCTTATTTGATTTCAGCCAATTGCTTATTGCAGATAGGTAATTATTTATTATTTCATTATCGCTCCTGTTCCAGGAAACATTAAGAGTAGCACATAAGGTGGTGTCATCAGCATAGGGAATGGGGTAGAAATAATTACTAGCTTTGACGATATCATTTATATAGATAACTAGAATCGCAAGCGATGATAATATGACCGCCGGCGCTGCTGGACGCCTTTTGCTGATCAAGTGCAATCAAGTGTGACTGTGTCGATCCATAAAAGATGAATAACAATTTGTGTTTTGAGTGCAGCTTGTTTGGACCTGGCTTAAAAAAGCTCAGTCGTATAATAATAATAATAAATAGATATATATTCGTTGTTGTCCATGGCGCAGTGGGGCCTCTATTTGACGGGGGGTTTATTCGAGGGGCGTATATGTGTACATCCATTGTGCATGCCTGTGTACGGCCATCGTCAAGTGTACGCCCATCTGTAGCTCGTCTGGCATGCCCATCTGTGTGTTCACGCCAATTTGTGTGTACACACCCATCTGTGTACGCACCCATTTGCGTGGGCATGTCCACCTGAATGCCTATCTGTGTGGGCACGCCCACCTGTACACCCATCTATGTGTACGCCCACCTGTAGGCCTATGCCCATCTCTCGAGTGTATGCCCATCTGTGTTGGTACCCTCATCTGTGAGTGCATGCCTTCTTAGTGTGCACGCCCCCCTTTACACCTAGCTGGGAGTACGACCGTCTGTGTGAGTATGCCAATTTGTGTGTGCACAGCCACCTTCGTGTGCACGCCCATTGATATGGCCATCTGTGTGCGCATGCCCATATGTACAGCCATCTGCATGTATACGCCCATATCAGCAGGCCCGTCAGTGTGTGTAAGCCCATCTGTGCGTGCACGCCCATCTGTGTGTGCATGCCCATTTGTATGTGCATGGCCATCTGTATGCCCATCCCAGTGTGGATGCCCATGTGTGTGTGGACGCCCATGTGTGTCTGCAGGGCCACCTGTGTGTACACACACATCTGTCAGTGCAGGCCCACCTGTACGCCTAGCTGTGTGGGTATGCCCACCTGTACACTCATCTGTGTGTACGCCCATGTGTATGCCCATCTGTGTGTGTATGCCCATCGGTCAGTGTATGCCCATGGGTGTGTGTACGCCCATGGGTGTGTGTAAACCCATGGGTGTGTGTACTCCCATGGGTGAGTGTACGACCATGGGTGTGTGTGGACCCAGGGGTGTGTAAAACCATTGGTACAGTATATATACACCTTTTGATATATATATATATGAACACCCTTTGGTATAAACTCGCCCATGTCAGTAAACTGTCATGAAAAGTAAGCCAACCGACCTGCCGCCTGACCTGTAATGTAATGTAGTGCTTTAGTGCAGTGCTGTAACGTAGCGCTGTAATGCAGTGCTGTAATGCAGTGCTGTAATATAGTGCTGTAATACAGTGCTGTAATATAGTGCTGTAATACAGTGCTGTAATGCAGTGTTGTAGTGCAGTGCTTTAATGCAGAATACAGAAAGAAGTCCAATAACACGTTGCTGTAATGCAGCACAATGATTCATTGTTGTAATTATGTTGTAAAGTAATGCAGTGAGGCAGTGATGTAATGCAGTACAATAATGCAGTGTAATGCAGTGCTGTAATGCATTGCTGTAATGCAGTGCTGTAATAGAGTGATGCAAAGCATGCAGTAATGCAGTGCAGTTATGCAGTGCAGTTATGCAGTGCAGTTATGCAGTGTTGTAAGCAGTGCTGTGATGTGGTCTGTAATGCAGTGCAGTTATGCAGTGCAAAAAAGCACTGTTGAAATACAGTGCAGTAATGAAGTGTTGTGCTGCAGTGCTGTAATGCATTGCAGTAATGAGGTTCTGTGATGCAGTGCAGTAACACAGAGCTGCAATGCAGACTGCAGTGTTGTAATGCAAGGCAGTGATGCAGTGCAGTTATGTGTCCACGGGGGCATGGCCCCGTGTCCGCGGGGGCATGTCCCCGTGTCCGCGGGGGCATGTCCCCATGTCCGCAGGGGCATGTTCCCGGGGGCATGTCCCCATGTCCCCCGGGCATGTCCCCAGGGGTATGTCCCCATGTCCCTGGGGGCATGTCCCCGCGGGCATGTCCCCATGTCCTCGGGATATGTCCCAATGGTCCCGGAGGTATGTCCCCGGGGTATGCCCCCATGTCCCTGGGGGTATGTCCCCATGGCCCCGGGGGTATGTCCCCATGTCCCCATGTCCCCGGGGGTATGTCCCCATGTCCCTGGGGGTATGTCCCCGGGTGTATGTCCCCATGTCCCGGGGTATGTCCCCATGTATGTCCGCGGGGGCATGCCCCCATGTCCCCGGGGCATGTCCCCATGTCCGCGGGGGCATGTCCCCATTTCCGCGGGGGCATGTCCCCATGTCCGCGGGGGCATGTCCCCATGTCCGCGGGGGCATGTCCCCATGTCCGCGGGGGCATGTCCCCATGTCCCCGGGGGCATGTCCCCATGTCCCCGGGGGCCATGTCCCCATGTCCCCGGGGGCATGTCCCCATGTCCCAGGGGCATGTCCGCGGGGGCATGCCCCCATGTCCCCGGGGGCATGTCCCCATGTCCGCGGGGGCATGTCCCCATTTCCGCGGGGGCATGTCCCCATGTCCGCGGGGGCATGTCCCCATGTCCGCGGGGGCATGTCCCCATGTCCGCGGGGGCATGTCCCCATGTCCCCGGGGGCATGTCCCCATGTCCCCGGGGGCATGTCCCCATGTCCCAGGGGCATGTCCCAGGGGGCATGTCCCCATGTCCCCGGGGGCATGTCCCCATGTCCCCGGGGGCATGTCCCCATGTCCCCGGGGGCATGTCCCCATGTCCCCTGGGGCATGTCCCCATGTCCCGGGGGTATGTCCCCATGGCCCCGGGGGCATGTCCCCATGTCCGCGGGGGCATGTCCCCATGTCCGCGGGGGCATGTCCCCATGTCCGCGGGGGCATGTCCCCATGTCCGCGGGGGCATGTCCCCATGTCCGCGGGGGCATGTCCCCATGTCCGCGGGGGCATGTCCCCATGTCCGCGGGGGCATGTCCCCATGTCCGCGGGGGCATGTCCCCATTTCCGCGGGGGCATGTCCCCATGTCCGCGGGGGCATGTCCCCATTTCCGCGGGGGCATGTCCCCATGTCCGCGGGGGCATGTCCCCATGTCCGCGGGGGCATGTCCCCATGTCCGCAGGGGCATGTCCCCATTTCCGCGGGGGCATGTCCCCATGTCCGCGGGGGCATGTCCCCATGTCCCCGGGGGCATGTCCCCATGTCCCCGGGGGCCATGTCCCCATGTCCCCGGGGGCATGTCCCCATGTCCCAGGGGCATGTCCCAGGGGGCATGTCCCCATGTCCCCGGGGGCATGTCCCCATGTCCCTGGGGGCATGTCTCCATGTCCCCGGGGGCATGTCCCCATGTCCCCGGGGGCATGTCCCCATGTCCCCATGTCCGGGGGGGCATGTCCCCATGTCCGCGGGGGTATGTCCCCATGTCCGCAGGGGGTTTAGTAGATATTAAATGGTTGCCCCCTTATTCTTAGTAATAATGGTCGCCCACTCTTTAGTATATATTAAATGGTCGCCCCCTTATCCTATCTATCTATCTATCTATCTATCTATGTATATCTATCAGCATTGCTTAGTAGATATTAAATGGTTGCCCCCTTGGTTCATACATTCTTAGTAATAATGGTCGCCCCCTCCTTAGTAGATATTAAATGGTCGCCCCTTATCCTATCTATCTATCTATGTATCTATCTATCTATATCTATCATCATTGCTTAGTAGATATTAAATGGTTGCCCCATTGGTTCATTCATGCATGTACTTTTGTTATCTTAGCACCTTAGTAGATATTAAATGGTTGCCCCCTTATTCTTAGGAGATATTAAATGGTCGCCCCCTTATCCTTAGTAGATACCTTATCTATCTATCTATCTATCTATCTATCTTCATCATTGATTGCCATCATTGATTGCCATCATTGATTGCCATCATTGACTGCCATCATTGACTGCCATCATTGACTGCCATCATTGACTGCCATCATTGATTACCTTTGTCTACGACTCCGCCACGTAAATCCTCCGACACCTTCCGACACATGAAATCCCGCCATGTGACCGCATAAAAACAGAGATCAGTCTAAAGGCGATCAAAAAGAGTTTGGCTGCTTTTGAGACATCCCCAGCAGTCAAGCGGTCCAAGCAGGTCTAATCTGGCACAGTGCCAAAAATCACGAAAAAAACATTCACATAGCCAGAATAACAATAAGGTGGGGTGTTTCACTGAAAAATCATGAATCTCAGAAAGGTACGAAAGACCCCTTGGATCATCCTGGTCTTCAGGGGTTGAGTAAAGAATGTAAAGTTATGTTTATATAGCAACTTTCACGATTGTACATTGAGTGTAACTTGTTCTATCCATCCCCAAAAATGTGAGTTAAATGGTACAATACGGGGGTAAAAGCAAAATGACCGCGCCAGCGCTGGCGGCGGTCATAATAAATAGCAATGGTCCCAATATAGACCCTTGGGGTACTTCACATTTTAAAGTTAACGGATCAGATACATATTCAACTTGCTGTGTTCTATTGGTTAAATAGTCCTTTAATAAATCGAGGACTGATCCTTTGATGCCATAATAACTGAGTTTAAAAAGAAGTGTCTGATGATCGTTTGATCGTTTGATGATCTAAAGTATCAAAGGCCTTTGAGAGATCAAGGTAAATATTTAGTGGAAGCTGATTTTTGTCCATCTTTTGAGTTATTCTATCAACAAGTTCAAGGGTTGCATGTTCAGTTGAATGATTTTTTCTGAAACCATACTGACTTTTATAGAAGATATTATTTCTTGAAAAATATTCATAAATTTGGTTATATATAATTCTCTCAAAGACCTTTGATACACTAGGTAGGATAGAAATTGGCCTGTAATTTGTAAAAAGATATTTCTCTTTTTGCTTATACACTGGAATAACTCTAGCTTTTTTAAGTAGGTCTGGGAAAGATCCTTCTGCTACACATTGGTTAAAAATGCCGGATAGAATGTTTGACAGTTCAACTTTAACATGTTTTAGTAATTTATTTGAAATTCTATCGAAACTCTGACTAGTCTTAGATTTGAGAGAGTTGATAACATTTATAACAATTTCTGGAGTAACTGTTTGAAAGTTAAATTCGGATTCAGATGCATTTTGTAAATAATCTTTGAATGAGCCAATACCTACTTGCTGAATGTTTTGTGCTAGTTGCGGGCCAATATTAGTAAAATACTTATTAAATTCATTGCAGACAGTTGTCTGATCACTGACATTTATTCCACAAATATCAAAATATGGTTGGAAATCTTGCTTATCTTTTTGCTTATTAAGTAGACTGTTGATTGTTGACCAGGTATTTTTAATATCACATTTATATTTTTCAAAACAGTTTTTATAGTAGGTATTCTTTGCAGACTTAACTGCTCGTTTTAAACATTTAGAATATGTTTTGAAATTGGTTTGTCTTGTGTGAAACAGTGGATCATTCACTGCGGTCGCTTTTAGTTGAACATAGAGTTTATCTTTGTACTTTATTGACTTAAGTATACCTTCGCTAATCCATTTGGACTTTTTATGTTTGTACTTTCTGAATTTACTACAGGGGAACAAGAAGTGCAACGAAATGACAATGTGTTTGGTGTACAAGTAGCTTTGCCACGTCACAAATTTTCATACATGATTGAGCAAATTCTGAGTATCACACTTTAGGATTATTTCTGTTACTGTGAAACAACACCCTCTTCTACAATAATCTAATAATTAGGTTATGGTTTGAAGCAACAGTCATCAACAAGTGAAACTTTTTGGAGTGCACATTGCATACATGTACACTTGACACTCATTGTGAACAGGGGGGGGGGGATTGGGGTTATTTCTTAAAAGGGCGTTGTTTGATTGAGAAACAAGATTAATATTTCAGTACTTTGCATGCTCCAAATAAATCATCACCGAACACAAGAATGCAAAAATGGTACAATCTCATATCCATATTTTTGTACACAACAACTTTGTCCATATGTCTTGCCAAATGGTAACTAATTTTACATGGAAAAAATATTCTCATTAAAATGTAATTAAATAACCTTCCTTTTGCCCGGTATGGGGAGGGGGTTATCTCAGTTGGTGGTGCTATATATATGGGCTTCCAATCTATGGGTCCTAGGTTTGATCCCAGATCTTGGCAGGTCAACTGCTGGACCTATTTTGGAAAGCACTTACAACCATCTTTTGCCTGATTACCATGACACCTCCCCTAATGTGCATGTACCAGGATTCAAAGCCCTTTATGGCATTCCATTGTCTGTAGTTGAGACAGAGAGAACAATTGAGTTTTGTTTTTTTACTACATAATTCATTCATTCAATCACTCACAGGGGTTTTGCTTAGGCAGGGTGCAAGCAGTTTTTTGGGGAGGGACAGATATTTGTTCAAATTTCAAAATGAAGACTCAACCATCCAAACAGCATATCTTCGGAACTGCAATGTACAATGGCAGACCAGTGAAATAATATTTTGCTCCCCCTAAGAAATTATATATTTCAAGACAGTCTAGAAACAATACAAAATAAAGTTTTAATTTTTTTATTAAAAAATAATAATTCCAAGCCCCCCCCCCTTCTCTAAGACCTAATGGTTGTCCCCTTACCAATTATAAAAAAAACTTATGGATTAAATGAAAGTGTTGTCTTCAGCTTCGGAAATATTTACGCTTAGCGCTCACTGGTGCATAGAAAAATTGCTTGTCACAAGACCACTTGTACAACTGACCACATGATCATTTCGTTGGTAATAGATAACGCCCTCGTTTGTGACAATATGCAATATATCCGAGGGCTTTAGCCCGAGGATTATTGCATATTGTCACAAACAAGGGTGTTATCTAACTTATACCACTAAGTACAAAACAAATTAATTTAAATCCCTTTGTTTGCCTTCAATCCTTCTTGTTTGACAACATTTCATTGTATTTGTTGCACATTCATGTTCCTCAGTTCATTTGAAGGTTGGCAGCCCTGAAGGCAACAGGTCAGAATTCTTTGTTCTCAGGAAATAATACATTAATTTTGTAGATAGAAAGATAGATAGAAAGATCGATAGATAGACGGAAATAACACAATACATTAATTTCATTGATTAATTTTATAGATAGATATGGATAGACATATAAATTGATAGATGGATAGATAGATAGGTATATAGATAGATAGGTAGGTAGATAGAGCAGCCATCTCAGCCAAGGTCCCTTTGGGGAGGTTGATTATTACAGTCGCTTAGCAAATGTTATTTTTAAATTATGAAAGACATTTGAACAATAACAGAAAGCACGGAGCAGGGGTTCGGGGGCGGCAGCCCCCGAAATAAGAAGAAGCAGGGGTTCGGGGGCGGCAGCCCCCGAATTAAGAAGAAAAAATAATTCTTTGAGCTTGCCAAATGGGGCCAAAATTGTTGGTCTGCTGCTCCGCTATTATTTTTGCAGCTTACATATCCCAAATGTACTATTTTATCAAATGACCTTAAATTTGATCATTATTTCAGATAATGGTATTTATAAAAAAGAGTGAATATAGCCTTTTTATTGAGACCAGTTACGCTTGATACAATCTTCCTCCTTGTTTATTGACTGTGTTGTTCAGTTTTAATCCTTTGTTGGTCAGTTTTGTTTCAGTGTTTCCTTCAATTTTGTCAACTTGTAGTCAGCCATGCATGCAATATCATGGTCAGGTGTATGAGCTGTGATATGCATTATATCAGAGCGAAATCCTGCCTTCTGATTGGCCAGAAAAAGCAAACAGTGGTATAACACTTCTTGTTCCCCTGTAGTAACATATTTTACAGGAAAGTGCTTACTTATCAATGAGCCGATTAAGTTAAAGTTTGTATAGCTATCACTTGCAGAGTTTGACTGTGCTTGGTTAATTTTTTCCTGGAAGTAGCGACTATTCAGATCTGTTTTGAAATTTTCATATGATTTAGAGTCCGATGACACCACCTTAATGTGCTTTAATTTAACTTGACTGTGTCTCAGATTGTTTATTGCCGCAAAGTAAGGTTGATGATCAGAAATTTGTGTCATAATTATACCTGAAGAGATCAATGAATTCCGGAAGAATTCTGAAGTCAACATGTCAAGGACATTAAATTTTCTCTGACAACTGTGAACACCCATAATGTCCCAAATAATTATTAGGCTTGCATAAATGATAGACAAATTAAGCTTGCACCACCTAAACCTTGTATCCGGAATGTGGCTAAAAGATGAACAAGCATGGAGACATGCAGAGAATCTTTTGAGGAAAATGTCCCATGCCTTTATAGATGAACAAATAATCAGTCAATGATAACCTTACAGAGTTGCTCAACATGCAGATTGGTTATCTGTGAGGACACTCTCCACCCCCCCCCCCTTCTTTTTTGGGAAGATGCCCATTTAGTAGAGGACCCCACCATAGATCCCGTGACCACTTGAGTGGGAGCAATTTTTGAATGTTGATCCAAGTTTATGAGGTCAAAACAAAAAATTTTGGCCGGGGCGCCCCTCCAGAAAGTGCGGGCTAACCCCACAAGGCGGCCATTTTCAAAATGGCCGCCGATAATCAAAATTTTGTTATATCTCGGCTTCTAATTGGTCTAGGATGATAATCTTTGGGTCAAAATATATGTTTTTGGGGACAAGAAATTCAATGGTCAATGCTAGAATCGTCTATGACCATCACCAGTGGGCAGAATAAGAACATTTATGAGAAAAATAGCTAAAAAACAATATATTCGGGCCGAAACCCAACACACACATTCAGAATCTGTAAAAGTGAGCAAATGACAGCTAAATTATACTATTTTCATACCTCTGAAAATTACATAGTGCAAAGGAGTCACATTGTCACTCATCAGCAGGTAAAGTACGAACCCCGTGAGTTTGTGAGCTCACAAAAATGCGAAAAATTCGCAAAACAAACTGAAACATGTTGTCTTAAGTATGTGTCATTATCAACTGAACACTTAGTAATCATCGTCAGAGTCCTCATTTCTGTCATCTGTGCAACTATCTTCAGACAATCTACACTCTATAATTTCCACCTGTGCAATAGTGTCACTGAGAGTGCAGGCTTCGAATAACGAATAGAAGTGCATTCGTCCTTCAAGGCATCACCAATATACCAAATCAAAGGGTTTAAGGTCTGATTTGTCAATTTTGAAGTAAAGGGGGGTCAAGAAATTTCCATACAGAGCATAAAAATCATGCAAATCCTAGGCCATGGTGTGGTTGCCATGGACTTTTGTCTGAGGTTCTTCTATTACAGAGCGATCGTCTGACTGATCTTGTCTCCATATTTGTATTGGATAGTTGAGAGAGTCATGTCATCTGGCATCCCTTTTTTTGGCTGGAGGCCTAGGATGTGGCTCCGTGGTACAATGGTTAGCATGCCTGCCTTGTACTCTTGAGGATGTGGGTTCAAAATGCCCAGAGGTTATCACTATAATGATTGGTATGATTGCCGTTAAGTATGGTGAGCGCAGGTCACCAGATTTATCTGGAATGGGCACTATATAAAATCATACTATATTAGTATTACTATATTATTATTTTCTTGAAAGGAATTCTGGTTATTCTGTGTTTCACTGTTAGTTGCCTTGTCCAATATCACCATCTTGCCACCATCGAAGAAAGCTGCAGTTGTGCCGCAGACAGAGTTTACATACAGTGGCACACTAATTTCAGCAACTTATTTTGAAAAAAGGGAATGAAAGCTCAACGATGGTATTCCTTCTCTGAAGTCCCAGTGTACCACTGGCCTTGTCAGCCACATGTGCATTGACATTTTCATGACTTAAGCTGCCTCTGAACCAACCACATCAGACCCATGACTGCCATTTTCTTCAAATCTGCGAGCAAATGAAAAAGAGCAGAATAAGCTCTAATATTATTGCATTTGTGATCAGCCACTTCTGTTCCTGTAGTGATTCTCACAGCTAGATCCTATGAAATAAGTCAGTTCTGTGTTACCAAAGGTTCGCGACAAAGTAGTTAATTACCTCTTCAGAAATTCTGAAGCCTGCCCTTGTTATTTAATTTGCCAAACAGTGCACTGTACACAGCAAGATTGGGAAAGCTATCTGCCGCTCCACTGAAGATGTTTCTGAATCCATTTACAGATTTTTTCACCTGTTACCTCCTGTCGGCATCTTTATGGATATCATACTGTTTATTCATCATGACTAGTAAGGCTTCAGACCAATGATCTCTTCCAATATTTAAGTGCATAATCACAGTCAAAGCCAGTGGAGCCTGATTGGCTGCAGAAAGGCATAAAGATTTAAGTGTGCTCCATTTGCTTTACCAACTAAGGACAGTCTTGCGAAGATTTTGAATCAACAAACAATGATGGCCACAGGCAGTTTTTACTGTTCTGCAAAGATCATTCTCTTCCTACAAATCATTTCATGTGAGCATAAGATGAACTCACAAAGGCACTCCAACTATAATCTGTCCTCTAAGCTTTCTAAAGGAGCACTGACTAGAAAAAAATCAAATGTGAGGTATAGTAACTGAGAATAAAGAATGACAAAAAAGTAGAACTTGAACATGTAATGAATCACAGATGCAAATACATAACAAGTGACAACCAAGGAAGACTCAGAAATCCAAAATGGTAGATGTTCTCCATCTCGACGCCACATGAGATTAGGCGTGGCCACATAGCACTAAGTGACTTGAGGTTGATGAGGCATACAGCTGTTCCATCAGCAGAACAGGCAAACAAACAAGATGGAACCGCATATACCTGACAGACAAGCTTTATGTGATATGAAGAATTGAAGATCCACGTGCAGCCGCACTAATCAGACATTGTGAATGATTGATGTGGATGCATTTGAAATCTGTGAATGAGTTCAGAGACACCTTCAGTATAGAGTAGAAGATAGCTTTCCCCATCGTGCTGAGTAGACTGAGCTGTTTGGCACCTCAAGTAACAAAGCTTCTAATATTTCTGAAGAGGCAGTTAACTGCTTTGTCTAGAACCTTTGGCAACACAGAACTGATATATTTCCATAGGAACAGTGAGAATCTCCCTACAGGAGCAAAATGCAGCCATACTGAAGATGACACTGCTCTGCAGAGAAAGGGATGCCAGATGACATGACTCTCTTCACTATCCAATACAGGTACGGAGACAAAATCAGTCTGACAATCGCTCTGTAATAGAAGAAACTAAAACAAAAGTCCATGGCAATAACCACACAGCCTAGGATTTGCATGAATTTTATGTTCTGTATGGAGATTTCTTGATCCCCCTTTACTTCAACATTGACAAACTAGACGTTAATCCCTTTTATTTCGGAAACCGATGATGCCTTGAAGAACGAATGCACTTCTATTCGTTATTCCAAGCCTGCACTGACAGAGAATCTCAGTGACACTATTATATGAATGTTAATTATAGAGTGTAGATAGTCTGAAGATAGTTGCACAGATGACAGAAATGAGATCTGGCAATGATTACTAAGTGTTCAGTTGATAATAACACATACTTACGACAACATGTTTCAGTTTTTTAAATGTATTTTTGCGCATTTTTATGAGCTCACAAACTCACAGGGTTCGTACTTTTCCTGCTGATGAGTGACAATATGATTCCTTTGCATTATGTAATTTTGGGAGGTATGAAAAGATTATAATTTAACTGTCATTTGCTCACTTTTACAGATTCTGCATGTGTGTGTTAGGTTTCGGCCCGAAAATATTGTATTTTAGCTATTTTTCTCATACATTTTCTTATTCTGCCCCCTGGTGGTGGTCATAGATAATTCTAATGGTGACCATTGAATTTCTTGGCCCCAAAAACATATATTTTGACCCAAAGATTATCATCCTAGACCAATTAGAAGCCGAGATATAATAAAATTTTGATTATCGGCGGCCATTTTGAAAATGGCCGCCTGGTGGAGTTAGCCCGCACTTTCTGGAGGGGCGCCCCGGCCAAAATTTTTTGTTTTGACCTCATAAACTTGGATCAACATTCAAAAATTGCTCCCACTCAAGTGGTCACGGGATCTATGGTGGGGTCCTCTACTAATTTGCAATGGATAGTTGTTGATCAATATGCATCTACAAATTCTACATACCTTATTTCAAAGTCAGAACAAGACAAGCAACTGCTGCCTGTGTGACTTAGTAAATGGCTTTTATTGTGAAATGAGTGTCTTTCCAGCACTAATTTAACTTCCATTAAGTCGACAAGACTAAGTATTGTAACAGTGCATGGATGCTACCAAATCAGACATGCTTCCACCTAAACTGCGGCTACATGGTAGGAGCAACTTTCTGTACCAAACGGAAAAATAATTGCTCTGTTCAAGCATCAACAAGGGTAACTCCAAGCCACGAAAAATGTTTTCAGTGAACGAATGAAGTGGGATTCCCTCTGTTGTCACCATTTTGTGGATATAAATGAACTTACAAATTCCTCTTCCATGTTTCCTTTGCACTTTTACCCTTAGTACTCAGACCAAGAGTAGGCAACAAGGATTGGTAGTTCAGTATTTAAAAATGTTAAGATTAGCTTTAAAACTATTTTAAAACGAAATGTCTACGGGATGTCAAAAAATGAGTCCAAGATGAAGGCTATCGCGAAGAAGCTCCATGAGCCAAACATCCCTAGCAGGTGAATTGGTAGCATCAACGATTTCCAGCAGCTGTAAAATAAGTTGTTTGATGCCCTATATTATTTATTGGCGTGTCATGTGACTAATCTCCTGCTACATGACTGGCCTTAAAATTTTGATGGAGGATATTATACAAATACGGCATGATATGAGTGCAATGTGAAAATTTATTTGCACGAGGAAATTCATATTGAACGAGGGCGCATAAATTTTCATATTGCACGATAATAAGTGCCGTATTTGTTTTATTACATGACCACTATGCTTCCAATATAATGTTCCATTCTGAAAACAAATTTTCGGAAAAACTTTTGTTTTTTTAAGTCCGAAAATTTTTTTTACTTATATAAACTGATATTGCACTAACCATCCAATATGAAAAAATCTGAAAAAAAAAGAAAATTGTGAAAAAATTTTTTGGAAAAAATCTCTATTGCGCTTGAACCATGCAATATGAGTTTTTATTATGTCATCATGTGACTGATTTTGGCCAATCAGCATTGCTCTACAGCATAGTAGTCATCTAATAAATAACGATATTGGTGTCTTAAAAGTGTTATAGGTGTGTGGAGAGTGATATGGTGTGGGACGCCCCTATGCTCCTATATAGCAGCAAACATGCACTTAATTGCCTATTACTTAAGGGAAGGCCTGGGTAGGAGGAAATCTAACTTCTTGAAATGTCAATATATCATTTTATAAATACGCTAATTGTAAATAATGGAAGAAATTAGGTATATTTCATATAAAAAATTAAGTATCTTAAGGCCTCACCCAACATTACTGCTTCAGCCAATAAAACTCAATATTGGTCTCCCCACCATCCACTATCTATATAATATTATTACATCAATAGGCCTATATATTCTTAATAAATCTTTTGCGTCATTAAAGGTCAGTGAACCGGTAATCATCCTTGATAAAAGCTTGCAGTAGCTAATTACTCCAAGATCAAAGTATATTGGGCCTAAGGTAACTGTCAAGATAACAATCAGATAACTTTGATTGACTGGATGACAGGGAAAATCAATTTATCATAGCTACATAGAAATAGTTATGGTCATTGTCTGATCTGCTTTTAAACCACTAAGATGGATACCACAGAAAAGCTAAAACAAATTGTGTGTGATTTTGTGGACAAGTCTGCAGGTGAGAAGGTCTTCATTCCAGTGAATGTCATTAACAAGTCACTACATTGTATACATGTAAACATTTATTCTTGTGATACCTGATAACTTTGCTCTAGTGAAAAGCACTTATTAAGATGCAAAACACTGGAATTATAAATCAACTAAAATATTGTGTTATATTTCTATAAAGTGTATCTGTATTTGGTGCACAACAGACTAACTTGTTGCTTATACTTTCTGGCATCTAAATTTACAGCAATAATCTGTGTTCTTTCATAGTCAAAATTTTAATAACCACTCCAGATTTATTACTCACAGCTCAGTTTGACATTCCAGATGAACTGAATGCAGTGAGTCAGGAATTGTGGAAGAATCCCGAGTTGGCATGGAACGAACATCACGCTCACAAGTACCTCTCAGACTTATTGGAAAAGAAAGGTTTCGCTGTAGAAAGACAATATCTGGGCTTAGAAACTGCATTTAATGCTACAATAGGAGATGGTACACCACATGTGGCTATCCTGTGCGAATACGATGCACTTCCAGATATTGGACATGCTTGTGGACACAACCTCATTGCGGAGGTTGGCATCGGAGCAGGGCTCGCCATAAAGGAAGCAATGCAGGCATCTGGCACTCCACTTGGGAAGGTATACTAAATTGATGCATTAACCTAAACAATGAGTTTATAATGAGCACATCCTAAACGCCAAGATTTTCAAATGAGTTTACTAATATTTTAACCTTAATCTCTTCAGCTCACAGTGATGGGCACCCCAGCAGAGGAGGGAGGAGCAGGCAAGGTGATCATGCTAAGAAAAGGAGCCTTCAAAGACATAGACTTCTGTATGATGGCACACCCCTGGCCCGAACATGTCACTACTGCCACCAAAGCATGGCTAGCAAGAGATTTGTAAGATTTCTTAGCAATTTGTACCTGACAGATGTTTATGGAGAACCTAGGTCTGGAAACTCTGGAAAACCAATCTTTCTACATCAACAGTTAAAGTAATCAATCGGAGATTTTTTGTTGCAGTTAGCAGATAACAAAATATTTGTAGCATCTACTAAAGACTGGAAATAGAACCAAAGGTTAGAAACCATGGATTTGCTGGATTTAGGACTTAAAGCAGGCATCCACTGGCAACTGTGCAAAAAGCATTCAATGAGATGCAATAATACGAGGGGTTTTCCAAAAATTCTGTCCAACTTGCCATAACTTTTGCAATATTTAATACAGAATCATGATATTTTGGTCAGATAATATTGAAGTAATTTGCAAATGATCCTGAAAAAATCAGATCATAGAAACAAAAATAAATGGTTAATTTGTTGCCATGGAAACCAAAAGTCATGAAATGCGGCCCAGGGCACTATTAGGGACACATATTCATTACATCTTGTCAAAAAATGTAATTTTTACCAGGGTTACAGGACAAGAAACATATTAAAAATAATCCCAAACATTTCACAAATTCTTGTAATAATGAACTTGACACTGAGTGCATTTCCTATAACCTTATATCCCTTAAAAAATCAATGCCTCATAGTCCTTGTATTAAGATCACAGTTGGTGTTTCGCAGACTTTTTTTTTCTTTAAGATGGGTTTTCCATAAGTTCTGTCCGGCCTGTCACAACTTTTGCTAGATTTTTAATATAAAAATTACATTTGGGTCAGTTAATATTGAGATAATTTGCAAATGATCCCAAAAAATCTGATCTCAGAGGTAAAAATAAATTGTTAATTTGTTGCTATGGAAACTAAAAGTCATGAAATGCGACCGAGAGCTTGTTAACAGACACATACTTGACATATCGTGTAAAATATGTCATTATTACAAGAGATATAGAACAGAATTTTTCCAAAACATTCATAGTTATTTCACAACTTCCAAAAATAATGACTGGGACCTTGTAAATACGTTTTCTCATACTTTCTATCCATTTCTGAGTATGATACCTCAGTCTTCATGTTAAGGTCACTTTTGGCATTTTCCAGTCTTCTTTTCTTAGGTTTTCCATTGTGTCTTCTCTTCATTCAGAAAAAGTTTGTACAATTTTTATTTGGTTCTGTCACTCATACTGTCTTCCTTGTATGTATGATAAAAG
The DNA here is from genome assembly GCA_026936325.1 of Platynereis dumerilii. Lineage (NCBI taxonomy): Eukaryota > Metazoa > Annelida > Polychaeta > Phyllodocida > Nereididae > Platynereis > Platynereis dumerilii. The sequence goes on along the minus strand of JAPTHN010000001.1, from coordinate 85,047,637 downwards.
GTTCTCACACTCTCTGCTAGTCTTATCCAATTAAAATGAAAAAATGTAACAGGTACATATGATGTCATCCATATCTAAAAAATTTCTCATCTCGTAAAAAAAATTGAGAAACTGCATGAGTGATGGTAAAGTAACTGAGATGTAACAAAAATACCAGTTTCCATTGTTATTAATGATTTTACAATTAATTGATTATATTTCATGAAAAAAATTATGAATATACTTCAATTCAATATGTCAAAACACAGATAATGCAAGCAGGTGTTCAGTTCATTTTTAGTGAGCATTACAAAGTCTGGGCCGCATTTCATGACTTCTGGTTTCCATGGCAACAGATTAAGCATTTATTTTTAATTTTATGATCTGATTTTTTAGGAGTTATTTGCAAATTACGTCAATATTATCTGACCCAAATATTATGTTTCTACATCAAATCAAGCAAAAGTTATGACTAGTTGGACAGAACTTATGGAAAACCCCTCGTACAGTTATTCATCAAATGCCAAATTTTTTGTTTGTCTTTCAGCGTTGATGTCACATATATTGGGAAATCTGTACATGCCTCCACAGCTCCATGGGAAGGAGTGAATTCCCTTGATGCTGCGGTTTTGGCTTACAACAATGTCTCTTGCCTTCGCCAGCAAACCAAACCTAGTTGCAGGATATATGGTGAGCACACATAAACAAATCTGCAACGCACCAGAGCTCACCAGAATGACCCAAAAGAGTAAAGTTGAAATTGTTGAGCATCTTGATGATAGTTTTAGGCTTTATATCCTGCATTTATGCACTCTGATAGGCTAAATTAGGACAAGAGTGAGGCATGTCAATGAGGCGATGGATGATTGAAATTGCAGTATCCAATTAAATAACAATTAAAAGATCTCTGCCATACACAACAGAACATAAATATCCATCATAAAAGCCCCATGTCATGAGTATTGTAATGCCATACCTCTTTTTCACCTGCAGGAATAATCAAGCATGGAGGGGTAAACCCAACAATAATCCCAGAGAAGTCAATGCTCAGATATGCCACCAGTGCACCAACCGTCAAAGAGATGATGAAACTCCGAGAAAAAATCTCTAACTGCTTGGAAGCTGCAGCTCTTGCCACAGGCTGTAAGGTAACGATAGTCTTCAAATATAACACTCCATAGCTGCCACTTTATTTGAAACTACGTGATGATACAAATCATAGAGAAGAGATCTAAGACCCCCAAATACACATACCAATAATAATTTCCATGAATTGTCTGTTCGGATTCTCCACCATGTCATGTTTGATTGGAGTGCAGGAGAGTGAGCTATTTTTAGATACAGGCATAATCCCCAGGTGTTCACTTACTCTACTCCCAACTAAAACTCACTCACAGGAGAGTAGTTTTGCCTTGGTTTATTTGGGTTGGTAACTTGGCTTGAGAACACGACAAGAGCTGCTATTACAACTAATTTCTAAAATTCTTATAACATGAGACTTCCACAATGCATAACTTGATATGAACCATGTCTCGCAATTACTCATTCTGGGTTTCTTGGTGAAAAAAACAAAAAACTTCTTTCCCTGGAATTGTCATTGGACCACCTCATTTTTTTCGTGAATTCATGGGTCTTCATCTTTCAGGTGGAAATGGAATGGTGTGATATGCCGTACACAAATTTGATGTCTAACAAAATATTAGAAACTCTGTATGAGAAGAACTGTTCCGAACTGGGAGTGCAGTTTTGTGAAGATGAAACAAAATTGAACATTTTATCAGGAACTACAGATATGGGGAATGTTTCGCAGGAAGTTCCCAGCATACAGCCGGTGTTTTACACTGGACAGTTTGTACTCAACCACTCCAGACCATTCACAGAAGCAGCAGGTATTAAATGAATTTTACACAAATATACTTTTTTTTTTTAATCGTAGCATAAAGAATATACTTGATTATCTCCTGGTGTAGAACATAATCACTGATGTGTCAGTATAGCAGACAATCGCAGAAGAGTGCGATGAATACAAACATATTTATATTCAATTTTCCGTAAGTCCTGGAAGGTGACATCTATATAGAGCAGTAACTACTCTATTAGGGCTGTTAGAGCAGAGTCAAATCAATTTTTTTCTACTCAAACGTGTTTTAAAAATCCTGCTATCAGAAAATGATCTGATTTTCTTTCACAATAATGACGAAGTTTCCATGACTGCATGACAATGCGATTTGTTATTTTCCCAAGAGGCTGCACACTAAACAACATTTTTTTTTTCTAAGGTTCCCAAGAGGCTCAGAAATACACCATAGAACAAGTGAAGGCCCTGGCCATGACAGCTGTAGATGTGCTATGTCAGAAAGAGTTGTTGCCAAAAATCAAGGAGAGATTTCAACAAGAACTGGAGGAGGCAAAGAATGCATAAAATGTGTTAAACCTACATTAAATGGCCGTTGAATAATGTACATACATTTAGTATATTAATGGCATTGTATATAATATAAATGACGTTGAACTCATTTTAACTATCTGAGAGTTAAATTTAAACAAGTAATTGTGCAATGGTTACACCATGTTGGGATTGTAGGCTTCCCAGAGGAAAAAAGAGTACGCCTGCAGTACAGAAACAGTACAAAATCAGTATATCCCATATATGGTATTGGAGTATATTAGAAGCACAAAAGAAGTACATTGCGCAATGACGACTTGCATGTTTGAGAGACTTTTTAACACAAAATTTGCATTTGAAGTACAAATGCAGTATTTTCGCAGTACAAATGCAGTATTTTTGCAGCGTATTTACAGTACAAAAGGAGCACATTTGAAGCGCTCGAATTATTTTAATTATGCTCCATTTATACTCCCGATATGCAAATCCATACGCTGCAAAAATACTCCCTTGCAGGGAGTACAAAAGGAGCATACTAGCTGTGACATGCTAGCAGGAAGCATTTTTGCAGTACAATTGCAGTACATTTGAAGTATCTAAAAATCTATGCTTCATTAATTTTACAGGCCACATATAATATCAGTTCCTCAGCCAAATCGGTGTAATTGAAATAACTACACATAATTACTTAAGCCAAGAGAAAAAAAGAAGGCTGGAATAATTTAATATCCGATATGTAAAATGTTTAATTGTATCTAATACTATAGAAATTATGCCAGTAATTCAATGTATATTGTAAGAAAACCTAGACACACCTGCACATTTTCCGAGTTCTTGAAGTGAACATGACCCACATGTGACTGAATCTAAGCAGCCTGAGTCATAGAAGTATAAATTCAGTACATGGAATGTTCAAATGAAATTTAGAAGTTAGAGGAGTACATATGCAGTAAATGATTATTCAAATTCTGTCACTAGAAGTATAAAATCAGTACACAATTTGCATAGAAGCACAAAATCAGTATAATAGGAGTACATTTGCAGCGTGGGACCATGTACTGCCTTTGTACTGATTTTGTACTTCTTCACCGAGAGAGTGTACTGCTTTTATACTTCTTTTTCCTCTGGGTTATTCTTATTTATATAATTTTTCTAATTTTTGGGGCACCAAAGGGTTTCATGTGATGAGACTTAATTTCTGCTAAAAAGAAGGCCTAAGTATTAAACCTTCATGATTTGGCGATGATATCTAAATTTCTTGGAAAGACAGATTTCATTTTACAAATGTTTTTGTCCCCATCTGTATCATAAAGGTGACCACAATTGTGTTACTTCTAATTAAAGCACTGGTCAGCAAAATCTGTAAGCTATGGATGTCTGATTTCAGTGTACAATAAAATAATTTCAAGGCAAATTTATTGTAGAATGATTTTTTTACCACTTTAAATTTCACAGAGTAAAATGCAAAGACGATCAATGTATTAGCATATGGTTTTGCAGAAAATATTTTGTGAGATACCTCTCAAGCCTGCATATCTCTTTTCAAGTGTTCTTAAAGTGTCAAAGAGGTTGGGTATAATAAGGTAACTTACTATAGTAACTTTATGAGAATATGTACTACACTGCACATTGTAGTCAGATTGGAGTTACCCCCCTGAGTAGGATGAAATTATTGGACTGAGTCCAAAAGACTGAGGTTTCATTGTTGTTGTCTATTTAAGCATGTCAAGTCTGTAACATATATGTGCAGCAAATTGTGAGAACTTGACTTCTATAGTATGTATACCAAGATAATCTTATCATCAAAGATAGGATCAAACAATCAGTTATCAGACTGCTTGTTTGTTTGTTGGACATAAACAGCTGCTGTAGCATATAGTCAATATAATCCAAAACCACATTGCTTGTATAATATACCAAAACTATAACACATGCAAAAGACAGCATGGATGTGGAAAAACTGAAGAAAATTGCATGCGAAACGATTGACAACCATGCAGGTAAGTTCTAAACAACTCATTTTTTAATCCAAATCTTAAGGGATTTTTTAATGACTTTTGCAGAAGCAATATATTTCATGAAGCTGCCACAGCCACTAAAATTATTATCATGTACAGACACAGCATTTGGTATGGGGCCTAATCAGTATATTTGGTGAGGTGCAATTGCTACCGTAATGAGGCAAGATACACCTAATTGCAATTGTGCCACAGGATGAAACATCTAAAACATGTTACATCTGTCTAACACAAATAGTCCAGGCCGGGAATCAAACCCGGGTCCCAGGAATTAAAGCTGCCCAGTGCAGAGTTACTGTACCAGCAATGCAGCCAAAATCACATCAGCATAACCTAGTCCATAAAGTTACAAACATGAAAGATATAAAGCACACATCTATCATAATTATGCATAAAATGACATTAACAAAAATTTCAATTAATTGCTTATTTCACAGGTGACCTATACGCAATAAGTGACGCCATCTGGAGTAACCCTGAACTGGGCTGGGAAGAACACAAAGCTCATGAACTCCTCACAGATTTTCTTGCGAAGAATGGCTTTCCTGTTGAAAAACATCACCTCGGATTAAAGACATCCTTCAGAGCTACATTAGGAGAAGGACAACCACATGTGGCAGTCTTGTGCGAATACGATGCCCTTCCAGAAATAGGCCATGCTTGTGGCCACAACCTCATTGCGGAGGTTGGCATCGGAGCGGGGCTCGCCATAAAGGAAGCTTTGAAAGCATCTGACACGCCTCTTGGCACAGTAAGTCTATGACATTCTAGAATGTACCAGCCGCCGCATATAACTGACTACTTCCTAGAAATTGTAAAAGAGAAAAGAACAGGGCTAACAAATACTCATATTATAGAGAAGCACCTTCAAGCATGTTCCATTAAGTAACAGAAAGAGGATTTAGCAATAATTTCATGAATTCATCTATCAAATTTTAGCTGACAGTCCTTGGCACGCCAGCGGAGGAAGGAATGGGAGGAAAAGTGGTGATGGTCAACAAAGGAGCGTTTGATGATTTTGATGTCTGCATGATGGCTCATCCCTGGCCAGAGCATGCTTTCACCGATGGAGGGAACTGGCTTGCAAGAGATTAGTTAGTACTTCATTTAGCTGCAAATCGCATATTATGGAAAAAGTTTAAAAAGATACCTTATAAATAGTACAATGTTGTTCTTTAACAAGTAAAACTTCCGATATCTCAATCATAACTACCTATGGAATTATAAGTACAATTTTATGATTTTGACCAACTCATCAGTCTTTTGTCATTGCAGAAAATACATGACAAAATTAAAATTTTGTCCACTTTTCTTTTGTGATCATCAGATTTTGTTATTTGTAATTCAAGAAACTTAAAACAGAGTATTGTATAGTTAATGCATATGGCGGATGTGGGAAACTTGTTTGATAATCTGGTCTCCGCACTAAATTCTAAGCCAGTCAAAGCAATGGTATTTATTTGTTTCAGTGTCAATGTGACATTCATTGGAAAACCAGTCCATGCCTCGTTTGCCCCCTGGGAGGGCATCAATGCCCTGGACGCAGCAATTTTGGCCTACAACAACATCTCCTGTCTCAGGCAACAGATTAAGCCAACCTGCAGAATACATGGTGAGTAATGAGTATTGGTCCTTATTAATTAATTATGTATGCATGTATCTATCTTTTTTCGTTTATCTATCTATTTATTCCAGTGATGGAAATTGGGGGGGGGGGAGCTTGGGGGAGCTGAACTCCCTTGATCAGAAAACAGGGGGAGCTCTTCCCTGCTTCAGTTCCCCAAATGATCAGTGGTGAAAATACAATTTCCTGTTCACTTTTTCAGTCCTCCAGGTACTTTTAGCCAAAATCATACTCTGGTGGCAGAAGTTTTTTCCCTTTTAAGAATGTGGAATGATGCACTGCTACTGCACCAGCTGAGAGCTCACTCGATGACAATCTCCCATTTCGGTCACTGATTTATTCTAACCATTTACAGGCATCATTAAGAATGGAGGGGTAAGAGCAACTATAATTCCTGAAAAGAGTGAGGCTCAGTTTTACACGAGGGCTCCTACAATGAGCGAGATGAAGAAATTGAAAGAGAAAGTTGTGAACTGCTTGAAAGGGGCAGCTATAGCCACTGGGTGTGAGGTAAACAAATGCATTCTATAACCTGACTGATAAGTGATTATCACTTCAGACCTCAAAACTCACTCATTAATGAAAGCTTGTAACATTTTCACAAATCCCTGTACAATATGTGCTGTTTGTGCAATGTGCAGTGGCTATGCATACACTGTACATCGGTCAAAGGTCACATTTAAGTATTTCATGACATTCTCAGGACATCAGGTATGCATTGTATTTGATCTTACATATGGACCTTTACTTGTGACAATCAACCTCAGTCACCAAAGAAAACCACTCATTGATATGAAACACTTAAATCTATGCTCTGAAAGCATAAATCACTCTGTTAAATCAAACTTTCTACTTTTTTAGCTTAAAATGGAATGGTGTGACCTCCCTTATGAGAATTTAATCTCGAACAAAGTGCTGGGAGACCTGTATGAGGAGAACTGCAAGGAGCTAGGCGTCCAATTCCTCCAAGACAGGACTTCTGTTGGTCTACTGTCGGCCAGTACAGACATGGGCAATGTGTCCCATGCCGTCCCAAGTATTCATCCTGTTTTCTACACAGGCCAGAAAGCATTCAACCACTCCAGACCATTCACTGAAGCTGCAGGTAAGCACAATGAACTTATGCAATTACCATATCATATGCAGTTCCAGTCTATTGCTACATAAGTTTGCGTGCTTGTCTACTACAATTTTGTTGTGCAAAAACTACCTACCAGTAAGTGATGCTTTCATAGCAACTGACGATTGATTGACAGTATCTATAACCAATAACTGTTTTTTGTACAATAAAATCTATTTCAGCAATGATTTTTATCTATTTATTTTTTAAGTTTTTACCTCTTTGTCAATTTCTCTCAGGATCCAAGGAAGCCCAGAAGTACACCCTGGAACAATGCAAAGCCCTCGCCATGACTGCTATTGACGTGTATTGTCACAAAAAACTCGTCCCACAAATCAAGGAACAATTTGCTGAGGATTTGCAAAAAGATGCAGCATCGTGATTTACAAAATCTAAAATTCATACAAAGTATGGACAATGTCAAAATATACATTTATACTACAAATGTATGTATATGAGATTCCGGAAAGGGTACCAATCTTTGTTGGTATATATTCACAACAATTTTCCTTTCCATGGTGTGTGTCGAGGGCACAACCAGAATTTCGAAACGTCACTAATCCGAGACCTCATAAACTGTCAGAAATTAACCAGTACTGGCAAAATTTAAGGAACCTTCTGAGGGTGACCCTTTTTTTCTTTCTTTTTTTACAAATGATGTCAAAATTTCACTCAGATTACCAAAAGTTGCCCTTTTGACTCATTTGCTTGTGATAAAAAGTTTTTGATTTTTGTAAGAACAAGAGTGTGAAAGACTATATTTTAGAAAGTGGCCAAGCAAGAATGTATTTGTGTTCTTTAAATCTTACCAGTACTATTCAATTTTGTAACATTGTACTTTCATTTCAAAAGACAATAATCGTATTAAATTTACATTTATTGTTTAACATTCACGAATAACACAAAATGTGTACATATTTTTACCCGTACATACTAAATAAATATTACAGAGTATTTCTAACAATAATGAACAGTACAAGTTGTATACAATTGTACAAATAAATTAAAAGAATGCTACCCTGCCGACAAACTGAGGTATTAAATAATGTTGTGTATGAGACATTTATAACCATGTGACTATGATGTGAGTGGAATTTTGCATAACAGTATTTACAAGAGCATATTACATGTATATAAATGCTGTGAAAAGCAGACAAGGCATCTTAAAGTGTTAACAATTAAAATTGACTAAACCAGTCATTCATAATATATCCTGATGCGCTTAATGATCTTTGAAGGAAGCTTTCATCATCATCATCCTTAATCTATATCGAGGGACTTAAAGGCAATAAAGGTACTTAAAATGACAAGGTTATGTTTCAAATTGCTAGTAGAAAATATTATACTGCATTTGTTCTGGGAGATCATTGATTATCACATCGTTTTATCTGTAGTAAGACACGAGCTTTATACAAAATTGTATATTTTTATAAATAATTGGCATTGTAATATTATAATGCAAGACATTAAAACATTTTCCTCAGGGTTTTTTTTAAAATGTGGATTATATTTGTATGTGTCTTGAAGTCTTTCTAGGAAGTTAGTCATTGTTTACATATTATAATCAATTTTGTATTATCATGTGATATGTTCTGATTTTGAATCTGTGAAGACATTATATAAACATTTAATGCTTGTAAATAGCGACGTTTATCTGACTTGAATAAATCATATTGGGCAAAAGCCCTTACATCATTAGGTAGTAAAGTCAAAATACAATAAGTCATTAGAACTAGTATCTCTTTATGAGACAAGATAAAGGCTTATAAATACTGAACTTTCCATAAGCACAGAGGCAGAGGTGACTATCATCGCAACATCACACCCCATCTACGGCTCATACAATGACGTACATAGCCTATGACACACCGCATTCGGAGTATAATGTAATTCAAAATATCACTCACTCTCCTCTTGAATTCTAAATTTAAAATTATCTATCTCTAAATAAACCAGGGTTCTCACACTCCCTAAAAAACTTCATTTTTCTTTCTTAAAAATACATTTAAAAAAGAAGTCACTAAATTTTCCTTTTTTCTGCATTCAATTACTTTCAAAGAGCAAAGAGGATCTTCAGAAAATGTTCTTTTTAAAATACAAACAAAAACCAATTCCCATTCAACCATTCAATGTTTTTATTATAAATTCAATGGGATTTTTATCTGTGAAGGCAACTTTGTCGGGGGTTTCTTGAGCGTGTGAGATTGTGAGAACCCTGATTTAGCAATTACACACATACTTCATCAAATACACATTAACTTAGCAATACCCTGTACAAGAATTGAAATAAATAAAACAGTCTAACCTTGCAACAGCCGCTGTCTCTTCAAAATAATTTCTTCTTCTTGTCACATGTATATCACAATGAGTATATTTCTGGAGACTTCCAATCTGGTCTTAACTCTAGGCATGCCTTAATTCATTCAACTTTAACCCTTACCCACAACCAATTGAACAATTTTGAACAATATAACTGTGAACAAATTCTGAACAACTGAATTTGGCAAAAACTTTGTGCCTTGCATGCATCCACTCACCAACTTGCAAATACTTTCATTCAATTTCATTACATCCATTCTTCAGTTCTATTCATCAGTTACGCAGAAAGTTTTCTCGGAATTCATGGGAAGACTACTTTAACGCTACATCAAGAAATTTGGGCCGTCGTTTCGTGAGAATCCTGGTTTGGCTTTTCTTCGAGAATGTCCTCCATAATCTTGATGCTCTGTTGCGAATATAAGGGAAATATTATTAAACAAATTGCCATGTCATTAAAGCACACCTGATCAAAGTTTCCAATTCTACAATATAGGCCTAACAACTTTTACTACATTATCAATAGATTTGTGAATGATTGGTATATCACATGAAATGCAGTAAACATTTTTTTACAAATAACCTACCCTTTTGATTCCCTGGTTCAGAAACTGTTTGGCAAAGATTTCCAACATCCAGGCAAAGCTCCCAAGACTGTGAATGTTGATGCTGCCTGTTTGTTCAAAAACAGTCCTGAAAATAACAGACATTTAAAGCTGGATAAGGTGAAAAGAATGATTGGGACTTTATGTCCTGTATTGATGCATTGTGGTAGGCTAATTAGGACAGGAGGAGGTCTCGGCAATGAGAAGAAGTATGATTGAAACCATTATCCAACATAGGTCCAGGTGACCACAGTCACCACACCTGGCCAGAGCAGGTAAGCATGGGAAATAATTCCATTGATAATTTATTTTGAACTTCACTAGACAACAATCTTCTTACTATATAAAAGGCAATTTTTATAGTTCTCCCTCACGAGGTGTCTGGGTGACCCATGACCACCAAATTCGCACAGTGAACTTACATTGTTATACCCAGGGGCCAGGGCTACTTTATTTTCCCCAACTTCCAAATTTTTTTTCATGTAATTGTTTTGTCTTTTTTATAACTTTTTGGAAAATTTTTTCAACTAATTTTTTTACCCTTGACCACCAAATTTGCACAGCGAACTTACATTGTCATACCCAGGCTACAGGGCTACTTTTTTTCAATTTTCAAAATATATTTTTGAGATTTTTTTTTTTAGAAAAAAAAAATGTAACGCCCGAATTTTTCTGGCCAAATATTTCTTCCCCAAGTTCCCTAATTGCATGTTACGAACAGATATATAGACCTATTAATATGCCTATATGTAACAGTGCATTTGCCCCAATGGGCTATTCTAGACATGTATAAAACTCTACAGTTCAGCTTCAGTAGTTCACAGAAGTCAAGTAAATGTTTACAAAGAAATTACCATGAGGGATTAGTCACATGTTTCTTGAAAGAAGACGATTCCTCCAGATGAGCGTATTCTGACCAAGTCACATTCCGGCTCTTCACAGAAAATACACTCCGTTGCTGCTTCAACCAACATTCTTCTTCAAGTAAAATCTCTTGTACTTTTAGAAAGTTGGCCTGGAAATAATTAGCAAATTAATGAAGAAATTGAGAAACAATGCAGTTCACAGTATTGTCAGTGTGTAGGATTATTTTAAAAGACTACATAAATCATTTGCAAGAAACAAATTTAAGTGAAATCTCAAGTGTTCAAAATTTATCAAAAATTGATATTGTCAGAAAAGCTTTACAAGCTATAGTGTAACTAACCTTTCTCAAAAATATTGGTATAACATTTACACAAGTCGCTATTCTTCGCCAGTATAAGGTATTATTTTTTATGTCTGAAAATGAAAATAAGAATACATGTAATTAATAGGGCTATATGAATTGTGTTCTTGTTAATACCTTCCAGGAAATATTTACAATGAGATGCAGATAATGCTGTTGAAAAATAATTTTTCAGGTGATGGATTAACAGGGATAATTCGCAAATTTATGTTGAGTCTTATCCTTTAGGCGATACTCACCTCTAGTGTGACAGATAGTCCGTATCCCAGTCACATGTTTTTCTTTTTCATTAGGATACTGGAAAGAAATAATGGAGAGAAAGACATGAATAACATTAATGAAACTGCCATCTTCATCAGCTTTATGATTCCGACCGGCCACCTCTTTGTGTGTCCCCGATTGGGCCGATTTGTCCTGAGATTCTGTGTGTGCGGATGACACTCAAAGAGTTTCTACGACCATTGTAAAATTATTGACAAAATCCTCACAAAAATCTGGACCCTGGACGGTACACGACTGGAAATTTGGGACAAGCATACTTATCCAAATAGCACCTTACAGGGCACCGCACCTAAACATGCCACTAAGGAACGCCTCAAGTAGTGATGCAGACCGGACCGCCGTGGACCGGTCAAGTCCGCGGTCCAGCCCTGGACCGCCGAAGTACCGGACCACCCACAAAAAACTGGTCCAGTGTTGGACCGAACCGGTCAAGTGCCGGTCCGGACCGGTCCAGTGACTTCTCATGTCATGAAGAGTATAACATGAATTTTGTCATATCTAAAAATGAAATTTATGTCATATAACTTGTTTTCACCCTCATTTTATAATTAATTTTTCGAAATGCGATGGACCGCTTCTGGACCGGTCCAGTAACGAAATTGGACCACCTCATCCTGGACCTGACTAGGACTGGACCACTTTAGTAAATACTGGACCACCCTCTAAAAGGTGGTCCGGTGTGCATCACTAGCCTCAAGAAGGGGTATCGGACTATCGGGGCGGGGAGTGTCCTTTGGAGCTTAGGCCTACTCCATTGGTATTGATTTACTGCATATCTACTTTCACTGCAGACACAGCAATGCAGATGAATGAGTGTGGAAAGGGGGGGGGGGACTCAAACTTGAAATTTTCTCAAATTGTATCAATGACAATGCATCAATGGATTGAAATTTTAGTTTTACACTGCTTTGCAACAAATGTTCAAAATGCATACCTTGTTGAGGTGTGCTCGCATAACTTGATCTAAGGGATGCTTGTAGATGTGTTTGACGTCAACTTCGACAACCATTGCAACCTGGACAACGTTCTGCGACCTTTAATAAACTTTATGTAACTGATGAAAACATCACAATCTCACAAGCAAGCTTTTCATACTGGTAAAATAAGAGCTAGACAAATTCACCCAAAGGCGTTGCAACTTCCAAGATTTTCCCGGCAGCTGCTGCCATCTAGCGCAAATGAGAAAATAACAAAAACACGTGAAAGCTGTCAAATTATGACATTTGTTTGTTTACTTGAATTTAAGCTATGGCAATCCACAATCTGACAGCTCATGGATTGAGAATAGTGTGTAGGAGATGTGCAGCACCTGGTCAGATGCAAATCAGATGGAGGCACAGGCAGAAAAAGAGATGGGTGAGCATTTTAGAATTGACTATTGAGTGAATGCAATGTCAAACAGAGTATAATTTCTCTGATGTCAAATAACTTCTTAATCTCAATGAATGAGGACATGCATCATGAATAAATGCATGGAGCTGCATGGGATCTCTATCAATCATTCATTCAATGCAAAAGACAATGACAGTATTTTCTCTGCTAGGAGACAGAGATCTGGTTAGTCCTGGCTTCCTAGAATCCTGTCCCATCCCTTACTGAAAAATTGCAAGGATGACGCATGGATTCACTAAAAAACGCAAGGATCACGCATGAGTTTGGACTTAGTCAATTTTTCATGCAAGGATCACGCATGGATTCTTCTTAAATGCAAGGAATATGCATGGATCATGTAAGGAACACGCAAGGATCCCAAGAGATGGAGTACAAAAAGCAAAGTCCTTGCAAGGAACATGCAAGGATGACGCAAGGATGATGCATGGCACATGTTACATGCAAAGAAAAGTTTAAGTGAAACGCAAGAGTGACGTAAGGATCTCAGAAGACAAGGCACAAAAACTAAGTCCATGCAAGGAATATGCATGGATGACGTAAGGGTAACGCAAGGCACAAATGAAATAGTCTAAGTGAAGTGCAAGGATAACGCAAGACCTAACATAACTTACAATTTTCCAGAAAGTTGAATGGGGTTCAAAATTAAGCTAAGTCAACTGCAAGGATTTTGCAAGGATGTATCACATGTGCAAGTGACCTTGACTTTGGGGCTGAATTCAAAACAAGTTTCAAATTAATTTTGGCACAACTTTTCAACTGACCAACAGTTAAGACCTACATGCTGTAGGAGCAACATTACAGCTCCCTGCAGTATATTATAATCATTATATGAGCTATATATCGGACTAAATGTAGAAAAAAATCCCTCAGGAAGCTGAGGAAGATATTGTGGATCATAACTGGCCACTGGATAATGCAAAAATTCAGGAGACTTCACGATTTACAGCTCTATAAGTTTTGAGGTAAGTGATATCATCAAAATTGATCAGATTGACTGTCATTGACAGTCTTGGAACACCAACTTCAAAATGTGTTATAGCTGTTTGCAGATAGGCGGTCCAGACAGTTTCAAAATAAACGTTCAACTTGGTCGTGTGAAGTCACTGGCTTAAAAATGTTTTGTTTGTGTCAGTTATGGTTGCGTCAGTTCAGTGCTTATCTAGCAGCTTAGGTGACAATAAATAAACTAATTAAATTGACTTTATAATTAAGGAGACCAACAGAAAACTGGCAATGACGTGGTAAAGCCAGTTATAGCAAATTGAAAATAAGAAGATTAATTTTTTGTAGCGGACCAGAGACCAACAATCTGCAAAGAGCTCTGAGGAATTTTTACTTCATAGATTGAGGTTAATCTTTTTTTTTTAGGGACTGACACCAGTTCACGATATATCTTTCACACTGGTTCTTTCCACCGGTTTGATAACCGAAAAACTATGCAATGCAATTTCGGTTCAATCCAATATTCTATCCTACACATGCTTATACTTTCAATGGAAAATGGGCAAAAACTACTTTATTAGCCAAAAAAAAAAAAGAGTCCAAAACATTACAAATTGACCTTGCGCAAGATTGCAAAAATTCAGAATTTGTGCAACAATACGGGTTTTGCGGAGCGGATTTTACTGTAAATTGTGGATCGAGCCGATTTGCAGATTGCGGTACTTACTTAAAACCAAAAAGAGAATGAAATCGAACTTGACAAATGGTGTCAATCCCTACTATTTTTTTATGTTTGTATGTCCGAACTAATCCCAACCTTCATGATCGGCCATTCAATATCCACGAGGCTTCTATTTGAGGCAGGCCTGTCTCTGACCTGGTGGCAGTTTTTAACAACGCAAGGATCATGCAAGGATGACGTAAGGATCATGCAAGGATGACATAAGGATCATGCAAGGATGACGCAAGGATCTTGCAAGGATGACGTAAGGATCATGCAAGGATGGCGTAAGGATCATGCAAGGATAACGCAAGGATCTTGCAAGGATGACGTAAGGATCATGCAAGGATGACGCAAGGATCTTCTTGCGTTATCCTTGCATGATCCTTACAAGATCCTTGTGTGATCCTTGCGTTATGTGACACAAGGATCATGCAAGGATCACGCAAGGATCACGCAAGGACAACGCAAGAACATCCTTGCATGAGCCTTGCACGCGCCTTGCATGATCCTTGCGTCATCCTTACATTGCTAAACGCAAGGCAAAATGCATGACTATTGCAAGGCATACGCAAGGCACTCTTACGTTATCCTTGCATGATCCTTGCGTTTAGCCTTGCATCTCTAATGAGATGGGCTGCTCAAAATTTTCTAAGTCCATGCATGGATTTCAGCGAAATCCATGAGTTATCCTTGCATGATCCTTGCGTTGACTGCCTTACATGATCCTTGCATGATCCATGCATGATCCTTGCAAATTTTTCAGTAAGGGATGTCACACTGTCACACTGTCACACTTACTCTGCTCCACTTATTCATTCTTTCATTCATTTTTCTTCAAATGAGTACCTGTGTGCTCCATCATACATAATTGCATGCACTTGACTCTTTTCCTTGATAAAATCTGACTTTATTTCAAGCTTATTTGCTTATTTTACTTTGAAGATCAATCACACTTTGGAGTAGTTCCTGCTTTTCCTGCTAGGTGGTGTATAGATGCTTAGTTTCCTTTATGTCCACTAGGTGATGGCAGAGGAGGAATTTATTGTCAGTGCTGGGAGATAGAGATTTTCTTCAAGGCTCTTGGCTACCCCAGCTTTTAATTGGCATGAGAGGACCAGTTACAGATAGATAGATCTATAGAAAAGTAGATAGATAAGGCTGTGCCCTGCTGGGGTAACCCTGAGGGGTAGGGTGGGGATACTCCTTAAGGGTGGGACAGTGGGACAACTCCAAGGGAGGGAGGCACCTCAGGGGACCCCGTAGGTTGGGGCTAACCCTAGGGTCAAAGTTTTTATGACTTACAGCAAACACTATCTGTCTGGCAATCACTGCTGACCCCCTGCTCGTAATGCTCCCATCTAGTTTATTTCATACCAAATAGTCATTCCTAAATCATGCAACACCTCGTTCAGAGATCCTTACCAAAAATTATTTAGTTCAAGATGAGTCAAATAGAATGATTAGAATCTATTAATTTTTCTAGCAGAGATACTTTTGTGCATCTCATGCTCTCCATTCTAGTTTAAGCCTAGTATTAAGTAACTGCAAAACAAGACATGCTTATGAACCAAAAAGTCAGCTTCAATTGGATTACTATAAATTGATTGAATATATATCAGAAATTACAAGTGATTGGAGACGTAGAAACAATTCTGAAATCAGTTCGTTAATGCACGTGTACATGTACTTTTTACAGGCTAAGTCGGAACCGCAACTGCTGCCTTCGCAGCTTGCCCTTGGATACTTCGATGGTTTTTACAAACCAGTCTTCGGCAACCTGTGGCCATCCATGCGAGTGGCATTACTGTCACAGAAGAAATTTGGAGTTTTGTTGAACAATTTTGTGTCCACGGAAGACACAGAACCGGAATTAACTGGAGAAGGTGCTTTTGATATCATAGAACAAGCGAGGCTGATTGACTATACAGAAAAATTTTATGCAAAGCAACAGAGACTTAGGGAACAACTCGAAAATGCTGAGGCACAACAAGAACAATCAGAGTATGACATGGAAGATCAGCAACTCGCAGAAACTGATCGAACTGATCTGAGTTACTTTGTCCCAGCTAAAAGAATCGCTACAGAAAAGGAGGAACTACAAGAAATGGAAATCAATCAAGGATTCATGACTATTCCTGAGCAAAATCAGATACCAATTTATCCTGAAACAAACTTCATGTTTCCCCAAATGCTGAAGATGTTAGCTCATGACAGAGGACACATCGCTCTCTTTTCATCTGCGAAACCCAAAGCTGCGAACAAATTAAGTATGTTTCATTGAAAATGATTTAATAGAAGATGTATTTTTAAGCTATAGTGGATTTAATTTGCCTCATGATTTTATCTCTGGCAAAAAACAACAAAACATCAATGCCTATAAATTCCAAATTTATAATGAAATTTCAAATAGTTTAGAATTTACTATCTCAATTATTTAATTTTCGAAATGCTTGGTTATTTACTTCAGTATAGGCGAAAAGGGTGCATAGTGCATACTATAAAGCTATGTATTACATGTCATAATAATTAATTCTCCTAAACTGCTCAATGTTCGTTTACAGATTACTACATAATGGATGCCTCGAGTATTCTCCCAGTATTGGCCCTCGACCTCCGCCCTGATGACAATGTTCTCGATTTATGTGCTGCCCCAGGAGGAAAGACGCTCGCCATTTTGCAGACAGGCTTGCCAGGTACAGAGTATAAAGTGATGAAATATTGAAGTTTTAGGCAAATTTTAATCATTATTTCATTTTCTTGCTCATTCAAACAAGCCAATCTTCATCATTTATTCCTATAGTATTATTATGGTCTCTTAATTTTTTAGGTAATTAACATATTTTTTTATAAATTTCTCAAAAGACAAATGTTTCAAATATTAATTTATCTATCTATTGCATGTTAAATAATGTTAATTAAATTGTAGTTCAGAGTTTATACTGGTAGGTCTAAATATTTTTTCATATTTCATAAATCTGCGGTGGTTTTCAGAAGCATAAAAAGCAATCAATTCTCCTTTTTCAGCCAGTTTAGTTTGCATAGATCATGCTTGGGAGAGAACAAAACGACTCCGCGAAGTCCTTAATCTCTACGTCCCACCCTCGTATATAAGAGAGCAGGTGGTGCAAGTCCGCCATTGCAATGGGATCGCATTTGCTAGTGAGATGGAAAACCACATGAAGTTTGATAAGGTGTGTGCAAAACTAGTATTAAGGGCTATTCCATTTAAAACTCTGGGGGGGGGGGGGGGGGGGGAGCGGTTGGGCAACGATTTTGACCCCCCCCCCCATGCATCTAAAACAATTTTTTTTTAACCCCCCCCCCCATGCATTAACTTCGATTTTTTCATCCCCCCGTACATACGTCAAATAAAAATTTTCATTATTACATTGCGTAGGCCTGAATAGAGCGATAGTCCCCCCCCCCCCCCCATACAACTAAAGTGAATTCCGCGAGTGCCCCCCAAGCATCTACAACGTATTATCGCTCACCCGTACATACATCATACGAAAAATAAACGGGCCCGACCAACCCCTCCCAGAGTTTTAAATGGAATAGCCCTAAGTGTGACTGCCTATTTTGACTTTATTTGCTTTATCAAGATTGTATTTTTTTGGTCTTTTGTCCAGTTGTAATGAGAATGTAAGTTCTGTGATTTTCTTGGCAATTCGGCTTAGTCTAAAATATAGATCTAACGTCACGCCCATTTCTTTCCAAAGTGCAATGGGCTTCTTTCCTTCCAATTTCAGGGCCATTTTGTCAAAATCTAAGGGGTTTTTAAAACACCTGTAAGCCAGTGTATTGAAAACTTACAAGTCATTGATGAAGCGCAGAATCTGACCTTCACTGTCATAGCTTATTTCTTGTGATGAAAAAAAATTCATCATGACTAAAGAGTAAAGACACATTGAATTGCAGTTGCTCCTCGGCGACAAGCCAGCAGACTGAAGCACCCAACCTAACTGCCAAAAAGCAACAAAGCAAGGATCGAATAACTTTGAAATTGCACTACGACACTATATTTTTCCCTTTCAGATTCTAGTCGATGTGCCATGTTACACAGATCGCCATGTGCTGCATTCTGATGAAAATAATCTCTTTCAAAAGTCAAGGAAGAAGGAGAGACTCTACGTTCAAGAAAACCAGAAAAAGCTACTCTGGTAAATATCATTCCCATAAATCTAACTGATAGACTGATATTGAATGTATCGACAGTATTCCTGTTACTACTCCAAAAACTTGAGATCTAAAACTGAAGAGCAGTGTTATGTCATCCTATCCAATGGATTTCATCACAATTTTGTGTACTCTTAAAAACAATGGTTGGGTCGAAGAAGTCCAGCTGAAACAAGGAATGCCCACCATTGTGAAACACTGAGAAGTCGTACAAAATGCCAAAATGACTACTGTTTTGACTGTAGGTTTTTGAAATTTAAAACTGAGCGAGGACTTATCATGTAATTCAACAGCATAAGTTCTGTTTTTAATGGCCTCACAGCTCACGAAATATATCATCACATTAATGAAACTAACACTAAACTATTAAATTATAAATATTTCACGTTACTTTCCAGTGCTGCATTGACCTGTGTGAAACCAGGAGGAACAGTGGTCTACTCAACCTGCACCTTGTCCATGCCCCAGAACGATGGCATTATTCAAGCTGCAGTCGACACCATCCATGAAACGACAGATTTCAAAATTGCTGTCCAGGACACAAGTGGAATCGCAGACAAATTCAGAATGACTTTTGACTTCTACGACAAATGTCGTTATGGTCAGCTGGTACTGCCAAACCTGACTTCAAATTTCGGACCAACTTATTTTTGCAAATTGACCAAACTACCAACATGATCTATTAGACTGAAGCTAAACCTATCTGTCATATTTGTTAAGAAACATTTTCAATAAAAAATTTTTATAAAGCTAACTATCCTTGTGATATTTCACCAGTTGTTTCACTATAACAATTATGTCAATTGCTCAGATGAATCACGAAGAAAATATTTGTCTAACCAAGATCAATCAAAAATAAAACATTAACTTGTGAAAATTGTTGAACAAACACTTGGGTTCAGGTGTGACATATATATTATATACGCTATATCAGATATAGTATATCATACATTTGAATTCATACATCCATTATAAATAGCACCAATAACAAAATATCTCAAATTACTTGCACAATAGTTCTAACTTATTTGTTACTAAGCGGAGACTATAGTACACATTTAAATACTGCCAGATCAATGTATAAAATATGTAACTGTGTATCCTGTAATACATGTAAGTATAATCTTTAATAATAACAGTATTATTAATATAGACATAATTTAAGTGAGCATTATTGAAGAGACCAATGACATTTCCTACAAGCTCCTACATCAGCTGAATTGTGCCTATGTCGACAAACTGCTTCCAAATTATTAACATAATTTTGTTTCAATTTTTACAAGTTCACAAATTATCTAAAGCGCAGTGTAAATTCATCAACTTTCGCTGACAAATATTATTATTGAAAATTTTATAATAAATCTATGTAATTTATGCGATGCTATAATGCACCGATGTCGCTGAATCTTTTTAGCTTATTAGGAATATTATCCTTATAGAGTACAGGATCTGCTCGGAATTCAATAGTCTTTAACGGTAGGGTGCCGTATATTGCCGCAAATCTATTGACACATTCAGATCTCTCCACCATGTGAGTGAGGTCGGCGGATATCATAGCTATGTTACTGCATTCTGGACATCTAAACTTTTGCCTAGGAGCCACTTTGACAGGAGCCTTTCCAGTGGTGTTCGCGATTAAGAAATTCATTGCGATGTCTTCACAGTTCATGTGCTGGTCCACCCAAGCCTTTATGTCTCCCGGCATGGAGTTTGTGTATAGGAAGCTGAAGTACTGAAAAGAGAAAAGTGGAATTTCATTATAATGATTCAGTTATAGAGCCTTTGAAAGTACTTATTTGCAAGCTGAGGCCTCATGGTTAAGGTGCTCACTGACCAACTCCTGAGGGTGTGGGTTAAAAATTTCAAAACGTGAAAAGAGGCAGCACCACATTACTGCGAGCATTTTGAAATCAGGGAGATGTCATAGCCACAGGAGAGATGAGATCAAAGCCCACTGGGTTAGTTCATCGGTGGACAAATTTTCAAGGACAATTTATTGGATAACTAGTAGCACTGAAATCATTAGTTTAAAATATCAAATAACAGCAGAATGTCCACTAAGGAATGTCATTTGTTTATATTAATTATATGCAGATTCACAAAAAACAACTAAGGAGTTTTGATTAAAAAAAACGTTTTTCACAAGTGAGGGACTGAGGGTTACTCCTCCGAACACTAACCTTGTGGTGGAATGCAGCTCCAGTAAGCACAATGGATATTTCGCTGGTCCATTCAGATTCGTACTTCCAGCGATGCGTACCGTTGTCCCACAAATGCAGCCGGGACGGGAATCCCACTAATCTGTCAGGGAACTCTTGCCACACCTGCAATATGGGAATTTGTTTTTTTTCATTAAAAAATCCATTGAAAAGATATCCTAAGATTTATCAAAAGTGCAAGCAAATTTGATGACAATGGGTTCAAAGAGTTTTGAAGAGTATCAAGTTACTCATGGACAGAAAAGCGAACATGGCATGACCACAACATTTAAAACATCTTTGCCAATTTTGCAATTCAGTATACCAATGAGATAGAAACACTTGCCTGGTATCCAAATTCAATCTCATCTGGGGTAAGCATGAGAATGTCATCATCAAGGGCCAGGATGGCTTCGGTTTCTATTTCATCATAAGGATAAAACCTGCAGAATAAAATTAACATTATTGTTCATAAAACAGAACAAGTGACATTCATGTTACCATATTGAAGAATGAAGAGGATGATACATGTAAAACTATGTAAACTATCAACTTAAATGGACCTTACCTGTTGCTTAATTTATTTTGACGCGTCTGTACGACTTTCAATGGTTTGTTGATTTTAGGCCAGACAGAGGCTGAAAAAAGAAACAAACATTAAAAAATTGTACAAATAAATCAGCAAGTTTTCCATTCATCCCAAAATTACAATGTACATGTGAGAGAGCTGTAGTTGGCGTACAAATCAGCCTTCAAATGATTCAAATCATGACTCAAGGGGAACACATTTTTGTTGGAATAGTCTATAATATGACTCTATATATGTCCGCAACTTACCCTGAGGTGGGGCTTTTATTTGATTGTTCCAAACGACGAGTATTTTCGCCAGCGAAGGTACTCTTGCCACCTGGTGGATAACTTTGAACAACAGCTCAAGACGATCGTAAGTCAGAATGACGGCAGTGAAACCTTGTTGCGTTGAGGGTTGAAGGGGTAAAAACAGTGGATTGGCCACTCCAGTCTGAAAAAGAGTAAAATCTCCTCTAGTTACTCTGATTTCATAAATAACAAAACAATTCATCTAACGACTTAACAAAGTTTCAGTAATATCGAAATGTCTTAATTAGTTAAGATTTAGGACACTGTCTCTATAAGCAGCTAACTTTTAAGTCCTACATTAATTCAGTGTTTCAACTCATGAAACTTTGTTTTTAATTGATAAAGACAGCCTAATTCACTCACCCTGTAAGGAGGTTCATTCCATTCTTCATATTTACGAGCAGCGTACGGAAAGACCCTGTCATTAATAATCTGCAGTGTCGTCAAAGTAATCGCTCTCATAGAACTGAAGTATGTCTCCCATAAGAAATTCACTTGTTTCCTCATTTCATGGATTCTTCGAGTGGAAACTTTAGAAGCAATGGTTCCTACCATGCTCAAGTCATCCTCCCTCACTACAATGGCAGCTCTGAAAGAATAAATGAGAAACAGTTACAATGGACCATGCAGTGAATTTAACAGAATTCATTCCAAAAACCAAGTAAATTGAATTGAATTTGCACTCATACCCAAATGAATTGAATTGAATTGCACATAGCTGAATTGTGCCCATCACTGTCATGCACTATTGTATTCCTTCGATGATAAATTAACCTGAATTCATAACTTATCTTTATCATACCTTTTCCAGTCAATGACTTCAGAGAATGGCAGCACAAATCCATCAGCCACTACAATTGGGATACATCCAGACATGAGAACATCGCTGAAAATCATTTGACCAAGTCGAGCTCCCCTGATCACCAAGCAGAAGGTGGATTCCTGAATGAAAAGACAATACCAACTCAATCAATAGATAGATATTTCTCAAGTTAATTAAACCAGGCACCAGCAGCTAAAGTTTCAATCTAATACATGTGTGAATGCAAATCACAAAAAGAAACTAGATATTTTACTTCTAGTTTAGGTAGCTTGACATGCCACAGAATTTTACTTTGTCTCAACAAACCTGCCCTGAGAGTGAGAAATAACGAAGAAATTTACAAATACTATGATAATGACACCCTATACTGGCCAATACAAAAATATAATGGACAATGCACATTCATATTAAGGGTTGAACAAAACAATACGCATTTTAAATTGAATACACAAACAATTAAAGGTAATACACATCCAAGGAGAACAAATGCATGGTTCAACACACAAAGGTTAATTATTTATCGACACCCGATCTTTCTTATAACACAAACTGGTTAAACATGTTAAAGCCAGACAAAATTAATTTCTAGCTTCTTGAATCTTCTCAGGGCATTTTTCCAAGAAGGTGAAAAAAGTATGTCCAGCCTAAAGTATCATACCTGGAGAATGTAAGGGTACTCGTAGACATCCCCTCCTCTGCACCTGATGGAGTAATTGCCACTGCCACACTTGTCGAGTAATAAGAAATTGTGGACTTTGTCCGAGAGTTGGTTGAGCTCATCTCTGTATTCTTGGTGGTATCCAAACTGAGCTGACACCAACAACCATTCACGTTCTTCCCTGCAAAACAATGTCCTAATTTTGTCAATTTGCTATTTAAATTAAAATACTAGAATGGAAGTAGGCCTACCAAGAAGTTTCAAAACACTGATACCAAGAAAAAACACAACATTGTACCAAGAAGTGTCAACACATTGATCAATTAAGTAAAATTCTGAGATGTATAAATATACATCTTTACTCAAATGTAATATCAGGAAGTTTTGAAGACTTGTAAGGCTTTAAAATTTTAGTTTGATCATGTAGTTACAAGTATAATTCTTTCTTGTAAAAAGGAAGTCCATTACAAAAGCTACAATCAACAGATTTTATTACAGCATCGATTATGAAGAAGAATTAAATTATACTTACATGTACGATTTGTAAGCAGGTCTGGCATCCTCTACTAGAGGGTTGTAGATGGGGATAGCAACATCGTAATTAGATCGGTAGGATGACATGGAGTAGCCTCCTCCAGCGACCATGGCCTTGTCATGGTAGATGTCCAAGGTGGTGTTGTAGTCTGGGGTACTGCCGGGTAACATGTTGAAAAGAAGGTGGTTGATGCCATTGTTCCATCTACAGAATAAAATATTAAAATACTCAATAGTCATACAGATGTCATATTTTAATAATGACTCATTTATCTTGCATTAATTACTCAGTCCATACAAACAGGCAGGGATTATTAAGAGGGAGAGATTACAGATATTCAGTCATCAGCTGTGGAGTGTGGATACCAGACTCTATGAAATAATGACACTATTTGGTAGGCCTACATTTCAGACACCGATCAAAATACCCGGAAGAGTTTTTTATAGAGTGAATTAAGTGTGACACAAATGATGAAGTGAGGACAAATCCAACCAATTTAACATAAACGTTATAAAACTTTTAAAGATAATCTTATTCTGTGAAGTGTGTAATAAAAATGTGAAAAAATAATGAAAGGATAAAAGTTATTTTCATGCGTTGTAAGTTTGTAACATACCTAGGAAGCGTTGCCAATATTCTTGAGCTTTCCTGAAGCCTTATATTATTCTGGTTCAGCAAATCAATCGGTGGGAGGAAAATGCAAGCTCTGTCGGGATCAGGGCTGAAGTAAATGCTGTCCATCACAGTTTGTAAGATTTCTAAGAACTCCTTTGACACAGGCAATGATATTGGGACTCCATTCTCATCCATGTATTTAAACAAGGGGTAGATATACACGCTGATTCTATTGTCATCATTGTAGCCGCAGTGGTACACATCAAAACATGTGTGAAACAAACAAGATTGATCACGCTTCTTTGTCAGATCTGAGGTGTTCTTAAGTACAATTTCAGCTTTGTAGGAGCCAGCTGAGAAGCTGAAATGCTCATTTAACTGAATGTCTTGAGACTTCTGGTCCAATATGTTCGGCCAAAACTGAAGGAATGCCGTCACTAATAATCCTATTAAAATGGCAGTGAAGAGAAGCCAGTACAGGTAGCTGTACCGGATAAAAGACTTGGTCCGTGCAGGTGCCATCTTTGACATTAAGTTAACTCAACAATCAAGTTGTCTGTGGTGTCATGATGGTTTGATTAATGGTCCATTGTATTGCAATTGTGCTTCCATTGTTCAGTCATTGCTCCGTTGGTCCAACTATACCAACATCCCCACCTGGAAAGATCAAATAAATGGTTAATTGGTTATGCAAGGCAAACAATGAATAGACACTAGTACTACTCCAGTAGACTTACTGTCATTGGACTTTATAATAAATTAGAGGATTCATTTATTAGACAGTCAGTTACAATAGCCAATTCAACTGATGGAGTGCTCTGTCAGTGCCAATGACTGTAAAGACATTTCAGTAGCTCTCTCATTCACTGTAGAACTGTAGAACTGTAGAAGGTGATAGGCCGGAAACCGTGCAGGTTTGTTGGCCTCTCCTTGATGTCTTGTGTGGTGGTCTTCTGGGCTCAATGATGGACTCTTTGGTACAGTTCCTTGGATATACAGCATATCTTCGATGTAATTATTGTGCGCATGCGCCTGACTTGAGCGGATTATGGTTTATCTTTCCATATGAGAATGTGCCATAGAAAATACATCAATAATTTAATAAATTTCCGATTTCAGTGAATATCAGTGAACATATATACAAGGTCCAAATTCCGTTGAAAGAGACTATCCAGACTTTCCAACAATAAATAAATAAATAAATAAATAACTAAATAAATAAATAAATATCAATCCTATACAATCAATTGATAGAACCCAATCACAGACAAGTTTACTCTCTAGGTTAAGGTCCAAGGCGACCATTAACCTGATGTAAACATGGGTGGTATGTACCGACATGGAATTAATTTTACCACTAAATTATGTACTGGGTATATTCATGGCAATGGTAACAAGACAAGTGCTACTCAATAAGTAACTCATTAGACTAGTCTAATGCAAC
The DNA here is from genome assembly GCA_026936325.1 of Platynereis dumerilii. NCBI lineage: Eukaryota > Metazoa > Annelida > Polychaeta > Phyllodocida > Nereididae > Platynereis > Platynereis dumerilii. The sequence goes on along the minus strand of JAPTHN010000001.1, from coordinate 85,021,693 downwards.
ACTGCTACCGTAGATACTACAGTGTTGTCAGTGTTCTAATTGTGTTAAATTGCATGTTAACTATTCACACAAACTTTTGACAAATGCACGCGTTACCTGCAAGGCTGTAAACCAGCTGAGTTGAGCTATTCACATCTTCATCAACTTGATCCAGTCTGCTCTTTTGTAAACAGGAAGTCCAGAAATGTTGATGTTCACACTTCCTGTCAATAAATTTCTCATCATTTTACGGGTTAATTCTTATTATAAGATGTACCGGAGGCATTCAGTTGAAGTATAACTACTTATTTTGCTACGTTATTGAAATAATTATAAGATTTTACCATTGTTTTTTTTCTGGGACTACCTAAACCCCGGGACAAGCGCCCGGGACGACACGGGACGCCCGGGACGAACTAATTGCCGGGACAGAGTTCCGGGACAGTAAATTGAATGAGATTTGGCTGAAAGAGGAACAACCGTTTGAGATACAGAAACGGTAGACCACTTTTTAGAAAGCTGAGGTCATGTTCTATCTCAAGGGAAACTTTAATTCTCAAACTTCCTGTTAGTTTTTATAGATAATCAACCTTGTTTGTCACTGAGTTTATTTTATGCAACTTTTTTTTGTCTCAAGCTTAACTTTACATCACAACCTTGTGTGAGTTGCCTGTGTGTACTATTCTCTATCTGTCTATCTGTCTATCTATCTGTCTATCTATCTATGATCAATCTATCTATCTATTTATCTATCTATCTATCAATCTATCTATCTATCTATCTATCTATCTATCTATCCAGATTCTAGATATATCTAAACTGCTCACACTTAAAACGCACTTCTTTTAAGCTCTTTTAAAAAAGCTCAAAAACTGACTTCAAATTGAGGTATGGCCAAGAAATTAAGGATCACTGCATGAGAAACATTGAGATCAGGCCACATTTGGTTAGACTGCTTTAAAAACCAAAATCACAACCAATGAAGTCATTTGTAGCTATTTGTAATTAGCAGGCTTGAAAGGTCACAAAGAATTCTCTTGAGTAGTTTTTAAGTTCTGTCTCTTTTAAGATGTGTGAGAGCATTTTCTCTGGCCAGTGAATCTAGTTTTAGATCAACTAAAACATTTGCTGGCAGAGAAGAGAAACTTAATTTAAATTTTACAACATTTCTTATGATATACCTAACAATGACACAAATTTCAACTTAACTTAAGCTATATTATTGTAATAAATGCCTTTTAGGACTGTCGTGACATCAAAGAAGAAAAAAAACCAGATCCTATAGCTCCAGAGAGCTATCTGTAGAAAGATGGAGAAATAGAGATAGAAAGAATATGTAATATAACTACAGAACTACAAGATTCCTGAACTTTGCATGCTTGATGAGTGTGCATACTTCCTACATATTAACAGAGCTATTGCTGAAGAACAAGATAGTTCAGCAATGAATAATTAATTCTGTTGCCTTTGTGTAGAATTGTTGGTATTAGCCCTAGGCCATACCAGATGATAAGCAAGTTTAATCAATAGTAAAGGTGGGGAAACTTAAAAGATATTTAAGATGTCATGTTTTTTTCACCTTTGCAAAATAATTTTTGGTGTAACTTTGTGAAAAAATGTCATATTTTCATGGAAAAAAGTTTGTCAAGTCTGTTTTTTAAATTCACATCGATAGGTAATCATCTCAGCTTTCTAAAAAGTGGTCTGCCATTTCTGTACGTCAAATAGCTGTCTAACTATAACCATTTACAATCAGCAAAGGCTGTCCCGGAATGCTGTCACGGCAATTAGTCCGTCCCGGGCGTCCCGTGTCGTCCCGGCGCTCGTCCCGGGTTTTAGGTTTTCCCTTTTTTTCTTTGATGAGTCATGTGTAAACTGTCCGCCAGAGGGCTACGACTTATTTTGTTGCTTTGCAATCATTGAGACTTGAGGATGGCAGTGCATGTCATGTGCGCTTGTGTTTTGCAAATGTATAAGGAAAGGGCGCTTAATTTCAATACTTAGAAATTCATTTTGGATACTAAACGGTGCTGAGGCTGTCACTATGCCTGGAATAGTGGTCTTCAAGAGGAGGTGGAGCGTGGGCTCTGATGATCTTGTTGTGCCTGCTGCGGTGCTTGTCATCTTGCATGCTGTGTGGTGAGTACAGCTTTTCACTTTCACACTTTTCATAATAACAAGGGAAAAAACATAATGCAATTGCTGCATAGTCGGCAATGCAATGCACAGATTGGAGGCTGCAGCTGCATGCAATTTGCTATGGCAAATATGCATGCATGCACACAAATTTTCAGTCAAAGACTATAGTTTAAAAAGAGAGGTTGTCTTTAAGAAATATTGTTGCCAGCAGCAAGCAGAAGCAGTGCTGCTGGGCAATGCCTGGCCAGAGCAGTCAAGACTGATATTGGCAAAAAGCTAGAACGTCTTCTTCTGTTTGGTCATATTGTAGTAATTGAAAGAAATTAGCTGAAACATGAAAACAGTGTGTGCTGTCATTCAATATAAATTTAATAATGGCTCACTTATGTTGTGAAGTTTTGTCCCAGCAGTGATTTAAAATGCTGCACTGCTAAATGCTCATGTTAATATTACTCTCACTCTCAGTGGCAAGAACATGTAAATGCACATGTATGATGTGCAATATTGTGAAGGCCTATCACTGCATTGCTACTATTGATGCACCTGTGTCCATTATTAGGTAATAGACTTCACCATTCTCCATTGGATGCAAAGAATGACATGTATAAATCTCAAACATGATCTCAAAGTGAATGCATTAAATGTATAAAATATAATATGTTATTCAAACTTATGTTGAAGTACAATGTGGCTGAAGATATCAATATTATGTTAATTTGTTGAGATAACATGTGGCTACTGTATTTGAATAGTGACTTGATATTGATCTTACATAAATTGCCATAAGTCTAGAAACTTGGAAAATCTATGCTGACATTCACAAAAAGGAGAGCCTGGTAATGGAGTAGATGTCTACATTCAGGGCTGTCTATAGCTTTGCAAAATTAGAAATTTTAGGAAGATGTCTCATCAAACAGATAATAGTGAGATCGTAACCGGGAAGTACTAATATAGATAGATAGATAGATAGATAGAGACAGAGAATTGGGATTGAGATACATAATATATTGATAGATAGACAGATAGATGGATAGGTAGATAGAAAGATAGATAGATAGATTATATTGGGAAAGATATATAGATTGATAAACATTTAGATAGATAATTTAGACAGTTAGATAGTAAGTAGAGCCTCTGATAATTTGATAAACGATTCTTCCAAATCATTTGCAAATGATCTAATTTCTAAGCTCCATTGGAATACCCTGTACTTTCCTGACAGTAACTGTTATTGCATCTCTATGATCTGTGCTGTCCAGTCTGCGTTTGAAGCATGGTAGCTCACCACTCACAGTTTATGAGAGCTTGGTGGAACACAAAAACCTTTTGACCTGGTTCCATTGTTTTTATCAGTGCCTGTTGTGAACAGTTGAGTGTTTGTAGTTGTCTTAAGGGTGTAACGACCTAAAGCCATCACACCCAGTCTGAAAAAAATATATAGAAAAATGATGGAACACCTCATTGATAAGTACTTTTTGAGTAGCAAAAAATATGCCCTAAAGGATGTGCATCCTTTAAAGTACATTTTAATGGCAAGGATAATACACATTAATGATTTAACTTTGATGATGGCGCTAATGAGTATGATGGTAGTGATGATTGCAAAAAGTAAATATAATGGTTTTGGGTTTATATAACATTCACTGAACTAGGAACGTGTTTCCATGGGTAAATCCCTTGATGCAGAAGGACTGGTAGTAAACCAGCTAATAAAGTTCAAAAGGACAGAAGTTGCAAGAAAAAAGGAAATTAAAAATTATTGCCAAAAAAAATCATGTGTTTGACAAGAACAACTGGGCTCATTTTAAGTTTATTTAAACAACGCCACAGAAAATCCATAGCAAAACCAATATTAACACGTCTGATTGCAGGGATGTTTTCCCTCATAAATTCAGTTATCTGCGAAATTTCCCCTCACACCTTCTTTTGGCTGTAAGGTTTAATGTCCTGGAATTGTTTGGCTGCTTCAGATTCTCACTTCATTTATTGCTACACAAATTCATTATGCATGCAATTTCTTTTTTTGGACTTTTTTCTTTGAGTTTTCAGAGTTTGTGCTTCATTTTAAATGGAAAATCTGAAGATCGTAAGATGGCAAGGAAATGGAAAAATAGTTCATTCCTCTGGCAGCCTCTGTAACAGGTTATTTCCACTCTCAAGGCAAAAGATTTATTCAGACAATTATCTCCCACATGTCGGAAGATATTGGCGTACTCCTTTGCTGTTATGTAATCCCTATTGATGAGCTTTGAGGGAGTCATTGAGTTCAATCAGCCTCATCCTGAGTTCCTGTCTTAGAGGACGTAAAGCCCCAATCGTCCACCCTGTCCTAATTTGCCTACTTCGTCTCAGTGCATACATTTATAGGGCGTCAAAGTGACTGTACTAAGTATACACGGTAAAACCTCATTCATTCATTTGATCAGATATCTTTGTTGAATCTTGGACTTCTTTGTTTGACTGTGCCTATAACTTCTTGGAGTGAAAAGCTGTCTGCAAACTAAATACTTCCAGGTCTAAACCCAGCTGGATGCCTGACATTGCCTATGCTGGAACAGGTGAAAAAGACCCATCCTGACTGCTGACTGGATGTTGGGCATGTTGAGAGTTTCTAAGTTGCTGAATAAACCCAAGCCTGTGTTTCGTGACATGTCTCAGAACTCTCATAATTACATCTGCCTTGACTACTTGATAAAGAAACATCACACTGTCTGTGCCCAGAGAAAATTGTCCTGCTGATTTCTATATCATTGTATGTGCCTATTCTGTCCCTAATTGTAGCAAATGCTGTGCACATCTTTCAATCTGAAGAAGTATTTCCTGCATCAGCTTGATGTGACTTCTCTACAAGTTTCTATCAGCTGTAGAATCTATGCACAGTATATTATGATGCAGGCCAGATACTTTCTATCAAATACGTGAAACAAGATATGTACATATTTTTTCTTTGTATATAAAATTATTGCAAGTACATGCATGACTGCTTTTGTCAGGTGTATGGCCATCCATGCATACCACAGTTTAGCAAGTGCATGCCAAAAAGACCCAAATTACTTAGTAAGATTTGTTCTCTAGACTACCCAGTTACTGCTAAGTTAACTTAACCTGGGCTAAGCAAATATAACAGTTCATTTGACTGTTCAATATAATCATAAGCAGATGCACTTGTGATATTTTTGTAATATATGCATGTAATCACGGACATACTTCCTTGTATAGGTACCCTATTGGGAAATATATTCTCTGAGAATAAGTGTATTATGATGATTATTTAACTGCAGGAGGTTCAATTTCGTTCTGTCCAATATATGTTGTGGTCCAAGAGGTTCCCTTGATGTGTCTGCGAAATGACCTCTTCCATAACTATTTCCTAGATCAGGAGCTATGACTCCTATCAGGGACCGAGGCTAAAAAGTTGAGTGAAAATTGGCTATTTCTCCCTCAGACATGTGGCCTTGTGAGTTATGACTTAGAGGCCTATCTGTCATCTCTTATAATGGTGGCCCTGGTGGATTCATTGAATATTTGCTAACCAAGCAGTTTCAAGCAGATGACATTGTTATTAATGAGGGGACACGAGCTGCTGTCACATCTCCCAGCTCCCTGCGTCTATGGATGTTGCCTGCATCCATGATTTGCTCCATCACTTGCACTTGATTTGCACATCTCAGTCTGACCCGGAGAATAGACCTATTTCACTGAATGACCTGAACATGGACCCCAAATAACTTATTTGTATTTCAACAATTTTTAATTTGCTTTTCACACACTGGAGATTTATAGACTCTAAATCCAAAAAGACAACTTTCAAAATTTAAACTGAAAGAATGACCAAGTTATAAAGCCTTGAAGTTACATTAAAATGCACTAAAAATACTCCAGCTTGGAGACACCTTGGCTGGACCAATCAGAGGGAAGGGCGGGAAAGCTATAAGCCAATGGGATTTCAGTAATAACCACTTTTCCCCTAGTGTTAACTGGGAAAACCATCAGTGAAATTGGTCTATTGCTAATGAATGAAAGTCACTGAGTCTTGACTCTTGAGTTATCTGACTGATTTCCTATTCCTAATGACTTGCATGAAATGATATTGAAATCTCATCTCTCAGTCAAAATCAGATGCATAAGAAATAGTTCAAAATGGTCACCCTGACTTGAGCAGTTGTGTGGAAGTTCCAGAGTCTTTGAGCTGCTGAGCTTAGTTTAATGCCTGCTTGGCTTTATCTACTGCTACAGTCTGCACTGATGAGATACAATATATAATATATATGCCATTAATTTACTCGATCTAACTCTACTCAATCTACTTGCTAGAGTGTCTTGTTGTATTCCTTCTCAACTTGCTTAAAACATAGAGTAAAATATGCTTAAACCCAGAAACCCAGAAGTGATCGTCAGGAGGCTTGGGTGTCTGAATTTAAATTCTTAATGACATTTAAAGAAACATCCACTCCTTGGGCCTACTTTGATTACTGGCCATGTACTATGATTCTACTATCAGCCCAGTATCAGGCCTATTTTGCCAAGGGGTGTTGCTTCTTTGAAATTGGATTAGATTAATCAGGAACATCTGTATTATCTTGGTAATATCAATAACTCGTGGATAATTAATGGAGGAGGCTGTAGACAATTTCCTAAGGCTTCTTTTCTTGACAAATTCTTAGAAGGCTTCTATTCAAGGAGCTTCTTTTGATAACTTCTGATGGCTTCTTTTTCAAGCAATCCTTTATTCTCACAAATATACACCTTTTCAAGAGACACTTTCTCAGCATATATATGACACGAAATATAAAACATCAATTTGGATCTAATATATGGAAAGGACTGTGGGCTGAAAATCAGAGGCTTCTGATGTGATATTTGATGGATGTCACAGGATCAGTCTGCATCCATCCATCAACTTATCTGTTCCTGTGATACTTCTGCATATATCTGCTACAGTGCTGCAGCTTCAGCAGCATTGCTCTTCTAAAGTATTGCTGCTGTCTGTGCAGTAACATTGTATAAAGATCATAAAAGATGTGTGGAGTTCTTGCTGACTGGACGGCTGTTTTGTTGTCCAGGGTCTCTCATGCTGACTCTGGGCCTTTGCAGAATCATGGCATCTCTTAAAAGTCTCAGATCTGACAGAAGCTGACTGCGATGCCAATGTGGGACCACAGGTGTTAGCCTTCACAGTTACTGTTTGGTTTTGCAACAGGAGATTATACCTAAACATACCTAAATATATGACAAGGTGTAGCAGTAGCCAAAAACTAATTGTTCTCTATGATCTTATCAGAAGCCCAAGGTCACCTTTGACCCTGAAAGCCCTGAAGGGATTTTCTTGGATTTAATTATAAGAGCATGTTGTTTTCTGTTTCAAGTTTTGTTGGCTCCAATTTGTTGTAATCTTTTTGTGTGTAATAGCAATTGCTTAATCCTGTGTTTTTTTTATTACCACAGTTGTGTGAGTGACCACAGTGTGTAAATTGGCAACCTCAAATTCTGAGATTTGCTGGAGCTTGTTTTGGATGAATGCATACTAATACCCTTAACTGCAAACATAAACACCAAAACAGCCCCTTAATCATGTTAATACAAAAACATTGTCATTATGGTGCAACCCTTTGAGGCCATTGTCTCAACCTGCTCAGCGAATCACAGACGCTCTGAGAATTGGGTCAGGTCAGTTTGAGGTTATGCTGGGCTCCTGGAAAACTCAGCCAAGTGAGGAGTGAGCAACCTTGTTTCATTTTACTATCAAAGGTATATAGCGGCTACGGCCTATGGTGGGACCAGCAATACCAGCGTTCTCTTCTGCTGGTGTGTCAATGTTTGATACTTGTACTCCAGTAGTGGAATTATTTGTCCATGCATATATATATGCCCTGACTTCTTTTGCATTACAAAGGACTGCACCTTGAGAAAAGACTGCACACAAAATTAATATGTCTCTTACATTGAAAATTTACCAAAATTAATCAATCTACTAGGCATCTATAGATGTATAATTATACAGGAGATAATGAAAAGGACTTCCTTCATTCCTAGTCCAAAATTTCAGATAAACTCTCTAAAAGCATGCAGCAATCCAGCAATGCAGCAGGGGAATGATCAGTGTTTACATTTAGCTGTTTGAGGACATCGATGATGTCACTGCATGTCCTATCTTTGTGAAGTTTTGGGATATGACCTCACAAGGAGCATTTTGGAATACATATCAGCTCGTACATCTACAGAACTGTATAATATTTCTTAATGTGGTCATCTGATGCTGATGTAGGCTGTTTGTTGTCCCTGCTGGTTCTGTGCTGTGTCATCCTACATCATGCTGCAAAGATTGGAGCCATTTTGAGGTCGATGTGGCCCGCAGCAGAAATGATATATCAGATCTTTCTGTGGAGCTGGTCTTCAGCACTGTGAGCCTCTCTGTCAGTATGTCAATGTTTGATTTGTCTACAAACTCTACATACATTTTCGATACTGTTTGATCAAGTGTATGTTCATGTCTGTACTCTGTGTAATTGCTGCCTGATTCGTTGGAAGATAGATTTTCTCTGAGTCTCTATACAACTCAACTGCCTTCATTTCTTGGAAAATTGTCTCTCGTCTCAGACTTCACAGCATTGTTTGAAGTATACGTTCAATCAAAAATCAAAGATTTACCATTCTGAGAAATTGTCTGATCGTCTGATTGGACTATTGATGAACTTATTTTTCTTGCATAAAGTTAAAAGCAAGTTCGATTTCTCAAAATATTATTAATACAGTGAAGTTTATATGAAGTTTGTAAATGTATGATTTAAGTATTTATTGCTGTCGTGTCTCAGAAAGTAAGATGTAAACTCAACTGACGTTGTGTCTTTACCCAGAGGCAATTAGGAATAGAGCTGAACACTTTCAAAATTCAAATTAGTATTAATAAATTCATCCAGTCATGACGTCTTAGCGTCTTGCATGGCAAGTGAGATGCCCCACACACAGGGCAAATCATTTTAGAGATGTGTACATAGTTTAACACATGGGGTAGATGTGTACCCACGTGCAGATCTGTAACATGTTGGGCACACCCCTCTATTTTCCCAGCCCATCAATCAAATAATCAGTCCACAGTAAGTTCAATGAGTTGATGACTCATAGATGTTCAAAGTAACTTGCCACAGAGGGCTGCACTGGCTTGGAAGTTCTGTCTGTCTTTCTATCTATCTATCTATCTATCTATCTATCTATCTATCTATCTATCCTAAGAATCACTGGATATTCTTAGATCTATCTATCTACCGATCGATCTATTTATCTTATCTATATTCTATTTATCTATCTATTTATCTATCTATCTGTCTGGTGATTCAAATAGGTAAAATCCACAAAAATGCAGCACATGACATGTGTGTGACAAGAACATAGTGGTATGTATCTATTCAGTCTGCTGGCTGTCTATTCACGACATGATGTTTGTAATTTGATATACGTACACGTATATCACTCAGGATGGTACTTCAACATTGTTCGACATAGGAGTTTCCTGGTGTCTTCCATTAAACTGATGTCTCGTTGATTTGTATAATAACATCAGAATTATATTGTACACTGTATAACATGGATGTTAAAAGAAGCATCCCCTATTCAACATCTTATCTATTCATGGCCTATAGGCCTATCTCCGTTGATCTGGTGCTGTGCTGGAGAGCCTGTCACTGGCTGAGAGACTGTCTATTTGTCTATATGCAGTATCCATCCATCCATCTGACTGACTGGTCATTGCAGGCAGATGCAGAAATCATGATGCACTGATACCAGTTTTTACAGCTGCTTGCAGCCTGTATTGCGAGAGGAGTTTCAGGAAAAAATATGACAACTCCCCTGGTCGTGCTGTTTCACCTATGTCATTAAAACTTGGCATGCAGTCTGAATAGAATATTATCTTGCTTCCATCAACTTTTGGTAAACTTCTGTGACAATAAATTTTTATTTTCTAAACTAAAATGTACAATTTTCCCGCGAATTTTAAATGTTCTGCTGCAGTGATGGCAGCAGCCAAGTGCCAGCCAGGGGGATTGTTAAAAACACAAAAATATATGGAAACACAAGGCATCTTTAACAACACCACAGATGGAAGGGAAGGAAGGGAAGGAAGGGAAGGAAGGGAAGGAAGGGAAGGAAGGGAAGGAAGGGAAGGAAGGGAAGGAAGGGAAGGAAGGGAAGGAAGGGAAGGAAGGGAAGGAAGGGAGAGACGGGAGGAAGGAGGAAGGAAGGAATGAAGAGAGGAAAGGAAGCAAGAAAGGGAGGAATAGAAAGATAGATAGATCGATAGATAGATAGATAGAATTAAATAGCATATTAGTAGATACTTGCACCTATAGATCTACAAGCAGCTGTTAAAGTGCTTGCACGTTATTTTTCACTTCTGATAGTACAGACCTACCAGGGTCGATTCTGATATTTGTTGGAATAGGTATTTCCCAATATCGGTTCCATTCTGATATCGATACTGTTGGTTTTGATGTATATGGATAGAACTGAGGCTTCGATCATGATATCGATACTGCTTTTTTTATACCGATACCACTGATTGCGATACTTGGTATCGGTGTCAGCAGACTCAGCACATCTTCTATGGGCAAACGATGTGCTCTTTGAGAAAGATCCGTCTTAGTAAGCTCCATCTTCTGTCATAAGTCATCATTTGTATGAGAACTTCGTCTTAGCAGACTCAGCTACAAAGTTGGTTTGTCTTGAGACTATGTCTGTTGTGAGAGGGACTCACCGGGCCATGCTGGAACATGCTCTCTGTCACTTCTGATGGATGAGGTCTTTATTACAACCATGCTAAGCATGTATGCACCTCCATGGTGTGACATGTGCCTGCATTCTCATCCCTGATATCCATCCATCAACACTAAGTCTCTCATCACTGTAACACTGTCACCCCCAATCGAAAAGGTCAGGAAGGCAGGCCAAGACGAAATGACTATAGGCCTATGTTTATTGACAAGGTAGATAATATAGCCTATAGATTGATGGATAGATATGGTAGGTGCAGCCCTCTAAGCCCAGCTCTGGGTGCTCACAAGGGTTGATTGATTAGATGGGAGAGAGAGAGCTGGAGTTCTCAACGCATATTTTTATTAATTTATGACATATTTAATTATTTTATTGTTACAATTTAATGATTACTCTTATAGTCCAAGCAATTTCGCTTTGTCACCCAAAGAAGCTTTGCTGATACTTGTGTGCTTTGTAGGACTGAATATAGCTAAATTGGCAGTTTATTGCATGACCTAAAATGGTCATGTATTAAATCTGTTATGATACATTCCATTTAGTGGAAATCGATTATAATATCATGTAATGTGCAGCTATGTGTTTGCGTCCATTTTAATTGGCTGAAAAAGCAATGCACATCAACTGCTCCATTGAGCATTGATGCAGCAGGTGTTAGATTATTGCTGATCAGTGATTTATTTCTTTAGCTACGTTGTATGAATTATTTATTTGTTTTATTGTGTTTTATGTGCTGTTATCATGCAAAATAGTCGATTTCGAGGGATGAAAACTGGTGAAGCTGAAACAGAAACATATATCTTGTTTTAAAATGGAAAAGAGAATTGGTGCTGGTAGTCGTTGCGGTTGTTTATTTATGTCATGCATGGAACTCTCCTGTGCACGTGCTGTGACGTTGCCTCATGTTGTCCAACTTGTCGTCTGCTTTTCCACATGCGGGCATTCGAAGTTGGAATGGTGCATGGTGGACTAGTCAGTGGTCACGGTGATGTCGATGGATTTACAAAAAAAATCATTTTGAAAATGTAGAATCTCATATATATTGACGTTAAATTCTAGTAGGCCTAAATACATTGTTGAAGGATTGTTCCCAGTGCCAAGCCTAAAATAAGCCTATGCTGGTATCACAGGTAGTTGACTTATCTCATCAGAATATGAATTAAGTTTTGTAGTTTGTATCAGAGCATGCAGTCATGTAAATTTATAGGCCCATGCAAAGGCTTCTAAAGATCTACAATCTAGGGAAAAGAACATTAAATGTATTTAATTGTGTTTCAATCTCAGTTTCATGTTCAGAGACCCAGATTGCATCCACAAAAGCTTTTGTATCAAAATCCTTGAGATCTCAAAATCTATGTCAAGCTAATTCGATGCTTGCCAGTTGCATGCTACACATGTGTAGCAAAACTGAACAGGTAAAATCAGCTATTATTAGAATTTCCCTGAAACTTTTTTCCTGGTCACAGTTTCATCTCCTTTCTCCCATACGATTCCTAGAACTGCCATGGATAACATGTTTTGGAAATGTAAAATTACAACTTTAGTATCTGTCTATCCGATTAATGTAAAGGAAGATACATTTTAAACGGTATGGTACGTATCTGCCGCCTGAGCAGAACTTAAAAAGCCAGTCTGATAAAACATTAAGCCTATGCCATACATTAAAATTAAAGGCTCTTATTTGTATGGCAGTATGCCACAGCGACAGGCCGTACAGGTAAAATTACTTTCGGAAAGTTCTCTACATTTCCAGGTCAATGACTAATTTCAACCAATTGTTCCACTGAGTTAGTTCACTATTATAGCTTCATTAGTTAAGAGACACGAACAATGTGGCAGAACTAGCCCACTTGAACTACTTTACTTGTTTGATAATCGTGCTGACATCCAAAATGGCTCAGTTCGTGATGGAGCACTCGCGTCACTGGGATTTATTGAAGAAAGCCAGGGCCAACAGAATTGACTGGAATGAGTTCTGTCACGGGCAGTGATGGGCAGTCATGGACAGACAAAGAATGTATTTGGCCCTGTCTGAGTCTTGTTTCCCAGTGTCGTTCCATGCTAATCAAATTTGTCCATCCCTACTATGTACAGTCAGTGTCAATCAGGCTGCCTTTATGATTCAGCAGCTCATTTGCAGGGGAGGCACAGGGCAGGGACTGCAGCCAGATGGTCAGTTGATCTGCTTGAGCATGGGGCCCAGACTGCCAGACTGGAGCTGCCTAAAAGTAAAAGGAGACTGGCCCTGCAAAGGGGTGAAAGGGAGGCTGAATGGCCAGCCTGAAACTGAGGCTGAATTGGCTGAAAGAGGAGACCTTGGCCATGGCTTAGGCTCTGCAAATAAAACCTTGGTCAGGGATCCAGAGCTGCTCTGCACCAGAGCTGCATCTGAGAGCTGCAATATGTTCGGAGCAGAGCGAAAATGTTTTTCCCAATGCTTTATTCCCAATGCTCATCATAGCTCACAATAGGACTACTCTACAGGCTGAGGGATCTGCGTAGTTTGGGATAACTCAGTTCTGACCTTTTCTGTTTTTATTATTTTCTTTGTTGTTTTTGTTTTCCTTTGTTGGTACATCATGACCAGAATTAAATACTAACCTGACCCAGCACTGGGTGCCAGGGCTGTTGCTGACCATGGCTCTCAATATCTGTTGATTGATTCAGCCATATATACTGGTGAGAAACAGTCAATATAGGACTGATGTGATATGTCCACCATAATGATACATTTTCTTTGCTCCTATTTCATTTGCTGCTCACTGCCTGTTGAAAAGATGTTTTAATCTTTTCTGCTGAGGAGTAATCTGCTTATTATAGGCCTACTGTGTCTGTCTGAGTCTGGACTTAAAATATGTAAATCACTTGTTATCGGGTGGTTATTGTTTTGCTAATTAATATACTCGGGCAGCTGGTAGTCTAGCGAAGTTACCAGTAGCTCGGAATAGTAGCTCTGCTTGGAACGGGCAATTTTTTGGCTTCAGCCACAACCGCTGCTGTGTTGCATGCTGCGAAATGACCACTGTGTGATTGTGCTATTGTGACCACGCAAAAGCAATGCTACTACAAATTCCACAATCGTGACAGGAGCTGGACAAAGACTGCCGGCCAATTCTGCTGCTGGAAACCTCTGACATCTATGTGGGAACGTGGCAGGCCGTCTCACAGATATGTGACCAACAATATCACAGAAATGGTAGAAATGTGACTGGGGGTCAAAAATCTCTCAGAAATGTGACTCTGTCGCAAAACTGACATTTGCAAATGTGACCATCAATTTTCATTGGCATGTGACAAACAATCTTGGAAGAAAAGTGATTAACAATCTTAACAAATGTGATCAACAATCTTAACAAATTTGATTAACAATCTTAACAGAAATGTGATCAACAATCTTAACAGAAATGTGATCAACAATCTTAACAGAAATGTGATCAACAATCTTAACAGAAATGTGATCAACGATCTTTTAAACATAAATGTGATCAATAATCTGAACATAAATGTGATCAACAAAACAGAAAAGCAATCAACACTCTCAACATAATGCAATCAATAATCTTTACAGAAATGTGATCAGTAATCTTAACAGGAAATGTGATCAACAATCTTTTACAGAATTCTTATGGCAATGTGATCAACAATTGTATAGCTAAATGATCAATAATTGTATGGCAAAATGATCATCAATCTTAACAGAAATGCAATCAACAATCTTTACAGAATGTGACAAAATATCTTACAAGAAGTGTGATCAACAATCTTAACAGAAATGTGGTTTACATCTTATAATAGACATGGAATCAACAATCTTATTATGAATGTGACCACAGTCACCATACTGACCAACCATCTTTTAAATGGAATTGAGACGTTCTATGGCAGAACTTCATTAGCCAAATGGAAAAGTGACCAATGGTCTAAAACATGGTTCTATTTTCTGGTTCAGCCATTTCCCATTGTATTGGTCTATATCCTTGGTGGAGATTTGGCAATTGGAAAATCTAGTTGCTAGCAAAGCGATCAATGTTTTTTTTTCCTCCAGCTGTCTCTCTTTTTTGGTTGTTTTCTTTTTCCTTGTCACTCCACAGAATTATACAGATGCTTTAAGAATTCTCCACCCACGCAGGGAATAGAAGTGTCAGTTTGAAAGGTACAATTGATGCTTAAACGCTGGCAGGGGAAATGGAATTATTGTTGATAATGCTTCTGACGTTTTGGCATTCAATGCCATTCATTGAATTTTTACAGCTCTAAAGCTCTGCTGATGCCTTGTCACTGACAAGTTGACAGAAAATTCCTTGAATAGACAAAGTAACATCAAATCATCCTGTAAAGAATCTATTACGTTATTGTGTTGTCTATTTGTTTCAGAAATCTGGTTTATAAAAGGCAATCATGAAGTCTCTGAACTTTTTCTTTGCTCTAGCATATCTTTGTTCTATTGTCTCATTATTATAACTATCATGACTTGTTTAATCAGAACTTCTCAAGTCGTGTATGTTCTCTCGTCAGAACCATGATTATTAAGTGCATGGTAAGAATCATATTTTAAAAGCATGCACCGAAATCTCAGAGTAAAACTTGCATCGCGGAATCAACATAATCATAAGTTGCAGAATCAAAAGTTATTTTCTTGGTTCATTTATTTTATCTGAGTCCTTTTTAAAATTTGTTATTTTTGCACAGTCTAAACACTAAATCACATAATAGTCAATATACTCCTTTAAAGATGCTTACTATCATCAGTCAGGGAAATTACCAGCATATGAGGACAAATGCAATTCCAGCCAAGTCCTGGCCCTGACAGGATGATTGAGTGTGTGGGGTTGATCAGTTGGGTCTAAGAAGAAAGTCTGATCTCTTTGCAGCCATCCTCACCACACAGCAGCATGTCAGTTGCGGGCCTTAATTCTATCCAATTTCACGAAATACTGCAAAGTCATCAGCAGCTGATGACAATTTCCTAATTTCTCTGGAGCCTTCGGGTTCTTTTCCTCATTATGTAATGGATAGGTCTGCCAAAATTCATAAAGTTAGTTGACACTGTGATACAACTTTATACCAAGTTTGGAAGTGATAGTTGCAGCAGTTCTTTTTAAATAGCCAGTCAAAGATGATTTTGAGCACTGCCAAAGTCATGGCTAGGCCATGACACTGTGAGAGTGTCATGGGAGGGTGATGACAGTGCTAGGGTGATTGTCATGTGGGGCTGAGGACATTGTTTGTCATCAGCTGGTGATAATTTCCCTGACTGATCATCCGTACTCCAAAAGTTCCAAGAGCTGAAGCCATATATCATTTCTTGAATTCATTTGTCCCAATATTTTATAGAAATGTTCTATATATGGAAGTCACTCCAGAAAACAATGACTGCTCATAAGATTTAACCATCAACTGACAACAAAAGATTCGAGAATATAGATTTCCCCATTACAAAGCTTCAATATTTGTTGGGAACAAATAAAGCTCTTTTATATTATTGAGTTAAGTGTCAAATTTAAATAAAAGTCTGGTTGCCAAATTTGCTTTTACCATGCCATGTAGTGTGTGTGGCTCTTGATGGCAAATTGCCTGTCTTGGCATTTGGCAGCAACAATTTTGCTCACTTTACTGCCTGAATCAAAATTAATTGGGCTGGGCATCAAAATTACAAGGTGTTTTAACTGGTGAAATTGGGATCACATTCTCTTCTATCTTCCATTTGTATTTGATGCCTGCCTTTTAGTCCTACAGTTTCCAAATATGAGATTGTTTTTATATTATTGGTAAGTTTAGTATTGGCAAGTAGTTAGGTATCATGTGTGGGATCTTTCGTCAGTGCAGACTTTTAGGCCTGGTATAAGAGGCCGCCAATTCAACTTTTTATGTTGGATGTTGGCCTTATGTTGCTCGTAGTATTTTAAACTTTTAAAAGTAATCTCAAATTCGTCTCATGCAGGCCCATATAACTTAACTAAGAATCTTAGATTTCATAACTTCATTCTGCAATGATTGCACTGTGAGATGTGAGTTGTAACTTCAGTACAGTGAACATGAGAATGAAGAGGTGGGTGCTCCTTGATTTGAAATCTGAGATTTGATTAGAAATTGCAATGGAAATTGCTGCTATTTGTAGCACCCAGTGTTGAGGTGAAGAGAACTGGAGTGTTGCATTGTGCCTTGCTTTTAAATTGATGTAATTATTGTCCCCAAGGTGCGTGTGCTTGTAAGGCTGCAGGACTGACATCTCCAATGCTGAAATGAGGTAGTTTTGATAATTGCCTTCTGCAGTGCTGGCCTGGATCAGGCTGGATGTGAAAGAGTGTGCTGCTACTAGCTACAGCACTAACAACAGCAGTGCTCTTAATGCTGTGCAAGTTCTATCTAGGCAGCACTCCTCAAGGGTGCTTTGTTGTTTGCCTCACCCTCTCCGTGACCCCCCCCCCCCCATCCTCCTCCTTAGATTCAATGATATTGCTGTTGATGCATGAGATCTACCCTTCTCAGTTATGATCCATTGTCAAATGGTTGTGATCCACCACAGCTGTGAATGTGATAAAATCCCTTTGTTTTAATCCACACCAATTGTGACCGAATCCATTCTCATTTTGATTGATAAATCCTTTTCTGATTGTGACAATTTCTTGCTTTATTTGATCCAATCTGTGCAGGTCTGGTCCACTTGAAATCTCGTTGTTAATTTTACTTCCACCTTCTTCTCAGCTCTTCTTAAAGTTTGTTGGAATGTGGATTCGGCTATCGATCTTTGTTATGATCAACCTCTTTTAATGCTGTTATGATCCAAAATCAATTGCGTCAATCCGCCAAGTCCTGTTATGATCCACTATCTTTATTTCCAATTTTCACCCTCCGCACTGATTCACCCCATGACCAAATATGATCCAGATTCTAATTCCCCTCCATTGTAAATATCTTCTCCCATCCCAGTTATGATCCACCTCAAATCTAATCAACCCTGCTCAGTTGTCACGACTGACAGCTCCTGTGCCCTTTTGCCACCATCACAGCTATTCTACCCCCAATGCCACACCCCTTGTTCCAGACCCCCTGGCCCCTTATAAGGCCTTTACCCCTCTGAGATATGGCAGCTAAACTAACCAGGGATTGATTCCTGACCCCAATGGTCATTTGATTGTCTCTAGCTCAGCTTCTGACCATTGGGCCTCATCTAGTTTCCTCAGGGAATAGCACTGACCGAATTAAAAGAAATCTGCTTTGCATGCCTCACAACACAGCATCAACGCCACAAGCCACACATCAGTGCTCAGAGTTGGGCTAATGCTAATTCTAGGGTCTTTGTGCTAACTGCTTTGTTGATTGGCTACTTCAACCTCCCACAGTCTCTGGCTAGAACTGACTTGTGGTGACTAAGGCTGTTATACAGGGATAGGTAGCAAATACAGTAACTGTTGACCATGAGCTCTGTGTTGTAAAACCGCCCTTTCTTTTTACTATGAAGCGGTCTTTTCCGGGGATGTTTCTAACTTTGTGTCAGAAAAGGCAAATGCTGGCTGAAAGGATGGAGTTTGGGGCTTGACATCCTGAAGTTATGCACTCTGGTAACAGTGGTGGGCTCATTAGGACAGGAGGAGGACAATGCATTGAGACAAGGCATGATGAAACTGCTCTCCTGCATAGGACAAGCATGGATCTATAACTTAACAGGATAGAACACTCCATTTGGTCATGATCCATTTGCTAAATTTTATGTTTTACACACAAATGTGCCAAAATCTTCAAAAGAAAGTTTGAAAAATCCTTTGAATTTCGCGGTAATAACCCCTATGCTAATGGCCTCTTTATTACATTCGGCTGTCTTTCATCCAATCAGCGTCTCGCCCGCACAATTTAAAACCCTTACCCTACTTTTTGGTGTGCTTAGAACCCCCCACTGAGTATATGTATGAAAATGAAAGGATCTAAAATCGCTCCATATTGATTGATCCTATAAAATCAAGCTTTTTGAGACCTACAAGTCAGTTTTTTCCCCGTGAATGTAGGACGATTATAACCCCTGATTCACAATGAATTATATTAAAAGTCATGAAAAAACTAATGAAAATCGTCTTTATTAAACCTGTCATATCTCATCAGGGACACGTTTGGCGAATTTGATATTTTAGGACATTAAACTTTAAATGTTAGTTGACATGATAGGCCACATTAGAAAAGTGCGCAAGGGTGCGCACATTGTGAATTTTAAGCAAATAAACTACCATTCAGTCCAAGCCAGAATTTCATTATTCTTTGTAAAAAGTGTTATTTTAACACACCAAATTGATATTTCTGGACACTAACAGTGTCTTTGGTTGATACAGATATTTTTACAAACCATCGTCATGTTTTGAACTGACATTTTCAGATAAGCTGTCTTTATAAGCTTTCTTTATAATCAAAATATATTTGTTCTCTTAATATAAAATTTTGCATGAACACCCCGCTACACACAGTGTACACAGATATAGATAGAAAGACAGACAGGTATGTAGGTAAATTAATTGATTGATTGGGAAAATTTCATGATATAAATGGATAGATAGATAGATAGATAGATGGTTAGGTAGATAGATACAGACAGATAGATAGGTAGTTGAATCGCCAGATGGTTAGACAGACAGATGAATAGATAGATACAATAGACAGATACAGTACATCCAATAGATACAG
The DNA here is from genome assembly GCA_026936325.1 of Platynereis dumerilii. NCBI lineage: Eukaryota > Metazoa > Annelida > Polychaeta > Phyllodocida > Nereididae > Platynereis > Platynereis dumerilii. The sequence continues at coordinate 85,002,139 of JAPTHN010000001.1, read as the reverse complement.
AACATAGAAGGATAGATAGACAGATAGATAGGCCTATATATATAGATAGATAGATCAATTCTTTCAATGCTAAACAAGGAACTATTATGCTATTTATCCTCAGGCGACCGTTAGGAGGGTGATTAAATGATTAAAATGTCATTAAGGAGGTTATTTTTTACTTGTAGTTGTGATTTTTCACACATCGTTATAGTCTCATGAGAGACGCTGAGTGAACCTTTCATGTAGCCGGCCGTGCCCTCTTTCCCTTATAGCTCTATGGTACAAGGTGACCCAGCAAGAGTTGAAATTAAACCTGGGACCGAGAGCGCTACCAATTGAGCTAACCCCGCTGCGAGGAGGTGGTCGTATATCACAAGTCAGTCGTGCAAAGTGTACCTTATGCAGACACCGCCATACTCGATTTGAGTTATTGAAATAGATCGGGTAGTTGCATTGGCTCATCATTGTGATTTATTATATTTTCATAATGTGCAGACTGTAGACTGAGAATATTGATGTATATATGGTTGTGTATTTTATGTGGGAGGGTCTAGGAGTGTGGGAGGATGAATTGATTTAAGTTTATTTTAGTGATGACTGATCTGTACCTTGAGCCAAGATCCGATGATGGTCAAGCTAATCATGTAAATCTCATAAAATCTGGCGAATGCTGGTTAATGACAAATTTATTGCTGAAACTTGCTCATTTGGTAAGAAAAGTTTTTTATTACTCATAATTCACAAAAGCACTGTAGACAGAATTGGTGTACATTAAATAATATAATAAATACCATGATTATCAGATGTGGTCTGTTTCTGAAAAAAAGAATCCATTGTGAAATTATACATCATCATATGACTGTATGCATAGATTCACACCTGCAAATTGTGGTTTGCAAAGTAGATAGATGCCTGTTTTGTTGATCAAGTTGTGGTTTGTAGAGTAGATAGATGCCTGTTTTTTGTTGTTGATCAAGTTGTGGTTTGCAAAGTAGATAGATTCACGTCCTGTTGAGCAAGTTGTGGTTTGCAAAGTAGATAGATGCCTGTTCTGTTGAGCAAGTTGTGGTTTGCAAAGTAGATAGATGCCTGTTCTGTTGAGCAAGTTGTGGTTTGCAAAGTAGATAGATGCCTGTTTTGTTGAACAAGTTGTGGTTTGCAAAGTTGATAGATGCCTGTTTTGTTGAACAAGTTGTGGTTTGCAAAGTTGATAGATGCCTGTTTTGTTGATCACGTTGTGGTTTGCAAAGTAGATAGATGCCTGTTTTGTTAATCAAGTTGTGGTTTGCAAAGTAGATAGATGCCTGTTCTGTTGAGCAAGTTGTGGTTTGCAAAGTAGATAGATGCCCGTTGATCAAGCTGTGGTTTGTTAGGTCTCTGTTAACAAAATCATCTTGGTTGCACAGATCCTTCCCTATTCGTACATGTTGTTGAACGTCAGAATGACTTTTTATAAATCAGTCAATGTGACTCAAGGTCAGTTAGTCTGGAAAGTCTGTGGTTCTCACCCTCACTCAGCAGCTCAGTCAGTAGATGTTAAGCTTTCCTCCTAATGATCCCAGTCTGTGGGGCTGTCCTGCCCAGCTTTTGTTATTTCCTGGCTTTGAAATTTTAGCCACAAAGCCAAATACACTCTCCTTAAATAGATGTAAATGATTGCAGAATGAGCTGAAGTTGACTCCAACAGCAAATGTTCTGAAGCTTTTGCCTACCACTCTATCCAGTACTCAGCCAGGTCTTTTTCACTCTATGCACTTGTTAAGGGTGCTATTACCACTAGACTGTCTTTTCAAGTTGTTGGCTTGAAGCTTAGGACCATACTCAAAGCAGGTTCCGAGTGCCAGACAGAGTTTATACCAAAGTCAGACATCGATTGGTGTATTGCTGTCTACACATATCTGTAATTCGAAGGTTTTGGTTTTACCCTTAGAATGGGAGTGGTATATTTGATTAATTTTGTTGATCGAAATGCTATGATCACAAAATCTCATGCATTATTGGATGTCTCACCTGAAGACAATATGATAAGTGATGAATATGTGACAGTGCTCAGTCATCGTCTAAATTACATGTATGAGATTTTTAAACATTAATTGACACTTTCAAAGCCGAGTGCTGTCTAGAAGAGAAAAGAAAACTTGATATCCAAAGAAAGAATGCCATATAATGACAAAAATACATTTGAATTGAAGCTGAATATGTCCCAAGTATGTGAATATAACTTGGTATCATTATGAACCTTTGCTTGGAGAGGAGTGTTCAGTCAAATCCTCTCCGAAACTCATATTGCTTCTTAGTGCTTGTATATAAATTTGAGATGACCCTGTGTTTCCTCACTTTCCTGTCAGTGTGTACATGGTGTATGGGGCTATATGCACTGGACTAGTGAGTGGCCATTTCCTGATTTCCTGACTGTGATGCTCCGGTGATCTCTTCCGACGGATGAGCTCAGCACTGCTTCAGCTTGGTGTGCAATACAAGCCAACATCCCATCTGCATAGGAAGGCAGGAAGTAGATGATGGGATATATTTCAGTCAGTGCTGCTGATGTTGGTGCAACTGTTGTTGCAGTCTGCAGATGCTATAATGCTATAAAATCTGAAATTGACAATTTTTAAAATATAATTGACATATTGACTGGTATTATACAGTAGGCCTATATGTACATATTGTAGAGAATACATAACCTCTGCCTCTGGTAGGTTGTACTTTGGCATGTATGTGAGAGCATTGAACAGGCAAAACATAGGATGTGTGGCAAACTAGACTAAAAGGGTTGTTTGAATTCACCTGAGAGAATTTGGTAATTATGAGATGGGGGGAATTGAATCCAAGACCCTCTTGCTATAGACTATAGGCCTTTTACACTGAAATCAATTCAGTTTGGCACATTTAGAACTGGTTCAGTCGTTAGCAAGCTCTCGTCCTTCACAAAGCAACTGCCAACTTATCACAATAGAATCCAACCTCCTGGAACCCAGGAACACCCCTCAGCAGCTCAGTTCGTTCACCTTTTGACATTCTCCTTGTAATATGGGGGATTAGGTGGGTTTGGCTACAATATGTTACAATGTCAACTCTGATAGGTTAATGTATTCAGCCAGACTTACAATCTACCCCAAGCTATGGTGGGTGACTAGACTTGGACTATGCTTTTATCCATGTAAATGTGCAACATTTATTACAATGGTATTTATGAAGTCTTTAGGTGATTGGTATGCATTCAATTGCTTTTGAACAGCCTTTTTACATTGCTTCATAAAACAAGTTTATTTCAAGCACTATAGTTTGACTATATAGGATACCTTCGATTGACATTCTATTCTATATTTCCTGGGAAACAAAGCGTACTCTCGAAAAATATACGTGTATATTCATGTCTTGGTGTGAGACGAGTGACTGACTTTTCATTTTGGATTTTGAAGTGATCTCGTTGATTGATTTGTAAATACTTCCATTAAAATTGTGTTGTTTGTATTGATGAATTAAACGCTTTCTTGGCATGTTATGTTAACATATTCAGTTTCTCTACTTTTGCTTCTTAAGATAGGATCTATACTATGTGAGTTTTGCCAGTGTTTTAGTAATTTTCACATCGCAAATACCATGTATTGTATACATTTCCCGATGTGGGAGCTGCAACTGTGAAACAAACTCATGTTAGTCACGTCTGCTCTCCACATACTTTTCTCTTGTTCCTGTTTGTGCATTGAAATGCTTCTAGTGAATGTTGTCTGTTTCAAATGTATGGAAGCCCTGCTCCTCTGAAGGTCTCAGCCTGCATGGGTTGGAACCGAAGATGAGGAACCCAAAATGTTCAGTAGACCTTCATAAGCAAAATCCCAGCTGGATGTCTTCCGATGATAAGTGAACTTGTTGGACCCGTGTATCACTATCAGTGTCTATGGTGGTCAAGTAAAATATCTCTCACAGGGGTAAATGTGTAACATGTTGAAGACTCCTTAGTGATTCTCAATCAATTTGAAACCTGCTGCCTATAAAAGTTCAGAATTACAAATGGATTATGTCTCTTTTTATGTGCTATTTTGTAAAGGGTGATTTTGCCCTGGTAGCACATTTTGATGTATTAACTTGTCATTGTATTGCTGCAGGCTTAGGTATGAATTAACTTGTTGACACGAAGTCAATAGTACTTTCCAACACTTTTTGTGGGCTTTACAATCTATATTATGTTGTAACTTTCAAAAGAAAGGCTTTTTTCCAGATTTTTTGTCCTGATTTATCCATTGTGTGACAGAATCAATGTAATGCCATGGAGATATGACATTATTCAATGTACATTTGCATTTGGTTTTCATCAGTATTTTGCATGCACGCTTGTTGCTATTGTTTCCAATGTAATAAAACAATTGTCTGTTCTTTTGCTTTCTGGGAATAGTGAGAGAACATTTACTATTTGTGGTGTTCTATCTGATACCGTAATTCTAGGATGAGGTAGACACAGGTAGTTTTGGAGACCTATGGTTGTGATGAGCGTTCGATGAAATGAGAATGCTAGAGTCCTTAATAGAGATGCACCGATACCACTTTTTCACTTCTGATCTGATAATGATACTGCTTTTCAATTTCAATTCAATTTAAATCATTTATTTGCTCTTTACATCTGCGAGTTCATACAAAAGAGATAATTTTACTAAATTGAGCAGGGTGACCACTCTATGATGCCAAGGCATCGCTGTCGAGTGGCCACCCTGTTGATAAGAGTATAGAATAATATTAATAGTTGTTGGTGCCAGCCGGAACATCAGATGGACAGTGGTGAAGGTTGATGTTAATGGATTTATCCATTTTTGTTGCCACTACTTACCGATACCGATACCATTGGTTACATATGGAGCACTGCCTCCGATCCGATACCGATACTGCTTTTTGGGCTCTGATACCACCAATGTCGGAATTGGTATCGGAACATCCCTAGTCCTTAATATTTGTTACACTTACCCCATGTGAGGGATCTTTTACGGGCTCAGCATCTATACACTTATGTCACTTAATGTCGGTTATTCATATACATTTAACGTCTTATCCAACTTTCGAACAACTTCGGGGGATGTGGCTGTGATGTTATTCATGAATATCTAGCTATCTACAAATAATTTGTTTCCTGACCTCGAATTTGTTGCTATGACCTTTGGTGGACCAGGCTTGTATGCAATGTTCTGAAGTAATACAGAATGGCAGCAAAAAGTTCAGAGAAGTTGAAGATACAAACTCCAGTGCCAGTAGCTGCTTCACACAAATATCCACACATCTGTTATGTGGTGGCTGTCTGGATCTTTTGTAGGCTGCTGTTCTGTTGATGCTGTAACCATAGAGGCTCTATGCTGCAACATCACACTGAAAAACTTCTCTGAAAAGACTGAGAAAAAACCAGTCAAGTGTCATGTGGCTTAGACCTTGTCAATAAACATCTTCATCTGGTAACTTGAGAAAAATGAATTCAGTAGATCTGTCTCTTATGTGTTGAGAATCGATATCGAATCAGAAATCTTGAGTCGTCAGAATTGAGTGTAAATCGACAGCGACAGGATAGATGGATAGATGCCATTAGATGGATAGACGGATAGATAGGTAGATTGATTGATCGATTGATGCCAAATGAAATATATACCAGTTTCTGGTTATAAATCGAAGAAGTAGGATATACTTTATAAACTTTTATTTTTCTACGACTGCAGTTTTGGCGACACATAGTCAATATTAGTTTTAAAGCAGATCATTAAACAAAAAAAAAAGTATTTCTCGAGATTGGAGCGGATTTGTGATATCCTGATATCTGCTGTCAAAATATAAAAGTAAAGCTGGAATCGCGGATAAACTCAGCGAAAACACGACAGCTTGAAAAGCACTCTTATTTCAGAATATTTACATTGCTGTTTGAAGTTGGCATAACTATGGGCTGCAAGTCTTTATTTCTACACATTTTTTGTGGATGGGGATTTTAATCCATATTTTAAGCAGATGCAGATGGGAATTTGACAGTCGATGTGGGTGAAGGAGCCTGTGATTTTAGCATTCTGATGCATATTGAATTATGCATCACAGGATCCAGCTTTCCCATGTGATATTTTTGGCTAGCTTTCAGGAGGAATTTTGACAGCAGCTAAATGGAGTTAATAGACCTGCTGGATTTGCCATTCTTGCACTGGGTAGCATGATCTTTTTGTGGTTTTCTGAAAAATAACATTTTTAGGCATTTTAGTTTTGTTTTGTTTTATTTCCTGTGAGGGATGATTGAATAGAATTTAAACGCCTTGACTTGAGTCAGTGTTTAAAAGTTTCTTAATTAAAATTGATGATTTAAAGTGATTAAACAAATACGGTTAAACTAAAAGTTGACAAAAATCTATAAATCACTATTCATTAATCGCGATGCATAATTACTGATTAGTATTTGGTGAAATTAATTGTTCCGCATATACATATCTATATTATTCTAATTTCTGAGATTATTTCATAAAAGAATTCATGCAATGTTTACATGTGATAGGCCGATTATTGGCTTGCTTTGGGCTTGGGTCTGAAAATATTTCAACATCTGCCAAATCAAATTATATGCTTGGTTTGAAATTATTGCACTTACTTGGTAGCTGTTGTTTTTGGAGTCTGGAAAAAACTTTTTCGGACATCAAAATTATGCACTTCACTGTGGATCTTGATTGAATAGAATTTAAATGCTGAGTTTTAATGATTTAAAGTTTCGTAATTATAATTCAATGAATTAAGGACTTTAATGTAATTGAGTAGCCTATCCGTAAAATTATGTGGTGCAGATGCATAATTGTCATTAATTGATTTTGCTAAAATTGGACGTTTTGATGCCGTCTCACATTTATAAACTTTTATTTCTTATTTTGATATAAAAGTTTTCCTGAACACGACACTTAATTCTTATTTCAGGAGTAGTTTTCATACACGAATCACGATTCATCAAAGTGCAAAAAAAGTGAAAATACTAAAATGGAGGTATTCATATGAGTCATGGATCATCAAAGAAGAAGAAATCAGTTTTCAGTGTCTTCTAACTAGTTCAAAGGCAGGTTTGTGCTTGGCAGGAAAAGGCTGTACCCCTTCAGTATCCCCTGGCCAGGGTAACAAATAACAGCATGATTGGGATAATCACACAAATCAGATTACTTGCCCTGGGGCCTTTCAGCAATGCATGTCATTTGTATGGCTGGTTAGCTGGTTAGCATGCAGTGACCACTCTCTGACCAGCCCAGCCAGCCCAGCTTCAAGTAGCTTGTTAGGATTCTTGTGGGCAAGATGACCATGTCGTGGACAGTATTGATTGGATTCCTAAGCTTGCTATGGCCATTGATCCAAACGAATACATGATCAGGATTTTCTCCTCCTCCTTCCTACGCCCACCTACGAATATTCCCAGGACTGGCTGGGGCAGGGATTCTTGTTTGACTGCTTCTGTATTGCTGTACTGTTGTAGGACAGTCTAGGCCCTCCTCTTGAGTCCTCCAAAATAAAAAGGCTGGGAAATGGTGCAGTTGCTCACTTGCAGTTGCTCACTTGCAGTTGCTCTCTGGTTGTGTTGACATAGAGTAAGATACTGTCTCTTCCTGTCAGTACTGTATGATTTAGATGTATTATTACGAACAACGTCAAACAGTTCTTCAAAGTAATTTATTGTCTAAATTGTCTAATAATAATTTAACATTATCCTGGTTTCAGAACTCATCATGGACATAGTCAGTCAGACCGTTGCATCTATTTGACATTTCACCGTCATAGTGCTATCTAAAATCAGCGTCTCTAGAGACTTCTGAATCTTTGGACTAGGGATACACCGATCCGAGAGTGATGATCGGTATCTGTGCCGATCCAGCACTAAAAAGTAGTATCGGATCGGATCGGTAGCACCACTCTATATATGTATAACCAACGGTATTTGACTATCTGTATCAGAATTGTATCAGTATCAGTGGTATCGGCAACAAAATACCAGAATCGGTATCGGATCGTAAGTGAAAAAGTGGTAATGGAGCATCCCTACTTTGGACATCGGCCTAAGTTATGTTTTGGGTTGGTAAATTTCCACTTTCAGAGTGTCGTAGAATGTACTGTCGCTTCTAGAAGAAGTGCAGTCTGTATTTTAAACTGCATGTTATTATTACAAATAACTTTAGACAATTTTCTCACTGGCACCAATGCCCTCCATGTCCAAATCACAATTCTACATAATTCACCAACCAGACTATATCTGGTTCACTGAACCACTAGATCAGCAGATTCTACCTTGATTATGTTTATGCATGTCGTTTAATGTGAACTCCAATTAATCATCATTTTGATGAAATTTGATTAAATGAAGCCAGTGTCCCATTGATGCCTCCAGCTGTTCACTGTAATGCAGTCCAATCTAGTAAATACTGGCTGCAGTCATGAAATCCCCTCCATCAAATCTGAAGGCTCACACGAAACTTTCGCCTGGTTGAATATCATTTTACTGTGATTGTGCATTTGAAAAGTTTTGTCTGCTTTTTTATCCATCAGCAACTTTTTGTCCATTTGGCAGCTGAAGGTGATTGATTTAGCTTTTATTTTTCCTGCAGAATTGTGGACGTTTTATTGTTGAGAAATGAGAGAAGAATATTAAATGGATAGTCGGCTATTTAATATTACCGAATGGAAAAGCCAAGCAAATCTTCTCTTTGAAAAGTATTTTTAAAAGGAAAATATTTTGTACACAGCACCTGCATATTCATCTATTGCAGCCAGGAAAGGACGAGTGATTACATTTGGCTGTTTTGGACATCAATGATGTCACTACAGATCCTATCTTTTACATTTGGAAATGAGCAGTCAATTTGTCATTGGATGGAGGTTGGCATAATTATCCACTTGCTAATGTTCATACCATAATGCCAAGTATACGGACCTCACTAGGAGCATTTTGGAGCATTTGGTATATAAATCACTCATATTTTCTCTCCGATGAAGACACTATGACTGCACATCTAGATAATTATAGAGTAGCTTATTGGTAGCATGCTCAACTGCCAATCGCTGGGTCCTGGGTTCGAATCCTGCTCTTGCCGGGTCACCAGGGCCTATGTTGGACGACTGTTTCAATCATCCTTTGCCTCATTGCCTTGTCCTCCTCCTGTCCTAATTAGCCTCCGTCATCCGTCCATACTTTACACTGCTAATGCATGGCAGGTCCCTTGTACCTGCCATGGCTAATGTAACAACACTGAAAAAAAGGTTTGTGTGAAACAGACAAAACGAACGTTAGCTGGTGTCCGTCCAAAATTTTGTGTAAATTCAGACAAAAGGTATGTGTATTTTTGAAATTTCATTGATCAAATCACACAAAAAATTGATCAAGATTGACAAAGAAATGTCAAAAATACACACACCTTTTGTCTGAATTTACACAAAATTTTGGACGGACACCAGCTAACGTTCGTTTTGTCTGTTTCACACAAACCTTTTTTTCAGTGAATGATTCATGACATTTATGACATTTATGTGCGCACCATGCTCAATGCCCTATCAGCTTTTGTATCATTGATTCTCCCATTTGCTCTTAACACCTTGTTGGCCAGATTATAATGTGAATACTACTGAACACATACACATTGCACAGCACATTGTAGTTAATTCGGTCATGTATTATAATAAAACACCATGACAGTGTAGTTCACAGCTATGAACATCATGAGTGTCAGGTCTGCTCTGAATTAACACGAGTCCGTAGGACGAGTGTTATTCAGAAGGCAGACCTGACACAAATGATGTTCATAGCTGTGAACTACACTATCATGGGGTTTTATTTATATCCCGCAATGACTTTATCAGTGGTTTTTACTAAATTTTAGTCTGATAACTTCAAATTCTCCTAAGTTAGGAGCAGCAGTTTGTTGTGACGTCACCAGCTGCCCATTGTGACGTCATGACATAAACAATTGCTGCCCATTGTTTGCATAACAACGTCAGATAATTTATTTCATTGAGTTCACTAGGATGAACTCAATGGTGTGAACTCAATGGTTTTTCCATGGTGTTCACTCACTATTGCGGGATATTATCGTGAATCTATTGATATTTAAGCACACTAAAATACCTCACAGTCTCGTGTACACAATGACTTTTACAATGATAAATTTTGATATAAGTCAGGTTTTGTATTATTTTTGAGCTCTAAAATGTAAGACTTGACCGATTTGCACCCTTCGAATGGCTGCCACAAGCTCGGCCATGTATAACTTTTAATTCTTTTCGACACAATTTATTCTCATTTTTCGTGCGACCAACTGGGACTTGCCTTAAATTAAGTTAAAAAGATTCTACAGAAAACACTCTGAAGAGATGAATGAGTTCAGAATGTAATATGCATAGTAAAATTGGCCAGGGAAGCCTTATTCAATTTGTACACCGAAGATATATACGAATTAATATGTCGTAGCCTCGCAGGGAAATAGCGTATGGTATAAATAGCTTTTCTGGATGTTCTCGGTGACTCAAAAATGTCTAAATACCGAACCATATCTGGTTGCAATTTTCATCTTCCAGATGTTTTGTCAATATTTCTTCTGTAAAATTATGAATTGAGGTTTAGTTCTTCTAATTTGAAATGCGCGCTAAAACGGCAATAATCACAGATCAAAATAATCACAGATCAAACGTATAAAAAGTTATAATTCCAGGCGTGCAGACTAAAGCATGTAAGGGGCACCAGACAAAAAGTTTTCTTTGGCTATTCCTCTCAAGGTCAAGGGTTCAATTCCAAGTCACAAAATGATTCAGTGGTCAACCTTCATGAGCAACATGAATTTCCTATAACTTTTTATACGTTTGATCTGTGATTATTTTGTTGCTTTGGAAAAAGCATGATTTGTAGAATTCGTAGATGAAATTTGGAATATTCTGATTTAATCTGAAAATTTATAAGAGTACTTAATTTTGAAGATTTGTGTTTTGGAATGAAGATTTGATTGTAAATATGGGAATTACATCGCTAAGTATTCAGAAATGCTTTTTTATTGCCTTTAGAAATCTGTTTGATTCATATTTGTCTGGTTAATATGGGAAATGTGTAGGCTTACTCAAGTATTTTGTCAATACATAAGCTGTCAATTGAGTACATTGTATGTTTACTGAATTTACATCACAGGATTTCAGCTCTCATTGATGTGGAGGCCAGTTTTTATCAGGCTGACCCCTTTTGTGAGTGTGTATTTCATTGAAAGCAAACATACTACGGTTGAGAAGGGACACACTTTTGGTATCTAGACATCATAGTCCACAATAGTCTACTGGTCTGGGTTTTGTCATTCTACAAATATTATCCAAAATATGGACTGCTGACTGCAATTCAATCGAAAAAAAAATAAGTTTTTTTAGGATAATTGAACATTTTTTTGTGACAAAATCCTATTGTGTGGTGTCCATACAACTTTTAACAAAAAAACATTTTAAAGGGTGATTGCTGGTTATTTTCCACAGAAAGTCTCTACTTCGGTTGAGGACAATTATATTGGCCAAATAAGTTGTCGTCTGGATATGTATGTTAACATGATATGTCAATTTGCAGTGATTTCCTGAAGTCATGTAGGACCTGATGATTGTGACAATTCGTGTGTCTGACATACAAATTATGTGAGAAAAAAGCATCAAAAGTTATGTCAATTCCAGGATCCCCTATGTAATGCCATTAATTTGTATGCGTTGTGTTGCCTCGCAAAACATTATCCTTGTCATTCATCAAAAAAATACAACGGATGGATACAATTATTTTCATGATTACGTGTAATTGCTAATGTCACAAATGAAGTTTCTGTAGATCCTGCTATCTTAATCTGATTTGAAACTTTATTTGGAAATGTTGACTGTAGCCAATTATTTATGGCGTTTATAAGGAAGCATGTTTCCAAAATCATGATAAGCATCCTTATTGAAAATGATAATGTATAATATTATGTTATCAAAGGTTACATTACTTGATTACACTTAAGTTAAAATTTTATTGGTCTGACAACATACCCTGTCCCTGGGTTATCATCCCCACTCACTTCCCATTTCCTCCAACATTGACATTGGAAAACAAGCAAAAAAAGTTGTTTGACAACAATAACTAGGCAACCAATTAATTATTTATTGTGGAAATAAATCAAGCTCTATATTTTGATTTTAATCATTGTACAATGCCATTCATAATAGTATCTTCCTCCCACGCTGAAAAAGCGGACAAATATTGATGAAGCTGATGGCTCCGGCAATTCTTCGAAAAACTCAATTGGTGATGTTTTTCAGACCAAATGGTGAATTGCGCTATTTAAACCTATTTTGCATGCTGAGTGTATATATACTCATTATTCTTCCCTCAACATGGGGAGGCATGATGACGTTTCACGATGATACAGCATTGATGCTCTATGATGTGCACATGTCATAACTGATTTTAATATAAGAATCATCAGATGACTAATATTCAAACAGGTCTCAAATTAAGACCACATTATATGCTTCTCAATAATCCATACTCAGATGATACTGGCATATTTCACATAATCAAAGAGTATGTTCTGGCTCTTCATAGTGAGCCATATGTGGTCAAGGACAATGTCATAATTGTCATATTACTTTACTCAGAGATGACCATTTTCAAGTAGCTCAACAACATGGTCATGGCAACAAGCTCCAACTACTGTCCACTGATGGATCAATTTACTGATTGCTATGTTTTCTTGTTAATTAGCTTCCTTTGGTGACAATGCTACAGATGAACCCATCAGTCTATTTGTTTGCCCTTGGTCAAATGCTCTGGAATTGGATGGCACTCTGCTGCATAATGATGATCAATGTAATTAGAGAGAATGCCTCTCAGAGCTCACAATTGCAGAATGTGCGGCTGTTGGGACTGCTGCAACATGCCCTTAATTTGTTTGTTGCTGTATGGTCTGTTCAGGACTGTGTCACTTGTATACGTAAAGCAACAGTAGTACGTTGGGTTGTAGCTCAGTCAATATTATGTCAATGAATTAACTGTTGGCCTCGGGGTTGGCCTATATTTGTAATGTAACATGCTTTGTATATTTATATCTTTAATGTTGAAATATTTTTTCAACAGCATTGTGTCTTTTTGGCACTTACATTACCTGAAGTAGACTTATGTGGTAATGTTTTGCACAAACGGGAATTTGTAGGGTTATGGTTTTGTTATGGAGTACAGAAAACCAATTTACATACAAATGTATGACTTTTATGTAGATTGTACATGTCTGGTCGCCATTGAGGCTAATCATACCAGTAACAAAGACTATCAAGGATACTTAGTATGGGTAGATTTTATGATTTTTCCTATAAATCCTAGATGCACTACAGTGTTGTATGGCATTTTTAGCATTTCAGCATACTTAGCATTTTGCAGACCTGTAGGCTGACAATTAACATCACTCTTTCCTAGACCGCCCTTGTTGCTGGCATGTACAGGCGACTTGTAAATATGCATGAAGAGGCCTCACACGAAACTACCTTTTGCCCAAAATGTCTAGTTTGCATGATGGCTTCCACTTAGCTGTGAGTGTGAGGAATGCAAATACAAGGTTGTTGTATGATACTTGCATGACACTTGTATTACAGGTGGGAACTCAAGATGCTAATGCAAGTAATGACACACCATAAATTCCTCTGTTGCTAAGCATACATTTATAAACTTGGGAGGCTAAGTGGCATTTTGTGTAAACTTGCCTCTTTATCATCTATCCTAATCAGGGTCTTGCTTGCCTAATATCTTGGCTTGACCTCAGCAGCTCAGCTTTGAAGTTGTGTGAAGAAAAAGTAGGCATGATGAAAATATGAAGTGTGGTGAAAAGAAGTGCTTTGTAAAATGTTCAGTGTAGTCATGGCAGGTACAAGGGAAGGAGTGGAGTCATTGAATTTATCACAAAATCTAAATGTTTTTCACACCTCCATTATTTTTCAGGCATATTAAGCCTGGGCAAAACTGGCTCAGACCCCATTTAGTTAATGTTTCTTGTAATCACTTGTGAAGTCCTTTGATGCCCCATGTACGTCTCGCTACCCCCTGACCTCTTTTAGTGGGGTTTTTAAAATTCCCGCTAGCTGCCTCAATGTGAATCAAAGCCTCACTGTGGATCTCACCTGGAGATCTGACCAAGATCTCGATCTGAGACAAGGAGGGCAGTGATAGCAGTTTTTCTCACCTAATTGTGATACTGGGAGTCTTTTTCTGGTCCAAATATCTCCAAAATTAAGGATTTTAAGGCAATAAAGGGTGAGAAAATGGCCCATTTTAAGTCTAAACAGATGGCAAAGATACTTGTATATATCTCTCAATAACTTCAAAGTGCTATATAGTGGGTCTTTGTGAATTGGGTTGATGAATGAGGAGAACATGTGCCCCCTGACAGTATGGTTCTTGTAGTTGTCGATTGTTGTCGATTTTGTCAGTGCTAGTGTAAAGAGGGCAGGGTTCAGTGGTTTAAGTAAACAATCCATTGAAACATTTTAAACAAAATGTTCTTTTAGGGCCCAATTTTACTTGTAATAAGCAATATTTATGTACTAATTTTGTAATGCATACCTATAAAGAACATGAAACATATTTAGGACTAAATAATTTGATAATTTAATTATTAATTATATATATAACTATCATTATATAAATTTGATGTAAATAGAAAAATCTAAAAATGTTCTTATTAGATATATATACACCCAGACAATGTATAGTTGATTGACATGGCTCTGTCTACTGATATCTATCTATCTCTATAGCTATCTATCTAGGTAGCTATCTATCCATCTATCTATCTAGCTATCAATATAGTTGGCTGGCTATGACAGCCATCTGACTATCTATCTTAATTTCTACCTTTCTATCTACCTTTCCTATCTATCCAACTATCTATCCAACTATCTATCCAAGTATCTATCCAACTATCTATCAAACTATCTATCCAACTATCAATCCAATTATCTATCCAACTATCTATCCAACTATCTGCCCAACTATCTATCCAACTATCTATCCAACTATCTATCTGACTATCTATGCAACTATCTATGCAACTATCTATGCAACTATCTATCTTACTATCTATCCAATTATCTATCCAACTATCTATCCAACTATATATCCATCTTTTGGTAGAAAAAATAAATTAAATCCTGTCTATCTATCGTGTATATATATATTTCTTGTGCTCATTGATAAATGTCAATAATATTAGTATTATTGGAATTCATAATTTCCCAGTCAGCTATTACTGTAAGAAGCTGAGTATAAACAGAGTAAGTAAATATAAAGATGACATGACCATTTTGGACCAATAAGAGGGCATCTCTGCTGTACCCCTTTGAAAAAGACACCCCCTCACTGTCATTTTTGGGACTTCATTAGAGGCTATTAGGGGGTAATTCACACCTCCCTGCAACAGGAGCGAGACGTACATGGAACAAGATAAAAACCAAAGATTTCACTCCTTCCCTTGTACCTGCCATGGTGTAGTGGAGCAATTTGTGAACTGACTTGATGCTTTGATTTAAAGTCTATGTACATTACTCGTAAAATGTGGTCCCTTTGATTTTTGGTGCCTAATTTATGACTTTGGCTTGGGCAAATACTGTCATAATATGTACTATTATTGTATATGAGCATTTCATATTTAATTTAAAGGTATCAAAAATGCAACAAGCCAACAACTAGTTCTTGTACAATATATGAATACATCAAACACTGTCAATGACCCTTTATTACTAACTCATATCTCTACTTAAGTGTCAAAAATCTCAACATAGACTTAGGTTGACTTCAAGTAGCTTAGAGAAGTCAATGATGTTTACAAACAGACTATGGCTCTCTGAAACGTCCTTATCTCTTAAAGAATTCCCCTCCTATTTCCAATTTTGAACTCTTGACTGCTTTGACTATTTGGTGATTGCAGTGCCAATGTGTTTTGTGAGGCTCTGTTGTGAGACCACCCTTCACATGAGACCACCCTCCATATGAGACCACCCTCCACATGAGACCACCCTCCATATGAGACCACCCAATTACAATCCATTTAAGTTTATTTTCCTTTGATTTGATAATATATGCTGAATTGCTAATGACAGGATGATTTTTCTTTGGATTTCTGCTTTGGTATATTTCCATAAGTGCTTAATCAGCTAGTCTCACAATCTAGGAACCACTGTATTGACTAGTCTCTATGAGAGCTTTCTGAAGCTTGTAGAACCACAGGCTGTTGGAAATGTTAGATATCTTGGGCTCCATATCCCAGATCCAGTGAGATCCCTGGCTCTTATTATCACAGCCTTGGAGAGTAATAAATCTTGATGGGTTGTGATGAAGTTTCTAGCAAACATTACAAAGAGGCAGACCATGAAACCATGTGGGGCTAACTCCATGATCTAACCATTATATCACTCCATGGTCAAAGTCATAAATCTCTAGTCATGTTCTACATCATGATATTGGGGTGACAATGTTGTCAATGTAGAAGAAATTGATTTATGTTTGAGACTTATTGATTTCTTTTGTTGTCTTACCAGTTTATGAAGTCACAGGTAGCCAATAATGTCAGGGCTGTGACTGTGATGGATTTCAATATAACACATCAGCTGACACATGTGAAAATATTTCTTGACATGAGGCATGATATTGAGGCATATATTCATTCAAGTTTGATATGAAGCAATTTTACAAAATGCATAAATCTTGATATATTGACATTCATGCAGTTTTCTGATAGTTGCTGACGACAGCCTGCTGATGTTGAATTGTTTGCCAAAAAAAAAGTTTGCCCCATGCATGAGAAAAGTCTTTCTTGCTTTTTTCAGAATCTGTGTATTTCAAACTGTTGTGGAATTCTTTATATTATGTAACCTACGTTTTTTCCTGAGATAGTCAATATTAAATGTCGTCTATGTTTTCAATGTTTGTTCCCAATTTTCTTGGGTTAAATAGCTTAACATTACATTTTACATTCCATAAGAAGTGATTTAAGTAAATTAGGACAAATCTGCATATTTTACATGCTATAAATCCTATTTAATGATGTACTAAATCACATGTTGGTGTACTAAATTCAATGTAAGTACATGTCTGATGAAGTATTGATTATGCTCTACTGTTCACAGTGTGCAGCTGTATATGGGAGCAAGAACAGGAAATATAAGGCATCTTGCAAGACACTCTTGGCTGTCCCTGACCCCAGGGTCGAGTGTTTCTTGTCGTTGCCATTAGCCAGATTAGCTTGGCTCTGCTGGGTTATCCTTTGGCTCTGTTGGTGCTTACACAATGTTGCAAACAAGCAACCTAACCTGCTTCTGCCTGCCACCACTCTACCAGTGCTAGCACCAAGAAAATTGGTTGAGCATGGTCTCAGCAGTACTGCTGTTGGGTTACCAATAAGGACTGGTTACAGCCTAGTCCTCTTTTGCCTACACTGTAAGAAATGACCGTGTTTTTCTAGCTAAAAGAACCGTAAATTTATTGTTATTTTATCAGTATTTTTTTAAAACAGACTTTGTCTGTGAATTTACAGTTCTTTGTCAGTTACAAAATGGCTCCAAGATAAATTTACTGCAACATGTCATTTAACATTTAGTTCACGTTAATGAACAATTACTTCAACCGTTAATTTACTGGCAACTTGTAATATGCAGACAAAACATTTGAATTGGCCAAACAATCAATACACCTGGTCAGATTAGGAACTATAAACAAGAGATTGTATGGACTTCAACCACAGAACATGTGGTGCCATCTATAACATATGCTTTACACAGCTGTTAATCAAACTTAATTTATAGCTTATCTGCAGGCAAAGGAACATCCTCATTCGTATGATCTTAAAGATGCTGTCATTATGCAAAAGTTGTTATATTTATATATGACATTGACATTTGTGTGAGTCTTATGATGTGATCTAAAGAATGACACTATTAAAACCAAAATAACCCAGGCGCAGTCTGCATCAATACAACATACTTCGATAAACTTGACACCTGGTTCTCTTGGAAAATGTCCATCAATTTTATGGTTTGTGAGCAAACGTGTGCGAATTAATTGCTGGGTATAGTTGATGGACTTACTTCCCTGATGTCAAGCAAGAGATGAGCAAGGCCGAGCCTGGAGTCAGTGGCTCTCTCACTCTCTCAGCTGGTTCCAGCTTCGGTACATCCCTACAGCTATGCGACAGTTAAATCACATGCTTAGTCTGTTGTTTCACACTTGTGCAATAAGTAAGAATAACACATAATATCCGTATTTTTACAGTAAATTATACAGCTCCTTGCATTCTTTACATTCTATGATTGATAGTTGACATAACTGTAAAATATACTTTAAATAAACTGTTTTATATATGTACATTATACCGTAATATCACTTTGTTGAATCTGAAAAATTACAGTTCAATGTACCAATCTGCATTTTACGGTTAATTGTCCTGTTCAGGTTTATTAGTACTTTTACAGTTCTTAGACCTGGAACAAAGTTGCCAGTTAATTTAACTGTAAAATTTAACGGGAATTTTTTGCAGTGTACCACCGCTCTGGCAGTCTCTGCCAGTACCGTGCTAGTACCAGGAAAATTGGTTGAGCATGGTCTCAGCCGTGCTGCTCTTCGGTTACCATATAAGGTTACAACTTACAGGGCTTACGGGTATGGGTCCAGGTTGTGTGTTTATTTTTCTATTTAATATGTCACATGGTTTCACACCTGTAGCAAAATCAGCAACTTTGCCTGGATTTGGTCTGCCACCACTCGATGCACCAGTGTTAGCGCAAGGAAAATTGGTTGAGCATGATCTCAGCTGTGCTGCTCTTTGGTTACCAATAAGGTTACATCTTACAGGGCTTGCCGGTATATGCGCAGGTCATGTGTTTATTCCTCTAGTTGATATCAGACATTTAGCAATATAAGCAACCTGACTTGCTTTTGCCTGCCGCCACTCTACTTGTGCAGCACCAGGAAATTTGATTGAGCCTGGTCTCAGCCTTAGTGCTGTTTGATTAGAAATAAAGTAAAATTAATTTTAAAGGGCTTACATCACATGCATAGGTCTTGTGTTTATTTTTCTGCTTAATATCATACTGTAGCAATATCAGCAACCTATAGCCTGGGTTTGGTCTGCCACCACTCCATTAGTGCTAGCACCAGGAAAATTGGTTGAGCATGGTCTCAGCCAAACCTGCTTTTGGTCCTCTACCACTCTTGCAGTGCTGTGGTATACTCCAGGCAAAGTTGGTGGAGCACAGTCTCAGTCTTCTCTACATCAGTGACAACATATGCCCTAACGGTCCTTGCCAATAGATTTACACGGCTACCATGCACAGGTCGGATGTAATTTCCTCTAGTTGCTATCATACATGAGTATCAGCTGCCTAACCTGTGTTAGCCGGCCACCACTCTACCAGTGATATGATGGTACTAGTAACACAACCTTTCATATACATGTATACTGGCCATGTGTAAATTTCTCAGACATGAATATCAGCAACCTTGCCTGCTTTTGGCTGTACCAGCCTTGGTTGCTATACGAAGTCACTTACATAGCATACATGTATAGGTCAGTTGTATTTATCTCTGGTGTTTGCCAGTAACAGCATTATCTATATGCTTACGACAACATTCGGGAACATCAGCAACCTAACGGTGCTACACTCTGTTGCTGCAACGGGAAAATTGGTTGAGCATAGTCTCAGCTTAGGTTACCTTTACAGGTTGAATTACATAGCTTACATGTTCAGGTCTGGTGTAATCTTCCCTGGCTAATATCAGACAGGAATGGCTGATAGGAATATAAGATATGTTGATAGGAATATATTTCATACAAATATGAGCAGCTCTGGTTGTTCTGATAAGAATAGAAAACTATCTTGACATCCATACTTGTAGGTTGTGATGGCTTCCTTTCTTTTCTTGTGCATTAGAAGTGCATTTCCTGTGGAGATTGTCCCTATTGCTGTGCTGACCCATTGTAGTGCACATTGCACTTTCCATTCTCCCTGAGCAGGTCAACTGAATTCAGTTCACTGCACAGTTCAAAGGCTGCAAGTTTGGTCCCATCAGACCCATCTGCATCATGTATCAGCAGGATGAGCCACCCAGGACAGTTCTTAGGCTGTTGCCTTTTTCGAACATAGGTCAGGTGTACACTTTCTCTTCGTGATATTAGTGCAAAATAGCTGATGAGAAAATAATATTGACTTTGCCATCATCTCCATGATTTTTACAAAACAAGGTATTGTTTCTAATTTGGAATCTCCTATCTTGCGGTAGACATGTCTTTGTTTCTGACCATCATTGTAAATATTTCTGGTCTGAGTCTTGGCTACCTTACATGCATGGCCATTGCATGGGTCAAGTGAAATTGTATCTGGTTAATGTCAGACGGGAATGGCTGATAGGCTAATGTGAATATCAGATTGGCTGATGGGAACATCTGGTTGGAAAACAGGTAGGACCACAAACTCCTATTTGGAATATGTATAAAGCTTGAAACTTCAGCTTGGAATAGGAATATCAGATATCCCAATTAGCTTAATTATCAGATGCATATCACTGAATGTTAGAATATCTGAAGAGAGTCATGCATCGGATATGAATACCGGTTGGGATATCTTGACGTGAATAAAGTTGTTGTGATGGGTTATAATTTCATTTTGGCATTTATTTTGCCATTGCATGTATTGCTCCATGGTAATGTGTCCCAACCTAGGTACTTACAATTCAACCAATATTTCACTGACTTGTGGTTGTTCTTATTCCAGAAAAGAGAAGTGATTACCTCTGTACTTACCTTGTTGACTGACATAGCAGTGAAGGAGTAGTATCACTCAATGGTGTTGTCAGATGTTTATATTATCTCCGTGACAAATCGACCACCAATTTCAATGTAAAAGATGTGACCCCCAGTGATATCGCTCGAAACGCTGAAATTAATCACTTGTTTTTCCCCAGCTGAAACACAGCACAAAATCTACTATTGTGTCGTACTTCTTCAATTCAATTTTGAAAATTTTGTTCTTGTCCTGAACAAAGTTTTTGGGCAACCCACCTCCAGAGAGGCTTGATTGCCTGATGGGATGATGAAACTGCATGGAATGCTATCCCTCACATTCAACTTTGAAAAGGCTCAAACTGCGTTTTAAGATTTTGAAGGGAGCTGTACTGTAATCACACTCCATCTTGTCAGATGAACTGTAATTGGAAGGACATGTTTCCGCATGCTTCTCTGCCCATCAAGTTGTTTAGCCTTGAGAATAACAAGGTGGAAATTGGGCTTAATTAGGGAGAGGAATTAAAAATGGTCAGTATCGATTTTGTGAAATGTTGCGACGCAGTCTATGCTTTGGAAGCCGCATGTTAGAAAATGGTTTGTTAACAGTTTGAGGGTTCTAAATCTCCCTACTGCTGAAGCGAGTACAAGTCATGCATTCGAAACAGACAAAATGTATGGTTTATCATCGAAAATCAAGTTTTACTCTTAGACTATTGCGATTTCTGGGCAACTTGTCAGGCCCGTTTTTAAAGTGTCCTATACAGTAGTCGGAGCACTGAGACTTGTGTTTCTAACTCTAAATAACAAGATGGAAATCTCTCATTCAGGGAATTTATTTTATTTTTATTACCAACTCTCTACGAATTTGCCTAATTAATTTGATTGCTGATTTGCAACTATTCTGCTATGGATATAGCATTGCTTCCAACTCCGCTATACTGTTTACGTGTGCATATCTTTAGCTGAGAGCTGTGCTGCTTTATTTGGTGTATAAATTTACAGTTCCACACTGCAATGGCAGGATAAGGTCCTGGGATAAGGCACCGTGGGTTGCAACAGGTGCTTGGTATAGACAGTCTAGTACCACATACAATGCCTGAATGGCCAACTCCTTCAAATGTGATTACACTGTGTGGTGACCCTCTATTCAGGCTGTGCTGTGATACCATTGAGCAGTAGGCCCTTTTCTAGGTGGAGGAGATTGTAGGAAGAGTGGATGTGGCTGTTTGTGCTGAGTACCTCCTGTTACAAAACAGGCTAATCATATTGGCCGGCTTGTTTTGTCCTGCAAGTGTGCCATCCCAGCGTACTATAGCTTCCATTGCCCGGAGGCCTGCGAAGTAACACTTGGGTATATGAGGTAACAGTTGCTTTTTTGGCCCTTATTACAGCCTCATTCTTGCCTTATGGCTCGCTGCTGCAGCTGAGGCTCTTGGCTAGTCTCCTGTCCACTGCTGATAGGACTAGCAGCTATGCCTGGGGGTGTGTGCTGTTATTAAGTGATATAAAGTGATATCATGATTATGCAAGCAACGTCATTGGCTCTGGATGACCCTTCATCACTCAACAACCTTCTTGTAATTTTTGGCTTCTTATAGACCAGGGTCCTATGAAAGCAATGCTCCTGCTGTGACCCTGCCAGTGACCTTGAGGTCCCTTTGAGGTCCCTTTGAGGTCAGCCTTTAACCTTGATCCCTAACCTTGGACAGGATGCCATCCCATTAGATGCTGGTTCCATATATTTGCCATACTCTACCAGAATCCGCCCTCAAATTTCCCACAGCCTAATGATGCCAGGCCAGCCTTTTTCTTGTTGGTTAGTTTGTAACGCAATTTCCCAACCTCCTAAGCACTTCGAGAAAGTTTTAATAACCACCTTGAGGTTTGCGCAGTTGCTTGCCACACTCGTATGTATTCTCCTAAAGATACCATGTGGGCTCGCTGCAACTGTGGAACTCCATGTATAAATGCTGTATATTTAATCTATTTCCAAACTAATGGAAACTGGAGCTCTTGAACTCATTTGATTATTATGAGTGGAATTGAATCTCGTTGCATCTTCCAAGTTTGAAGTTGAAGTAATTGCGAAAGTTCAGTATTGGGTTAGCCGAGACTTTCAAACATTTCGGTTATTGCATTCTTGGAACTTCTGCAATACTTTGCGGAGAACTTCATTAATTGCAAACAGAGAATGCTGCTGGTGAATTGTGTCCCTCACTCAGTTGGCCCTGATTCTTTGTCCTGGAAGATTTATTGGCCATTCACAGCAGACATTCACTACTGCCAATTAGGCCTGGAGCATCCTGGAGAGTTGATGGCCAACTGCATATTGCATGCATACTGCAATCATGCATTCTGTTGAATGGGGACTGTCAAGAATGTGGCCTTCATCTAGTTCATGATGTGTTGCTTCATGACTGCTTTTATGACACGCATGACGTCATCATGACATCATCATGACGCCATGCATGTGAGCTACGACCTACAAGTTATTGCTAAGAAATAATACTGTCAGGCTCTTTTTCATTAACATGAAAAGGCTTTCAACTGTCTTGAGTTGCTAATCCGCATAATGTTACTGCCTGGTTAGTTAGGAAGCTGTTTACGAGAGGCCATCTGGCCGATGGTAATAGTAGCCTGGGCAGCTTCATTGTCATGGCTTCCTTTCCTTTCTTGTGCATTAGGAGTGCATTTCCTGTGGAGATTGTCGCTATTGCTGTGCACACCCATTGTAGTGCACATTGCACTTTCCATTCTCCCTGAGCAGGTCAACTGAATTCAGTTCACTAAGCAGTTCAAAGGCTGCAAGTTTGGTCCCATCTGCATCAGGTACAAGCAGGATGAGCCATGCAGGACAGTTCTTAGGCTGGTGCCTTTTTCAGTGCTTTAATGACGTCATTTGCCATCGTCACAATGAGTTCATTTAGTCTGCTACATCCTCCCTGCTGTAGTCCTTTGGGAGTACCATCAAATCACGTCTGTTTGCGGACAATACATTTCCTGCCAATGTCCATTATCCTCTTATTTTTGCCACTCCGTCACTTTTTTGCCCATCAAGTGTATTTTTGTGGCAATATGATCTGTTGTCTACTGTTCTGTCACTGCTGTGAGTTGCCTCATAATGGAGCCAACTATAAACAGGTGGTTTTCTACGAAGCCTTCAGTTTTGTCTACTCTGAGTACTCTCCATTGCCTGGTAGTGGCTGTTGCCTTCTTTTATGCTCTGCATGCTGCATCTTCTCTTTATGCTACCTGTGATAAACAACAGCTTCTGCAGTTTGACAGCCTGTGAGACGTGAATTGAAGTCGGGATGAAAAATGACAGAGCTTCGTGGTGATGGTGTATAAAAACTATAGAATGAGCCATATAGAATGAGCCCATGGGCATTAGTGGTGCTTTTGCAAAAGTCAGCATGGCTCAGCACTTGTCAGCAGTGTAATTGCAACAGTGGAAGCCAGGGAGCCTTGGCTTCAGTGATTGATCTGTTGAGCAAGCAATCACTTCATTGACATCCTGCAGGATACTTTTATTGATAGAACCCCCCACCAGGAATGCTATCCCATGATAAAAGTGTGAGGAATGAGCAGCACTATTGAGCAGCAGCTTTAAAAGGTCTACACGATTCTGGCTGCTTTGCTGTTGCTAATCTGTCACACTCAGCTTTCATCCTCCACTGGAGCTGACTTACGAATGCCGCTTTGAGCCAGCTTACCCAAACCTTGCTGTAATACCCCTAGTCAAGGCAGCATCCCATGAACATATGCATTAGTATCAATATTTTATGCCCACTTGGCTCTCCGTGGGCTTGGCTGATGAATTCTCTAACTTTTCCATCGATGCTTCCAAATTACCTGGAAATTCTGGTCTCAGACCTACAATGTACCATGAATATGGTATACCCTCTGAAGCCAATTTGCCACTCCGCGTCAGTGTTGCCTGTAACTTATGCCATAGTAGTGACTTCACAAGTGAGATAGAATGGCTTGCCCTATACTAATGGTGGTAGTATCATGGTACTGGGGAGTTTGACAGCCTAATTAACCTTTGGATGTAAACCTGATATGTTGATCATCCTGCTGCTACATTTATGTAAATATCATTCATGCTGCATCTCCTCTGGATGAAATTATGCGATATTACTGATTAGTCGTGTTGTTGATTATGGGTTGAGCTTAAGTCGTATAATTATGAAATATCACCTGGATCTTTCTTGGACAAACAGCATGTGTCTGCCTTATGAAAAACGATTTCTGAAGTGCCTCTTTCGAGATTAGTTCTAAAATTGATAAAATATCAATGGTAAGAATTTCTTTACCCGGAAAAGGTCCACTGCTCTATGGTATCACAGCACAGCCCGAATAGAAGGTCACCCTACTGTGTAATCACATTTGAAGGAGTTAGCCATTCAGGCATTGTATGTGGTACTGTGCCAAGCACCTGTTGCAACCCACATTGCCTTATCCAGGTTATCCTGCTACTGAAGTGTGGAAATGTGGGAGTAAAAGTTCTGCAAACAAGCGAGGGATTTCCACTCCCAACTAATTTTTCAGGGATTTTTGTTTTTGAATGCAGTGCAGATTTCCCCTCCGCCAGAATTTCAGTTGGGTTTTTGTATAATTTTAAGAATGTATTTTTTGTGCTTTCTTTGTCAAAGCAGCATATAGCTCAACTTCATTAACTTTTTGCTGCTTTAAATATTGTATTACTGACCATTTCTAGTTGATATGTTGCAAATTGCAAATACAGACTATATGTAACTTACAGACATTGCCTGCTATCCTCCATTATTGCTCAAATCATTCATATTGGACAGTACTGTGTCAACATGAATTCTTAAAAGCGCTAAATGTGACAAACAATGCATAGAAGAGGGAGCATTTTGCACTGGCCCTTTGGCCCTTTAGTGCATTGTTGTTGGATCAGTAGGCTGTGAATGATTGACTGGAGAGAGAGGTCATGACCTGCCGCCCATGCTGATGCTGGATGCTATGAGTGATGGACCGAAAAGGATGCGCCAAGCAATGCAATGAGCCGCTAACTGTAAAATGTGTCTGTGTAAAATGTCACTGAACTGTTCTTTGGTTGAAAGGTTGGCAACAATATTATTTGTGTCAATGTGCTGTAACTGTTTGATTGAACTGAAAGATTATCGCAAGATTTTGTGGGTGTTTTTTTTTGTTCCACACAAGTGTTGCTATGCTACATTGCATCTGAATGTACAGTCCAGTTACCTTGAAGAAGTTACGGTTATGGCTAAATACTCTGGTACCGACATGTACCAGTAGATTTTACTCCCGCAATCGCAATGCTGCTGCTAGTTGCAAAATTCTTGGTAATTCTGTGAAACGTTTAGATGACTTCACCTCAGGATGCTATATTATTGCCAGATCTCAAGCATTTGACCGATGGTCGTCATTGGTCGATAGGCCTATAGGCGACTGTTAGTCGTGATACATGTGCTTTCCGATACATCGACACAAGTTACGATTGCTGGTGGATTTGTGGATACTATTTGGTGGAGTTACTTTGACTTTTTGCCTTTTACTCTGCTATTTTACAATGCTAGCTCTTCAACAGGCCAGTGTAGCAGGCCTCTTGCAGCAGCATCAGTGAGCATCAGTGCTCTCCTAAAATGTGATGCCCTCAACCATATTACAAGGGCCTCTTAAACTGCCTGAAGGTGTAGCAAGGCAGACACTGACTGATAGGCAGCTTATGTCTAAGGTAGAAAATACTGATTTGTAACCAGAGCGCCAGAACCATCAGTTATGGTGGCTGAAGTTTATAACTTGTTTAGCCACTGCCTTTATTGCCTTGCTGGCAAGTTGCTGCCATGCCTTGTTACTATAATCTAGCCCTGGAAAAATGGTTCCTGGCTTCCAACCTTGATATATCACAGGGTTATTGGTACTTATTGGGTAGTTAAATACTAGTTATTCAATAAAACAGCGTGAAACTTATCATTGAAAGATTGGAAGCAGAGTTATCCTGGTAGATCTGTTCTCTTATCATGCTTATGGATGTTGGGTATGGCGAATCAACCTGCCTCCTCCATTGTATTGGCCAAACTGACTTTTTGTCATGTCAGCCTGCCATGATTGTTTAGTCACTACAATATTGTATATAGTGTAATTAAAGATTCAGCACATCCTCCTGTATATCAGTTCCTGTAATTAAATTCCAAAAGCTGTAAATATAGTGTGTGTAATGCAATTAGGTTGGATTACTTTTTCGTAGCAGCTGTGGTGGTAGATTGACTTAGATTAACTACAAATTATGTGAAGAGACTTTAGCTGGCATGTGTAGGCAAAGAGTGGGGCAAAAACTGGGGCAAAAAGTGGAATGGAATGGAGGGGTATCTGCAGATGGAATGAAGCTCTTGAGCACTCTTATCATCAACACGTACCTTGGATCATTTAGGATAAGAGTGAGGAGTTGCAGCCTGGGGCTAAGGCTTTTTTGGGCTCTTATTGGGTTTGGCCAATTAAGTAAGAGTATGAGCTTCAGAAGTGTCTCTTGTAGTCTGGGTATCAGCTTGTTAATTAGGCACACCTCCAGTAAGGATTGAGTCACAGTTGCACTGCTCTTCCAGCTAATGAGATGAAGCAACTCTAGCTTCAAACTGCAGCTCTAAACTGCAGCTTCAAACTGCAAATTGCAGGTGTAGAGGCTCTTGAATGTAATGCTCTTTTTGAAGTCTACTTTTATCACAGTGAGTGGGATGCAAGAGACTGCTTTGAAGTACTCTCTTCTTGTATGAGTTATACTGTGATTGAGTCATGGCCATACACGGAAGTCATTCCTGTCAAAAAGGAAGTCATATTTGAAGCACAACCTGGAACTTCCATCTGATTTCCATGACTCTTAGTTTTCTGAATTTCACATCTGTTTCAATTTTTCAAAAGCTTTCAAACGTATTTGCATGCACTGCTGTTAAATGTAACTATCATCAATATTTTTAAAAGATTGTTGAACTGTGCAACAATAGTAAAGGGAAGAAATATGTACACCTGTCTTTGAAAAGGACTTACCGCTTCTAAGGATTGACAATGCATGTAATGAAAAATTGCTGTTATTAAATGTCTTATGGATAATTCATGAGATGAGACAGACTATTCCTAATATGTCAAACTGGAACCCACTCTGAAACCCACAGAAGAGTAGCCCACCCTAGAACTTGAGCATGATATTGATGATAACATAATCATCAATCTGATTCAATCAGTAAATGATCGCATCACAAAGAGAATGCTTCACGAGGCCTTTTTGTCTGGTCATGCTGCACTCTGGTGGGTAACTGGCCATGCTTTGATCTTGGTTCTTTGCTCCATGTACAGTGTGCACTCTGAAAGTGTTCGGGTGTGTAATCGCAGAGGAAGACCTCTGTGGTATAATAAACGATACGGCATTATAACAGTCTGGAACCAGACTGCTTCTTTCCCCATCCCCTTATTTATTACCAATACAATTAAAATCATTTAAATAACTGAATGCTCCCTTTTATGAAATACAGTATGCTCCCTAGGGTAAAATCTTTCCCCATCCTCTTATTTATTTCACAACAATTAAAAAATGATTAGATTAATTGGATGGTCCCTCTAATGAAACACAGTATGCTCCCTAGGATGAGTTGCAAGCACAGCTTGCAGTCTGGGAGAATTCAGCATGAATTATAGTCATAGTGGGGGAGATAGAAAGTGAGTCCACTGGGACACATCATAATGATACATAGTATCCAACTATTCATTCTATTTGAACAAATAGACTGTAGCCACTTGTATGAGGCACTTATAAGTTTGAATATTAGCAGACGACAAATGACAGTTATTTGTTTCATTTGTGCCACATGTAGCGCCATCTATACCTGTACCTCTACACAGGCTTTAATAAAGTCACCAACTTTCATCTATTATAAGCAATACATCAAATTTTATCATGCTACATGGGGGATACATACCAGATACACAGCTTCATATCATTACTTTGAGTTTTTTGACACATTAAAAGCCTGTTTACAGTGATTTTAAGAGAGCAATTTTGTGTCAAAATGTATGATGTGTGATTTTGATAAGACCTGCCAAGCTTCCACTTTTAGAGTTCTGAATCTTACCATCAGTTATGACTTGGCTTGGGCAGGCACCCTGATTTTAGTTTTGTTTCAGCTGACCTCCCATTTGAGACTGTCCCTCCACGATGTGGAGGCTTTTAATGAGAGGGACAGGTACAGTCTGGCATTATAAGGTGGTGTGTGCGAAGTGAAACTGTCAGATTAAAGTTTCATTAAACAATGTAAAATTTTGCATCGCAGAGCTCAGCTTATTGACTCGGCTGTTTCACCTTACGAAAAATCAAGGAGCCCAGCAAAGCCAAGTTGGCAGGGAAGATGCGGTAATAAGCAACTTATCAATTTTCTCGGACTCACCAGTGTTGATCTTTTGATTAGGAAAACTCTTTCCATAGTCTTCAAGAGAGGCCATCCATTCGAAGTCTCTCAATTTCAATGTTCTCATAATGCTATTGATTTTGCGACCAGATTAATTTTACCCTTTTGATATTATATTTAAATACATATAAAAAGGTCACATTTGACCAAAATGTTAGATGTTGTTCCTTACCATTTCTAAGTTTATCTCACTATGCTCACTTACACAGCGTACACTGCACATAGCTGCACATGGAGCAAAGGACCGAGATCAAAGCATGGCCAGTTACATACCAACCAGAGTGCTGCATGACCAGACAAAAGGGGCTTGTGAAGCACTTTTTTGTGATGTGATCATTTACTGATTGATTGAGATTGTGATTGAGTTTATTCTGGAAGTTTGTTCTTCTTACCCAAAGTATCTTTGATGAATAGAAGTGATTCTTCTTGTTTTGCCACAAGAGGCGTGCTGGCTGACAAGTAGTGTATCAGAACTAGTTGGTTTTTTGCTGTTCCTTGCTGGGATATACATTTGACAGAACATTTTGAATGTTTCATGTGCAATGACTTATCATGCTTATTGGCAGTCCAATCCCTTCCTGGAAGTTGGCACTTCATATAAGCTAATGTTTGTGTTATTTGAATGAAGGATTTTACAGTGTGCATCAGTGCAACTGGGGCTTTTGATGGCTAGCTGTTGTTGAGTAATGAAGATGATATATATTTTTTGTTATAGCCTGGGAGATTATTAGACTTCCCATTGTAGCAAAAGCAGAGCATTATATGGATATATTTTTATGGCTTTCTTCGGTATTTATATACAGAGCCAAATGGTGTTTGCTTCCATATTCTTTATATTTGAGGTATAACCAACCGTATGAGGGCATTTTATGTATATTTTAGGACCAAAAATAACCTGATAGTTCTCATTGCCCACCATTACAGAGATTTATTCATTTAGAACAAAAGAGATTCTGATATTGCATGCATTCAATTTTCCAAGAATTAGTTCAAAATGATTTGCTTGGAATTGCCAATAATCATACGTTAATCGTGGTCTTTATGATAATTCAATGTTTTGACCATGTGATATACATTGCACTTAAGTAA
This sequence comes from Platynereis dumerilii, assembly GCA_026936325.1. Lineage (NCBI taxonomy): Eukaryota > Metazoa > Annelida > Polychaeta > Phyllodocida > Nereididae > Platynereis > Platynereis dumerilii. Next base: position 84,971,829 of record JAPTHN010000001.1, on the reverse strand, counting down.
TATATATATTCATGTTAGATAATACCCTTTATTGTTTGTTGTCAGCAGTTCTGTTTACTAATGAAACTTTTCTTTTTCTTTTCATGTTCTCGTGGATGCAGGTAAGTCCAATTTTTCTTCTTTTTTAAATTATCATATTCCAATTATAACTAAAGCTGACGTATGCAATTTTGGGTATTCTTGTACCAGAACCTAAAATGGTACCCGGTAGATACTGGTTCATTTCTGTTAAGGCCTAAGTCACTTTTATTAATATAGTTTTGTGTTTGTGGCAACAACAAACTCACCTTACTGTTATAGTTTATCACACCCTGTACACAATCTTTGTCAATCACAACAAGTTGTTTGTCACAACTCCCAAGGACAGAGAATACTCCCATTCTCATTGCATCTGTGTTTGTGATTAGATTTGCTCGCCCACTGAAATGATGTTGTGGCAAACATCCAATGATGAGGTATAATTGAAAATGTGACAAATTCATATTATATGAGATGAAATACGCTTAAGTGAGAGGACAGTGTACTAGTAGGCTCCGAGAACATCGCTGCCTTCTTGTACGACGTCATAGTTTTCCCCCGCAGATTGCATTTTGTCTTAGCAAGCAAGATACATTTGCTGTCAAACAAGAGCCATTTGCTGTCAATGTCAGCCTTGACCGCCTGATCCCCCTGTCCTTGTGTCTTTTGATGTGTCTTGCCTCCAAATTGCATCAGACACCATTTCCTTCTCCGATGATTTTACGTAGGCTGATGTGTAGTCGGTGCTAGCCTTGAGAAACTATTTGGATCTCGGTTGTTTCAAGGGTTGCATATGTATCGAAGGCCACATGCATATATAGGAGACTATTAGTGGTATCATATAGTGAGAAGGTTAGACTAAGTTATCGCTAACAGCCTTCCGTTAGTTATGAAGACGGAGGACAATCTTAGGATATTTTGTCTTCCAAGTAGCTTGGAAATGCCAGGCAGTTTTGGAACACTGTTGTAATGGTGGACTTTCCACAGAAAACTTTTTGGGAAAATAATATTTAGATAACACTACGAAATGTGTAAAATGTTGATGTGGACTCTTCTTGGAAGGAATTTAACAACATTTTCATCCATCAATTCCAGTGTTATAACTTTGAATAAAGTCCCTATGTGATTGGCTTATTAACAAGTGAGTAACAAGAAGCTTCACTGGCAGTGGACTTATATACCTGATATCCTCAATTGGACAACATGCTCCAAGAAGGACTTTCCTTAGCTTTGCCTTCAGATATCTTTGCTATTTTGTCATCATTGGTTTTGAGACAGTCTGAGGTGGTGCTCTATGATGGCGATCTAACAATACTAACAATTCAGACAATTTCCAGACACACCATGTTTTGACTGATGTATCAATAATTTCGTATCAAAAAGTTTAAGAGAAGTCCTGCCATCTTGGAACTTTTTGTTGTAACATCCAACCTTTTATTTCTTCATGGCACAGTGTGTGTGAGATTCCAACAACAACAAAAAAGTGTTGGTTGTGAATTATAAGTCATGGTCTGGACCTGGTTGCTGAAAGTAAGCCATCTATATTGCTTACTGGCCCCAAGCTGGGACTTGGCTGTCAAGAATGGGCAGCTGAGAAGACAAGGCACTCTCAAGACGACCCTAGGAAACAATTATGAGGGCGAAGAACAGAGCTTGTCACCTAAACATCTGTAGTCTCTAAGCCAAACGCGACTCGCATCTTGTGCATCTTTTTGTGCGCTTTCTTTTTGTTCTTCGGGTGAAGAATAGCAGGCTCCCACTGCCTTTAATCTTAGACTTGCTGTATGTCCACTTGGTTACAGATGATTTCATATTTGTAGACATTTGAGGTAGAAAATACATCATTTTTCTTGCAATTTTCATTGGTCGAGAGAAGGTATGACACCACTCTCTCCTGAAAAGTGACATAGCGTTTTACATGGGTGACCATGGCATTTTAAGCCATTGATCTCCTAATAGGGACTGACTTTAGCAGTTTCAAGTGAGAGTTTCAGTTTGTGTTTCACACATTTTCAGTACATACATTCTGCAAGTCCAATGTTGTGCATTCAGACGATTAGGATCAGGTGATCCATGCAATGACTGTTTGTACAGAAATAAACATGATTAATTGTGAATGTTACATTTTCTCAGAAGAGGGACTCCGCTCAGGAGGCAGGACAATGGGCTACCAATCGTGGGGTCCTTGATCTGATTCCCACTGGGATTTTCCTGTGAATGTTGACCACATCACTGGGCTAGTGGGCTACCATACTGTCCTGGGGGGCCATTCAGAATTTATGATTCTGGGGAGTTTTGTTTGAACTTTCTATCACAAATTTATACTCCATTTGGTTTCATGCTTATTTGTACCTCTCGTACATTCCATGTGGATTTTTGGTATGTCGCCTTTCCTTTTACTGAAATTTCATACCCCCCTTAAGCATGTTGTGAATAATAAGTACCCCCCTTGAAACATGTGTGAAAAATTGGTGCTCCGTCCGGCAAACCTCCAATTCCCCTCAAGTCATACATTCTATTTAGCCTGTAAGGCACATAGATTCTGGGCAAAAGGTAAAAATTAGTACTGTCCCACTTGAAGCATGTAGCACCCCCTCAGGTAAAACTCCCATCTCCCCCGCAACCCAGTCCTAAATTCTGAATGGTCCCTTACTGATGTCATAGACAATGCTTTTGGTCAAGGCATGATAATTTAGTGTTAATAGATGTGAAGCCATTCAGTCAGCTTGAAACTGATTTAATATCAATTGAAACAATCAACACAGGATTGTGAAATACAGCTCTTCATGAAGAAGTGAAAGAATTCATGTGGATTGCAGTTTGACATGTGTGAACAACTGCCATACAAAGTTGGCCTTTGCTGTATTCATGGTATACTATTGGTCAAAATTATGACATCATTTTTCCAGCAAACATCACTTGCTTGAAGTAAGCTGAAAAAAAGTGACACGCAATGGGCAACTTGACCAATCACCTGGCAGGATTTTCTGATGTCAGACCAGAAATTTTGCAATTTTTTTTGTTATTTGAGAAATGTCTACAAATATGAAATCATCTGTAACCCTAGCCAGACCAGTACATCGTTCTGGAGGTTAGTATCTATTTGTGTAATTTTTTTTTGTTGGCAGGCCTATATGTGTTCAATGCAAACTAGGCCGTTATGTTTTTTTACGAGAGCTATGAAATTGAATATCCTTCGTTTATTCCATGGACCTTTTCCACATAAGATTACCTGGTAGGTACTTTCCTTTATTAATCGGTACATTCCATTATTAATAGTGCTTGATTAATATAATTTTATCAATAATTTGTGCCTGAGCGATTTTCTTGCAGTCTGTGAGGCAAATCGAGTACTTTTTGATATTCATATTCCGAATCTAGTACTTTTCGATATTCCAAGAGTCAATTAGCAAAAAGTATTATTCGCTTTACTTCTATGCGTATGTGTAGTCTATTTTACCAGAACTGAGGAGCAGTAGTCCAAGCAACGCTTCTGACTTCAAAAATGCAGGTATGAAGTGTTATTGCTCAGGCTGGTTGCCATAGCAACAATAATATACAAGAAGGCATGTGTTCCAGTACGCCATTGACGTCATAGTACTTCCGTACTGAGGAGATCCTTGCATGTTGCCAGTTGAACCAGTTCACAGCCACTGTCAGCCAGACATCCTGATTGTATTAAATTAATTCAATTCTCCAGATCAATGGCCACATTCACCTTGCACTTGAATAGGACTTAATGTTTCCCGATTCCTCATTTAGTAAACATTGCTCATCCTCTTGATAAAGTTTTGCAGATCATTGACATTATTGGAACATTTTTCACAACTTGCAAAATGGTTTTGTGAGACGTCATTGACATTGACAGTAAACACGGTCTTTGACCCTCCTTGGTTAATTTCACCGATTATTTCATCAGATGCAATATTAGAACATTTGGCCTGCACTATACCCAGTCATATGATCATATGAACAACCAAGATGCTTTGGAATATGAAATCGCACTTATTATATGGATCTTGGTTTCTAATCAGGCATGGTAGTTTTCGAGCACTTGGCAAATGGGGAGCAAAGTGATCAATGTCAAAAGGAGCACATCCTGAACTTGAAAGATTCACAATGTACCCAGGTACTGACATGATGACATCTGAGAAATTTATAATAAGATTTTCAGCATGCAATCTTGTGTAGTGGCCAATAATCTTTTGAATTGGAATTTACGTTTTGTTTCCATGCTTTTAAATTGTGTCGTCAGGAGAAAAATAAGCTTCTGGAGATCTGTCGTGATATCAATATCAAAATTCTGGTGAATATGTCCAACCTGGAAGAGCGAGCCGTCAGCTCTTTTCTTTATTTCGTATTTATCCCTCGTTTGTGTTGTGATATTTTTCCAAATTTATTCTGCAACAGTAGCTGCTGTCCATTGTATGTGGGGACGCTTAGTGCATGGGCCTTTCAAATCTCCTTTGCCCTGTCATTCAGCTGGCAATGGCTGTGATATAAAAACTGGTGTTGAGGAGAGATGAAAGGAATCCTATACAATAAATGGAAAGTGGCTTTCACCAGGAGCTTGCATTCTCTATAGATCCATATTTCAGGGACCAGGGTGGCGAAGTGTTGTCAGGCTCGCCTAGTGGTTCCTTTATTAGAAACTAACTGTGTGAACATTAGCAATTATGCCACACTTCACCACTTTTCTCTTTGATAATATAAATGGCTTTTACATTTTTGATGGGCCAATCACTATTATCATAAGGAGGTTCTTAAACCTCCTGCTCCCTGAAGTTATGAATTGAATATTTGGGTGAAGATGGGTTCAAAAAGGTTGCTTTGAATATCTTGGTGTCTATGGAGCTGCCAGATGGGCATTTTCTTTGTGGCATGACATTCTTGTGCTAATCAAACAATAATCATGATAATGGGAGTTTAAATTGGACGTTATGTCTCCCTAAAGCTATAAGGACATATTATTTAAATTCAGCAGTTTCCAGAATTTGCTTTATATTGTCTTTCGATGATGAAAATAATACATTGCCATTGAGGAATGCCTCTTGTTCAGCGAATAATTGACCGTAAATCTGGCCATTTCATGACAAATATGGAAAATGCCAATGCCTTTCCAACTTTTCTGACTTATTTCTGTTTTTCATGCGGAGTGATATTGCTTTCCCATCTCTCAGTGGCAGCTGAAGCAGTTTATTTGCCCATGGAACTTTTGACTTTGGGTTATTTTCTTGCCCTGTTCAGTGCTCCCAATGCTCTGCTATTTTCATGGCTGATTTAGGGCTGTGTGCTGGAAGGCAGTTTCTTTGCAGCTGCTTTCTATTGCAGTGTTGTTCTGTGTTTCTTAACAAAACAAAAAGTGAAATATACTAACTACTAAGTACCACACGAGATTTAGTAGCTTCACTTGTATACACTTTTCTGCACTGTTTTCTGCCACTGTCTAAAAACATGAAAAAAAGACTAATTCTAAAAAGAAGCCAAGTTAGTTCTTGTGTGTACTAAGGCTATGTACACTGCTCACATACAGTGGGAATAACCTTCTACTTTCAGCATTCTTTTTCACACCGAAGGCTGTTAAGAGAACTAGTCACACCACTTATACTGCCACAAAAGCAGTGGTTATTTGCAAGGTGACTAGGTATTTAGTCTGCAGACTGAGCAATCCCAGAACTGTAACAATTACATTGGATTTTTCAAGCAGGATTTTTCAATTCTTGATTTGAGAGGTGAAAGTCAAGGATTTATTTGAGTTTATTTGTGTTGGGAGTCTGTGGTCAGAGAAATTGTGATCAATACCTTTTTCTTTGGTAGTATTGCTGGGTTGGCATATGATTGCATTATAATTATATACTTCTACCTTAGAATCTCAAGTAGCATGATGTCATTGATGTGCGACTCTTTCATAGCCAAATACAAGGTCTGTTAAAAAGCTTGATAATGTGACTTTCTCAGCAACATCATCCAGAAGTAATGCTTTTGACTTTGTTGTACGGGTAAATGTCTGTGTCAATCTGAGCACCGGTCTTCTTTCAAATTCTACTTGTTATACTACTTTTTAGTTTCAGAGATGGGGCAACTTTTAGCGACTTGGATGTCTTTTCTGCTTCCCCTGTATCATAATGAGAAGGCTGCAAGACCTTCCAAGGACACTTTCCAGACATTAGTCCATCTTGTTGACCTTGGTGCATGCCTTGGCCCCAGTTGGCTTCTGGCCGGTTGGCTTCTGGCCGGTCGCTTTGCTGATTGCAGAGGGTCAGTGAATTTCCATAATTTTGTCCTCATCTGAATCTGATGTCTCATGTTGCCTTCAATGGCTTCACTCGCAAAATAACTTCAAAATACAGTCATTTGAACAACCAAGATGCTTTGGAATATGAAGTCGCACTTATCATGGATTTTGGTTTCTAATCAGGCATGGTAGTTTTGGAGCACTTGACAAATAGGGAGCAAAGTGATCAACGTCAAAAGGGGCACATCCTGAACTTGAAAGATTCACACAGGCAATGTACCCAGGTACTGACATGATGACATCTGCAGGGCCGTATTAGCGTATTTCTGGGCCCGAGGCAAACTGCTTCTGATGGACCCCCCTTGCGCACCAAAAACGCTCTAAATTCTGAAAAGTACATTCGCGCCAGTTACCCAACGCACTTTCTTTACTGCCGCAACTCTTTCAGCTTCTTCATGGGCCCCCCTGAGGTCATGGGCCCAGGGCAACTGCCCCGTTTGCCCATAGGATAATACGGCCCTGGACATCTGAGAAATTTATTATAAGATTTTCAGCTTGCTATCTTGCGTAGTGGCCAATAATGTTTGAATTGGAATTTACGTTTTGTTTCCATGCGTTTAAATTGTGTCGTCAGGAGAAAAATAAGCTTCTGGAGATCTGGCGTGATATCAATATCAAAATTTTGGTGAATGCGTCCAATCTGGAAGAGCGAGCCGTCAGCTCTTTTCCTTTATTTCGTATTTATCCTTCGTTTGTGTTGTGATATTTTTCCAAATTTATTCTGCAACAGTAGCTTCTGTCCATTGTATGTGGGGACGCTTAGTGCATGGGCCTTTCAAATCTCCTTTGCCCTGTCATTCAGCTGGCAATGGCTGTGATATAAAAACTGGTGTTGAGGAGAGATGAAAGGAATCCTATACAATAAATGGAAAGTGGCTTTCACCAGGAGCTTGCATTCTCTATAGATCCATATTTCAGGGACCAGGGTGGCGAAGTGTTGTCAGGCTCGCCTAGTGGTTCCTTTATTAGAAACTAAATGTGTGAACATTAGCAATTATGCCACACTTCACCACCAAGGCTTCGGTGCTTGTCACAAAATGTTCTGCTTGCTTTTCTCTTTGATAATATAAATGGCTTTTACATTTTTGATGGGCCAATCACTATTATCATAAGGAGGTTCTTAAACCTCCTGCTCCCTGAAGTTATGAATGGAATATTTGGGTGAAGATGGGTTCAAAAAGGTTGCTTTGAATATCTTGGTGTCTCTGGAGCTGCTAGATGGGCATTTTCTTTGTGGCATGATATTCTAATGCTAATCGAACAATAATCTTGATGATGGGAGTTTAAATTGGACGTAATGTCTCAGTAAAGCTATAAGGACATTTATTGGAATTCGACAGTTTCCAGAATTTGCTTTATATTGCCTCTCGATGATTAAAACCATACATTACCATTGAGGAATGCCACTTGTTCAGCGAATAATTGACCATAATTCTGGTCATTTCATGACAAATATGAAAAGTGCCAATGTCTTTCCAACTTTTCTGACTTATTTCTGTTTTTCATGCTGAGTGATATTGCTTTCCCATCTCTCAGTGGCAACTGAAGCAGTTTATTTGCCCATGGAACTTTTGACTTTGGGTTATTTTCTTGCCCTGTTCAGTGCTCCCAATGCTCTGCTATTTTCATGGCTGATTTAGGGCTGTGTGCTGGAAGGCAGTTTCTTTGCAGCTGCTTTCTATTGCAGTGTTGTTCTGTGTTTCTTAACAAAAAAAAGTGAAATATACTAACTACTAAGTACCACACAAGATTTAGTAACTTCACTTGTATACACTTTTCTGAACTATTTTCTGCCACTGTCTAAAACTATGAAAAAAGACTAATTCTAAAAAAAGCCAAGTTAGTTCTTGCGTGTACTGAGGCTATGTACACTGCTCACCTACAGTGGGAATTACCTTCTACTTTCAGCATTCTTTTTCACACCGAAGGCTGTTAAGAGAACTAGTCACACCACTTATACTGCCACAAAAGCAGTGGTTATTTGCAAGGTGACTACTAGGTATTTAGTCTGCAGACTGAGCAATCCCAGAACTGTAACATTGGATTTTTCAAGCAGAAAATTCTTGATTTGCCTTTGAGAGTTGAAAGTCAAGGAGTTGTTGGGAGTTTATTTGTGTTGGGAGTCTGTGGTCAGAGAAACTGTGGTCAATAACTTTTTCTGTGGTGGTATTGCTTTATTGGCATATGATTGCCTTATTATTATATACCTTAGAATCCTGTATATTCTCCTTTACATTAGGAGTGCCAGATTCAAAAATACTTTGTCATCTGATTTACAGCCAAAGTCATTTCGATTCTTCTTCAGACTCTTATACATGCTCAGAAAGTCTCAAGTAGCATGATGTTATTGATGTGCGACTCTGTCACAGCCAAATACAAGGTCTGTTAAAGAGCTTGATAATGTGACTTTCTCAGCCACATCATTTAGCTAGAAGTAATGCTTTTGACTTTGTTGTACGGGTAAATGTCTGTGTCAATCTGAGCACTGGCCTTCTTTCAAATTCTACTCGTACTACTTTTTAGTTTCGGAGATGGGGCAACTTTTAGCGACTTGGACGTCTTTTCTGCTTCCCCTGTGTCATTGCGAGAAGGCAGCAAGACTTTCCAAGGACACTTTCCAGACATTTGTCCATCTTGTTGACCTGGGTGCCTTGGCCCCAATGGCTTCTGGCCGGTCACTCTGCTGATTGCAGAGGGTCAGTGAATTTCCATAACTTTGTCCTCATCTGAATCTGATTTCTCATGTTGCCTTCAATGGCTTAACTCACAAAATAACTTCAAAAAACACATCTAGAATTTTTCATTACTTTGTGATTCATCAGTTACTGCTTCGTAAATCTTTCCTTTGTTCGGTCCCTGTACCTTGCTTGCTCAAAGTTTTATTTTGTGTGATTGCTAACTCTTTCCTCTTTTATTTGAAAGTTCTGGACTAGCTCATGGCATTTCTTTTCAGTTTGGCACTGGAAATATTGTTTTCTATATTGTTCATTTTCTGTGTTGTTCATTTGCCATGCTTCACAAATTCACAACTTTTCTCAGCTTATTAATTTTTACTGATTCATTTTTTGGAGATTCTGCAGTCGGAATACTGATGCGACTGAGAACGAAGAGTATTGGTAACTTTCAAACAACTTGCCTTTTTCCCTTGTGTGTCACAATAGCAAGAAGCTAAGAACTTCCAAGGACAGAAACTAGACATTAGTCCGTCTTGCTGCCCTTGATACTTTGCCCTGTGTTAGACCCTGGCTGGTCATTTTACAGAAAATTGCAAAATTGCCTCGACTCATTCCTATGATCATGAAGGGTCACTTGCATCATTCATTTGCTTTCCTGTAATTACATAAACTAAATTATTGCCTAGGTTGTTTTGAATTATAGTTGATTTTTAATTTGAACACCGTTTCTTGTTGAATTATTTTCTCCATATTTCTTTTTTTCACCATCTTCTGTACTTGTATTTTAAATAGATTGAAGAAATTCCTTCCTCAGGACACATTGAAGACTATATATTGTGCCCTTATTAATTCTCATCTCAATTACGGAATTCTGTGCTGGGGCTACAAAGCAAACTCCATATTTAAACTACAAAAAAGGGCAATTCGAGCTGTAGCCAATACTAGATATAATGCCCACACACAGCCCTTATTCAAAAAATTATGTTTGCTTACTGTTCATGATATTTTGAAAGTAAAATTATATAAGTTTTTCTATAGATTAGAAAATAATCAAATTCCCGAATATTTTTTGGCGACAAATATCTTAATAAAACCCCAAAATGATTATCCATACAATATACGAAATAAAAATTTTAAATTACCTCGCCTATATCATGCCTATGCCGAAAATAGTATCAGATACCAGTTACCCAAATTATTAAATAGTACTTCAAATTCCATTCTGGAAAAGGCCTCAACTCATAGTGAGTTTGGCTTCTCCTTGTATATTAAAAATTCACTTATCCACCAGTATCAGGAACAATGTTCCATACAAAATTGCTTTATATGTCAATCCTCCAACTATAGGTAATATTGTTTAATCCATCTTACTTTGCTGACCATTCCATTTCATTTCATTTCATCCCATCGACCTCATATCATTTTCATTTATCCCCCTTCACCTTCATTTATCATTTCACCTTTCACCATTTATTTCTTAAGAAAATTATGATTTTCAATTTATTTGACAGGATGTGAAAATTTGTTGAAATTAATTAAAAATTTAATTTGATTTATTTCTTTTCTAATAGGTGGCATTCATGCTAGCGCCATATTCATGGCAAAGTGAATGTCTCCTGACATTGAGATAATAAAACCATGTTTTTTGTTCTTTGTAACTGTATTTGGATTCATGTCAAATAAACATTTCTGTCTGTCTGTCTGTCTTTCACCTTCTGTTCTTCTCGTCCTTTAAAATTTCCTCTATCGCCCCTTTCATATTATTTTATTCTCCCCCTCTTTTGGCCATTCTGAAAGTTTTCTTCTGTAAATTCATTTGACTGTCCCAACTTGATGTTTCTTGATTTCCTCGACCCAATTTCCCTTTCCTTCATTTCTAATTTTCTTTTCCTTCATTCCTCCTATTTTCCTATGGCCACAAGGGGACTGCTTGCTTAATTAGTTTCATAGTGGAACGCCCTTTGCTCCCCCATCTATTTCAAGGAGGCATCATGTCCCATCTAAACTGCTAATGCCTTTCCTTATCTGTCTGATTCACTGGCATTCATACTATTCAATCTGTCCACATAGGACTACTAAGCTGACCAGGAAGGCTTCTCATCCCCATTTAATTTGACATGCACCCGAGTAACACCTACTTCCCTCAAAAGAGAAGCAGTGCTATCCTGCTTAGTAAAATTGCGCAACTCTTACTCTGGCACATTTCTTACCTGTTATTAGATTGCTCCTTATTTCTTTAAAGCACAAGGTTTTGCTAATTTCACCTTATACAATTTTGTACAGGGTGGGGACCCGAAAGTTGCACTGATTTGTATAGTAGATATCTATTAAACAGCTTAATGGACTGCAATGAGACTTATTAGTTGATAATCAGCTATGTCTTAAGTGTATTACACTCAAGTATAAATTCTTTTTGAGCAAAAATGGCTTCACAGAGAGAGAAAAGGCAGAGAGTCTCTGATTTGCCGTGCGCTGAAGTTGCTTCCAGGAGAATCTCCGTTATTATTTAACTGCCCTCACAGACAGTATCTAATATTAAGAAGGTAATGGGGTAGCAAAAAGGTGTCCAGAGAAGGCCAGGCAGTGGTAAAGCCAATAAGAAATGATAGCCTAATTTTATTAAGGAAGTGAGGCCAAAATTGCAGTGGACCCCACAAATTCAATGCAGAGGCTGGCTGGAGAGATGAATGTTGATACCAAAACAATGAGAAAAGATGCATGGGTGAACTTAGGCTTGAATTTGTGTGCCAGGACCACAAGGCATCTCCTGACAGCAGCCAAGAAACAAAGGAGACTTAAAGGATGCAGAAAATTTAGGAAATACATAAGATCTCAGCAAAACACTTTTTGTGTATCCCGCATGAGAAAATCTTCACTGTAGATGTTGTTGTCAACAGGAGAAATGATAACTGCCTGGCTGGATCAACAGCTGAGGTCCAAGAGATGTCCAGGAAAAAATATCGAGCCCAAATTCTGGTACTGGGAGTCATTCCCACTGATGGAAAAAATATGCCAGAAAAACTCAGCATTCCTGTAAGAACAATTTTGCCGCTACCGTGTGCAGTGTGTAATTATAATAATGGTTGCCAAATAGAATGAAAACATTGTCTTCTATGTCTACTTTGGGTGTGCCAAGCTACCTGTTGTGAAATCTTACTGTTTTTTAGATATTTTTTAGACAAATCTTCATTGGTGCAAGTTTTGGGTCCCCACCCTGTATAACTATTTAATGTGAGAACTTCAGACTGTTTCTGGCTGAAGTCTTGTTTCTTGTTCAGTTTCCTGGATATAATCCAATAAATTTGATAACTAAAGATAAAATGTATTCATATATGTATGATATATCAGAAATATGTTGTTTTTTTCCTGAAGAGCTCTTGTCTTTTAATTTGACATGCACCCGAGTAACACCTACTTCCCTCAAAAGAGAAGCAGTGCTATCCTGCTTAGTAAAATTGCGCAACTCTTACTCTGGCACATTTCTTACCTGTTATTAGATTTCTCCTTATTTCTTTAAAGCACAAGGTTTTGCTAATTTCACCTTATAAAATTTTGTGTAACTATTTAATGTGAGAACTTCAGACTGTTTCTGGCTGAAGTCTTGTTACTTGTTCAGTTTCCTGGATATAATCCAATAAATTTGATAACTAAAGATAAAATGTATTCATATATGTATGATATATCAGAAATATGTTGTTTTTTTCCTGAAGAGCTCTTGTCTTTTAATTTGACATGCACCCGAGTAACACCTACTTCCCTCAAAAGAGAAGCAGTGCTATCCTGCTTAGTAAAATTGCGCAACTCTTACTCTGGCACATTTCTTACCTGTTATTAGATTGCTCCTTATTTCTTTAAAGCACAAGGTTTTGCTAATTTCACCTTATAAAATTTTGTATAACTATTTAATGTGAGAACTTCAGACTGTTTCTGGCTGAAGTCTTGTTTCTTGTTCAGTTTCCTGGATATAATCCAATAAATTTGATAACTAAAGATAAAATGTATTCATATATGTATGATATATCAGAAATATGTTGTTTTTTTCCTGAAGAGCTCTTGTCTTTTAATTTGACATGCACCCGAGTAACACCTACTTCCCTCAAAAGAGAAGCAGTGCTATCCTGCTTAGTAAAATTGCGCAACTCTTACTCTGGCACATTTCTTACCTGTTATTAGATTGCTCCTTATTTCTTTAAAGCACAAGGTTTTGCTAATTTCACCTTATAAAATTTTGTATAACTATTTAATGTGAGAACTTCAGACTGTTTCTGGCTGAAGTCTTGTTTCTTGTTCAGTTTCCTGGATATAATCCAATAAATTTGATAACTAAAGATAAAATGTATTCATATATGTATGATATATCAGAAATATGTTGTTTTTTTCCTGAAGAGCTCTTGTCTTTTAATTTGACATGCACCCGAGTAACACCTACTTCCCTCAAAAGAGAAGCAGTGCTATCCTGCTTAGTAAAATTGCGCAACTCTTACTCTGGCACATTTCTTACCTGTTATTAGATTGCTCCTTATTTCTTTAAAGCACAAGGTTTTGCTAATTTCACCTTATAAAATTTTGTATAACTATTTAATGTGAGAACTTCAGACTGTTTCTGGCTGAAGTCTTGTTTCTTGTTCAGTTTCCTGGATATAATCCAATAAATTTGATAACTAAAGATAAAATGTATTCATATATGTATGATATATCAGAAATATGTTGTTTTTTTTCCTGAAGAGCTCTTGTCTCACTATTGATGTAGTCTAAAATCTCCGGATTCCAATTGTACCCATGCCCTTGGTATAGAAACTATTTATATTCTGTCAGCTTGTTTCTGCTCTTTTAGTAAGATCAGAATATTTAGCCCCAATCAGCATATAAATTGAAAGCTTGCAGTAGAGACTATTTGGGTAGACTACCTTCAATCTTGATGCTGTGGAATATATTATGGTAACAGTCAAGAGCGTCTGGTTGATATCTCAGGGTTCCTGTCTTCCAAGTATCTAAATATGTCAAAATATCTGTAAGTGGAGACTTGTGCAAGTAGCTGTCCTCGCTGAGTTAAATGAACTGTAAATGCAGTCACTTTGGATGTGGCCACCCCCGGCATCAGTTTAAGTGGTGCCTTATTGACTTGTCAGGCAAAATGGAAGATCCAAGTGACAGTGACTCCAGACTGCTGCCTTTCTCTAAATTTGAGTCTAAAATGCCTACCTCAGAATTGCCTTTGCTTCTGGATTGCTTCAGTCTAGCAGCACAGGCACAAGTGACAGAGACACGCCTCTTAAGGAGGACCTTTTTGATCTGACTGGGGCATCAATTGGCTTTGAGGGGCTGCCTCCATGAATACCAATTTATAAGGCACTAGCCAGCCTGCACCAGGCTGCCTGTCTTGGAATAACTGATAATGCTGTTAAGAATTTTGCTAGTTCAGCATTTTGTTGCAAAATTTGTGAGGGGTGACCCATTGAATGTGTCTGGCTGGAATGGGAGCCAACAGGACTGCACAAGTCTTTCTGTCCAGCCCTCTTCCTTCCAATGCCCCAAACTTCCAGGGTTCTACGAGGTCTGACTTGCTGAATTGGCATTATTCTGAATGATACATCAACCGTATTCTGCTCTGCACTGCTGTCTTCCAGTCATCGTATAATGTCCTGCTTCGATTTTATACATGGGACCTTTGTGTCTAAATCAGTGGTGTGCTCCAGGCCATAGCAACCTCTACTTTCTTGCTTCCTTAAAGTTGTGGAATGTGGAGGCATGTGGTGGGATTCTTTCCAACTCTGTTGTGCTGCAAATCTTCTGTAGGGCTGAATAGGTGCTATTTCATATATTGCTAATTAAACTCTGAACAGCTCCTAAGTTTTGGCATTGCAAATTTTATTTGTATCTGTTCTATTGCTTAGAGCCATAGAGGAAATAATTCTTAAATGTACTGAGATGGAAGTGTGCATTGTATGCACAGTATCTGCAATTGAAGTTCTCTAGTATATATATATTACAAGCTGTTTTACAAAACTTTGTCCAATCCATATGATGATGCAGCAAATTGCATATTTTTCTCTTTTTGCTGTGACTAAAAGACTTGGAAGAACTAAAAAGTCATATCAGTCTTTTGGTTGAGGAACTGCCAGGTCAGAGCCCTGAAGTTCCTAACAGGCTCGGGTTGGGACTGATTTGTTTATCAGTGTGGCCATGAAGTTGCAGTGGTTGGAATTTGATCTGCTTCAATTGACCCAATTTTCTTGCTGAGTTTTCTGCGAGGTTTCTCTTGCCAGAATTTCTTGGCTCCTTTGCTCTGATTGCTACAATTTTAAGAGGGCTGCAAACTGAGAAATGGCCAAATGAGGTTAATCAGGCATGATTGTTGTGGTCCATTTTTGGGATGAAGCATTTTTAAGGCAAAAACAGGTTGTCACTTTATTGGTGTTTTTTTCCCCAGGTTTTCCAGGTAATCAAACCATGTCTTGATAGGCACTTTTCTAACAACTTCTCCGCCAGTCACTGTGATAAAAGAAGAAACTTACTGCTTCCTAGGACAAGAACCAGACATTAGTCCATCTGGCTGACCTTGGCGCTCTGGCCCAAGCTCACTAAGCCTTACAGTCAGTAATTTTGCTTTTGGCAGATTGTAAAGCTATGTTAGGAATTAAATGATCAGTCCATTAGGCCTAAGTCATTTCAACAATGCACACAGCTCCATTCCTGGATTATCGTCTTTCTCTTGTCAGCACATTTTATGCTTTTCCTCATTTGCTGACCTACAGAATAGGTAATTAACAGGAGTCACTGACAGGGGATATTTATTGCTCATTGCCTTCTTGGCCACAGGGGAGTAGCTTGCTTAATTAGTTTCTCGGTGGAACATCTTCTGCTCCCCATCTCTCTGAAGCATCATGTCCCATCTAAACTGCTAATGCCATTCCTTATCTGTCCCATTCAACGGCATTCATGCTAATCCAATTTTCCAAAGTGAACTCATCAGATAATACTTTGCTGACCAGCAATGTGTTGTCTCGCTATTTTACTTGACTTGAGTCAAGTCAAATAAAATAGCGAGACAACACATTGCTGGTCACTTGACATAAAAATTCTATTTCTATGCAATGATCCAGAAACATTATTCACTTACCACTGCTTACCTTGTAATGTTTGGAATTCATGATTTTCATTCTTTTGACTGAGACAAAGGGGTTTAATTGATTTCGTATTTAATTTTGTAAGTCGCTCAACTACATGTGTATTATCACTTAATTTGTTGAATGAATGAAAGTTCCTGACCCTTGGTGTAGTCAGTACATGGGGTACTGGTGTAGTTGATATTCTAGGATGTTAGCCATTGAAAATGATAACGCAAGCAGAGCTCTATTTTTGCCAAGGAAGCCTTGAAAGGTCTTGACTGACATAAATATTTTCTGCCAGCTTGCTTCTGTTGATTCTGCTGGTTCTGCTGTTTTGGTAAGATCAGAATATATTGGCCTCAATAAGCATATAAATTGTCAGATTGTTATAGAGGGTATTTGGATCTTGATGCTGTGGAATATTTTAATATAATAGTGCCTGCTTGACATTCAAATGGTCTGGCCTTGCAAGTTTCAAGGGTTTATGTATGTCTAAATATCTGTAAGTGGAGACTTGTGCAAGGAGCTGTCCTCGCTGAGTTAAATGAACTGTAAATGCAGTCACTTTGGATGTGGCCTCCCCCGGCATCAGTTTAAGTGGTGCCTTATTGACTTGTCAGGCAAAATGGAAGATCCAAGTGACAGTGACTCCAGACTGCTGCCTTTCTCTAAATTTGAGTCTGCAATGCCTACCTCAGGATTGCCTTCACTTCTGGATTGCTTCAGTCTAGCAGCACAGGCACAAGTGGCAGAGACACGCCTCTTAAGGAGGACCTTTTTGATCTGACTGGGGCATCAATTGGCTTTGAGGGGCTGCCTCCATGAATACCAATTTGTAAAGGCTCTACAGCTGCCTGCCTTGGAATAACTAATAATGCTGTTAAGCATTTTGCTGGTTCAGCATTTTTGTCACAAAATTTGTGAGAGCATTGTGTTGTGATGGGCGACCCATTGGATGTTTCCATTGGGAATGAGACACAGCAGGACTGAGCAGGTCCTACTGTACAGCCCTTCTCCCTCCCATACCATACTTCCAGGATTCTGCCAAGTCTGGCTGACTCGGCATTATTCCCCGTGATACATCAAACCAGATTCAATCCGGCACTTCTGCCCTCCAGTCATCATATAAATGTCCTTCTTCAATTCTCTACATTAGACTTTTGTGTTTCTAAATCTGTGGTGTGCTCCAGGCCATCCCAACCTCTATCTTTCTTGCTTCCTTAAAACCATGGAGGCATGCTATGGGATTCTTTCCAACTCAGTTGCACAGCAAAGCTTACATAGGCTTGACCTGCTTCTCTTTAATATATCGTCTATTAAATTCGGAATGGCTCCCCAGTTTCAATGTTTCAAAACTTTGTTCTTATCTATTCTCTTGCTGCTTCAGGAGGTCTTGGCCCTGCAATCCTTATATGTGCAAAGTCAGATTGAATTTTATAGCATCTGAGAAAGATCTGCAATCATGTAGTGCTCTGGAGTTAATTCGTCACAAAGGTCATTATTTATTTTCTCCAAAATTCAAAATCAAATAATGAAGTGATTTCAAGACAACTGACCTGATCCTATAAGCTCTTCAAAGGAATTAAAATTCAAGATATTTGAATATTGCAAAATTCCTTCAGCTCAGATTGTTATGTCAATGTGTCAAAATACTGTTTTTTCGGGCAATGTGGTGACCAAAATCACCCAGAGAACTTGGAAAAGGATTGCTTCATCTATTTCTTATCAGCTCTATCCAGTCTGTTGGTTGAAGAGCTGCCTAGTCAAAGCACCGTCATTCCTAGCTAACCGGTTCAAATTTAAGCTGACTTGTTCATCAGTGTGGCCATGAAGTTGCAGCGGTCGGAATTTGATCTGCTTCAATTGACCCAATTTTCTTGCTGAGTTTTCTGCTGGGTTTCTCCTGCCAGAATTTCTTGGCTCCTTTGCTCTGATTGCTACAATTTGACGAAGGCTGCAAACTGAGAAATGGCCAAATGAGGTTAATCTGGTATGATGATTGATATGGTACATTTGGGGTTAAAGGCACTCTAAGGCAGTGGGGGCCTATTTACTTTATTGACATTTTCATTCACTCAGGTAAACACACCAGAAAACCAGTTTTTGGCGTTACAGGCTCTGGTGGATGTGTGTAGTTTGGTGCAAAGTGTTAGTTTAAGGAAAAGAAGTCTTATTCAGTCAGGCAACAGGGTCTTCCATCAATGAGGATGAGGCCTGTCAGTCTTGAGACAGAAGCAATCTTCTTCAAAGCACACCAAACCTAACTCTGCCAACCAAACCCAGCCATCAGCTGCGACCTCCTGCTAAGGGCAAGTCCCCTGGATCTATAGCATGCAAGGTTCTTAAGTGGATATGATGCTCCTGTCTTTTGGACATGATATACTTACCATAGATCGTTGGTTGAATCAAGCATCGAATGCACATCAAGAGGCAGCTTGGTTTCTTTTGGTTAACATCCACCCCATGTGTGCTTGGATGCACCCACTCTATATATGGTTGGATGGATGTAAGATAGTTTCTACTGTTAAAGTGAGTAGTTTTAGAACATTAAACATATTGAAGCTACATTGGTTTAAGAAACATTTCAGTTTGTTTATTGAATCATTCAACTAATTGTTCTGTAGAGCAAATATTTGGCTCAATCCAACATTCTAGATGACTGATTCAACATCTGAATTAGCTCTTTCAATTCCCCGCCTTCTTGTGAAGATTGATGAAATTGGTCTATTTTTCCTGTGTTTGCACATGAATGCACCGTATTTCAAAATCTGAAATATCGGTTCCTTCCGAAGTATTCTTCCCCATGCCTTATACATTTTCCATTAAATGCGCCGTTCCTTTCTTGAGACAGTATGTTTTCCATGTATGTTGCAGTTAAAAGTTGTCTCATATCGCTCTATTGGGAGGATTCACGTCAAGAGGATGCCCATAACTGGAACAGTTGGCACTACTGTTTTGACCTTTCTGACCGTTGGCTCTTCTAGAAGCATTCTGAAGCAAAGACGTTGGCTGGAATTATAGCGGACTTGCATAATGTGGCTTTTACATGTCCTTATCATTAGATTCACATTCTCTTGGTAATCCCTGTTGGTCTCTCCTTTTCCATTTCAAGTTTTCAAACATGTCTTATATGAGTCTCATCCCTTTCTTAATGTGCTGCTGCAAAATGTTGGTTCAAAAAGTCAATTTAGCAGTGAAAAAAGAGAGGCAATGATAAGGCAACCATGTTATTGCCTGGAGCAAATGTGATTCTGTTGATGCTGCAATCTCCCACTATCCCAACATATCTTCTTCGTTCAAATTCTGAGAAATTAAAGAAATTATGGAAATACTGCAAGTGTGCCGGATGAAGCATGTAATGCGAACCGACAGGGGATTGCGAAGGAGGTCATTACATGCGGATGGAATGAAATAGGGAAACTCTAGATGGGAGGTCATTAGCCGCTCGGCTTCAAATTGGTTGGTTAGGTAGCTGTCGGTGGGTTAGGTGGTCACCCGGGTTGCCATTGATCAACCTACTGTGCGCAACCCTATCTCTGTCAGGCCTCCCAACCATTTGCGCCATTATATTGGCTTACTGAGCCGAAATGAGGCACTGAGCGCTGCTGAGAAGAGGAAAGAGCTCAATATATAATGAAAATGCTTTTGCATCCCCCAAATTGCAGGAGATTAGTTTGGTAATGGTCAGAATTGGTTTAAAACCTCTGCAACCCATAGAAGTAATGAGCATGAAATGCCATGATTGCTTGTTTTTAAACAATTTAATTGTATTATTTGTGAATTAGAACCAACGGAAAAAGTGTAATAGTTCATTTAAGCATATTGCCAGTGTGATTTGCAAATAGAGAAGAGGTAGAATTGGGGAAAAAATACTTTTAAAAATCACTTGACATTCAAGGTAATCATTCAGACCATGATGGACACAAGTTACTTCACCATATAGATATCCAGACCTGTTTCGCGACAGGGTGCTCCGAAACCGAACGGAGGAATCTACCACAACAGAACAGAACAGATGGCTAAGCATGTGATAAACCACTAAGCACATTAGAGCAACATATCTATTGTTAACAAGAGTGTAGCAATCTGAGCATTATGTCCCGATAAAGAAGCTTCTTGTCAAGGGAGACCTCGATCAACTCATTGACCTAAGTGACAAGGTCCGGACCCAGGCTGTTAGCATGTCTTTATCTCGGTGCAAGACATCCCCCTCTGGCCCAAGCTGTGACCTTGCATGTCTCTGTGATTAAATCAACACATCTCCCTGCTCCCTTCTTGAATTATCTATGCACCAAGTGTGCTGTAGCCTTCCTGAAACCTTCCCAGAACCTTCCAAGAACTGTTCTGTTATATCACTATCATGATGATTTACACCGTGGTTACCCGGGCATACGGTAAGTCATTGCGAAGAACTGCAAAGAAGAAGGCACCTTTCTTTATCTTAGAGCTACAGTTCCTGACTGATTTCCTGGGTTTCTTTTCCCATCTGGAGTTGAGGCATCCCATTGATGTATGGAATTACACTGTATTTGTTTTGTCCTCCTCTTGTTTGTTATGTCTAAGTATAGTCCTGCTGTGTATTTTGGGTATGGGTTGGCCACCAGAGCCCTTGAGGCCTTGAGCAATGCCATCAATAGGAGCCAGAGGAGCTCCTTGTCTCTAGTCACTATATTAGTTCTGACTATATTGTTTTAGAGAATGGATTTGTTGTCCTTTGGGCTCCTGTTGTTTGGAAGGTGAAATCTGAATGACTGTGGTTTAGATGAAATATATATGCCATTGCCCTTATGACCAACCCTCTGTGCTGCTCTGGGCTACTCTCTCAGGGAAACTACCTCTAGGATACCTCTCTGAAACCCTCTCCAGGAGACCCTTTCCAAGAGACCCTCTCAGGCAACCATGTGCTGAGTGAATTAGGTTGTGAGGGTTCTGTCCCCATGAATATGGACCGTTGCCCCGAGCTGTCATATTTCGTCAGGTTGTCAGATACTTTCCGCTGACATGCCATTCAGAGTGTAAGAGCACCGGAGGTCATGTCTAAATCAGAGTGGTACTGTGTGATTTAGACTTGGATCCACTTTCCCTTTGCCTTTGGAAAACAAACCCAGCAGGAGACTCTTAGTCCCTTCATGAAAGGAGCACAGGTTGGAGCATTGCTGATGTAGTGCGAACTGTTTATCGGCGGACCTTTTACTTGCGAAATCCCAGGATGTCATTTGTTGAGACTTTAAAATGTGGTCTCTTGTGTTGGATAGAGAAAAAGTCCCACATGGTAAATATGTAGTATAGCAAAAGAATCGACTCCACTGAAGTCTCATCATCTTTGTACGTGGCAAAAACGGTGACAAATCCTTGACGGATAAATCTGATTTAATCACTCTTGGTGTTTACCAAATGTATGCCCTTCTCAATGCCGGATGTCACTTCACAGCAATATTTTGTCTTGTTTTGCCATGCTCAGATGTGATATTCATGTTTTTCAAGTGCTTTGACACCTTTTCATACAAACCGACCAAAGACACGAGAAATGGAAGTTCACCCTTCACTTGTCAATCGGTGTGCAATTGGGTGTGGGTCTTACACTGGCTCTACACGATGCTACACTCTTGTAAAGATGTCGATAGTTGTCAATCTAATGCCTGGAGCAGCTGAAGGCTGTGTAGAAGACTGTAGAAGACCAGAAACAGTCTTGTCCTGGAGGCAGGTGGTGGAGATGTCCCCCAGGAGTCCGGGAAACCAGTCTTGTGATGCTGTGGACACCACTGGACATCCCAATGCTTCCTTGCCTTGTTATTTGATGCTGGCTGACTGTGTCTGTAGCAGTTGTAGTCTGTTGTAGCTTTCTGGTAGTGGCTGTAGGTTGCAGAAATGTCAGCTGCTGTTTGACCTAAAACATTGCATTCCGCCAGACACAGTGTTAGATCCATGCTTTCATTCTGACTCTTGTTGAGTTAGCTCTATGATGATTACAATATTTATTAAATGTCTCTAAATATATATGTTACTGGAATGTTGTTTGTCCACTGCATGGTGTAAGAGACACACATGGCTCTAAAGTTTACTTAGTGTTTCCAAGATAGTTTAATTGCATGTGATGTTTGCTAGAAATAGCAATGATATTATGTGCTTAGGATGTATTTGGTACTAAAGGAGGTTTTATTGACAATGTCAATTGTTTGAGTAAGTTTATTACCAACATTTGCATGTTCAGTAAGCAGTGAGTGTTGGCTGCTGATAGTGTCAGTTGGCTTCAGACTGCTTTCAGTTGCTGATTATGTGTGTTGCTGTAGAGACTGCAGAGACTAGTTCTGTCTGTCTGTTTCAGTTATAGGCGTTACAATTGTTCAGAACACTCCTGAACCAGCTCACTGATGCTCATGACCACAACAGACACACCAAGGTTGGCAAGTCCCTGAATTGACCATCCTACTGTAATATTGTGCTAATTAGGAGTAGGGTTTTTGTTCCAAGGGCCTTTCAGGGTCTTGCCCACCTTCCTTGTACTGTTTATAGGTTTAACATGTTTAAGTTGCTTCCTGGCATTGTGGCCCAGTAGCACAACATTACAGTAAGGGGGTCAATTTAGGGACTCAGCAACCTTGGTGTGTCTGAAGTGGTCATGAGCATCTGTGGCGGCAAGCTTGATCAGGAGAGTTGTGTAACTATTGTAATGCCTGTGACTGAAACAGACGGACAGAACTAGTCTTAAGTTGCAGTCTCTTGCTTCATTGCAAAGATATCTATTGGATGCTAAATATGCTGGTGACAATGTCTGGCTGCCTTATGAGAGGGAGTCTGTTGTTTGCCTGGAGTGTCTGGTGCTCCTGGGAGTGTCTGTGTCTGTGTTTCACCTCAGAGTCATTTTCTGTCTGGTCCATGGTGTCTGTGGCACTGTTTATGTTTGCCCACTCTTTGTTGGACACCTCAATGTCTCATTGTGATGCTGACATCCATCACGGACAGGAATAAATGCGAAACACTTGCAAGGAAACATTTATGGGAATTGCTCACGTAAATGGCGGTGCTTTAAACAAACTGCACAGCGCTACCGGACCAATATCTGGCTGCTCTATGGCTGGAAGATAATATGCAGAGCGGAGTTTCGCAATAGCGCGGCTTCTGTGAGCAAGCCTGGTAATGGGAAAACCTGGTTCACAGACTCTGATCAGAGTTACGATTGAGCCCAAGCGATAAATCTCCTTCAATATTGAGAAGTACAGAGGAGATGCTTAGTTGCTTAAACCTCCTGCAGTCGGGTATTTCCAGATGGGAGCCTGCCAGCCCCAGTGCTAGCTCAGTGCCGGAGTCTGTTTTGTGTGTCTTGGGTGGCTTAAAGTAAAAAATGCTGAATGAGCAGCAATTTGGGGCCAGGATTGATCAGAGACATGTTAATGCAGAATGGCATGTCCATAATCTTCTCTGGATTTACCCCAAGGTCTCTCCCTTGATGATGTTCTTTGCCTGGAATCTCCCCTGACAGGGTTTCAGCCTTTGGCCCAATATAGCCCTTGATTGTGTTTCCACCTCCAATGATTGGTGTGTCGATAGAAAGAAATTGTGAGGTCATCACTATGTGGGTAGTTCTATTCTTATCATAAGGACATGGAGAAAAAACAGTCGCTGACAGTCACTCGTAATATTATGGATTATTGACAACCCACGCAATGATCAACAAAGAAGCTCAGAAAAGTAAATTATTTACATTTGTGCTGGGCTATAACCTCTTGTACCTAGATAGTAGATATGATTTCTGGTCTGGGTCATCTATGTTATTTGTTGCGTCTTGTGTCGCGAATGAACCAGGCCTCGTGTGAAGAAACAGAGATTTTGGACAGGAATTTTTTTCGCAAGATTTTTATCGGATGGCTTCATAGAAAAAATTGGTTTTGTGGACTATGTACTGAAGTAGGCCTTCATAGCCACTGGTTGTAGGTATTCCTTTATTGTAACTAAGCCTACTTTATGCCGGACAACGATGCATCACAGAACCCATGCCGCCTCATTGAGTAGATGGGATAAGTGGAAAAAGTGATCTCTCTTCAACGTGGATTGCCGCAAGAGGAAGACTAGCTTTTTACTGACCTTTTGGAGAGTCCTTTGGTTCTTTGGCCTTTGCTGATCTCAAAACAAAGCTTTTTTTGTCTGGAATTGCTGTATTGTCATTGCACTCTGCAAACTTTGTTTGACTTTGTCAGGTTTTCTATCTCATTTTATGCAGCACTGTGATTGGAATTCAAAATCAATCTCTAGGCAGGAAAAAGGTTTAAAACTTCAGTCAATCGAGGTATATATTTTTCACTATTTGGTATGTAGACAAATTTGTAAACCGGTAAAAACAAACATAATTTATACACCTATTTTGCATTCGTGTAAGTGTAAAATATTACCACTCACGAATTTGTGTAGGTGCAAAAACGAACATTGCAACCTTAAACTTGGCTAAAACTAACTCTAACCCTAATTTTAGCCCTAAACCCTAATTATCTAGCACTTCCACGAATGCTAGAAATTGCAGTTACACAAATGAAAAATGCAGCACATACACGAATGTTAGTTTTTACATATACACGAGTTATATGCTCGTTTTTGCATGTCCACAAATTCGTTCATGCTCGTTTTTACACCTCCACAAATTCGTGTACATGCCAAATAATGAAAAATATATACATGGTCAATCGCAGATGAGAAGAGTATAAAATATACATGTCACTTCTCAAGACTCCTTTTGCTTATTTTTTGCATTGGTCATCAACATTGCTATGAAATTGTTTTCTTGAGACAGAAGACTATTAGATCACTCTGTAAACAGATTGCGGAATTTTATACTGATTTACGCAATATGCACCAAGAACCAAACCCGGAATTGTAGCATTCAAGGAGGGCTCGCTTTACCGCTACACTTGATAGCTGTTCTGTGAAGATTGAAATTTAAACATTTAGAATTATTGGTTAATATTTTAAGCTTCATTCGAAGGACTGAAAGGAAATGTTAACAATTTCTTAAGCACTCATTCTCTATGCAACTCCTTTGAGAGAAAAGGAGACCATTTGACATTGCCTCAGGATCATTATGACTGCATAACCTAATCTGATAAATTCCCCTGACATAAAGACTAGATTCTGGCAGGATTGTGTGCTGAGGTTTAGACACGCGATTCACTGAATAAACCAGCAAGGGATAACCTGATATCTGGTTTGTTCTGTCTGATGAATGGTTGTCATGATCTTCATGTCAAGGTTGTCAGTTATAATGGCATTATAAACATGAGACAAGATGTCTGGGGTAATAAGAATGCTTATCAAAGTACATCTGAGCATGATGTCCTTGTCGTGTGTGTTATACTGTTCGGGATGGTTACAAAGATAGAATTGATTGCATGCCGCGACTGTAAAGGACTGCGAAGGACTGTAAAAAGGAACCGAAATGGCGATTTGTCCTTACAAGGACGCGGTTATCTATAACATGAGGGATGTTTGGCGAAGAGATGGAGCCGGCCCCACAAACCATAGCAAGGACTGTGTCTGCTGATGACCTGCGTGAGATGTCTTCTCTTTTATCAGCAACAGTTGACAAGCATCTTCTCTCAGGCACGAAACTCATTTGGTAATATGGAGGCAGCAGATAGGGCGACCCCACCATCCTGGCCCACCGAGCCCGCCGTGGTCCACAGGCAAACACACCCAAGAAATGTGCTCAATGTGGCAGCCAGCCGCTGCTTCCTACGAGCCCATTGCATGGCTTATCAGAAATGTTGGGATAAAAATGGATAAAAAGTGAAACTTCTGAAGTGGGGTCTTTGTGAGAAGTGGGAATCTATTTGAGAATCGAGAAAAAGGGGATTCGGTAATTCTTCTTCTTTTGAGGCACCCAAGAGCAATCAATTCCAATAAATCAATGTCCCCCCAAGATGGGAGCCAAGATAATTACTATGGACCTGCATCTGTGCATTGAATACGACAAAATGCCTTCATCTGTCTTGGGCCAATCATTTCTCAACTTGTGTCTTGGCACCTTTGGCACCAGTGGACTGCTTGTGGTGTGTCTGAGGGGCTTTAAATCAAAGTCTTGTGCTACGAAGGCTGTGAATTCACTATATTGTGGTATATAGTTCTTTGAGTGGTCTGAGAAAAGTACAAGAGGCTGCCCATGTAACAAATCGTGATGTAGAGGAAAGGTCGACTCCCAGGGCAGCTGTGATTCAATAATCCTATGACAAGTCTTGCAAGGGTAGCATCTGGACAAGATCCCATTTCACCTTCACCCTGCCTTAGCCTGCCACAGCCTGCTTCTGCTACCTCCCTATTGTCCCCCAATAACTCTGGCTACCCTGGCCCCTGCCAAAGGCCTGCCACTCTGCCTGCCATTCTCTCTACTGAATACTGTTCTATATGATTAAGGGGTCTGCTGGGTCCAGTCACACTTATATTATGTCTCTAATATAACCTCACTGCACTCTTGAAAGCTCACATTTACACAGGATAAGGGTATTATGAATGAAATATAGCTGATTGGATGTGATTTGTCCAGTTCATAAATCTATACAATAGTAAGATAACTGTCCTGGAAAATAGCATTAGATTCCATGGGATGATTACTGGATTTGAATGATAAGTCGATGTGGTGAACAATTTCTAGTTTTCTCGGCTTTCTGAATCGTTGTGAAAATTGTGAGTTTCAACTTGCATGCAGGAGAAATTCTTTTAAACTCTTCAACTTATTGTCAGACCTTGATTGCCTCTCTGCAATAAACTACCTCGCCAGGAGCAAAGGTTATGGTAGCTTCAGTTTGAGTTCTCATTTCGTGCTGTCACGAACTCCTTCAGTATACCTTGTGCTTGTTCAAGTTGTTGTGTGTATGGATAATTAATTGAACTCAAAAGAAGATCCCCTGACCCTCTTCTTGAGCATGGAACTTCCTCGTTCTCTTGCTGGTTTCTTTTGAAGGTTCCTCTCACATGCTACGCCCCAATCGAGATCTTCCAGAGTTGTATTTTTCATGGGAATTGTGCACAGGAGACCGATTGAAAGCACTTGTTGTTCTTCATTGCCCAACTTGCCCATAGCTGGGATCCGTGCTCTATCTAACCCTGGTAAAGTGATTTAGTATTCGCTCTGTATATGTATTGCACTTTGTGGTTTTGTACATGGAGTTGTGGAATTGTATAAACCCAGTCTGGTGAAAATGAGAACTGCATGCTGCTACCACCTTGCACAAAAGTTGATTTTGTATGCTGCAGCATTGCTGTCCCAAAAATAGTTCCAATTTCATTGCACATTCACAAAATTCCATTCAACGTTGATGTATACCGGAAGCAGACTCGGCAATCATGTTCTCTATGGAAGTAGACAAGGTCATCATCACACTCAGAAACAGCCTTGGCTTCTTCAAGCCAAAATTGTTTGAGTTCCTCAGACTGAAATGATGTGGACCGCTCACAGGAGCTCGCGGAATAGCACACTGGTCACGTGGTGGCAACACATGACAGCGTATGTTCCGATCTGCCAAGGCTGAAAAAAGAAGTGGCAATGTAACAGCGGTCCACTTGTAGACAGGTATAAACCATTTGATGGATTGGAAGGTCAGAAATTAATTGGATTTTGACATTGATAGGTCACTGACCTGTGTGATATAAGCTGATCTAAGTCTGGTCTTTTTCATTTGACAGTTTTCTCATATCTCTGAAGTCCGTTATCCTCAAACCATATAGCTGCATCACATCTGTAATCTCTAATGTCAGACATGTCAGTTCTACAACGAAACTGAGCCTCAAATTCATTGAAACACTCCAGCATATATATATATATTGTTTGTTGAAATATTGTGCTAAATATATGTAAAATTTCCTTTACTGTGATAATAGCAGAGCAGACCGAACGAAGCGTGTTCATCGCATTGGAGATACATCATTACATCTTTAAAGCTCCATATCATATATGGAACCTTTGAAAGTTTTTGGGCTCTTAACATAATTAACAAATAACGGTTTCTTTAACCCCCTTGAATTTTCCTCAAAATGAATGTTATTTATGAACGTGATTTTGTGTCCCTGTAGATGTTTGGAGTCATGGTAGGTTGCTTGAAGTTAAACCAAAGGCACAATTTACAAGCAGCCAGGACAGGCAGGGCACACAATGCCACACATCCATTGACCTATATGTGTCCTTTGTTGCACTTTTTGAACTGGTCCACTCCAGGTTAAGCCTTACAATGTAGCTGGCTCCTGGCTGCCACAGAGTTACATGCTTGGGAGGAGCAAGGAGGCTGTTTTCAAGTGATAGGTTGTTGCTCCTATCCGTATCCACTGTGGAACTGCGGTGGAATTTGTAGTTGATACTAAAATGTGTCGCAGCTGTCGCTTCAGAACAAAATTTCGTCTTTATAAATTGTATACTACATAGTACATACACAAGATTTTGCATGTTTTGCAGTTGCGTCGTCGCTGTAAATTCCCTATTTTAAATCCAATTGATAGTAGCTGAATGTAGATTATCATAATGGTGCAATTTAGTACATTCTGATATAGCCCTGGAAATACAAGCACTACAAAAATGCTTCAAACTGCTCCTTATGAGGTCGTATCCCTATACTTGCCAAGTTGCCATGTTATACCTGATGATTCACATTCTGTCAGTGATGTCATAAACTTATTTTCCCATGATGTGAAATTGTTACCCATGCTCTTTTCATAAACTTTCTGGGATGCTTACTAAGTCTTAGTAATACTTACATTGCTTAGCATTAAATCCATAGAGGTAATGCTGAAGCCTTTACACTCAAGTTGACTACAGTTTATTTTACCTCTGAGGAAGGGTGAACTGACAGCCACTGGGAACAACATAGTGGGTGGCACCCAGCACACTGAGCACAGGCACCTAACAACTGTGGCTGCAGTTTCCTTAGGCCTGTCACGTTGCAGATCTCAGAATATCCCAAGTCCTCTCTACTTCTTTGTGGCCTGATCCACTGGGCTGTGTGCTCTGATAGCTTCTTGCAAGTTCGGTCTGGTCAGGATCCCTGGATAGCAAGCTGGCAGATCTATACCAACTTGAAGGTTCTTGTGGCAACACAACCAACCAGCTTGAAGATTCAGGCAAGCCAAGCAAACAAACAGAATTCCAGCAAGAGGAGGTAGAAAAGAAGATCTATGCCCTTGCCAGTGTACTGGTTTAGTAAAGACTGAGACCCTTTCTGCAGTACAGACATAGCCAGGATGAAAACAAGCCTTTTTGCTGAGCCAAAATTACCAACCATTGGCAACCAACCATAGGAACAAATATTATTATTGAAAATGAGCTGCTTGCTTGCTTTTGTTGTGCTGGTGTACCCCGGATCGGGGCAGCTCAACCTCCATCTTTTTGGTGACTGCCGCATGATGAGATGAGAAGATGGAGTCTGGCGCATACCCTATTATTTCAGGAATGCCCAGGGTCTTTCAGTTGTCCGCGCACAGAGCACTGGACACAACCCACCTCCATTTAATGTCCCATGGGCTCGGACTAAATTGAGTTTCGGGGTGAGATTCGAACCCACGCCCTCAGAGCCAGTGGTTGTGCAAATAAGCACTCTTAACCATTAGGCCACGGAGGAACTCTGGCAAATAGGTTTAGGTCTAGAAGTCTCTGAAAAATATAGAAAAACAAGCACTATAACTACAAGGCTCAATGCAGAGAAAAAATCTGGTACTAAGCAATCAGCAATCACAGCTGCATAGATGTATATCAGATTCGATATTCAGGAAATAACCTGAGCTGAAAAGGGAGACAGATCGGTGATATGAAGTAAACAGGAAAGTAATAAAAATCCCTATTGTGCTATAGATTCCCAATTGCCAACCCAGAAAATCGTGACCTTTTCAAAACAGAAGTCTTTCGCATTCCATATCCGGTATGTTTTGTTTGGCTCTTCCGGTGATGCCAATAAATACTTTCTATTTTCAACAGAAAGGTCAGGAGGCTCTGGTGACGGCTTCTTGTTATTCTATACCATAGTAATAGTGGGCCCTGAATCGTCTAATCATGAAAGTTTATTCATACAGTGATACTTTTTTCCTCCCTCTCCTACATGGTGGCTATTCTGAGTCAAGTTTACCTACTGTACTATTACAGTCTTTCACTTTGATAAAGATAAAATGAGGACTAGTTCACTGTGAAAAATGCACTTTGTGACTCATGATAGCTGATGAAGAGTCATCTTCTCTACTTTCAACATGGAGGCAGTTTGATTAGTCATGATCAAGAGAATGCCATTTGACTTTTCATAACTGATTTTGGACTGAAAATCAGATGCATAATCATTTCGTTTGGCTGTCATCAACAAGAGGGATAAGTCGCCTTAAATCAAATTAACATTGAAAGTATTGGGTATGATCATGACAAATCATCAGTATGATGACACACGAAGTGCCATTTTCACAGTGCAACAGTACACTCTTTTTCGGTATCAAAGTGACAGGGTAATGCAGTAATAAAATGCCAGTCATAATAGTTGTAAAATGTTTCGTGACAGTAAGGTCTTTTAATTTTCTTTTTAAATATTCATTTTATATCATATGCACCAGATTGCACCTCACATGGCACCCAGGTGACCATATAAATTATATAGTTGATGAAAAAATAAGGATAACGGGTAACATTATTTATTATGCAATAAATATCCATATTTCAAGGAAGTTCCACTTGAAGTACAATATGTATGCCTCTGTTCTTGATAGTCTCTTAATTAATTGGAAGGTGCAAATTGTGCCTATATGCTAACAATGATTCTATTATCGGCTTACCCTAGTCCCCAGATAGTCAGTGGATATATATGCAGCTCACTGTGTAGTATAGGCGATTGATGAACTAATACAATTATTGGCTGTTGGCTACAAGAAGTTATAGTGGGTCAATGACCCCTGTACTTAGTATTTCTCTTGAGGGATGGCGGTTGCTGGCCCCAATTTGTCAACAACAGTAGTCAGGGCCTGTGGCATTTCTGCTTGCCACTCTGACACCAGTGTTTCTGTGAGTTGCCACTTATCACATTCTTTGTTCCACAGGGTCTAGAATTAAGAAAAGTTGGTATTTGAGGTCAGCAGTGGCATGGTGAATGGTATGCAATCACACTATGGTAGCATAATATTATATATATTTTATTGACAACTGGATATCAAACAGTGATACTAATGTGTCTTTCAATATATATGAAGCAGAAAATAGAACTACAGCTACAGACTACAAATATTGGTGTATAGAATATGGGTTTACTTAAAATAATGGTATGTTTTATGCAGTTAGGCAATGTTCAAGAGTCTTTGAGAGTCCATTCTAGAGATTCATTAATCATGTCCATAATTTAGATAAATACACGTGAAATGTTTGTAAAATGAGGTGAATTGTTAGGAACAGTATTTATAGAGAATAAGCTTTGAAATTAGTTGAATATTACACGGTCCCAGCTTTGCGAGATAGGCGATAGCATATAAATATATACAGTAATACTGATAGTATAAAACCACATACTAATAATGTCTACAAGGTACAGAAACATATCTAAGACTATTTGGCACATTTACTAAATAATTGACTGAACAAACAATTTTTAACATTAATGAAAACATACTGCATAGAACAGATCAGACATTAAATATACATTGCAATGCTTAAGTGACATCTCTTTGGGGCTTAATATTATTGGTAGGCCGACTGCACTTTCAAAGTTCTAAAATTACTTAAAAAGTAACTTTACTTCTGTCTGTACCATTTTCAGTCTTGTAGAATTGTATGTTACTTTTTATCACCGACGCAATGGTCTTCTCCGCAGGGAATAACAACTTTTCTGCTACTGTGGTTATCAAGAATAATTCATGAAGAGTACTTTTTTCTTAGCATTTTTCAGGCTGATAATGAATGTGGACATACTTTAATGTTACTATTATGGTACTATGTCATGAAATGTCAGTTGCCGATTGCTTGTTATAATTGCCGCTCATAAATAATGATGTAATAATCTGATGATTTGCATATTCCTTTCTTTATAAACTTTGTATCGATATTGATTTGACAGCAACGAAGAAACTACATTAATTTGTCTTTAAGCGATGCATCAAACAATGTGTTTGCAATCCGTAATAACATTGTACTTCTCCCAAGCCAACTCAGGATAGGCCCCACTGTACTGGCCCCATACACCTCAACAGCCCTTGTTGCGGCTTCACACCCAAGTCGTAGCTTCACCACTGTCTCTAAATGCTCTAGTTGCCCAAAAGCAAGTCACGTATGCAGCCAATGTGCTGAGTTGACCAACCTTGGTGGCCGGTGTTGAAGGTTTCTAGGTCTAATTTAGACTTTTTTGTGAAAGAAACTCTTTCCTTGTATGTATAAATAGGCTTTTTGCGTCTCCTAAATTGTGTTAAATTTATCTCTGCTTTATTATTAGAACTTTCTTCCTACAGATGACGTGGAAGTCTCGGTTCTTGTCATTAATCAAAACTTATTGCATCTAACAGTGTTTTATGTCCTACCAATTACTGGTAATTAAATACATTTGTTATGTTTTGGTAAAGTGATATACTGTTCTGTACGTAGTAAGTTGCATATGTCACCAATGCTCCATTTATTACTATCATATTTCCCCATTCTGCAGATTAGTTGGAACATACAGTGATGATGAAAAGTGATTAGAAAAGCAAGAATGATACATTGAATTCAAAGGGCTGCTATACAAGTAGTTTTCCAGGAAAGCAGGTTATATAATTTAGAGCATTATACTGTGCGTGTTATCAATGTCCCTCTTGAATTCTGTACTACAGTGCCAGTGATGAGGTATAGGTGTGGTCTGAATGTGAAATTGATTGAAACTTGTAGCCTTTTTGATGATCTATTTGGTGTGGGTAATCTGTATGTATAAAAGAACTTAGCCGTCGTTTACAAAAACCTGAGAAAAAAAACATGAATACCAGAATACCTAGGCTCTAAGACCTCTTAGTGATGCAGTGAGGACATAGTGGAAGGCTTGACGAAAGAAAGAAAGGGAAAAATATGTGTGATGGATGCTGATTGTATGTAGACATTATGTAGTGGTGTATGGGTGTAATAAAAACAAAGATATCTCAGACCACTAAGACATTCATTTAGTGCATGCAAGGCATATAAGGCAGAATTGTTATCAGTGTGATCTGCAATGGGTCCCCAGGCACTGGGGGAGTATTCCGGTAGATTTGTATGGAGTGTCACAAAATCACAAATGTACTATGTTGTTATGTAGTGCATTGCTTGAGATAGTAGTTATTGCTTCATAAATTGCAGGTCTGAATAGATGAGTGACCTTGGGGACTCCCTCCTCATAACTCTGGCTTTACTGTTTCTCGTTGCAGTCATTGCTGTTGTGCCTGGGCCCAATTGTGTGGGGGGGGGGCAGTACAGACTGATGCATTGCATTGATTGCTTTGTGAATTTACAAGTTTTTAGTGGACCATTCTCGTGATTCTGTGTTCTGTATCTGCCGAATTTTAATCAAAATTTAGGCCTGGAGATTTAAGTTTTACTTTATGTTTTGATACCTGTAGGCCCTATACACATTTGATCAAATTAGATGCATCAGTTGCTAAGAAGTTGATTTTATGTTATTTATATGCAAGCTGCTGTATTGAAAAAAAAAGTAAAACTATGTAAAAATGAATTTAGAAACCAGAGGCTATAAAAATATATTTCTGTTTCTTTATGGAAGTAAACCACAATTGATGAACGTGAACTCTTAATACTTTGACTTTATTTGAATCATAAGGATTATAATAGGCTCATCCTATAACACATGTTTTGTGTAAAGGGAACTATCACTGTAGAGGCGTTATTAACTGCTGGCCAACAACCAAATTGGACCAAATTGAAGCAACGAGAAATAAGAC
This sequence comes from Platynereis dumerilii, assembly GCA_026936325.1. NCBI lineage: Eukaryota > Metazoa > Annelida > Polychaeta > Phyllodocida > Nereididae > Platynereis > Platynereis dumerilii. The sequence continues at coordinate 84,937,846 of JAPTHN010000001.1, read as the reverse complement.
TTGTTTGCTATCTGGTGATATTGAGCCTGGCCAATATGCCACATACTATGGCCCATAGTTACAGGCTGATGTTGCTTTGATCTGCCAGTCTGATTGCTCACTGTGCTGGCCGGGTGGTCTCTTTATTTGAATCATCCTTGATGAATATATGGGCTCGCTTCCTCCCATAATGCCATTGTCCATGGATCGTATGTTGCACTGTTATTTGGGCTATAGGACTTGCCTGGGTAATATATGAGATGTCTAGATAGATTTCAATTTCACCACTTCCATATACATTTATATAAATGAAGATATACATGCACAGCCAATATCAGTTGGTGTATTAGTGTAAGTTTCTTAAATTGTCAGTTGCCTTTTCTGCCATGCATGTTAATGAAAAACAATCCCTATTAGAGAGAATCTTGTTAAAGGCCTTTCATTTACTGTTGTACCACCCCTCTCAGACTGGATATGTCTTCTTCAGAATTTTCTTTTTGTGTAGGCCTATTAGTAAGTCCTGTTAACTTGCCCACAGTGTAGGCTTCAACTATATCGGAGAGGTCACAACCTTACATGGTTTATGACCTAACAAGTCTACAAGTCTACAAGTCTACAAGATGCAGTGAAGTAAATATATTCTGGCAAATATATACACTTGAAATATATACAAATCTCAATTGTCCAAATACATGTGTTGTCATTCGTCGTTGCATCGCTTCTCTCGTGCGCCGTCTCCCGCTGACCTTATATATGCACCGTGACGTCACGGCGCCCGGAGCGCCGCCAGCGGGAAACGGCGGTTCCGTGAACTAAATTCACCACATTCTTCCCTCTTTTGAATGTGGGACTCCAGCAGGGGGGAAACATTGTCAATAGGAAATGTCAACTTAATGTTCCGGGAACATCATCTTCCGAGTCCTGGTTGGGGAACATCACCATCAGGGTCCTCATTGGGGGAACGTCATCTTCAGGGTCCTCATTGGGGAACGTCATCTTCAGGGTCCTCATTGGGGAACGTCATCTTCAGGGTCCTCTTTTAGCGAGACTGTCATATTCGGGGACATCATCTTCGGGCAACGTCTTATTCACGGATTGTCTTCATGCGGCAGCATCTCATCTACACCATGGATGACTCAACGTGCATTTATAAAGTCCTCTTCACTAGTATAGGTAGAAGCGACAACTGAACTTGGGACTCCAACAGACCTTGACCAAGAGTCTACACTCACACAGAAAGCAACTGGAAAGCGACTCGACACTCCAAACGACTCCTACATCAACAAACGGAACAAGAGTTAATGTAATGGAGGCCGAAAACCCCTCAGACCTACCACCAAGCTAATGAAAAAGAATCCACCATCATATGTACAAAAAACCATGGAAAACCCCAACTTAGAAACAATAGGACAGCCCCCACACTGTCTGTACACAAACCACCACAAACCACCGGGGACAGACACCACAAGCAACCAAAAGATCGGAAGGTCAACCGGGCGGCCATCACTCACTGAGGCCAGCGCCGTCAACACAATGTAGGTTGTCAAGAGTCCATAAAAGCCTCACGACGGGGACTACTAGTCCCATCCCCATCCAAACCCCTGATATTACAGAGCGAATAATGACGGCCGTCAGGGATTGAGGCCAGTTTTAGCACACCCTGGAGGAAACATCATGGAAACAGCGATTAAGCATGAGTTGACAAGACGGCCATCAAGCACTTGAGGCCAGAATTGTCAACTTTATGTAACAACTCACTAAAATCATCCAAGCAGAGAGGATGCCACCCGCCAGCATATACCCAACCAAGGCTCAAGGCTCGCACCGTCAACAATTTACCTCGGACAAGGCAGCCGTCAGAACCTTGGAAGGCCAGTGCGAGCAGAAATAAAACCTAATTCCACATCCCCCCTCCCCCTGCAAAAATAAATTCCTGCAGGAGTGGATCCTCTTCATGGAACTTCACCTGACGCCCACGGGTAGCTGATGAACGTCCAAGAAGTTTGTACAACGCTGTTTCCTCCTTGACTGCAACCAAGGCATCCCCAACGGTCGTCGGTCGCAATCTGGCGGCATCTCGTGCTGCATTGCCATCTCGGACTCCTTTCAGGAAAGCTTCAGTGGCGAACTTATTTCGATGCTCTTCGTCGATTCCCTCGTACGCAATTGCGGCAGACTTCTGCACCCGATCGGCGAAATCTTCCAATTTCTCGTCGGTCCGCTGACGGATATCATATATCTCGCCGCGGATCACATCTGGGCGATCAGGAGTTCCAAATCTCTTCTTGAACTGTCTTTTTAACCACTGGTAATCACCCGTGGTCCCATCGGGTAACGTCATAATGTACTCAACTGCCTTGTCCGATAAACAGGCCTTGAACTGGTCCAACTGCTCTACTTCATCCCAGTTATACCGCCTGGCCATGCCCTCGAGTTGGTATATGAAAGGTTCATACTCGCCATCTGAACCGTTGAGCTCTGGAAGACGTGGTCGGGGAAATACAGCACCAAGACGGGGCGGTTCACGATGATTAACAGAACGGTGAGCGCTGCACACTGGGAGAGGAACATCAAAATCATCCTCGTGATGGGCCCGAGTGGGTGGTGGCCAATACGGGGATGAATGACGCACTGAAGATGGATCCCTTGAGGGTCTTCCCGAATCCTCCTGGGTATAATCGGTCGGCTGACTGGAAGCAGATTCTTTGGACCCGTTAGGTCTCTCACCTCCTCTATCCTGCTCCTTACGCAACTGGGCAACTGTTTCACTGACCACCTCTCGGATACTCTCTCGGAAATCTGACAGAGACGGGGCATCTCCTTGAGGGACAGGGCGAATAAGGTTGGCCTGTACTCGGGCCGGGAACAGGTCTGGCTGCTGCTCAGGCCGCGCCCAAGAACCTGAGTATACCTCATCTCGGGGCGGAATGGATGATCCGGAGGTGACGTGGGAACGAACTGGCTCCGGTGCCACAGGTTCAGGTGGGTGGCGCCGAGGTCCCAACTGGGAGTATGTTGTTCCTGGCCCGGCCTTCAACCCTTCCACCGAAGTCGAACTCCCTGCTTGATTCAAACGTCGTGGAACATAAGGAATGGTCTTCACTGGCCGGGATCGAGGACTGATCCCAGAGACACGAGGGTCCGATCGGTGTTCGGCTGAGGGGCGGGACTTCACATCCAGGTACTGAGGAACAGCATAGCGCACCGTTGGCTCCTTAACAGCAGAACCAGTACTCCCCCCGGATGGCGGGATGTCCACGGGCACTGTGGTGGCGAGGGAACGTCGTTCAGTCCTTACGGTATCTCGACTGGACCGAGAACCACCCCAACCGGATGGTTGGACGGTTGAAGTTAACGGAGGTCCCGGGTCCCGTCGCGGACCACTAGCATTGGAAAGAACCCGCACATGCTCATCAGGCGAACTAGACGGAGGCTTCAATGGATGGGCGGAGGGGACCACCACTCTTGGAGCGGATCGAGGATCGACAGATGTTGCTACCAAGTTGTCACGAAGGGACAACCCCATAGAGTCCCACTTCATATCTTCAAGGGAATTCTCCTCCACTTCGTCTTCGTCCAGAGCACTTTCAGCAGTTTGTCGACTAGGATCCTCATCAGCCCACTGTAACTGCTTCAGCACAACATCACTGGTTCGGGCCGGTTCTTGTGGTCGGTCGGTGGCTTGGAGATATTTCTGGAATTCGGGGACGCCCTGTTCCCGAGTTGGTGGCCAATGGATGTGGGTGGGAGGAATCTGCCGCATGATGTGGCCAAATACCACAGCTGGATCAGCTGGGTTCACCTCCAATTCCTCGGTCGCCTCTTCTGGCACTTCCTCAATGGTGGGTTTGGCCCCGGGAGGCAGATCAGGCTCACCAACAGATCCTGGCGGGACCGCCGAGATAACATCGGTGTCAGCATACGATTCAAACTGAAGACGACTCGCGCAGGCATCAATGTAATGTTCAATGTCCGCCTGGCGCGAGCGACCATTTGACCAATCCATCAGTCTTTCCGGAGAACGGGCACTTTTGGATCTCCGGGATCGGGTTGAGCTGGGTGTGCCGTTACGGCTACGTTGCACGGACAGGTCAGCTAATTGTTCAGAAACCCGTTCCATGACCCCCTTGAACTCACTGGCAACCGCATCCAATCTGGATTCCAAGCTTCCTTGGACACCACGGACCATATTTTCAATGTCCGTCCGTTGGCGCAAGACGTATTCTTCTGTATCATGGGCTCTTCGTAACATCCGAGACACCCACTTCCTTTGACTCTTGGTACTGCGACGACTACTATCTGATGCGTTGTCATCAGACGAGCTCTCCGCCGTCTCCGACGGTACATCCACCGTCGAGTCCCGATATTTGGAGAAAGATGTCATCATTGATGCGGATGCCGAAGACATTGTCACTGGAATGTTCATATTTTCAGGAAGGGCCTGCTGGCTCTGCACTTCCACAGCTTCCGGTGACACTTCCGGTCCGCCGACTGCACCGGCCTGCTCCGCCGTCGGGGCCATCTTCTCTGAGGACTCCTCCGTGGCACCGGCCGCTGACATCTTATCACCAGGATTGACCCTCGCTGACATCTTATCACCAGGATTGACACTTGCTGACATCTTATCACCAGATTTATCACCAGACATCTCCTGTCCAAAACAGATGACACCGCTATCCAATAACCGACGCCAATGCTCCCCCAATTTCACCCGACCTTCCAGCATCTCTAAAGTTAATTCAGGAGTGACTTCGCGTTGGCGAAGTATCAGGGCAGCTTGGGCTTCACCAACTAGTGGCAAAGACAGTAGCTGTTCATAGGAGGCGGTCCTAATATCGACTGGGAGTGTCATATTGATCGGATAACGATTGAACATTCACAATCGAAATGTAATTCAGTTTATCACCACACTAAAATTGGCAAGATGAGACAAGGGTAACTCCCACAAAGTATTAAATGATTGTTATTATTTGGGGCTGTTACTGCCAGCAGACGGCCGTCAGCAAGCTGAGGCCAGAAACAAGCGGCAAGTAACGGGAGGGACGTGGCCAAACCGACTAAGTGAGGCCCCCGCTAAGTTCCCCAAATATATGTCAAATTTAAATATCACTAACACGCCAGGAACCAAGAACGGATGTACAATTGGGGTTACTATGAATGATGAACAATGGGGTTAATTGTCAATATAATCAAATGTTAAACTGTCCAATCATCGGCCTGACGGACCGACCGCTTGGCCTTAGTGCTGACTCGAGGGGCGATCACCACCAATCAGCTATCGATAATGAAACAACTCAACAATTATCGTTGGGCACACAGTAACATGTAAACCACCACAAGGATATTGATTGTAATCAGGTTACGTAATTCCCTTAAGTCACACTTTAGTAAGTCACACTGGGGTTAAGTCACAAACGGGGTATACCTGAGTCACACTTAATAGGTAACACACTTGATCGGTAACAAACTCAAAATTGTTTTAAGTTGGTTTGACTTGAGATGTTATATATCAATAATTTTTCAAAATTCACACAATCGGTATGCCTTGGCGAACACCCAACTGTCAACTGACACTTAGGATAGGACGAGTTGAGATAATCCACCCGGCACTACAGACTGGCCCTAAACTCAAACAATGCAGTGACTACTTGGATCAGCAATGGGTACAGGGGTAACCGGCAATTATCACTTGCTGACAAGACAATTCAGGGGAGAAATTTTAACGACTAATTGTTTTTAATCAACAAGTCAATTCAAAGGGTCCTCGGAACAAGTCAACTTAACCAGGATAATTTTACGAACAAGGGTAAAACACTGGGGGACAATGTCAGAAGGGCCACCAATCAGAGACGGGGCCACAATGTAGACATGTCAACCAACACCGGCTTTACTACAAGTTCAACCTTCCTGTAGACTCACCAAGGGAAAGCAACTTTTAAAACAAAGTCCTAAATCACCAAATCTTGAAATGAGCAAAGTCTTGAATCGGGTATAGTCTTGAATCGGGTAAAGTCTTGAATCGGGTAAAATCTTGAATCGAGTAAAGTGAATCACCAAAGCTTGAATCACCAAGTCTTGAATCAAATCATTGATGTGCACAGTCAGAAGCAATCTGAGATCCAAGAGCACTGGGCACAACTTCCCCAAAGGCACTGCTGGATCAGCAAAAGTGAACCCCAATCACTGCTGTGATCCAAAAGTTGAACCCTAATTGATTATGTAATCAATTCCCATGCTTCCAAATTTAATCAAAATTTTACACAAACTATTCCAACTTTCTCAAAATTCACACAATCTGTATGCCTTGGCGAATAGCCCAACCGTCAACAGTCTTTACGATAGGACAGGCTTGACTACCCCACCCGGCAATACAAATAAAAGTGAAAATTAAGATATGCCACTGATAATTGTTACAAAATACAATCATACAGGCCCCTCCCCCTCCAAAAATATGGAAGGACCCAAAGCAAGGCAAACTGTCAACGTGTCAAACTCAAACTCAATCAACACACTGAAAAAGAAGCAATAATCAAGTTCAACAACACACAAAATTAAAGCAAATAACCTGAGAAGCAAGAGCAAACCGACAAACACAAAACAAAAATCACCCAATGCTAACCAGCAATGCTAGACTGCATCTACACAACAATGCTAAAAATAGCACTGACAAAAACAAACGCACGTGTTTCCCAGTGCAAGTGCACTGTAGAAAAATCAAAATTTCACAACAGAGATGAAGTGACAATACCTGTCACTTCCAAGTTATGGACAAAACAATATTCAGAACGAAATGACACCACAAAATACAATGGCACACGACGACTAGAGCAGATAAAACCGCCGTGAAAACACTGACAAAATCAGCAAGGCCCAGCCGCCATTAACATGCGGTCAAGCCAAACTCTAGACTGAACTAAAGTCCACAAAAAGGCCAGGAACAGCTGCCAGACTGTCCCAGGCCGACAGCAGAGCAATACCAGGCTCCGTGCACTTTCTGACACCAATGAAGTAAATATATTCTGGCAAATATATACACTTGAAATATATACAAATCTCAATTGTCCAAATACATGTGTTGTCATTCGTCGTTGCATCGCTTCTCACGCGCCGTCCCCCGCTGACCTTATATATGCGCCGTGACGTCACGGCGCCCGGAGCGCCGCCAGCGGGAGACGGCGGTTCCGTGAACTAAATTCAGGATTATAATAGGCTCATCCTATAACACATGTTTTGTGTAAAGGGAACTATCACTGTAGAGGCGTTATTAACTGCTGGCCAACAACCAAATTGGACCAAATTGAAGCAACGAGAAATAAGACTTGTTTGCTATCTGGTGATATTGAGCCTGGCCAATATGCCACATACTATGGCGCATAGTTACAGGCTGATGTTGCTTTGATCTGCCAGTCTGATTGCTCACTGTGCTGGCCGGGTGGTCTCTTTATTTGAATCATCCTTGATGAATATATGGGCTCGCTTCCTCCCATAATGCCATTGTCCATGGATCGTATGTTGCACTGTTATTTGGGCTATAGGACTTGCCTGGGTAATATATGAGATGTCTAGATAGATTTCAATTTCACCACTTCCATATACATTTATATAAATGAAGATATACATGCACAGCCAATATCAGTTGGTGTATTAGTGTAAGTTTCTTAAATTGTCAGTTGCCTTTTCTGCCATGCATGTTAATGAAAAACAATCCCTATTAGAGAGAATCTTGTTAAAGGCCTTTCATTTACTGTTGTACCACCCCTCTCAGACTGGATATGTCTTCTTCAGAATTTTCTTTTTGTGTAGGCCTATTAGTAAGTCCTGTTAACTTGCCCACAGTGTAGGCTTCAACTATATCGGAGAGGTCACAACCTTACATGGTTTATGACCTAACAAGTCTACAAGTCTACAAGTCTACAAGATGCAGTTTGATGAGGGGATATTTAGAGAGTTCTGCCACACATTCAAGTGTTTTTTCTCTGACAATGTTGCTTTGAATGTGGATCGATGTCATTTCTTGTGACAGTTGTGTCACAGCACAGAAAATCGGATCTGGAGCATGTTGACAAGTTCAATTCAATGTGGATCGATGGATGTTGCAAATCAGTGTGAAGGACAAAGGGACAGTGCAGAGGTGAAAAAACCAAAGACTGACTACATATAAAAGTGACAATGGAGACTAACACAACACCAAAACGACAGTCCTGAATGCTGTGTTTCCCTTTATTTTGTATTGAGAAAATGTGTCAAGACCAGTGTCGTACCAACATCGAGACCAATGTATGTGCTATGATATTTGGTCACTTGCAATATGGTCGCAGTGATGCTTTTGGCTATCATGCTGTATTCTAAATCGAATTATCTTAATACATTCCAGAAATGCCAATCTCTGTCCAAGTCGCATATAATGCAACCGGAGTATGCCTCGCTGCATGCATCTCTTACTATGTTTGGACATTTCTACAAGTCTCTTACTGTGCCTGCTTTCTCACTGTTTGATTTAGGTTACTCTGACTCTGCCCGACCATCTGCTGAGATGAGAGGCAACTGTCTATAACTGAGCTCAGAAGCCCCATGGCTGCTGGCATGGCATAGGCAAACAGAAGAGGAATGTTAAGTGGTGTTCTCACCATGCATCTCAGTCGAGATGAGTGCTAAGGCCTCCATTGATGCTCCTTCCCTTGCATCTGGAGACCCCTGCCTTTGCTCTAGAGGCTTCTTCCTTGGCCTCCAGAGGCCCCAGGGCCATGCCTCAGCCATTCCAGGGGGTGATTGATGCCCCAGTCATATTGTGCTCTCACCACCTTTAAATTGTGTAATTAGTCCTGCTCTTTGATCGATTGTTGTAAGAAGGTGAAGAAAGACCTCCAAGGCTTTCTTTGGAGTTCTTTATTCTCTCACAAAAAAGGACACTCAGTGGGCTGGTTGTGTGTCACCCAGCCAGATACGTGTCACTGAGTTGGCTTCTATATGCCCATCTTAGATCCAGCAGAGCTATGAGAACAGCTTTCCAGACTCAGAATTCGTTTCATAATGTTTATATAACCCCAGCTCTATCTCTATATTTTCAGATCTGTTTAATAAATATGTGAACAGACATAGAAAGTAATTTGTGTACTACTGTTAGTCAAATGACTTTTCATCACAATTGTCCTCACAAAAATTGTTTGTATATTCCTTTGTAATAGGTGGTTGGGAGGTTCCCTCAGTCTGCAATGTTTTTAGCTTTAAACTGCTGGGTCCCGGGTTCACTTCCAACTCTCTTCATGTCACTGGCCCCGAGATCTTAGTTGTAGAGCAGTTTGAGTCATCCTTCACCTCACTGCCGTGTCTTCTTCCCATCATAATTAACAGTTTTGTGATTTCAAGATTTCACAGAATAGAAAGAAATGAATTTTAACCATATATTAATTTTGTGTACCCTAATGACAAATTAAGTATCCAAATATCAAAAATGTTCAAAATCCCAGCAGAAAATGCATTTTCAATCACAATATCATTTATCTAATGGATTACTCAGAGAGTGATGAAGCATTTATGTCTGGGTCAAATGTTTCCACAAGTGGATCTACGGGAGCCTGGGTCGTTCAATAGGTGATGAGACAGCTGTCTCTTGGTGAGAATAAATGTCATTAGCACAGCTTATTCTGCATGTCATGTGTGCCAAGCAAACGAGCCATGCAAAAGGAGTTGTCCAGGGCTGTCCCTGAATGCTGCCTATTCAGTGCCCAGTGGGAGGACAGTGCCAACAATGTTCAGCATTTAGGCAGATGGCATTCTGAGAGCCATCTCACTGCAGTCTCAGAGCAATGGTCTAATGCAGACCAATGAGGCCATTATGGCAAAGCAATGCCATGCATGTTATATTCAACTTATACCATTGTCATTCATGGACAGAGTATTTAGTTGAGTATAAACTGACATATGCAATGTTTTCAAACATGTTTTGTAGTGTTTTTGCAAATGCATTTTTGGAGAAATCCTTCAGGCGTTTTCCAAAAAGGCAATTAGGAGAAGGAGATTTCAAGACGTTCCAATTTCCACAAGCTTTTTCAAGATGATTGCTTCATTGTAAAGGAATATGAAATCTTTAAAGAAAGACAATGAAAGTCTTACCGGCCAAACACAAATAGATTACACAACTGAATAAAGCGAGCAAATTATACATGGTGTGGCTTGCATTACGGGGAGACCCGGCCAGAGTTGAAATCAACCCGGGACCTAGCGAATGAAAGCTCAGAGTGCCACAACTGAGCTGACCTTACCCCCTTCTCTAGTCTCCCTAATGGAGAAACTGCATCCTCACGAAAGATGGCTTCAGAAGGGACAGTCTTACATACAGGACCACAAAATTTGGGCTAAACAGGCGTATATGAATATATATATGCCATGGTAATGTATCTCGCTGTAAAAGCTTGAAACTTGCTGAAGCTGACTGCCACTAAAAATGCTACTACTATACAGTGTTCACCAAAGAAGAGGCTACATGTATGGCATTTCTGGATGACAGGATAGCACATGAAACAATAGCAGGGTATGTTGGGGCAGTTGATATGCAGACAGGCAACATCACATGCTAAACCTGCCCCAAACTGGCAGCCAGAAACTGCATGCACAAAGCTGAACAGACAAAGCCATAATCCCAACATGTCCTACCAGCTGCATACCTATTTGATATTACTTTCTGCCCAGGGCTGGTGAATAATTGGCATGTCACAGCCAGACAATATTAGTTCTGGGAAGTGTCAGTCTGTACAGTTTGATGGCCAGGGGGATTTGCTTGGATAAACCACTCTTGAATACATAGCAACATCAACTCCCATTTGTAATGCATAACATAAATTATTTTCATTTATCAAGCAGAATTACTATGACAAAAGGAATAGGATGGGGAGAAACAGTGGTGAGATTGGGTGGATGTGCTTATATTTCTGAACGCGCTTAAACAATTAAGGCTTACATCAGAAATTGATTGAATGAGAAAAATAACTAAAAATCTCTTCTGATAAGGTGAAAATAGGAATTATAGGATATATATCTCAAACTCAGAAAACAACTGTAAGAAACGCATCCCTGTTGGCAAACATCCTTCATTTATATCATTTATATTATAATATCTGACCGAAGTTGCAGAAGTTATAATTACGTTCCAGAACCATGTTATTGCCAATAACCACTGACAAAATACCCAGCCCCTGCAACCTTACAGAAGTATAGGCAATAAAAGATCATTAGGTTCCAAGTATTCCCAGTCTACAGAGCAGTTAACCCTATCCTTTGCCTATGTAGCCTGGCCTGGAAGGCAATAAGACAAAAGGCCTCAGTTGACAGGAGTATTTGTCATAAAGATCAAAGCTGCTGTCATATTTCAGGAAAATGGGCATCAACACTGATTCAGTGGCTCAGTGAGTGGCCAGAATGTGGACAGAAATGTCAACTGGTCCTTGCTGAAATTACCAACAAGAAATAGCATCAGAGGGTCAGAGATTGCCTCTCATTACTAACCACCTCCCTTCTCCAATCTGCTTCTGACTTGCTTTCCATCGTTGCTAAAAATGTTGCAGTGTTGCTGTTTCAGAAAAAAGCAGTGGCACACTCAAAAGTTGATAACATTTGCTCTGTTGGTCTTTCACCAGAAAAGAACACTGACAGCAACATTGAGCTTGTGTAGCATAGGGCTGAAGAAAACAAACATGTTCACTACAATGATATCATGGCCATAATTCAAACTGACTAACTTAATTTTCCTGTTCTGGAGATTCCAAAAATTCACTGCCGTCTTTACTAGTGATACACGATACCACTTTTTCATTTCTGGTCAGATACCGATACTGCTTTTTGTTGCCAATACTTACCGATGCCAATACTATTGTTTACATATGGAGCACTGTCTCCGATCTGATACCGACACTGCTGTTTGGGCTCCGATACCACTGATACTGGTATCGGTATCGGAACATCCCTAATCTTTACACAAGTTAGGAACTGCGAATGAACAATGACATATTGCAAGTAGCATGATGCCTCAATTAATACTTTCAAATCCACTAGGAGATATTACAGTGACTTATTATTATCGAAACTATCCTCCTATAATTAGAACTTTCCTATATGGGATACAAATCTCCCAAGCTGATTACCGTCAATTTACCGATTACATGATCCAATTAGAACCTCATTTCGAGAAGGAGAAAATTTCAGTATTTCTAGAGTAACACAATATCCCAAGAGACGGGTTCTTACAATATTTGTCACAGTCAGTCTGATAATTACAGGATTTGACTCATTGACAAAAGAAGAGAAGATCAGCCATGATTACTGGGGATGTTAGATTTCACAGATCTCATTAGATAGGCGACCTCATTACGAACTTGTAGATCTTCACTCCTGATATCATGTGGTAGGCCTTGTAGAACACAAACTTCAAAATGAATATGCCTCTTATTCTAAAGAGTCTATTGCAAGAATGGATGATATGGGCTTTACGTCCTGTCTTCATGCACTGAGTGTTTATCTTAAGTCAGGCACTTGAAAGTGGGATATATGTATTTTGTGCTGAAAGAATGTGTTTCATTGTTAAATGTATGACAGAAATATATATATAAACTTTAGTCATCTGAGAAGAATGAAGTGAAAATGATAATTTAGAAGCATGTTAAATGATTTAATCAAATCCTCAACAATTGGGAGTCCTGATACTGCATAAGCCTATTATCCTCATTATTTATTTTGGGCCAAAGGAAGGAAATGTTCATTTAAGCAAAATAAACAATGGCATATTCCTTGAAGACAAAATGTCTACCTTATTGTGGGGATTTGACTTTATAATTTGGTTGTGTTCAAACAACATCCATTATTGCTTTAATTGTCAGTCAACAGGAAGCTGTGAAGTGGCGAAATTGTCCTTGCCTAATGGCATGCAATTTTGTCTTTCAGCAAAAGGAAGGAATTAGGTTTGTACCACAGACCTTGTGGTAAATTCTACATTTCGTCTCGCCTGTTCTTCTTGCCATTCCGTCTTGCCATTTCGTCTTTTCATTTCGTCTTGGCCATGAAAGTGGGAACCTGATTTGACGATCAATTCGACAGACCTCAGGGAGAAGTATAGATATAAGGTAGACCTGCCTCTCCTGTGGCTGAGTGTGATGCTTCAGTTAGCCCAGTGCACATGGATCTGAACCTTCAGATTGAACCTTCACTCAATCATCAGAGTAAAAAAACATTTATTCAAAAATAAACATGTACCAGACATTGCATAACACGAAGTACTTGCATTACTGGAAGTACTGGATGTACATTGACCAAACTGTCTTATAGTGTTTATATGTGGTGACTTGGTAATTGTGGGTATACTTAGAGCCTTTGGACTGAATTACTGTTCGCTTCTCTTAAGGTTTTGCAAAGAAGAGCAAGCAGAATTTGTATTCAAAGGTTGATCCTGTGATTCTGTGGTATGCCCAATGAATATGCAGAAGTTCTTTGGTGATTTAGCCTTTGGTCTTCAGACTGAATTAGACATTCTCATTTGTCTTTCAGTCTTCACTGAATAGCTTCCTTCAATCACAGCTACATCAGGCATATTGCTTCAGTGCTACCTTTCATCCTGTCAAGTTGGAGATCTTGTTTCGTGAATTAATACAATGTGGAGTGCACTACACCTCACTACCTAGGCCATAGATCTGTGTCATGTCCTTAGTCTTTGCTCTATATCTGATTGAATTACTGTTGCATTGCCATCAATGATATAATTGCGTGACAGGCTTTTAGTGACTTTTAGTCAGGCTTCCCATTTACAAAAGAAAGCATAATGCCAGGGATACATTCATTGCTGTACCGTCATCCCAAATGCCCATTTCCATGCTGCGACCAAGTACAACTTACAGAAGTTGTAGCTGCCTTGGGCGACACCATTTCTGGAATACCATTTCATGCATAGGATGCAGAATTGCAAAGCTGCAGCTTCTATAATGAGATGGTATGTAATCAAGTGGTTGGTATTTGGCCATCCCCTGCTGCTGGTTGCCTCTTCTATATTACTTGGCAGTTGGACTAATCCTCACTCTCTTCCTTAAGTTCCTTGTGGACATTGCTGGACATCAAGAATTCTGTTAGAAACTTCTTCCTAGGACTTGTGGTTGCTCACCTCTCCGGCTTCATAATTGGAGCTCCAAGAACATGCCATTGAGAAATACACTGTCCATACATACCTGCTGGGTGATAGCTTCCTCCAGTAAATGCTCTATTCTGTTACATTCTACTAAATGTTTGAACTTTCCTCTGTGGTCCACACTCATTGGGTGGCAAGCTCAAATGACTTGGCAACTCAGTTTGTGTGGAAGAATATTCTTGTGCCATGCCAAGGAAGTCGTAACACTCGCTTGTACCATACCAAAGGCCAATCCAATCCCTGCAAAGACTACATGTTGCCATCTGTAATTTAGTGTACAACATTCTGCTTTCATTCTTGTAGTCCAACAACAATTGTGTTTCCCCAGTTGCTCGTTCTTTTTCTCCAAACAAGCAAACTATCTTCTTCACTGGTTTGTCCATATTTGGACATGCTGCTCACATGTATAACAGAAGTATAATATAACATGCATACTGCATAGCATTGCTTCGTCATAATGGCCTCATTGGTCTGCATTAGACCATTGCTCTGAGACTGCAGTGAGATGGCTCTCAGAATGCCATCTGCCTAAATGTTGACCATTATTAGCACTGTCCTCCCACTGGACATTGCATAGGCAGCATTCAGGGACAGCCCTGGACAACTCCTTTTGCATGGCTCGTTTGCCTGGCACACATGGCATGCAGAATAAGCTGTGCTAATGACATTTATTCTCACCAAGAGACAGCTGTCTCATCACCTATAGAACGACCCAGGATCATGTTGATCCACTTGTGGGAACATTTGACCCAGACATAAATGCTTCATCACTCCATGTGTAGTCCATTAGATAAAAGAGATTGTGATTGAAAATGTATTTTCTGCTGGGATTTTGAACATGTTGGAAGCTTAAATGGTTATTTATGTTAACAAATAATAGTTAAAAGCCATTTCTTTTTGTAATTTCTTGAAATCACAAAAACAGTTCAAAAAGGGTTTCTCTTACTTCATGCTATGTTTTCATAAACTAATCAGCTGGGAAGTATGTCGCAAAAACGATTATTTAGATGCATGCCAAGTAATTTAATTAAATGCTTAACATTTGAGGGACCTGCTACTGCATAAGCTTACTATCCTAAATATTTATTTTTGGCCAAGGCAGAAAATGTTTGTTTAAGCAAAACAAACAATAGCATATTCCTTGAAGACAAATGTCTGCCTTATTGTGGGATTTGACTTTATAATTTGGTTGTGTTCAAACAGCAGTCATTATTGCTTTAATTGTCAGTCAACAGGAAGCTGTGAAGAGGCGAAATTGTCCTTGCCTAATGGCATGCAATTTTGTCTTTCAGCAAAAGGAAGGAATTAGGTTTGTACCACAGACCTTGTGGTAAATTCTATATTTCGTCTCGCCTCTTCTTTTTGCCATTCCGTCTTGCCATTTCGTCTTTTCATTTCGTCTTGGCCATGAGAGTGGGAACCTGATTTGACGATCAATACCACAGACCTCAGGGAGAAGTATAGATATAAGGTAGACCTGCCTCTCCCGTGGCTGAGTGTGATGCTTCAGTTAGCCCAGTGCACATGGATCTGAACCTTCAGATTGAACCTTCACTCAATCATCAGAGTAAAAAAACATTTATTAAAAAATAAACATGTACCAGACATTGCATAACACGAAGTACTTGCATTACTGGAAGTACTGGATGTACATTGACCAAACTGTCTTAGAGTGTTTATATGTGGTGACTTGGTAATTGTGGGTATACTTAGAGCCTTTGGACTGAATTACTGTTCGCTTCTCTTAAGGTTTTGCAAAGAAGAGCAAGCAGAATTTGTATTCAAAGGTTGATCCTGTGATTCTGTGGTATGCCCAATGAATATGCAGAAGTTCTTTGGTGATTTAGCCTTTGGTCTTCAGACTAAATTAGACATTCTCATTTGTCTTTCAGTCTTCACTGAATAGCTTCCTTCAATCACAGCTACATCAGGCATATTGCTTCAGTGCTACCTTTCATCCTGTCAAGTTGGAGATCTTGTTTCGTGAATTAATACAATGTGGAGTGCACTACACCTCACTACCTAGGCCATAGATCTGTGTCATGTCCTTAGTCTTTACTCTATATCTGATTGAGTTACTGTTGCATTGCCATCAATGATATAATTGCGTGACAGGCTTTTAGTGACTTTTAGTCAGGCTTCCCATTTACAAAAGAAAGCATAATGCCAGGGATACATTCATTGCTGTACCGTCATCCCAAATGCCCATTTCCATGCTGCGACCAAGTACAACTTACAGAAGTTGTAGCTGCCTTGGGCGACACCATTTCTGGAATACCATTTCATGCATAGGATGCAGAATTGCAAAGCTGCAGCTTCTATAATGAGATGGTATGTAATCAAGTGGTTGGTATTTGTCCATCCCCTGCTGCTGGTTGCCTCTTCTATATTACTTGGCAGTTGGACTAATCCTCACTCTCTTCCTTAAGTTCCTTGTGGACATTGCTGGACATCTAGAATTCTGTTAGAAACTTCTTTCTAGGACTTGTGGTTGCTCACCTCTCCGGCTTCATAATTGGATCTCCAAGAACATGCTGTTGAGAAATACACTGTCCATACATACCTGCTGTGCTGGGTGATAGCTTCCTCTAGTAAATGCTCTATTCTGTTACATTCTACTAAATGTTTGAACTTTCCTCTGTGGTCCACACTCATTGGGTGGCAAGCTCAAATGACTTGGCAACTCAGTTTGTGTGGAAGAATATTCTTGTGCCATGCCAAGGAAGTCGTAACACTCGCTTGTACCATACCAAAGGCCAATCCAATCCCTGCAAAGACTACATGTTGCCATCTGTAATTTAGTGTACAACATTCTGCTTTCATTCTTGTAGTCCAACAACAATTGTGTTTCCCCAGTTGCTCGTTCTTTTTCTCCAAACAAGCAAACTATCTTCTTCACTGGTTTGTCCATATTTGGACATGCTGCTCACATGTATAACAGAAGTATAATATAACATGCATACTGCATAGCATTGCTTCGTCATAATGGCCTCATTGGTCTGCATTAGACCATTGCTCTGAGACTGCAGTGAGATGGCTCTCAGAATGCCATCTGCCTAAATGTTGACCATTATTAGCACTGTCCTCCCACTGGACACTGAATAGGCAGCATTCAGGGACAGCCCTGGACAACTCCTTTTGCATGGCTCGTTTGCCTGGCACACATGGCATGCAGAATAAGCTGTGCTAATGACATTTATTCTCACCAAGAGACAGCTGTCTCATCACCTATAGAACGACCCAGGATCATGTTGATCCACTTGTGGGAACATTTGACCCAGACATAAATGCTTCATCACTCCATGTGTAATCCATTAGATAAAAGAGATTGTGATTGAAAATGTATTTTCTGCTGGGATTTTGAACATGATCGAAGCTTAAATGGTTATTTATGTTAACAAATAATAGTTAAAAGCCATTTCTTTTTGTAATTTGCCAAGTAATTTAATTAAATGCTTAACATTTGAGGGACCTGCTACTGCATAAGCTTACTATCCTAAATATTTATTTTTGGCCAAGGCAGAAAATGTTTGTTTAAGCAAAACAAACAATAGCATATTCCTTGAAGACAAATGTCTGCCTTATTGTGGGATTTGACTTTATAATTTGGTGGTGTTAAACAGCAGTCATTATTGCTTTAATCGTCAGTCAACAGGAAGCTGCGAAGAGGCGAAATTGTCCTTGCCTAATGGCATGCAATTTTGTCTTTCAGCAAAAGGAAGGAATTAGGTTTGTACCACAGACCTTGTGGTAAATTCTACATTTCGTCTCGCCTGTTCTTTTTGCCATTCCGTCTTGCCATTTCGTCTTTTCATTTCGTCTTGGCCATGAGAGTGGGAACCTGATTTGACGATCAATACCACAGACCTCAGGGAGAAGTATAGATATAAGGTAGACCTGACTCTCCTATGATGCTTCAGTTAGCCCAGTGTATATGGATCTATGAGGACTAATGCTGCCTAGATGTGGTGACTTTTGGTTCAACCTTAAGATTGAATCTTTGCTCAATCATTATAGTTGAAAAACATAAATTTACTTATAACTGTGAAGACTTACTCCTGACCTTTGGTATTCCATATTGTTGTGATTGTTTCACAGCACAAAGGTCTTCGTTTTAACTCACCAGGGCTCTCAAGGGCTTCCTCAGAGAGAAGGGTGAAAGCTCTGGTGAGTTAAAACAAAGACCTTTGTGCTATGAAACAATCACAACAATAAATTTACTTATAAATTAACTTTTACCAAACATACGGTATAACAGAAAGTACTAGACAATATCGTTGTCATTATTAAGCTGTCACTGACTATTAAGTTTGCTTAGAAGGACTTTAAAATCATGCCTTATATAGAGCAAACTGTTTAATAGTGTTTCTACGTGGTGACTAGGTAGTAGCAGAATAGTGGGTATACTTAAGAGCCTTTGGACTGAATTACTGTTCGCTTCTCTTAAGGTTTTGCGGAGGAAGGAAGAATTTGTATTCAAGGGTTGATCCTGTGATTCTGTGGTATGCCAAATGAATATACAAAAACTCTTTGGTGACTTAGCCTTTGGTCTTTAGACTGAACTACACATTCTCATTTGTCTGTCAGTCTTCACTGACTCATGTATATATTTTTCATTATTTGGCATGTTCACGAATTCGTGGAGGTGTAAAAACGAGCATGTACGAATTTGTGGACATGAAAAAACGAGCATAGTTGCTCGTGTACATGTAATAACTAACACTCGTGTATGTGCTTTATTATTCATTCGTGTATCTGCTAACACTAACATTCGTGGAAGTGCTATATCATTAGGGTTTAGTGTTAAAATTAGGTTTAGAGTTAGTTTTAGCCCAGTTTAAGGTTGCAATGTTTGTTTTTGCACTTAAGCAAATTCGTGAATTGCAATATTTCACACTTACATGAATGCCAAATTCATGTATATGTTCGTTTTTGCAGATATTCAAATTCGTGTACATGCCAAATATTGAAAAATATATACCTCACTGACTAGCTTCCTTCAATCACAGGTACATCAGGCAAACTAGGGGTGGGGCATATTGCTTCGGTGCAACCTTTCATCCAGTCCAGTTGGAGGTCTTGTTTCATGAATCAACACAATGAGGAGTGTACTACACCTCACTACCTTAGCCAATGATCTATGTCATGTCTTTAGTCTTTGCTCTATATATGATTGAATTACTGTTTCTTTGCCACCAATGATATAATTGCTTGACAGGCTTTTAGTGACTTTTAGTCAGGTTTCCCATTTACAAAAGAAAGCATAATGCCAAGGATACATTCATTGCTCTGCTATCGCCCCAAATGCCCATTCCCAATTTCCCATGCTGCGACCAAGTACAGCTTACAGAAGTTTGTAGCTGCCTGGGGCGACAACATTTCTGGAATACCATTACATACATAGGATGTAGAATTACAAAGCTGCAGTTCCTCTAATGAGATGGTATGTAATCAAGTGAGTGGTATTTGGCCATCCCTACTCCCTAGTGGCTAGTTGCCTGGGCAATGTAGCTTGGCAGTTGGGGATATTTTCACTAGAGCTCTTCCTTGCTGGACATGAAGAATTCTGAGAATTAAGTTGCTTCGCATCTCTGGCTGGTCACTGGCTACACAGGTCTAAGAACTTGCCATCCAGAAAGATGCACTATCTATGTATGCCAATCATATAGTTCTAATCCTCTGTTCTGTCACTTTAAAATCTTGATAGTATCTGTCAAAGGATTTAACTTTCTTCTTCGGCAAATATACATACTATGTCAGTGCCAGGCTCAAACGGCTTGATAATTTAACAGTTTAATATAACAATTTGTGATGAAGTATGTTCTAAATATTTCTAAATATTTTTGTCCATCATGCTTCCATTCCAATAACCCATTCCAATAACCCAGTTGCTATTGCTTGACATCTGAATTTCTGGCTGTTCTTCCTATTTCTTTTTCTTCCAACATTCATACTCCTTTCAGTCTCCTCTGCCTCCAGGCATCACTGGCCATACATCGTATGATGAGGTTTTTCTGCGAGGTCTTGTTGCTCTCCATCCTATGCCTACACCGTGTAGTTTGTCCAGTTCTGGACATAAACTAGGATGAGTAATTCTGAAGATGTAGCCATGAATAAATTGAGTATGGAGGAGAAGGTGAAGGATGGCACGAGGCAAAAGCAAAGGATCGTCCCAAGGTCAACTGTGTGTGCCTGGGCAAGGTAGAAGCAGGATATACAAGGTCTTTTGTCTCTCAAAATATTCTTCTTCCTGATACATTGTGCAGTTGCTATGTTTCTGGCCTGTGTTATTGTGTTGGCAATGTAGGACTTCAGAATGTTACATCACGGAATACCACAGCCCGGGTACCACAGAAGCTTGGTGGCCTACCGGTTTGTGTTCTCTGGTTCATTTCCCTTTTAATACCGGTGTTCGATTCCCGGTTGAGACCCCCGTGCTCCTTGTGCCCAAGCAACGTTTCTGCTTGTTGCTGTTCAGAAAACACATGAAGCCTAATTCAACGTCTCCTTATTTTTTCACACCTGGAGACATTTCTGTTTCGACCTTTCACGGTTACGTCTGCGACTCGCAGATTTCTTACATTTTACGCGGCTGCCTAAAAGCCAACTATTCTTTGACAGGAATAACTTTCTTCCACTTTAGCCCCTTCTCCTTTCACAGGATGACTGGTGTCATGTCTTTGCCAGCACAGCTTTGGGAATGTGTGTGGGTGCATCAAACGAAGCTACCAAACGAAGCTACCCCCCAAGACTTGGCAATGCCATCAAGAGTCAAAGTACTGCACCAGAAGCCCTTGAAGTGCTGCCCCTGGCATTACACCAGTGATTTCCATCTCCTGCTTGTATGTCTTCACTAGTCTTTTCCTTGAAGTAAATACTTCCACCATTAATCTCTGTGATTCCCTGTAATCTGAAGTGATGACATTGACTGCTGTCTGGCCTCCTCAAGAAGTGCCTAGAACTCAACTAGAACTCTTGGGGACTGCAGTAAGCTTTCCAGTATATTATACAAGTTGCTGGTCTGCCAAAGATTCTTTTAGTAGTGGCCACTCGTAAGGTCAACCTGACCTCATGCTGACAGCCCAGTAGGACCTACATTGTGGTGCTACACACAGTTGTGTTGACCTTGGGCCCTGAGAGCATGATTAGGGTTGGCTTTAGGTGGTCAGGTTACATGGGGGCCAATCTGCCCAGTAAGGTGATATGATGCATTGTGTTGCCATGGGTCTGGTGAGGACCTGGTGACAGTTTGAGCTGCTTATTACTAGAATACTGGATGCTTGGGTTTCTAGGACCACTACTGGATGCTTGGGTTTCTAGGACCACCAAATTTAACAGAAAAGTCAGCAAGGTGTTTTATTTCTTCCCAAACTGCATGTTGAAAAAGGCTGGGGTGTGTTTCTCAGAAAGATATGCAATTTAGATATTGCTCATAATGTCCTGGAAATCCTGGAAAGCAATGATGTTTATGGTCATGTGTGTCATTGAATGATTTCCACTGAATCGCTTATATATTAATTCTGCTTGGAAGAAGGCTGTTAATCGACCTTCTTAGTAAAAGCATATTTTTGTTGAGCGAATCACAAAAATGATATGGATGGCCATACTGAAGTCACAGAAAGGTCATGGAATTGGGTTGTGCAGTTGCTGTGCCTTTCTAGATTGGCTGAGCAAGGCTAGAGCTCTTCTTCTATGGCCCTGCTGAGCCTGCTCCTAGGGCATCTGTGGCTGAGTTAGGCTGGGTGAGCAGAAGGCCTCCGGAAATGAAGTGGCTGCCTGTTCAAACAATATGGGTGCACATGGTGCCATGGAGACGTGTTAGCCTTGGGTCTATCCTTCATCAAGGGTGTCCTGTGCTAATTAACTGGATCCATCAGCAGGCTTTCATAACTGCAGCAGCTACCCATCTTGGGATGTGCTTCATCTTGGGATGAACCTCATTTTGGTGAAGAACCCCATTTTGGGATGAACTCCCATTTTGGATGAACCTCATTTTGGGGATTCATATGGAACCTCATCTGGTTATTTAGTAGCCCATTTTGAGGCCCATTTCAGTCTCTTCTCTCTTCTTGAGCCTGCGCTGAAGTAGATGTGTTTCGTCGCGGGCCACCTTCGAAAGATATGATCTTGTATGATATGAGATGCTTAACGTGATGCGTCAAGAGGTGCTTCATGTTGCAATACATTGTGGAAGCTTCTTGTTTGTTGCACATGTTGCTTTCTCGTTGCATCTCTTCACATGATGCTGTTGGGCAAAAAGGAACACAGCATGGGAAAGAGGCTGAAAAATAAGCAGTCGACCAGCCGCTGTAGCTCAAATGGCAGCGCGCCAGATGCTCTTTTTGTGACAGAAAACAAGACTGACAAGCGAAGCCCTAGGTAATGTCCCAAAGCTTGCAGAGACAGCTCCAACACAGCCTCTGGCCTTATTGCTAATTCCATAGTTAGACCAAATGATATTCTCTCATTTGCAGCAGGATGCATTCACCATTTGTGGCGTGAGCTGGGATCATTCTGGGAATTCTGGCATTATGAGTTTTGGGAGGCCTGACAGTTTGTGTAAACATTGTGTGTTAATCCTGAATGCAGAATGTGATATGGAATCCCCTCCCCTATTTCATGTTCATCATGCTTCTGTACATTAACCATTGCTTGTGTGATCCACTGCCATTAGTCAATATTCAGAGATCTGGAATGAAGTTGATAAACTGAACGTTTCATGAAATAATAAATGTATTTTATGAGTCATCGTGCAGGTTATCTGTTCGATCTAAAATAAATCATCTACTTTGAAAATTGTTTGAAAGTATGATTTAGTCATGGAGTGAAGTATGATCTTTGCTGTTTGAGATGTAAGTTAAAGTGATTCACTGTTGAGGCAAAGATAGAGTAAAAATGTTCAGGACTCCCCGAATTCAGTTTTTTAACTGAAATCTAGTGGTCAAATATGGCTATCTATCGATTAATCTTCAGAGCTCTACCATTTGACAGCTATGGTCAGAGATGGATGGATTTTGTTACCCACTCTGACTTTTACTGTGGTATATAATGGCAGCCTGCCCTGAGTAGAGAGGCTCAGTGTACTCTCTGCTTCTGAGGGTGACTTTACTCTGGAGGACATTTTTATGTGGACAGCACCATTAATCATTTAAGCTACTTTCAAGGACATGTTGAAACAGGGGTCATTGCAGCAGATACCAGCCCATAAATAGGTGTTAGAATGCCTTAGAGGTGTTCCATGCTCCTCAATAATGTGGTTTTTCACACAGCAGTCATTCAAAGCTGACCTTGAAATGCCCTTGGAAAAAGCTTTTGGAAAAAGCCCTTGAAATGTTTGGAAATGGGCACGTTGAAGCAGGGAAGACCTTGTGTCTTGTTCTATGGACGTTTAATAGAAGGATATGGGGATGGAAGCCTTCCTGATGGTCTCATCGCACGGAATGTTCAAATTACTAAAATTGCCTTTATTTTTCTCGTTGCAGGATAATTGCGCTGGGAGTGATTCTCGGAGTGGTGCATTTTAAGGATGACTGTGCCGAGACGATGAGGGAACACGTCCTTGGCTATCTGGTCATCCTGTCCATCTGCCTCCTCCTGGAAGCCATCATCGGGTTCGTCAGCATGCGAGGCTCTATCCTGGATACCAGCCCTCGCACCAAGATGCAGTACCTTCTTTACGCCCGGCTTTGTAAGTTTAAAACTTGTGCTTTTGAAATATTGCTTGTGTGAAGTGGTCTCATTTAAGTTTACATCAAATTAAGCTTGTTAAGGAGGTTTACCTTAAATCTCTATAAAAAAATAAATAAATAGCAAATATGAGAAAGGTTTTCATGTATTCTTCTTATAAGGTTAATGGTACCATGTTGGTCCTGGCCAACTTCCATGTCACCATCATGCCAGGGCCATATGATGCATGGCTTTATCCAAGTTTATTGCATGGGCCACATGTGGTATCCTTGCCACTAATGGAAAAATGTTACATTGGTTTGTTAAAATGTCAAACATTTTTCAAGAAATAGTTTGTGAGAAAGATATTTATTTTATATGCAGTTACCCGAAGTTGCATAGTTGATTTTCTCCCCTACTTTCACTGTTATTGCGAAATTATTGGATGTTTTTTAAACTGAACTTTCTCTTAGTTCTGACATTTGAAGGGAGAATGATTCATCCTTTGTTATTGTGAATCTGTTTTGATAGTGAACTTTATGATTTCTGCTCTATTCCTGCATATGGAAATTTCACATCATATTGTTAAAAAAATGGCCGACCTACTCTCTCATCTCTGACTGCCACCATATGCACCATTCATAGAAATGTCTCCGAACTTTCTAATCTTGGGATGTTCTTGGTTTCAATTATTTTTTTCCTGTAGCTCTCAAATTTCTCTTTCCAATCTTCTTTTTAATCTTGCCCATTCATGTACAGGTGAGCAGTGAAATATTGTAGCGCTTGGCTACAATCATCTTGGCTGCAAGAGCTGAGCTCAACTCCTTATTTTCCACAGGCTACATCATTTCATTCCTGGAACCAAAAACCCGAGAGATAAGATTCAGATGATTTTTGCATCAAATCCTGAATCAAAGCAGACTGCATTACATGGTTATCACATTTCTCCTAATTAGTTTTTGAAAAGTAGATACATATATGTTATTTAATACCACCTTTAATTCCATGGAGCTTTCAGATTACTTTGGCTTCCATTTGTCCCAATCTATTTAACTATATTAATTTCCACTCTACTGCGCTATGCCTATGTCTGGGCTTTTTTTAAAAGGACAGGTCATTGATAATTGTAAAGATGAAGTGAGGCAAGACGTCACCTATTCAGGCATTGTGATCCAAAGCTAGGATAAAGAATGCATTTCAATCACCTGCGAGATTCAGGAAAATAGTAAATTTCTTCCTAACAGTATCTCTATTTCATGCACAGTTTGAATTCTTAATTGCTGGTTTTATGGCACAACTGAGAAGCGCACGGTTTTGCTTTGCCTCACTAACTCCCTTTGTCCACTATTCTGCATTGCTTTATATTTGGCTGTGATTTACAAATGCATTGTTGCGGGGATAGGGGGGGCATAATTTGTCATTCATGACAGTATTCTAGTTAATACAAATTCGAAAGTGCATTAATTCTAAAGTTTTTAAAAGCAGGATTTATGGACTCGGAACATGCTGAAGTTGCTCTGGATTTTGTACGCCTGTGCCTGATGCAAGCGAGACATAATAATCTTGAGATAAAGATATTATATTTGCATGATATAGCCAGCGACATATATAGTGTTTCAACTTAGGAGGCAAGGAGTGTTATGAATATTGGCCGGTGGGTAATAATATTTGTGCCGGCTGATGTGA
This sequence comes from Platynereis dumerilii, assembly GCA_026936325.1. Lineage (NCBI taxonomy): Eukaryota > Metazoa > Annelida > Polychaeta > Phyllodocida > Nereididae > Platynereis > Platynereis dumerilii. The sequence continues at coordinate 84,912,351 of JAPTHN010000001.1, read as the reverse complement.
AGGTGTCGCAGCAAACAGGAGGTGTTGGCCATCGGTCGATAGATGTCAATTCATCTCTCCTCAATGTTATCAATGTTATTCAGCAGACTTGCATTGTCGAATGTGTAATATTCCTCATGAATATCTGCAATATTTCCTTTTCATGCTTAGACATTAAACAAATTTGAGTAATTTTGTATTTCGCATTTTACCAGTTACAGTCACAGAAAGATGAGTGTTATTAAGTGATGATGCCAATGATCTTGTAATGATATCATGTCCCTATACTTGGGGGAGACCATGGATTTTTGGTGAAAAAAAAAGTTTGTTAAGTACATGAAAAAACGAAGGAGAGGTCACCCCGGGGGTGGTAGTACAAGAGTATTTCTCTTCCTTCAACTGTTATAACTTCAGTAATTAGTAAAGACATTTCACTTGTGATAAATTGCTTAATTTGGTCTTAGTGATTTATTCATATGTCATGCACCAATTAGACACATCCTTATTGATCTGTTCAAATTCCCTTTTACTTTTGATTGCAAGACACATTCCTTTTGCAAAATTCATTAAATCCCATGCCCATAAATAAGACACCCAGATAATCCCTCTTCCTTGTAAAATGCTTGGAACAGGCAAATTAATGAAATCTCCTATTTTCTGAGCTGTCTGATTTCTAATCTCATTCACATCTCTCCTTTCCTTTTGCAGTTGTCTTTTTGGGAGAGATTGCCTGGCTGGTCCTGGGAGTCGTGTGGGTTGCTCAAAACTACAAATCATGTCCCAATTCAACACCGAAACGTGCCATTTTAGGTAAGTGATCCGTTAAAGCTGTGTAAAGTGTTCCGTTTGGAGGACACTGTCACTACCTTCATGCTTCTTTTTGTTCTGCAAAAAACGCTAAAAATGTATTGTTGCCCTCATTAATTTTCCGTTCCAATACCCTCCATGCAATGTGCCTGGTTTCGGAGGATCATTTCCAAATGGGCTTTATTGCAGCGTTATTGCTGCGCTAATACCCCAAGTTGAGAAACTTCTGAAAAGAGATTGGAGTGCAGCTCATGTTTGGCTGTTGCATGTCAGCGGTTTGATCTTCTTAATCCTGCTCCTCCCCAGTTGAGTGACAAGTCATTAGAATGCGCCCGCATTGATATCTGCCGGGCTTTTTCTGGTTTCATCAGGCTTTCCTGAGTTTTCTCTTCCGTTAATGGTACCATGTTTGCCCTGACCAACTTCCATGTCACCATCATGCCAGGGCCACATGATGCATGGCTTTATCCAAGTTTATTGCATGGGCCACATGTGGTATCCTTGCAACTAATGGAAAAATGGTATGTTCATGAACTGAGTCGGTAGCATTACAGTAGACGAATGACGAGTACTTACATTCAGCTGCTAATGACCTCATAACAAGCCCTATACATTACATTGAAATGAACTGGCAATTTGTCATTGAGTAGCTTGTGACTTCATTGATACTCAGCTGATGACACGTTTTCATACTATTGCAAGTATAGGCTATGACCTCATACATTTCTTATGACTCATAGGAATAACATGGCATGGATAGGCTATGAGCTCACAAGCAACATTTCAGTCCAATTCTGTAAGCACTCGATGTTCGTCTACTGTAATATGTTTAGCATGCTATAATAATCTTTTGGTCTGTCTGTCAGATGCAATCCTCTTCCAGTAACTCATGATTTATTCGGTATGATGTCCAGAAAAATTATTTTTCCATTGTATCATATTTGCAATTTGTAGCGAAATTAGGTTTGTAACCTCATCTCTGAAAGGTCAGAAATAGCCAGGCTTCAATTCAATCCTCTTTGATGGCATCTCAACTTTGCTGGAAGCCGATCGTTTTCAAAGAACCAAGACATTTAGACGACAACTTCGGTCATGTTATTATGTCTCATGTATATATTTTATACAATTTTTTTTTCATGTATATACACATCAAAGAACTACAGAGAAGCGGAGAGATCTTTGTGAAATGTAACATTGAAATGGTATCATATTTGTGAGAGAGAGTCATTTTTCAAAGGGGCCTAGTGAAATACAGCATTGGATTATGGAGATGCCAAACCAAATGAATAGGATGATGGAGCACTTACATCAGTGGGATGCTGTTGCCTTTGCCTTGATTTGTGAAAATCCTCAGCTGCTGTCTGAAAGGCAGATAAATGAGTGTTTGCTGGACACTTCAGTTCCTGTGTATAGTGCCTGGAAAGAAAACTGACATGCCAGCTGATCAAACCTTCTATTTAGCTTGTCATCTGGTCTATCATATCCGTCTGGTCTTGCTGTCATGTTCTATTCTAAATTGCCCCTTCCAAATCCAATGGTCGCCCACATATAATAGTGGTTTTGATTCCAGGAGTTTTTAAGTAGAAGTCTGCTTCATTTGTCCTTCACTGTGCTTCACATCTATGTCTTCTTGTCTGTGCAATTAGTCTCCCCTGTAGGTGCATGAATGATGGATGTTTAACTCCATTCATCAACCCAAAGACACATTAAAATGTCATCTCAGACTCATCTCAGTCATCTGTTCTATCACATCTGGGGGAAGGCTTAGCTCAGTGAAAGCATGCTTGGCTTTGAATAGCTGACACCGGGTTCAATTCTAGTAGCTGGCTGTGTCACTTGGACTGATGTTGAACTGCAGTTTCAATCATCCTTCGCCTCATCGGCTGACGTATATCCTAATGAGCCGCCTCAGTTGAAAAATACAGGGGTAAAGCCCAGATGATCCAATCACCCATCTGTCCATCCATTATGAAGAGAATCCATGCCCCACAAGCAGTTTGGTTGATAATGTTTAGCATTGAATCGAAAATATCAAAGGCAAAACGGTCACCCATTTCACTTACTTATATACATGTATGTATGCTGTACTGTATTTGGATAGTCTTACATTCATGTTCCTTTCTTTAGCCCCTTGGGCTTGGATGATTTTCTATGCTAGGCAAGTAAAAGGTTGCATGGGGTAAATAAGTAGCATCTTAAGGAATTCCCATGAGTCCATCAGTTAGCCGCCATAGCATCTGGCTGTGGTGGTCACCACTGTGATGAGGGGACTAGCGGGATTCCACTATTCTGAGTCCTAGTTTACATATGTGGGCTCTTCTGTTACTCCGGTATATAATGCTTGTTGCAACCTACATTAATTTTATTCATGTTCATGCATGACCCTCAGGACTAAAATGAGTTCCTGGGGTGAGATTCGCATTTATAATTTTACACATACATCCTCCAGCTCAATTTATTGAGGCCGAAGGGACAATCATGGGAAATTGAAGTTTTAGTGTTCTTTCAGGGATTATCTCTGCTAGGAGACAGAGATCTTGTTAGTCCTGGCTTCCTAGAATCCCGTCCCATGTCACACTGTCACACTGTCAAACTTACTCTGCTCCACTTATGCATTCATTCATTCATTCATTTTTCTTCAACTGAGTACCTGTGTGCTCCATCATACATAATTGCATGCACTTGACTCTTTTCCTTGATAAAATCTGACTTTATTTCAAGCTTATTTGCTTATTTTACTTTGAAGATCAATCACACTTTGGAGTAGTTCCTGCTTTTCCTGCTAGGTGGTGTATAGATGCTTAGTTTCCTTTATGTCCACTAGGTGATGGCAGAGGAGGAATTTATTGTCAGTGCTGGGAGATAGAGATTTTGTTAGTCTTCAAGGCTCTTGGCTACCCCAGCTTTTAATTGGCATGAGAGGACCAGTTACAGATAGATAGATCTATAGAAAAGTAGATAGATAAGGGTGTGCCCTACTGGGGTAACCCTGAGGGGTAGGGTGGGGATACTCCTTAAGGGTGGGACAGTGGGACAACCCCAAGGGAGGGGGCACCTCAGGGGACACCCGTAGGTTGGGGCTAACCCTAGGGTCAAAGTTTTTATGACTTACAGCAAACACTATCTGTCTGGCAATCACTGCTGACCCCCTGCTCGTAATGCTCCCATCTAGTTTATTTCACACCAAATAGTCATTCCTAAATCATGCAACACCTCGTTCAGAGATCCCTACCAAATATTATTATTTAGTTCAAGATGAGTCAAATAGAATGATTAGAATCTATTTATTTTCCTAGCAGAGATACTTTTGTGCATCTCATGCACTCCATTCTAGTTTTATTTAATTATGAGGAAACAACAAAGATACTATGTTCTCCTTTGAGTCTGATTATGAATATTATACTCTTGGAGCCTTGATGTATTGCTTTGTATTTTATGATTTGTCATAAAAAACCATCCTGCTGTTCATGGCCTAGATTGTGTGGGTGGATGGATGTAAATCCTCTGCTCATCAATATGTAACTATAGCTGTCATTACCATTGGCATTAGGCAGCAATAGGACCCCTTGGATCGTGTGATATTTGTCCTTTGCATGAGGTTGTTCCAAGAACGAATTCCATCCTAGAGGCAAATAGAAAAGGTCTCCGCTCAAACACAAGGGTCTTTTATGTCCCCAGTCACTCAAGGGAGGCTCAAGGGATGCTCAGGAGATGCTCAGGAGCTCCTGGATGACATGGCATTTGAGGAATCCCTCTCTTCTTTCTTCTCCAGTCATACATCACTCTCCGTCGTATCTTTTCCCTGAGAAACTATAGGTCTAAGAGTTGTCAATATGGCAAGATAGCTCTGGCAAGGAGGAGAACACCAACTCCTATGGCCAGAGCTCCCTCGGTGAGGATACCATAGTTCAACAATATTCTGTGGCTCGTTCAATATAGCAAGATATCACTGGCCAGGATGAGCATTGGGCAGGACACCAACTTCTATGGCCAGGGGTCCATCAGTGAGATCTCTGAACAAGGGTACTAATTTGTCTAACATTTTGTAACGTTTATGTAATGCCGCTATCTGCCAATTTCTCTTTGTTTGCACAAAACGTAAAGTTAATTAGATGACATTGTCTGCCGATTATTTGAAGCTATTTCGGGCTCAAATTTCCATTACATGCATGATGTGTCTGCCTAAATTGGGAGACCAAATATGAATTTCTTCGGACCGAGTGACACAGCCGGTAATTAATGTCTCTCTGTGATGTTAACTCAGACACATCATTGTGTGACTCATGAATTTAATGAGTGTGTTTTTGGCACTTGCCTAGTTGTTTGCGCTGCAAAATAGTGTTATTTTAGGTAGAATTATTGTATATCCCTGCCGGGTATAAGATGCAAAAATCATGGGTGACATGCTCACACCTGCTACACCTAAAAACTCCTCCCCGAGCAATGCCACTCACCTAAACTCTCCACCTATCCTTCTTGATCTATCCTGTCCTTCTGATAACAGCAAATAACAGTGAAACAGCTCCTTAATTTACGTTTTCTGCCTCTACTGTTTTTCCCCACCAGGGGTGCATGCATCTCCATCGTAGTTCCGCTGTTGCTCACGTTTAGGACTGGCGCCACCGTCTGCCTTCCCCCCAAAAAATTCCACACACTTACCTCTCACCTACTGCTCTTCACTTCTACCGGGCTCAACCACTTCCACTCATCATATCCTCCTCATCTTACCCTCCTTTTACAGCTCTTCTCAAGCCCATTCCATCTGTCAATGTCTCAATGCCCATACACTTTTACCTATTTGCCTATGCCCTCAATTACAAGCTCAGGTGTAAGTACACTTGACTGTACCTTACACCAATACATATGGCAGTGCATTTGTAGCTTTAATTCCTCTACCACCAATCTTCACTTATATTACAATTATTACTCAAATGCTATTTCAAATGCTCAGCAAGCAACACGGGGCCAGATGCCCATGCAGGTACAGCGGGGTGGGGTTAATTATTCCCCATTTTAGTCCTGCCCCAAATCATGGGTAAATCTAGTATATATATATTAGAATAGATTTTACATATGCGTTTGATAATTTTAACATGGTTGCTGCATCAAGCATCCTCTGAAGTTGTAATGGGGAAACCTCCAAGTGACATAAGACCACCTCCTTATAAACTAACACGTATTTCACTTGACATGCTTGAAGAACTGGTCCAAGAGTTGAAGGAGGAATCTCCACAGAACTGCTATCCTCAGATCCTCGGGACCACAGGAACTTCAATGTTGTTGAAATTATAGATTTATACTCTAAATGGTAGTTTTTAGCTTGGATTTGCGAACATTGAGGCTCCTGTGCTCAAACCACCCTCCATGATGAGGGGGAGGGGATGGCTTGTCTTATAAATGGACGAAGTTGTACTCTAAATTGTTGTTCTTATTTTGTGCGTTTTGATTACTTAATTTTGCTGATTTTATGCTTAACATGCTTAAACAAATTGCGTAAAAGTTTGAAATACAGAACACAAACTGAAAATATAAATTGTGCGCTGTTTTAGATTGACAATGTCAGACATATTTTAATACATATATTTATAATTGCAGGCATTATAGTGTGCAACTGGCTAGTAATGCTGTGTGTGGTCATCTCCCTGTGGTGTACCTTCGACACGGCTGGTCGTAGCTGGGTGAAGATGAAACGATACCAAGAAAGCATCAAGGAACGAGAACAGCGTCACGGAGCAAGACACCGCTCTGGAAGCCGACGTCGCAACTGGCGCCACAGGTAATGCCACCTATTGTGTGTAATTTTGGCAAGAGCTGAATAATATACACCTTGACAAGACAGTGACAAGTTGATAGATGTCCATATTAATGTGCATAATCTTTATTTCAGCTAGTCTCGGACTCATTCTTGTTGTACGTACATAACTATAACTCACATGCCGATATATGATAATTATTAGGAGGAAAGTTCCTGAAAAGTTATGAATTATAACCATGACTGGTAATATAATAATATTATACTCAATTAGATCAGATTTCCCACTTACACCTGTGATTACATCTAGGTTATTCACTTATTGTAAAGTCATCCTGGTGGTTATCTAATACTCTCGTAACGAGGAATATTTTCCATGTTACTATTAAACCCTTTGCATGATACTGGTAATGGATGAATGACATTATTGAAAATCCAACGTAATCTCTTCCTTAAGACTAAGGAATTCAATAGGGGTTAACTCAAGGTTCCATTCCGACTCAGGCCTTGTCACTTGGACCTATTTTGGACAGCAGTATAAATCATTATTTGCCTCGTTGCCATGTCTTTCTGTCTTAATTGGCCTATCAGAGCGCATAGATTTGAGGGATTCATAGTATAGATATTTGAATATGAAACATCACCAAGTGTCAATTGTACGGCTCACGAAAAAGAGATTAGAATTTCACTTACTTTAAAAAAAAAACTGCAATTATTCAATCTATCACTACTTTCTAAACTGCTGAAGTACATACATTTTCATTTAATTTGTGCTTTTTTCCCACCAGATTTCTAATACTTCTAGGTACCCTGCTAAAGTTTTGTTGCATGGTCTCATCTTATTAATTTCACTGGTCAATTGAATTGCTTGGGTTGCGAAGCATGCTTTTATTTCCATTGATTTTCATTATAAGAGTCTTTTAAGAAGACATTAAGTATTTGAGACATAATTTTTGTTAGAATTAGACAAAAATTAAGTCTGGAGCACTTCAAGATTTCAGACCTCCGCTGAAGGCTTCAGACTGGATTTGCATGAAAGAACTTATGAATTTTGTTTTATCCTTAACTAGTTTGACCAAATAGCAATTTTGTTCTTACGATTTGTTGCTATTTATAACAGACCACATTCAACCGCTTCTGTTGACCGTGTAGTAAGGTAAAAAAAGCCACTTCATAGTTTTTTTTCCATCTTACTATATTTTGCTGTCTTTTGCTTTTTGCTATTCAGCGAGCATGTCCAAATTTTTATTGATTTGTTTGAAATTGTTTCAAGTTATTAATGTCTTTTTGATTCAAAACACAACATGTGCTCCCTGAATAGCAAACTCATTGCTTACTACATTTTGCTTGCCTCATCAATTTGAGGTAATTTACATTTCTCTTTTTTTGCATTCAGTTTAGTTCATAGCACGATAAATGCACTTAATCAAGCCGCATTCTAATACTGATAGTGGTCTAACACTTGTTCTGCTCTTTAATTGCATGTTTGTTAAGTAATCTTAAGGGTTAATGAGGCTTCTAGGTGATTATAGATGATTCAGAACTTATGATTCTGGTATATTTAGAGGTTACGTGGTATGTCAATCTAATTATGATCATATTAGTGATGCATTCTTAAAACTTCAAGTTAGAAGCTTCACTAATACAGTAGGGGACTAACCAAATCAACAATGTTTTCAGGGCCAAAATTAATTATTAATATTTTATTATACTCTTATCATTTAGATTTATTGACTACTTCGTGAACAAGGCAATCTTTGTAGAATGTAGATTTCTGCTTGCTCACAGAGTTGCCCTAATTTCGACCCATGTACAATAAATATAAGCGGTCTGGATAGACCTCGAAAGCTCTTCAGCCTACCTTCATGTTGTGAGTAATCGTTCAGAAATGTCTACAAAATAAATATAATATATTTCCAATAAGCATTATGTGGGTCCCGAAAATTCAGATGTACAACTCAAATATTGCTAAATTGAGAAATGGTAATCCTGATGATTTATGACTCCAGTCTACAATGCACATGTATTTATTTAACCATGGAAATTCAGATGACAATGTCATTTTAGAAAGTTGTAAAGTGAACAATAGGCCTATTACATAGGATTTTTAAGCTACCTGTACTCTTTAAATTTTGCATCTGAATGATTAAGATCTGTTGAATTGACTTCTGTACTTCTTCTTGTATATAAACATGTACATATCTGTCATATTCTTTGATTTTTAGTGAGGTGTATGGATATTCTGATAGACTTGTTACATGGGCATGATTTGAAATCTTGGTCATCTTGAAATGTCTTTGAATTTTGATCGATTATTACCCCTCCGTTACATTTGCAAGGGGATTTTAAATGGTCTCTGAAAAGAATCAGCATGATGGAACTATTTGACTTTCAGATGTTTTTGAAGAAAGTAAATCTGTTGTGTTGCATTTCCACACTACACATGTATTGACATCTCTGTGACATGCACTGAAGCATTTAGCTACTTTGAGTACTTTTTATCGTTGAATGACAAATTGGGTGTTGTGAATGCATCGAGATGAACCGATTCAATCTACAAAATTATTTATCGTAACGATTTATCAAGATGATTTATCAAAATGATTTATGAAGATGATTTATCAAAATGAATGATAATTGCAGTGATTTATAGATTATTGTAATTTTAGATTTGTAGGATAATCCATAGCTCTTGAGTGTTTTAGATTAAAATTATTTCTGCTTAATCCCATGATTCAGTTGTCGTCCATCTCTTTAATAAAATGAAAAATTGCTCCGATGCTTTAGATTAATCTGATAGAGCCGTTGCTACCACAGAGTTATAATAATTCTGTGTTGCTAGTCTTTCTGCCATTTTTCATTGCCAAGAGGGATTAGGCTTATCTATATGCTCATATTATGCTGTATGCTAAGTTGGTTGCTGTATGCTTTCAGGAAAGCCATGAGGGCTTACGAGGAAAGCTGGGACAGGCGCTGCAAGTTTCTCTTTTGCTGTGTTAAGAAGGACAGGCATAGTGTAAGTTCATATTATGGGCCTGTATAAGATAACATTTATTGCATCAATTGGTCATGCTTTTGTCTCTGTTTCAAATGCATGTATGAAACTTTAAGGTTTGTCTTTTACCATGTTATAATGTGAGATTCGGGTAAGGACGGTGGAGGGTTATATTATTCAGTTTTATATAATCATCCTTTCATTCCATTTCAGAATTCATTCACAGAAGTTGCAAAGCTTTTCACAGAATTTTTCCGAGATCTTGATGTCGTACCTTCGGATGTAGTCGCAGGCCTCGTCCTATTGCGGCGCCATCAAAGGATGCGTCGCAAAGTTGTCATTGACCAGGTATGAAAACTGCTTTATCACTTGTTTCTCAGCCAGTATTTACAACTCCCTTGACGTGTAATGTCTGTTGATAACTTTATTTAAGGTCTAATTCATGCATGTAGAGGGTTTTTTCTTTTAAAAAAAGATGAAAAAGATAAGTTGTAAAGCTTCTACCTAGAGTAGTCCTGTCCTAGAGCTGCAGATAACTGAATATAATTTTGAGATGGCTTATTAATTAGATTTGTATCTGATGATTGGAAATCTGATGATCCTATCAATGAAAGTTTGGGAAATATCTGCTTAGGTTATAATATCTGCTTGTTAAATTACCACTTGATGATGTTATCCTGGGATGTTATGCAACTTCATGTGGATGTATTGCCGTTTCAGGGAACTAATGCAGTATACCAGTTTCTTTCGGGAGTGCCAATCACGCCTCAGACCAAGTTCCTGCATCTTCAAAATCCAGATGTCCTCTCAGATTACAAGCAAGTTGTGCACTACATGCGATATGCGCTGGCAGCATACGGATGGCCCATGTACATGAAGATGAATGCTGGCACGGGATTGTGCAAAATTATGCCTGAGCTCAGGTTGGTTGGCCATTTTCTGTCTGATAGTAGATCTTTTATTGCTTCACTGCTTCAGTATCGCTAGCTTGCCAGCTAGCTGTGTGAGAAAAGCACAGGTTGGGTTACTATTACTAACAATGGGTTAACATGGTTTTTATTCAGATTAATAAAGTATATTTACATTTGAATATATATTAAAAAATGCGATGGTCTTCAAGGATTTGTCATTTGAATTTTAAAAACGGCCTGAAAAGAATTAGTCTGGTAAGCATTTTAACTTTATACATAATCAGTATGCATGCGAGGCTGTCCTTTCCTGAATAAAACAGACAGGAAGAAGGTTGTGTGGCATTATATATAAAGGAAACAAAATAGGTTATTGATGGATGGTACATACACGCTGATAAATCAGTCTTTTGATCCTTAATCATCCGTTAGGTGTAATGGCTCAGTAACATGATTTGGAAGAGCAACCTTAACAAGACCTTGTTATCATGGTTAAGCTTCAGACTGAGATGTTGCTGAGAGTGACCTTTAAAAACTTATCTAGAGTGTAGATTATCATTCTCCGGAATCCAGATTGATAGATTTGATGAATTTAGCTTCTACAACACAACTGATGAAGATAAGATGTCGCCAGAAATTCTGGCTTAATTTCATTTAGGTCTCCTGAAGGTAAATGCATCAAATCCTTAGAACTTGTTTTGCAAAACACAAGCAATATGTTTTCTCAAGAATTAGGTTGGTTGGCGTACAATGTTCAAATTAGATTTGAATTCTCTTTTGTTTTGTGGACTTTTGATTAAAAAATATATTAGTAGAAATGAGACAAAGCTCTGGTATGAATATATCTTTGGATTAGATTTAATTTTACTTCGCTACACGAATTTCCCATTAGGTTTAATGACGTGGAAACATGATGTGGATTAGCAATGTAACAAGACCTTGTAATGTGCACCAGACTAAAAAAATCAAGAAAACCTTTAAAACTGATTTTCAAGACATACTGCAGAATATATATCTTTTGAGGAACAGGTTAAGTGGCATAATGTGCATACTGGTTATGCATATGTTGATCATCTTTGCATTACAGGCTTACAGCTAAGGAAATATGAGTGATCACCAAAATGCTCTGAATGATGTCACATCCTTATGCTTGCTATGTTAAAGACACATGCATGTGATTTCTCATATTCTGCAATTGAGCCATGGATACCCTATACTTTGTCACGCGCACATCTCCATAAATGAGTCCTATCATCAGTGCTCAGAAGGGGGTATAGAGGGCTGCACTTTCAATATTTATCTATCTGTCACTCCCGAGGGATGTCACATGTCTCTGTGCAAATTTACCTCTCATTTCAAGATAGGACCTGCACTGTCCTGCAGTGACATCATTAGCATCCTCAAACAGCCAAAAGTAATCATACATATTTCCTCAGCTTTAAATTGATTTCCCTCTTCCAATTAACAACACTACTAATGGCATTAGCTATGAATAGCATGATGGCTTGGAATCATGATTAGGAGTTGTGGCGCAATGTTAACGAGACCTTGTGATGCTACGGGCTCAACTTGCTCAAAGGAAAGCTTGATGACCTTTAGACGGCAATTTTAATTTTCTTTTCTGGCTTCAGATGTTGCTGTTGCTGCTTCTGCCGTCGACGAGCTCATCACACCATCCTGGTGGAGGACAACTGCTGTGAATGCAACAAAGGAGCTCTCCTCAAACTGAGTGGATTGAAGAATTTGGAGCTGGTCTATGTGACCTACCATGTCGATGTGAGTCAACAGCGAGACCTTCTGGCCTCCTCCTGCCTCCTCATTGAATAATTAGCTTTGTTAGGTCTTAGAATCATCTCATAATCATGTTGTGAAAGCCGGCAGTGGGGTACACTTGGAAAGACCCATTCAGCATGGTATTGTTATTAGGTTCATCAAATTGCCAAAAGTGTTGGTTATTTTTTGGCCTAGTCAACGAACCCAGACTGTCCCCAAAGGAGGCATCTGATGTCTTTTGCATTCCAATTTTTTTCTTGCCAGTTGACAGTATTGCATTGTATTTGTTGTATTGTTATTGCGCCTTTAATAAACTTTAGAAGAAACCCAACAGTGCTTTGTAAAAAGATACAGATTATTGCCGTTCCCAATGCAAATAAAAGTGAGATGCATACAAAATTTAATTTACTTATTCCTGAATCGAGGCAAGTTCACAGCTTGTCGAACAAAATGACTGATGTATGCTTGTGAGATTTTTCTTTCTGTCTAGCTTATATTTTGTTTTTGCCGATTTACTGATTTGTCTCTTTTGCTTTTCAGATTGGGGAAACTCCTTTTTTCGTGGCAATTGACCATGAAATGAGAACAGTTGTGATCTCCATTCGAGGAACATTGTCTCTTCAGGTTTGTTAGTTTTCTCAATGCTAAACTACTGGATTATTACTCAATAAAACCAATTGTTTATTTCCATGTCAGTGTTTGTTGTAATAATTATGCAGAATCCAAATGCAGTTTCATTTGAAGTCTTAGCAATGTGAGCATCACTGAAGCTTCTGAGATAACATGGAGGTTTTGTAAAACACAGGATAACACCTGAATATTTTTGCAAGTGAAATGACATCTAGAAGGCAGAGTATGGCTGGAAAAAGTAGTGAATTTGAGCATGTCATTGCCTGAAAATTTCTAAATCTCACAGGAAACTTTCAAAGAAAGGTCTAAATTCTTTACTTGGCAGTTGCACATTATTCACAATTAATTCTTTGAAATTTTGTCATACTTTATGAAATTGCCTGGAAATTGGCATTTTTTCCAGCCCTGAGACAGAGCATTGATAAGATCACTAAACTGATAGAAGCTGCTTTCGTAATTAATATTTCTTATAAAATTAAACCACAAGTCCATTTCAGAAGCCTTATGAAGGATATGTCATGCCAAATTGACACTTCATAAAGTAAGGATAGTATGATAAGGATATGTTCTATTCTGAATCTTCCCTACTTATTGCAGGATGTATTAACTGACCTGAAAGCGGATGCAGAACAATTGCCTGTGGAACCTGTCAGGGAGGATTGGTTAGGCCACAAGGTAAGATCTTTTATTTAATTTTTCACAAAATAAATATATTTGATAATTTTCAGCTAATTGTCAAGAAAGAATGAAAAAGAATTTTTTTTTCTGTGAATCGGACTCTAATGGGTATATTGGATCAACATTTTGATAAATATTGTAATATTTTGCGATTCATTGTTGATGATAATTCTGATGACTCCTTGCAGGGAATGGTTCAGGCAGCTGTGTATATTAAGAAGAAAATTAAGGAGGAAATGTTGCTGTCTCAAGCATTCGGGAGAGATTTGGTAAGCCAAAAACAAATTGTGTATGAGATTGTTATACAGCTGGTCTTGAAAACGTTATGTTAAAGCTAACGTTATTTGTCTATTTCTTTGTAATGATTGTAGAAGATTTGTTACATATCAAATTGAGGTTTCCAAACAATTTGTGAAAGAGATAGTAAGTTGTCTGCAACCTTGCAAAGGAAATGCAATCTGGAAAATGTACGGAATTTTTTTTTAGTGATTCAATAAAAAGAAGAATGATAGATAATGAAAAAAAGCAGAAGTTCTTGAATGCCCTCATGATATTTTTTGCTTTCAGGAAAAGGATACCAAGAGTTATGAATTAGTCCTAGTTGGTCACTCTTTAGGTGCTGGCACTGCGGCCATACTAGCTATTCTTCTCTACAATGAATATCCCAATCTACAATGTTACGCCTATTCACCTCCGGGAGGCTTACTCAGGTAATATTTCATAATATGTACTAAATTCACTTTGAAGCAGAGACTCAAAATCTGGAGAAGGTCGGCATAGGCCTATATTTGGGAGTTGGGAAAGATATTGTTACTATCATAGTGCAATTAACCTATGTTGAGCCTTCACAGGGGCTTTGAAAGCCCTCCTCTCAAGAGCAAATATAGTTCTTTTTGATGTCAAAAACATTGTCATGACTTCTAAATAGTCATGACAGAAGATTTATCAGATAACAAAATCTGTAATTGCTGTGTGTCATGCAATTCTGCAATTTGAAATGTTTAACTATTGGATCTCACTGAAATGCACTGGTAAATTGGTTCCCCATTGATTTAATTTCTATTCTTAACATTTGCTTTCCTTACAGTGCTACAACAGTTGAAGAAACAAAGTCTTTTATAACATCAGTAGTCATTGGTAAAGATGTTGTGCCAAGGTGAGTGTTTGACTTCCAACTTTTGACAGTTTTGTCATATTACACTAATATTTGTATTCTTCGTATCAGCCTTGTTATGTTATAAACCTTGTGTTGCAAGATAAAATAAGGTTTGGCGGCAAATTGGCAAATGTGCTTTTAAAAGGCAATGTAATGACCTCATAAATATTTTTACAGTTGATGTACCTATTTGCTTTCCATACATGTACACATTTCAAAATCTTCTGAATCTTTAAAAGTGCTTGTTCATATTATGACTATTACATTTGAACTTTCCCATAACTTCTGCAAGAAAGGCGGAATCAAATTAAGGATTTTCCATGGCCAGGAACCACAATCAAATTACAAACTCCTAATTCACTTTGCTGTTGTTTCAGAATCGGGCTGCATCAGCTTGAAGCCATGAGACAGGATCTCATCAATGTCATTAAAATAAGCTCCGAACCAAAGGTTAGTGTTAATGTGTCTATTAAAGCTTGTAAATGTTAGTCTAATTTTGACTCTGCAGGACCACATATTGATTTGTAGTCGTTGTGTTCATATTAAGTAATTTTGGCTGAGTAAAGATCTGAAGGGGACTATGCCTAGGAGACTATACACTTCTTCTCCTCTCTACTACTTTGAGGTTGAGCCATTTTAAAGAGCCCTAGTAGGCCACACCATGGGCAAGAGATGTTCTGGCAGCAATGTGGTCTTCAAATGTATTCTTGGAATGAATTTTCTCATGGGAGATTCATTATATTTAATTGTGTGTTTTAGTCGAATGCTGGATATGTTTTGAGTCTCTCTTTTCGTTACAGTGGAAGATTATTGGTGGCAGCATGATGTGCTGTCGTCCGGATGAGAACATCGACAATGAAGATTCCACAGTGATGATCGAGACCCATAAATTAATGAAACAAGAAAAGGAATCGCGAAGTTTTACTCATCCGACAGATTCTCAAATCGCCCTCACGACTCACACTCCTCTGTACCCACCTGGCAAGATCATCCACATTGTGCGCAACCATCCAAAGACCAGCAGGTAGGAATTCATGAATGTCAGCTGGTAATCCTAGAAATAGAGTCTATTTCTACAAGGCTGTTATTTAAATTATTTGGCAAACAGGCAAATACTGAACATTAAATTCTCTCATGTGACAAGAAGTTGCATTATAGATTCAATAAAATGAATGCGAACTATGACGTTGTTCACAAATCGGCGATATTTTTATGCTCTAAGGCCACACATAATTGATTCTTAGCTTCGCGGACCCGCCGACACAATAGATTACCTGCCAATGGAAAAAAAAAATTGAAAAAAAATAAAATAAAATTTTTTTGACATTATAAAAAAAAAATTTTTCACCTTTTTTTTTGTCCTACCGACCGACCCTAGAAAAAGTGCCTTGAGACGAATCCGAGAAGCTAAAGATCAATTATGTGTGGCCTAATGGATTGATATGTAAAGAGAGGATGAGTCATTGTGAAGCATTAGACATCAGCTTATAGATGATGATCATGCAAATAATGTCGTCACTCTACTCTTGTTTGATTTCTTTTAATTTGGTACTTGCAGCATCAATTTCCAAGTTTTGATGACCTTTCTCAGGGTTGCCAGCATTGCCATCATCATCACATATTCTATTGCAAAAAATGTGCAATTCTTATTTTGGGTGGCACATTTAAGTACTGAAAGCGTACCATTGGTGTCATGTATCTCTCTGTTTAATATGTTATTGCTACTGTGATTAATGTTTCATTTCTTTATGTAGAAGTAGCTTTAGACTTTTATATCTCTAGTGTGTTAGTATTAGAAACTGTTTCTGTTCTTGTTTTTAACCTGTGTATTGATATCTCTTGTAACTGACTTTTTGGTCAAATGTGACCTATGTTTCAGTCAATAAAAACCTATATATATATGTACATAAAGATTGTATTCTAAATGATGTGCAAAATATTGAGTTTTACCGAAATAAGTCTGCAGCCTAAAAGGGTTGACAAAAAACATGATGGATGGCAAAATTATATTTAGCCTCTCCGCAGCTTAATGCAGTGCTTTTGATGGATGGTGTCTGAATGATAATGTACTTTCTGCTTCAGGTTATGTGGGTCGAAAGAACCTGTGTACCAAGCTGTGTGGGCGGACAATATTGACTTTGATGAAGTCCTCATTTCTCCATCAATGGTGCAAGATCACATGCCAGACAAAGTCATAGAAGCACTTGAGAAGGTTTGTTCACATCTGATAGTATAAAAAAATATGCAAAACTAGAGATTCATTGTATTTATTATCCGAAACAAGACACTAGGATTTCATAACTTCAGTTTGAAATGTTTAGGGAGACTGATGTATGGCAGGGTACAATCCTTACAGAACTTGTATGATTTGTATGGGCTCTGAAATTAAAGTGATCCAGACAAGGGTATTCTCCAGTTTATACACTTCATAAAGTTGAGACAGCTTTTGATTCAAAGACTAAGTTTTAAGATGAAAAATATCAAATATAACTTTGAAGTTATGAAGTTTTTTTTTGCTTGATATCATCTAAATTCAATTTACAAAATACACAATATATAACAAAATATAAAAGTACACTTATCAAGAAGGAAACAAACAAAAGTTAGTATGAACTATTTCAAGTTGTTCCCTTTAAATATATAGATGCAAGCTGAATCTAAAATGTGTCATAAAACTTATATTGTCTTCTGAATTGAATGATTCCGTTTCAACTCTCCCAATTGCATAAAATTTCACAGGTCACCCTCTCGGACATTCTTACAATGTCAAACCTCTTATGCGAGCTGGCACACCGAGGATGTAATTCTGCTTCACTTTGCCAGCTCACAGTGAGCCTCTGACTTCTGAGAATGCCTCTCAGATTGCCCAGATAAATTCACACTATTCCTATACCAAATCAGAAAGGACTAGGTCTCTCTTTGACTAGTAGAATTTTTTAGATGGATATTTCTCATATCATAATGAATGTTTTTCAGGTTTTGATGCATCTGGGTCCTGCCAAACCCGAGAGAAAACTACCGGAATCCGTGCGAAAGGCTCAGCTTGACCAGAACAGTCCAGATGGAGACCCAGACGGTGTTGACAGTGCTTTCGTAGAAACCAGCTTCACCCATACCAATCCTTCTTGCCCGAACAGATCCTCGGGGGCGTTCAGTTCTGTGTCGGACAACAGTCCTAGTTGGGATTATGTGACTCCTATAAGTGCAGCACCAGTAGGTGCAGAGCCAAGTGCAGTCGAGGATGTAGATGTTGAGAAAGCAAAGCCGAAGAAACGGCCGTGTAATCTCGAGTTGAATACGCGCGAGGTTGACGTTGAGGATGATTTGATGGGAGGGGCTCCCTTAGCATCTCCTGAGACCCTCTCAGATATTTCCAGTGTTGATTCCGGTAGTTGGAAAGGATCTCAAAAGTCCGGGAATGGTTATCACAGAATTACGACGGGGATGCCCACGATGGCCCCCATACAGCAGAGTCCTCTTAAGCAGGGCAAAGCAGATGGATACTTTTACTTCATTCCCGTTCCAAGTCCTGTGGATTATGCAGAATCGCCAGAAAATGAGTTTACAGGACTTGGTGCGACTGGAGCGCCTCTTGCTCAGTCCACTCCTTACAAACAAGTCCCTACGCAAGACACAGACGAACAGGACCTCCCCCGAAATAGGAACTCTTCCAGGGAGCCCTCTCCTGAGTGCGAATCTCTCCTCCAAGCGGAACATGTGCTTAATAACAATGCCAAAATTAATTCACAAGATGACTGCAGAATTACCCTAGACGATGAAACTGTAGGGAGTTGCTCGCTCAACTCTCAACCATATGTGCCACACAGTCCAGACAGTCCCGACAGCTGTAACAACCAGCTGTTATACGATTCATATAGAGGCCACTACAGTCACAGTGGCAGGGGCTATCCCCACGGGGGTTACATGAACGAACATGTGCGCAACAAACAAATGACCAGTGAGGAATTAGAAGACACTTTAACGTCAGTCACCAGCTTAGACTGGGACGACAGGACTGCCATGACGCCTAACACTTTAGACAGCACTGACCCCGACTGTGTTAGTCCCTCAGGCCCTCCTCCTGACTGTGACGGCAAACCTGGCCAGAATAATAACATAGACAAACCCTTCCCTCCTGCCAACGACTCTTCTCTCCACAACAACAGTTCACCTCGCTTAGTCTCGAACGGCGACGTGCCCTCCTCACAGCCACACCTGCCAGAAAAGAGCTGCTCAAACAAATCTGCCAAGGACAATTCCGCCAATGACAATTCTGCCAAGGACAAATCCGCTAAGGACAAATCCGCAAAGGACAAATCTACGAAGGACAAGGTCAGTCGAGTGGATGACCTCATCCTTCTGGAGCAACTCAAGAATCTAGGGGAGGAGAGTCATGTGTAGTATCTCATTCATTCCGAAAGTTAACTCCTCAGTTTTAACGAAGGAGCAAAATGCTTATAATATATTGATTGTTGCATTGTAAAATAAGGTTTGGCAGCAAATGTGCTTAAACAATTCTAGAACATGTAATGACCTCATGACTGTAAAGTTTCAAGGGGCACAAAGACTTAACGCTTCCTTTTTAGAATATTTTCAGAATTGATGTATCTATATTTGCTCTGTTTAGGAGAATAATCGTGGAAGTGTTTTTGCTTTCTACAAATTATCGCTGAAATGATTTTTGCATTGAACGAATTGTGTTGCAAATTATTATGTGAATTATGTATGTGTGGAAGAGATGGAGCCAAAATGATTTTCCTTACTTGATATATGAATCTCTGAGAAGGTGGACTTGAGATTAAGTAGCCTTAAACTAGATTGAATTTGTAGTAATATTTTGTGATTGAAATGATTCTGCATATTGCTGAAGGTGCATGACTCGCCCTCCGAGTTTTGCAATATGCAAATGAAGTGCTTTATTTTTGTCCAGCTTCACGTGGTTGACATGGTTAAACTACATGCAAATGATTTCATAGTACTTGATCAAATTTCAGATTTTGACGTCAGTATGTCTATAACTTGATGTATGTTGTTATAATATATGACCAATTTTTTTAACGAGTTTTACATTGAGTCAGTATATTTGTTTACAGGTACATGTATACACATTTATTTATCCAATTTATTTGTAAGACCTTAATTGAGTTAGTGTTTCTGTGATAATTAATACACGTTCAACTACGCATTGCAAATTGCTGTAGATTTGCATTAAAAATTTGCTAGGTGACTGCTTGATTAAGTAAGTTCATTGCTAGGTTAATTTTTAATTTAAAATCATTTACATTAGGTTAGCAATTTCAAACGCTGTCATTTGCTTGAAATGGACGCAGTATTTTTGTCCTGGAAGCTTCCGTTGGTGTCTTTGGATAGGATAAATCTGTCTTGCAATGTGAAAAAAAATTGTGAGTAATTGCAATTTATGTCACCATTCTTCTTATCAAAATTTCATGTTATTTAAGCTTGCAGTGCTGTTGGCCTACAACTTACAGTTAAAGCCTAAAATAGTTACACATGAAACGGGTTTTAATACAATACTATGTAATTATGAAATATACAGAACAGGCCTTTAAATACACAGGAAATCTCACAGATTCACATATTTGTGTTATGATAATATGAATCTTTGTTGTTTTGTAATGTTGAGCTTGTGATTTGTACTTAGTCCCTGTTGAAATACTGGTTTTTAAAAGTACCGAAAATACTGAAATGTTTACAATTTGGTCAGCTTTATGAACACATTACCAAGCATCGATTATTATTCCACGAACTGACGAAAATAACCCTTTGTCAAAAATGTAAGCCCTACATAATATCATGTGATGTGAATTCAATGTACCCCATTGAACGTTTGTTTTATGTTTGAAATTTGACGCATTTGAAATGTTTCAGCACAAAAATTCACACAACTAAAACTGACGGTTCTGTTGTTCCAGTAAAGATTTTGTTTAGCATGGTGCTGTGTTGCATATGGGTTATTTTTTAGACACAAAGTTCTGCATTCAAAATATTTGTCTATTAAATGTACATGTACAGCGTTGAAACATTTATAAGTTTACCAAGAAGTTCCAAATGCCAATTGCGAACTACTGGAAATGGAAAGAGGGAGAGACATACACCTTTGATTTTAAGATTTTTTTCAGACAGCCTCTAAAGCCAAATTTTATTAAAATCCAACTCTAAATCTATCATAGTCTTTACAAAACATTTAGCGGTAGTGAAGGCTACTATTAACTAAGTTTCCTTGTTAGTAAATCAAAATATTATGGGTCGATTCAATACATGTGCAACACGGATATTTCCAACATTTACCATGAAGACTTAGTCTTACTGGAACGAAACTAAGATCTTGGTGTTCTGTCAGAGGCACTCTGTGATTACGTCTTGAAGGGCATCATCAGTGTTATATTTGAACTTCCATGGAAAACAAATTCACAAGAAATTCTCCCAAAAAATGCTTGAAAAAAAAGGTTTCATTTCTGATTTTCCGATTTAGGTCAATTATTTTCACACTTACAACAAGAGGGCATTAAATGTAAGTTTCTCCTAGATAGATATGGTAAGTGCAGCCCTCTGAGCCCAGATTTGGTTGCTCACGGATGTTGATTGATGAGATCGGAGAAAGAGTGTGTGTCGTTAACTTGTCACACATTTAAAAGATACTTACAATATATATGGTACTTAGTAATTGCTATAAATTACAAAATGCCAATTTTGTTTGAGAAAATACACAAAATTGTTGATTCTGTAAAATAACCAACACTGAAGATGCTCTTTAAACAAAGTCGAGATAAATTAGCTCTTAACAATTGAGCTTTTAAGACTTAGCCAATGCCAAATTTACTTGAAATGTTCACTTAAAAACTGATCAGTTGATTATTTCGTAAAAATGTGAAGCTGGCTAATACTTCCATATATTGTTGAAGCTGCGTTCATTATTGATAGATTATTTTGCCTCGTTAGTTTTGGGGATACAATTATACAGAGGTAGTTTTTGTGACATGGATGTCTCTCTGCTGGTAACAGAGTGCTCCTGTGTCTGTAAAATGATTCATGTGCTTCAAAATGCCAATTTTCAATATTACTAAGGTGGAGTATAAAAAATACATAAATGCTATTGGTTGGCTTTAACAACTATCCACGATCCAAAAACCAGAACTGTAATATATTATACGAGTAATATTTCATGCTTGCAGTGTGGCGTTCATTGCTTGATCTTGTCAGCTGTAAATTACCAAGAATTGTATGTTAAATAAATTATGACATGTACTACGGTTGTTTGTTTAAATTGCTTTCATAAGCTCCAATTTGAACTGAAGTCTTGTTAGCTCCTCTGTTTTCTTCAAAGAGGAAGAGCTAGTGTCGTCACTTGATCATCCGCGTTCAGTTTAATATGAAATTTGGTATAGCTTTTCACTAAAGGGTATGGATATGGAGAAATCCAAGATGGCTGCCAAAATGGCCACCATAATTTAATTGTCAACTATGATCACTGTCACTGATGATCTTAGTGTTTCACTTAAGGCCAAGGGCTACAGGTGGCCATAGGAAAAATTCCTCCATCAGATTTTTTTATACTTTCATAACTTTTTATTCGGGTCAGTAGCTATCCAAAACTGAAGAATAGAAGGTATGCTTCCATGCTACTTTTGTCATCAGAACACTGCGTAGTGTCGAGTTAACAAAGAAATAATAAGAGAATACTCAAAATGGCCAAAAAAAACACATTTATACTGGGAAAAAAATCTGCTCCATCAACTCTACCCGAAAAACTGCATAATGACGGTTGTACATAGCTTGATCAATTTATGAAATAAAAAAGTGGGGTCACCACACAAATTTTTGCTCTAGGGGGCTATATCACATGAAAAAATAGCCATTTTAGGCAAAAATATGCCTAAAAATCAAATTTTGTTAAGACTTTGAAGAGGTGTGTTGAATATGTCCTATAGATTATTTTCATAAAAACAGCACTTTCAATCCACAAAAACCCCACTAGGAAAATTTATATACAGTATAGGTCAAGCCTGTGCAGCTGTCAATAGCAACATGCACACATTGATAAATTTCACATAAACAGATGAGCGTTGAAATCGCTTGCTACATTTAATGGGCAGTGAAAAGAGCCTGAGGATCCTTGAGCCAACACAAAGATAGAAGTGATACTATAAATTTCCTTATTGCCAAGGATCTGAATCTGCTTATATGACACACGAAATGATGAGATGAATCTGCGCTAGCCGATGCGCCACTTGCAGAAATGCCAACCAAGCCAAAAAACATGCAAACCATTGTTCTTTAGTTTCGCAGCTGAACCTTGGGTTTCTCATCGGAATACCAATTAAGCTATGTTACTCATAGGAATTAGGAACAAAGTTGTAAAATATCACTTCACACAAATTTAGTGCATTCACATTTTATTACATAAAGCAAAGCTCTACAAAAAGTGCCCAAAAAGGTGCATAAATAATAAACAGTTTGTACATTTGTATATCACAAAAGCATCAGATAAACTTCGCTTCCAAAAAAAAAGTTATCACAGAAAGCATTTAAAAGTGACTAGGTGAACTACATTAGCTCAAATCTCTATTGCCCGATGGTAACATAATCTTCAAATATCACAGCTCAAAATAATCAAATTTTTTGTACATTATATAAACAAATAAAGTTCTTAAATAGCTGGAACCATGTTCGCAGCTGATCTCATCTTTGCATCATGAGTATGATCGTCAAAAAATTTATCTCTGGCTTGGATGCTCCTGGAAGGAATAAGAAAAAATATCAGTGCAATAACTTAAAAGTTTTAACAATAGCACATTACAGACAAACCCAAAATTTTGTAATAAATTTTTCACTTTTGCGACTGTAAATGTTATTCTTCAAGTTATAGGCATACTTTGTTTAATGTTTTTGAAATATTTCTCTCTTTCACTACATCCTAAAATGTTCATGTTGGCAAAAAAGTTGAGAATGACCAATTATATTATTGAACACAAAATAAGCAAATCTTTCCTGGCCTAGAATTAGAAATACTGCATTCTGAGACTTAGCATGTAACATACCTTCCAACATAGGGATCCAGGTTGCGCAGCGTGGCTGTGCTATTGTATTCTAAACCATAACTATTGACAGCAGTGCTCTTGGTGAAGCCATCTGGTTTCTGTCGTTGCACATTTCCCCAAGTGTGACCCTCTCGGTCAAGGCCAGTTGGAGTCCTGTCTAAAAATCTGCAAATAACATAGGACCGATTTTTAAAAAGCCCATGAATTATTTTCATTGGTCTCACACTGTGAGAAGACTTTTGCCAAAAATTATAGACTGACTGAAAAAGCATCTCAACTTTTCAGAAGTTGGCAATTGAGACTCGTGCACCATTTTGGTTGTGGCCAAAAGGATTTGTCATCCTACTTGACCGCTTTCAAAAAACTAGTTTCGTTTCGAGAAATTTCAAATTTTTCACTATTTATGTTCTGTTGATTTGACCTAACGATTTTGCTGCTTTTGACTTTTAATTAATATTTGATTTTACGCAAGGGCCTGGAATCAGGCAAGTAACTTACATATTTATTGGATACAGTTCTAGTTATTTCAAAACTTACTTAGTTGTATAGTGAGTGACGAAGCGAGCAGGGTTATCTGCAGTGTACACGTAACGATCGTTATTCTCTGAAAATCCAGACAATTCCTTGCTGCCAACTGTGTTTCGTCCCAGTCTGCCGGCCTCTGACTGGGGAGGGAGTTGCTCTCCTTTGTAGACATTTTGGGTCACACTGGAAAAGTGAAGGAGTTGCATAAATAAAAGTTTTAAATCTCCTATATGAAAAAAATAGAATGGATTATCAAATTTATCATTAATGTTTTAAACTTTAATTAAAGAGGTCAAGAAATATTTCATAAATTCAGAACTTATAAATGGACTTGGGTTTTCTATAATCTGGGCATCAAACAGGTTTATATGGATGATTGGGGTATAAGTCCAGTATTTATGCACTTGGTAGGCAATTAGGACAGGAGGAGGACACAGCAATGAGGCGAAGGATGATTGAAACAGCCGTCCACAAACAGGTTTATATACATATATGGGTGTGGTTTGGGACAGCAGTGGGGTGACTAAGATAAATAAATACTTTCATTTGATATCAATATAACTTCGGTAGGGCAGGGAAGAAATCTATCAAAGAACTATTGTAGGGGAGGTTGTTCTGCTGATGTATACAGCCTTACTTAATCGTATGTGTACTTACTCTTCATCTTCAGGCTCACAAGTTCTGGGACAATGAATGTATGTCACATTGAAATTGTGTACAAATAATAGTATTTGAATACATACATATGTTATGTAGATACAATGTAATTTCCAATAATCATGCCAAGTCTATGTGACTTACCTTGAATAGTTGTTGGGGTTTGTCATGTTGATGTACTCCACAGGATCTTGTTTCTTGATTCGGTTCAGAACTTCACTTGGAACGTCGCCTGCCTTGTCATAAGCCTGATCAAAATACCAAAGACAAATTTATTTTCCTCAGAAAACGCAACTTTCTTCCTTGGAGTCAATTTCAGTTAATGGGGTGTTTTAAAAGATAAAAAAAAGTATTTCAGATAAATATTACAATTTACGGCAAGAAGTAGTCACCACACTGTTGAACATTTGGATTGACTCCTGCGTCTCCTGTCTCACAGCCTTGTCATTCAGAATTAAACTTTGTCATAACATCATTATGTCTGCCTCTCACCAAGGGTCATTTTTAATTCCCAAGTCTTAGGCCAGTAGCACTGAGACTGTACAATTTTGATTTGATTCAACACTTAATTTTACTCACATCGCCCATTACTCTGTTTGTAAATGCAGGGAGAGTCTTGGTTCCACTTGTGAAGCTGTTGTCTCTCACAGATCTGTTTGCCAAAATTGGCAAATTTTCTTCACCCTGCAAAGTGATGGCAAAAATCAAAACACCTGAACATTACAAAGTCAATAAACTAGACTGATGATTAATCTCCTTTTTTATAAAAGTTTAGCGAGGCTGCTGGGGAGAAAAATTAATTGAATTCTCTGTGTGATATTGTTTACAATATTTTTTTCTCTGAAAAATATGCCTATATTTTAAAAGTATTTCTGCCAAATAATTGCCATTTCTCCAATCAAAAAATGTGTTACAGGCAAGCTTATGAAAGTAGCTGTATGCAGGCCAATTTGGCTGCACCCAAAACACAAATGGGAGACCTGCAATACAGAATTCAGCTGCAGAATTACCATTTGATAAAAAATAATATTTCTTACCTTTGTGAATGTCGTAGGTCTGTAATGACTTTGCATAATGCTCACACCAGTTGGCCTGTCTGTCAGCCAGCCCTGAAGCAAATTGTATTGTGTTAGTTACAAATCAAGTAACTTAAAAAAATTTACAAAACAAAATTTTAATATTTGATAGGAAAATATTATGTGAACTGTCTTACTGGAACGTCTGCTAAATGTGCATTGTCAGGGTGAAAAGTCACTGGTTCTATGTTATAAGCGTGTGTGAATCCTGACCCTTCTTTTGCTCCTACAGATCTTCTGGATACATCGCCTAAAAACAGTGAAATATTCAGATGGTGTTTATTCAAAATACATTGAAGTAATTTAACTGTGACAACAATTAGGCAGCCTACATAAGTGTACAGTAAGAGTAAGCATATATCTGTAAAACTAAGTGCAAAATTTGGTAAGATAATTACTCACTTCTATCTGGTTGGTATCCTTTGAACTTTTCATGTGTCTCTGTTGACATGTAGTTGGGTCCCTGTGAGAAGAAAAATTATTTAAAAATTAAATGGAACCAATCTGGTACAACAGTAATTTAACTCATAAGATTCAAACATGACATTACCAATCAAGATTTCCCAGGATGCATTCTTAAAACTTTTTGAATACAGTCAATCCCGGTGATAGCTACAATCTATCCAATGTCCTTGGCGGACTGGAACGTTTTCCGCCTAAATAGGGAAAAAACTACCATCCTGACGAAGGCAGAGATGTACGACGTGATGCAGATAGACCTTGAAGAAATGCTGCTCCAAGTGAACTCTGAGATTTTAAATGCTAATAGGAAATATAACCTGAAAACGCCACTGATTCACAAATGCCTTGAGCATAACCGGGGAAACAGACGACAAGTGGCTATGAAATATAATTTATTGTATGACGGTTGCCACCCTACCGCCAAGCTGGCTAGACAAATAGTGAAATCTCTAAACAATACCATAGCGCTTAACAAAATAAACTTGAACCGTGACTAAGTAAACCACCTGGTCTCTTTGTTTTTGTTTGTTGCTTTCAAATTGTTCTAGAGTTGAGTTGTCATATGCACCTATGCACTTAGCATCCTTCTAAACCAAGATATATATATATATATATATAATAATAATAACATTAATAAAAAATTAATAAAAATAGTAACAATAAAAACACTGTAATATTGAATTGATATTAATTATGCTTTTTTACTGAGGCAGGTAGCCAAGTAGTTGTGGTCGATAAAGACCCAATTATTGAAGCCCTGCACAAAAAACAAAAACTTAAAAAGAAAAGAAAAAGTAAAACAATAATATAACCAAATGCAAAAAAATAGTTGTTTACTTTATTTTAACATTCTATTTTGAGCTGCTTAGTTGCTTTTACCACATTGCACGATTCAGCACTGTTTATAAATTATACTCCTGATTTACCCATGTGTTTGAGAATTGATGACAAACTTGCCACAGAGCAGCCAGCTCAGTTTGGTGGTCAATAAGACCCAGAACGAGCACTGCCTTGGAAGTAGTGACCTTTTCCGACACAAATGTACTGTGCACTGTTCTGCATTTATTTTCGGTGTTAGTATTGACAACACTTGATGTCCACTTGGCAACAAACTGGCCTGGAAGCAATTGCATGAATCATGTGGTCAATAAAGACCCAGATTTATTTATTTGTTGCATTGCTTAAGGAGGTTTTGCGAGTAGACACTAGATGGATATATTTGCATTAATGCACAGTTTAGCAGTTATGTACAAATGTTTGAATTGGGTTTTTATGGTGGTTTGGGAAAGTTCACACTATACTGCTTCAGTGGTCAATTACGACCATGTATTAAAATAGTGGTCTCTACGGACCCTATCAGCCCTATTATGTATGGATGGGGAATAGTATGTTTGGATGCGTGTGGTCTCTTGGACCCTGCACTGGGCATCTATTATCTTCAGTGGTCAATATAGACCCTGAAGCCTAAAAAATAATAAATAAAATCGGATGGTGAATTGAAGATCGATACATGTGGAGCGGATACAATTTACCCCCAAAGGAAACACCCAAGGAGGACGTAGAAGACAAGGAAGAAGAGGCCATCAGAGAGAGAGATCCATTCATCTCTAACCCAATAAACTGATAGGACAACAACCTTCGGGTTTCGTCCTCAACTTCTCTACATCTCTACATCTCTACAAGCGAGGTATACCAATACAAACTTTTCAAAAAGGTCACAGGATTTGAAGGGAGAGGTGGAAACAGGGTTTGGTGTCCCTTTAAATACTATTATTAGCTAGCCATAGGCGTAGCTATTGGAATGGGTGATGAGTGTATGGGATTCTGAAAACCATAAACCATGTAAACAGTAAACCCTGTAAACAAAAAACAATAAACATGTGAACCAAGAACAGGCTAGGTGGCAGCACTGTCCACTGTGTATTCAGAATGGCCCTCTGGTGGATAAGGCTAGCAGTGTCATGAGTTCATTCCCTGACAGGTCTAACAGCAATATAGCCCAATTACCTTTCAGGAGTGTAATTGAATACAGGTCAACTAGTAACCATGCCAAGTGGTAACCAAACCAACTGGTAACCATTTTTGATTTTTCCCAACCAAGTAGTAACCATGGCATTTTGCAATCAATAGGCCATGGCCAAGTGGTAACCAAAAAATGAAAGTCGTATACCAACTCGTAACCAGTGACTCTTGCCAACTGGTAACCAGGGAAAATCAGAATGAACCAACTCGTAACCAAATCATAATTACCAGTATTTCAGCTATTTTATCATTGTAATTCTAAATATTTAAAATTATATAATTTATATTTGGATAAAATATCCCTGAATAAACACATGTTATCATTTATTAAAAAAATTTACAGAGATTTCTTGGGTTAAAATCATGTTTAGTTTTGGTTACAACTTGGTAGTTGGCAAGAATTTGGTGGTTACCAGTTGGTATGGTCATGAAATTAATTTAAATGCATGGTTACGACTTGGTAACCCACAAAAAAAGGATGGTTACCAGTTGGTAGGGTTTTTGGTTACCAGTTGGTTGGTTACTAGTTGGTTGGTTACCAGTTGGTTTGGTTACCAGTTGGCATGGTTACTAGTTGACTTGATACCGTGTAATTAGATACAATGCAATACATTGGATTTCCTGTGTCAATAGGGTCAAGGTGTGAACTTGAAATGCAATTAACCAGTAATGGGCTATGGATAGATAGATAGATAGATCCTTACAGAAAATCAGATGTGCAAATAGGAAATAGCTAGATATTCTATCTACAAGCACCTCTTGAAGTGCTTGCATGTTATTTTCAGAACGTAAGTGTGAACATAATCATTTAGTGCCGTGACTTTATTGATGAAAACATAAAAGTTATTAAAATCATTTTGATTTAAATTTTCCCAATTTTAGCCTGGTATAAAACTTTAATTGTACAACTTTCTTTTCCCTCTAAAATGTGTGTTTTGTTTGTGTGAGATTTTCGGCATTCGTGCATTTTGTTTCCCATTTTACCACATCAACAATTGATTTGTTTAAAAAGAAGGGCCCCATAGTTTTAGCTTCATGAAAATTCTGTCAGTTAACACCAGGGGAAAAGTAGTGCTTGAATCCTTCAATCCCATTGGCTGATAGATTTCCCGACCATGCCTCTGATTGGTCCAGCCAAGAGGCAATCTACAGTATGTTTAGTGAATTTCAAGGTAACTTTAAGGCTTCACAACATGGTCACTCCTTTAGGTTAAATTTTGAAAGCTGTGTTGCTGGAATTAAAGTGCTATGTCTGCTTCACGTGGAAAGCAAGTTAAGAATCACTGTTTTAACAAAAAGTTCTTTGGGCCAATGTTCAGGCCACTCTGTGAAATGGGTTTATTCCTTTAATTGTACTTCACTTGCATTAAAATGATGGAGTTCATATCATCTCAACTTATAATCTCTGCCTGTTCTTCCCAGTGGCGTAACTGGGGGGTCTCAGATAGGGGCACCTGGGGGGGCACGCGATTCTCTGGGGGGGGGCACCCACTATACTAATTGTATATTTTAGCCAGAGTTGGAAAGTTCATATGGGGGGCACCTGGGGGGGCACAGGTCCAATATGGGGGGCATGTGCCCCCCTGTGCCCCCCCATAGGGACGCCACTGGTTCTTCCTATCTGTCATACATATTCCTTCCTATTCAGACGGAAGCTCCCTCTTTCAAGTCCATCCGCCTATCTATCTTACTAGCTATTTATCTATTGTATTCTATTCTTTCCCCTCCAATTTACAAGAAGCTTCCTAGTTGCCTTTTATTTCGAGGATTTCATGATATTATTTACATTCTTCAAATTGTTATTTACATGTCTTCAGTATGGATATACGATAGAGTAGGTCAAAATTGCTATCAACCCATTCCATGTTAATCACTGCCCCTTTAATATAAAACCAAATGGCTAGCTTTGAATCCGCGGATTCTTGTTTATCATATACTCACATAGCCACTATTTTCTGCAGAGATGGGGTCCTTCCCTTGTATTTTGTGCAGATGAGGTTGGTGGCGGGGCATCAGGTTGGCAGGTGCAGAGGCTATTCTTGTGTCAATGAAAGGTGAACTGGCCTGTAAGGAGGTGCAGACATTTCGGAGATCAGAAGGGGATTCTAGCAGGATTTTACATTAAAGAAATCTGGCATGAATTGTTCCGCAACATGAATTCAAAATGGGATTCAATGAGTATCACTCTAGTTTTTGGAAATCTTGATGCAACATTGATTTATACTGTAAACATGATTTACAGAATAGAAAATAAAATCATATGTAAAGGATGCCAATACAAATTATTACAATTTGAATGATGTTTAAAAGTATAAGGACATTTACTTTAAAGGATCTAAATTCAAAAATGCAACATTGAAAAATCCTTTTTAAAAAACAATTTTACTCTGTGTTTCTGACACACGTAAGTACCTGTCCCTTTGTAGGAAAAGTGATTGGCTTCTGACGAACGAAGCCACTTCCAACTTGATGAGTTCCGCTGGGCAATGGTTCAGTCCCTGACACCCCTTCGTACGGCCGATAGCTCTTCTGAGTCACTGAGGAGTAATTATCGCCCACAATTTTGCTGGAATATAAATAGTTGACTTAGAGTGAAGTTAATTATTAATAATAATGAATGATCAAGATCTTAAAAATATAGATCATATTGTACTATGTTTTAAAAAAAAAAAGAACAAAAACTTAATTTAAAAAAATATTTCTTGCTTCAGATTGAGCAAAACTATTTAGATAGGCCTAATTTTGAAAAATTCTTGAACATTGTTGAAGTATACACACTCACCCCATCACTGGGTTATCAAGTTGATCTAAATGACCGCTGTAATAAACCCCAGGACGAAAGTTTGATAAGTAACCTGTCCCAGTATGCCTTCCAGGTCGCGGTTGGAAATTTGAAAATTTCTGTCCATATGTGGTTGAATTCTGGGTGCTGTAGAATTTCATGAGGTTCGTGTCAGCGCCTTTGCTTGCACTAACATGGCGATTGGGCACACCATAGGGCAGCTTCCCCATTGTGTTACAACTGGATCGGAAAAGAGAAAATTACATAACCCGTTGCATAAAAGTCAAGGATGACTGAGCATCGTATCAAGTAGAAGAAGTAAAAGACAAAATTTAATTTATGCCGGGCAGTACACCAAATGTTTAGTGACAGCGTCAATCAATGGCATTGAAGTCCTGGCTGGTATTCTAAGCTTTGGCCTAGGCTATAGCAACCATATTTAGCTATAGGTTATACCTGGTAGTATAGTGAATATTTTCCAGTTTTCTTTGAACTTTTACTAAAATTTTAGTCCATTGACTATGATTGAGTTAGATGAACATGATCAACTGCAACATGGGCCTTTGCACCATGGGCCCTATAATTAATAATTATGGCATTGACATGTACATAAAATCACTCTAGACTTTTGACAACACTTACCTATTAACAATACAGCCCAAATAAGATGAAAATAATGAAATGAAGCTAACATAAATGAGATAGATCCAAAATGATCAATACACAGAGGATGAGACTTCCATAGCAACCATGACGCTCAGGTAGTTGACGGTCGGGTCAGTGTAAAATGCGGACCATGCGGGCCATGCGGACCATGCAGACCACCAATTAAACAAACAAGCACTGTGGGTTTAAGGGGTTAAATTGGCTGAGCAATGTTTGGGAAGCTACTGCTAATTGCTAATACAACACCATGCGGACCAAATGCGGACCAGGATGCAGACCAGAATGCAGACCAGGTTTTATGTGATTATATTCATTATTAAAAGGCAATAAATTAGCCCAATAGAAATAGATATCCACCAGATTATAATTCTGGCCACAGGGCTTTGTTGTTTTCTTGCTTTGGGTGATATAGATAATTTAATTCATTGTTCTAAAATTAATTTGATCCTATTTATGAAATAAAAATCGATGTGTTTGTTCTTTTTTTCATAACTTTGCCATATTATTTTAATTGAAAAATCCATGAAGCATTATAAAAGGAGGCTGTAATCTAGAATGTCATCCAATTGGAAGCACTTCTAATTACAAACCTTAAGTGTCACACATGATTACAAGATTTGAAGTTAATTGCATTTTATATCATGTCCTTTCAATTAAGTGCTCTTTTAATTTCCTGATCATAATATTATTTAAAGAACATCCATTCTTACTGGTTGAAAGTTGAAAAAAATGTTGGTCTGCATGATAAAAATGTTGGTCTGCATGATAAAAATGTTGGTCTGCATGCTTAGAATTTTGGTCTGCATTTGGTCTGCATCCTTAGAATTTTGGTGCATCCTTAGAATTTTGGTCTGCATTTGGTCTGCATGCTTAGAATTTTGGTCTGCATCCTCAGAATTTTGGTCTGCATGATAAAAATTTTGGTCTGCATCCCTAGAATTTTGGTCTGCATTTGGTCTGCATGATAAAAAATTTTGGTCTGCATGATAACAATTTTGGTCTGCATTAGGTCTACATCCCTAGAGTTTTGGTCTGCATGATTAAAATTTTGGTCTGCATGATAAAAAATGTTGGTCTGCATGATAAGAGTTTTGGTCTGCATTTTTTTTTTTCTTTTTTTGTACTCAGACTAGATATGTAGATTATGGTACTCTATTACTTTAATGTCTGCTCTTTGTATGTAGATGTGTTGCTGTTTATGGTAAGCATTTGGTCTGCATCCCTAGAATTTTGGTAGTTTGTGTTTCCCTTAACAAGTTAACAGGTTTCAGTACTCAAATACATGCAATTTAGTGTGTACTTTCAATTGCATTTGATCCATGTATAGCCAAATGGCAAGCACTCTCTGTAATCTATTGATTACAATTTAAGGCCCTCCACACAAACACTGATTGCCAAATTTAAATTGAATTGCACTTTAATTCCATAACTGCCCTTTCATTTCTTGATTAAAGCTACTGCAAGGTGTGACAGTTATTTTTAGTCTCAATATTAAGGAATGGTCCTCTCCTTATATTGGTTAGAACTCAATCTCTTCCTATTGGCTGATGGTTCTAGCTGAACTGATTGGCCAATGAAAAAGACCATGAATAATTGTCTCTGTCACACATAACAGATCAACTTTCGGAATAATATACCCAGCTATTAAAACAAAAAGTGGATATTTTTAAAAAAGTGGATTAATTTTGGATTTAACTTAATTTGCAATTTTTGGAGTACCATGTGCCAGGTTGTAACAGGTTAGTGTTTTGTTTGTTTTTTAATTTCTATCTTGCAGACCAAAATTGCTATGATGCACACCAACATTTCTATGAATGCTCTTTTGATAGGCCTAATTGCTAAAGGTTGTAAAAGTAATTTTGTCTAAAAACAGGTTAGCCCAAACCTCCCTGCTGCCCACCTCTCCCAACCTTCCCTATCAATTAAATTAAATATTATTTGATGGTTTTATAAGTTAGTTTTTATCTACAGTTTCTGTGGTCTGCATTTGGTCTGCACAGCTCTTTGGTCCGCATTTGGTCCGCATCCTTTACCCCTAACTGTTGTACCAGAGTAGCTTCCCTGGAGATGAAGCCACGATTGTTTGTTTTAGAGTTGGTCCGCATGGTCCGCATGGCCCGCATGATCCGCATTTTACACTGACCCTTGACGGTCGGCCATGGGTACATTCGTTTCGCTGCTCCAAAGTGCTCTTGGAGTGGAGTACTTCACTCCAGATCATTCGTTTTGCACTTCCGGGAGTAGTTTGGAGTAGATTGGAGTAGATCGGAAGTACTCCAAGAAATTGGGATATCCCATGACGTATGATTGTTTACATAAATAAATGGCACTTCAGAAGCTTTGATTTGGTCGCTGATTGCATTTTTTTGATGTGCATTGCTGTAATTCAATTGACTCAATTACGGCAAACAATTGAAAATGCGACATGGCGTCTTGAATTGCCATTGGCAGGGGAATCCTCACAGGAAGGGAACCCCCAAATAGTGACGTTCCTAAGTACTCCTTTTCATTCGATTTGGACCCACCTTGGAGTAGTTTACTCCTGGAGTAGAAACGTCACTTCCTGGGGTAGATACGTAACTTCCGGAGTAGTTAGAGTAGATGGAATCGAATGTACCCGTTATCGGGCCCCAGGTTGAGCTCCGCTCACAGAATGACGTCACGAGGAATTCCCGTTTCTGGATAAAAGAGGCACCTTGCGAGGGGAGCCTCTGTGACATGACGCAAATACTGAAAATATCAGAGGAGCTAGTAGTAAATATGCTCTAGATTGCTCAATTCTTATCGGATTTTCATGTAATTTGGCTTGTTTTAAAGCTCTCACTTGCGCGCACAACATATCCAAACGACCCCAACAAGAAGGAAATAGTCACGCCACGAAAAATCAGGCAATCACACATCATCTCAAGAAAAGCATCAATCAAAGCTTGTCAAAATGCCCTACCCCAAACAACAATTGATTTTTTAGCATTAGGTGATATCAGATAATCCAAGAAGATAGAACTATATGCTAGCATGCATGGCATGGGCCTATATATTATAGCTAAATTTACCTTGTAGTGCAGTCTGACACTGCAGTCTGTTCACTCTGTTGCTAAAAAAAAACAAAAAGGCCTAGATACAGTATTACACACAATTATATTAACATGTGTATAATAAAAAGTTGGGTTTGCCAGTTAATCTATATATGCCTCTAAATCTGATGTTCTGGATATATACATCTTCCAACCCAGTGGCATCCTCATTGAAAGGGCGGGGGGGGGGCATATTATTGGACCTGTGCCCCTGGTTACATGAATTGTCCAATACCTTTGAATGTATGTGTTTAAAGATTCAAGGGGTGGGCTATTGTCATGGGGCCCCATCATAATTCACCTGTAATCCTCCCACGATAAATTATGAATTAGGTTAAAATATTTGCATAAATTTGTTAAAAAAAAAAAATTGAAATTTGGAGAAGGGATACATTCATGCTATGTAGGAGCAATGAGAAACTTGTACAAGTGGAACTAAAATCTAAAGATAAAGAGCTGAATATTTTTCAGAATGAACCTCCGATAGTCATCTTCTGCTCGCCTAAAGTTATATCTAGGCCTATAGATTTGTACACATGCATTACCCCATGTGAGGGATCTTTTACTTGCCCAGCATAGACATTGAAACAAGGGGCCGGCCCATTTAACATCTCATCCGAACGACGTCCAGCTGAGATATTGCTCGTGAAGGTCCATTGAAAATTTCAGGTTCCCCAACCGGGGTTCGAACCCATGCAGGCACCTTATAACCACTCTGAAAGACACCATTTCATATGATGTCATTGTAAGAGGAATATAAACATAATATTCACAAGGCACTTTAAAGTGCAGTTAGTGAAATTTTGCAGTCAATCGTAAATGAATGCTCCAATAAAGTGTATGCATGTATTGAACTTAAGAATAGTTAGACTTTTTTGCATTTTTCCCATCCAATTTGATACCAATCAGGCTTGGTATCAAATTGGATGGGAAAGTTAAGGAATTGAATTAATTTTTTTGGATGGAATGTATATATTGTTGGCATGATAAGGATAAGAGGTGAAGAAAAGACAAACATAATGTGAGAGTTATCCCAATGCAAAAAGAAGTATAAAACATAGGCTGCGCAGCAGCAAACCTTCAGCGGAAAAACACCACTAAATGACACAATTACACCATAAAGGGATGTGAACTAAATTGCATGTACATATTTGCAATAGTGGCCCAATCTTGGCCTGAAATGATCTTATATATGAGCTGCCATATGCCCGCCTCTCTGCCAGGGTATGTTGAACCTAGGAAATGCCTTACTAGACCAATTTACACACATTATGGACCAGTTTCATGCATAAACAAGGAATTAACTAGAATCGCAAGCGATGATAATATGACCGCCGGCGCTGCTGGACGCCTTTTGCTGATCAAGTGCAATCAAGTGTGACTGTGTCGATCCATAAAAGATGAATAACAATTTGTGTTTTGAGTGCAGCTTGTTTGGACCTGGCTTAAAAAAGCTCAGTCGTATAATAATAATAATAAATAGATATATATTCGTTGTTGTCCATGGCGCAGTGGGGCCTCTATTTGACGGGGGGTTTATTCGAGGGGCGTATATGTGTACATCCATTGTGCATGCCTGTGTACGGCCATCGTCAAGTGTACGCCCATCTGTAGCTCGTCTGGCATGCCCATCTGTGTGTTCACGCCAATTTGTGTGTACACACCCATCTGTGTACGCACCCATTTGCGTGGGCATGTCCACCTGAATGCCTATCTGTGTGGGCACGCCCACCTGTACACCCATCTATGTGTACGCCCACCTGTAGGCCTATGCCCATCTCTCGAGTGTATGCCCATCTGTGTTGGTACCCTCATCTGTGAGTGCATGCCTTCTTAGTGTGCACGCCCCCCTTTACACCTAGCTGGGAGTACGACCGTCTGTGTGAGTATGCCAATTTGTGTGTGCACAGCCACCTTCGTGTGCACGCCCATTGATATGGCCATCTGTGTGCGCATGCCCATATGTACAGCCATCTGCATGTATACGCCCATATCAGCACGCCCGTCAGTGTGTGTAAGCCCATCTGTGCGTGCACGCCCATCTGTGTGTGCATGCCCATTTGTATGTGCATGGCCATCTGTATGCCCATCACAGTGTGGATGCCCATGTGTGTGTGGACGCCCATGTGTGTCTGCAGGGCCACCTGTGTGTACACACACATCTGTCAGTGCAGGCCCACCTGTACGCCTAGCTGTGTGGGTATGCCCACCTGTACACTCATCTGTGTGTACGCCCATGTGTATGCCCATCTGTGTGTGTATGCCCATCGGTCAGTGTATGCCCATGGGTGTGTGTACGCCCATGGGTGTGTGTAAACCCATGGGTGTGTGTACTCCCATGGGTGAGTGTACGCCCATGGGTGTGTGTGGACCCAGGGGTGTGTAAAACCATTGGTACAGTATATATACACCTTTTGATATATATATATATGAACACCCTTTGGTATAAACTCGCCAATGTCAGTAAACTGTCATGAAAAGTAAGCCAACCGACCTGCCGCCTGACCTGTAATGTAATGTAGTGCTTTAATGCAGTGCTGTAACGTAGCGCTGTAATGCAGTGCTGTAATGCAGTGCTGTAATATAGTGCTGTAATACAGTGCTGTAATATAGTGCTGTAATACAGTGCTGTAATGCAGTGTTGTAGTGCAGTGCTTTAATGCAGAATACAGAAAGAAGTCCAATAACACGTTGCTGTAATGCAGCACAATGATTCATTGTTGTAATTATGTTGTAAAGTAATGCAGTGAGGCAGTGATGTAATGCAGTACAATAATGCAGTGTAATGCAGTGCTGTAATGCATTGCTGTAATGCAGTGCTGTAATAGAGTGATGCAAAGCATGCAGTAATGCAGTGCAGTTATGCAGTGCAGTTATGCAGTGCAGTTATGCAGTGTTGTAAGCAGTGCTGTGATGTGGTCTGTAATGCAGTGCAGTTATGCAGTGCAAAAAAGCACTGTTGAAATACAGTGCAGTAATGAAGTGTTGTGCTGCAGTGCTGTAATGCATTGCAGTAATGAGGTTCTGTGATGCAGTGCAGTAACACAGAGCTGCAATGCAGACTGCAGTGTTGTAATGCAAGGCAGTGATGCAGTTCAGTTATGTGTCCACGGGGGCATGGCCCCGTGTCCGCGGGGGCATGTCCCCGTGTCCGCGGGGGCATGTCCCCATGTCCGCGGGGCATGTTCCCGGGGGCATGTCCCCATGTCCCCCGGGCATGTCCCCAGGGGTATGTCCCCATGTCCCTGGGGGCATGTCCCGCGGGCATGTCCCCATGTCCCCGGGGGTATGTCCCAATGGCCCCGGAGGTATGTCCCCGGGGGTATGCCCCCATGTCCCTGGGGGTATGTCCCCATGGCCCCGGGGGTATGCCCCCATGTCCCCATGTCCCCATGTCCCTGGGGGTATGTCCCCGGGGGTATGTCCCCATGTCCCCGGGGGTATGTCCCCATGTATGTCCGCGGGGGCATGCCCCCATGTCCCCGGGGGCATGTCCCCATGTCCCCGGGGGCATGTCCCCATGTCCCCGGGGCATGTCCCCATGTCCCCGGGGGGCATGACCCCATGTCCCCTGGGGCATGTCCCCATGTCCCCTGGGACATGGGGACATGCCGGGGGCATGTCCCCATGTCCGCGGGGGCATGTCCCCATGTCCGTGGGGGCATGTCCCCATGTCCGCGGGGGCATGTCCCCATGTCCGCGGGGGCATGTCCCCATGTCCGCGGGGGCATGTCCCCATGTCCGCGGGGGCATGTCCCCATTTCCGCGGGGGCATGTCCCCATGTGCGCGGGGGCATGTCCCCATGTGCGCGGGGGCATGTCCCCATGTGCGCGGGGGCATGTCCCCATGTCCCCGGGGGCCATGTCCCCATGTCCCCGGGGGCATGTCCCCATGTCCCCGGGGGCATGTCCCCATGTCCCCGGGGGCATGTCCCCATGTCCCCGGGGGCATGCCCCCATGTCCCCGGGGCCATGTCCCCATGTCCCTGGGGGCATGTCTCCATGTCCCCGGGGCATGTCCCCATGTCCCCGGGGCATGTCCCCATGTCCCCATGTCCGGGGGAGCATGTCCCCATGTCCGCGGGGGTATGTCCCCATGTCCGCAGGGGGTTTAGTAGATATTAAATGGTTGCCCCCTTATTCTTAGTAATAATGGTCGCCCACTCTTTAGTATATATTAAATGGTCGCCCCCTTATCCTATCTATCTATCTATCTATCTATGTATATCTATCAGCATTGCTTAGTAGATATTAAATGGTTGCCCCCTTGGTTCATACATTCTTAGTAATAATGGTCGCCCCCTCCTTAGTAGATATTAAATGGTCGCCCCTTATCCTATCTATCTATCTATGTATCTATCTATCTATATCTATCATCATTGTTTAGTAGATATTAAATGGTTGCCCCCTTGGTTCATTCATGCATGTACTTTTGTTATCTTAGCACCTTAGTAGATATTAAATGGTTGCCCCCTTATTCTTAGGAGATATTAAATGGTCGCCCCCTTATCCTTAGTAGATACCTTATCTATCTATCTATCTATCTATCTATCTATCTTCATCATTGATTGCCATCATTGATTGCCATCATTGATTGCCATCATTGATTGCCATCATTGACTGCCATCATTGACTGCCATCATTGACTGCCATCATTGACTGCCATCATTGATTACCTTTGTCTACGACTCCGCCACATAAATCCTCCGACACCCTCCGACACATGAAATCCCGCCATGTGACCGCATAAAAACAGAGATCAGCCTAAAGGCGATCAATAAGAGTTTGGCTGCTTTTGAGACATCCCCCAGCAGTCAAGCGGTCCAAGCAGGTCTAATCTGGCACAGTGCCAAAAATCACGAAAACAACATTCAGATAGCCAAAATAACAATAAGGTGGGGTGTTTCACTGAAAAATCATGAATCTCAGAAAGGTATGAAAGACCCCTTGGATCATTCTAGATTTCAGGGGTTGAGTAAAGAATGTAAAGTTATGTTTATATAGCAACTTTCATGATTGTACATTGAGTGTAACTTGTTCTATCCATCCCCAAAAATGTGAGTTAAATGGTACAATACGGGGGTAAAAGCAAAATGACCGCGCCAGCGCTGGCGGCGG
Organism: Platynereis dumerilii; assembly: GCA_026936325.1. Classification (NCBI taxonomy): domain Eukaryota; kingdom Metazoa; phylum Annelida; class Polychaeta; order Phyllodocida; family Nereididae; genus Platynereis; species Platynereis dumerilii. Next base: position 84,872,232 of record JAPTHN010000001.1, on the reverse strand, counting down.
TCATAATAAATAGGTTATGGGCTATGTCATTACCGAGGGCCCCAGGTCCTGCCTCTATGGCCCCAGGTCCTCCTTCCTGATATTTTGAGAGTAGGAATAGCTGTCAATACTGAGGGCCCCAGGTCCTGCCTCTACGGCCCCAGGTCCTCCTTTCCTGTGATATGAGAGTAGGAATAACTGTAATTACACAGGGCCCCAGGTCCTGCCTCTATGGCCCCAGGTCCTCCTGTCCTGTTAATATGAGAGTAGGAATAGATGTCATTACTGAGGGCCCCATGTCCTGCCTCTATGGCCCCAGGTCCTCCTTTCCTATTAATATGAGAGTAGGAATAGCTGTAATTGCAGAGGGCCCCAGGTCCTGCCTCTATGGCCCCAGGTCCTCCTTTCCTGTTAATATGAGAGAAGGAATAACTGTAATTACACAGGGCCCCAGGTCCTGCCTCTATGGCCTCCTTTCCTGTTAATATGAGAGTAGGAATAACTGTAATTACTGAGGGCCCGAGGTCCTGCCTCTATGGCCCCAGGTCCTCCTTTTCTGTTAATATGAGAGTAGGAATAGCTGTCATTACTGAGGGCCCCAGTTCTTGCCTCTATGGCCCCAGGTCCTCCTTTCCTGTTAATATGAGAGTAGGAATAACTGTAATTACACAGGGCCCCAGGTCCTGCCTCCATGGCCCCAGGTCCTCCTTTCCTGTTAATATGATAGTAGGAATAACTGTCATTACTGAGGGCCCCAGGTCCTGCCTCTATGGCCCCAGGTGTTCCTTTCCTGTTAATATGAGAGTATGGATAGCTGTAATTACACAGGGCCCCAGGTCCTGCCTCTATGGCCCCAGGTCCTCCTTTCCTTTCAATATGAGAGTAGGAATAGCTGTCATTACTGAGGGCCCCCCAGGTCCTGCCTCTATGGCCCCAGGTCCTCCTTTCCTGTTAATATGAGAGTAGGAATAACTGTAATTACACAGGGCCCCAGGTCCTGCCTCTATGGCCACAGGTCCTCCTTTCCTGTTAATATGAGAGTAGGAATAGCTGTCAATACTGAGGGCCCCAGGTCCTGCCTCTATGGCCCCAGGTCCTCTTTTCCTGTGATATGAGAGTAGGAATAACTGTAATTACACAGGGCCCCAGGTCCTGCCTCTATGGCCCCAGGTCCTCCTGTCCTGTTAATATGAGAGTAAGAATAGCTGTCATTACTGAGGGCCCCAGGTCCTGCCTCTATGGCCCCAGGTCCTCCTTTCCTATTAATATGAGAGTAGGAATAGCTGTAATTGCAGAGGGCCCCAGGTCCTGCCTCTATGGCCCCAGGTCCTCCTTTCCTGTTAATATGAGAGTAGGAATAACTGTAATTACACAGGGCCCCAGGTCCTGCCTCTATGGCCCAATGTCCTCCTTTCCTGTTAATATGAGAGTAGGAATAACTGTAATTACACAGGGCCCCAGGTCCTGCCTCTATGGCCCCAGGTCCTCCTTTCCTGTTAATATGAGAGTAGGAATAACTGTAATTAATGAGGGCCCCAGGTCCTGCCTCTATGGCCCCAGGTCCTCCCTTCCTATTAATATGAGAGTAGGAATAACTGTAATTGCAGAGGGCCCCAGGTCCTGCCTCTATGGCCCCAGGTCCTCCTTTCCTATTAATATGAGAGTAGGAATAACTGTAATTGCAGAGGGCCCCAGGTCCTGCCTCTATGGCTCCAGGTCCTCCTGTCCTGTTAATATGAGAGTAAGAATAGCTGTCATAACTGAGGGCCCCAGGTCCTGCCTCTATGCCCCAGGTCCTCCTTTCCTGTTAATATGAGAGTAGGAATAGCTGTTATTACACAGGGCCCCAGGTCCTGCCTCTATGGCCCAAGGTCCTCCTTCCCTGTTAATATGAGGGTAGGAATAACTGTAATTACACAGGGCCCCAGGTCGTGCCTCTATGGCCCCAGGTCTTCCTTTCCTGTTAATATGAGAGTAGGAATAACTGTAATTACACAGGGCCCCAGGTCCTGCCTCTATGGCCCCAGGTCCTCCTGTCCTGTTAATATGAGAGTAGGAATAGCTGTCATTACTGAGGGCCCCCCAGGTCCTGCCTCTATGGCCCCAGGTCCTCCTTTCCTGTTAATATGAGAGTAGGAATAACTGTAATTACACAGGGCCCCAGGTCCTGCCTCTATGGCCACAGGTCCTCCTTTCCTGTTAATATGAGAGTAGGAATAGCTGTCAATACTGAGGGCCCCAGGTCCTGCCTCTATGGCCCCAGGTCCTCTTTTCCTGTGATATGAGAGTAGGAATAACTGTAATTACACAGGGCCCCAGGTCCTGCCTCTATGGCCCCAGGTCCTCCTGTCCTGTTAATATGAGAGTAGGAATAGCTGTCATTACTGAGGGCCCCAGGTCCTGCCTCTATGGCCCCAGGTCCTCCTTTCCTATTAATATGAGAGTAGGAATAGCTGTAATTGCAGAGGGCCCCAGGTCCTGCCTCTATGGCCCCAGGTCCTCCTTTCCTGTTAATATGAGAGTAGGAATAACTGTAATTACACAGGGCCCCAGGTCCTGCCTCTATGGCCCAATGTCCTCCTTTCCTGTTAATATGAGAGTAGGAATAACTGTAATTACACAGGGCCCCAGGTCCTGCCTCTATGGCCCCAGGTCCTCCTTTCCTGTTAATATGAGAGTAGGAATAACTGTAATTAATGAGGGCCCCAGGTCCTGCCTCTATGGCCCCAGGTCCTCCCTTCCTATTAATATGAGAGTAGGAATAACTGTAATTGCAGAGGGCCCCAGGTCCTGCCTCTATGGCCCCAGGTCCTCCTTTCCTATTAATATGAGAGTAGGAATAACTGTAATTGCAGAGGGCCCCAGGTCCTGCCTCTATGGCTCCAGGTCCTCCTGTCCTGTTAATATGAGAGTAAGAATAGCTGTCATTACTGAGGGCCCCAGGTCCTGCCTCTATGGCCCCTGGTTCTCCTTTCCTGTTAATATGAGAGTAGGAATAGCTGTAATTACACAGGGCCCCAGGTCCTGCCTCTATGGCCCAAGGTCCTCCTTTCCTGTTAATATGAGAGTAGGAATAGCTGTAATTACAGAGGGCCCCAGGTCCTGCTGCTATGGCCCCAGGTCCTCCCTTCCTATTAATATGAGAGTAGGAATAACTGTAATTGCAGAGGGCCCCGGGTCCTGCCTCTATGGCCCCAGGTCCTCCTTTCTTGTTTATATGAGAGTAGGAATAACTGTAATTGCAGAGGGCCCCAGGTCCTGCCTCTATGGCTCCAGGTCCTCCTGTCCTGTTAATATGAGAGTAAGAATAGCTGTCATTACTGAGGGCCCCAGGTCCTGCCTCTATGGCCCCAGGTCCTCCTTTCCTATTAATATGAGAGTAGGAATAACTGTAATTGCAGAGGGCCCCAGGTCCTGCCTCTATGGCCCCAGGTCCACCTTTCCTGTTAATATGAGAGTAGGAATAACTGTAATTACACAGGGCCCCAGGTTCTGCCTCTATGGCCCCAGGTCCTCCTTTCCTGTTAATATGACAGTAGAAATACCTGTAATTGCAGAGGGCCCCAGGTCCTGCCTCTATGGCCCCAGGTCCTCATTTCCTGTTAATATGAGAGTAGGAATAACTGTATTTATCCTCAGTCAAGTGTAAATCCTTGATTCTGATTGGTTGAGAGCTGAGGTGTATGAGACCGTACACCCCTTCTGTGCTCACCAGACAGGGTGTACAGGAAAAACAATGATGTCACAATGGTTGCTAGGGCCTTGTGACGTCATTCCAGTTGAATGACGTCACGAAATGTCATGCACTTGCTCCAGAAAACAGCTCCAGAACATGTTTTGACACTGTGTTGCATTTTACCTAAGAGCTCAGTCAATAGTTGTCCGATTCACAAAATTTAGGTTGCAGCTTGTTGATCAGCTTCAGGACTACTCATCTGAATGATTTTTAAATGTCTGGCACTCATTTCTGTGCCACAATACTTTTTTTATGGACGACTGTTCAGCTCATGATTTTCTGGACATTGACAACAAAATTGCTTGAGATGATAAGAGTGGTTTGACAGAGGATAAAACCGTTACACCCTGCTTGTTTTTGGAGGGTACGGGAATATACACCACTCAGGCCTCCATACACCACTCAGCCTTCGGCTTCGTGGTGTATGGAGTCCTTCATGGTGTATATTCCCGTACCCTCCAAACAAGCAGGGTGTAACTGATATTACACAGGGCCCCAGGTCCTGCCTCTATGGCCCCAGGTCCTCCTTTCTTTTTAATATGAGAGTACGAATAGCTGTAATTGCAGAGGGCCCCAGGTCCTGCCTCTATGGCCCCTGGTCCTCCTTTCCTGTTAATATGAGAGTAGGAATAGCTGTAATTGCAGAGGGCCCCAGGTCCTGCCTCTACGGCCCTAGGGTCCTCCTTTCTTTTTAATATGAGAGTAGGAATAGCTGTAATTGCAGAGGGCCCCAGGTCCTGCCTCTATGGCCCCAGGTCCTCCTTTCCTGTTAATATGAGAGTAGGAATAGCTGTAATTGCAGAGGGCCCCAGGTCCTGCCTCTATGGCCCCAGGTCCTCCTTTCCTGTTAATATGAGAGTAGGAATAGCTGTAATTACACAGGGCCCCAGGTCCTGCCTCTATGGCCCCAGGTCCTCCTTTCCTGTTAATATGAGAGTAGGAATAACTGTAATTACACAGGGCCCCAGGTCCTGCCTCTATGGCCCCAGGTCCTCCTTTCCTGTTAATATGAGAGTAGGAATAACTGTAATTACACAGGGCCCCAGGTCCTGCCTCTATGGCCCCAGGTCCTCCTCTGCTGTTAATATGAGAGTAGGAATGGCTGTAATTGCAGAGGGCCCCAGGTCCTGCCTCTATGGCCCCAGGTCCACCTTTCCTGTTAATATGAGAGTAGGAATAACTGTAATTACACAGGGCCCCAGGTTCTGCCTCTATGGCCCCAGGTCCTCCTTTCCTGTTAATATGACAGTAGAAATACCTGTAATTGCAGAGGGCCCCAGGTCCTGCCTCTATGGCCCCAGGTCCTCCTTTCCTGTTAATATGAGAGTAGGAATAACTGTAATTACACAGGGCCCCAGTTCTTGCCTCTATGGCCCCAGGTCCTCCTTTCCTGTTAATATGAGAGTAGGAATAACTGTCATTACTGAGGGCCCCAGGTCCTGCCTCTATGGCCCCAGGTCCTCCTTTCCTGTTAATATGAGAGTAGGAATAGCTGTAATTACTGAGGGCCCCAGGTCCTGCCTCTATGGCCCCAGGTCCTCCTTTCCTGTTAATATGAGAGTAGGAATAGCTGTCATTACTGAGGGCCCCAGGTCCTGCCTCTATGGCCCCAGGTCCTCCTTTCCTGTTAATATGAGAGTAGGAATAGCTGTAATTACACAGGGCCCCAGTTCCTGCCTCTATGGCCCGAGGTCCTCCTTTCTTGTTTATATGAGAGTACGAATAACTGTAATTACTGAGGGCCCCAGGTCCTGCCTCAATGGCCCCAAGTCCTCCTTTCCTGTTAATATGAGAGTAGGAATAGCTGTCATTACTGAGGGCCCAGGTCCTGCCTCTATGGCCCCAGGTCCTCCTTTCCTGTTAAAATGAGAGTAGGAATAGCTGTAATTGCAGAGGGCCCCAGGTCCTGCCTCTATGGCCCCAGGTCCTCCTTTCCTGTTAATATGAGAGTAGGAATAACTGTAATTACACAGGGCCCCAGGTCCTGCCTCTATGGCCCCAGGTCCTCCTTTCTTGTTTATATGAGAGTGGGAATAGCTGTAATTACTGAGGGCCCCAGGTTCAGCCTCTATGGCCCCAGGTCCTCCTTTCCTGTTATTATGAGAGTAGGAATAGCTGTCATTACTGAGGGCCCCAGGTCCTGCCTCTATGGCCCCAGGTCCTGCCTCTATGGCCCCAGGTCCTCCTTTCCTGTTAATATGAGAGTAGGAATAACTGTAATTACACAGGGCCCCAGGTCCTGCCTCTATGGCCCCAGGTCCTCCTCTGCTGTTAATATGAGAGTAGGAATGGCTGTAATTGCAGAGGGCCCCAGGTCCTGCCTCTATGGCCCCAGGTCCTCCTTTCCTGTTAATATGAGAGTAGGAATAACTGTAACTGCAGAGGGCCCCAGGTCCATCCTCTATGGCCCCAGGTCCTCTTTTCCTATTAATATGAGAGTAGGAATAGCTGTAATTGCAGAGGGCCCCAGGTCCTGCCTCTATGGCCCCAGGTCCTCTTTTCCTGTTAATATGAGAGTAGGAACAGCTGTAATTGCAGAGGGCCCCAGGTCCTGCCTCTATGGCCCCAGGTCCTCCTTTCCTGTTAATATGAGAGTAGGAATAACTGTAATTACACAGGGCCCCAGGTCCTGCCTCTATGGCCCCAGGTCCTCCTTTCCTGTTAATATGAGAGTAGGAATAGCTGTCATTACTGAGGGCCCCAGGTCCTGCCTCTATGGCCCCAGGTCCTCCTTTCCTATTAATATGAGAGTAGGAATAACTGTCATTGCAGAGGGCCCCAGGTCCAACCTCTAGGGCCCCAGGTCCTGCCTTCCTGCTAATATCAGAGAAGTGATAGTTTCAATTACTGAGGGTCCCAGGTCCATCCTCTAGGGCCCCAGGCCCTGCCTCCCTGCTAATATCAGAGAAGGAATAGCTTCAATTACTGAGGGTCCCAGGACCATCCTCTAGGGCCCCAGGTCCTGCCTCCCTGCTAATATCAGAGAAGTTATAGCTTCAATTACGGAGGGCCCCAGGTCCATCCTCTAGGGCTCCAGGTCCTGCCTTCCTGCTAATATCAGAGAAGTAATAGCTTCAATTACTGAGGGCCCCAGGTCCATCCTTTAGGGCCCCAGGTCCTGCCTTCCTGCTAATATCAGAGAAGTTATAGCTTCCATTACAGAGGGCCCCAGGTCCATCCTCTAGGGCTCCAGGTCCTGCCTTTTTACTAATATCTGAGAAGGAAAGGCTTCAATTACGGAGGGCCGCAGGTCCATCCTCTAGGGCTCAAGGTCCTGGCTTCCTGCTAATATCAGAGAGGCAATAGCTTCAATTACGGACGGCCCCAGGACCATCCTCTAGGGCCCCAGGTCCTGCCTTCCTACTAATATCAGAGAAGGAATAGCTTCAATTACTGAGGGTCCCAGGACCATCCTCTAGGGCCCCGGTCCTGCCTCCCTGCTAATATCAGAGAAGTAATACCTTCAATTACTGAGGGCCCCAGTCCCATCCTCTGGAGCCCTCGGTCCTGCCTTCCTTCTAATATCAGAGAAGGAATAGCTTCAATTACGGACGGCCCCTGGTCCATCCTCAAGGGCCCCAGGTCCTGCCTTCCTGCTAATATCAGAGAAGTTATAGCTTCAATTACGGAGGGCCCCAGGTCCATCCTCTAGGGCCCCAGGTCCTGCCTCCCTGCTAATATCAGGGAAGGAATAGCTTCAATTACTGAGGGCCCCAGGTCCATTCTTTAGGGCCCCAGGTCCTGCCTTCCTACTAATATCTGAGAAGGAATAGCTTCAATAACGGAGGGTCCCAGGTCCATCCTCTGGGGCCCCGGGTCCTGCATTCCTGCTAATATCAGAGAAGTAATAGCATCAATTACTGAGGGCCCCAGGTCCATCCTCTATCGCCCCAGGTCCTGCCTTCCTGCTAATATCAGAGAAGTTATAGCTTCAATTACGGAGGGACACAGATCCATCCTCTAGGGCCCCAGGTCCTGCCTCCCTGCTAATATCAGGGACGTAATTACTAAGGGCCCCAGGTCCATCCTTCAGGGCCCTAGGTCCTTCCTTGTTGCTAATATCAGTGAAGGAATAGCTTCAATAACGGAGGGTCCCAGGTCCATCCTCTGGGGCCCCGGGTCCTGCATTCCTGCTAATATCAGAGAAGTAATAGCATCAATTACTGAGGGCCCCAGGTCCATCCTCTATCGCCCCAGGTCCTTCCTTCCTGCTAATATCAGAGAAGGAATAGCTTCAATTACAGAGGGCCCCAGGTCCATCATCTATGGCCCCTGGTCCTGCCTTCCTGCTTATATCAGAGAAGGAATAGCTTCAATTACCGAGTGCCACAGGTCCATCCTCTTGGGCTCCAGGTCCTGCCTTCCTGCTAATATCAGAGAAGGAATACATAATATTATGTAGCTTCAATTACTGAGGGCCCCAGGTCCATCCTCTTGGGCCCCGGGTCCTGCATTCCTGCTAATATCAGAGAAGTAATAGCTTCAATTACTGAGGGCCCCAGGTCCATCCTCTAGGGCCCCAGGTCCTGCCTTCCTGCTAATATCAGAGAAGGAATAGCTTCAATTACTGCTATTTTGTTTGTAGTTTTGCACTGATTGCCAATTAAGTTTAAGCTCTGCATTTGTGATCTAAACTTGTGCAAATGCAAACTATCAAACAAAATGTCAATGTGAGCTGAATCTAGAATATATAATGCAACCACGAATCAATCATTTTGTTCTTTTTGCTCCCATTTTCATCCCACATTACAGTGCTCCACAAGTTTGAAAAGCTTAAAATGCTTTAAAAAATAGTGTAATGCAAAAACATCTTGAATTTGATTCACCTTGGGGTTTCATATTTCATTCAGATAAAAATTTAAAAATACTTTTTTAAAAGGTCATGCTAAGGTATGGTATAGATGGCGCCACATGTGGCATGTTAGCATCAATACAGCATTAAGCACAGCATAAAGAACAGCATGAAGCACAGCATAAAGAACAGCATGAAGCACAGGCTGCACAGGAGACATAATTGCCATAAAGCTTTATTTAATACATAGGGTATTAAAGGCCAATATATTTTGTTTTTTGCTGCAAAGAGTATATAATGATGAACAGTATAGGAATTTTTCAATTTTCTGCAAATATCAGATTTTTGAGCCCAGTCAAATGCCTATAACAATCCCTGCCGGGTATAAGATGCAAAAATCATGGGTGACATGCTCACACCTGCAACACCTAAAAACTCCTCCGCGAGCAATGTCACTCACCTAACCTGTCCACCTATCCGTATTGATCTATCCTGTCCTTCTGATAACAGCAAATAACAGTGAAACAGCTCCCTCATTTACGTTTTCTGCCTCTACTGTTTTTCCCCACCAGGGGCGCATGCATCTCCATCGTAGTTCCGCTATTGCTCACGTTTAGGACTGGCGCCAGCGTCTGCCTTCCCGCCAAAAAGATCCACACAACAGATCTTTTCCTTTCCTTACGAGCCATGCCCTCAATTACAAGCTCACATGTAAGTACACTTGACTGTACCTTACACCAATACATATGCCAGTGCATTTGTAACTTCAATTCCTCTACCACCAATCTTTACTTATATTACAATTATTACTCAAATGCTATTTCAAATGGTCAGCATGCAACACGGGGCCAGATGCTCATGCAGGTAGAGGGGGGGTGTTAATTATTCCCCATTACAGTCCTGCCCCAAATCATGGGTACATCTAGTCTCTTATATTTAACTTAATTTATATTCGTACCAACGCTTGGGCCTATTAATCACGATTATGGTTTGCATTTGTGTTCGCATGTGCGTTTGCACCAGCTATTGTAAAATTTCAGAAAGTTTGCTGATTTGCGTTTGTGGAAGTATTAGATCAGGTTTGCTGATTATTTTGTGGATGTCCAATTTTGTTTGCGTTTCCCATTACAGCACTGCATTAAAGCACTGCATTACGTAGGAAGGCAGGTAGGTCAGGTGGCAGGTCGGTTGGCCTACTTTTCATGACTGTTCACTGACATGGGCGAGCGTGTACTGAAGGGTGTTTATATATCAATGGATGTATATATACCAATGGTTGTATATACAGTGCCTGTAAGTAAGTGTAACGCGTGAAATTGTGCCATTGCATCAATGCTAAACATCCTCAATATATGAGGCATTTGGGATAACAATGGCAGCCAATTTTCAGTGCTGTGGTCGGAGTTAGGTATGAGTCAAAGTCTTTGATAAGTAAGTGAAACACAGGCCCAATGTTATTTAATAGGGAAGGGTGGTTCACTTACTTATCAAAGACTTTGACCCTTACCTAACTCCGACTACAGCAGAGAAAATTGGCTGCCATTGTTATCCCTCATGCCTCACATATCGGCCTTTATGACCCAATATGTTTTCCTCTCATCGGATGAGAATTCATGCTTCCACAAGCATCTTTGCTGAGGATGTTTAGCATTGATGCAATGGCACAACATCATGCGATTCACTTACTTACAGGTGGCACTGTATGCCATTGGACATTGGGTGTATATACCAATGGGTGTACACACCCATGCGTGTACAAACACCCATGCACCCATGGGCATGCACTGACCGATGGGCAATTGGGCATACACAAACAGATGGGCATACACGTGGGCGTAAACATGAGTGTACAGGTGGGCATGCCTACACAGCTAGGCGTACAGATGGGAATGCACAGAAAGATGTGTGTGTACACTGCACATACAGATGGGCATGCACACACAGATGGGTGTGCAGGCACAGATGGGCTTACACACACCGACGGGTGTGCGAATGTGGGCATATGCATACAGATGGGCGTACATATGGGCGTGTGCATACAGATGGCCATACTGATGGGTGTGCACATGAAGATGGTCGTGCACACACAGATGGCTGAACACACAAAGATGGGCATGCACACACAGATGGCTGTCCAGGTGGGCGCACACCCAGATAGGCGTACAGGTGGGCGTGCACACTAAGATGGGCGTGCACTCACGGATGAGTGTTCCAACACAGATGGGCAATGCAATTGGGCATACACTCACAGATGGGCATATAGGTGGGCGTACACACTGATGGGTATACATACAGGTGGGCATGCCCACACAGATAGGCATTCAAGTGGGCAAGCCCACGCAAAAGGGTGCGGGCGCGGGTGCGGGCGCAGGCGCGGACATTCATTATTGAAAGGTGGGCTGCCCACGGGCACCCGCACAAAAGTGCCTGCGGGCGCGGCGCGGGCATGGGCAAAAATCTGCGGGCACGGGGCGGGAGTGGGCAGGATTTTAGTGCCCTCACAGGTCTCTAATACACACAGATGGGTATGGAGGGAGCGGGGCAGGTTGGACCTCGGGGCACATTGGACCGTCGCCAATATTTTTTTATAAAACAAGCGCAATTATCCAAATCCCTAATGAAGAGAACTTTAGTAGTACACGTATGCTGTTTAGCCAAAATATTCATGAGCATTGAAGGAAAAGTGTGAGTTCTATTTCAGGTTTCCTGATTTTCGGCATAAAAAGTGACTTTTTCCAAGTCTTGATGGCTAGGTTAGGCTACCCTTCTTAAAATATGGGGATCTAGTAAGACAAGTCTCATCAATTGAAACTATCACCACTTAAGTAAAGTTTGATGTAAGTTTCAGGAGTTCACATTCAACCTTGTCAGTGAGACATGCACATTTTCATAAGAGGTTGGGACGGGGCAGGTTGGACCAGCATGGCGGGGGCACGTTGGACCATCCATTATAAACTGGATTGACCGACACACAATAATCAGCAAAATGACAGCTGTGTAATATTTAACATTAATAGAGCAACTAAGTCATTCCTGTACAATATGAGGGAAAAATCAATTCAGTTGGCTAATCTGCCAGCCCTTCTAGCTGAAACAAGACTAATTAAAATCATCTGGGTAAATATTCCGATATAATCATTCTGCAATGACACACAAGTGTGTGTTGTGATCTGTGAGCATAAAGTCTGGTGTTTGCTCACTTTCTTCTACTTTCCTAGACTTTTACTCCGTGGTCCAACGTGCCCGACGTGGCGGTCCAACGTTCCCCAGGTCCGGGGCACGTTGAACTACAAAAAAGTAATTTTCAAACTTATTTTTCTCCACAAAGTTCTATAGAAGGTAGATCGACTTGGTTTGGCATAAGGGTATTGTAGATGTTCAGAAGTCAGTCAGTAAAAATATTTTTCAAATATTTAGAGAAGTTTTTGATTGAGAGCGAAAAAATAAAAAAGCGGACCAATGTGCCCACTGCCCAGGTCTCCCCTACAGATGGGCGTACACTCGACGGGCCTACAGATGGGCGTACACTTGACGATGGCCGTATACAGGCATGCACACACAATGAGTGTACAGGTGGGCAGGTGGGCATGCCTACACACCGATGGCCATACACCTTGAATAAAGGCGACCGTCAAAAAGATGCCCCTATTGAATAAAGGCCTCACTTGAACAGAGCCCATTTAGGCCTATAGAGGCCCGCTTGAGTAGAGACCTTTCTCGAATATGCGCCTCCTTTGAATAGAGGCTCCTTGTCGGAGTCCTTGAATATAGGCCCCTCAAATAAAAGCCCCCCTGCGCCATGGACAACAAGGAAATTATATATCTTTTTATTATTATTATACAACAGAGCTTTTTTTACGCCCGGGCTAAACATGCTGCACTCAATACACAAATCGTTATTCATCTCCTGCCTGGATATTAGCAGGAAGGAAGGACCTGGGGCCCTAGAGGATGGACCTGGGGCCCTCAGTAATTGAAGCTATTCCTTCTCTGATAGTAATAAAAAGGCAGGACCTGGGGCCCTAGAGGATGTACCTGGGGCCCTCCGTATTTGAAACTATTCCTTCTCTGATATTAGCAGGAAGGCAGGACCTTGGGCCCTAGAGGATTGACCTGGGGCCCTCAGTAATTGAAGCTATTACTTCTCTGATATTAGCAGGAAGACTGGACTACGGGCCATAGAGGATGGACCTGGGGCCCTCTGTAATTGAAGCTATTCCTTCTCTGATATTAGGAAGAAGGCAGGACCTGGGGCCCTAGAGGATGGACCTGCGGCCCTCCGTAATTGAAGCCTTTCCTTCTCAGATATATGTAAAAAGGCAGGACCTGGTGCCCTAGAGGATGGACCTGGGACCCTCAGTAATTGAAGCTATTCCTTCTCTGATATTAGCAGGAAGGCAGGACGTAGGGCCCTAGAGGATGGACCTGGGGCCCTCAGTAATTGAAGCTATTGCTTCTCTGATATTAGTAAAAAGGCAGGACCTGGGGCCCTAGAGGATGGACCTGGGGCCCTCCGTATTTGAAACTAGTCCTTCTCTGATATTAGCAGGAAGGCAGTACCTGGGGCCCTAGAGGACGGACCTGGGCTCTCTGTATTTGAAGCTATTCCTTCTCTGATATTAGTAAGAAGGCAGGACCTGGAGCCCTAGAGGATGGACCAGGGCCCTCAGTTATTGAAGCTATTACATGTACTTCTCTGATGTTAGCAGGAAGGCAGGACCAGGGGCCCTAGAGGATGTACTTGGGCCCTCTGTAATTGAAGCTATTCCTTCTCTGATATTAGCAGGAAGGCAGGACCTGGGGTCATAGAGGATGGACCTGGAGACCTCAGTAATTGAAGCAATTCCCTCTCTGATATCAGCAGGAAGGCAGGACCTGGAGCCCTAGAGGATGGACCTGGGGCCCTCAGTAATTGAAGCAATTCCCTCTCTGATATTAGCAGGGAGGCAGGACCTGACGCCCTAGAGGATGGACCCGGGCCCTCAGTAATTGAAGCAATTCCCTCTCTGATATTAGCAGGAAGGCAGGACCTGGGGCCCTAGAGGATGGACCCGGGGCCCTCTGTAATTGAAGCTATTCCTTCTCTGATATTAGTAAAAAAGCAGGACCTGGGCCCCTAGAGGATTGACCTGGGGCCATCCGTAATTGAAGCTATTCCTTCTCTGATATTAGTAAAAAGGCAGGACCTGGAGCCCTAGAGGATGGACCTGGGGCTCTCTGTAATTGAAGCTATTCCTTCTCTGATATGAGTAAGAAGGCAGGACCTGGAGCCCTAGAGGATGGACCTGGGGCCCTCAGTAATTGAAGCTATTACTTCTCTGATATTAGCCGGAAGGCAGGACCTGGGGCCCTAGAGGATGGACCTGGGGCCCTCCGTAATTGAAGCTATTACTTCTCTGATATTAGCAGGAAGGCAGGACCTGGAGCCCTAGAGGATGGACCTGCATGGAGACCTCAGTAATTGAAGCCATTCCTTCTCTGATATTAGCAGGAAGGCAGGACCTTGGGCCCTAGAGGATGGACCTGGGGCCCTCAGTAATTGAAGCTATTACTTCTCTGATATTAGCAGGAAGACTGGACTAGGGGCCCTAGAGGATGGACCTTGGGCCCTCCGTAATTGAAGCTATTACTTCTCTGATATTAGCAAGAAGGCAGGACCTGGGGGCCCTAGAGGATGGACCTTGGGCCCTCTGTAATTGAAGCTATTCCTTCTCTGATATTAGCAGGAAGGCAGGACCAGGGGCCATAGAGGATGGACCTGGAGACCTCAGTAATTGAAGCAATTCCCTCTCTGATATCAGCAGGAAGGCAGGACCTGGAGCCCTAGAGGATGGACCTGGGGCCCTCAGTAATTGAAGCAATTCCCTCTCTGATATTAGCAGGGAGGCAGGACCTGACGCCCTAGAGGATGGACCCGGGGCCCTCAGTAATTGAAGCAATTCCCTCTCTGATATTAGCAGGAAGGCAGGATCTGGGGCCCTAGAGGATGGACCTGGGGCCCTCAGTAATTGAAGCTATTATTTCTCTGATATTAGCAGGAAGACGGACTAGGGGCCCTAGAGGATGGACCTGGGGCCCTCCGTAATTGAAGCTATTCCTTCTCTGATATCAGCAGGAAGGCAGGACCTGGGGCCCTAGAGGATGGACCTGGGGCCATCCGTAATTGAAGCTATTCCTTCTCTGATATAAGTAAGAAGGCAGGACCTGGGGCCCAAGAGGATGGACCCGGGACCCTCAGTAATTGAAGCTGTTCCTTCTCTGGTATTAGCAGAAAGGCAGGACCTTGGGCCTTAGAGGATTGACCTGGAGCCCTCTGTAATTGAAGCTATTCCTTCTCTGATATTAGTAAAAAGGCAGGACCTGGGGCCCTAGAGGATGGACCAGGGGCCCTCAGTAATTGAAGCTATTCCTTCTCTGATATTAGCAGGAAGGCAGGACCTGGGGCCCTAGAGGATGTACCTGGGGCCCTCAGTAATTGAAGCTATTCCTTCTCTGATATTAGTAAAAAGGCAGGACCTGGAGCACTACAGGATGGACCTGGGGCCCTCAGTAATTGAAGCTATTACTTCTCTGATATTACCAGGAAGGCAGGACCTGGGGCCCTAGAGGATGGACCTGGGGCCCTCAGTAATTGAAGCTATTACTTCTCTGATATTAGTAAAAAGGCAGGACCTGGAGCCCTAGAGGATGGACCTGGGGCTCTCTGTAATTGAAGCTATTCCTTCTCTGACATTAGTAAGAAGGCAGGACCTGGAGCCCTGGAGGATGGACCTGGGGCCCTCAGTAATTGAAACAATTCATTCTCTGATATTAGAAAGAAGGTCGGACCGGGGGCCCTAGAGGATGGACCTGGGGCCCTCTGTAATTGAAGCTATTACTTCTCTGATATTAGCAGGAAGGCAGGACCTGGGGCCCTAGAGGATGGACCTTGGGCCCTCTGTAATTGAAGCTATTACTTCTCTGATATTAGCAGGAAGGCAGGACCTAGGGCCCTAGAGGATGGACCTGGGGCCCTCAGTAATTGAAGCTATTGCTTCTCTGATATTAGTAAAAAGGCAGGACCTGGGGCCCTAGAGGATGGACCTGGGGCCCTCCGTATTTGAAACTATTCCTTCTCTGATATTAGCAGGAAGGCAGGACCTGGGGCCCTAGAGGACAGACCTGGGGCTCTCTGCAATTGAAGCTATTCCTTCTCTGATATTAGTAAAAAGGCAGGACCTGGGGCCCTAGAGGATGGACCCGGGCCCTCTGTAATTGAAGCTATTCCTTCTCTGATATTAGTAAAAAAGCAGGACCTGGGCCCTAGATGGACATGGGGCCATACGTAATTGAAGCTATTCCTTCTCTGATATTAGTAAAAAGGCAGGACCTGGAGCCCTAGAGGATGGACCTGGGGCTCTCTGTAATTGAAGCTATTCCTTCTCTGATATTAGTAAGAAGGCAGGACCTGGAGCCCTAGAGGATGGACCAGGGGCCCTCAGAAATTGAAGCTATTACTTCTCTGATATTAGCCGGAAGGCAGGACCTGGGGCCCTAGAGGATGGACCTGGGGCCCTCCGTAATTGAAGCTTTTACTTCTCTGATATTAGCAGGAAGGCAGGACCTGGAGCCCTAGAGGATGGACCTGGAGACCTCAGTAATTGAAGCCATTCCTTCTCTGATATTAGCAGGAAGGCAGGACCTTGGGCCCTAGAGGATTGACCTGGGGCCCTCAGTAATTGAAGCTATTACTTCTCTGATATTAGCAGGAAGACTGGACTACGGGCCATAGAGGATGGACCTGGGGCCCTCTGTAATTGAAGCTATTCCTTCTCTGATATTAGGAAGAAAGCAGGACCTGGGGCCCCAGAGGATGGACCTGGGGCCCTCCGTAATTGAAGCTATTACTTCTCTGATATTAGCAGGAAAGCAGGACCTGGTGCACTACAGGATGGACCTGGGGCCCTCAGTTATTGAAGCTATTCCTTCTCTGATATTAGCAAGAAGGCAGGACCTGGAGCCCTAGAGGATGGACCTGGGGCCCTCAGAAATTGAAGCTATTACTTCTCTGATATTAGCCGGAAGGCAGGACCTGGGGCCCTAGAGGATGGACCTGGGGCCCTCAGTAATTGAAGCTATTCCTTCTCTGATATTAGCAAGAAGGCAGGACCTGGGGCCCTAGAGGATGGACCTGGGGCCCTCGGTAATTGAAGCTATTCCTTCTCTGATATTAGTAAGAAGGCAGGACCTGGAGCCCTAGAGGATGGACCTGCCGCCCTCTGTAATTGAAGCTATTTCTTCTCTGATATTAGCAGGAAGGCAGGACCTGGGGCCCTAGAGGATGGACCTGCCGCCCTCTGTAATTGAAGCAATTCCTTCTCTGATATTAGTAAAAAGGCAGGACCTGGGGCCCTGGAGGATGGACCTGGGGCCCTCAGTAATTGAAGCTATTCCTTCTCTGATAGTAAAAAAAAGGCAGGACCTGGAGCCCTAGAGGATGGACCTGTGGCCCTCAGTAATTGAAGCTACTCCTTCTCTGATATTAGTAAGAAGGCAGGACCTGGAGCCCTAGAGGATGGACCTGCCGCCCTCTGTAATTGAAGCTATTTCTTCTCTGATATTAGCAGGAAGGCAGTACCTGGGGCCCTAGAGGATGGACCTGGAGAACTCAGTAATTGAAGCTATTCCTTCTCTGATGTTAGCAGGAAGGCGGGACCTGGGGCCCTAGAGGATGGACCTGGGGCCCTCAGTAATTGAAGCTATTCCTTCTCTGATATTAGTAAGAAGGCAGGACCTGGAGCCCTATTGAAGCTATTCCTTCTCTGATATTAGCACAAAGGCAGGACCTGGGGCCCTAGAGGATGGACCTGGGGCCCTCAGTAATTGAAGCTATTCCTTCTCTGATATTAGTAAAAAGGCAGGACCTGGAGCCCTAGAGGATGGACCTGGGGCCCTCAGTAATTGAAGCTATTACTTCTCTGATATTAGTAAGAAGGCAGGACCTGGAGCCCTAGAGGATGGACCTGCCGCCCTCTGTAATTGAAGCTATTTCTTCTCTGATATTAGCAGGAAGGCAGGACCTGGGGCCCTAGAGGATGGACCTGCCGCCCTCTGTAATTGAAGCAATTCCTTCTCTGATATTAGTAAAAAGGCAGGACCTGGGGCCCTAGAGGATGGACCTGGGGCCCTCAGTAATTGAAGCTATTCCTTCTCTGATATTAGTAAAAAGGCAGGACCTGGAGCCCTAGAGGATGGACCTGGGGCCCTCAGTAATTGAAGCTATTCCTTCTCTGATATTAGTAAGAAGGCAGGACCTGGAGCCCTAGAGGATGGACCTGCCGCCCTCTGTAATTGAAGCTATTTCTTCTCTGATATTAGCAGGAAGGCAGTACCTGGGGCCCTAGAGGATGGACCTGGAGAACTCAGTAATTGAAGCTATTCCTTCTCTGATGTTAGCAGGAAGGCCGGACCTGGGGCCCTAGAGGATGGACCTGGGGCCCTCCGTAATTGAAGCTTTTCCTTCTCAGATATTAGTTAAGAAGGCAGGACCTGGAGCCCTAGAGGATGGACCTGCCGCCCTCTGTAATTGAAGCTATTTCTTCTCTGATATTAGCAGGAAGGCAGTACCTGGGGCCCTAGAGGATGGACCTGGAGAACTCAGTAATTGAAGCTATTCCTTCTCTGATGTTAGCAGGAAGGCGGGACCTGGGGCCCTAGAGGATGGACCTGGGGCCCTCAGTAATTGAAGCTTTTCCTTCTCTGATATTAGTTAAGAAGGCAGGACCTGGAGCCCTAGAGGATGGACCTGCCGCCCTCTGTAATTGAAGCTATTCATTCTCTGATATTAGCAGGAAGGCAGGACCTGGGGCCCTAGAGGATGGTCCTGGGGCCCTCAGTAATTGAAAAGTTCTCAATATAATAATAAAATATCCACTCTCTTTTCATGTACATATGAATATGTTCCCTTGCAATACTGTTACCCATTCGAAAATACTGTACATGAAGCTAATCTTATTTCGAATTGAACAACATGATCATTGTCTATAAATTTGATATGAAATGGTTTGTTCAATGTTATCGTTAATCTTAATCGATTACTTTCAGAAAGTAATCGTAATTGTGTTAAAGTAATCGATTAATTCAAGTAACGGTAATGGTAATCGTAATCATGAACTTCCATGGTAATCATAATCGTAATCAATTACTTTCGGCGAGTAATCTAGTTTCTTTCTGGGCAGTCTTGAAATAAATTTCTGTATGGGGTTTTTCTTAAGAAGGCGATGCTTGATTTAGGAATGAATATTCGGGGTCTACTCATGCTTGAAATAAATAATTACTGCCACCGTTACCATGAAATAAATAATTTCCCGCCAAAGAAAACTCGAAGACCCCCTCTGATTATTAAATGGTCACCCCCTTAGTTTGTTTACTTATCTGTTTTTTAATACACACCTTCCTCTGGCTGATCCAAAATTAATGTTCTGTTTTTCCATGTGATAAAGTTTCCAAAATATTCACAATTTTCGCGCAAAATGTAGAAAATTAGAAGTATTATCTATTTTGCTTTGCTGATAATTAGCTATGTGGTTATTACCCTTCATCTCAGAATTACCTGCATGGTCCACACACCTGGCAGCAAAATTATTCAACCCTTTGATGTTTTCTCATAGACTCCAATAGTAAACAGGTTTTGCAAAAATGAGTGTAGCACTTGACATCAGGCTCCATTTCACATATGGGTCACAACAAATTTTGAAAAATTTTTCAACCCCCCGCTCCAATGCTATTCCAATGGAAAATTGGGGGTTGAATAATTTCGCAAATGTTTGACCCCTATCGGAAATGCGAACTGCCTATCAAATCTAGGTCTCCTTCACAGAAGTGGCATTATGTTGTCTAATATGTGATGTTACTTTTTTTCATGATTTGATACATCCTCATGTCTCTGCCCTCATTTTTGCAAGACTTGTCAACTATTGAATTTAATGGGAAAATACCTAGCGTCATGTCTCCGTCGGGGAGGCAACCTTTGACTGCAAAGAGTAACATAGATTAATTAACACAATGAAAATCGTGCTGACAAACTATTCAAAGGAAGGAAGCCAAGTTTACAAGAATGTGGCAATTAATGCGCCATACATGTATCAATGTGTATGGGCATCCATATAGGTAATATTAAGATTCATTAGAAAAATAATTTAAACCAATTTACTCTTATTAGATTTTGATACCATTAGAATAGTCTTTTCAAGGCGATTCTAATGGTACCAAATACATTGGGGTTTTTTTTTTTAGGTTTTTCCCTACTTTTTTCCAAGGCCAATCGGCACATTGAACATTTCATGAATCGGGCCACATTAGCATCGGCCCTCCGGGATTTCATCCGGTTTCCAGGCGGCCCAGGCCAGCCCTGCTTGACAAGCAACGGAGTATCGGATGATTTAGGTCTGGAAACTCGTACAGGTTTGGGCCAACGCCATCTTTGCTTAGGTGAAATAACATAATCTTTCGGGCGTGGTTTTGGGTGACTTGTAGCTTTGAAAAATCTAAAAAAAACACAGGCATCTACCTTTTGTCTTCAGAAAACACGTTGGATACTTGAAATATTTTTATTAGGCCGATTTATGGAGAAATGACAGGAAATATAACATGTAAACAAAACTTTGGACATCAACTTTGAGTGCTTCGGACGCACTTTTAAAATAGAAAGAATGGTCGTACAGACCCCAAAGTTAGCTCACAATGTAGGAAATTAAATTTCCTAAACATTGGTACCAGTTAGAAGGTGCTGCGTCCAGTATTAAGGCCTCCAGAGCGTGCACAAGAAAATATAGGATGGATACTGAGCTGTGCTCTGCTTATCTACGGTTGATTCACCCGTCAGAACCTCTCGTAAGGGAGGGATTCCCCATGCGCGCACGCCCCCTAGCAGTGCCAGGTGCAACCCGGGGCCCGATAACGCCGACCGTAGTTGACACTCAATACACCAGAGGGCATGTTGGTGCAGCACAAGGACACCACCAAGTGAGTTGCTTTGGAACTACAAATATAGGAATTATTAATGCTTTACATTAATTTCACATTTAATTATTATCAAATTATTTTATTTATGTAGCTCTAAAGCAAGAAGCAGTCTGAGTGTCAATAAAATTGAACGAAAAAGTATTCTGCACTCTGCCAATCTCTGCAGTAGGCTGCATATCAAGGACGACTCGATTGAGGCATATTTAGCTTTTGGCCTTGTTGTTAGGCTTAAATAATATAATGTGAAACATCATGGTAAAGAGGACATTTTATTTCCTGACATCCGTAAAAGCAATTACAATGCGTAGGTCTAAATGAAATTAGTTTGTTGAACACAAAATTATTTTAACCTTGTTCTACTAGTACTAGACCTGTTATTTGTATGAGGTTCCACGCTAATAAAAGGTAAAGCAATTCTGTAACGACATGACAAAACAATTACAAATACTATTAAAACTAATGTTCCTAACGATGCTGGAATTTGCCATAAGCCGGGAAAGTACTGCATGATGTTGCGCATACTTGAACCCAAGGACAAGCTGACCTCATGAAGAGGAGTGACAATTGTTCTTGTTAAAAGTGACATTATCACCTGAAAAAGAGTGCAAAAAATTGCATTATTATCAAAAGATGGAAAGTATTTCATTAAAAAAAGTTTTTTTTAAATGTTAATTAGGCACAGGAAAATTAATTTAAAAGAAGGAAAATAATAAAAGTTCAAATTATTTTTAGTTGGGAAATTAATTAAAAAATTTATCCAGATCATTTTATTGTTATTGGTATATATATATATTTTTTGCTACACATATATTTTATAGGGTTATGCATAGTTTTGGCTCAAATTTAATCATTAAAAACGTCTATCTTAAAGTTGAATCCCACAGAGTACAGCTACTCCACCTATTGTACTCCATATAACTAAACTGTTCAACAAAAATACCCAGCTGGTGGCTCCCCCGCTTGGTCAAATTGTTCATATGCATTGGAAAAGCCACAGATTTTTGAAAACAGGGGTAGGCTCACTCGAATGCTGCTGGCTCAGCCAGGAATAATGACACTAAACTATAAATACACACATTTTGGGTCGATATACAGGCCTACAATTCAATTCAACTTTCATAAAAATCAGAGAAGGAATCTTTGAGATATTCAAGTTTATTTTACGATGGACTTATTTTTGTTGAACTGTTTTTCATAATTTTATCATATTGTGCACCACGTAACTCTCCAAAAACATCGGTAACCCACCTTCAAAAACTTGTTTTTCAATAAAGTGTATTTTCAGCTATATTCCTTTAATTTTTCATAAATATCTCATGGATATTGTTGGAGTGACGCTGCTTTTCATTATAAATGCCACACTTTTTTAGTATTTTCCTGTATGTTTTAATGTAATGACACAAGATTTTGAAAAGATCATAGTTTGAAAATTATGTTGGATAGCCCGTCTATTTTTTTTAACGTTGGAAAGCTTTGGTTTTGAAGAACTTTTTGGCAAAGTTTCATGAATATTTCATGGATTTTAGATTTCTTGCCAAGTGTGGGATTCAACTTTAATCATATAGGCCAATTAGTTAATTGCTGCTGCAGTGCTGATGAGTTTTCAAAAAAAGTCATCAATGCATGAGCAATTCGGAAATCCAAGGTTTTTACACCAAATTTTGTCGAAGAACATGCATTACAAATTGCGAAGTTTTATCAAAATTGCAATTAGAAAATATTGGCCATTTTATTTACCATAGGGGGCGTGACTTCCCAAAGAGGATCAACAACAAGTGCTTCATAAAATTCTTGGCACTCATTTCGTTGCCAGGTGAAAAGGTCCAACATAAAATACCACATTTTCTGAAATGCATCCATGGATTCTGGATCACAATGCGCTGGTTTATTCTGCAGCAAAATACAAATGAGTCATTAATGTAATGAAATAGATCATAATTATAATATTGAACTTATTGATGATTCCTGGTGTAAAAAAAATATTTTAAGAGTCAGAAGACTTGAATTTTATGACAGCAGCAATATAAATCATCATATGATCATATTACATCATTTATCGTTATTGCGAATTCTGGAAAAGTTATAGGCCTATCTTTTATTTGCTTTTTTAGAGTTGAGACAGTGACAAAGATTTGCATTTTAAAAATTCCAATGAATAATTTAAAGAAGAAATTTTAGGAACAAGGAATTATACTTGATAATTACATAATTTAATACATACCTTGGCTAAAGTTGCCATCTTTTTTGCATTCTGTACTTGGTAAAGACGAACATATTCCACGATAAAACCAATGAAGAAACTTAATAATAGCCACGTTCCTATGATCGGAAGAAACTTGATCTTCCTCCTGCATCTGCGTGAAGTGTTTGATTGCTGGGAATTGTGTGCCACAACTGCAACACTTCTTTTCCGTTTTTTCTTGCAACAGCATATCCACATTATGAAAGTCAAACATAAAAATATGACTGTCATCACAGCAACTTTCACAGGCTTTAAGATGCTTCTTCGTAAAAGCACAACATGGTCACAAATGGCATTTGGATAAAACACACAGTCATCGTAACTGGTCAAGAAATTAGACAAAGCTTCTTTTGTGCCTTCTAAGTAATTTTGCAGTTCCGCATCCATCATTAAGCTTGTACATTAATCTGCAGCCATCTGAAATTAAATAAAGGAACTTGAATGTTTCATCAATGCATGGTTTACAGTACGTGACAGTAGCTGTAAATGACAGGTATATGATATTATTTATGGAAAGCTTATTTGTTGCAGAACAAACTCTAACATAACCATTCATAAATATTTTATAATGTAATACCGCCGATTTCAACAAGTTGGCTTAAAGTTACCCAACTAACAGCAATGCCGTCCCAGCGGGAGAGTGGGGTACGGACCTGTGTGCCCCCCTCCAATACTGAACCTGTGGCCCAACCCCTCAAGAGAATCGAGTACCCGCCAGGTCCCCCCCCCCCCGAAGACCCCCCCCAAGTAACTCCACTCACTTTATTATAGATAACTTTATCTCAGTGTTTATACTAACTACAGCCTTATTAATACCAGTTGCAGACAGGTAGACTGCATAATGGGTTATAGGTTGTGAGCTGTGAGCGAGAAACATATTAATTTATAATTTCAAATTTTCTTTCTGAATTTTTCAAAATTAATTAAATACCAATGATACACACACATCTAACTGAAAAGAGACTGTTATAGGTGCATAATGTACGAAATTTCAACCATGCATACATGGAATAGTGGCTGAATGTTGGCCCGGAAAAGAAGTCAATATATTTTTTCTAATAAATATATAGAATATCCATCAATGAGACGATCAATAGGCACAGCTAGAGCAAATTGGCAATATGTGAACCAATTTCATTGATGTACATGCAGTAGGGGCTAAGTCCTGGCTGGCCCAGAAGCAAAAAAAATGATTTTTTTATATTTTTCTCAGTATTTCAAGTATCGAATATAAGGTATTCAGACAATCAAAAGGCACAACTAGGCCATATAGGTCATATATGTACCAAATTTCTGTTATGTACATGCAATAGCAGCCGAGTCCTGGCCCAGAAAAAAAATTGTTTATTGTTTTTTCTCAATATTTCAAAAAGTATAGAATAGCCATCAATCGCACCATCAAAAGGCACAACTAGACATATATATACATATATGCATATATGTGAACCAAATTTCACTGATGTAGCTACATGCGATAGACAGATCTGAAAGTAATTTGGTGCGGCTTAGTAGCTAATGTGCAATTAACAGTGACCTTTTCCTATTGGCATTACCTAAATTTAGCTATATTGCAGACAATCTTCATGTCTTGTTGACAAAGTCCAATCACCAGCAGGGGTGTTTTCCCGTTTTAAAAGAAGCGCGCTTGAGGGGAATTCCTAAATTCCTGCGCGATTTGATCACTGCTAAAAATAGATCATGACTTGTCTGGCAGACTTTTTGAAGACGTTATTTTTTTTACATTGTCATTGATGCGTCATAATTAGCTGGATTGCATTCCATCATATGGCAATTTAGAAGTTAAAATATTCGCAATACAGAAATAACATTTTTATCGACTGCATTATTCCATTTTCCGAAGAACTATATCTCCAGGCGAACTAATACACTCACTTTAGCACGTGGACTGCCAGGAAAACGTAAACAGTGCGGATTGCACCACATAAATTGGACGTCTTGACATCGGTTTGTCACTTGTCAGTGAGATATAGGCTGTGTCAGTCCAATCAGAAAATGAATTTTGCATCTTCACACGTTTATCTGTACGATCATTCAGATGAGGAGTATGTATCTGACGACGAATATGAATCAAAAACTGCATTAAGGTGAGCATGTACAAAAATCAAAGCTAATCAAGTACGATTATAGGACGTTTCACCGCTGGGACGTTTCACCGTCGGCAGTAGTGAGACGTTTCACCGCTGGTTCATAACAATATTAGTCAAGTAATAATTGTCTTGTATAAGCCTGATAAGCCATAAAATAGACAAAAACACACAAAATATTGTTTTTGTTGCTACTCTATCTATGATCATCTATTTTTTTGTTACTTTGTAGCAAAAAGACGGAACATTTGTTGCGTCTCGATTCAAAAGTTACAATGTAGCTAAAAGTATACAAACTAACAACGAAACATAACTAAATGGACAATATGATTACAAGAATAACGAAGGATAACAAAATTCACTAAAACAATCAACTAAGTTATCATTTCCAAATACTTTAATAACAAAATAGAACAAGAATCCAAGGATTCAAAACCGGCCTAATGCAATTGCATTAAAGGTACCATTTCTCCTAACCAGATAGCAATTGATGTCATGAGAATGCAAGAAAGATTTGATTGGTAGACATTACAGTGACCTGAATAGTTCCTTTTCTGGGACATTTGCAAAATACCTTTGCAAAGTTTTCAATGAGCAATGTGAATTTGAAAGATTAGAAAATGGTAGAAGAAGCATACTTGACAAGGTGTTGCAACGGCAAAATTTGTCAGCTACGGTCCATATGGGATCAAAATTTCGTGCAGAACAGACCTAACAAACAACTGTTGCAATATGAAAATGCAGGAAAAGTCTCAATGCAAATGTCTCCTATATCCAGTCTTGATAAAATCGATTTTTTTGATCTACCAAGAGGCATCTGATCCACCTGGATTCCATGTAGGCCTACACCATTGTCATTTATAACACCGGAAAAGATTCGACATTGATTTAATGAAAGTTGGAAAATTGAGGAAATTTGTGTGTGCATTTGTAAACATAGGCTGCGCGGCAGCATACCCTCGGCTATTCAGCAGGCTATTTTGAAGCCGGTGAAATCAATTGACATACTGGCGATAGATTATGACCCTCAACTACAGCTTTACCAACCCAGTCATATTTAGATGGCCCAGTCTCCCTTTGTGTGGCCCAAGTCTCCAACTTGATGGGGAGAGCTGGGCCAAAATGTTTACAATTTTCAGATGGCTTTAGCTCATATGTTATGAACATATATATCAATGCCCTCCAACAGGTACATTCTTAACTATTTCTAGATGTATCAAGCATGTCTGTATAATCATAATGGTCAGCTGGAGGTGCAAGAACGTAAAAAGTGGCCCAACTCTCTCAAGCTTCTTCACTCTTTCTGGCTGACGGAAGTGTTTTTAGATGAATGAAATGTCCATTTCTCTATTTTATAAGATGTTTTATTGTATTTAATTTTGACAAATTCCCAGCCTTAGCATTCAACAGATTCAAGGTACTGAAAAGAGCTGTTGCAATGAAATAAAAGGGTCACCTCATTGCTATGTCCTCCTCCTGTCCTAATTAGCCTACCAAGTGCATAAGTACAGGAGGTAAAGTCCCAATCATCCATCCATGAATCTCTGGATGTATTCGAAAACATAATTATAGATGATCTAACAATCAATCAATCAATCAATCAATCAATCAATCAATCAATCAATCTATCTATCTATCTATCTGTCTATATACACATATATATATCTATCTATTTATCCATCTGTCTATCTATCTATCTATCTATCTATCTATCTATCTATCTATCTATCTATCTATCTAACAACTAATCAATAGTGCAACATGAAAATCTATTTGCTTGGATAAATTCACGTTGGATCTATCATTCAATCAATTAATTAATCATTCATCAATCAGTCCAATCAGTCAAGCAATCTTCAGTCATTTAAACACCTATTATAATCTAAAACACCTAATCTATCTATCTGGCTATCTATCTATCTATCTATCTATCTATCTATCTATCTATCTATCTACAGTGTATCTATCTATCTATCTATCTATCTATCTATCTATCTATCTATCTATCTATCTATCTACAGTGTATCTATCTATCTATCTATCTATCTATCTATCTATCTATCTATCTATCTATCTACCCTACCTTTATCATCTTATCATAAATTATGAATAGAATAAAGGCCTGCCTAAAAACAGAAATATTAGATAGGTTGTCTATCTCTTCAATCTATCTATTTTAAATATTAAACTAAAAACAATGTGTGGCCTACATATACTTTTTAATAAGACTAATACATTTGCTACTTAACACCAAAAAGGTTAAATGCTGTCCAAACTTGGCTGTATTAGTATAACAATAGCTGAAAAGGCAAAAAAAAGCCTGCATGGGATATAAAAAGTCATATCTCAACTTTTACTTAGCCTATATTTCTGATTTAAATTGGAAATTTCATTATAATGTTTAAGATTAAAAAAAACTATGGCTATCAATGCAGTTTGAACATATTTCTAAGTAAAAGGGGAATTTTGTTAGAAATATAGGGGTGCTATTTAACTGCTTCTGCACTCTCCCTTTTGTTCTTGTTTGGGCATTGGAGAGGATTAGTGACATCATGTTACATAATGTCCATTCAACAAAAGCTGCACCCTGTTCCCAAACAAAGCAGTGACACTGATTGTCTTCAAGGTGCTAAAATATGGTTTGGATGAGTTATGTCACTAATTAAAATTCAGTTTCATCCAACATTAAATATCTTTGGATATAAAATGAAATATTGAAATTCATAGAATTAAGGTTGTGCTGCATGCCAAGTAAATTTATAAATAACCTTGTATTTAGTGGAATCATTTCTGCAGTCATGATTTGATCACATTTAGTTTTTATGCAATATTATAAATAAAAGCAGGCTGACATTAATTTAATTTCTTTCCTTTAATTTACATCACTGAGGTTAGATTTGAGCAAAAGGGGGTTTTGAGATTTCTTGTCAAAAGTTTAGAATGGTAAGGCCCCCTGAGTCAGGACTACATTGTATGTGCATAAAGCATATATAATATATATAATTTATCATATTTAACCACATAAATTCTGAGGAAGAATGTGATGAAAAATTATACTTGGGGCACATTGTATGGCACTTTGAGTAACCAAGATTAAAAATAGACTGAAATGTGACAATTCAAAGGTCTGCAGTTGTTTGCCTATTTTTAGCAATTTCTGTCTTTTCATGTTCAAAATCTAATGATATAACAGATATATGCATGAAAATTGTGTGTTTCTTTCATGTTTATTCATTTTGTTCATATTCAAGAGCATTGCATGACTTTATTAGAAACGAAAAGGTTAGGAAGTTGATATTTTCACATTTTGTGAATTTTAAACTTCTTTGGTTGGCCTAAAAATTGCATAAATTACATGCATATAAAAAAATTTTAAAAAATTATACTTTGGGCACATTGTATGGCACTTAGAGTAACCAAGATCCAAAATTGACTGAAATGCGACAATTGAAAGGTCTGTAGTTTTTGGCTATTTTTAGCAATTTCTGTCTTTTTATGTTCAAATATATGATGATGTAACAGATATATGCATGAAAACCATGTATTTCACTCATGTTTATTCATTTTGTTCATATTCAAGAGCATGGCATGACTTTATTAGAGACGAAATGGCCAGGAAGTTGATATTTTCCCATTTTTGTGAATTTTAAACTTGTTTTGTTGGCCTAAAATATTGTGTCAACTACATAATGGCCATGAAAGTTCCTTCTTGATAGGTTCAACTATAATACCTTTTGGTTTTTACCAATATAGTTATTACTGTTTTGGTGTGAGAGACCAAAATTCAAGAAAAATGTAAAAAATTACACATTTTTCCAGTATTTTGGTTTTTATGCAAAATTCGTTAGCTGGACCCTCTAAATGGTTCAAGCAGTTAAGAGAACTATATTTTAGACAACTAAATTCTAAATTTCAAATGTCTAACTCCAAAACTGAGGGAATTGCAGAGGGTTGAAAAAAACCCATTTTTTTATATTTTTGGTTCATTCTTTGAAATCTATTTTAGTTAGAGCATTCAGACCCCCAAAAGGCACAACTAGGGTAATTAATACATGTTATGGTAGATTTTCATGCCCATAGGTATAACCGTTTCCGAGTTCTGGTCCGGAAACGAAAAAAACTAATTTTTCCGAATTTTCAATATTTTACAAAAACTGTGGTCATTACATAAATATGAATTCCAGAAGGCACATTAGCACTATAAGACCCATTCATGTGTCAAATTTCATATATATAGGTGTAATAGTTTTGGCACAGAGGCCAATACACATTGTGTGACGCCGCCCGCCCGCCCACCCGCCCGCCCGCCCGCCCGCCGGACGGACAAAAATTTGCCATACTAACTACAATACCCGACGGCAATATTCATTGCCGAGGGTAAAAATGAGTGACAATTAATTGCTTTGTATGTGACACTAGTTTTATCGCTTTAATTTTGGGTTTTTACACCAGTTACCGTCAGAGTGAGTGATTTTGTGTTTTACACCCACATCAGAACCAGTGTGAGCTATTTAGAGGCTACCTTCAGACGTTAACTTCACTATATTCTGTAGGCCTATTTGTCATTGATCAATAACCAGACATGTCAGAGGAAATTAATCATGTTAATTCACAAAAGTGCAAGAAGCTTAATTACTCTTTTAGAAAAGGTTATTATGTGGATACTTTCTCTGAATTTGCATTAAAACAAGATTAACATGTGAATTGTGAATTTGTGATTCACTTAATTGAAAGAGTGAATAAATCAAAATCAAAATGTCACAAGAGCAATCACACAAGTCTAGATTGTTGTCTGACTAATTTTTTTTTTTTATGAATCTCCTTTGCCAAGTTAAAGGACGAGGTTCTGGAGGCTCCAAAAACTGACCAGTTGCCAATTAATGAGGTATTCCATATATAAGGAAATAGGGGCAATAGCCTAAATTCTTAAAGCTTGAGAGAGCTTATTGGTTTCCTGGAAATGGTCTTAGCCAATTGGAAGAGGGTAACAAATTGCAGAATTCTTCCATTGCTATACTTCAACTTTGATAATTTAGGGGTCATAAAAGTTATCTTATTTCTGACCAATCATGTTGAAAAATGACCTGTCAATCAAAGTTACAAGATAAAATCCATAATAATTCCATATTTTCCTGAACTTCTAAGAAATATGAACTTTTAAAAACCAGAAGTAGCACTAATTGTGCAAAATTATACAATAAAACGAAATATATGGTAATTGTATAAATAGATGGAATATATCTCATTGTATTTCATTGTTTGTGAAGAGGAATGGGAGATGTTGACTGTTTGGAGGTTGGACACAGAATGACCATGGTTTCCACCCATCCTGCTTTTATAATAGGTCTCCATGCTTTAAGGCATATTGTTCAGCTTCATGGTCCACATTCAATTACAAGTAATGAAGGATGAAACTTTGAAGTAATTGTCATCAAGACAACTGAACCAAACTCTGACATCAGCAAGTGGCCATTGGCCCAAGTTGCATTGACTCACTTGGCTATGATTTTTAATGCCTAATGAGGATCAGGCAATCTCAGCTCAGCCAAGAACTGAGTCAACTTACAGCAGCATAGGTCTAGGCTCAGCTCAGTGCTGCACATATTTAACACTAGGAGGCTGCATGTAGCATCAAATTTTTGTGGTGCCATCTGTTGGTGGTGCATGTAGGCTACAATGTAAACATTGTAACACTGAAGAAAAAAACATTGGCATGCTCCATGCAAAAAAATCTGCAACTAACAAAATAACAACATTTGCAGATGTAATTTTTATGCCAGAACTATCCTTGAGTCAGGTATAAACGCTAATATGAAAAATTTACACAGTTCTTTCACAAATTACCAAGTTTCAGGCAAAATACCAATCTCATTATGAGCAGACGATTCATTTTCACTCCCCTTTTCACTCTCCCCTCTCACCTCCAGACCCCCTCTAAAAACGGCCAGGGCCGGTTAAAAATTGACTGGCGGTGAAACGTCTCACTCTGCCGACGGTGAAACGTCCCAGCGGTGAAACGTCCTGCTACCATCAAGTACCTCTATCAATTTTCACTTTACAATTACAATGAAAGCTAACAATAACAGGAAGAAAATTAACTTGCCAAATCATATTCATCTTAAAAGAGTAGTGTGTAAATCATCGGCTTCAAACTATTAGCAGCTCATGATGCCGATTAGTGATTAATTTAGTGAGACTGTAAGTCGCGTAACTGAATAAATTTGATAGAGAGTACGCATGTTTCATGACATTTTTCTTTCGTTAAAAATAAAATGTCATACCCCCATGCATAACTCTATAATAAGTTAACCCTAAACTTTAAACTATAACTTTATACCGATACAACCGATCCAAGTCCATAGTCAATACCATAGTCTAGTTCAAATTCCAAAGTTGTATACCAAGTCGCCGTGGCTATTCACCGAGCCGGAGAATAGCAGTGTTGCTATTGGCCGAGCCAGATGATTGACAGGTCACCGCCGACCATCGGAACAAAGATGACCACTTGTGTGTAGATTCAGTATCTAGCACACTTGTCTACACACAAGACCTAGGACTCATGTAGACGCAGTATCTAGCACACTTGTCTACACACAAGACCTAGCACTCGTGTAGATGCATTATCTAGCACACTAACACTTGTCTACACGCAAGATCTAGCACTCGTGTTGATGCAGTGTCTAGCACATTTCTCTACACGCAAGATCTAGCAATTGTGTAGATGCAGTATCACACTTGTCTACACACCAGACCTAGCACTCATGTAGATGCATTATCTAGCACACTTGTCTACTTGCAAGATCTAGCACTCATGTAGATGCATTTTCTTGCACACTTGTCTACATGCAAGGCCTGAAACTCGCTAAGATGCAGAGTCTAGCATACTTGTGTACACTGTACACACAAGATCTAGCACTCATGTACAGAGCCGTATTAACCCAACGGCAAACGGGGCACTTGCCCCGGGCCCATGATCTCAGGGGGGGCCATGATGAAGCTGAAAGAGTTCACATTGTAAAGAAAGTGCGTCGGGTAACTGGCGCGAGAATGTACTTTTCAGTGTTTCAGAGCATTTTGGGGCGCAAGGGGGCCCATTGGAAACAGTTTGCCCCGGGCCCAGAAATGCGCTTATACGGCCCTGCTCATGTAGATGTGTTTTCTTGCACACTTGTCTGCACACAAGATCTGGCACTCATGTAGACACAGTATCTAGCACTCATGTAGATGCATTTTCTTGAACACTTGTCTACATGCAAGACCTAGCACTCGTGTAGAAGCAGTATCTAGCGCACTTGTCTACACACAAGATCTAGCACTGGTGTAGATGCAGTGTCTGGCACATTTGTCTACACGTAAGATCTAGCAATTGTGTAGATGCAGTATCTAGCACACTTGTCTACACACAAGACCTAGGACTCGTGTAGATGCAGTATCTGGCACACTTGTCTACTTGCAAGATCTAGCACTCATGTAGATCATGAATTCCATGATAATAGGGAATGGCTCAGAAACATGACCTTTTCTTACATTAAGGGACCTTGAAAAGGCAATTTATATTTCCAGGAAATCATGATTTTTTTAATTATCTCAATTATTTTGGCCTAAAAAATTAAGGAAAATGCTATTTTCTAAGGCTTCAATACAACTGGATATGTTGGGTCTTGATGTTTGATGTTGACATCACCGAGTGCTAATATACTTGAAAATTACAAATTATTAAGAATTTTTGCCTTGGTAGAATTTTGTTGCTGTATAGGCCAATTTCAATTAAGCGTAACAGAATCACATCAGACAGCGTAACGGAATCACACAATTTTCTTCCGAACCTTGTCCAAAAGAGGGCAGCACAACTCTCATCTCTGCAATCTCAAACATAATTGATATTAAAATGTTTTTAGAGTATATCCCTGGGATGATCACGGTCAGTCTATCTTTTCCATAGTGGGAGCAGTTTTCATAAATCAGACAATGAAATCAAAAAGTAACAAAATTTGCTGTTTTTGTCTATGATTCCGTTACGCTGTGTTCAGCCAGCTGTAAAAAACTGCTCGGGCTGATGACAGACATTCTATGTATCAAAAATGTTAGTTCATATTCATTTAAGTCATAATTTCTGCAAACGCAAATTTTGTGATGCATCATAAAAGTGAAATTTTTGTGATTTTTCTGTGATTCCGTTACCATGGAATTCATCGATATAGCCCACTAAGGTGCTGCAGAGGCGTAAAACACACAAACACACCATGGAATTCATGAGATGCATTTTCTTGCACAATTGTCTACACACAGGACCTAGCACTTGTGCAGATGCAGTATCTTGCACACTTGTCTACATGCGAGACTTAGCACTCGTGTAGATGCAGTATCTACACACAAGATCTAGCACTGGTGTTCATGCAGTGTCTGGCACATTTGTCTACACGCAAGATCTAGCAATTGTGTAGATGCAGTATCTAGCACATTGTAGATGCAGTATCTAGCACACTTGTCTACATGCAAGATCTAGCACTCGTGTAGATGCAGTATCTAGCACACTTGTCCACATGCAAGATCTAGCACTCATGTAGATGTATTTTCTTGCACAATTGTCTACAAACAAGACGTAGCACTCGTGCAGATGCAGTATCTAGCACACTTGTCTACATGCGAGACCTACTACTAGTGTAGATGCAGTATCTAACACACACTTATCTTCATGAAAGATCTAGCACTTGTGTAGATGCATAATCTAGCACACATGATTCGTCTACATGCAAAATCTGGCACTTATGTATATGCTATTTCTATTTGGAAATGCCTGTCATTTTCATTTGTTAAGCCGATTCACTGTTGTATGACTTAACAATAAAATGAACCGGCGGCTGCGGGTGGCTATTGCTTCGTAACATTTTACTGCAGTGCCACCCTTATTGCCACTCTTATTTTGCTGACTGTTCAAGCAATTTGTTTGATAATGTACATATGATATGAATTATTTACAGTGACTCGGAGGATGAAGAAGAAGAAGCTGCGGATTGTGCAGACTTAATTGCTCCTGCTGCATTTGGGGCACCCGCACGTGCGAGCACAGGATTTTCTATTGGTTCAAGTTCGGCCACTGGATTTTCTTTTGGTTCAAGTTCGGCCATCCCTGCGCCACCCCCTCAGGCACCACAACAACAGCAAGCACAAGGAGGATTCACATTTGGGGCAAGTTCAGCCCCCCCACCTGCACCCGGTTCAACACACACAGGTTTCTTTGGAGGCTTTGGTAAGTGTCAGTTACTATGTGTTCGTTCTGTTCATAATATATTGATTGATCAGTTTCATGAGTATAAGGCTGACCTACCTTTATATTAATGATGCCACGTAGTGCAACACTGGCTGCTGATGTTAATTAATCATCCGTAGTCCGCGGATTCCCATTGGAATGATGCTTGTGTAAGTGATAGTAATAGCATAGTGTGTAAGCATAGGTTGAAAGACAATAATGCCCTCTCAATTAACCTTCAAAGTTAAATTAAGGCCTTTATTTAATAAAATGAAATTGATTTCATTTTATTAACCGGCCAAAGGCAGGTTATTAGAGGAGGGCTTAAACGGATTTTTGGTGAAATGGGACTCTTGTCCACTTGTCCATGTGTAAATGTGTCCTGTCCATGTCCATGTCCACTTTTTCACTTGCCTTGCCCCTCTGAACACAGTGCAGCAATCCAGTGAACAATGGGGGCCAATGTCAAATATGGACCTGCCCATTATGAATGGGGGATTCAGGTAGCTGTAAGGGGTTACCATGGTTACAGGTGCAATGAACAGCTGCAGCCAGCAGTGGGCCTGTGAGCCTCATTGGAGAAGATGCCCCTGTGTC
Source organism: Platynereis dumerilii (assembly GCA_026936325.1). Taxonomy (NCBI): domain Eukaryota; kingdom Metazoa; phylum Annelida; class Polychaeta; order Phyllodocida; family Nereididae; genus Platynereis; species Platynereis dumerilii. Next base: position 84,837,528 of record JAPTHN010000001.1, on the reverse strand, counting down.
AGGATTGCTTATAATTCCAAAGCACTGTGAGAGTCAAACCATTTCAGTACTTGTGTTTTAAAATAGTTGTTCATGCCTAGATGAGGCATGTTTGCTCAGTGGATCATTATGTTTGTATAACACTTGGCATTGTCTACATCTTCACCAGCTTTCTGTACAGTGCTATGATGAAGTTATGTACCATTGCCAAATTATTCCTGCAAGCAATGTCTATCAAGACCAGAGCCTTCCTCAGTGCATTTCTCATTCTGACATAATATTTTGACAAACTTTATCATTACAGCCTGTAAATTTGATATGCATAAAATAAGTGTTTGCTTCCCACAGATTTTGGCACTCTGTGACTGTGAGTCATAATAACTGATGAAGTGTCATCTCCCCAAATTTAACGTCCATGGGAAACATAGAGGCTGTTTGATTAGTCATGATGAAGAGAAGGCTATTTGAATTGTCATGTAACTGATCTTAGAGTAAAATTATCGTGACAAATCATCTATATGATGATTCAGGAAGTGCCATTTTCACAGTGCAACAGCCCACTCTGTTTGGATATCAGTTTTACAGATTGTAAACTAAAGTGGTGTTTTAATCGTAGTCTGCAGAAAAGGTTGCAAAAAGACGCTTGCTGAACTGAGCCTCCCGGGCCTGTAAAAATTCTGGTGGTCCTGTAAACCAGTTTTTACCGGCCCGCATGCCTTGTGAAAGGTCAGAGCGAGTTTTAAAGGCTGCCAGTATTTCATTTGGATTTATGAAATTTGGTGTAGGGATTCACTTTGTGGACTCCCTCAAAATTTTTTGGAAAAATCCAAGATGGCTGCCAAAATGGCCACCATATTTTGAATTGCCCACTGTGACTTTAGTATTTCACTTAGATTTATGCAATTTGGTATAGGGGTTCACTTAGGGGTTCCCCTAAGAAATGTTCTTAGAAAAATCCAAGATGGCTGCCAAAATGGTCACCATATTTTGAATTGCCCACGGCGACTTTATTATTTGGTTTGGGGATTTGCTCATAAATTATGAGAAAATTTCCAATATGACTTACAGTTCTGAAATATGGTATAGGCATTTGCTAAGAGGTTCCCCACAAAGTTTTTAATGCAGGTGCGCATGCGCAACTGCATTATACTGGTCACTTATGACAATATAATGGGTTTTGTGGATTGGGTGATGCACCCTCATATTGCTATCAAATAACAAATTTTTGTTATCCAAAATCGGATTTTCTGTTTCTCGAGAACCCCTAGTGGTGTGCATTTTAGATTATGTATGCATACATGGGTTATTTTGAGAAAGAAAATCATATTTGATACAACAATAGGTAAAATTACAATTTCCTGACGGCGAAAAAAACAAGATCCAGCTTTTTCTAAGCCCTTTATTTGAAAAATGAGAAAGATGTATCGGGTGTACATGTCAGGCAATCTATGTACCAATTTTCGCTTTGAAACATTTGGTGGTTATTGCTGCAGGCCTGATTACAGATTGTCCTCGTAGAAAAATGGGTTTTGTGGATTGGAGGCAATTCCTTGATCTTGCCATCTAAATAGCATTTTCTCTTTTGTAAGTCAGGTTTTTATTTATGGAGATATCTACAATGATGTGTAGGAGCATTTCAGATTATGTATGTGATATTTAGGGACAAATATTCTCATTTATATCCAAAATAGCAAAAATTATTTTTTCATGACAGTCGCCACAGATTAGATTTGGTTTTCTCATTTCCCATATCTAATAAGTAAGAAATACATATCTGAAATACCATTAGGCATTCTTTATATATATATAAACCTATTTTTGCTTGCAAAAATCTGATATATTTGGTGCTCCATGCCCGATTACTGGTTGTTTCCGAAGCAAGATAGGTTTTGTGAATTTGACGGAACACCTTGATCTTGCCATTAGAATGTAATTTTCTTTCTTTAAAGTAAGATTTTCTTTTATGGAGGACATCTATAATGGCATGCAGTAGTATTTTGGGTTATGTATAGCTTATTAACAGACATATTTTCACATTTAAAAGCAAAATTATGCTTCACTGACAGCCGCCAAAAAATTAGATATATATAACATTCCAAGCCTCTATTTGTAAGAAACGATAAAAGCCATCTATTTCAATTTTTTTTCTTTCTAAAGTCTGGTATTTGTTGCTCCCCAGTATTTATAAATCAGAAAGTCTCCATCTCACCGACATTAATTTTTTGATGTGCATGTCTTTGACCAAATCCTGATGACCAGTAATTATATTAGTATATAAACCTAGACATTCAAATCAACTGTCAGATTTTACCTGGACTACAAAAATTTTTGCAAAAGGCAACCCTATTTTAGAACATTTCACCTGCATTATGCAACCCGCGGGTTCTCGTTATGGCCTGCAGCAAACACTATCAGTCTGGCAATCACTGCTCAATGCAAAAACAGTCCATGTAGTAATATGTAAATCACCCTCTTCATGATTTCAATCCCGAATATACAATCGCCAAAGGCCGGTTTTGAATCCATGGATTCTTGTTAGCATGAACATAAGCCGGCCCGCAGTGCTTTTCCTAGGACCAAAATTCAATTGGCCACAAGGCCATTTTCAGTGAAATGTATTTTAGTGTGGCTAATTTGCATGCAAAAATATGGAATTTTCATTAGCCACATGGAGGATGTATTAGCCAATGCTAATTTGGCTTATGGCTAGGAAAAGCACAGAACTTTAAGGTGAACCTTTGGATTGAATGAATTTCAGGAGCTTCCACAACAGCTGCTAGTGGCAGAGGAGGAAGAGGGGGAGGTCTCTTTGGTTCTGCCTTTGGTGCTGCGAGACCTGCTGGTGAGAAAGAAAAAGAAAGAGGAGGTGGCCTCTTTGGATCGTTGTATAATGCAGCCAAGTCAACTTTCACTGGGAGCACAGATGAATCTAAGTCAAAGAAACGCAAAGTTAAAGAAAGACGCTGGAAGACAGAAGCTAAAGGTAAGTCAAAACTCTTCTGCAACATGTTGTATACATACATGTACACGTATGTCCTTCTGATTGAAAGTTCTATCCCCGCAGCATAAAAATTAAGGTCTTTTCATCATAAGTCCTGTCAAAATGAAATATTTTGGTTAAAATTGTAATCGAATTAAACTTTGAAGTTTCGAACAATGCCAATAATAGCAGATGGTATATATATCAATGTGGAAATGGAGGGCATCAATAATTTCACTTGGTATCTTTTACAGGATTGGCAGCGCCAGCTGGCTGTGTCCCTCTCCCGCCTCCAAACCCAGAAGAAACGGACAAGAAATGGAGAAGGGCTGACACAAATGTTGTCTCTGTGCAACTAGAAGAACTGGTTTCCCCGAGCAACATGCACACTGGGGACTTTGTACGATGTCACAGCTGCAAGGGGGTGATATCTTATGTCAGTCAACTGAAAACCAGCGGAGAAGATACGGTCAGTCCACTAAATATGTGCTAAGTTGCCCCTTCCCTTGCAATGTCATTTTACACCCTGCTTTCAGAGCCCTTGTAAACACTCTAAAAACAATTAGGTACATTACCGTATATACATTCACCTATATATCTCGTGCACCATTTTGTAATGCGGTGTAAAAATTACAAGACAATGTCTATATTTACATTTTTGGCATTCTGTCAGGAAGTATTAACATTATTATTTGAATATATTATAACAGCAATTACATTGCAGTAAAATTTTTGTCAAATGTACAAGAAATGTGGATTTAGATGTCATTGAAATTTTTTTATCTGTTGACAGGTATGGGAATGTGACTACTGTGGCAGTGTGAATGTAGTGGATGTTGTAGAAGAAGAAATTCCCAAACTGGATGACGTCACCTACATGCTCTCCCCAGCACCTACAACTACAGCCAGCGGAAAATCCGGAAAGGACGAGTCCCTTGTGATATTCTGTATGGACACTTCTGGAAGCATGTGTGTCACTACTGAGGTATGTTTGGATGTCACCAAATCTTTATTCTTTTGCAACTGTTATTGGCAAAGAATCGATGTCTGTATGATTTACTTCGAGGCTCTGCTGATGTCTACTTTTCAAAATAACAAACATTTATTTATATTTCAGGTGGCTGGCAGGATTGCATTACGAGGAGACAAAACGAAGAAACTGCAAGAACTGAATGACACAGGGGAGAACCAATGGATGCCCAGACAGAGGAGGGATGTTACTTATGTGTCCCGACTGCAGAGCACCCAGGCGGCTGTGGACCACCAGCTGGAGACAATGTCCAAGGAGCATCCCAACCGGAGAGTGGCTCTCGTCACATTCAGTTCAAGTGTATGTAGGCCTATTAAATTATTAAATGCAAGTGTTTTACTAGAGCTAATTCAATAGCAGCTGGGTGGATGGATGGATGATTGGGGTTGTACATCCTGTATTTATGCACTTGGTAGGCTAATCAGGACAGAAGGAGGACACGGAAATGACAATGAGAAGAAGAATGATTGAAACTGCCATCCAACGTAGGTCCAGATGACTCTTAAGAGCTGGATTCGAACCCTGGACCCAGCAATTGGCTATCCAGCAGGCTACCACTCAGCTAACCCTCCCCCTTAGCAGCTGGGTGGATAACTCCACGAAAGGTCCCTGGTTTCAATCAAAAGTTGGGCTAATATCTATTGGCACTTTATTAACATGAATGTGTGATAATACTATATAGTAGCCTCCTTTCTCTTTCCATCATGCAATCAACCTGGGTGAGAAGCAAGAACTAACTCAAGAGTGACCGTCGTCTGAAAGATAATTATCCAAATGTGTAATGAACTTTTGCACATCTTTCTCTTCCAGGTGACATACATTGGCGATGGATTACAAGATGAAAAGATCCTCTCTGGGGACAAACTCAAAGACCAGGAACAAATCACTGCTTTAGCCAAGGAACTGACGATGCCGGATTCCGTGAAGAAGTGCAGAGAAACTTTGGGAGAGAAATTATTTGATCTGGAAGAAAAAGGTCAGACGGCTCTTGGTCCTGCTTTGCTGTTGAGTGTCGTCATGGCTTGTCGTCAAGGAGCATCCAAAGTGATCATCTGCACAGATGGACTGGCTAATGTTGGTCTGGGAAGTTTAGACACAAAATCTGACGAAGAAACCGAGGCAGCAACTAACTTCTACACAGCAGTCGCAAACATGGCCCTGGAGCAAGGGTTGGTAAAATTAAATGTTATGTTTTTGTGTCATTTGCTGCAATGTTGAATGTCATCATACACTTGGAAACAAAGATTATTTTATCAATGTTTTCACATTGTTTTTTTAGAGTCTCTGTGTCAGTCATCACCATCGAAGGAACTGATTGCAAACTGGCAGAGCTTGGCCGAGTGGCTGACATCACCGGAGGACAGGTCAACATCGTCAAGCCAGAGAATCTCACCAAGGAGTTTGGCACAATTTTGGCTAATCCAATAATTGCTACAAATGTCACTGCCATCTTTGCTGTGCACAATCAGCTGTAAGTAAATTTATGATCTAATGCATATTATCTCTGAGTAAGAATGACTCAGATTTTCAAAAGGAACCAAGACACAATTGTACAATGGCTTTTGATGGTCGATATGCTACTTCATTGATAAAACAATTTTTCTCTTAATCAATCCCTCTAATTTTGCTCACCCTGTGATTTTTGCTTACTTGAAATTGTAGGTACATCCGTGATGCGGAGGATGATGCTGCTGTAGGCAACTGGGCTGAGAGGACAGTTGGAAATGTCACAAGTGAAACGGAGATAACATTTGAATTTGGAGTGAGGCATGATGTCAAACGGCAAAAATCTACTAAATCTAAAGGTAAGGTACATAATTGATCAATGAAATTAACATGTAGTACCCAATTCACGATCATGCTCTCTCCCTTGCAATGTCCTGTATATCCTTTTGCGAATGCAGATCCATATGAATGCAATATTCCTAACACAAGACAACCTGTAACTTGGCACAAGATGAATAACTGATAATTTTCATTTTCAGATTCTAAGGGCAAAGGAAAAGCAGATGAAACCAAAGAGAAAGACGAAGAAGACTCCAAAACTCCCAGTACTGCAGAAGCTGCTTCTGGAGATTCTAAGACCGAAGCGAAAAACAACCCCAAAGAACTCCCGTTCCAGATTCAGATCACCTACACAGACCTCGAAGGGGCACGAGCAATGCGAGTTGTCACTCAGAAGAAACCCGTGACCAAGCAACGACAGGAGGCTGAGAAAAGTAAATTATTTATTCATTATGGTCTTTTCTCATATTCGCTGCAAACACATAGTAGGACCTACACCATCTATGCTTCACTAAAAATCAGCTGCTCCTCTGTTTTGCAATCCGCGGATTTTTGTATTAATTCATAATGATGTCTTTCTGAGGATTTTCCATGTAATGATAATGGTCATTACAACATTTTTTATATCATTGAATTAACAGAGCATCATTTCCTTCTTTGCAGATGTCAATTACGACGTTCTAGGCCTGAATGCCTGTCAGCAATCAGCACGCCTTGCACAGCAAGGAAAGTTCAAAGAGGCCAGGCTCAATGTGATGATGAACCAACGATTAATGTACAGGCAGAAGTATGTGTACAGAATCATATTTCGTTAAGTTGAATAAATTGATTATTGTTTCAGTATCTAAATTCCACTGGCTCTGAAGCTATTTCCATTCAGTTTAATTGAGCAGCTGCCAGAGGTCGATGTAACGATGAGACGATAAGGCAGTGAGTCCACAACAAGGTGCTCCCTGTTTTCAAAGGTGGATTTCGATTAATATCTGTTTATTCAATTTCAGGGTGTCCGCTGACCCAACAGCAACAAACGCTTATAAAGGCTACATGAGCAACCTGGCCCCTCTGGTGGCAGCATCAGGAGCTGAGGAGGTAATTATACAAATTAGGCCTAAGATGTGGGCCTACATAGAATCTGTATAATACTATGCATAATAATTTGACCTGTTAAATATCAGTCTGTATTGTGACATTGTTCCAGTTTGTATGATTGCAATTAATAAGATGCTACTTCATCTTTCAGCTGGGAATGCGTCGTGGATCTTCCTCATCCAGCATGTTTGGCATGAGATCTGCACAAATACCTCAGATGAATATGAGAAGTGTTAGTGACAGCAGTGCTAACATCATTTACCAGGCCAAGAAAATGCCTGGAAAGCTCTTCTCATCCAAGCCCCCCAAAGAAGACAAAGATAAAGCGGAATAAAAATCCCACCAATGGACATTTGCTTGTTTTAGCCATTCCTCAGAGTTGCTCTCACTGCTTAAATCAGAAATCATGAGCTACCTGTATTTGTTTGCTCCATGTCTATAAATGTGTAAATCTGGCATTAATCATATATATATGATAGCTGTTGCTTGGTCAAATTGACATTATGTTTGCTAGAAACCATAGGGTTGTATCTGCAGTGCAAATACAATGTAGATATGCCCCAAGGTTTTTAACGAACAATTCCACACTTAAAACTATGTAAGCTTAATCCTGACCTTTGGAGATTCATATTTGTTAATTTTCCTAGCACAAAGGTCTGTTCATTGACTCACCAGGAGCTTTCGCCCTTCTCTCAGCTTCCTCAGCTGTCTGAAGTGGCTCAGTTGATCCGCGGATTCTTGTATTCTTGTATATTGACTCTGAGCAGTCATGTGACCAACTGAGCCACTTCAGACAGCTGAGGAAGCCCTTGAGAGAAGGGCGAAAGCTCCTGGTGAGTCAATGAACAGACCTTTGTGCTAGGAAAATTAACAAACAATTCCACACTTGTCTAAGATTGGTCAGAAATTTGCCGATAAAATGTTTAACGTTCTCCAACTTTGTCCCATAATCTCATATGTATATATATGTATATATAGCCGGAAAGTCTGTGATATTTATGTACGTTTTCCTAGTTATTGGACCAAAATCTGTATATCATTTGATGTTGTGAACAAGAAAATAATGTTGATTCACTTATAAGTTTATTACTTTATATTGTTTATATGTTAAACTTACTGATCATTCACACTGTTAACCTACCTTATTAGGTTTTCTGCATAGTCAGTAAAATTTCTTGTGATACTGTACTTACTACCCTTGGTGACTGCATATATATTCTGTTGAATAAAAACTAATTATTTGAAACATTTGTACATTTTATTTGCATATGCAACTATCATTTATCCAAGCCATATGATTGCTTAACGATAAATTTCAACTTATAACGCCTTTTACCAAACAACAACTGCCCATTATTATATGGGCCTTTAGTCAATAAATATCACAACAGATATCACAGGTACTTTGTGTAAACAGAGTATAATAATTAATATTTTCAATACTAAAGTGGTAATCAAACTTGTCTGTCTGAAAAACCAATACTACAAAATGTCTTCTGTAGAGATATCTTCTGCAGAGATGTTATCTCCAAATAGCCAATACTTTATGTATCCTATTTAAATGTGTAAACAAATATTTTTCATATAAATCAGTCTCAGCACACCTATTAATGTCTTTCATAAATCTAGCGCAGTGTCGAGGTCATTCTTGGTATAACAGGTGCCCCTTTGATAGGAGATGACACAGCAGTGGTCGTAAGTCGCATGTTCTCCCGCAAGAAGTTGACCCGCTCGTGACGCACTATTGGGTCAGGGTGAGGACCGACCATCGGGCCAGAGGAGAGCCCTCGGGGTGGAATGTAATCAGGGAGCACCCCTCGCACGTTGTATGTCCATTGCATGTTGGCGGTCTGCAAGTGGAATGCTAAATTATAGCATCAATTGTGTTACTGTGAAATAAAACAACTATAATTGCAATTTTTAGCAAAGAGCTAAATGACGATTTAACTGAAAAAAAAAGAACATTGAGACTAAATAAACCTTGCATTGCAAACATATATGCAAAAGTGTCCTACCTGGACAACAAGCTTGCCCTGGAAGAGTTTGCCATACTTCTGCGGACAAAAGAGAATTTTGATGAGCGTTCCATTGGTCCCAGCAGGCAGAAGTTCACCACAATTTGGAGATACAGAGAATTCTGGGTCACTGCCAGCAATGAAGAAGGCATTGTAGGGCACAGGGTGTCTGAAATCATAAGAAATTAATGACATTATAGAAATAGAAATCACGGAACTGATTTTACTATCTCCTGGTGAGTTTTTCAAATCAAAATGGGCACCATTGCAAAGTTAGAAATGCAAGACATTTACTCATGAGCAACTTTTATCACTTTATGATGGCCTAAAAATCTAGGCTAGGCTATTTACAGATCTTACAAGGGACACCTGTCTTTGCAGTTAGCAAATGAAATGACAAGTACTCACTTGGCTTGGCTGGTCAGTCTAAATCCTAATGAAGACTCCTTATTCAAGCCTAGGGCTTCTATGGTGATGCAATCATCAGGCTCGGGCTCACTGGCCACAAAACGAAGCTTAAATCTCCAAATTCCGCCAGTGGCTCCTTTCACTACTAGTTGCACATCATGGCTGAAAATAACATGAAAAGTGCGCATGACATATCGAAAGTCAAAAGAAGTTATTTAACCTGAAATAATAACTTTGTACATCTAAATAATACTGTGTGACAATCTGCAAAACAATCACATCAAATTCGATAATTTTTTTTTTAACTTCCGAGATTCTGTGGAAAATAAGCTCTCCTTAGAAATGACCTGCATGAGAATGCTTTTGTTTTGGTGAGAGTCAAAAGCATTCAATAGAATCAGTAGTACTCTCAATTTACTCAACAACAGCATCATTACTAAAGTGTTGGTCATACCTCATTGGTTTGTAAGGTGCATAAATGACATTGAACACCAAAGTCACCAGGCCAGTGTGTTTGTCTCGGACTTGTCTCACAAGGCTCAGAGCAACGGCAGAATCCAGATTTCTTTGAGAATCTTCATCTTTGTAGACAAGTTCAAAAGAAAACTCTTCCGCAAGTGCAATAGCTGCAAAAAAATAGGAGAACATATTAAAATTCTGAGGAGCAAGATCAAGTCAAGAACCAAAGACCAACAATAAAGATTTAGATGTTTGAAATAATTCAAAGTATTTATAGGCCTAATATTGATTGATTTCTTTAGACACAATTTCATGCAAAATAAAACCTTTGTAAGCTAACTTGAAAGTCTTAATTGGAGAATTTTGTCACGTGCAGACAATCACTGAAACCACCGTAATAAACTTTCTTCACATCAACTACAGAATTTCTAAATGAAATAATTTCAAATCTGACTCTTCCTTCTTTTCACAAAATACGGAGGTCTCAGGATCTACTCATCGGACTTTACCGATGTGATTTTTATCACCTTATAAGCAAAAGCTACAAATAAATCGAAGAGGAAAATTTTACACTTACGTTCTCCAACCACTACCCCAGTTGGGGAGGGCTCAGAATTCTGACTGCTCGAAACTGATATTCCCGATTTAGCTCTCATTTTGATTCCTCTCTTGGGTCCGCTAACGGCAGGGGCTACTCCTGTGAGAGAAACTTCTAATCTCTCTTCCAATCTCTCTCTTGCCTGGCACTGAATGATTGCAGGTTGTGTGTCTGTTGAAAGGAGCTCAGGATATCCTTTGATGGGAAACTCCCATTGAATTTGTTCCACTTTTGTAGCTGCACAAGACTCCGGAACATGGTTACTGAAAAAGAAATATTTCAGTCAGAAAACTTCAACATTATATTTACAACACATAGAAATGTCAGAGAGCTTGATTCTTTCTACATCGTTTATTTTCAAGACAAATATAGGCATAGGCCTGGGACATGTTTCTAATCACATAATTTCTGGATGTTCTGTGTCTCAGTAACAACTTTTTCATGCATCTCAAATAGTTTGAAATTCTTTAAGAATTGTAACTAATTTTTCAGCTTGACAAGTAGTATGCAATATCAAAAATCTACCAACCTACAAAGAAAAACTAGTGAACTGCACACAGTTCAATCCAGAGTCCTTTGGACGCCCCAACGCCCTCCATCTCATCACCCTGCCGGCTCAAATATTGTCTTAGAACAGTGGAGCTGGCTGGTTCGGTGATGGGTTAGACAAGGCCCTGTGGCTAAATCTGTAGGAATGAAAGAGTCAAATTCTCACCTTTCTTGAGTCAGGTCATATTTCCAAGGTTGACCATTTTCTCTCTTCACCGTTAAATACACAATTGCTTCTGACATTTTCATATCTTCAGGACTATAGGAGACAGGGATGTCACAGTTATTCTTTGGCCCCACACAGATGCCCTTGCTGTGTTTCATGAGTAAGCAGAATCTTGAAGAATTGCTTGGCTCATTTTCAGTTTGCCCAGCTGGTGCTTCGATGTTCAAAGCATTCTTTGTCATTTCCTCTTTATCTGAATACAATATATATAACATTTGTCAATGTTTCGAGAAAAATAAAATAGTGAAATTTTGCTAATAAAAGGTAGACCGAAAAATGCTGTCGGAATTCATGCAGCCGCCAGGCAGATTTTGTCAGACTACATAAAAGGGTGACACTATATGGGGACTTTGAATGCCCCTTGACTTTATGAGCTTTGACCTAATTTGATGACAAACTTTATGACAGTTGACTGTTACTCACTAATCATGTGTGACATAAGACATGTTATCGAATATATATTCAAAAGGGGTAGGTCTGAGAATAGATTTATTCAAGTCCAGTGTATTATACTAGACAACTTGTCTTACAGGTCATATAATGGGGTCATCATCCGATCAGATCAAAGGTCACATGGTAGTCAAAATCTGTATTGTCCAGTTTAAAATTTAAATGGGGCTTGCCACTCTTTTGAAACCTTTTTTTTTATTGACTTAATCTTCAAAATGTGAACATGTTTATCTTTTTTTTAGTCTGAATCACAGACAGCAAAGATAATCCTCAATAGAATGAGCTTCAGGGTAAGCCAATAAAAGCAAAAACAAAAAGTTGGAATTATTTATAAATTACAAATACAGTCTCACCTTTAATAATCACATCAGCAATAATTGTTTCATCAAGTGGATTGCGGAAAGGTATGATAAGAGTTGAGTTGGATCCGGCCAGTGCAGTGATGCTCACTGGGTCCTGGGGTTGTGGCAAGCAGCCTGACCCACTTGCATAGTAAGTCCACTCTCCTAACTGTAAAGAAAGAGATAGTGAAAGACTGGTTGGAACAACGGAGTCTACACTCATGAGATGGTTTAAAACCACTCAAATCTTATAACATGGTCTCTTTGTCATCTTGTCAATTATTGGGAATGCCTTCACATTATGACAAAAATTCAACAGAAAACAAAAGGCAAAAATATTAAACTAAACTTCACAACAGCAACAGACATGACTACATAAATACAAATTGGACAAAGAAACGGTAACTGAAAAAAAAAGAGAGATTTACTCAAAATTGACTGAAACATACCTCTTCCTCCAACTGCAGCATCAAATAGATAACAATAAGCATTCATTACAAGAATCAGTAATTTGACATACAGTAAGGCCATAGGACAAAATATATATAACATCAATATTTACCTGTTCACAGTGGAATGTTACAACAGTCATGTGGTCTGCAGGTCCAAGATTTGATGGCATGAATGTCAGAGGCAATTTGAGAGAACAGTGCGGTCCGAGTTCGATGTGACCTTCATTGTCTCTTTCTAACACAAAGTTATTGCTGTTAGATATGGTCGGGAACAGCTGCAGAGTTTCATCAGTGGGGTTGTTGAGTGTTATGTTCTGGCGCACCCAACGTCCCAGTTCACATTCCATATGTGGCAATTGGGTTGGCAGTGGCCTCCCTGCTTCAAGTTCGAGATTGTACCAGAATTCGCCCACTGCTGGACTGTAGAACACCAAACTGAAAGAAGTATTTGTCATAAATATTTTTCTGAAATTTGACCATCAGCCATCTTTATAGTGTCTGTTAAGCATTTGAGAATTTTAGGAAGCTTGGCTCTCTTAAGACGTCTTTTTTGAGACTTAATTTATGCAAGATATCGCGAGGTTTCTACACGGAACAATACCAATAAGTTAACCGGTATACGGGCCACTTGAAAAACAGCTTTGCTGAAGTGTTACCCATTTGAAATATATTCAATAACTGAGAACAGAAGAGACATAGCAGAGTTTGTGTGACCAACCAAAATCTCAACTGACAATGTTTTCCAGAATTAAGTTGGCCTCCCTTACATCCCAAATACCAGGGGGTATAAATTGGGATTCCAAAAAACCTTGGATTTTACAAGAATACCCCATGAAGTAATTACACACTGACCTTCCTTTGGCTTTTCCAATGATTGCAGGACCATAGAGCAATTGGTAGATGCCCCTTTCTTTCGGTTTAACTTTAAATTCACTGCAACCACTGAGTCCCACATTATGCGGTTGGATTTCCACTTGAAGGGTAATCTCTTCATTTGTTGGATTGGTGAATCCAACTTCAACGGCTACTTGTTTCTAGAAGAAAAGAAGAAATCAAGTCCATCAATCCGAAAATTCAGAAATGCATTGCAGATCTATGTATCTATTTAGATTAAGATGACTCATTTCCTTCCAATTTCTATCAGTATAATTTCCCAGTACTCTCTCAATCTTAAATATATTACATTGAAATTAAGTATTAATTCAAGATAAAGATGACATAAAAATCCAGCTAATAATTTCCAGTGTATTTTACCTTTTAAATAGCAAAATGCAAAGCTACCACAAGAGAGAATTTCAATTTTGGTTAAATATTTCTTTTTCCTGCTGCCGGATCATTTCAAGAAATCAGTGATTACAACTGAGACGTCTGAATGTCGAAGAAAAATAATTTGCACTCACCTGACAAGGACACTTGATAGGAATAGTTTTCTCAGGTTCTGAAGGCGTCACATGGGCCTCTAAGGCATACCAGACAGTATAACCATGGATGGCTTCATCCTCAGAAACGTGCAACTCATCCCCATCACTGTCAATTTCTCTGTCAAAATCAAGAAAATTTGTTATGTAGAGTAAACGGGATGATCGGGATCAGCATTTATTTGAGATCAGGCTTTATATGAGTACTTAATATGGTACTTATGTAACCGTTAATTAATTCACAAATCACAGAAAATAAGGCCGAGCAAATGCCAGACTGGCATTATGACAACATCAGTCTATCATCAATGCAATGACAAAATTGACAGGGGCAATATCTTAATATCATGTGTTACCACATGTAGGATATATATCATATTGCAGGATTGCATGCAGTTGGATAATCCAATCATGACATTTTGCAAACTAACAAAGGTGAATGACAATGGTGTAGTCGAGGAGATACAGTGTGTACACAGATGATTTTCTGTCATAGCAACAAAGGAGGTGGGATGATAGAGGATTTACAAATGTGATTGGCACTTGAAATAGGCAAGGTTCATACACAAGGATAACGGCAGTAGCACAGCATTATATAGTGCATTAACATATGCAGTGTAATTGTGTATGTGTTCTCACACAACAAATATCACAGGACATTAATACATTAACTTACTCTAGCACTGTGACATCGTCTTGGCTGTAAAATTTGAATACAGAGTAAATTTTAAAAGTCAAACTACACTACAGTTCAGGATAATTCAAAACAAACAAATTTGCATGATCCTTGATTTTTGGCAGTCTCTAAAATAACTGGTCACTGTGATATTTATGATAACCCTTTGAGTAAAGACTGATAACCTTGTCTTAGACGAGCATAGACACTTGATTGCCAAACACAAAATTGATCTATGTGTGTAATAAAAACTTACTTGGTGACGTCTGGTCCAGAAACAAAACTGAGGACTCCTCTGTAATGGCCACGTCTTTGGGGGTTAATGTTCAGAGGATAAGACACAGATTTCCCAGGAAGAACAGACACATACTCAGGTCCACTAATGAAGGGCAAATCTGAGGACACCTGTAAAATATATGTACATTTGAAATTATAAATCAAGAAAATTCAACAGTACTCAAAATGAAGATACGTACATGTTAAAAGCATATGAGTAACTTGCCTTGTAACAAATCTTTTTCCGTGTGATGTTGGGAATCTGTAGAATTCTTTCAACACTAGAAAGACAAGAATATTCCTTTTATGGCAGTGATCTTTAGCAGGTAATGTTTGATGAGACATACAATCATAATACTCAATCAAATTTCATACTGCTTTAATGTGTAGTACTCTGTAGACTGTATGGCTACAGTAGAGATTAAATCTGACGCAAGCTAAAAAAGGCACTCACTTTTGTTTGACTTGTGCATGGAAAACCAGTTGTTCCAAGGGAAGAGGCATTTCTGCAGTTCCTTTCAGTATAAACTTTGTTCTCACACCATCATAGGTGTTGTGTAAAGTAAGTTCTCCCTGAAAAAATGGAAAAGTCCAAACCAAATTGCGGACAGTCTGTACTGTATAAAATTCAAATATTACTATCATATCACATGTCATAGATAAAACATCTTGTCAATAGCTGTCAATACACACCTCAACAGATCCCTCATTTTTTGGACTGAATATCAGAGGATAGAAAGAAGTTCCAAATGCCTTTGCAACCAGAGTACTTGGGCCCGTAAACCCTGCGCCTTTAATTGTAGCTTGCATGTGCCATTGATTGGAAGATTGATTGACCTGAAGAATACAAGATAATTTGATAATTTTGATAATGAAAAATAAGTGCCAAAGACAACATTAAAAGTGAACAACAGCAAAGGAGTCTTTGTCATCTCTTCATTTTGCATGCTTCTGAGGTCAGACATAATTGATCTTTAGCTTCTCAGATCTTCTAGAAGTATTTGTTCTTAGGTTGGTCGGCAGTATGAAAACCAAAGCAAAGCTGAAATTTCAATTTTCTAGTAAGTCAATTGAATGAAAATTACAGATGGATATCAGGCACAGAAAAGCAAGCCACTTACAACAGGAATATCCTGAGTTACACTTTGATGGACTGGTGAAATGAACTCCAGTTCTGCCTCATTCCCAGGTGCGACCACAATACACAAAATATTGTAGACACGGACATCATCGGGAGCTCTAAGTATGACTCTGCACGGATACTGCCCAGCTGTCATGGCGTAGAATTCTATAGGGAGGTCAATAGTAGCTTCTTTGGGCATTCCTGGAAAATAAAATTCACACACAATTAGAAAAATATGGTTTTAGAGGAGTTGCACACAGCATACCCTTTAAAGAAGCTTCAATAAGCATGCGATGATAATTCAAGGCATATAAAAGCATTTCATCTAAATGTGGGGGTTTGCATGACCTAATTTAAAATTCAAAATAGCAAATTGGAAAAGAATCATATGCTTGATGAAATTGCTCAAAATGAAATATTCTCAAAGGAAGAAAAAATACTGAGTCGGTGTCAAAATACATATTTTCAAAACCAGAAAAATACTAATATAAGTCAGTGTCAAAATGCAAAAATCAGGATACAAAAAAGTACCAAATTTATAAATTTTTGCCTCAATTGGTGTAACAAGGCCACTATGTTAAAATGCAGTACAGTGACCTCGATGATTAAATTTAAAAATGTAATAAAGTAGCAGAATACGGTCTCATGTGGGACGAAATCTAATTATATCACCAGTGGCACCCTATTTTTTTTAAGAAAGAAACTTTACCCAGGTTGATGGAATTAGTAGAATTGGGCCTAAGTGATGTGCTGGTTCTTGTTCGATGAGCAGCCAAAGGAATCGTCAGAGTCTTTGGTGCGGAGTAGTACTTGGAATCAATTTCTACCATGAAAGTAGTTTCTTTGTTCTGAAATAAAATAGGAGCTAGCAGGAAACGTTCTTCAACAAACTGTTTGTTATATCAAAGCAGGAAATTGTGTTTAGGAATTTGTTATAAGACTAAAGTATGACATAAAATTGAACACTTAATATACCTTCGGTTTCGCAGGTGGTCGAGGACCAGCAGAAGTGCTCAATCGATCAACAGCTTTGGTTGTTACAGTAGCACATTCTAAGGTCCCTGTGACTCTCCTTCTGTTCAGCTCTTTTTCAGACATATTCTGAAAATTGTTTAAAATTATGCAGAAACTTATAATTTTTTGTATAAAGACCTATATAAATCTTTATATTATGAGGGAGACTTATGAACCTTTGGCACTGGTTTCATTAGAAAGAGAAGGAACTTCAAAGGAACCTACACAAGGTTCTGAGTTTGTGACTGATTCCAAAAGCTACCACAGCTTATTCTTTAAAAATATAAAAGTATAATGTATTCAAGAAAAAAAATTTACAAATCAGCAATGACCTGCAGCAATGTTCTTAGAACATGTATTGGGCAGTAAAAGCAACTCATCAGCTTATCACTGCGAGTGTTACAATTTACTGATCTTATCAAAAGACTCAAGAACTTTTCTTAGAGGCCAGCACAAATTTACAAATTCTATAACTAATCTCGGCTTTACCTGTTGAGCAACAGTAAGCAAGGCTTGTTCAGCAGCATCATTGTGCATTGAGACAGCAATTGTTTCCTTTAGGGTCTGTCCTTCTTCACATCTCCAGTAGATGATGTCCTCTTGGCCTCCGAAAGAACCTGTTTTGTCATCTGGAGAAACCAAAAAGTTGTTTTAAAATATATGAAGCAAAATAAGGAAAGGATTCCTAGAAAGTATGTCCGTCTTACAAGATACATAATTTCTTCCCATGAGCGGCAACTATGTCTTCGGGTGTCCAATTCATATTTATATCTTTATTGACAATAAAATAATCTGAATCTTGAGTATCAAATTACTGAAGACTGTCTCAAAATCACATGCAGGGGTCAAAGTTGACCCAAGCATCCATTCATTTTAATTACTGTAACAAGATTTTTCAGAAATAGTTCATGAAGGGCACCTTATTGCTCACATCAATGAACAGGACCACACAAAACACAAATTTATGTATTTTTGGCAAAAAGATCATTCACCGAACAGCGGAAGACTGACATGGTCACAGTATATCATAGCAATAGGAATAAAACAATTTTCAAAAAATGTTATGTCTGAGGTTATATCGGACTTTCCAAATATATATTGGACAACATATGGGTGCCAAAATGAAACTAAGGGTTTATAAATGCAATCAATATTCATGAAATATCATACATAATATATTAATCACAAACAACTTAAGGAAAACAAATACAACACTTTGTAAGCCAAATTGTTTCCCTTCCCTTGTAGCACCTTCACATGCAGTAAACAGTAAACATCAGTAGAATTGATGTTGGATATTGACACAATCTACAACATAACAGACAATTCAGGTTGCTACTGTGCTACATCATAAGGACTTGTTGGGTGAAAATAAATTCAGGTCCTGGGTCGGTAAAGAACACATTGGGGACATGTGATTTTAGTGTTACCAATTACCTTTTCTACTATTCAGTTGCAATGATAGTACTGGAAGATGAAAAATTATTTCACTTTTTCACATTTCAGATTAATGACACACAATACATCAGCAGGCAAATCAAGACAAACCTGACTCGATAAGATATTTGAAACAGTCAGATGTTACTCGCTTTAAGAGTAGTAAAATAAATGAAAAATATTCATATGAAACAAATTGAGTGATTTCATATATATATACTACCAAGAAACCATGAAATCATCCATTACGATCAATATGAATATTTTAATTTGGTCCTCCGATCCTTATGATCTTTAGAAGAAACACACCATTATAATTTCCAGTCGACATCAAGAACTACACACAAAACCAAATTTCAGTTTGTTATGAAGACGCAGGAGTTCAGCTAAATCTCCATTCAAATTTTGGTTCACTCTTGATTTTCTTCACACTACATTTTACAAAATACAGAAAGATAAGAAAGGAGACAGAGATTCATGCATAACTTGCTCACCTGCAGCAGCAGCAGAAGTGATCTGCATACTGGAGCTTGAAGTCACGGGCAGATTTGCAGGTCTGGGCAAAGTAGCATTTGCTTCAATTGAATAGATGAACTCCCCAACATCGCTGTTAGCAAATACCAAGAGACATTGCCGTTTGCCAATTTGAAAGGGCAGAAATTCAACTTCAACAGAACAAGATTCTCTGGCATTCAAGAAAATGGTGTTCGTAGAGCAGTGAAATGACTGCATGGCAGGCTCTGGAAACAAGCAAAGTAAAATTAATATTACAATGAATCTCGCCAATCTTGTTAAAACCAAAGTTGAAAGAAGGGGGAATGTCTTAATTAATAAATGTGACATAATTAACTTTAAATTATTCAGAACTTTCTTTTCTACCGTAATTATTTCCTGAATACAGAATCCTGCACTCACCATTGCTTTCTTGGTTGGTGTATGTCACATCTTCTACTGGTGGTTCTTCTGTACTTTTCTGTTTTCCTAGATTTACTTTAGACCTTGATCTTCTTGGAGGTTTCTTCTCGGGTGCTTTGTTTGTTGGAGCAGAAGGCATCATAGTGTCCGCATTGAACTCAGCCTGGTTTTCCACCAATATTACTTTGAATTGGGCATCCATCAGAAAAGGATTTGTAATCTTGACTGCAATCTTGTGGACCTCGTAGCAGGGAGCTTCACATTTAATGGTACTCTGTAAGGGCAACGGATACATTTTTTGAAAGGTGACAGGTGAACTTGGCACATTCCAAATTGAAATAGAAAGACAACAGCCATCGATTGAAGCTAATGTCGAACTACATTACATATTTGAGTATGGCTTAATTATTCCTGAATGACAGGTTGTTATAATATGATGAGAGAGTTGGTTGATACTAACCTGTGGGCAAATGTTGTCAATCAATGAGTTGAGACTGAAGACAAGAGTTGTGCCAGTGTTAGACCCTTGTCTCCTGCCAACAAGTACAAGCACTGCATTTGCAGGTCTTAGGAATCGGCTGATGAACTCCACAGGAACATTCTCATTGGACTTCGATGAGAGGTCTATCTGGGTTCCTCGAGGTAATGAGAAGTCCTGAGCATCTCTGCCTGCCAGCATTGCAGTGTATGTCAAAGATTTTGTGCTTGGATTACTCAACTTCACTTGACGAAGAACAGTCTGGTGGAGCCCTCCAACGAATTCAACATTAGCTTTTGGCAAGTACGGAGGCAGATTCTCATAAAGATGGTGACAGAGAAGCAACAGGGAAACAGGATTCGGATCAGTGATGTCAATGGCTTGAATGTCATACTCAATTTTTAGGAAATGCAAAGCATGCACTACCTTCAGAGCATTGTGAAGACATTGCTCTGCAGTTGTGGGTTGAGTGTACATCTGACTGAAATGAGTTTCAACCTGAAAAAGACATCCAGAAAATCTTTAAAATAGCAATTGACTGAAACTTCCTATGACGTTATAAAAGTCATCTAAAATTTCACTCCTCAAATCAGAAGCAAATTCTTTTGTTACTAATTAAACCCAAATAAAGACAATATACTCACCAAGAAAGGAGCATGGGCTGCAATAACAGTAGCCAGGACAAGTCCATCAAGCAAGTCAAAGTCAAAGTTTACTATCCAACGAGTGGGAGGAACACCACCTGCAAGAGAAAAATATCGCAAATTATAAATATCTTATTCAAAATTGGGACCGATTTATTTTTAAATAATATTGATACATTTACTTTCATCCTACCTTTTGAAGAATCCTGCCAGATGACATGTCGTTGCTTCTCATAATTATTATTCAGCCAGAGCAGCAGAATTCTCTCCCCGACTCCATACACATTACTGCACAGTGGATTAGGGTCAACCATAGGCATCTCAATTCCTCCATAAGGATGAGGAATACTTCGAAACTTGCGAGGGGTCACTTTTGAGAGCACAAGCACTTTCAAGATTTGTAGAAGTATGTCCGTCCAGGCTCTTTTTGACACAGCTTCAAATAATTGGTCCTCTAAGGCTTCCTCCTCCTCCGTCTTCGGATTAATATCAACTCCGTTCTTGTGTGCTTTCTTCATCTCAATCTCTTTCTGAATGACAACCCAGACCTTATAATCTCGCAATTCCATGAGGTACTCAGGTTTAATAGAAGCAACGCATGCCCCCTGAGCTTTGAGGAATGTTAACAATGTGGAATGCTGCCAGTGAATCTGTTTTGCTCTTTCTAAAGGATCGCCAGGCAGTGAGCCATTGTTAGGAATGCCAGGGATCTGTTTGCCACACAAATGCGTGATCATGTCATAGACTGTTTTGAATTCTTTCTTCACGTTATTAGCCTCCCATGTACCTCCCTTTGCATTCACTGCCTTCTCTTCGGAGGGTTTCTTACTCAGACCACTTCTCAAAGAGTGAGGGATGAAGATGGGATTTGGGTTGGACCATCCTTGGGCTGAGAACCATCGCTGGACTGCAAGCAACACCTCAGCGTGGAATATTCCCTCTTCGGTGTCCTCCTCAGGAAATACTGCCGACCCAAGGGACCGTGATGCTAAGTCATTCCTCTTTGTACTCCTGCTCTGTTGTTCTGATTCTGGTGCAGTGAATTTGTTCAAGGCTCCTTCTCGTGGAGTTTCAGGGAAAGTGGAATCCGAACCACTTTGAGAATCACTCTCGTATCTTGAAGAGGAAACTTCGAAGTTGGAGCTTGTTGCTACTGTGCTTGGTCTGCTGGCTGACCGATGAGGATCAGCACAAGGTACCAAGACTGCCTCTCCAACATTTACACTTTCATTGGATGCTGTCCTCCATCCCTTTAGACTTGCCCCCTGAAACAACAATTTGAGTCAATTCAGTATCACTTCTTGTTGTACAGGAAGATTCATAATCAATAGATTCAAAATCAGAATAATCTCTGTTGCCAACTAACCTGTTCACATACAATCTGATGGTCAGTTCGATGCTGAGCCAAAAAGGGGTAACATGTCAAGAGACAGTTGTCGGCAGTTGCAGTCACCGGCAAACAGAATCTGAAATGCAATTAAAAAGATGACATGACCAATTTCATTAACGCAGTGAGGCCTAAACATAGAAATAATTCACAATGCACAATATTTGAGTCATACTTACACATTGTCCATATCATCAATAAACCTGACCACACTTGAAAAAGATACAGGCCGAGAACTGGCAAATGTTATGGAGCATTGCAAAGCATTAGGTTCATCCTGGCCTTCACTCTCTGGTTTGATCTCTGAAATTTTACATTTCATATTCATCAGTGAATTCAAAGTGGTACACGATGAATTTATAAGTATTATAATGTACAACATGCTCATTGAATTGGTGAAAATGTAAAACAAAAGTACCTCCATCATCAAGAAATGTCACTGAGAGCGGACTAAGAACACTTCCATCTTCTCCCTCAACATCCGGAACTTCAACTTGCAATGAACTTGGTCTGGAAACAAGTACCCAGTAGAGTGATGATCACAGATATCAAATAGTTCTGAGCAAGTTTACTTTTACGCTGCGTGGTGCACAAAATCCAAAGAACTTTTCGCCATCAAGAAATAAACAATACAGCCAAAAAGTGAACATTGTTTACTGTCAGGGATTGATAGCAACATTTTAGCAATAAAAATGCCGTATATTATAACAAAATAACTTCTGTATCCAAAATTCAAATAAATCCCAAGTATAACTTACTTTGTGTAATTTAAAGTGAGCAAGCGGAATTCCACAGTCACAGGGGTGTCCAAGGGAGTGGGAGTTAGAACGATTGCAAGGGGGTCAAATGTAATTTTTGGCGACTTTAATAATCCTGTCACAGTTATGTGTGTGAATGGCTTGCTCCATTCTTCGTTAATCACTACAGGCACCACTGCTTCATAATAACCAGGTTTTTTAGGGCAGAAGGAAACTGCAAGATTGAAAGACTGCCCAGGATCAAGAGTGCCAGTTATCTCGCTCCCATTTCCCAAGAAGGGAGTTCCACTGGCATGGAGGAATTTGAATACACCATCTTCAAGAGATTTACTCGTAAGATCCAAGGCCCATTGCAGAGGTCGGTCACTCTTGCTCTGAAGCAATGTGGTCTGAAAAAGGAGGAAAATATTCCATGAATCAATATTCTCAAATCCCATGTCAGTTGAGACAATAAATTGTGTAAAACATCCTTGTTATGTTGCATTTAGCACAGTGGCCATACTTAATTGGCTCATAAATGTTCTTTTTTTTGTTTGATATTATCAGGCCTATAATTTAACATATTACAGATATACAATATCACGCATTAAAACTACCAACAAGAATCCGCGGATTCAAAGCTAGCCATTAGCTATTACATTAAAGGGGCAGTGATTTACATGGAATGGGTTGATAGCAATGTTGACCTAATCTATAGTATATCCATACTGAAGATATGTAAATAAGAATTTGAAGAATGCACAAATAATATCATGAAATCCTCGAAATAAAAGGCAACTAGCAAGCTGCTTGTAAATTGGAGGGAAAATAATAAATACAATGAAATTAGAAAGATAGATAAATAGTAAGATAGAAGGCGGATGGACTTGAAAGGGGCGGCCTTCCGCCTTAATAGGAAGGAATGCTCGTGAAAAATTGGAAGATCAGGCATTAATTATGAGTTAAGATGATTTGAACTCTGTCATTGTCATTTTAATTTTAATGCAAGTGAAGTACAATGAAATGAATAACCCCATTTCACTGAGTGGCCTGAACATTGGCCCCAAACAACTTTTTGTAAAACACATGAAGCAGACATAGCACTTTAATTCCAAAAACACAACTTTCAAAATTTAACCTAAAGCAGTGACCAAGTTGTGAAGCCTTAATATTACATAGAAATTCAATAAACATACTCCAGATTGAGTCTCAACCAGAGGCAAGGCAGGGAAATCAACCAGCCAATGGGATTGAAGGATTAAAGCGCCACTTTTCCCCTAGTGTTCACTGATAGAATTTCCATGAAGTTAAAACTTTGGGGCCCTTCTTTTTACACAAATTAGCCACAAAATCAATTGTTGATGTGGTAAAATAGGAAACTAAATGCATGAAAGCCAAAAATATCATACGATCAGAACTCACATTTTACAGTGAAAAGAAGGTTGTACGATTAAAGTGTAATACTAGGCCAAATTTTGGAAAATTTAAATCAAGATGATTTTCATCAATAAGGTCATGGCACTATATCATCATGTTCAATACATAACATGCAAGCACTTCAAGCTCTAGGTGCTTTTTTAGATAGAATATCTATCTACTTCCTATTTGCATGTATCTGATTTTCTGTAAGGATCTATCTATCTATCTATCTATAGCCCCCAATGCTCCCCCCTTCCTTCCTCGCTCCCCCCTTCCTTCCAACCTCTGTCCGTTCCTTCCTCCCTCACTTGCTCTTCCTTACTCCGTATACTTGCATTCAGTCGTGAACAGTTTTGGGTGGCATTTAAAACTAGTGAGTGAGTTTGTGTTTTACGCCCCATCAGCACCGGTGTGGGCTATTTCGAGGCAAGGCATTTAAAACTAACTCACAATAATATAATTTCATACAAATTATATTGAATTAGGCCCAACTTTGCCTACCTTGAGACTATTATCTCTCTCTTTCCTGATCTTGTTTTATGAAGCTAGCTATTGGCTGTTGCAATGCACCACAGGGGTGTCCTAACTTGCTATTAAACAGGGGAACTAATTATCATTTTCAAAACCACTGTATTGTGATATGTATGCCTAATACCCATTATACCTGTAAGCCTATGTTATATTCAGAGTTTTTAAATTTGAATATAAGTATCTATAGTCAATCATCACACAAAGGCCTATATGTTTCTCACCAAGGAGCTCTTTTTGTGATGATTGACTACAAATATGAACTTCCAAAGGTCAGGATTAAGTTTACACAGTTGAATACAAGTGTTTTAAATTGGCATTGTGTACTTGGCCCAGTTACAACTGACATTCAGCTGACATAGATATCAAACCATGTCAATGGCCATTGCTGGCTAATTGCATTTAAAGTTCACACCTTGACCATATTGACACAGGAAATCCAATGCATTGTATTGTATCTAATTACACTCTTGAAAGGTAATTGAGCTATATTGCTGTTATACCTGTCAGGGAATGAACTCAAGATAATGCAAGCCTTATCCACTAGAGGGCTATTTTGCTTACAGTGCTGCCACCTAGCTTCTTTTTGGTTCATGGTTGCATGGTTGCTGGTTGCTGGTTGCATGGTTGCACCTTTATGGTTTCAGAATCCCATACACTCCTCACCCATTCCAATAGCTACGCCTATGGCTAGCTAAAAATTAATGTAATAAATTGAATACCTGCATGTGGCTAATGCCAGAGGAGGTCACCATCTCTTGCACATCGGGTGAAACCTCGAAATCAAGCTTCAGGGAAGATATCTGCAAAATTATTTCAAGGCTTCATTTTTAGTTGAGAGCTTGAAACCAGACAGATGATTTACATGATATATCAGGTTACAAAACAAAAGAAATATCTGTCATTTTCCTACCTGCAAAGGCAGCCGCAATGCAGTAGCAAATACTTGTCGACTTGGAGTTACAACGCTGAATTGAACAGGCTTGGAAACAAAGTCTTTTTGACTATTTTTCTTCGCTACACCAGGGGTGGGTGGTACAGGACTGCCTGCTGGTGAAGGGACTCCTGTTTGATTGATTGTCACAGGAATGACAAAGTCATATGCAGCCACCTGAAAAAGTTCATTGTGATGAGTTATAAAAATTGCCACCTTATGTATGTCAGGCAAAAATTCCCAAATTCAAGCTGTCTTCTGAGCCCACATAAAGTACTGCGTCTTTCTCTTTTTCAAGGAATTTCTATCTGTTTCTTATCATTGTCGTTTTAGGTGCCTACCCAGTTAACCACACAGGAAAAGAGTAGTGCATTGTAATTCTGAACAAGAGCAGAAGCACAAACCACTTGAAGCCAAATATTTGGCAAAACTGAGTGGGTTTGTTCAAATAACGACCCAATCCCCAAAATTCTACAAAAACATTATCAGTCTGCAGAAAGGACACAAACCTCCAAAGGCCTGAAGTACAATTCTCCTTCAACAAGCTCATTTGGAGCCATTGTTACACTGTAGATCCCCGGGTTCATTAACTGCATGGAGAAGTCCTCTGAAAAGACATCTGGATTCTGACATTTTTGCAAAAATAAAATTTATCATCATGGGTATATAATGTCCAATATCATTATGTACATAAAACACGAAACAAATTTGCGGATGCAATATCAACTAACCTGGAGTCTCAATTCCTGGGAATTTCAGAGAAAAATCTGAATATCTTGACAGGTCAAATTCCATGCGGGCTTTGGCATTCGTCTTGAAAGTAAAAGAATAGTTGACATTCAGAAAGGTGTTATTAACAAATTGCTGTCAGAAAATTAAACAAGTACCATACCAACTTCTTGTTATCTATCACTCACCAAGTTCTTAAGACGGAATGGTGTAACCGCTTCAGACCCACAATGTACCCCACCGAAGTTGAATGAAGGCTGGAAAAGAGGGTAACAAATGCAATTAAATCAATATCTTCATCGAAACACTCAAACAAATCGAAGCATAGCTTGGGACATCTGCACTTGACAATTGCAAAAGTACAAAATAAACACCAACCACATCAATGTCGGCACATGGAGGTTCCACAGCTCCACTCATTCTCAATTCAAGTGTTTTTTGACCTCGAATGGCAACTTGAACTCTCGTGTCAAACTTTATTACCGCATTGGGTGTAAGAGTAATTGCCAAGTCAGCAGAGCCTCCAACTGGAACAACACCATGCTGAGGAGATACTAGCAGGCCCGGAAATGGATTTGGGTCCACTACCTTGAAGAGATATAAATACAGAGATTTCAGTCTTTGAGAAATTCAAAGATTTGTGCTGGCCTGGAATAGCCCATGAGTCGCTAGACAAGACATTTCTATTTTTAAATCACAGAAAAAGAAATTTGCTTTATTTTTCCTTTTCTTTTTTTTTTCGATGAAAGCCTGTTACTATAAATCTATTGTGAAAGTTTTACCACCATCACTAGATAATGAACAAAATGAAACCAAACATCAGCATATCAATTATAGATAAAACAGGTTTTCAAAGATTTTTCCTACCTGGAAGTAAGTATGGTTATTCCCATTGTTGCGAATCATGGCTACCCTGGTTGTTTCCAGATGCAGCGGCACTTGGCCAAAAACGATTCTACGATCCACAAATTGCACACTGCTTGTCCCAAACTGAAAGTTCAGAGACAAATCATGAAAAATAGACATTTACAATGTGTCCGAGATGAAGTATCTCGTGCCACAACATGTAACCACGTGGTCAGAAAGCATTTCATTACAGCCTATTCTGCTATATCAAAATTACGATAAGTCAGTTAGTCAAGTCTACGGTGAAACTACCTTTGCCAAACACTTCAGTGTGAGAGTGTTTCCCCTGTGAACTTGGAGCGCAAACATGCCATCTTCAGGTGCCATGAAGGATGGATGGAAAACTATCTCACAATCAAGGTTACTGTATGCATCCACCACACCTACGAGAGAAAAATATATTCCGCATTCAGTTCAACAAGAACGACAAGACACAAAAAGAACATTCTTGTCTCGGGGCATTATAAATGGATGATCTTAACACAAAGTATTGAGTAACACCCACCTGTTGCTGGTCTAATTGAGAAAGCTGTTCCCCTTTCTCCGAGGATTGGTGTCCATGTGAATTCAGCTGCCAAGTTATGCTTGTTTTGCAAAGTCACTACTCCTCGGATCCCTACAAAAGTATCTCTCATATTCTTACAAATTCTTGGAAAATTTTGATTTAGGCCTATGCCTAATTTCGGTACGTCTCCTTCATACACATCTGACAATTTTGTATGAAAACAAAACCGGTATTCAAGTTTAAAATTTTACTTGTTTTTTTTCCCCACAACCATCTGTACAATATATGATCATTAATTTATGCCATCTTAACATATTAATGACTATATCATTTTTCAAACTATAAAAAGGGAGACCTCAGACACCAGGCCTTGCCTCAAACAAATGCCAGTTTATAAATTATAATATTCACAAGACGCACTAACCAGCTTCAGGAGGGAGGCCAAGGGTGGGTTCAACCACAATCTCCTCTGAAGAAAGTTCAAGGGAGACAGGGACCACTTCTGCAAAAACCGTTAGATGATTCTTGTAGAAACCATTGACCACATAGTCTACAGATCTGAAAGAAATTGAATGATTACTGATAATTAAGATGACACTTATTCTTGAAATAATACACAAAAATTCTCTCAATATGATGGGCAGAAAATTGTTCATTTTCTGCCAGTCCCATATAGAAGTAGAGCTATCAGGTTGCCACAGAGGGAAGAATCGGACGGAGGAGCAGGGAAAAACTGACTATTTTTAATTGACTGTTTTTAAACTGTGTTTTTAACAAAGATTTTAACTCCAGAAGGAGGTTCGCCTAAGAAGAGGCGGGACATAACAAAGAAGAAGAAGAAGAAGAAGCAAGACTTGGTAATAAATATGATATTATCAAAACTTTACCTTTGGAATTTCCCTTTCACATTTGATTCAAATATGAAAGGAATAACAGCCTTAGACCTGGGAGGGATCACCTGAGATAGAGGACAGGTTTGGAACAGCTCTTTGCAATCAATCTGCAAAATAATGGAATAAGCAAATGCTATAATTATAAATGCAGATAAAATCACCAAATGAAATGCAAGGTAGGTCAGATATTAGCCAATTTAAAATGAGAAAACCTTCCGTCTGACAAAAAGATCTGAATTAGAAAGTGTTCTCAGGGGAAACTTCACAGGTATGCACAAAATGCAGAATTTCATAGTTATAACTGGCACTTACATTAATCACAACATGGGTGAATTGATCAAGGTTGTTCACTATAGTAACTTCTTGTTGGTTCACAGAACGCAGGCACACTTGTTTAAAGTCAAGCGTCGGAGGACCAATGGTAACTCTGTGTAGTTCGGCTGGACTCAGTATTAGCTTGCAATCGGCTTTCTCTTGGGCAGTTGTAGGCACTGCATTCAATCCATCACAGACCTTCAGAACGAATGGAGAGTAATTTATAACAAATAGGTTAGTTCAAGTAAAAATAAATTTTGAAAAAAAAATAAACTGGCGTTCGCACTGCCACTTTTTATAATTTACAGCGCCATCCCTGACTCAAATAATGATCATAAGAGACATAAGACAGCACCACTGATGCCGTCGTTAATCTTGTCCTCAGGGTGCCCATGGATCTGAAAAGATCTGAAAATCCTCCTATTTGGAGAATATGGTGAAGGTGTGCCTACCTTGGCAGCTGATAGAGCTTCTGTCGTGGCCAACTCAGTTGTGGTCAGCAGTCGGAAATGCTCATTAGGAGGTTGAGGAACTGAAACGGAAAAGTAAAAATTTTTCAAAATACACATCTCTTATCTTTAAAACACTGAGTAACGTTAAGTAGCTAGTAGAGAATAATCAATTCAACAGACAGTAAAATGGCTTTTAGAAAGTTTTCGTAGAAATATCAATAATGGTACATTAACAAAATCTTATAAAAACCTTTTCTGTCTGAACCAGCTTCTTTTGGATGCAATTTCTTAGGCTTGAGTCCAGCAGCAGGCTTAATGCCAATGTCAGCCAAGTTGTCAGCATCTTTAAACTCCCTGAATCCGGAGAATAAGCAAAATAAATTGAGATTATTGGGACAATTGCTGTTTCACAACCGCATAAATTTGAGTGGCAAATTAGCCTGTTAACCAACAGCAACGAATCGTCAAAACAAATTATCAATATCGCTCTGATTTTTTCAGATTTAAATAGAAATTGACATTAACACTGCTAACCAAGTGACCTAATTAAGGATTTGTTTGTTTAAATTTTGCTAGTTCTCATACAAAGAGCAAACAACAAACTTAGCCATATAGCCAGTATGCTGTCTTATAGTACAAGTGAAGTGATACACACATGAAATTTGGAATCAATCAGTTAAGTTTTCTGAGAGATTAGGCAGTTTTAGTAAATTTTAGCAGATTTTTTACAAGAATCACCAAATCTTTGATTGCTGAATATCTAACGTTAGCAATTTCACACCAGGATGTCTAATACATAAATACAGCATACTGGCTCTGTTGTATTGTAATTGAATTGGTTTCGACTCAAAAATTTAAGATTTTATGATTAACTAGGTCGCTTCGCATAGAGCAAACGGTACACAGTGTTAACAGAACATTAAAGGAACATTTGCAAAGACAAAATTCATACTATTCCAAAATTACCTGATTAATGTCCTGTGATTGCAATAAAAGAAAAACTCCAATAGATCATATCATTGTGGTAATTTTAAGATTCGTTTAATATCTTGGACTTTGAGTAAATAAAAATGTATTTTTGTCTTTTTACCTTGTTCTGTCAAAATGTTGCCTCCTTTCCCTCAGGTAAGTAATGAAATCCTTGTAATACTGTTTATGTGCCTGGAGGGCAGCTGCTTCATTGTCAGTGTAAGTGTAGTCAGGGTCTACGTAAGTGTGTCTCACTGCATTGGTAAATACAGTTCTGAAATATGATAAATAAACTAATGAAAATATGGGACTTTCCATGCTGAAATTTATGTATGTGTAATTGTATATACTCAAAACATTAACAAATGTGTGCGTCACAATCTCACACAACACTTTAAATCCTCAAACTAGTGATTGAGAGTGAATTTTAATACCTATAATTCTCTCTTCTGTCACTGGGTCGAATACTGGCTGATCGGTCATTTGGAAATGCAATGAGAGTCTTCTTTTCATTCTCTCGATCCTTTGCAGTCTTGTGCTTGTGAAGTTTTGATCCAGCAGAACTCAAAACAGCTGCCCTTGGATTGTTGGTCAGAGTACTCTGGGTTACATCTGTGTTCAAACCAACTTCATTTGTGATCTTTGGAGTGATACCAGGATTGAACAATGGACCTTTCTTGGCAACTATAGGATCAGATTTTCCAATAAAAGCAATCGGAATAGATTGAATGACTTGCAGGTTCATCACAAATGGGTTTTTGTTGTCAGCTACAGTCCCCATGACATCTATGTACTGTGTGGTTTTAAAGTTGCCTGAAATGAGAAAAGAGAAATATGAAACTAAAAAGAAGATCGGAAAGAATAGAAGAGCAGAAGAAAACGAAACAGAAAAAAGCGCTTGAGCCTTCAAGACGCACAGGAAGAGAAATGGAGTCTTAGACAGATTAAAATCAAATTGTGAATGGCTATCATCAATTGACTAAACTTTAACAGGACCACTTACCAGCTTGGTGGGGTGCAAATGAAATTATCAGTTCCTGACTATGTCCAGGGAGGATTTTGGACTTGGATGGTTTGACAGTGAAATGAGCGATTCTGCGAAACTGATATGCCACTGGTAGGAGAGTTGAATCATTAGTCAAAGTGCACAGCACATCCACTCTCTCTCCAGCTTGACATTCTCCAAAGTCAAAACTATCTTGAGGACTTAGTGTCAGCATTACTGGCAAAGCTGTTGCAGTTAGGGCAATCTCCAGATCTAGATTAAAAACAAACAAAAAAGAACATCAAACGGCCTATTTAAAACATCTTGGGGTCTTCTTTGTCAATTAATCAACCACACATTTATCAAATTGATAGGCAGATTACATTTTCTTCCAATAATTTATCAAGCAAATGCAGGGCGCTCTGATGCCAGATACATTACAAGACTGAACTTCATACCTATTATATAAATTGTCTTTCTTGGCTAGAATATTTGGAGACATTCACAAAATTGCTAATCAAGCTTCATTCACAACATTTTAAAAGGGGGTATTTGAAATACCTTTGGATGAAGAGTCTGCCTCAGAAGAACCATGGACCCCTGAATTTGCACCAACTACCTTTACATGGACAAAAATAGCAAAGTCTTTTCTTGGTGCATTAGCCTGTTTGCACTTGAAGCCCTGGCTAGTCTCTTGCCATCTAAGAAAGGGAAACAATTAAGAGCATGTATAACTAATGAATTAAATTAATTTAGAGTGATAAGAATAGTATATAAACTATATATCAAACTAATTCTATTAAATATAATACAGAAATCAACTTCAAACTAACCTGGGACTAAATCGGAAAAAGATTGGCATCTTTTCGTAAGGTCCAAGCACCCCTTGGTTTGGGATGGCAGTAAGAAGAGACTTGAGGTCATTGACTTCACCTTCTTGACGCTGAGAAGGGTCACTCCCACTGCGTTCATTCAACATAGCAGTTGTGCTCTTGGTCAGATCAACCCCCTGGTCAAATGCAAATTCGTATATATGATAAGATTCGGAATTAAAAAAATTAATTGCCTTGGAATATATTCTCCAGTAAAAAAATAAGCATTTTCAGAACCGAAACTTTTCATTGAAAATGTTCATAAATATCCACAAGATTAAGCATATTTGGTATATATGACTTCTTGAATGAAATGTCACCAGAATAAATTTAGGAAGCACAAATTTCAGAATGGAATATAAAATCAACATTCGACATGCAGCTAAAAAAAATTTGATTGACATTCTTACCACTTCCTGGCCAACTGCATTTTCATCAAGGACAGTAACGAAGCTGATGGGCTCAGGGCCACAATTGTACAACACAGCAGATTCAGTTTTGTCCGTTCCATAGTAGGTGCATCCGAAATCCACACACTCCATGATCTCCTCAAGGTCAGGAGTAAGAAGGTAGAGGGAGCCTTCCACCACACTGCCCTGGATCTGCAGGTAGCTCACATCCAGACCTTCTAGTTTCACTCTGAAATAAGAGTTTGTATTTATAATTGGGGCACTCACAAACAACATTACTTCTTGGTATAAAAAGTATTTCTTTCGAATAACACAATTTCAGATGAAATCATAGTATTATAACTATGCAGTATTCTTTCAGAATATGATGACTTACTTGGCATATTCATTGAAATCTCCTGGTGTCTTCGTGACATATTCAACCTGAAAAAAAAATTATTGGAGTTATCCCTCTCAAGGTTCAGGCTAAAATATATTGTGTGATATATTCTTTGATTAATCAAAATTCATTCATCTATTTTTTATAAAGTTAAAGGTGAGCCTCTGATCCTCTGCAGGATATAATGTATGTGGATGATCAGATCAATTTACAAATTTACCTTGACAGGAAAGGCTGATTTTGGTGGAACAGAGCCACTACTGGGTACAAATGACAATGGTTTGTCTCCAGCATATCTAATCTTGAACTCGCCCTCTTTCGTTCCTTTGTTGTAAATGAGAAATTCTCGAACGACAACACTGCCACTAGTCACCAAGTGTCCAAAATCCACAGGGCCTTCGAAGGAAAGCACAGGCTTCTTGGGAGACCTAAACATAACAAAAAAGTAGATTAATTATATGGCCGATATTTACATGAATCAAAGTCACAACAAATGACATACAAATGTATTGCACAAATGCCCTAAACTGGCGTAAAGTGAGAAGCACAGGCCGCTGTATAGGTCAAAGCTGTTCAATTTGGTATTTCATTGCTTTTTGTGCAAGGAGGAAAATTTAACCAATGCAAATATATATAGAGAAATCTGAGAAAATAAACACAAAAGAACACACCGTAAACCTTCAAAATAAATACAAATCCAATTGTTTTACTTACGCGATAATAGGGACTTCAATAACATCGCCATCGATTGTCAGCACAATCCTGTCCTTGTGTTCTCCCTTCTCTGCAGTGCAATACTCAACAACAGCTGGCACTTCCAATCCTGCTGCTATCGGAATATCAGGATTTTTCACTTTTAGGGAAAATTCCTGAATGCAAAAATGAGTAGATAACATCATGGCTTATAAATTGTGCTTGTTCCATTAAGCAACAAAATACTGGCCAATACCTGACTAATATATCATGGGTGTTTCGCATTATTTAAGGGTAATGGCTCTAATGTGATATAGCTTTTTTCAGTCAGTAAATTACTTTTCTGGATAATCTTCTTGTACTAAATAGACCTTAAAAGGTGTAAATACTGATTATTGCAGTTATGGACCAAAACATAAAATGAAACCACTTTGAAAACTCATCATCAATTATTGTTATTACGAACACTTAATCCTTGTAGGAATGTTAGACGAGTACTCACAACATAAATTATTGCTGAAGAGCTTTGTTACCATGTGTATTGTGTATGTATAAACAGTTGACTTGTAGAAATATATTTTGACAATGCTTATTGCTACAGCACCCCCTTTGTCCCTCCTCCACATATTCTCTCTCCCAGCCTCATGGTTCCTAATTCATGCCTTCATTGTTTTCTAATAGTTTCTATTCTTTGTTTCTGGCCTCATCCCTCGTTCTCTGCCTGTATCTTCCCTTCATTGGAGGCCATGAAGGGGAGAGGGTTAGCTCAGTGGTGGCATGCTGGGCTTCTAATCACTGGATCCAGGGTTCGAAGTTCAACCTCAGGTAGGGTAACTTGGGTTTATGTTGGATTGCAGTTAGATGACGACCATTTAATATCCAGGGGGGCCTGAGGAGTTTTCCTGGGCGGGAAATCATTTATTTCACGGTAGCGGTGGCAGTAATTATTTACTTTAAGCGCCAAGTCCCCGAATATTCATTCCAAAATCAAGCAACACCTTGTTAAGAAACACCCTTAGCAGAAATTATTTATTTCAAGACTGCCCAAAAAGAATTAATTTATTTCACTAAACCTGAACTGTTGAACAAGAATTTTTTTTTTTTTTTAAACTCTGGATATTAAATGGTCACCCCCTTACAATCATTCTTGTTGTGTTCTCTGCCTGCTCCTATTAGATTCCTGGGTGCATAAATACAAGACATAAAGCGGCATTAAAGCCCCAAACACCAACCAATCTCCTCCCGCATCCTCACATCCTCCTCCCTGGTCCCCTCCATCCATGACTGCTTTTTCTAAATCCCTGTGTTGTTTCTATGGCTTCCTCCCTGTCTGTGCCCTCCCTAGCTCCCAACCCTTTTCATCTTGTCATTCCATTTATCCTCCAACCTGGCCTCCCCTTCTCTTAGCAACCTACCTTCCGCCCTTCTCCCCTCCCAAGATTCATCCTGCTTATCTCTCCCATTCTGATTCCATTCATCATACCAATTGTAGTTCATTAAGCTAGAGGGTGTTGTGTAGTCAAGTGGGTGGCTGCAGCTTTACGGCCTCAGTCGTCCAGTAAAACCAGAGACTCAGCTACCATCATAGGAACGCAGTGGGTAAGGTTGCTGTCTTTCAACAGCAGGAATTTATTCTGTAAATCCGTCTTATCCCATACAAGCACCACAGCTTATGATAATCTGGTCTACCGAGGTTTAAATTTACCCACAGGAAGATATTATTGGTCCGAGGGTATGGGACCTACTAATTTTTTCCATGTGTCTTTTATAAGGACCTACTCACTTAATAATTTTTCCATGTGTCTTAAGAGGGGAGACCAATTTTTCATAAATGCTTAAGGGGGGGGGGTCGTATGAAATTTTTACAAAAGAAAACCATCCTTAAATATCGACACACCAAGTTCATCCTTGCCTTTGTTCACACTTAAGTCCGCGAATGTGCATGTGAAAACGTCCATTGCATGTATAGCAATATGTGTGGTGGTGGGGGAGGGGGGAGAGGTACTCAAAATCTGCATGGAATCTAAGAGGTATACATTTTTTGACAACACATCTGACAAACCTCTGACAGATGACAGAGTCTAGACCCTCCACCGGGTGACCCCTCCCTCATTCATAAATTCTGAACGGTCCTCCCCATATTGGACCTGTGTCCCCCCCTATGAAAAATGTGACTAATGTTAAAATATAATCATTTCCCTTGTGAGGTATACATATTACATAATTTAGTATAGCGGCCCATTAGCGGGCCGTCTATATGTCCATATTTGGAACAATGACTTTGTGACGTCATTTATTTGTAACGACTATGAAATGTTTATACACACTATTTTGTTACAGATTGTAGAAATAATGCTATGGATACTAATTGGCATAGGTGTATTTTGCAGGGGGTCAGCAGCCCCCCCCCCCCGGCATCAGGGCAAATCGCAAAACAGGGCAAATCCTGACCGATATCAGGCCAATCAGGGCATTGCCCTGAGTACAAACCCCCGACCCCGAGAATCGGCCTCAAAGTTAACCACAGCCGCTGTAGACTAGAAACAATGAATGTTTTCAATCTTGTTGAGTGGGTGCTCCATCAGAAAATCCCTCCCCCCCCCCACTTGAGAACCGTAGCTACACCACTGTTTACTCCGTTAATTTGGGATACAAAGTGTCATGCAGGAGCAAAACAAAAAGTACTCACCTTACATTGAGGGTCATAGTATCGGATGGACTTGGAAACTTTGCTGATGTTTTTGACAGTGACATCCACTCTGTGAACTGTATTGAGCTCTGTATCAACAAATTCGATGACAGGAGGTATAATCCTCACTCCCGCTACATCTCCCTTCATTTTTGCAAAGTTATTATGGACTGTCAGTCCTGTCGATTCATCATAATCAAGTTAAAACGTTAAAATCAGGCCCAGCTGTCAAATCAATGTTTACAGTCGGCCATGTTGTTTATACCGGTTGCCAGCCAAGCAAAAGCCAGCCGATTTGGATTCGCAATGAAAATTTACTTGCTGTCTTCTCTTTTTGACAGGTTCAATTAAAACCTCTGGAACAGTTATACATGAAAAGAAAACGGCAATAGATAAAACCGCTCCTAAAAGCAAACTTTTTGGCTAGAAAGTTTGATGGGCGTTCCTAGCCAATCAAGGCGCACCTTTCATTCAGCTTAGGTTGTGACGTGACGTCATCAAAATTTGATGTTTTCCACTGATGGTGGTTGCTGGGCACGCAAACAAAATATGACATACCATGTTCTTTGAGAAATACCATGCATCAGTTACGTCCATATGGATAACGTGAAGAAATACTGCAGGTATTTTGACATTTTGTTAATTTTGTGTTGTTCTATTGTTTATTATCAAGAAATCAGAATGAGAATGACTCAATGACAGATGACAGCTTGTCAAACCTCTGCCAATCTTGGACTTGGGCTCACCTGTCAATTCACCTGCAGCATAGTGCTTGAAGTGCTCACCTGTAAATTGCTGAGCAGTAACTTATGGCATGCTTATCATGTGCCATTCATTTGAAAATGGTGTTGACAACAGGCCCAATTTATCAGTGTCAGTGATCAGATAGTAAACAAGGTAAATGAAACTAAAAATCACTGCAGAAACAAGTTTATTGTATATCAAAATTACAGTAGAGCCTAATGACATATTCAAGTCTTATTGTAATTGTTCACCATTATAGGTGTTATATAGTACAATTCATTACAACAGAAGCCAAAAGCATAGACTCCCAAGTGGTTGAGCATGTTGCCATGCTAATATGATGCTATACACAAGTTTATTACAGGCACAGTCTAAGGTTTTCAGAGATTCCCGTGTCTAATACACTGTTTATGCTTTTGACTTCTGCTGCAAGTCAAATCATTATATATTTACAACAAACCTGTATAACATATATGTATGAGAGACTGCTTTTTAGCTCCTTTTTATCATCAACGACAAGGTTAAAATTGATTAATCTGAATACCCATGAGTACCTCCCAAACATAATAACTTCACTATAAGTTCTAATCCTTATGTTTTCATTTCAGGACACTGACTTTACTTCACCTGATTAATTTGAAGCATTAACAAGAACATCAGCATTTCGAAAACATGCCGCGAAGTCAGCGGACAGATCGTAGCGAAAGCCGAAGTAGGAGTAGAAGTAGAAGTCGTAGTCAAAGCCGCTCGCCCAGTAGGAGGAAATTGGACAGCGAAGGAGGCTCATACAGTGACCGAGATACAGACTACAGTGATGAGTCCTTCTACTCTGATGACGATCGTCACAAGTCTCCAGCAAAGAAAGGCACTAACTTAAGTAAGTGTATACATTCTTGTTAAATTTGAGCACAAATTCAAGTGAGGACATCATCAGTGACTAAGCAAAGTCATGTATTGAAAATCGTGAGGCGTGAGATTGCAATTTTACAGACTTAGTTGATGATACATACATGTCTTAGATAAATGTACATACATGTCTTAGATAAATGTAAGTCCCAGTTACCCGGTAAGAATATGATCATTTACGTACACATGGCGTCACACGCATGTATTAATGCAGAACTGTTGAAAATTTTGTGCCGCAAATTATGTTGCATACTGTGTTTGTAGCCATGACAATTTCTGTAATTAGGAGTATAATCAGTACATGTGTACTTTTCTCAAAAGTCTCACAGAAACACTGAAACAGTTTGTTTTATTACACAAAGATTTTTTTCAGATGAAACAAGGTGTTATCGCAGTATGAAGGAGAGTTAAAACTTTCATATTTGGGTATTTCATGTAATTTGTCAGAATGAGAATATCATGTGCAGAACTTTGAATATGGGGGGATGGGGGAAATGTAAATGAGTTATAAATAACAACATTAGAGGGTATCAAAAACAGAGCTTCAAATCACAAGAGGAAAGGAGCTTGGTCTGGCTGCAGAAGTTTTTGTTGTGGGGATGTAATATCCACAAAATAACTTCGAGAAATGCAATAACGAGTGACAAGAAATGCTCTAAAAACAATCCAGAGACAACACTGTGTTAGAAACAAACCAGAGATTGCCTGAAACTTAGCGAGTTGGTAACACAAGGTGTCTATCAACATGATCAAGCAAGTTCTTTAGAAAGAAGGGTATTTTCACTGAAAGATATCCCTTCTTAAATACCATTTTGCACGCCAGTGTCCAGTCCGATCTTTGTCAAACAACCTAAGTGCTTGGTAAGAAAATTAATTTGAAGTTGATTATAATCGGTTCTAGTCAGCTCAAAAGAAATATATCTAGTCTTTTTCTTTAGAAATTATTTCTGATTGGTCTTTCTGAAAAATTATTTGTAAACATGTCGACTTTTTGCACCTCTTGATAACCTGATGCCAATTGTTTATACTCTATTAATTTCGAAAATAAAAAAATTAACTTTCTTCAAATGACCATATAAATAGATCATCAGGGCTGTTCATCCGATTATGAAGCGATGATCAGTTGCTTTCCCCAATCCCATGATCGGTTTGCAAAATGGAACCGACTGCTACCACTACCCTCCCATGACCCTCTCAAAGTGTCATGGCCCAGCCATGACTTTAGCAGTGCTCAAAGTCGTCTTTGACATGCTATTTAAAAATAACTGCTGCTACTATCACTTCCAAACTTGGCATAAAGTTGTGTCACAGTATCAACTAACTCTATAAATTTTAGCAGACCTATCCATTACATAATGAGGAAAAGAGCCTGGCAAAGGCTCCAGAGAAATTAGGGAACTGTCATTAGCTGCAAAATTGGATGGAATAAGTCTCGGTACTGTCATGCTGCTGTATGATGAAAATGGCTGCACCAAGATCAGACTTGCTTCTGATACCCAACTGATCAACCCCACACACTCAATCATCCTGTCAGGGCAGGGCTAAGCTGGGATTGCAATTGTCCTCATATGACAGTAATTTCCCTGACAAAGCATATAATTTATGTATGTAGGCCTGTGTATGTACGTTTTTCCATAAATATTGTCTGTTCTCACAAGACATACAACAGATTTGAAAGGATTTACAACATTGGACCATAGAAGCACTCCTAAACAGTCTTGAAGATAGCGAGTTCGAAGGACATTTCCATCAAAGTCTGGCAATTTTTCAACCAGTCCTGCAAGCTAGGTAAAGAAAAAGTAATTTGTAACAAAAAAATTTGTAAGGGCATCAAAAATGTCCAACTGTCCATGTTGGTCAGGCATGGGATTTCACATCTTCGCCTGAGCAGCTAAGGCTGCTCCCACCCCTTTATAAAATGTGTATCCCTAAAGTTTGGACAACTTAGCTTAGTTTGTAAATGGGGTAATCTGGTTTTACAATCAGCCAATTATTTGTAACTGGGTTCGTTTCATGTCA
The DNA here is from genome assembly GCA_026936325.1 of Platynereis dumerilii. Taxonomy (NCBI): domain Eukaryota; kingdom Metazoa; phylum Annelida; class Polychaeta; order Phyllodocida; family Nereididae; genus Platynereis; species Platynereis dumerilii. Next base: position 84,797,715 of record JAPTHN010000001.1, on the reverse strand, counting down.
GCTCAGTGATTAGGATCGCAACATCAGACAGCTATCAATAGTTAAACTTAAAAGTAAATCGAGGCTCAGGTAGCTGAACTATTTTGAACATGAAGTTACAATAGATGATCTGGCAATGAAGATGATTAAGCCTGTCTGACCCTGTCATGTCTTGAACTTACTGCAACCCATCCATGAGATGCTAATTAGATAGAAATTATCAGGAGACTAACTGTAATTTGTGATCAATAATCATCAGCATGATCAGTTATAATAGAACATTTCAAGTCTTTCTGTCCAGCAACATTCTCTGACAACCAAGATCTATTATGGAATAAATATTTCTGGACAGAACAGAGCTGCATGTGGTGAAGAAAAGAGAAACAAGATAATTAACGAGTGATAACCCAAATGTATGTTGTGTGGTTGGTAGACCTTCTGGCAGGCTACAAGCAATCTGCTCATTTTGGGAGCTTAAGGATTTGTTTTTTCCCATCAGTACAATTCAACATTTCGCTGGAAGCGTTTTATGCTACGCTAATGCTCATGTGTTTTGCAGTGAGAAGTAGCAGTTTCACTGAACATATACTTCATTTGAAGGACCAAAACGACAACTGGAATCACTTGAAAGTCAACCTCAAATTTGCCTATACCTGCATTCTGCTGCCCAGCCTGGTTGCTTGCAAGCTTAATAGCTTGACAAAAGTTGCAGACTGCCTTGTTACAGCAAGACCTTTAGGGCAATAGGCGACCTATGGTGGTCATGGTTAAAGACTAATTTGGCTTCCGCTCATTATCACAGAATCCAGACAGTGCGGTCAATAATCAAAGACCTGTCTGACTCATGTGTGCATCACAAAATCATTGATTGCTTTTGTTTGACGGCAGGTTGGCAACAGCTTCACTTGTTGGTGCATTGTGTTTGTCGAAGATTCAATCACAACCTCTGCATGCCGTCAGCCAATAAAACAATAGAGTCCTTGATCCCTATGGTGTTAGAAAAGCACTCAGCATCCCACAGCTCCCAACATGTTGTTGCAGCTGGCCACCAACATATATGTAATCAACAAAAGATGGAACAGCGCCAAGGAGTTGCATGTTTAGTTCTTTGGAAACCAGATGGTTAGTGATATAGACCCGTAGATGGCATATCTAGGGTGAGCCAGCTAATCAAGGTAATTAAGGCAACGGTCGACCTATTAATACATAATGAAGCAGTCGCTAAGACACCAGCTAGTTACTACGTCTGTTGTTGCTTGTGCCCCCAGATACTTGTCAGTTGGACTTGTATAATCAAGATATGAACATATATACAAACGATGATTACCAGACCTATCAGGAAAAAACCTCCTGTTGGAAAAAGGAGTGCCAGAAAAAAGCAAGGTAATACTGCATGGATTAGAAGAGTAAGAAGGTATCAAGTTTCATCACATGGTTCGAATAATTGTGAAAGAAGTAGCCTAGTCCGTGTAGCCTAGACCAGGCGAAGAAAAAGTTGCTATCTTTGTAAAATGTGCCAAGGATCTTCTCACTTATTATATGTAAATGATATAAGAGATTTCAAAGGCTACTACGAAAGAGTTTTTATGTGCTTTCTGTTTCCTAGCTGCATGATCTCTGACTACCAGTATCTGATTAATCATATCCTTCCTTTTTTGCATCTGTTGCATCTATTAAACGTGTAACAGTGACATTTGTTTAGGTGACGGCATAAATTTAGAGAGCTGCTGAATTGGCAATGCCAAGTAAATATTCCATTAGCCTATCTAAAGATGAACAACGCAAAACAGTCACATTATTTGTGTTCTTGGTCAGAATTTATCTGCAGTAACTATCATTAAGGAAAGGGAGTTGGTCTGTCTTGTTCCCTTGGTAACACTAGCCAATGTCCAATTACTTTTTTGTTCGACAGTATTGATGTTGGCAGTAAATTTGGAGCGGAGGCAGATATGGTGCTTTCATTGATCTGTTTCTCCCGGGTGTGCAATGATAATACTACTTACCTAATAATTTATGCACAACATGACAACAGGTTTGTTGTGGTTGTCAACTAGCAATGGTGCATATATACACTAACACGTTTTCCCCAGTAACGGGAGCCTGGGGACATATACATTATATTTGGAACAGCTGAAGTATTGTTTACTAAATTGGGTGGTATAATAATGCAACTTAACAACATATTACAGGAGTTAACAAGAAATATTGAAAGCTTGTCAAGGTATGTTAAATCTAGAGTATATTACAATTAGCCTAGTTTATGTTTTAGCCTGTGTTAAGGCGAGAGTTTAAACTTTTAAATGTGTGCTTTGGTTTCTTCTGACTCTGACCAAAGTATAGTATTTAAAACAGTAATTTAGTCTACCTATTGATCAGTATCTAAAAGTTCTATTTGGAAGGTTAAAATTCTACTTGAACCAAATAAGTCATTATCAAGATACTTGACGGTAACCATAACCGCGACTGGGCTACCATCCAGTGGAGTAACATTCCTGTACAGTGAGCAGCATAAATAAGTTCACCTCTTCCAAAATTAGTAGGAGCTTTCAGGTCTTCTTGTATACATGAAAGCTGAATAATGTGCTGTACAGTAATTTTGCCTTCATTGATTATCGTCACTTTTAGTCTTTATTGAATACTAAACAATGATTCAGCATGTTCACTGCATAGTTCAGTGGTTAAATTTTAATAAACTGGTTTATATGAGGACGCTGGTAGAGGGGTGTAGACAGTGTACTCATTTATGGTGCTCACTGTGTATCTGTTGCTTATTGTATCACTTTCTTTTAGAGTGAGTCTCACTCTCAGTGGGAAAGTTAGTCGTTTGCTATTCACAGAATACTCGGGTCTCTGGCATAATATTCTATAGACAGATCTGTATTTGGAGTATGCAACACAATCAACTGGAGTTGGTATCCAGTCGGTCCACATCAATGAATTGTCATTATATGAAGCAGACCTCCCAGCGGTCAATACCGTTACCTGAACCCTGAGATTATTTTGTCAATTTCTGTGTTAAGCACATATTTCTCCAGGATTTACAGGGCATGAGAATTTACACTCGCACTAGTGAGTTCAATAATCCATAATGAATCAATTCCTGCTAATGGCATCAATTGTCAATTGGTTCGAAATTATTGAAATCTTCCCCACTCCACATGATATCATAATCACCCGGTGGTTGACATAACTGCAGTCTATTTTGTCTGGGAAAGTAAATTTTAGGAGTAACCTAATTTCAGTTTTGACCAACAATTGTTGGCTAATGTTATTCTCCCATTCACATTGCGGCCACTCCTTTCCTTGTGTCCAATTAGTCCGACATGGAGGATTGAATAGGCTACACGTCCTTGGACATTTCAACTAACATAACTTCTTCAAGACAAGTGCTATTCAAAATTGAATCATTAAATATGAGGCAATTCAGGCAAGGTAATGCTTCTCAAGGTAACTGTTTAGAATAGCACTTGTCTTGAAGAAGTTATCTGTTAGTTGAACTGTTTAATATTCATGTCACAAAATGTAACCTTGACTGTGTTGAACAATGAGCATTTCCTGAACACTGGTACTTCGGAGATTTACACCCTGGTTACTAATGAGATGAACAGAGGCTATAGATTTATAACTTCTTAGACGCAATTTCATTAACGTTTTTTACATTTTATTTCAGCCAAGAAAAATGTGAACAAAATATATGGGAAGAAAGGAGGCAGAGGTGGAAATGTAGGCGGTAGGCAGTCCAAAGCCTCGAAAATGACCGGAGGAGGAAACACACACCGTGAAAATGACAATGTAGCAAAGAGAATGCTTTCGGCGAGGCGACTAAAAATCAATGAGCTAAGGAATCAGGTGGAGTCCTTATCAGCTCAACTGAAGGAGGTCCAGCAAGAGAACAAGTCCCTGCGGAGGCAGAACATTTTATCAGAAAAAGCTCTTGATAAATATGAATACCAGGAAAATGATATGCCTTCAATTATACAGAGACACAATGAGGAGGTCAGAGTTCTCAAAGAACAGTTACGCAAACAAAAAGATAAGCACGCAAAGACTGAAGGCAAACTGAAAGATGCACAAGCTGATCTTAGCAAATCTCAGAGACAAGTGAAAAGACTTAGAGATATAGTTGATAAGAAGGACTTGGGCGACAGAGATGAGATGTCTCGGAAAATGACGAGTATGGAAAACGAGCTGGAGGACAACAGGAAGCGGGTTTCGGTAGGTCCCTTTGTGTTATAGCTGTACAATGTGCCATGATTTATATAAAGAAAGAAAGCTAAGTAAAAGTTATCAAACTGTATCATCTTTTATCACAGGAATTGGAGAGATACACTGCAAATCTTCAAAAGAACCATAAACACGAATTAGGAATCACAAGGGCCAAACACAAGGAAGATATGAAGAGAATGCAGGATTTGCAAGAGAATTATGCAAAAATGGAAACTACTCTCAGGGCAAGTGCTTTGCAATAAACATTAACATGCACTATCTTGCAGCTTCTCAACTAATACCATTCTATTACTGGAGTTGCAATAGATGCTAGGCCTATGTAACTAGAATTTTCTTCTCTTTGGTTTTCACAGGAAAAAGAGAAGGAATTAGATGTTCGTAACATTTATGCTCAAAGGGTCATGAAACCTCCTCACAAGCTCAACTCCAGCGTTAACTCTGTGCGTTCAACGCCTGTTTCGTCACAGCGCTCTGTACCTCTCTCACCAGGTCGGGAAAGGAAAAACTCTGACAAGAGAGAGCGACGGAGAGAGGTCAGTATAATTACCATCACATTTTTGTGTATTTTTGTCTTATATTTGGTGTGCATTCTGTGGAAAATGTGTTGTTTGAATTCATAAGCCAGACACATGTTTTAGTGCCATTTTATTTAGGTTTGTGAAATTTTGTTTGAGTGTGTATATTGCGTGCTGTATCTGTGTATCATATTTAAATGTGTTGTGCATCTTGTGATATTGTTGATATTTTTGTTCCCAAAATAGCCCGAGTCAACTTTCATTCTTCAAAGAACCAATGGGCCTTCAGAGAGAGCATATAAGGTACTGCGGTTGACTAAGGATGCTCTGTTTGACATGTCCTAACTCCTGATAGTTGACATAGTAGTCTTCTGCCCTCCAATGCCTGGGTCTTAAATTAAACGAGAGCGACCTTTGCACTGTTTACACCCCTTGCGTGCTGTGAATTTAACACACATTTTCCACACAATATTGAGCACTGTTTCTAGATTTTCTAGCTTTTGCACCTGTTCGTGAGATGTGTGTTTGTGTCTGCTTCTTTCAGAAACCAGAACCTAAACCTTTTGTCTATGAGCGTAAAGCTCCTGAGAATTTACCCTCCGTTTCTAGTCCAGTGAGAGATGTCCCAAACAAAGAACCCTCCGCCCTGGAACGCCAGCCTGCTTTTCTGACACAAAGTCCATCAGAGACTGGACTCAAGCCAAAGGTCTGTAGACAGAAACCAGCCCCAATTCAATAATCATGCCGTTGAAAACGTGATAGCATTGACTCCCAATCTTTCTATAAGTCTTACAGTGCCGCCTGTAAGTAATTGAAACGCATGATATTGTGCCATTGCATCAACGTTAAACATCCTTAACCAAAATGCTTCTGGAAGGACGAATTCTCATCCGATGAGAGGAAACCATTTTGGGTCATAAAGGCCGATATGTGAGGCATGTGGGATAAAAATAGCAGCCAATTTTCTTTGCTGTAGTTGGAGTTAGGTATGGGTCAAAGTCTTTGATAAGTAAGCGAAACGCAGGCCCAATGTTAAAACATAGGGAAGGGTGGTTCACTTACTTATCTAAGACTTTGACCCATACCTAACTCCGACTACAGCGAAGAAAATGGGCTGCTATTTTTATCCCACTTGCCTCACACATCGGCCTTTATGACCCACTTTGTTTCCCTTTCATCCGATGAGAATTCATGCCTCCACAAGCAGTTTGGCTGAGGATGTTTAGCATTGATGCAATGGCACAATGTCAAGCGTTTCACTTACTTACAGGCGGCACTGTATATCACTTTCTAGTCTATACTTTCAACACTACATGTTGCAACTTGAACTTTTGTATCATCTGTGTGCAAATTTCTCCTTTTCATTGATGTGATATCAAAATCGTTATTCATCTTTTTGGGCATTTTTGATCTTGTATTTAAGTAATTCTGGCATAGATCTCGAGATAATGTTCAATGCTATTTGCAGGAGGATTCGCGAAAGGCCGAAGCAGATGATGATGACAACTGGATGGCACAGAGGGAGTCCATAAAACTGGAGGCCGAAAAGATGAAGAGAGATGCTGAAAGCAAAATATCGGAAGAGCGCAAACAAAGAGATGAACTGGAGAGGAAGAGGAGGGAAGAAGAGGAGGAGGAACAGAGTCGCAGAGATGAAGAGGTCGCAAAGCTCCTGAGGGAAGATGACGAACGTCGTCAAAGGGAAGAGAAACAGAGAAAAGAAAGAGAACAACATGAGAGGAAAGAGAGAGAAGAGTACGAAGAGAGGATGAGGAAAGCCAGAGATGACTCTCAACGAATGGTCAGTGACAAGGCTGAGCAAGACAGGCAAAAACAGAAGGCATTACTCCTTGCCAAGATGAAAGCTATTGACGATGGGAAGACCAAGTCAGACCTGGAAGCATCTCCGACACATCGCAAGTATTCATTCACCAAACCCGTGGAGAATTTGCACAATGGTTACCCTGCAAAAGAGGAGTATAAGTTCAGTAGTAGTAGGCGCCGTAGCCGAGACAGTGATAGTGACAATGGGGGCTACAAGCCATCCTTCTCTGGTAATGAGAAGAAGGGACGTGCAAAGCCAAGCTTCCTCAATGGCAATGACTCTGATGATTCTCCCAAACACAAGGCAAAAAACAACCCAAAAAAGACCAACCTTATGGCTGATCTGTTTGGAGGCGACTCAAAATCTGATAATAATAAGAAAGACGATATCTTTGGTGATTTCAAACCTAGCCGACCGACTGAGAGGCGCCGAGGGCAGGAACCCAGTGGCCCCGGTCTGTTTGAAATCAACGACAGCAACAGCCGCCCTGGATCGGGTCAAATGCTTCCGCGAAGAAACCGACAATTTCCATCTACTATACACAACCGTCCAACCATAAACGCAGTCGATGATTTTGACGATGATCTTGAAGAGATGGTACTGTAAAAACCACTTACAAGTAGGTTCCAGGGAGACTCACAGACTGGTATTTACTCTTGTGTGTCCATTATAAAACCAATGCTGCTTGAATTAATAAGAGTAAATTGAACACTGCAGCCTTTCAAAAGCATTACACAATTTACACACACCATGTATTACCAAATATTTTGTTAACCTTACCCTGTCTGGATTAGTCTCCCTGGTACCTCTTGGATACAAACCTACCTAACTAAATACCATGTGCTAATTCAGGATTAGCATAAACTGTGCCTCTTAAACATCAATTAATATGTAATGTATAGAAATTTTCGCAGGGTTTTTTAACCCTTCTAGTCTTTGTTATTCTCTTCCGTTTATTGTGATTATCTGAGCGTTATTGTCACAATTATGTGCAAAATGTATTAACACAGTCATTATTCATGTGATAAGTATGTATACAATTTGTTGATATATATTGTTACATATATTTTAACTGCACAATTTGTTTTTATCACAGTTATTATGAATGCAATAGTTTACATAGTTATTTTAGAGCGTCTTTTTATTTGGTCACGTTATTTGTGTATGTTTTGTCTTGAACACATTTGTTACAATATATATATGATGATGGTAAATTGGTTACCATTTGTGGATTTTCCAATATTATGAAACCATATTTAACGATCATGAAAATATTTACTTTATGGATTTTTACAATCATGTCTGTCTGTGATGATCTTTACGGAGTTCAAAATCTTTTTCAAACATTGTTTTGTATAAAATTGGTAAGAGTGAGGAACCTGATATAATCTTATGAAAATGTATATAAACAGAACTGGGAAGTTGTGAATCTCTGCATTTAGAGTTAATGCATTAATCCTCATTTATCATACATGTTTTATTTGACTGTAAATTACAACAGAGGAACAAAAGGACGGAGCCTCACAGAGGTATTTTTAAGATGGCACTGTCTGCTAGTGATATGAATTTGAAAGCAGATCTGAGCCCCTTCACTAAGATGATAAATGATAGAGCAAAGAACTTCCCGATATTCTGAATTTAACCAAGACAAATGGAAATTTTAGATCAATTTGAAAAAAAAGATTTGCAGAGTCAGTCTGTGGGAATATTTCTTTGTAGTTATTTTGTCAACCTAATCAAGTTGTCAGGAGGATTCCGTTGTGAACTTGTGATTACTTAGATACATTCTACCTTATTCATTGCCATCTGTGCCATATTTGTACACAACTGCACTAAATTGTGTTTGAACTATTAATTGAGTATATGGTGCACATTCCAAGTGAAATATGTCATTCAATACTTGTGTATATATAAAAGTGAAATTAGAATTGTAATACATTACTTTTGGTACAAATAAATAACTTTTTCTTGAAAGATTTCATTTAAATTCATCAACATATCTGCAGTTGTGAACTGCATTTATAGACAAGGAAGAATGAAGCAAATTGAAACTACATTCTTAACCCATTTTAGTCACCAGACTCACCACTTCTGCATCCAAATGCTATGAAATTGGAAACGCAAGTCTTGTGGCTACACCAAGGCGATGAATCATTGGTTAGATTCATTGTTAGATATATTGAAGCAGAACTCTCAGCTAGTTATGCTGCTCCACATTTAATTTTATATAGTTAGACCTACTCTGGGCTAATCTGAGCAAATCTTGAGACACCGGGTTGGTGACGCAGGAATTATAAACGTGTCCATTCTTGGCCCTGAGACCCTGCAAGTTAGCACATGTGAGTCCACGGCCAGTTCAATGAGTTCATTCTAGAAACTAGTAGAAAGTAGCTCTAACTGCTCCCCAGAAGCACAGATGCCATTATGTTGAGCAACATGGTCTATGGCAGAGTGATCTTCATCAAATTTGGCAAACATAATCTACAAGTCTTTTGGTGACAAAAAACAATTGAATGTAGTACGATTTCATGTAGCACCCATTCCAGGTAAATCTGCTCACCATAATGAATGACAATCCTACCAATCTGATAACCTCTGGGCATGACCAGTATGGGTTTGAATCCCCTTTCTATGTGTGCAAGGCAGACATGCTGACCACTGTACCATGGAGTCACAAGTTCAGTTAGTCATCTGGTAAAATATGCCAAAGCATGCTCTGATAGAATACTTGAGCACGAATACACAAAATATGAGAAGTTGGGCACCAAACCCATCATGCAAAAGGCGGAATATTTGCTCAAAATGTATGCTTAGCCAAACATTGTCATTCTCTGGTGATGCAGAATATAACTTCTCTGATAATTAGAGTGTAATGACAAGACATGTTTTGGGCAAGCTCCAACATGTCCACCAAAGATGTGGATACAGTATTATCTAGAATAATAGTTTAAGCACTGATTAGGCAAATCTGTCGAACAGGAATGGTAGGGAGGGATAATGCCAAGTTCAAGTGTCCTTTGAAGTTGTGACACAAGATGAAATATCCAAGTATGTCCAACATAAGTTTCCCTGGCCAGGAATCTAACCTGGATCCAATAAGTAGGCAACCCAGCATACTAACTCTAAGCTTGACCTCAGATCTTTGATCATGATGGCAACTGTAAAAGAGCCTCTTTAAATTAACTCGTACCCGTAGCACTATAAAATAATGTCACTAACGACTACTAGTCGACTAGCCATCAAAATATGGCAAATCAAAAACCCAGCCTAAAATTTTATTGACAAACATATGATTGAAAGACAACAACTGTTAATATTTGACTAGATTTTATATATAAATGTCAAATCGATGAATGAAATATAGGTGTCCATGTACCATTAAAAATAACCAGAGAGCCGAGAAGTCAAAATAAAAACTATATTGGGAAACCACCGAAGAGTTCAGATCAAACCTATCAAAACATTGAGATCATTTAGAAGCGAGTGTATTTCAGTGAAGCGTGTAATTATTTCTAAACAATTTTTATACTTGTCAGATACATTCAGAGTATTACAGACTCAGTTTGAAGTTTCAATATTTTTGTATTTGTATTTGCCAGAGATCCTGGCTCCATTAAATTTCTTCATCGTTTATGTAACATTAGTACATTACATCACTCGTCGTGTCAGAAGTTCATGAAGGAGTTTCATGAACAGGACAAAGAAACCAGTCCACATTAATTTGATCCCCATGGCTTCTCATATCGACAGAAAACATGGATATATCTTTGTAGTTCATTGGAATTTTGTTTGAGACAAAGAGTCAATACATCTGAGAAGCAAAGGGTCATTCAAATGTGGTTTTAATCCTTATATCTTCCAGTCAAATCAATCAGGCAGCATTACTTAGGGTTATATCAATCATTCAACAACAGTTCAGTCTTCACCTTTGAAACAGCAAATAAAAAGAAAGACGGGTAACACTCACAAGTCGCACTCTTTCATAAATTCATTCTTTCTCTGACAGCTCAGCACTTGAAAGTTCATTTCTTGACTGTAGTGTGGTCTTTACTTGAATAACTTGATCAATGTATGACGAGCACTTGATCACTGCATGGTCTTTACTTGATCACAGGTTCTGTACTTGATCACCACAAGTGCTGTATTCTTTACTTGATGATTGCATAGGCCTTGCTTGATCACAGATTCTTTACTTGATCACTGGATCATTGTCTGAATGGTCTCAGCTTGTTCACTCTTTTGTCTTTACTTGATGACTTAATCACCATTTGGTCTTGATCACTATTTACTAAGACTTTAGTCTTTACTTGATCACTGACTGGTTTTTACTTGATCACCATAAATTCTTCACTTGAATAATAGTCATCATTTGGTCACTGTCTTCCCTTGATCACTGTGTGGTCTTTCCTTGATCACTGCAGTCTTTTTACTTCAACACGACAAATTCTTCACTTGAATGCAGTCTTAACTTGATCAATGTCTTTTATTTAGTCACTGTCTTTACTTGGTCACTGTGTGGTCTTTTCTTGATCATCATAAATTCTTCACTCAACTGTATAGTCTTTACTTGATCACAAAATGGGCCTTTACTAGACTTGACTGGATCATGCGACTTGGAACATTCAACTTTCAGTCTTGCACACTGACAAACACACATCAAAACATCACTGTGATATCATATGCGACATCAAATGCAAATTGCACAACATAAATGCAGGCTTGTATTGTCTTTAGATCATGAGTTCACAGGGGGAGCGTAGATCGCCATTCCTTTTTGTATAACGTTGCGACAAACGATAAACCACCAGGTGATTCCAACGGCACCTGCAAAAAATAAGAACCACAATAAGCAATCCAATGACCATTTCAAATTCCAATTTCTCCCCAGAACAGACATGATATGTGACCTGCTCCACCAAAATAAGTTCAAAGTAGGCAATCTGTATTTTCCAGAAATTAGCAAAATGTGTCAAAAGGTCACATTTTGATGATTTTTAGCTGTTGGTACCACGTTTCAGCAAAAGTAATTTGCTTTGATTATTTAAGACCATCTAAACCAAAAACTGATTTTAAATTATCTAAATTGGGCATCCTTCTTGATTTTTGTTAGTTCTTTCATTGCAATTGCAGGAAATTCAAATGGCATTTTCTCAAAGTTAGATGTTTCGTATCATCAATGTTTGAGGTGCCATATCTTTGGATTGGATGGAGATATCAAGACAAATGAAACACCATTTTAAAGCCAAATTCCAGTAGAACAAAGTCATTTTCACAACTGAATATGATAGCAGGCCGACTTTGAACCCATTTTGGCGGAGCAGGTCACGTATTATTATCCTCACTTTCTAGGTTGACAATATTTTTTTTAAAATATCAATACATTTGAGTGCACATTGCTGAGTCAGCCAAAGTCAATTTAGCTCAATTGATCAACATTTCTTGGATGAATTTACGAGCATGGAAAATAAAAGTTGACATTTAGGCAAACATTACTTATGCAATATGCATGCAACTCACTCCCTCGAACTGAGACCTCCTCAGGAGTCAGGAAGTCTATGAAATATTTAAAAGACAATTCAATTTTAAAGACTCTATTGGAAGGAAAAATTTCAATATATTGAAAGTGAATTTGAAATCATCGAAATGTCATTATGAACCTACCTTCGATTCTTGATGGAAATGCTACTAAGGATGACAATGGCCAGGTCCATTCAGTAGGAACTGACATTAATGAAGATGATCTGTATGTCCAGATTAATCCTATGGCTATTACTATCTGCAAGATAATATTCATTAACATTATATTAAAGTTGTAAAATCAAAATAAGCGAACTATTGAACAATTCAATGCTTAATATTTTTATAAATTTTATGCCTGTTTAATTCCTTGGTAATTTATAAGTAAATTTACCAGGAAGAATTACTGAATATGAATTTCTCATGGCATAATTCAGAATTTTGTTGAGATAAGAGAACGCCTAGACCTTCAATTGCCAGTGTAATCCTTCTTTCGTCAATAACATTAAATATCAACTTACTGGAACAAAAGTCAAATATGTATTTCTTTTTGATTGCTACTTCATCATATCTCGATCATTAACAAGAAGTCTTTGACTTACCTGCAGAAAACGAAACAATATATTTACGCCAAATCTGACCCTTACAAGAACATCATTCCTGGACTTCACTGAAACAATCAGAAAATAATGACAATTTCATGAAGGACCCAATGAAAAAATATGTCATTCTATATTACTAGCAAGGCTTGAAATTATGGGGGGTAATATATTATACAAATATTGGATGGGAAGGAATCCAATATACAGTATAATTGAATGAAGAAAAGTTATACTGGATAAAGCGCAATTATACTCTATATTGGACTCCTTCCCATCCAATATTTGTATAATAGTATGATTTATAATACTGTACATAGAGCACAAATTCCGGATAAATCTGCTCTGAGAACTTTAACAAGCAGATTGAGACACCAAAGATATTTAGACCAATTTGACAATAGATTCATGGTATAATCATATAGACTTACTATACACTTTTAATTCTTCTTTCAATTTATTTATTCTTCTCTCTAACTTTGCATATTTGGCAAATTCATCCACCATATTGATTGCTTTCAATTGGGCATGTAGTTCTTTGAGGTTGTTCCTGATGTCCTGCTCTTCATTTGTTTCTTTTACTAAAATGCTGACAACCTAGAAAAAAAAATAACAGAAATTAATTCTCATAAAATTAAAGAACATGAGTATGAAATCATTCAAATGCATGGAGAATTAATGCATTATCTCATGAGACATTGTGAAAAACACCCAGCCAGGCCTATATACTGCTTAACCTCAGCAGTAAATTTATTACACAAATAAAACAACTTTATCCGCTTAAGGGCACATGCTGGTCGAAAAATGTGCGTATGCTGTCCAGAAGAAACTGTTGCAGCTAGAGCTATAAAATTTTGCACAGGTCTTCAGAGCCCCAAATGATGACCCTCCGTGAAATTTTAAGTTGCCATGGTTACCGTTGCCATGGCAACAAAGAATTTTACATATTTTTAAGTATGCGGCCTTACAAAAAATTCATCTCAAGACTGAGCCATCAGAATAATCAGAACTCATTTATTTTCATAATTTGAAGTATTCGGATCCGCAATAAGACTATTTTCAGACTAAAAATATGCTTTAATAGGGTTTTTCTGGGTTCGCGAACATGGGACTATGGAACTAATTCACAATCTTTCAGGTTCGAATCGCTGTCCCACAGTCTTTAATCCAAATACAGTTCTGAAAATAGTCTTATTGCGGAAGCAAACTTGTCAATAAGCAGCATGCCAAAATTCATTATGATGCCTTCTGCGGTTTTTGAGATGAATTTTTTGTAAGCACTCAAAGTCACAAAAATTCGCAGTTTTCGGAAAATGGTGAAAAAAGGAAATAAACTCTTCATAATTTTAACTGTAATGGTAAGATTGGCAAGGTTGTTTACAGGGTTAGAATAGGAATTTTTGCAAAATTTCAGTTGCATTTGTTGTCTGGACATCTGTATTTATTGAAACTGTCAAAATCAGAATTTCCATTTTCTAAAATATTTTCACCATTTTTCGACCAGCATGTGCCCTTAATTAAAACAATGTTCCAGAACCAGTAATTGAAGGAGTAAAATAGCTTAGATTGTTGTGCATGGAGAATCTCAGATCATATTAAACATAGCTAGACATCACCAAGATACTTATACCATTGGAAAAGCTGGTATCTAACTGACAATTTTGCATTATAGCGCCCCGCTAAGGATTAACGCTGTTTACGACAGCAAAAAATCAAACTATTGTTTACTTTGCAAGAATTATAAGTTAAAACCAATAATGGAAGAAGCACATGATGTCTAAGTCAGTTAGAGTACTCTTTGTCGGGTTCTAACATGCATTTTTGTCAGTAAGATCCCACCCTCTGGTCGGGATCTGACTGACAAAAGTGCATGTTAGAACCTGACAAAGAGGTGTCTAACTAATAAAATACTCTACAGTAAAAGGAGCCCAGGCGTGCTTGTTCAACAAAGACACCACTGGTATGGTCATGGTACGGAGCCAGGCTTGTTCAATGGGGAACTCAAAATACTATTAACAGAGCCAAGTTGGCCTTGGTGCATTCGAATAACATTGCTTTAAGTTTCGGTCAAACAAGAGTGGCTTGATCGTCTGAAGCATTTTTTGCTATTGGCAAAGCCCAGCAGCATAACCTGAAATTGCTAAATAATAATTAAGGACGGACACGGGGAATTGGGGGGTGGGATCCACTCCCCAACGGATGAAATTTATAATCTTTACAAAGTTTACATGTTAATTATATCAGTGACAGTGCCAAGTCGCGGAATCATATTATCTGATTATAAATGCATTCCATGACGTGATAACCAGATACCCCCCCCCTCCTTCACCTCCGGAATTTTCAGTATCCCCCCTTCGTTCATTCCGTTGCCATATTTCAGGAATAAGCCTGTCAATATCGGCTCTGAAATTGAAAATATACCAAGAATGGATTTGGATTGTGGAGGAAAAACAATTCTCATCAAATGCCAAATTTTTCGGCATGGGCGATAATAGAGGCTCCGTCCATTTCGGGATGAAGCAGCGAAATACAACCTGTTGACTTCAATCTATCAGATCTAATCGATGCAGCATGTCATAAATAAGTGCTACAATAGACTAGATAAAGCTTATAACGAGCCTGAAGACTCCACTCTCTGAAATTGTGAATAAACATTTTCACAATATTCATTTCCACATCACAACGATGTGCCGCTGACACCTTGTTTTTTGTTGCACCTGCATCAAAATATTCAAAAAGTTGCAGCAACTTCAAAGCTTGTTCTTGCATACCTTTTGAGAGAAAGCCGACACTATCTCAGACATATAGGCGAAGGCAAGACAAGCGAAAAACACAACCACAAGTAAAGCTGCCATGATGGAACGTTAAACTGCGGGTTGTGCGGACACCGGGATCGGGACAGATAAAATTGTGATGAGCAACGTGAATCAGTCAGGCCAAGTAAACCAAGTGCAATTTCATCAATTTCATTTAAAGTTAGTTTTCAACCGTGTGCCTCTGTCAAAAAATTGAACTGTACACACACTGCATCTTACACAACTCAACACAAGCCTTGGAACTTGCAGGCTGGCAGGACCAAAGGAGACTCCGATAAGTAGTTTCACCCTTCAAACCTGACCCCCTCTGATAAAAATAAGAATTTGGACCATTTTACTCTTTTGATAGGGCTTTTCTTGTAAGCAGGGTCCGGTGCTGGTCAGTGGGTCACTGAATTGCACGGAACTTCCATCTCTGCTACTATTCCAATAATACCATACTCTGAATACCATAAATGTACTTTCCAAGAAGAATATCAATTCAGACACATGTGACTGCATTCTGGAAACCTCCATTGGTCAACTTCAGGAGCTTCAAGCCAAGACTAGCCTACATTATTAATGTATTAAAAGAGGAAATGAATTTAAGTAGGCAGTGCCGCACACTAAAAATATTTTCCTTTTTTCTGTGGATCAGAATTCATGAAGCAAATTGAACAAAAGTTTCAGGAATTTCATTAATAAAATCAAGACAGATACAGTGAATTAGAGTTACTGAATATATTTTTATCAAATTTTTGTACAACATTACTTTTGTACAGAGTAAGATCATCAGCGCTTAATTGTTCACAATAACAGTCACAATTGACTTGCAAGATATTTTTTCACCACATATATTATTCATGGGCAGATATTCCAACTAAAATCAATTATCATAAATAGCTACCTCAGCACACTTTCACAAAGCAATAATATGTGATGAAAATAAATAATGATTAAAATGACTTTAATGTAAATGCTCAGTATTTTCAGAAGTTTGGAAAATCTAGATGAAGATCTATGTACAAAGAAATGATGTCTGATCAATTTATCATGAAAGCTATATAAATCTATATTTACAACACATCAGTCTGAAAGATGAATAGAACACATTTGTGATACAATGGACAAACATAACAACCTAGAAGTAATACTTAAGATCAGATTCAGCAAAGGAATATTCAAATATAAAAGAAAACTTGTTCTCCTATAGGCCTAAGGCAAATTGTGAAATTTTCCAAATTGGCATTTAATTTTCACGCATGAGTCTGCACTGAATAACGGATCATACTAAGTTAACACATCAGAAATCTTTAATAAAATAATCAGTATATCAGGTTTATACACACACAACTTACATTTACTGAATGCAATGTATATTATATCTTTTGCTCCATACAAGAAGTCCATAATGGTCCCTCATTTAATTGTTTGGAATTAATAAGAAATAGTTTTGTAAAACATAAGATCTATCATCAATACTTCGTAATTAAATGAAAGAAGTTTAGAAACTATCTATAAACCAAATGCATTATTACTTCCAACTGTTCTAGCACAACAGTGAAGCACCTTTAGTTTTTTACAGCACATATACAAAGAAAATTAAGAAATTACAAAAAATTCATTTTCAGGACAAAGAAATATACAAGAGAAAAAAAAAGTGACAGCCAAGTCTATTCACTTCAGAGACTGGTTCACAGCATGTGCATTATATGAGATGATTAATTACAACTGAATATGATGCAAAAATGACAATCTAGGTACACTGGCTCAGCTCCATTCAAATAGAACCAATACATTACTTGCTAACTCCTTTTCAACAATAGAAAATTTCACTCATTACAAATTATACTACTGAACGAAGTTAGTAAATTATGCTGGCGGCCAACATCAATACACTGTAGCTCCTTCAGTCAGTCTTTGTCACACATATCACTTGATTATCCACACACGATGAGATGGAGATATAAATTCTACAGGATAAACGCCAATAATCCAGAAAAGAACAATTGTCTGCCCTTTTGGGATGCAGTTCATAGATCACAGGCAAGTATAAAATCCCTCCTTGGGCTTCATGGCAAAACAATAAATTTCAATTAATTCATTTGCTAACGTTGGATCCTTTCCGTCGAAGACTTTCGTAGTAAGGATGGTCCAAGCATTTCGACATTTTCACTCGATACCGTGGGTCGAAATCCAACATTTTCTTGATGATATCAAATAGAACAATGTGTTTATCATCATCCGATTTTCTGTACTCCTATAAAACATGAAGAATACAAATGATGAAACAGACAATCGATTTATACCATAGATCTTTCACACATAATGTAAGCAGGTGACGGACACTCCCACTGAGTTGGGTTTACTCTGACAATGGAGTTCTCATGCGAGCAATGAGGGTCAAATAAGAGATGAGAAATTAGTTCTCATCCAAAATACTATTACCAAGACAAAACCCCAAATACAGAGTCAGACAGAAACGGAAGTACTCACATTCAAACGTTTCGTGTGAGCATGGACGTAGCGTCGAACATGGTCAGGACAACATAGGTGTTCACCAACAAAGTACTTTTTCCTGAAAAAAAAGAGAAACGATTACATCAGGGCATTGTTTAACAGACAGGCAAATGTTGATAGTTTGCTGAAAGATGCTTTTAAACTTTTAACAAGAGGATGACACCAGAGTTTTGAAAGGAACGAGATTGAGATATACATCGTATCTTAAATTTTGATTTGGCCTACCATCTGCAACAGCCAGATTCTTAAAGTTATGACTTTCCCAGAACTATTTTTACCAAGGGCTCGAGAGTTGATAAATCATGAAAATGAATACAAATACTCACGGTGACTTCTTGATAATTCTGTAGGGTATTTTCCCTAGTATTCTCTCCATCATTTTGAGATGCTCCATGTTGTCGTGAGTCTGAAAGAGTGTACAGCACATTAAAAAGATTTTGTTTGAATAAATTTATCATACAAACGTCAGAGTATTACTTTTTCTGAACAAGTTATGGGGCATAAACTATTTTACACACTCAGGACACTTCTTTGGTAGATGAGACTTCATGTCCTGTATTTTCACACCAATAAATAGTGACATAATCTACTGGACTTGGGATTTAGGAAAATTACACTGTAAGTGTGCAAGGCAGGACATTTCTTGTGAGAGAGAAAAGAAAGAAGAAACATACCTGGAATAATGTATTTCCAGTATACAACTCAAATATGATGCACCCAACACTCCATACATCACAGGGCTGTGACCAACCAGTTTCTGAAAGGAAAATACAAAGCATTAAGGCACATGCAAATGTCTAGAATTCTTTTTGTAAGCCACGTTTAAAGGAGTTCTGGCCTCAAACTTGTTATTTACTGTCAGTATTAGAACAAACTTGATAATATAAAAAATTTAGGCAGTTTATCATTATCATAAAAATTTACCTAATATCACTTCCAATGCTCTGTAGTGCCGCGTTGATACCACTCGGCTGTGATGTTCGTGGTCAAACGTGGCTGAGCCAAAGTCAATGAGTCGTATTTGTCTGTTCATTAATTTTCTTCTTTGAGACTGGAAAATGAAAGATTGAGAATGTGCAATAGATGTAAAATTTAAGATCAGCAGATCTAAGCAAAAATATATCACACACAGCAAGTTTTACAAAGTTTTGATGTAAATGCCAAGAAAAACTGGAAATTATTCCATGACAAGAATTATAAGTAAATTTCCTTACCCCAAAATTAGATTCAAAAGGGAGAAAGTGGTACTCTGAATTCACCAGCAGGATATTCTCTGGCTTCAAGTCAGTGTGGGTCAACTGCATCTCGTGCAAAACTGCAAATTCAAAACATGCATTTGAATAAAGGAAGGCTTCAACACAGAGTGAGAAATCACTTAGATCATTAGAAGTTGAAATATGTAGGACTTGAAACTTACATGCTACAGCCTGACACAACTGGTAGGAGATCTCTCTCACCTCTTCAAACAGGTATGGTTGGTAGTCATTGTCTTTCTGCAATTACCACATCAAAATGTCATAATGACATTTAACACATCATCAATATCATCATGAAACCATTTGACAAAATTACCACTATTAATTTTAAGGAAACCAACATGAAATTATTTTCTCATTATATTCCAGTTGGATGAACAACAGTTTATATCAACAGCATCTAATTGTAAACCATATTCATATCATTTACAAGTGGAGAATGAAGGATACTTACCAAATATTCAAATACGCTGAGACCAAGAACTTCAAATGAGATACATATGTGACCATTCAGATCAAACCAGTCAAACATCCGCACACAGAGGCTGTAAAGAAAACGTAATTGACCATCAATTATGCACACTGAAACTTCAGATTATGAAATGTGTTGATCTCCTACTGAGAAAACCTAATCATAGAGGGAACTTCAAATTAAGTCAACATGTTTCACCTCAAAATTTCCCAGGGATTCCGATCACTTTGTTTGTGTGATTACAGTATTTTCAAACAAGAAAGTTCTGATAACCTGGGGTCCCAAGATGATAGATTTCCAAGTCCATTGGTGTAATGAGAGTTATGACTTATGACTATTGTCAGTAATTTTTATCACTGTTGATTTTACATTTGCCTTACATCTGAATTCCCAAGAACCAGATTAACTCAGAAGAATAAACCATGGTAATCAAGAAAGCTTACCTTTTTAATCCCGAGGAATCTCTCTTCATAATCTTCTTCAGCACCTTGATCTCCAGGTAAGCAGCTTCCCGATACTTGGACAAGTTCCTGATAATCTTCAACGCAACCTTTTCATTCCTGTCAAATAGGAGAGTGGCATTTAGGGGACATGACATTTTATAGGCATCATTTAGTTTATTTTAAAAGTTCTAGCCAATGCAACATTTAATCCCCCAATTAAACGAACCCCGTGAGGTTTGATGGGGATTCTACAGAGTTAAGAGCTGAGTTAAGGTTTGGTAGTCATTCGGGATGTCGTTGCATAGTGACTGCCGCGCGAGAATCCGTGCCGCCTCAATAGTTTGGTGAATGCCCAAAATTTTAGGCCCCTGCCAGATCCCATCTTTAGGGGAGGGTGGGATAGGGCGAATGACTACCAAACCTTAACTCAGCTCTTAACTCTGTAGAATCCCCATCAAACCTCACGGGGTTCGTTTAATTGGGGGATTCTACTTCGTAAGCGCTTCGTTAAAGTTCGGCGTCATTCGGGATCTCGTCGCACGTGACCTTGCGCGAGAACCCCGTGCCGCCTCAGACTTCAAAGCAATTTTGGGCATGAACAGCCCGTAGTCTAAGCCATAATATGTATGCATTACTGAAACCCAGTTACTGTGGACTGAATAGATGCTTCTGAATTTGCGAAGATTGGCTTGACTGCTTTGGATATTCGACCAGCAAACTGCATGGTGCCAAGGACACTGGTAGACACCTTGTACAGGGATATGTACCCTAGAGGCTGGAACTGAGGCTGCCCAAGCCACAAGTGGCTTCTGTGAGTCTTTTATATACAACTGGATCCATCCGAAGATGGTGACACTAGAAACGGCAAATTGAACATGACCAAGATTCAGAACACGTCTGTCTGGTAAATGGTAATTAATCTGAGTACACTTGGCCCACATATATGGTCAAGGTCAATATGAGTACCCCTCATCAGGATACAAGTATACCATCCATTGGCAGGTTCACATGAGATAAGCATTAAATTTTGCTGGAGGCTGTCAATATAGCTAGCCCAGTGACATTCAATGAGACCATGAACGGCTATCTTCATTATTCATTACTGAACACACACTTGAAGGTTAAAGGTATTGACAAATACCGGGAAGAAGACTGCATCTTGTCGCAAATCAACTCCCATTTAGGAGTGTGAGAACGTGATCGACTTCGATCAACTCGTACCGTAGAGAAGCCTTCCAAGGCTGTCGCCTGCGTCTGCAAAAAAGGCTAAAAGCCATTATAGCATTTGGACTACGTAAGACATTCAGGATGATTCATGACAACATGTAGCTCCCAAAGCAACACGCCACCACCGATTGTGGGGCTGGATCAAGCATTGTATGCTGACCTAAAATGAAGGGTGAACATCTTTCAGCTGCAAAACTTCAACTCTTAAGACTTTGAACTGTACTACAACTTCCTGCAGCTCAGAAAATAAACTAGCATGTGTGGTACCTGATGCCAATAGTTTAGAGCTGTTCCTTAAATAAAGCCTGATAGTGCTTCAAACATTGTTGTGCACTTGCACGCACTAGTCTGCACCTCATGAGCCATTTCAGTGACTAATAGGACCATCTGACCTATGTGCAGTGCATGGTCAACCATGGTGACGGCAATAAGCGTTTCGACGATAAGTGCCCGCACTTGGGACAGAGTATAGCAGACTAAGGAACACTGCATGAGCATCTAGAACTCCTCCAGCAGACAGGCAAGAATTATTCCTGTGGCATTTTCTTGCTAGAACAGACAGATGTCAAGTATTTTACATGTAAAGTCATCAATCTGCATTGATGTTGGAATCTGTAAGCCACGCTTACAGGACTTGTCCAATTTCCCAAATTGTCACCCAATCATCATCACTTTGCGGAGGCCCATGGCTCTACATCATGAGTGGTGTGGTCAAGAAATTCTTGATAGCATGGAAGATGTACATGTGGCAGCTGAACCAGTTGAACCTGTGTACCGAGTGGCGGATCAGGTCTGAGACCCGATAAATTCCGTATTGAACTCCACATGTCATACAGAAACCTCATGACATCAGGCGACAAGAGATTGCAGAGAAGGCCGCACTGGCACTGGCACTAGTATAGACAGGCGGTGAACTCGTTGTGGTCGTAACGAAGACAGATATGTTCCTCAGACCCCATCACTGTCTCCCAGATTATGCTTATGGGAGAGCATTCAAATAGTGTCTCTGGACCTCTGGTGGAAAGGCACTAAGTAGGCTTCAAGCTAAGCCCAACCAAACCCTGTGGTATGCCGCTGGGTGGTAGGCACTGCCAAAAATATTTGTTATTGATGACCCTTCAGTCATAGGCCCTATATTCAAGTGACACTAGCCTCGGTGTCGAAATATCACTGCGAACCTTTTGTTCAAGGGAGTCGAAATACTGCTGTGACATTGATGAGATTCATACAGTCGGCCCCCCAACCAGGGAGGTAGCTTCAAATGGCCTTCGCATAATATATCTGTTGAATAACGTACGACATGTAGCTCATGGCCACACTGGATTACCATGCGCTCAGGGGCCATTGAAGACGCTAAACTACAGTGTCTCCACTGACAATGTCAAGATATGCCACACCCTTTGTTCCAAGCTGTTTTCGCTTATATGATGCCTTCGAGCTTTAACTGACTCATTTGACTGATCATTGACGATGTACCAGGTACATGACAGACACCTGACCCCTGTTGTATCCAACAGTCATGCTGATGAAGTTATATCAAGCAGCAGTGACAGCTCATTAAGCGCACCAGTACAAACTCAATCAAAGGTACTGTCAATTGCCCCATCTTTATGGAGGGCACCCTGTTGAAGATAAGGGATTGGCTGTATCAGCATCGCCATAACGAGTAACCTACTTGCAGTAGGTGCAGGCTCATAGCCTCGAAAACTCAAACTAATAGGCTCAAACAACCCTAGTCTTGACAGCATTAGATAAATGAGCGACAGTGATAAATCACTTTGTCGCTGAGCATGACCGACACAATCCGCTTTGTGTCACAAATAACAAGCATACCACGTTGCTCTTATGACCACTGACCTTCTGGCAGGAATACTCTGTCGAAACGCCATCTCAATGGGTGATTTATGATGCGTTCACTGACCCGAGGCTTACCCCGAACAGGGTGTGATAACAGATATCACCGGTCTGCATTACAACCTTCAAGACATATCGCCACAATTCTCAATTATGAGTTATACTTATACAAAGGCTGTCCAAAGGCTCTTCCAATAATGTGATACAGCAGTATCTTGCTTTCACTGGCACTGATCAACTGCGTGAATGCCAAACAGTAAATTTCACTGGTTATAAAGGAGTATGAACATTCTCAAGTGGCGCTCTGGCCCTGACACTCCACTGGAGCAGCTGTGGGCGAGTATGAACAGTTCCAATGTATTCTACAGGAACCGTGGTAATTGGCAGTCCAACGTCTTCTGCCAATTGCTTTGGGAACTCCATCCGCAACTAGGACCCATCATGACCCTGTGTATGGCATGCCCCTCTCACTGGTCAATATTCATCAAAACAAATCCAGAGGCTACAGCACTGGTAGCAGGCCTATGTGTCAGTATGTTAGGGCATCATGGCACTCAGCCTTGCCTCATCCATGACAGGGCCTTGGACTTCCAACTAATAGACTTTCCAAACTCGGAACTCCAATGTCAATTTGTTGACAGATCTCACTCCACTTCTGGCTTATGCAATCCTCATTCAAGGCTAATCATCTTGCAGATGTAATGGCGCCTTGAACTCACAAAATCTGCTAGAACCCACACTCTTAGCAGGTGTACAACTACAACCTGTTATCAAACAGGCACAGTGTGCATCCAACTGGAACTGGGTACTTCAAACAACCGCTCATTAAGCTGACGACCTGGTCAATATTGGCCATGACATGGCGATGGTACAGCAACAATATGAATCTGACATTGTTAGTTAAAGAGTCCAAAGCGTCCACTCCACAGCTTAAGTTTTCTACTGACAAAGCCCCTGCCTGAACTTATTCAAGGGAGCAAGCCATTCCTCATGCAGAGATAAGTGCATCTTATGAGCACCTTATTGTGGTTCAGATAGCTGCAAAATTTCCAACATCTGCAATGTATAGGGAATCCACATCATGGAACAGTAGACTGGTGAATTAAAAAAAAAATTAGAGGATAATGCATGCAGCTGTCCATGTCCCAGGCCCAGTTCAGTCCGCCACATCAAACACTGACACATCAAGCTTTGCTCTTGACAAGAAAAAATGTTTTTTCAACCAAAACATCACCTTTGATGCATGTACTGAATGGGTAGGAGCAACAAGGGACCTGGTTGTCACAACGGGCGATAATACAGCAACCTAGATTATTGCTGCAAACTGGCCTCATTTAGGCTCAACCCAGCCTCTGCTCGAACTTTTCCGAGGGGCAGGAATCAATGGAATGGAATTACACCATAATTCTTTGAATATATGGCATTTGGCGGTGTTACTGGGTCATTCTGGTCGCTTCCACAGCGTCAGGTTGACAATACACGTGGTCACATCGGGCGCCGCCATGTTGGCCACCTCACACGGGCAAACATTTTGGACACTTTTGCCCCAATTCGAAGCCATTTTCGACGTCCTCGTCGACTGCACATGCCCATACGACCCAGTAAACGACATAGTAGATGTCAATCCATCCTTCAGATGAGTAAAACGACGTTTCATTAGTCAAAACGATGAAAATTCACTCCGAAACAAGCGAGCAGTCCGCTCTGTGCGAGCGCAAGCAAACGACTGAGGCGGCACGGGGTTCTCGCGCAAGGTCACGTGCGACGAGATCCCGAATGACGCCGAACTTTAACGAAGCGCTTACGAAGTAGAACTAGATTATAGAATCAGATTAACTGCATGTCAATATATATACGCATGTCAATATATATATATCTTTACATTTTTTTGTATCATGACAATGGAAAATGTGACGTTAATAATTTTTATGAGATTTATGTATTTTCCAATAAAGGACCTAACTAGACAGGACTTTCTTCTAAACATGACAATTTCTTTCATAGACAATTACTGATCGATCCATGAACTTACTTCATAAAGTCATTGCACTCCACGACTTTGCCAAAGGTACCTTCACCCAAAGTATGTAATATTCCATCTGAAAAAGATGTAATCGGTGGCGTGAGTACATGAATTGGAAAATATAAAGCCCTAATTTGCCATGGGGTACCAATACATCATTTGAGCAAACGCTTGGGCCAATGGGAACCTTTGAATGTGAGAACTGGCAATTGTGGGGCATATCGACAGTGCAGGGGCAGCTCACCTTCAGCATGCAAAGCCAACATGCATCACTTCTCAATCAATATTTTGATTGTTATTTAAAAACTTCCATCATCATGTAGTTGTTTTGTAGAAAGGACATTCATTAGGTCTATGTACGGGTATCCCACAGCAGTAAACTTAACTTTTCACTCAGGACAGAACAGAAGGATTCGCTTAAAAATATCGGAATATAATTTTTTTTCCTGTAAATCTTCACAAAATAAAAATTTGCTTTCTAGAAGCGTTTTTTAGGTGAAGTCCACAATGCAGAAGCCCCTCAAAAGACCAAGTTATAGAGAAATCTTCCAAAGAGTTTGGCGAGTGTGTTAACACAAGTGCAGCCTTGTGCGGACTGAAATTTTGATACATTAACATCCAGCATCCATGAGGGAGGCTGGAGAGGACCCCAACATGGAAGAGGGCTAAACTAAACGTTACAGAAGAAGCTTAAGTACATCTGGCTTGGAGGAGGTCTCCTTTGTGGTATACGAGGTGTCCGTCTTCGTCATCTCGGTAGCCCTTGTTTTCCTGATTCCAACTCTTGGACGTTGTCTGCATCCCCAACATCAAGCCCCAGCCAGCACATAGCGCCATCAGCATTCATGCCAAATCATTTCAAGGTGAACCATCATGGAAGGGACCGGTTCGTTTTCGTTTTCATTCGTAGGTAGGGCGACCAGGTTGTAATATGAGACAGACAGGCAATGGCACCAGGTCAAGATACATCATCACATAATGCAAAAACAGCATAAAAACGAAAACCAGCAACACCAGCAATCTTCTAGTACCATCAATAAACGCAAGGCACGAGGGTGCCAAGTACATCTTGTGAGAGTTTCATTTAGCCTTTATCTCACGTTTCAAGACATGTCTGCTTCTGGACATTACTTCTGAATTTTGCTTTTCCTATTCCAAGAATGCTGGGCTGCATGGCTTATTAACATGACAAAGATGTAACCCTAGTTCTGGTGAAGCCAAAATAACCGACCTTATCTTCTGAACTGACCAGGGGCGAAACCTATGACTTACGACATTTGCACTAACCTATTAACTATATTACACACATAACTGTACTGTCCTTGTATCGTACACCATTACTACATTATTTCTTTAGAATTTTTTCACATTGAGATTTTTGATGAGTTAACATAAATTTTGAAATTTTCACCTAACATCAATCTTTAGCATTTTCCAAAAAGATTCGATTTCTTAAATTTCAAAGACCATAAAAGTCTAACTTGTGAACAAAAGACTACTTGCCAGAATAGCTTCATTGGAGAAATTTTCAAAGAATTTAAAGTGCCTATTTTTCGCGGCTTATTCCCATAAATAATTTCATAATGCCTAAACTTCAGAAGAATGTGATTTTTCAAGCTTTGACAAAAAACATAATACTGTCAACTAAACATGATGAACTTTGAAAATGAATGATGATGCAAAACCATGTGATCTCTTAACGACTATTATAAATTCTTGTACATTTCTTTGAAAATAGCAAAGACTAAATGATAGGCCTTACACCGCAAAATGACTTATAGTTGTCTTAGAAACGCATCACGATATGTGTCTTGAACATGGCGACACAATTTAGTTTCATTTTTTAGGAGGATTGACATGTAATTTATAGGAGTCATGGAGATCACCACACATGCTAATGTGTAATAATAATATTGTGTAAACTTCAACTTACCACATCTTCATTTGCTGAAAACAAACTGCACACAATATTATGATGATTGGGATGGATGATGAGAGCACCCTGGCCAGTTCAGACGCCTAACCTATCTCTAACGAGTGTAACAACCGTGTGTGCAGCGTGTGCAAGGTTGGATCAACCAAGAACAGCAGCAGCAGCCTTTAAGCCACCGTCTGGCGGCACATTGCATTGGACCATTTGACACTCACCCGAACTGAACTCGGACTATCTGACCGTCTCCGGCGCTCCTCCCTATGACTCCGGCTTTTCCGTCGCCCCTCCCGTCTGCTGCTGTCTCTGTGGGATCTGTGTGACACACTGCTGCCGTTCTTCGCTCTCTTCCTTCTTGCCCGACTCCCGCTGCTGCTCCGCGACCGATGCCTTTTCCCGTCATCTTTACCATGGTAACCATTGCTGTACGAATCGCCATCTTTCAGGCCCCTGAAGACACAAAGAGAATGTTTCAACAATGTGCCAAAAATTGTTCACCATTTTCAAAATAACATTTTTGCAATGTGGCCATTCGAGTATTTTATAACAAGTAAAGATGGATGATTGGGGCTTTACGTAATGTATTTATTCACTTGGTAGGCTTATTAGGACAGGAGGACACGGCAATGAGGTGAAGGATGATTGAAACAGCCGTCCAACATAGACCTAGGTGACCGGCAAGAGCTGGATTCGAACCCTGGACCCAGTGATTTATAACAAGTAAAGAAGAATCCAAAATACAACAATAGCTGACTATGAAACACAAATCTGAAGACAGAAAGAGAACGTCTCAACGATGAGCCAAAAATGGGATAATTGTTCATAATCTTTCAACCAACATTTCCATAACATGGCCATTCAAACAATTTGAAAACAAGTAAAGAAGAGATCCAAACACCGAAGATGATTCGACGACACAAATCTTGACTATGTAAGACAACATTAAAAAGAACCTATCCAAGTACAAATTTTGAAATTAACATGAAGTAAAGAGAACAGACACTCACCTATTTTTACTGCGGCATCTATCAGAATTATTACAAATACGCTTTGATCTGGTTTCACGTTTTGGGCTCAGCGAACCCCTTCCAGATTGCCCATCTCTGGAGCTACAAGAAAGAGAAAGGGATCGTGAGAAATTTTTTCAACTATTACCATGATTATGGAGAAAAAACTGCTAAAATAGTACTAGAAGAATTTAAAGAGCAACACACACAAAGTGACAAAGACGACATTATCTCAATACATCTAGAAATGTATCTGAATAACCTTTACTGATGATGGAAAAACTCTAGCTCTACTCATATTATTAAAGTAATTTATCTTATTGTATCAGTCATATCATAGATCAGTCATGTCAAAACAAGAACTTACGAGTACTTGTATGAATCTGGACTATCTGCTCTTCGTTTTCGCCGCGTTCTAGGCATCTGTAAGAAGACAAAGACAAAAACATTAGTAAATAGACAAAACAAAATTTCATGGTGGATTTCCAAGTTCATTGGTGTTGTATGAGTGAGGGCTAATACATGTCAGCACTCTTTAACACTGTATATGTAAAGTGCCCTGCATGTTTCAGACGTTCAGCGTAATACTGAGTGACACTAACACATAACACGTGGCAGAGGGCGCTGGAGAGCAGCCAACAGAGGCCACCTGGCGACGATATGACTGGCGAGATTGTCAATCGTCTTGTTATAGCTGCTGGGTTAACATCTCTCTGAAGATACTCCAGAAGCGTACAGGCCGCCTGATATATCAATTCTAAATTGGCGACAAAGATGACATACTGCTAGCTGATACAGAAAAGCTACAGATACGATTCCAGTCTTTTTTGTGGATATTTCTACGACATTTGAACCAATTTGCGTCATTCTAGCGCTGTGAGTTGTGTCGTACCAGCGCAAAATTTGTTATTGCATGTAGATTGTATCTGAGGCTTCTGATGATTTGTTAAGTCACTTTTTTCATGAAAAACACATCTTTGTAAATTGTAACTCTTTCAATTCGTAAGGAGGGGCTGCGCATTTATAAGATAGTGCGTGCCTTTAAACCTTTCCGGAATGAAGGGACATTTATGTGCATCCCCAGCTTGCCAATTAAGCAGTAATAGTTGCCGCAACGAAATTTTTTATCTAACCAGGACCAATGCCATGGACATGGTACGTATTCTTGTGATGAACGCAATACACATAATCCCTCACCCAATAAACATTCCACAAACTGTCACGGTCACCTCGCATTTTTGATTTGATATTGCTTTTTATTAAGTTAAGTAATTTGCCATATCAGTGCATTCTCATGATCATTTGTCCATAATACATTGGCCTAGTTTGGCAAGAAGTTCTTCAAAAATAGCTCAACAATAGAAAATGCAATACACATGGGTAATTTAATGAGATGCAGCACCAAGTTTTAAAATCAGTGAAGGGATAACCACTGATTTTTGCTCGAAGATTTGGTCATGCAATCTCAAAAGTTGATGCTACTATTAATCAGCATGTTCAGAAACACATCATTATTGTGAGAGAAAGTGAGCCCATCACTGACATTAGTGACATCACTCATGCACAATCAACATTTTCTGGCAAATTCTGACAACAAAATGCTGAACAATCAGGACTAGGCTTCTCCATTGCGATATATAATCTTCTCAGTGACGTTTAATTTACGTTGATGTTTGGATTAGTCAAATGAAATCAACTAAAACGAGGGATTGGAGTCATAGATTCTATTTGGACGAACTCCAAAACACAAACGAAAATATGATCAGCCAAGCGCCATTTTGAATGTCCCGATTTGGCCATTTGGTATATTTTTGAATTTGATCTACCCATTCACGCCTTCATATCACTCCAATCTTTCCAATCTATCAATCAATAGATGCTCTGATACCTGGAATTCATACTTACATTCCCAGATCTGAATTTTTCAGCCGTTGCCCACAAAAAATCCAGCCTTTTGTCACAGTGGCTGGCAAAGATTTCGTCTTCGCTTCGCATTGAGAATTTACGTCACGCCAGATGGCAGCACTGCACAGTCACCAAGTCGCCCTCCACCGGAAGCGGCCTCAGACAAAATCGGCCACATTGGAACGGCCATAGTGAGAATTAGATGAAGTGGCTATCCAATGGCGTAACTGGGGAGTCTCGAGCGGGGGGCTAGGGGGGGGCGATTCTCTGGGGGGGGGGGGCACCCTCTACACTAAATTTTTTTTTTTTATAATTGCATATTTTAGCCAGAGTTGGAAAGTTCATATGGGGGGCACCTGGGGGGCACAGGTCCAATATGGGGGGGCCTGTGCCCCCCCCCCCCGTGCCCTCCCATAGGGACGCCACTGTGGCTATCAGCTAAAGAATACAGTTTCTTTTCAATCTTTGGTAGCCTTGGCATTACTGCCATTAGAATCATATTGGAGCTTAGTCTAGGATAAGTCTTACGAGAATTAAATCAATTAGTATAAATATAAACATTTTTTTAACTTTTTTTACTTCAGAGGCATATCTAGAAAATATCGGGGGGGGGGTTGGAAGCAGAGATTGTCTGGCAGTTCTAAATGATATGTACAAGTGCTAAAAAAATATTAGGATTTTTTATGTACAGCCAGATGGGTAGAGGTTTAAACTAGATGAATTTTCCCCCTTGATCCGCAACTGAACTTTTTCTTTTTGGGAGACATTCCATCCTGCATGTCTGCATGTTTTTTAGTTTCACTGTATATGTGCAAGATGACTTCAGATTCACTGAGAACTAAAGTTAGAAGTCAGAGAAGATGACTCGTGACCAAGAGTAAACCAATTAAGAGTGGGTTAACCTCTGCACAGAGTACCTTTACTAGGACGCAAGGAGTCAGGTGACCCAAGGTCACATTCACATGGAATTCCACGGCCTGTGTTTTCAAACTCAAGCCCTTCAGAGTTAGTGATACTCAGATGAGATGGCTGAGGTAATGTGGAATAGTAATATTTTCTCCAATTTCAAAGTCACAATGTTTGAACTGGATATAGAGGTTGGGAAACCTGCGTCCAGTAACCCACTGAACTATAAACTGAATATTTGAAGGAACAAGACTGCTATGTTTGTATTACTTTTATTTGTAATGTAGTAATTACATTGACGATGACATTGACATCTCATTAATGACTAGAAATTACAATGTAAATACATTATTACAATCAAGATGGCTGATGCTATAATACCACTCAGTGTATTTTAAAAGGTATTTAAAAAAAAAGAATTTGAAAAAAAAAACTTATATAAGTTTTTAATATTATTTTGAAATGGATCAATCTTAATACTGCAATACAACATTATTCAGGCTTCAAATCTTTTAAAATTAGAAATAAATCAGAGAGTAAGGTCTACGAAAACCCTTTAACCAGCATCATTACAAATCACAATAATACAAGCATGCATAAATTATACCAATTGTATATAAAAATTTGAGACAAAATATTATACAAAACATGCGGGACTACAAGTGAAATTGGGATTCCCAGCTCAAAAACAACAACCTTGAATTGATTGGATAAATGCTTTTCAATACAACCAAACAGCTTCAAAAGAAATTTTAAAATCAAGATACAATAATTAATTGTAAAGTTGTGAACGCATCAGTAAAATGCATGATCAGTGATAATTTGAAATTGGGTATAATAGTACAAAGATTGGATGGTGGGAAAAACAAGGTCTGGATCTCATAATAACGTGTCAATTACATGAATATGTTCCGGACAATGAAGTAAAATATAATTGATATAACTAATTCAATTGTGGGACTCGATTATTGTATATTACACTGTATCATACTATCAGAAATTTAGAGAGAAGGTAATTCAATCCAGCTACTAAGCTACAAATTCCTGAAGAAATATTAGCACCAGGCGATCATGGTTGATTTCGGCGGGCATTCTGACTCATCCTAAATGCTCTGATATAAGTTACACTGTCTATCCATAGAATAGAACGACTCCATGTTTTTTAGTTTCTCCCTTAATAAATCACAATGTGTGTATTTCAGCATCTCAACAAAATCTCAATTCGCCAGGAAATGTACCAATTTGAAAGAATAAAATATAAAGCTGTATAGAAGTATATATTAAAACTTTCCGAATAATTTTCATTCATAACTTTTCAGTCATTTCATACAAAAGAATCAAGCATTTGATGGACATTGACAAATGGTGGATGACCCTCAATCTTCAAAATTGAGATGAGTTTTAGGTTTAGGCACTATTTTAAGTAATTAAGCAAGGTTGGTACATGTCTTTTTTTTGCTAAGCTGTATTTGTACATTTTGATTTAAGGCCAACAATAAACATCGTAGAAATATAAAATTCATTCATCAACAAAACATGCAGTACACAAGTAACAGCATGTAATAATACATACAAAATCTCATCGTGTAACAATTAACTTGAGACAAGTGATGTCAGACTGGACGGCCTGCACTTTCAGATGTGACGGAACATGATTGTAACACACAACATTATCTAATTATATCATAATTGTTGTAAAGTATTGGCACATTCAAATTGAACTAAAAGATTTGACACATAATTAATCTACAGTTCATACTACATAACAGCAAACATATAGTCTAGTATATATTACTATATCATATGTAATGTATTGTACTAATTACCTAGACAGTGTGCCCTGATGACCATCGGTTTTGCACAGCAATACACAGATATAATTATCCTATTACGGTTAAACTGGCCTCAATCATTACTCAAGTAAACTTAACAATATAATCTACAACATGATCCATAGTCAGGGTCCCAAATTCTTTCTCAGACTCTGGGTGTGCGTAGGATGCCCAGCTTTTAAACTGATTGTAAAATCCTGACAGCTGAAGTTGGAACATTCACTTGTTCGACGAACTTCACACTTCTCTAAAATTTAGGATACTCTCATGCCACGGAATTTGAGACCCTGTCTACAGTATAATCTAAAATCACACAATACAGTTAAACAGTGATTACTATGTTTGGCTGAATAATAAAAGTCCAGTGTAATCAATCATTTCAACAGACAAAACAATGCCATGCATTAACATAGCTCTGACAAATCAGCTGGGACAATGTGGGACGTGTACTTACATAAAACCAAATATTTACAAAACTTTGCATAAATAGCAATAACCAACAAACAGTATCATAAAATCTGCATACACATAGAATCAAATTTATATATAGTGTGTAGGGGCATAAAATTTATATAAAGCTGACATGATGCCTTTTCATGATTACAAAATCTGCAAGTTACCAGTAGACATCACACATTGGCATGTGTCCTGAGACTTGGGGCAATCTTCTAAATAAACAGTCATCCGAGATGACTATCTTTCAATACGGAAGACCTATTTAAATGGCAATTTATCAATGGAACCATTTTTGAGAAAAGTCGTTGATTACAAGGCCAGATGATTAATGTGTGTCCCAAGAAAGTTGAAGGATACTAATAAGACTAATTTTATTTAATTAATTAAGTTTTGGTAGATAGACATAACTTTAAAAGATTTCCATTAAATATAACATTATTTCTAAGTTAATTTTCTTTATTTCCTTCACTGTTTATTAAGCACAATCGTCAAAGCCATAATAGACTTGACACACTAGCAGAATTTAGACTAATCATGACTTCTTTCTCGATTTCTTTCTTTTCAACGTGTGAGGGACACTGCCGAGAGGATTAACAGGTGATAAGAAATATATTGCCAACAGTCAAGTGCACCACAGTTCAACGATTATAAAAGTTAACATATGGCTAAGAATTTGAAACTGCTACCATGGACATATAAATTTCGACTTCAGCTGACATATTTTAAGTTAATGCCATTTCATACATCCCATTTTTTGCCTTATATTTCCCAAAATATGGATCTCAAAAACTTAATCTGTGACTTTATTTTTCCTAATTTTAAGTGTTCAAAAAAGCGTAACAGAGTTGTCCACTTTCACCGTTTGACCGCCTGTATCTGGAACACTATGGCAACCAGCAGCACAATTTTTTTTTTGCATGAAAAGTATCCACAGCTTAGTGACCTGGAAAAAATATTACCCACAATGCATCAGTGGATAATTTTTTACGGTTCGTCGATATAACAGGGTGTTACCGGACAATTTTGGCTGTTCAACCAGCTTTAGTTGGGGTCCGAGTTATGCCAGCACCAAACCGATGGTTTTATAAATTTTACCACAATGGGAGGCAATTTTCTGAAGCATTACATAGCTTCCATGACCTTTTTTTAATCTCTCAGGATACATGGAGATTTTAGTTGTCCACACAGTTGTCCGCAAAATGTTACATGAGGACTGTGAGGACAACTCAAGGGACAATGCGGACTACTAGAGGACAATGCGAAAAATTTCGAGGACAATGCGGACAATTTAGAGGACAATGCGGACAATTAAGAGGACAATGCGGACAATTTAAGGGACGATGCAGACTATTTAGAGGAAAATGTAGACAACTCAATGGACATTGCAGAAAATTTAACAGATATTTCTCTTTGAACAAAAACCAAGGCTGATCAGTGATCATTTTCTGATATTTATTAGATTCTAATTATTGAGATCTAGTACCATCCATATTGCATGATGTGGCTACCCATGGCACCGTAGCCTGTAGGGCAGTGTAGGCAGCAGGGGGGTTCGAGTCGGGAAACATAGATACTCCCCAGTGTTCAAAATAAGGGGGGTCAAAGGGGTTTTGACCCCCCCCCCCCAATGCTCATGGGACCCCTCAAATACATTTTTCAAAAGAATCAAGCAGTGTTGGAGTCGAGGCCAGGACATCCGAGACCGAGACCGAGGCATGAGCATCCGAGACCGAGACCGAGGCATTGACCGTCCGAGACCGAGACCGAGGCATCAGCTATCGAGACCGAGGCCGGCTGAACATAGATTATGGTTGACTGCCAAACTATTTTAGCTTGATATATTATCGACATATCACTTACAATAAGGCTATAACATGTGATGACAACTCAAGGGACAATGCGGACAACTAGAGGACAATGCGAAAAATTTAGAGGACAATGCGGACAATTTAGAGGACAATGCGGACAATTTAGGGGACAATGCGGACAATTTAGAGGACAATGCGGACAATTTAGAGGACAATGCGGACAATTTAGGGGACGATGCAGACTATTTAGAGGACAATGTAGACAACCCAATGGACATTTGTTAAACAGTATTGTAGGGCGGCTGAAATTATACTATCAATTCCAATTCATGTGCAGGACTCAATATAAAAAAAATATCTAATGAATTATTCAAATTAAATAATACTGTGCTAAATATTTGGTTTGGTCAATTTATTTGCATAATGGTTATATTATATGAAATTTAGCCAATGAACAGGCTTGTATTATCAAACTTAGGATGACCCCATGCATCAAACTTCTAAGTAATGGCCTTTTCACTCTTCTTGAAGTCAAAGTTGTGAATTGCAATCAGATTGCCAGCTCTAATTGCCATTATGAGAAATAAAAGCAGGGAACTTCTCATCTTCCTTAATTGCAATTACGAATGTCCTATTGATTCTCCTGTAAATTAAACCTCAATTGCCATAGAGCTAAGGGCTTTAATTGGCTTCAAGCTGGCTTTTCATCTCGGCTGACTTGAAGCAAAGTCTGCTGCTAGACTGACCAACTTCAGCTCACTGCAGCTGAGAGAAAAATCAGCTCGCGGCGGCGCAAAATGTCGGCGGTTCCGAGCTCTACCAGTGTTCGAAGTAAGGGGGGGTCAAGGGGGTTTTGACCCCCCCCCCCAAATGCTCATAGGACCCCTTCAAATACATTTTTCAAAAGAACCAAGCAGTGTTGGAGTCGAGGCCAGGACATCCGAGACCGAGGCATGAGCATCTGAGACCGAGACCGAGGCATTGACCCTCCGAGACCGAGGCATCAGCTGTCGAGACCGAGACCGAGGCCGGCTAACCATAAATTATGGTTGACTGCCAAACTATTTTAGCTTGATATATTATTGACATATCACTTACAATAAGGCTATAACATTGCAATTGAAGATTCGCTCAATCACTCAAGTAAAAACACTGACCTGAAGACAATAAGGGGGGCAATCATTGCATTTTTAAAGGACAGGGCGTGTAAATCGTCTCGCTGGGAATAAGTTTATTTCTTACGGAAAAAGCGACAGATTAAATTTGTTTTGAGTGTCTGAAAACCTTTATTACTTCTCAATCAAACATTGCAGACTGAGACTGAGATAGGCCATCCACCGGAAATTTATTTCAACACAGCTGGGAAAGAATATTTATACTAAGCTTTCTCGGCTTGGATGGAACAACAAATGGCATCGTTTTTTCTAAATACTGAATTGCTTGTCTGTTTCCTTACACTTTCTAGATAGATACATACTCTGAGCTTCTCTGTTCCCATAGATTAGGCAGTAGCACATTTGTGTTATATCAAAGATATTCTGAATATTTTTGAGGCATGGATGCATGTTAGGAGATTCTGTCAAAAATGTTGTCCCATTTCGTTTTGTCGAGTTATATGTCAAACACTCTGGTGTGTAAAGTTAAGGATAAGGTGTCTTTCATTAAACATGTTAAATGTAAACAAAAATGTTAAACCTGCATCATTATGGCTGAAATTTACATGAAACGATGTTCAATGTCAAGGTACCTCAATAAGTGAAGTAAAATTAAAAATATTTAATACTCGAGGACTCCAACTCTGGAACCAAGAGGTGGTCCTCAAAAAACCCCCCCAAATACTGAATCTGTTCCGAGGAATAAGCATGAAGCCCCAGTAATGCCTTATCAGCTTACAACAACTTTTTGTGATTTATATTCACCAGCAATAGGGTTATAAAACTAATTTTCTGAAATGAAACATGCCTTTAAAACTAATTTTTAGAGCATCAAGAAAAGCTATTTGGCTTCTGGTGGCCCACTGACGGCCCTCCGTCTCAAGGGCTTCTATCCTTCTGGCCTTGCAACTGAGAGACACCTCCAAATGACATGGCCTGTTTCAACCACTGATACTGGAATGTAGATACATCTTCAGCTATTTCTTTAGTAGAACAATTAACCATTTAGCAAGTACACTTTTCCATTAAAAATAACAGATGATGACGACAGGTGCATATATATACTTGCTAAAATATATGGGCCTATTACATTGATCAGCTTCCTTCTCCTCATTTGGTAACAACCAGGGAGGGACGCATTTGGGGGGATGGGGGGGGGTGCACCAAATGAAATTTATGATATTTTTAAATGCCAATTATAATAGCACGGCGTCACATTATGTTCGGCTATGAGTTCCGAAACGCAATAACCCAATAGACCCCCCACCAGAATTTTCTAAATCCCCGCCCCCTAATAATCTCTGGACATGGCCAGAGCAGGGTTTGAATGCCTAACCAAACAGGACAGACATGCCAACAACTGTAGGCCTATACTATGGACCATGTGTTGTAAGAGTTGTACCAATAAGACTTCAAGCATTTCAAGGTAGTTTTGCTGAGGGTTACATTAGAATCTATCAAATGTTAATTATAATGATGGTGCCAAGCGTTTGAAATTCTTTATGATCATAATATATCCAAAGTTGTGCGATTGTGGGCTGACCAGATGATCCTTGGATGGGGACAGCGGATTAAAAAAAAATTGTTTGATATATGTATGACACCAAAAGTAGCTTGATCAGCACAGGAGAAAAACCTTTGTTTCCACATTTAGGGTGTTCATCTATCATACCATTAGGTTTAATGTCAAAATTGCAGTAAAAAGGTTTGTCGCTCCTTTGCATGTGAAAAATAGTTAGCGTTGCTTCTCCTGTCGAAAAGTTGTTCCCGAGGGTAAAATCCATAGCCCCCTCCTCCAAACTATCATCTTGCAGCTACTTCTCTTGAACTGAGTCCAATTTTCACTTTTTTGCCTCAACGACAAGCCAGCAGGACAATTCGTACAGGCCATATTATGCCCAAAAAACAGTGGTGTCCAAATGAGAGTTCATTACTGCAATATTGTCATATGTAGGTTAACTAGTTTTGATGAAATATATACTTTAGAACATGCCAAAATATTACACAGCTTTTATTTTTCAAAAAAATATCTCACAGTTGTTCTATGAAAAAGAATAAGTGTGGACAACTGATCATCTGAGTTGTCCAACTTAAAAATTATTACTTGACATGAATGAAACATCATGAAGATGCGCACATCAGGCAACAACATATTAAAATATTCATGAGATTTTAAAACTATACCTACAAATATTGAATTCTTGGAAATATAAAATAGTCTTGTCCCATAGTTGACCAGAGTCAGCATTTGTCTGAAGACTTCTAAAAGCTACATTGTCCATTATCCAAGGACAACATGATTTTGGTTGTCCACAAAACATGTCTCAGGGTGCTCTTGTGGACAATTTTCGGACAACAAATACAAAAATCCACTGCCATTTCCTTTCCTTTGACATTTCATTCACTTTCAGATGTTTTATTCAGTCTCAGAGGCAGCACCAATCACCCCAATTGACGGTTTGTGGATCCGTCCAACGGTTTTAGATTTATAGCTGTTTAAAAAATGTAACCATTGCGGACAACTCTCAAAATTAAAATTCATTATCTGATCTGTAAAAAAAATACTGTATATTGGTCAAAAAAAGTATAGGAAAATGAAATAGACTGGCAAGCTGAAGTTAAAAAAAGAAAGAGCATCTGAAAATTCACATTCTTTCTTTCATTTTGAGGTCATTGAAAAACTGGAAATTTTGTCAAAATGTGTAACGCTTATGTAGGCCTCTTTGCGACCTGAATTTTTCAATAACTATGAGGGCTACAAAAAACAGCAAACAGATATAGAATATTCAGATGCTGCTCTTTCAAATGACACCAAGTTTTGGAGGTCCAAACCTATTACTTTTTCGCCAAGGAGCTCTGAAATCTTGCTGTACGGTGAAAGGTAGTTTGTCGCGCTAAAATAGGGGTGTTACACAACGTTTAGCTCATCATTGCCAAATACTTTATATTGATAATGTCATTGTTCTTATTTGGCACAAAGGGGATTTTCTGCTTATTCCTCTGGTGTTTAAATCATAAAGATTGGCCAAATAGAAGTGTAGTGACACCTTGTCGTGTACCTAAAAGTCAGTAGAGTTGTCCGCGATAGCAGTTTCAAATTCTTAGCCATATATATCTCAATATATAAATCTCTAATCATCACAGACATCTCTGTATAAAAATCGTACCAAAAAGGTCAAACTACAAACTACATTCAAGAACAATCATTCCGGAATGAATTGACATGTCCATGCATACACTGATTGCATAAGTGACATCATCATATTTTGGTATACAACATGTGGCTCCTCCATTTTATTCTACGTAATTTCTATTCTAAGCTAAGTCCTGCATCTCATTGTGGCCAGCACAAAATAGATAGGAATGCATTAAGTACATTGCACAATGCATACCCGAACTACTAGTCACACTACTCAATTGGCCCCTTGACGTTTTGGTGTCCTCCAAATTAGGCATGGTTCGCGGACCCGTTCATTTTCAGTTCTCCTTTTACGTCCACGTTCTCATACAGATTTGCCTCAACTGAAAAGAAAACAGAACTTGACATAAGACTCATTACTTAGCTTCAAGAAAATTTGGGAACCTATCTTTTTAAAAGATACTATCAGGCATTAAGCAAACACATATTCTTTGGAATTGAAAAACATGATTATCTGTTTAATATCGTATTATATTATCAGAACTTTTACTTCCATGCATAATAATACTTTTAAGTGCACTGTGCCCCACATTCCACGGTGCCAGTGGCGTTAATTGTATATTTTAGCCAGACCAGAGTTAGAAAGTTCATATGGGGGGGGAGAGGGGGCACCTGGGGGGCGCAGGTCCCCCCCCCCCTCCATAGAAACGCCACTGATTCCATCAAGTGAGAAACATTGTGGTGAAATTTAAAAGCTATCCAATCAATCCACTAAAAAGTTAGCATCAACTTGATTCTACTTAGCAATAGAGGTATTTCTACCTGTTTACACTCATATTCACTGTAACAGGTACCATGAACCTATAGGTTGCCATAGCAACAATGTAATTGGATATCACCTGCACATGTACAAAGGAGGATACGGAAACATGCAGCAAAACCTCTCTAATATCTATCCTGTGATTTATAGCAGCATTGGCAAACTTGGCTTCAATACAAAACAACTGAATCTGCAACTAGTTGCAACTACTGTATCTTATTTCAAGTTTTTTTTTTCCATTTTGAAGTACTTATGCCGAAATGCCTTGCATACATTATGTATTTGCATCAAAGTATTTGGTGTTCACAAAATACTTGCAAATACTAGGTGAAAAATTAAAGTGTGCCTTTTTATTTTCAGTAGAGTGAATTCTCTATCAATTTGCATTAGAACCTATACACTCAAGTTGTGAATCGGTGTGATACCTATCAAAGTGTATCATTCTTATTATTATTTTGTCTACAGAGTCAAACCATTTTTGCACTTACAAAGACATACTTCAGGAATCTTTTAACAGCAAAATGGTATACTTACTGTCTTCAATTTCTAATAAGATTAAGAAATATATCATTATTCCGTCTACAAAGTTAAGCCAATTTTGCAAGTGCCATTTTTTTCACTTGCAAAACAACTTTACTTTAGGAATCTTTTTTAACACAAAATAGTATACCTCCTACACTCTTCGATTTCTAATAAGATTAAGAAATGTGAACTGACAAAGTTGTTACGGAACAAGCCAAGAAACTTTTATATTAGAATTTATACAATTTTTGCGTTTATTACTTTTTTTAACATTAATTATGTGTTATGATTTCAACTTTGGACTTTTTCATCCATTTAATAGCAGTGTATGATTAAGCAGCAAACTTGAAAATTATTTAAAGACACTAGGTTCACTTAAAATGTTCAAAAATATTTTTGCTGATTCCGAGCATTTCAATTTGTATTCAAATACCTTTTTGTAGACTTGGGAAATATTTTTATCATTTAAAACACTTTACAAAGTATTTGTATTTATGAATTTTTCTGCATAACTCTTTTCTGACTTACCATCTTCTTCTCCCTCCGGCCCATCTCGGATGGAGTAAGTACCAGCAGCTTCATGCATCCCCCTCTCAATGGCGTCTGCTATGCAGTCGTGGATGTAGATGTACTGGTCCTGAATAAAAACAGAAATTGTGTGAAAAAATAATATAATAATATGGCAGACATTATATTTATAATAATAGTTCTCATTAAAGTCACACAAAGGACATATGGCGGTATTTGGCGTCATTCACTCCGAAGAAATGTAAAGAATGATACATCATGATCAGATGGAAAAACTCTCCAAACTATCTATTTTTAGAACAGAGTGACGGGTCAACTGATCCGAAAGAAAAGCCCAGAGTTTGCCACATTTCCAGCTTGTACGCACATACTGCTGATTGCTGAATCTCAAACTTGGGAGAATGGAGATTAACAGCTCTCTCGGAAGGTCTTCTTTACAAGTTAAATCTGGATTATCATTCAAGAAATAATATTTCACAATTTTTCTATTTAATTTACGACATTTACATACCTCAGTCTGCACCATGTTGCACCTATACTGCCTCATCTCCAGCACTGTCCCAAACACGTCCACGTCGTCGTGGTCCCTGATGTGTTGCAACAGGCGGTCCACGCAGATGAACGTGCCAGTGCGCCCAACTCCAGCACTACAATTCATAACGAATATCATATTAATGTCATATTAATGTCATATAATAAATATCTTTGAAATGCCAGCAAAGTCGGCAGTGCAAAATTGGCAAAACCAGCCACAAAAGCAATGACACATCGTACAGATTTCCAATTCAACTGACGAAAGTCAGTTTGTAACTTCAAAATAATTTTTAAGCCAAGCTGTGAAAAGATAACAGTAAATAACACTGGCTAAGCCAATTTTAATTTATAATCATCAATGACCCTTTTACGTACCTGCAATGCACGAGGATTGGGCCCTGGTTAGTGGCCTTGTATGGTACATGCTGTCGGACGTGCTGCACAAAGCTGAGAAGGTCTTCTGGTGTTTCTGGACATCCATGGTCAGGCCATGTTGTGAAATGCATTTGCTTAACTGTCCGCTTTCTGCCGGCCTAAACAGGCAATGAAAAACACCATAAAAATGTAATTTTAACTAATTTATTCTGTCAGAGTTAGCGAATGTCGATCCTGATCTTCTGACATAGATTCGCTAAAATAGAGCAGTTAGAGTGGACTCGATAGTGTAGCCCGTCTATTCAATTTCTTAAAATTTCAAAATCTGATTTTAAAATTCTTCAGTCTTTTAATCATATCACGTTATTTGATGTAAAGAAAATGTTTCCACTTACCACAGTTATATCAAATACCCTGATTGTATAATTATGGAGTGTCGATTCAGACTTGAGTTCGCATTCCATATCACCATAATATATTGGTTCTCCAGCATCAGCCGGCCAGTATTGATCACATTTCGGCTGTCAAAAGAAAAGAAATGATCAGTATTTAGAATAAAAGTCTTATTCGTGAAGGTCGTAGATACCCTGTCAAATCCGTGAATTTCACTTTCTGAAATCAGATTGGCGTTATATCATAAACTAAATGAAGAAAAGGCAATTTAAATTTGTCTGCAATAATTTAAACCCTGCATATTGCTAACAAATATTATTTGTGACATCATCACAAGCGCTGCCACCTACGGTAGACAACATCACAACGTTAACACTGGTAGAAAACAATGGGCTTTTCTGCACTGACGGCATCCCAGAAGGGCCGGAGGAAGGAACTGCTCCATTCTTACAGTATTACAAAGTTTTATGAAACTAATTAGTACACAGCCAATGCAAATATATTTTCCTATTAAACCACAGCACAGCCAAAAATAAGTGCTCATTTGCAATTGAAAAACATTTTCATCAATAATTCTGCTTTTCGTTCATGCGCTGCCATTGTGACTAAAGTGATAAAGCCATTTCTGTTTAATGTTTCTTGTGAATCTTTAATTTCTCTAAAATGTACGTTTATGGTGGTTGTTAGGTGATTTGCAAGTTCTATTTCTAACACAACCTTTGGTTTTAAAGTGATTTTACCCAAGTGACAATTAATCAAAGCAATAATTTTGTCATGTCTGAGGAAAAAGTCCGCAATTCCTGGCCACTTTTCCACTTGACAATACAAGCATTTTTTACCTTATCAGTGAATTGTGAACTAGTTAATTAACTATTTTGTTTTGCGATTAACACAATCCAATCATCTATTTACTTACAACTTCACTGCCACTCTGTAAATGAAATAATTCAATGATTTTCAAATCGAATGAGTGCCTGTATACAGAATACACACAATTTACAGTGTTAATCAAGAAGGTATTCTATGGAAAATGGAGATATTTCCAGTGTGCTGTAAAAAATATTGGTAATCTTGCCTTGAGAGCTATATCACTGCTGAAAGTGCCATTCTGCCAGAGTACCTATGAAGCCAACTGGTATAGATTTTGCATTTGGCTTCAAAGTAAAGTCCTAGGATTCATACGCCACACAAACTCACACATGCATCTTTTCAATGGAGAGTTCCGAGTTATAAAGAGAAATTAGCGACTCACCCTGCCTTTCTCAAAACATCTGGTGAGCATGATTATGGTATGGATACTCTGTTCCCAAATCATCCTCCAGAAG
This sequence comes from Platynereis dumerilii, assembly GCA_026936325.1. Classification (NCBI taxonomy): domain Eukaryota; kingdom Metazoa; phylum Annelida; class Polychaeta; order Phyllodocida; family Nereididae; genus Platynereis; species Platynereis dumerilii. The sequence goes on along the minus strand of JAPTHN010000001.1, from coordinate 84,753,829 downwards.
TCGTCCTTTGTGCCGGGCAATGGGCCTTGGGCTGCTATGAACTCCCTCTTTGAGGCATAGCCCTGCAATTGAAATATGACAGTGAAACTTCAGGGAGTCGCAAGATGGACTAGCAGAATCTAGAGTTGTTGCAAATTAAAACTGCACTACACCGCTAGACCCACTCCATCGTCAAGCTGCTACGACTGTCAAGCTGACCTTCATAGGCAGCACATGCTCTGAGCACTTTTATTTTTGGATGAGGCCTACTTACAGGCATGTAGTTGGCATTGATGTAGTCTCCAGTGTCCTCATCACCTGCTGGCAACAACTTCACACGGGAATGATCGACTGAAAGATTAAAAGAGATCACTTCAGCATTCAAAGGTAGGTATGGGTATGATATATGTACGGATAGTATGGCAAGTTTTTCAACTCAAAATACTCATTGACTGAACTTAGAAACCCTATCATCCAGTGATACATGTATACCCATGATGTCACTTTCCTTCCTAATATTCATAATGATTATATTTTTCAAAGGGCATCAAACAACCAGACAAGGGACTTACAAGGAAGAATGTTGGTGAAGCGATTCTTGGATCTGTTTTCTGGGTACTCGGCATAAGTCCAGGGGTTCTTGGGGGCAATCTCCTTGACCAACTGGAAAATTAAGAAGAAAAAGATGAAAATTTAGACAGGAAATCATATAACACAAGTCAAAGGTAAATGTACACAAATCATTACTGTTGTTTGAACCAGCTACAAATAACCCCAGGGTTGCATGTCCGAGGCAACTTGGTCGAGAAAATATTTTCGAAAGAGATCATCTTAAAGACATTATGTATGTTGGCTTAATAATCAGGCTTATGTTTTGGCAGGCCCACATACAGTTAAGATGTAGTTTCATATATTTCATGGGATAAGACCCTTCTGATTTAAATTGGCAACATTTACAACACTCCACATTAAAAGATTGCCTATTGCGGCGCAGTATTGCCAAACGATACCAATAACATCAAAGAGGCCATTTTATTCTTAGATTTTGGATGTTAACATAACAACCAAAATTGTGAATAGAACTTACGTCCTGCACTAATGCATAAGGGATAGGCTAATCAGGACAGAAGGTAGACACACAAATGAGGCAAAGTATCATTGAAACTGCATCCAACGTAAGCTGCATCCAACGTAAGTCCAAACGACCATGCTAGTGGGTGCAATTAATTGGAAGAAAATTACCTTGTATTCCTCAGAAAATTTGAGATCCGTGTCCTTGTGCAGGATGGCCACTCTTTCTTGAAACTTGGAGAGGGGCACAGGGCTGGAAAATTCACCAAATTTCACTAATCAAACATCAGGTCAATAATATTATTGAAGTATAAATATTCGAGGAAAATATCACATTGAAAATCAGAACCATGAATAACAAATACAGAAATTATGCAGCAATAAATTAAATACCAAGAATGTTATTTATACCTCTCATGCAGGTAACATGCCTTAATCTAATCAACTGTAAAATACAGTGTTATCCATCAGTGTTAAATGTCTATCATTTCTTATAGTCTTATATTTTCATTTCTTGGTGAAACTTCAATTCTTAAAACAAGTTTTAACTGACATGCAAAGTAACCTGGTTTATGGTCAGACTAAATCATGTTAATAGTATCCAATTTAGAGAGTGCACAATCATGTTAGTGAACAAGGTTCTACCAATCAAATTTAACTTTTCACATGCAATGACTAAGTTTGGCGTTTCACCTTTAAGTTATGCTCTAACCAACGATGTGGCATGGTCATCACAACAAGTAAATCTGACATGGCTGTCGAACAATGAGTACAGTAACTCGGGATTCAAACAAAGGCATGTTTGCTAATCTCCATAAAAAGTTCTGAACATTGCATTGGTGCCATCAGAGCTGTATGATATTAAGCGATTTACAGTGTACAGCCATTTAAAAAGAGTTGCAGAAGTTTTTGAGCTCTTACAATCTCTGCCATGCAGACTGCAGAGCTTCAAAAATGTTGCCACACCAAGGCTAAAATTAGTGCTTCTGTAGCTTCCAGACATTGGTACTGACCCTATATTTTAACCATTGATATTAAATGCTAACTAAGGGAACCAGGGCTTTGGAGTCTGAGTCTGAGTCAGGGGTCGCTTTTCAGCAAGCCCAAGGAGACGAGAGTCGTGCCTGTTCAATTGCTACCCGGCTCAAAAGTCCAACAGGGAACATGTTATCAAATTCGAAGAAGGATGCTAACGAATTTTGATCCAGTTGAAGTTAATAATACGGTACAAAAGAGTAAATAAAACAAGGGTAATGTAGGCAATGTTAGATAACTGGGTTCTAGTTAAACTCTACATTCAAGAATGATAACAGCAAGTCAATGGCATGCGGCTTACAGTGGCCTCCAGATTGGATACATGACATGAGGAGCAACGTAGACATTCCCAGAAGACGTGAGAATCTTGAAAGTGCATCTTCGTGCAAAGAAAAAGTCCAATTTATAATCAGTTCTTAAGAAGCTCAAGAACATGGCTGCCATTCAGACGTGTACTGTACGAGGCCCAGACTTACTTCGAGCGTTTTCTTTTGATCTTCCGTACGTAAGCCAGCCTCTTCAGAGTTTCAAAGGGGCCCCTAAGGAGCATTTTATTGGTAAACTATTACTTCCATCACTTGACCGAATCAATTAAGTGCAACATCCCTGCTTATTACCTTGTGACGATCATGATAAACATGGGGACAAGATGATGGCGTGATTATTTCTTTGCAGATTCTGCATTTCATTTTACAGTCTTATCTAATTCCAGGAAGATTTCATGAGATGAATATTAACCAACAGAATCAGGGGACTTAACTTCCACTCTACAATACTCACTCAGAAGGAGTCTCTGCCACTGGGGCATCATGCGCAGGAACACTAGGTTCCCTGACAACAAAGTATCACAGCCGTCAACTGATAGTTTCCTTACACCATACAGTCGCACCAAAATTATTCATACACTCTGCGCTGACAGATACAAGTAATTCATATACAAAATATAATTCAACAAGAATCCATGGATTCAAACCTCGTCACCATGGAAAGGAAAAAATAAAGGCAGTCTTGGACTAGGTAATGGGTTGAAAAAACAAAGTGTAGCTTTTTTTGTTATAAAAAAGACATTAAAATTCAAATATCAGGTCCTAACAGGTCATAAAATCTAAAGAGTTAAAATCCAATAAAAAAAAATTTCAGAAAATACTTTTCTTGACAATGGGTATGAATAATTTTGCGCCGGACCGCAAGTTCACAAGTTACTCAAATAACAGAAGTATACTCAGATGCAAAGTTGAACAGCGCTAGCGCTAATAAACAGACAGAAGACACAAGTTAAACATATAAAGATTTCCAGTAACTTACGAAGGCTGGGGTTCCCTCAGTTCAAATGCGGGATTGGGTGTTCCTTTGCGGCTGCTGTTCCTGTTCACGGGCAGAGTAGGTTTGTGCCTGGAACATAAGAGACCATTAATTAATAATGATAAACTAGGAAGTTGCCCGTAGATTGGAGGGAACAAAAGAGAAGAGAATAAAAGAGATGAAGTTAGACAGATAGATAGATGGGCTTAGATTGATTGATTGATTGGTAGCTTCGAGATACAGTGAGGGAATGTGATAATAGATATATATATATATATATATGGTATTATTATGGGAATTTTTATGAGAGGAATGTTTCCCGTTGAGTTATAAATGGTTAACAATGGGAGTGGTAGGCTAAGGGGAGGGGGCCTACCATGGTTTAATCCTTCAGTAAAAATGTAATGTTTGCTTGATAAAGCATTGTAATTGTCTTTTCAATGTGATTTGTAACAGCATACCCGTGGATAATGCAATTGGAAGGGAAAATATTCAATAGTGTTCTGAGAGATGGAAATTTATGTTTTCTCACTCATTGACTATCTGCAGATAATGTACAATGCATAAATGACAGGTGGCGTGTCAGTATTGCATGTGAGCGCCACTCTGTGCTATGATGGGAATGAGAAAGGTATTGAATTGTCTGCTACGTAAAAAACTGAATTAATGTCAATTACAACATTTAGAATAGTTGGATGGACTTCAAAAGGGGAGAGTTCTGCCTTAGTTAGCTCAGGAAGGTGGAGGGTGAATTAGATCAATAGGCATTTAGTGTAACTCGAGATAAATCCTGGATGCCATCATTTTAATTATATAGATATCAAACAGGTAAAAACATTTCCCAACACTTTCAAAGCAAAATAGAGCTTTTGAGAACTATTTCAGTGAAATTGTAACTGAAAGCAATTTCTACTTGATTTTGTACTTTCACTACATTGCCTACAATGGTCAGAAATGAAAAATGAAAATCATGATCAGTTGAAATTCTGTAATCAATTATAGGCTAGGATAATCAATACATCTATTGGACAATAAATATTTATTTGCAATTTACAATTGTACCATAAGTTCAGATAAAACTTCTTCAAACAATATCAAAGTAAGTATAAGGAAAAAATAAGATTGCAGACATTTTCTTTGAACTGAAGTGTGATAAGATCACAAGTAGACCGTCATGCCATCAGTAAATATATATATCTTATTGTGTTGCTGCTGGTATAATCAAGGCAAGATTTTTACTTACATTACTCGGCGTCTGTACAGTATAAATCCTGCTACTAGAATGGCAATGAGCACAATGGGAACAATCACACCAGCCACTATAGACGGAGTATTGTTAGGCCCACGCTCTGAAAGCAAATGACATTCACAATTAAAGTTTATTTTAAAGCAAATGAACACACATTCTTATTTTTCACAGTGTTTTATGAATTGATATATATATTCTTCAACAAATTTTCAACATTTTTGTGATTTTGAAGACAACATTGAAGTCCACTTGCGAAATATACATAGTTTTGAAATTTTCAAAAACAGACACAACAAAAAAACTCCCAAAAAAAAGTGTCATATTATCAACCAACATTAAATTAATATTGCAGATGGAATAGTTGAAATTGTCTCATGTTTGCACAATGAGAATTAAAAGAATAACTAAAACCAAAAAAGTGGAATTTAGGATTTTTTTTTTACACACTGAGGACTGAAGTCATCATGTCAGTGCCTACAAGAAATTTTGAAATTTTACTCAGTGTCTGCAAGTAATTTTCGAACACCACACCGATGAATATGTATAGCCTTATCTGCAGAAAAAAGCCATGGGGAAATATACATTTTTCTTTACAACAAATACATTCCTCAGCCATACAGGAAAACCACATGCAGATGAATATTGAAGAAAGCAAAATATTGTAATCACCATTGAATGTTAGAATTGTTATATTATTAGATTTGCTGTTTTTCATAAAATTGACAGACAATAGAGTACATTGTTTAAAACATACAAAATATGAAAGCCACATAAACACAGTATTTATGTAAAGGCAACCAGGGCTCTGTACATTGGAAACTTTGATTGGCCAAAATTAAACCAAACTAACTGGATTATAATACATGTATAAGAACTCACTTATTTAGGATAAATTAAAGTGTGAAGGCACAGTTTTAGCACTATCTCGTTCCTTTAGATTAATTGGATATCTTAAAATCTTCTGAAATGTATCCACCATGAAAGAAAAGATTAATTATGGAATACCCAAATTCCGGATACTTCTGTCATTAATGACTCATTATATACTAGATGTGCAAACTTCAATATTTTTGTTTCAATTTAATGCTTCGGGAAATATGAAGAAAATAAAATTCAAACTTAATGCCAATTTTACCAGAAATAGCAAAAACTATCAAAAGGGCAATTCTGCAAAGTCTGACATACAGATCAGACACTTTTAACAACTTGTGTAGCCCTACTATTACACCTTAGCCATTTCTTTGTTAGAGGGGCAAAAGGCCAGGTAGTAGGGGTGTCAAACAAGCCATCGACCAAAGCCCCAAGTGCAATAGGAGCAGAGCTACAGGGCAAAATGCCATTGTGTCAGACTTACCCAGTGAGTGACTGACCTGTATGTCGGACTTTACGGAGTTGCCCAAAAATAACATCTTGGCAATTTGCAGCTGAACCAGATGTTACCAAAAAGAATTTCCTTTAAATATATGTCAGAAAATTTAACATAGAATATATATTTTAAACCTTTAGGAGAGTACCATCCTTGGTTATTTGGGGCATGCGCAAACCCAAGCATGAAATGTAAATGCCAAATTGTGAGGTTTCCTACCACACTTGACCAACAGGAAAAAAATAGTTATGACCTTAATCATTGGATTGGCCTTGTTTTTTATTGAAAAACTGGTCTCACTATGGCTGTCTGAAATTCTGAACGGCATATATATCACACTTTTTGCAGGGGAATCCAATGGAACAGAGCCCTAAGCAAGCCACAGTTACCATACTGAGATTATTGATACCTTTAATGTGACATTAATTGACATGCTTTTAAAATGACACCACTTCGACTTACTTGGATTTGGTGATGCTATTCAAAATCATTTCAAAGGAAAAAGGAACTTTGAATTTCAATGACAGTAGACATGAACAAAATTTCCCTTACCAGTAATATACAAATTATTGTTCTCGTTATCATTAGGCTAAATTTTTATATCAAGAGACTCACAAAACAAAAAAAGATTATATCCCAAACTCACCTGTTACAACATTGGCATTGGTATCAGCAGAGATAATGCAGCCTCCAGAAGTACAAGAAAACATTTGTATCCTAAAGAAAATATGATCAATGTGAATCAATTTATGGAAATTTTTTTTCATTCAGCAACAAACATCATAGAGCACTTTTGAATTACAAAAGTTGAGAAATCCTTGAATAATGGCCATATCTAAATCTCCGTCACACTCATTTCTGTTTCATCTAGGGCTGTGCAATCGAAAAATTTTCTGAAATTGATTAATCGACAAGTGTTTTGCTTCAATCATCGATTTTAAATCGATTTCTATATTGAACGTCAGGTTCAGCAAAAATTAGTGTTGTAGTGATCGACGAAAATATCGCCGATAATCATCGCCACTATCAAAATCGATTTTGTTTTTTTGGACCAATTCAAAATCGATCTTTGTCTTTTCCAATTTTTATGAAGACTATTTGTTCCACAGAGAGCTATCACCCATCATTTTAAAGCTCTTAGAGAGATCTATTTAACACAGGAAGATTATCTGTAAAATCTGTGTTATATCTGTACCATTTGTGTTATAGTGCAATAATTGTCAAGATTGAGGTAATTTCTTGGTAAGAAAAATAATCGATTTAGAATCGATTATCAAATCGGAAGGGTCATCCGATAATCGATTTTTAAAATCAGACCGATTCCCATCACTAGCAAAAATATCATCATAAACTGCACAGCAGTAGAGTTATCAACCCTAGATCTATATAAGACAGCTATCTCCAAGGTCTTCAGATCTATTCAGCATGGGTACTGACTTTAAAATTAAATTTGGTAATTAAAAAATCATTTCTGACTTTTCATAAAACTATTATGGCCAATAGTTTGGCATATATACACAGAAACGAACAGCACAGATAGCACCACGGTGTTTGTCTCTTCAAGAGCTGTAAAACGGCACCCCAAATACTGCACGCCTATACAGCCTGTATTCTGTTGTTTTGAGATGAATAAAGTCAATATTTGGGCATCGCTGGAAATCGATTTTTACTTAAAACGTCGGCAACATCAAAATCGTAACTTTTGGCGATGATTGTCGGCGACAATCGTCGGATCGGCACAGCCCTAGTTTCATCTAATTCTATGCTGAACATTTTTTATACAACATCACTTTGCCATCAGATCAGGGTAACGAACGGTACGCTTAGCTGACTGAAATTCTTCCTCATTTATTTTAGTCTGTCTGAAATTCTTCCTCATTTATTTTAGTCTGTCTTATAAAAACTCTGAGCATTGATAAAATACAGTAAGATTACCCAAACCTATGCTTACTTGTAGCTTCTGCCAGGAGTAAGATATCCATTGCAAGTGTTGCCGTCGCACTCCCCATCACCCCCAAGAAGGTATTCTTGCATTTCTTCCGCAGATCCGACACTTCTCTTGGTGATGAAATTTTCATTTTCTTCTGTAAATTAGACGCCCAGCTCGTGATTAGAAATGATTTTAATCTCGGTTGTTGTCCCCCAAATACTTCATTATTTGGAGAACTAAATAAGAGTATGAGGACAGTCTATCAAAATGAGAAGACATTTAACAAACCAATGTCAATCCGGTAGTATTCCCCTCCATTGTCATAGTAGCGTCGCCATGCGTATTCATACTCATCCTCAAATTCTGATAGGGTCTTACTGCGGCTGTTGTTTGAGGTTAGCAAATTTCCATCTGCAAGTGATAAAGCATATCTTCTATGCATTATCGTCAGCAGATTTTATTGTAGAACAGAACCCTTTCAAGAAAAATTTGTTCCTTCTGCTATTTTTTATGAAATAATATATCCTTATTTTTTATACTCCACTCATGTCTCATATGTTTCTGTTTTACAGGTTTTACAAAATCATACAGTGATTTTTATTACTTTTACATTTCATAAGTCAGTAAAATAAGTTACCATAATAGGGACTAACAAAGTTTATGTCATTGTCATCACCAAGATCACATACCTTTCTTGAAAGAAAACACTGACTGTGGAATAATTTTGAAAATTCAATACTTTCACTAATTATACAGCAAGTTGGTTGAGATTTATTGGGCAAGGTCATCCAAGATGAAAATTGCGTCTGAGGTTGACACAGATAATTATCTGAGATAACATGGCATGCCAAAACTTATGGCAATCATGAACTGGCGTCAGAGTGACTCAAGAAAAAAATTAATCCTAATCTCCAGCAAATTTGTACACATTCATACAATCAATAAACAAGCTAATTCTTACCAGTAACATCCAGGACTATTAATCCCTTTTTGGTGACAGAACCAAATGAATTGTCATTGAAAAGACTTTCATCATATGAAATATACTGGGTCCGGCGTTTGTCACTACTCTCTTGGTTTGAGGGTACCACCAATTCTGCTCCAGAAGTTGACAAAACAGGTGCTGCAAAGAGACATGACCAGGAATTCATGTGTGTTTGGGTAGGTGAAGAGTAGTGAAAATTGCAAAGTTGCGTAAAGAATGATTATCAAGCATAGCCAAAAGGCAGAATGGCTACAGCATATAATGGAAGATTTTTCGATGGAAAAAATTGTCATTGGTCTTACTGCCAGGCTAAAAAGTGTTCCAAATTACTTAAGCTAATTTGCCAATTGCCTCATGGAATAACGCCATTCTTACAGCGCACAAGTCAAAGCAGCTCTTTCAATCTTAATCTGATGAGAATTACCCTGTTTTTCTTTGGTAAGAAATAACAGTGTAGTTGCCTCCCACTAAGTTTTACATAATCATGAATAAATTAAGACAAACTGACTGATTTTTTTACCTTTTGGTACTTTCATGCAGACAGCATTAGCACATTTGTTGACCAATTTGTGCCCTTTAATAGGAAGAACATTTTAAAAACAAACGCAACTTACCACAAGAGTTTGTTTCGAAAAGTATAGGCGAAGAGGAGCTGCTGTATTCATCATTTGCCACGCTTATCTGAGAATGGATAGCATTAAAATATAATTTAAACAATAATTACCATATTTTCATCAAATATCGAGAGTTTAACATCATGAAACAGATTCTAAAAATTTACTACATGCCATCAAACCTTCACAATGATTTGAATAACAAACTTTTGGTGATTTATTCTTCGTTCAATCATTATAATTTATATCAAATAGTAATTTTGATTTTTTAACTTACATTGCAGTTGTATTGTTGTCCTCCAGCTAAAGTAACCACAGCAGATGAGATGTCATATGCAAACACATAGTGAACATGGGTGTTTCCCTAAAAGTAAGAAATCTATCTTTTAGCCTGCTTAATGGAGTCTACAAATTGATACATTTTATTGTTCATATTATAATATACATGTATAAAAGTTAAGTACAAAAGATAATACAATTTGAACATTTAAAACAAAATGTAGATGTACACAAAGTTAAAATAATTATAAGCCTGTTATAATTGCATGAGCCCTTAGTGTTTCAACCCCATATTTCATAATTTTTTTTTTTTATAAAGTCTTTTGAGTTCTTCAGTTTCTTTATAACTATTCAGCAGCATGTTCAACATGCGAGCTCCTTGATAGGAAAATGTCTGAAAGCTGTATTGAAAATCAGTAAGTATCTTTCTTCAATTTCCTTTTGACAGTTTTGTAGAGTCACATACACTATGATACAGTAAATTATATTATGCAAACCAAAAATAACAACAAAGCATTTCCATAACATGCCAAAAGCTTCTTTGTGATTTCGAATGGGCAAGAGTGAACAATATCCTAGCAAGTGAAGTTTAAGCAGAACTTGACACTTGCTCTAAGGGCAAGGGATTTAAAAGTTAACTTTGAGGCCTGAGCTGTTCATGATGCATTTGCGAGTACTCTATGAAATGGGTCTATTAAGACTCTATTGTGCACCTTTAGCCTAAAAAAACTTCATGGAACTTGTCAAGTTATTTCCAACAAAAATCAGTCTGATCCCGTAAATAGTCTTGGAGAAGATCTCCAAACAAAATGATGGACGGAACCTCCTTTATGTACAGACAGAGAGAGAGAGAAAAAAAACACATTTCTTCCTCCCTTCCCCTTAAGGAGCAAAATTCAATTTCAAAAATAACATGCACAAGGCATTTTAAAGGGCGCTTTTGCCTCTTTCACTACAGTAGCATTTAGCTAGAGCTACAAAGCGACTAAGATTGATAGGACTGCTCAAATTAACATTGAGTTTTCTGCACAAAGAACTGCTCCCTCTGAGTTGGGTGCCCATCAGTTAACTACCCAGCCGGGCCGCATCATTGAGCGCTGCACAAGCGTGTGCACAGGAAAACAAACTATGAAAATCTTAGAAGTCACAAGTTGACAAGTATCAGCATTGGTGAGTGGAAAGCTGGAAATAACATTATTAACTCTCGATTAAAATGCCTCAAGCATCAATTCAGAGACCTACCCTTGATTCCCAGGCTTAATTTTTCTGTAGTTTCTTTCCTCCCTCTCCTGTCTATTCCCTTATTAACTGGAGGACTACCTGGCTGTATGACATCATTCCTTCGGAACAGGGAGCAGCCAGTGCACTGTTTTTTTGTAATTAGGAGATCTACTGACAGATTGAGTGACACATCGAGAGTGGCAGAAGGACTGAACAGGGTAAGTAGCAAATATTTTGGACACAAGACTTCCTACATCCCAATTACAACAGGGCCTCTCTTAGAGCGCCCTAAACACCAACCAAAAGTATCAATGCTATCAGTTGATTTTACGATGTTCAGCACTATTCTTATAGCTGCAAGGTAACTATGGCAAGAAGTATTGAGAGGATACTTCAAATAGAATGAATACAACAATGGCAAATATATCTTTTTTACTTACATTCGTTGTGGAGGCAATGCTATAATTTCCAAACACTCCATTGATTTCACGTAGCTGCAAATGTGTCCACTCAAATAACACTTTCCGGCAATCGGAACTTGAACCTGAGGGGGTTGCCCTAAAATCTTCAACTGTTGCTGGTACTGAGTGAAAGAAAAAAATCTTGCTCAGCTAGAATTCTTTAAATGTGTCAATAATTTAAAAAATCTCATGTCACTGGTGTGGACTTGAAAATGCATTTTTAAAACTGTTACAGACATATCAGAATATAAATTGGTTGAGTGGCTGTGTTTCGGCTTCAAAATGAGGGTAGCAACTGAAATTAGATGTACTTTTTTCGGCATGTGCAGAAGTTTGTGGTCAGTACATACACCCACTTCTTGCATCAAGGATATTTGCTGAACTTTTCAAATGTAAATATAGTACTAGTCACAGTGTGATGTTATGGAACCTGATTTACAACATCATTAATTCTAATCTTTTTATTTGTGTACGATATGTTCTGAAGTCCATCTGGTTCCACCCACTCTGGATGGCAATTTTTGCTACCCATACCACACTGCGTTCATACATATTTACAGGGGTCAGAATTAAGAGGAAACTGTGAGTTTGGAGCTCCCAGTCATTCAAAGACACCTTATCACTATTTCTTCAAGAAAAATTTGTTCAAGTTACTTTGTCTTAACATATTTCAACAATTTTGACCCTCAATCATACTTCCAGTCACTAGTTTCCAGTGCTGCAGGCCTGTAAAACACAAATACATTGACTTACAGGTTTTCCCAGTCATAACAGTTTCCGGTGCAGAATTAGCTTCAGAAATAGTGTTGTCCGTCTGGTTGACTAGTGTGACTACAGTGACGCTATGACTCCAGTAAAAGTTTTCGACACTAATAATAGCGATATTTGTGCCTGTCATACGAAGAAAAAAAGAAATTATCAGTTCGACTGTAAAATAATTCAACTACAACAAGTTGTAATTGAATAGAAATGAATTCAACAATACCAGAGCATCACAAACAGTGTCAATACTTGTCTGCTTTTGTGAACTACCTCGTACCAACACTTCAATGAGTGGAAAAATTTTAATGGTATCCCCTAATTAACTGATCAAAAGTCAATCATTTCTCCGAATGGTCAAATTGACCACCACAGTCAAATTTCTATACCAAAAACTTGCAGCTCTAAGCAAAATACTTAGGTCACAGTGGACATCGCCGGCTTACACAAATCTTAACCAAACGATCACATGAAATATGTGGACGATGAAAACGCTGCTGACCATTGATGACAATCACTCTTTGCTTTTCAAAGGAAACAGATGAGTTAACAATACGACACAACAAAAGTTTTCTGTTTAACACAATCAGCTTACCTTCCACAGTTTTAGTAAATTGGCAGTTCTCATCACTGTCCTCCTCAGAGACACAAACTCGGTACGAAGTGGGTCCGACAACAGCTCCTTCCGTCCATGTCACAGTTAATTTGACACCATCAGCAGGATCAACCACCACACTTTCAATGGTCACAGGCACAGCAGCTGTTGAAAGTAAACACATAATGTTAATAAAAATGTCCAAAAATTCCAGGATTAAATGCCAAATTTCCATTATGTGATTCATGAGTGCACAAGCAGGCAATTACAGTAGTTTTAATAAGCATGTGATTCTTCCCAACTCGCCACATAGAATTTTACCTTAATTTGATTGGTTCCTAAGCAGACAGAGCCAATCAGACCACAGGCCTAAACCAGATTGCATCTTTTCTTGACTCTGTCATTGGTGTATCATTGTGACATTTAAGACTAGACTATCAGGTACAGGCCTGTGACCAGATGAAGCAAATATGCTACATGTAGAGTAGGTCGGGGCATGCAGCCCCCCTTAACTTCGAGGTGCGATTTGACCTACTTTTTATGGGCGGTTATTTGAATGCTTATGCTGTCATGAAGGGATCACTTGACTCTATTAATAACTAGTGAAACAAATGTCTACCAATTTTAATAAAGGAGTTACGGCCATATTTGTAAAAAAAATAAAATTGCCTTCTTACCCCACCTATCGGGCAAGAAGCCCCCCTATTATAATCCTATGGCAATTTTTTTTGCGAGCACATTCAGCCTAAAAGTTATTTCTTAGGGTTCTTCTATCCGTTTTAAGGCATTCTATTCACTTTTTCTGAATTTCAGAATTTTTCAGTTCATACCTTTATTTTTAAATATTTTTTGCCCTGTTTCAATCTCAGGCCAAATTTTTTTCTATTTTAATTAGCTATTCTATCAAGATTTAAGGTAAAGTACACATTAATAATGGTTCCTGAAGCAGCTTCGAGGCCTCAGTGAAGGGGGGCCTCATGCCCCATGTCATGTGGGGCCTCTCGCCCCAAACCCACATATTTTAATTTGACTTCTATATTTTGAACTAAAATGCCAAAAACATGATCCAAATCATATTTATGTGATAGTCATAAAGTGAAGCAATGCAGATATCCATTATACTTTTAAAAATTTCCAAAGGAATTTCTGACAACCCCTTTCAAAGAATTAGTCAAAGTTACAAAAACCATGCAAATTTTTTTGTTTCTTTAATTTCTACTATGGTTTGGTGCTTTTTGCCCTGAAAATTTGTGATGTCACATAAAACGCCTCTAGCTTCAATCCTATCAATAGATAAACGCACCAAAAATGTAAGTTTGGATATAAGCCTGGGGGGGCCTCTCACCTGACCCGGGCTTCTTGCCCCGACCTACTCTATAGCAAGTCAGAAAAGAAGCACATGTTTATTTGCACCGCAGTAAGCAATTTCAAGCCGTCGACCCGTCGTCCATCGTCGTATATCCTTCAACCAAGACACCAGCTTTTCAGGTTTGGCCTTAAATAATGTGCAACTCCTCAGCTTTCATCATTATTCGCTAGGCACTTTCATCATTATTTGCAAAGCAGTTAGTGCGAGCTAAGCATCATCACAATCAATCACATATCACACATTGACATACATATATGTATTGCCAAACATACCAACTCACACATATTGCAGCAGAAGTCATAAGCATGGATTCAGAAGTGGTTGAGTATGTCATGCTTCAGGGGACCCGGTATTCAAATGAGCCTGAAAAGTATGACAGTATCAGCCACTTCTGAGTCCATGCTTATTTTTGTGCAAACACATATTTTCATTTTTATCAGTAACATGTGCGTTCCAAGCATTAGCATTCGCATGAAGCATTGTAGTATGTAGCGTGGACATCCACAAGCAACCAAAATATTGTCTCCAAAAGCATGAGCTCAAAGCAGCTGTGTTTCAAGACATCTCTCCAATTTATGACCCCAGGACCAGTCACACATCCAAGTCTTAACTTAATCCTATCGGGCTGACTTACATCCAGTGTCAGTGGCAACCACTGTCAGCTCACTTGGTCCCCTCCCTGCACTGGTAGATGCAAAAACTTCTATTGAATAGTTGGTGTATGGAGTCAGATTTCGAATGGTGTATTCAAATTCATCAGCAACAACCACATCAGAGGTAGTATTAGAGTCATCAACAGCTGTCCACTGAATTGTGTAGCTTTCAATTATACCATTAGTCTGTTCAGGCTCATTCCACAATAGAGAGATAGTTGTGTTAGCTGGATTCGCAAATTCTATCTTCACCACATCGGGGACTTCATAGAGAGAGGAAAACAAAGAATTGAAAACTTATCCAAAAATAAGATAGAAAAGGCAGACAAGAAAGAAACAATCCTTATCTTACACTGTGTCTGTGGTAATGAATTAATGATAGCGAATGTTCAGAAAAGACACATTATTTATGATTCTATTTAATGTTATTACACATGTTGCTTTTTTTAAACATTCACAGTCCTGCTGAACTTGGGGGAGGTATTGCAGAAAATCCCAAGCACTGTTAAAATTACAAAGAGAGTAGGTTATAAGCTTACGCCCTGTCTCAGTGGCCTGGTAAATTGGCTCGCTGGAACCTGGACCTGCACTTGTTAGAGCAAACACCTCGATTTCATATTCGGTGTATGGTATTAGGCCAGTAATGTTGTGGTTGAAAGTGGTAGATGAGTTGTAGGGGTATGACTCCCAGTATTCATCGTCATCAGTGTCATTATATTCACAACTGACACATTCTCTCCACCGAACTGTGTAGCCGACTATTTCCCCGTTTGTCTCAACTGGTTCCTCCCAATCCACTGAGATGCTGATGTTAGTAACTTCCGTCACGGTTACATTCACCAGGCCAGGTACTGGACGGCAAAGAACAGCGTGTAAGAATATCAATTTCTTATTTCTTTACAATTTTTATAATATTTAGGCTTTTCCTGTCAGCCACGAACTGGCAGTTCACACTGAAGAAGTATAGGATTCAGTATTTTCAAACACGATTGGTCAAATTTTCAAAATATTCTCTGAAGCACTACAAAATTTTATATATGTGCTTCTGCAAAAGTCATATGGTGCCTCTCAACTTATCAGCAAATAGATTTTCTCAAATTTTAAGTATTTCTGGTGATTGCTCCAAAGCACACACAACTTATTTCTACAGGTCTGACTTACATCCAGTGTCAGTGGCAACCACTATCGGCTCACTTGGTCCCCTCCCTGCACTGGTAGATGCAAACACTTCTATTGAATAGTTGGTGTATGGTGTCAGATTTTCAATGGTGTATTCAAATACATCAGCATCAACCACTTTAGAGGTAGTATTAGAGTCATCAACAGCTGTCCACTGAATTGTATAGTTTACAATTATACCGTTAGTCGGGTCAGGCTCATTCCATGTCAGAGGGATGCTTGTGTCAGTTGTATCTCCTATTTCTACATCCACCACACTGGGTACTTCATGGAGAAAAAGAGAGAGAGATAAGAAAGTTATACAGAAATGAAAGTGCAAGAGAGAAATGAAAGTGGAAGAGATAATATTCAAAGGATGATTCTACTCAGTGTGGTACTAACTTTAGATATCGATAATTTCGGACAAGCAAATCGTATTTAGCCTGTTCTCTTTAGCCAAAAAACGACAGTTTGGAGACAAAATGACAATACTCTCACAGCACATGTTGATGGAAGTGATTTGGTAAACAGCATGAATGAAGAAGCACATTTGAGTAGCTGCTTCAGATCAGCAACTGGCTCCGAGTCAATGGAGAAATTTAACAGAAATTTGTGAATACAGCAAAATGTGATCAATGTTGTTCAGGTCCATTTCAACAATACTCCAACAACAAAATCTTGTCTGTCAACCAGGCAAGACTTAAATCCTGCAAGATACTTCCCTTATTATGCTTCATCCATATTTTTTTTTGCAATTTTTGTTAATTGTAAGATGTAAAGTATATCAAGGTTAATTTTTCTCTTTAAGGAGTTTCTCGTGTGCTACATGCAACTTTCCATGGCAAAAAAAAACAAACTTAATAGCAAATGGACAATCAGTTTTTCCCGCATATATGTACTTTGACTAAATATGGAAATAAAATAAGGTATTGAAAAAGCTCAGAAAGTGAATCTCTGAGATTCAATTTGCTGCAGGTGTGCAATGCATGCTGTATTTTATTCCAACTCTTCATTCACAAAAAGCTTGAATTTTGTTTAAGAAATTGAATGCATTGAAATATATCCAACTTATTTCTACTGGCCTGACTTACATCCAGTGTCAGTGGAAACCACCATCGGCTCACTTGGTCCCCTCCCTGCACTGGTGGATGCAAACACTTCTACTGAATAGTTGGTGAATGGAGTCAGATCTTCAATGGTATATTCAAATTTATCAGCACCAACAATTTCAGATAGGGGGCTAGAATCATCAAGAGCTGCCCACTGAATTGTGTAGTTGACTATTTGACCATTAGTCTGTTCAGGCTCATTCCACGATAACGATATAGTTGTGTTAGTTGCAGTTCCTATTGTTACATTCACCGCGCTGGGTACTTCAGAGAAAAACAAAACAAGAGAAAATGATAAAGTTATACAGAAATTAAGAAAGTGCAAGAGAGAAAAAAATGAATCCTTATTCGTCTCAGTGCAATAATATAGTAAGGTTACAAGTACGAGAATGTTCAGAACAGAGAACTTCTCCCTGATTATAACATGTTCCATTTGCACATGCTGCTATTTTTTCAAACATCCTCAGTCCTGAAAAAACTAAGGACCTTGTCTTAGAAAATCTTATGAACTTAATTAGAAAGATAAAGATCAGCTTACGTCCTGTATCAGTTTCCTGATAAAATGACTCGCTAGCACCACGGCCTGCACTTGTTGAAGCAAACACCTCAATTTCATATTCAGTGAATGGTACCAGGCCAGTAATTGTGTGTTCAAAATCAGTAGATGAGACGTTGTATGACTCCCAGGGTGTATCATTAGTTTCATTATCCTCACAACTGACACATTTTCTCCACTGAACTGTGTAGTTGACTATAATCCCGTTTTCCTCAACTGGTTCCTCCCACTCCAACGAGATGGTTAAGTTAGTAACATCCACCACGTCTACATTCTGTACCAGGCCAGGTACTGCACAGTATCGGAAGGCAGAAGGAGTGTGTTAGTTGATAATAACAGGACAGTAAGCATGAAGTACAAGTTAGTAAGCACATTTTTTCAAGCCTAATTCATGGTTTAAAGTTTTTGGAAGCTGTGGCAATTACATACAAACAAACGTATATCACACACTAGACACATAATTGATAAAGTGGATCCCCTCTCATTTGAAGTTAATCACTTGATGACTTCATTGCAGTAGTCAAACAAGACAACTTGAAGACAATGGATATTTATCAGTAACAAAGAAATGCTGCAGTATTGCTGCAGCACAAATTATTAAGCACCCTAACCACAGCGATCCCAAACACCACCATGAATGAGACTTGAAAGACAAGACATAAAAAAGTGCGAGAATGTCATGCATAAATGAGAAAAACAGAAAAGCTTACATCCAGTTTGAGTTTGAAAGTAACGGACATCACTTTCACCCCGGCCTTGACTTGTATTTGCGAACACATTGACAGAGTAGTTGGTGAACGGAGAAAGGTCAGGAATGATGTGCTTAAGATCAGTGGGAGAAAGAGGTTCAATACTGTCTTTATCAGAACCATCAGACTTCTCCCACTCAACAGTGTAACCAACAATCACTCCGTTTCTTTCCTCGGGTTCTTGCCATTCCACTAATATAGAAGTATTTGTTACTTCAGAGGCTGTGAAATTCACTTTCCCAGGAGCTGAAGTAAAAACCATAGAAAAGAAAATTTAAGCAAAAATGAAACATGCAGCGAGAAGAGCCGCACACGTTGCATGTTTGCCAAACTGTGTTTACAAATAGACAGTAATATATATGTGTATAATGCAAATATCCACATGTATATCTCAGTTTAAAGTACTTAAATTCTTAATTTATGTGCAAATGCTTCAGATGACCATGGCAACCATTCTAAGCACACCATCAAGATTTTTTAAAATGCACCAACAACAGATGATCAGATCAGCAGTGTTACGCTTAATTCCGGAATTTAGTGCAGTCAGAGGTGTTGTGCAAATTAAAAGGATACAGTCCCACAAAAAAACATGGTAGTACAAATAGCACTGGAAGCTTTTAATATCATTTTGGATAGAGAAATAAGAACTAAATATGGATTTACACATACAATTTTGTTTAACATTAGTTATCACCAAGTGGCCCTACAGTTCCATCACTATCAAATACGAAGTTGTTTTGAGCAAAATGTACTTTTAACACAACTTTGATTTTAACTTAATACAATGTAATACATGCCTAGAGAGGCTGATGGCTTGCGGAGCTACTAGCAATTTGGCTATAGATATTAATTAAATATTTTTTAAATACGAGGTACATAACTGCATTTTCTTAATTTTTCAAAGAGGATCTTTACATGTAGACAATTTACTTTAACATGCTGGCAAAACATGCAACTTGCAGCAGGTGTCAAACAATAATAAAATTTCCATCTCAACCAGGAAATTCAAACATTCAAATAAGATAAAATGATCATACCATAACCTGACAAAGACAAAACAGTTGAAGATGATTGGGAGATTCAATTAAATGACTGAATGCCACAAGCAAAAATAGCAAACCGAATTTATTTCTCACATCTAGCAAAACAATAAGTTTTTCTCAAGTGACGCCTGCAATCCATCCAGTCAATTTCATTCATGCCACTGCCACAGACATTGCAATTCAGTAACAATTTTGAACAGTACATCAGCAATTATTCTCAGCACAATTTATGAACAAGTACCAGTAGGTCAATTGCTATTCCTAGGCACTTCTGACAATATGAATGAACCCCATCTGCGTACTATAATATCAGCTTATTACTGTACTGGTCTGACAAATTATTATGTAATAAATTCTTACTTGTCTCTCCAGTTTCAATTTTTTCCACAGCAGTTTCTCCCTGGGAGACGGTATACCCTGTCACATTCACATCACACTCTCGGAATGCTGGGATGTTGACTTCCAGGGATGACTCGTCTGTATAAACTGTACCATTCTCTCCTGAAAAACCAAAAATTAAACAGCTGAGGCAGACCTCCCCACCTCAGGAACGTCGGTTCCAGGGTTCTGCATTCTTTTTAAGAGGGTTTTCACAAAAAAATCGGGGTCCTAATAAACAGAATTTCTGTATTGAGAATTATAGCCAAAACGTCCAGTTGAAACGGTTTTACAATGCGCTTCCTGTAGTTTTTAAATTGTAGGCTAAATGACAGCATCTGATCAATAACAGTAGTTGAATAGTGAGCATCCTCCTCAAGGTTTTTTCTGGGCAATTTTGACCATGTTGTCATATCAGCTCAGCAATTTCGGAGGACAGAAAGTAGTGAAATAACCATTTAATGGTAATTTTTAAAGGGTTTTTAAGTTGTCAAAAAATTGGGTTTTTGCATTAAAAATAGGGTATGAGGGTTTTAGGCTAAAAAAGGGGGAAAACCATATTTTTGAGGGTTGGTTAGGAGGTCTGCTGAGGTAAATCGAAGCTCATGAAACTCCAATAAGTGCCATTATATGACTAACAGGTCAAATTGTGCAACTTTCTCTGGTAGGGATTGCACCTGGCATGACTTGAGATGGAATTAGCAACACAATAAAAATAAAACCTGCATGGCACTATGATAATATTAAACCATTAAAGTTTCACACTACATGATTTAAGGCACTCACACCTTGTTCGTTTTATCCGAAAGAAGTATGGCATCAAAAACAGCTAAGCCTACTGACTGCAGAATTTGTCGACTGATGGATATCTAACATGTTTCAACCAGAATATGCACACTACTGCAATTTTAAGTGAAATAAATTTATGCTATGCCTGATAATGCTTTCAAGAAGAGTGCTGCAAAGCTCAAAAGTAACAAATATAATATACATAATACATACATAATGGGTTATTCAAGATATTGTTTAACATTTTTAAAAAGAAAAGATTGCAAAAACAGCCACCAAGAATATCACATTGCAGTTTTGGTGTAAATCAGCAGCAAATCAGCCACTTACTGCTATTCGAAGGTCGGTCGGGTTCATAACAATTGTAAGCAACTGAATAATTCCGTAAAATGCCATTCCGGTCACACTCAGGAACGTCCCATGACAAAATGCTGTTCCACTGGGTGTACTCTACGTTCATGGGTTTGCCAGGAGCTGTTTGAAAATAATAAATAAGTAAGGAACATGGAAAATATACGGAACATGAGTTAGTCTTCACTCACAGTAAAGACTAAAAGTACTAAAAGTACCAAACAAATACAGGAACTGACAACAAAGGCTGAATGAATAAATGCACAAGAATCCGAGGGTTCAAACACTGGGTTTAGCAAGCTTTGCATGATTATTATTATTATTAGTAAGATTTTTAAAGACGGGATATGTTTATTGCTCAATGACCTGCTTATTAAACTCAATTTTACATGAACCTTTTTTTTTAATTAAACTTTGTACACACAAATCATCAGCAAATATTTGCAAAGTACTCAATGAAATTCCCATTTTGCTCGTACTGTACTGATTGAAATAGGAAAGCCTTGTCAGGTTTGCAGATATCATCATACTATTAATTCACGGACTCCTTACGCTAATCCAATCAAACTACTGATTTCCCAGCCATGAAACTTTGCAAGTATCTTCTTACAACTGCCTACTATGTCCTTGGCCAGGTTTGGTGCTTCAATCTTATCAAAATCATAATACTCTCCTGAAAACCCCCCCCCCCCCACCAACTTCATGGCCTGGCTAAGGCTGGCTTCACGGGTATGATGCTAGTACCACTAAATTTTGTGAACAGAGATAACACTTACATTCAGTGGCGTCACAAGGGGGGGGGGGGGAATCGAGTCACAGTGAACAAATCAAGAAATGCAGCCATTTTGTAGAAATCATCTTAGATTCCTCAGGGGTCATTGATCCATACCCACAAACAAATCTCTACACATGTACCGAATTTCAAACCTCTAGTTGATATACTAAGCTCACAGTGGGCAACTCAAGAATGATGGCCATTTTTGGCAGCCATTTTGGCAGCCATCTTGTATTTCCCAAAATATTGAATCACACCATCAAACAAATTTCTACACCAAATTTCAATACTCTTAAGTAAAAAACTTAACTCACAGTGGCAAAACAAGAATAGCAGCCATTTTGTGGCGGTCATTTTGAATTTCTGAAAATGTCCCAGATTCAAACCCTCAAACGAATCCCTATACTAAATTTCATAACTCTGAGTGAAATACTAAGCTCACAATAGACACTTTAAAATGTGGCAATTTGCTGCAAAATGAGTCTGAAAAAGGAAAAAGACATGTTTTGGAATTTTGCTAAATTCTGAATAACACCAACACATACAGCACCAAAGTAAAAAATGCATTTCAGAAACCAAGTATACTAAGGTCCCCAGTTGGTTTTTAAGCCTCCAAAACCTCCCAATTTATCTCCACAAAACTTGACAGAAAAGCACTTTGACCCATTCTCTCTCTATTACACTGGGGGAACCCAGTGTAATAAACCTACAAAAGGCATCTTTTTCCAAAATTATGCAACAGAACATGTAATTTTTGAGGTCTTACCTGCTTCATTGGTTATCTGGGTCTCAGGTTGGCTAGTGCTACTTCCTGGGCCTCCAGCTTCAGAGGTGTTGGCCATCACTTTGAATGTATAATTTGTGTAAGGCTGAAGATCATCAACCACAAAAGAAGTATCATTAATGTTCTGGAAGTCTTTGCTTTCTTCCTCTCCAGTCCGGCAGTCAAGATAGGTGTATTCGACTGAGTACGTCCGGTCACATCTAGTAGGTTCAGATATTGCACGCCATGAAATTTTCATGCTTTCTTGAGACACGTCACTGAGTTGCAAATCCACAATCTGCTCTCGCGGTTCTGAAAGAAAAACAAATAACAGTACAATGAATACATGTATATTTGGTTGCATCAA
The DNA here is from genome assembly GCA_026936325.1 of Platynereis dumerilii. NCBI lineage: Eukaryota > Metazoa > Annelida > Polychaeta > Phyllodocida > Nereididae > Platynereis > Platynereis dumerilii. The sequence goes on along the minus strand of JAPTHN010000001.1, from coordinate 84,730,923 downwards.
CTTCCTTAATAATAGTGATTGGACATCAATATACTAGCAATATAACATATATACCGAAACTTCTTCTTTTTTATCCAGGTTTTGAACATCAAAATTTGAGCAAATTATGACCAGCAGAATGAAGAAAGAAAACAGTCAAGTTCTTGGATAGACCAATTCACTTCCATATAATTTGAAGCCAGCAGTCTCTCAGGACACAGACCTGAAATCCCATTCTTGACCAACATCGATATTTGGAAAACAATATTTATGAAATTCTAACATGGATTAAATCATAACTTTTTGGAGTGGACTGCTGGACTGGTCAATAAACTGCCAGACAAGGCCTTCAAACTGGCAAATGTCGCAAAATTGAGAGAATGTCCTTCCTCAATTACAGGCTACACACCATTGTCACGACTCATGGGAACCTCCTGAGCTACAGGCAATTAACTAATTTCAACAGTTCGCAACAAAATACATTCCTTACCTGCAACTAAACTGGAGACCATTCTTTCCGTTTCATTGCTGCACCCAGCCTCATTGACAGCATACAGTTTGGCTTTGTAGTTACCACAAGGCTCAATTCCTGTCACGTTATAAGTTGATCCAGCTTCATACTCCCAGCCTTTCGCGCAGGTATCGTCACAATCATAACTTCGATGATCCAAAGATGTGTTGAAGTAAACTCTTTTGATACAATCATTTACATCTTCATCAAACACGACCAGCACATGGTTTTCTGCTGATGTCGCATCCCATGCAAAGTTCAGCCAATCGCTACCGGATGAAGCATTTCGGAAATCTACTGTTTCTGGAACTGAAAAAAAAAGAAAACGAAATAAGGTTAAATAGAGTTAACTTAAGTTGGTGAGAAATGCCTTCCAGATGGCACATCAAGTGAGGAATAGGAATCTCTTAAAATTCTGTTGAAAAGATTACAACAACAGAATCATGGAAGCACTGTCATTACTATAACTATGGTAACATTGCATTGTATGTTTAACAATGTTTTTGATAAAGTATATTAACACCAAAAGCTAACAACACAATAGCTGTGCTGCTTGAAAATAGGATTCTCAAACATCCCAAAAAATAAGGTTTATGGCTTTTAATTGGAAATTTTCAAGAAAATGATGGGTCAACTTGGTCACTTTACCACTTATTATTATATTTCATGATGCAATTGGTCAGACAACTATACTCAGTATGTAAGTATCAATTGAATGATAGTGGCTTCTTAAAATCAATTAAATCATATATTCAAACTTACATGTATAACGGGAGGCAGTGGTGGATTCGCTCCTTGCAGAGGGATCATCATTAACAGTACTGAAGACTTCCACCTCCAACAAAGAATTCGGATTCAAGAAACCGGTGGTGCAGCTGGTGGCCTGAGTATCTCTACATGGATGTTCTATTGAGCCACCTGTTGTAACAATGGCTGTATGACTTGTAGTAAGATTAGAATCCCCAGGTTTCCAAGAGATAGTTAGAATATTGGCTTTGCTCACATCCAGGTTGAGATCAGTAGGAGCATTGGGATCTGAAAAGAGCAAATTATTATAGAAATTACGTGTCATGTACTGCCTATCACCAGCACATTGGGCATACTACAGCACTGGCAGTCTACTAAATTGTCTGCCTGAAACTTGATGCAACCAAAAGTCAAAAGTGGTCTGATTAAATAAAATTTATCTAAATTCTTAGCTTTAGTTCTGTGGTCACAAATTTCAGTTAACAGGTTGTAAAAAATTTAATTTTATTGAATCTGAATAGATATTTTACCACCCTATCAAAATAAACAAGAGCAGGTATACTACCTCCATATCCCCCATGCCCTACACATCTACCTATACCCACCAGAATTCCAATTTTAGTTATGCCAAATATTTCCACCAGGAGCACAATTGTGCATACATGTAAGGATATGGAGACACCTGGGAGTGGAGTTAGCTTTTAAAAATAACATGGCTGCAGGCCAAAAGCACAGGAAAAAGTATTTGGGATGTGGAAATGGTTATGATATTTATTGATTTATGGTAAGATTTGACAAGTTTAGGGGGGTCTTTGAATGTTGGGAAAGGATGAGCATTGTGCATGGTGTGGCGTTTTAGATATTTGATGGACGCCATGACACGGAGACTAAAAGTACAATCCCCCATAGCATAGCATGGGGGATAATTAAAGACAGTATATTTAGTTACATTCTTGATTCTTCATGTTCAAAGTTAACATAGATATTTTACTCATTTGATAGCTTTGGGCAAGAGTATTTGTTAAAGGCGAAATAAATGTGACAAAACTAATTGCAACAAATATATGTCAAAAGATGCTTACTAGTTATAGCAAGGGTGAAGTTGGAGACAGGATTGCAGACATTGTTGGCTTCACATGCAACCACACTGATGTTGTAACGATTGCCACTGCTCAGGTTAACAATTTTGAATTCAGTCTGATTTGTGAAGTCAGACATGCCATCATTCCAGTTAACTCCATATAAGTCGGCACCAGTTGGGTCCCATTCCACGGTAACGCTGTCATTGGTTCTTGATTTGATTCGCACCTCATTTGGATCTGCGAGTAAACAGAAAGCAACTATAAGACAAAAACAAAATCTACTTGTGCCACCAGAAAAATGGCACCAACTTTGCATAATATCTTAAAATCATTCAAAAGACAAACACAAATTACACAATCCAATCAAACACAACGACACTCTGTAGTCAAAGGGCAAAATTGCCAAATCATGTAAAAGCTTCAAAATGACATGCATATTAACACAACACAGGTGCCTGAAATGACTCGTGGAGACAAATGTTGTACATTGAATGATTGTAAGAACGCCCAATATTCTGTTGCCATGTTGGAGTCCTCCATGAGGAACCCACCTTTGTACAAATGTTAAGTTAGTTCGAATGTAATCATATCTCACAGGTCAGCCCTACAACAGGAAATTTTAACAAAGGTCCACTGTGTGAACAAAACATCCTCCGGTTATTCCATTGATCACCACTATTATCATTTGATTATTATTAAAGTAAAAATTCCAAGGCTATTTAATTTGATAGATTCTGCACTCTGCAGTCAATGTAAATTCTACATCTACCAGAGCAGCAGAGGCTCACATAGGAATTTGCCATAAAGGCACATCCTGACATCCAGTACAACTTAATTAAATGCATCAAACACATAGGGTAGCCTTTATCAAAATATTTAACGCTCAATTATACAAATATACACACGATATTTTCATAAAATAACTAAATAATATATGCAGAATTGCAGATTCAACCTAAAACTTATCCTAGCATACTCACTTAGAATATCTACAATAGTTGTCACGTATGTTGTTTCCTCAGTACCTTTAAGGAAAGATGCAAAAGGATTTGAGCGAAAAAATAGAAGATGCAAAATGATTTAAAAAAGACAAAAAGATTTATAACTGACTGAAATAATGAAAATATTGCTTTCAGCATGCCAGCAGACAAATATTTGTTATACAGGTCTAGATCATCTAGCCAGTTAAAAAGAATATTACAGAGTTAAATAATGGATGAACAGGATTTCACTTAAAAATATTAAACCTATGATTCTATTAGCCAGACATGAATGATAATTTCAGCTGAGAGCCACCCCAATTATCAGTTCATGTAAATGTGTGAGTAAAACAAGGTTTGGAAAAAGTTGGATGATTCCATGCAATTATCACTTGAATTTTACGCTTCCTGGTCCAGAATATATATATCAAAGAGAAATCAATAAAGCACATTGATAAATGGGAATAAGCAGATTTTTATTCCCGAGTGGAAAACGCTATACCATACAACATGTACAATATAATTATTATGAAAGTGAAAATAGTACAAAGACTAATTGCACTTGCATTGAAAGTCATTGTCTTTTCAGTTTCTACTATGATCATGATGATATGACATATATTTATTAAACTGCATTCATAATACATGTATAAATAATTTTAAATCAGGTTTTCCACTTAAAACAAGACAAGTCTCACACACTAGACAGCAAGCTAATTTAAGTACAGATCAATGCATTATTTAAGTATGCATGCTTAATCTCAAAGAAACTAATCTATTACAAGTTAGCATAGTTAGAGAAGTAGCCTTAACTAAGATACCCACTAGTAACTGTTGATGGAGCAGTATTAAATTGAAACAGTGTACCTTTAGTAAAAAAAATTAAAACAATAATCTAAATTTAAAACAAGAATCCAAGGATTCAAATCTGAGGTATGCAAGGCATTTTGCATTTGGTGCAGGAACAAATTGCGACATGTCAAGTAATAAAATATGATGACACTAATTCCCTCCCATGTGACAAGCTTCACATTCATGACCAAGAGAAGGACCAGCTCAAAATTGAAACTAGGGGGCAATCTCTTGTATAAACAATCCTGGCACAGGGAAGAGAGATTTTAGCCATTTGTCATCATAAGTCTCTAAATACCAAATACATGATCCAAAATGTTCCTGCACACCAAACTAAAAGTTTTCCACAAATGCAAAATTTGATTTTCAAAAAACAAAAAAATGTTTAAAACAAGATCGAGGTATTCCCTCAAAACAACCTAACCCATTTCTATATGGACTACTAGTATAATGCAGTTTTCAGGCTCACATGCATCAAAAACATAATAGTGTGTCCAGTCCTCTGAAAATTAGGTCTTCTCATTTTTAAAATTCCTCATCTACTACAATGAAATTAAATGTACATGACATATTATGACATGCTAAATCTAATTACTCAAAACCGGTTATGTCACTTAATATTTTAAAATCTAGATAGGCTCTACCACTACAGCAAGTCGCTTAATCTAACAGAAACATTTAATTTTTTAATTCAGCACTTAACTAAGAATAAAGATACCCACTAGTTTCAGTTGAGGGAACAGAGGTACTAGTTTCAGTTGAGACAGGAGAAGTGCTAGTTTCAGTTGAGGGAGAAGCACTAGTTTCAGTTGAGGGAAGAGATGTACTAGTTTCAGTTGAGGGAAAAGAAGTACCAAATTGAGACCGTGTGCCTTGAGGAAAGTCAAACCAAAACAAATGAAATCAAAATCAGAGTTAAACAAATACAGTGCAGCCTCTCTCTATTGTGCTTCTCTTTATCAAAAGCTTCATTCACAATCCTCTATACTTATTGGTCAGGCATAAGTTTTCATATTTCCGCAAAGACTGGATACATCCCAGTCTCATGTCTCCTGAGGACAGCAAATAGAGGAGGTTACACTGTAATGTTAAATATCAACTATACATGCTATAGGACAAAAATGACAAATGTTCTCTGATTAAATACAAGAAATATATTAAGTTTCACTTAATCATTCAAAACCAGGATTTCCACTTAAAATTAGACAAGGGTCTACACTACAGCAGGTAAAGACAAAAGAGTACAGATTGTTAAAGTGTGCACTATTTCTCGCAGTCGAAAAGTAACAACAGTTTCATTAAAATTTTGGTAAACATAGCCCTTAACTAAAATACCCACTCGTTTCTGTTGAGGGAGGGGAAGTATCAAGTTCAAACTCTGTACCTTGAGGAAAGACAAACCAAAACAAATAAAAATAAAAATTTCATGCAAGATAAATAGACGTAACGCAAAATTTCAACAATTTTTAGAAAATGATGATAATGAGTTAAAAAATACAAAATAACTAAGATATTACAATGATACGGTTATTCAGAATCAAAACATGCATGATATGACATTCTACAGTTTTCTACCTGTTTACAGGGCTTACGACATTTAGAAATTAGAATTGAAACAGAGCAAAAATTCTGACAATAAGAAATTAACATTAATTTGGGACACATTTGGTTTCCAATTTATTAATTATTGGTTGTACGTGTTACAGGAATCAGACTAGGTAGCACATTCTACCACAAAAACTGTTTCGAGTGAGGCAGAAATCTTGTCCTGTGCACGGCCTAATGTACTTGTACACATACATTTTATATAGTTTAGAAATTCTGCCATATTGCATAATTGTACATCTTTTTTAAAATCATTTTAACTCTTGAAATACAAATGGTGCTAATTACTACAGGCTCTTCATTGTAATCAGTACCTAAAGCTTACTCCAAGCCGGTTGATAAAATATAATTACAGCAAACAAATAGTGGCGAATCTCAGTTGACACAATTTGAATGCAGTGTGCAATAATATAAACGACAAACAGCCAGGGGATAAAAGAAACATTTGAAATTTCCTCATCTGCTCATGGATGAATATCATTATTCATCTTTTCTAAAATTTGTAGATGACTCATCAGATGATCAGACTTCCATAAATCACATGAACAAGTACCACACATTTTAGTTAAACCGACAATTGTCATATCAAATTCCAAACAAACAATAACCAACTTGAACTAAAACACAGGGAAAAACAACAAATATAAATTTGTATACAAAACAGAACTTACTACTTTGCTGGCCATGATTATGGGATATCTGTAAACAAAATGGAAATAAGTTGAGTCAATGTAGAACATCTTGATCATTTCAATTAGACAATTATGTAAGCAAATTATAAACTGATAAATATATACTACTAGAAGCACATTGCCTTGACCATGTTGACCTGTTTTCAATAAATCGTGTAAACAGTATAGTAGGAAGCCAGTGGCTCACTAAGCAGCTAATAAATCTTCTTTTAGCCTAATTTAGGATAATAGTATTAGTACCATCCCAATACCAATACCATGGTTGTTATACTGACTTCTTTTCTGAAGGCAATACTGTCTTTTCTGCAGCATTGGCATCAACACGCATAACAGGTATCATTACTAATTACATGGTCAGATAAAGGTATAGGTACTACTCTGGAATTTTTCCATTATCATCATCATGGTATAAAAATCTATTTGATTTAAATCTGATTTAAATCATTCAATTTTTAAATTTTTAAAATAAAAATCAATAAAAATCGCAACCCTGTCAGATGAGATGATAAGGCTGGGAGTCCACACACACCAAGCTACTCCCTGTTCCCAAAAAGTGCTGGACTTTTAAAAATGTGTTGCAAAAAAATTTACAGAATTTCTCAAGAGATGTAACCCCTCATATTTATTTCTTTTTTTCCGTTTGACAAGGTTTGGGTATGCTTTCTTTTTGACTGTGCATTGTTTAAAGCAGGAAATTCAGTGCCTTAAACATGTTGAATGGTTTGATGATTTACAGAATTATTTGTACAAGATAAACAGATAACACATGTTCATGTTATGACTAGAAGTTCACTTATCGATCTCTGCACTTTTTTGTCACACTTAACATGATAGCTCATGATTAAGAATAACTTATGGCCTGTATCGACCCATAGAATGTAGATGGGTATATATCGTAGATAATTAATGTGATAACTTGTCACATTTAGGCCAATGTATGAACACCCTAAAACGAATACATCCTGAAAGATAATTGCTTCATGTACTCTATTACACCGCCAGTGACATCTGCTACGAAATATTTGTTCTTGCTCCACTAAACTTTGTAAACTGTCATTATCATAAGAGAAAATTAAAATGCTTCGACTGTTAATTTGCACTTGCTGAGACTTTTTAAATGTTCAGGTGTATGCCCATGTAGCACCAGTTCTAAAATCATTGTTATCCTCTGGTCATGTTTTGAGAACAGTATTATATCATCATCATGCTGTAAACCCATGGTCAGCTTACAAAAGAGCATCCCTTATTTCCCAATTATGTAAAAGAGGCCATTAAACCATGTCAAAGAAGGCGAAGATGCTTTGCATTATGCACAGGAACAAACTTCAGGCTGCAATCAGGCATTCATTAATTATCATATATGCATGAGGTTTTCCAATGGTTCAGTCCTGCAACCCTGAAAAATTGGAAAAAGGTCATCCAAGATCAAACTACTTTCAGAGGTCAATGTGTTTAATAAATTCTGGCACCAAAACAATCCTAACTTGACTCAATGAGACATTCATGAGTTAGTTTTTTTGAAACGGCTTTCCACCGTTTGGGCCCTGTGACCTTGAAAAGTAGGTCAAGGTCATTGAAGATCAGACTTGTCAAAGAGAAGGATATTGTCAATGATCTCTACCATTTTGACATTCCAAATTCCTAGAAGGTAAGATTCCTTGAGTTGGACATTACTATTTTTTTTATGCTTCCCTGAGTTGGATACTTCAAAAGACATTGAAATATCCAACCTAGTCACAACCTATCAGTGCATTTGGTACCAATCTTTAGCTTTGGACCTCATTTATCTCTTCAAAAGCATCAGAATTAATTTCATCCAAGTATCGTGTTTTTCATATCCCTAAAAATTGGCGAAAAACTCTTGATTCTTCTCTTAATTTTAAGTCAGAAATATTTTTTTACTGGTCTAGGCTATTGACTTTACTTCGGTTCATACACATGATATAGCAGTATAGCCCTCCGTTAGTATTCAGCTTGATCTATTTTATTTTGTACTTTAATTAGGCCATTATTTATGAACAGGAAGGATCTAAACAACAGTTACTGTAGGCCTATCTTCAAAGTTTTGTTCAGGCAGACAACTGTCCGACTCAAGGTTACCCCTCTAATTTTTTGTTTCCTAAAATTAACCCAATATTCAGTATTCTAATCATGCTAAATGGCAATTCAGTACTTAAGAGTTACGGAAAACATTCAATTTGATCACACATAACCCATAAGCCGACAAAGATATCACTTTCTAAAATGTCTGGAGTCCAGCTGCCCGACTCAAGAAACCTTACCCATGTTAGCCTCACATGCTACGCAAGGCCCTTTGACCTTGAAAAGTAGATCAAGGTCATGGAAGGTCAGGCTTGTCTGAGAGGAAGTCAGTTTCCAATGATCCCCACCAGTATGACATTCCTAATTTCTGGCATTCATTAGTTAACCAACCAAGTATTTCAGTTTTGGCTGTGTGACCTTGACAAGTAGGTCAAGGTCATTGAAGGTTGGACTCATCCAAGAGGAGGATGTGGCAAATAATCCCTACAAAATATGAAATATAAGCTATAAGTTGTTTCAATAACATGTTTTGTAGCCTTAGACTTAAAATTTATAAAGGCCCAAATAAAAAATATAATATTTATAATTATATGAAAACAAAAATGTCAACAAATTTATTTCTGACATGAAAATTCAACATTATCCACATGATAAATTATGGTATTGATAAGTATTATCACTGTAATCAATACTGATACCATTGCCATGTGAATGACTTTTTTCTTCCTTAATCGAGTCAAAATGTTGCACTTCCTCAATTTCACGTTGCCTGACAATTATTTGATTATGAATGAGTTACTAAAATGTTAACACATTGAACAAGTTGAAACCAAGTTTAAATATCATCAATTCCAATGCATCGAAACCTTACTATAAAGAAAAAAAAAAAGTACAGGCAGGTAAATAGTGCGTAGAAACTCATAATATTATCTATTTTCTGAAAACCATTTTTTCCGCAATCATCCAAACCACAACATGACCATCCTGTTCAATATTTTTACGTTTATGAAACAAACCAGTCTATTACATTTGCAAATTAACTTTTTGAAAATACGGGAAGTATTGAACATGTTGGAATTGATATTATACACACACAATCATATGATATTCTGTGAATTTCAGCCTATTAACATCAGAATGACATAATATAATAATAATTCAGATTCCAAGCCAGAAAATATACCGGTTTCAAAATAAGTTGTCATGGCTTGGATGAAGTTTGTAAGGAAGAATTAGAATGCACGACAGCTGCGTTGCATAAGGCCGCCTGACTGACAAATCAGTCTGCTGTACAAGCAGGCGAGCGAGCGAGGCTGCCCATTGATGAAATTCAAGTAGAATTGGGTATTGAATTGGGATCTAGGTCACTAGAACTGCTGCCTCTAAAGTCCGCGCTGCTGCCTGTCAGGTCCGCGCTCAGCAGAACTCAGCAGGAATGAGCTGGGCTGCTTCAAAAATGCATGTGAGCGAGGACGTGAAATAGAGCACCAATTCTGAAATGTTGTGGCCTGCTCGCTAACGCTCGCAACTGATTTAGCAGGTTACTGTAGCCTGTAATGCCGAAGGAAAGTTGGACCTTCAGGAAAATCAGCTCTTCATTATCCCTGACTTCTAAAGTTGTAACAAGAAACCTGCTACTGATTCACTCCACACTGCTCTGCTGCTTGAGTCCAGGTTAAATAGAGTCACTTGCGCCAACTCTGGGAAAATTTACACTTGAACAGGCCCACACAAGGTATTCCAACAGTTTAAACGTTAGTTCATATATTAACATAATTTGCAATTATGGCCACATCCATTAAAACCAATTATGTCATGTACAAAATTTTCATTTCAGAATAATGAGAATATGGACGGAACAGTGAACTCACCGGGCTTCATAATTGTGAACTGATATAGTCAATAAGAGGCTTCAAATTAAAATTGACGTTATATAAAATGGAGAATACACGTCAAATTCATTTTTCAATTCATAATTTCATATGATCAATAATCAAGACTGCATTCAGAATTTGATGTTAGAACCTTCACATAAATATTTCAATGATTGGTCACAAGGTCAATGACTTACAGAGATGATTTTTAACAAATTTTGCAGCTTTAAACTTCGTGACTAAGGAGTTGCAATATTTCATTGATCAAGTGCACATACTGAGTGACTCGTTCACTATTATCCATAATTTTATTGATGTAAATCATGTAACATGCAGTGAATATCTATACATCATGTACATTGTAAGCCCTCACCCTAAAATAAAAGTAACACAACAATAGTGAAACATTTTGGTAAGTTTTTATGCAGCCTCCTATACATCCTGGTCATACCAAACACCAGAAATAACTATCATTCAACAACCTGCTAACTTATCGCTAAAATAATGGCTAATTGCGACACAGTGTCAATGATAGACTTTCGACTAATCGGCTAATCTAACAAGTCAGGACAACTCCCTGTTGAAGTAGTCATTACAATGGGTGAAGATGATTCATACCATTCTGTATACTATAATGTATATTATCAGGCAATAAAAGACTAAATCAGATAACAAAAATTTATTAGATTACTTCATACAGTGGAATACTATTAACCATTAAATTCCAACGAGGTGGAAAAATAGGGCATAGATACTATATCTTTTGAATAGCACAGAATCTGAAATAGATTATGCGATTATTTGATCATTTCCCTCCAAACATGTTATTTCTTAACTTTTCAAGAGCCAATATTTCACACAAATCTATGCACACATGCTTTTCAAGAGTGTAGTGGTGTAAATTTAATAGAGACTGTAGGTCAAGGGGTATAACAAGTTATACCAGAGCTTGTCAGACTGTTATATTTAAGACAAGAACCCAGGGGTTCAAAATGGAGGTGGTGTAGTGTCCTAAGTTTATGTTCATATCCCTTGAAAATCACTATTTCCCTGAGTGCCCAGTACCAGGTTTTGTTAATATATTTCTACCATTTCAATGATTGACGAACTGACTGCAAATAACAATTCTTTTATTGATTTATTAGAAGGTGGTGGACTGAACTGCAGTGAAAACACTAATGACCCATCAATTTTCCAGCACTCTCCCTACTTTGATGAATCAGGATTTAAGGAAATTCTAAAATTAAGTGGTAACTCCTTCAAAGTCTTAAGCTTGAATATTCAATATCTTAATGCTAAATTGGAGCAACTTAAACTATACATTGACAATTACAGTAATGAATCCTGTATTGATATTGTATGTTTGCAGGAGACTTGGCTCACAGCAGGAAGCGATCTGTCTCAACTACAAATATCTGGATATAACCTTATTACCTCAAGTAAGTCGTGTACCACTCATGCAGGAGTGGCTATTTATTTACATGAGAAATATAAATATAAAATTTTACCTATAAATGCTACTGATTTGTGGGACGGACAATTCATAGAGGTGATTGTGGAAAATGACTTAAATGAAAATGAATCATTAATTATTGGAAACATTTATCGTCCTCCCAGGCAAACAGTCGAAAATTTAATCAGTTTTACTGATGAAATTGATAATTTACTCGATGGATTTAGTAATTATAAACACGTCGTCCTCACAGGGGATTTTAATATTGACTTGTTGAAGTTTAGAGAAAATAGTCATGTGAATAATTTTTTGGAAACCTTAATTTCTAATGGTTATATTCCAAAAATTACAATACCAACAAGACTAAGTGAACTTAGTGCGACATTAATTGACAATGTTTTTGTTAAATTGTCTGAAAATTTTTCGACCACAACTGCATGTGTTCTTGTTAATCAGATATCTGATCATTTGCCATGCTTTCTTGTACTTGATTACCTCACATGTGTAAGACCAAAAACCAAATTTGTGAAGGTTATAAATTCTGAGCGAAATTCATATTCAAATTTTAAATTAAATTCGCAAAGTCAAGAAGTTAAGGATGAACTAAATGGAATAATATGTGATAATACAAATGACAGCTATAATAAATTCAGCAAAATTATTGAGAAACTTACAAATAAGCATTTCCCAATTAAATATGTCAGATTCCAAAAATACAAACATAAAACATAGGCTGCGCGGCAGCATACCCTCGGCTAATCATTGGGTATTCTGGAGGCAGTGAAATCAAGTGGCCCTCAGGAGGCGCGAGCTTTGAGTGGGGGAGGTCCCCAAAACTTTAAATTGATGTCCGTTTCCACCAGGTCACAGCAAGTGCCATAATGAAAATCTGTAAAAATTTAAGCGAGAATCAAGGCTAAAATTTGTTTTGGCAATTTGTTGAATTTAAAATTATAATTTATTGGATATGACTGAAATTTGTCTACACCCATTCTATGAAATCTACAGATCTAATAGTAATATACACATACTGTATGTCATTAATGCAATATTAAAATCCAGTTGCACAAGGAAATGAATTAGTTGATCAGTCAGTCAAACAATTAATTAAGCAATCAGCAGATGAGTCAATCAAACCACCCTGGTTTTATACCAGGTTGCCACCCTTTAACTTCGGATAAAAACCAGAAATTTGGTTGAATCTGTGATAAGTGATAACACATGGAAAGAGACCTTTTTTTTTATTAAAAAAATCTGTTAAAGTCAGTTTAACGATTCCATTAACGCAGCAATAAATGCAATTGATGTCGGGGAAAATATGTCTGGTGAAGCAGGAACAATCACGGAAAAACACAGAGAATTTGCTCCAAAGCTTACTGTGCACTAAATTATATAATTTTAGCTATCTTTATTTAGTTTCATTTGAAATATTAGCTCCAATAGGCCTACATGTAAACTAGAAGAATAATTCTAATAAAGCATCTTTCAATCATATGCTGGAACAACCTTGCTGACCACATTTACAAATTGATAATACAAACAACCAGGGCCAGGCGACAGTCAGATTATCAGTACGAATAACAATAAAAACGACCAAAAGCTCCGTAAAGTGGCACATTCAGTCCCTTTTGCTGAATTTAGGTGTTTATGACACTAAGACAATATGTCTGAATCTCTTGGATGACATGTTGATCTATCTATCTATCTATCTATCTATTGCATACAGAAGTCCGTTTTTAAAATGAACTTCTGTATGCAAATTTTATCTATCTATCTATCTATCTATCTATCTATCTATCTATCCATCTATGTATACATGCATCTATCAATCAATCTATCTATATATCTATCTATTTATCTACATCTATCTATCTATCTATCTATCTATCTATCTATCTATCTATCTATCTATCTATCTATCTATCTTTCTATCTCTATCTATCTATCTTTCTATCTCTATCTATCTATCTATCTATCTATCTATCTATCTATCTATCTATCTATCTATCTATCTATCTATCTATCTAGTCTATCTATCTATCTATCTATCTAGTCTATCTAGTCCTAGCTATTCTTATCATAAATTACAAATATGGAATATGGGTCTAAAAACATAAATTATAGAAAAGATGTCTCCAACCAAAACCATTGTAAATAGTAAGACTAAAACAAGGTTTATGCCAGTATATATATATATATCTTTTAAGACTAAACAAGTTGCTAGTTAATACAAAGTTTAAATGCTGGTCAAACTTTGAAGAATAACAATAGCTGTAAAGAAAAACAAAACAAAAGAAACATGTCCCAACTCTGTGTACAGTCTGCATGGGCTACAAAAAGTAATATCTCAGCTTCTACTTGGCCTAAATTTTTTATTCAAATTTGAAATTTCTTTATTTGTTCAATATAAAACTACAAAGTTGGTGCCAATGCAGTTTGGACATATTTCTAGGAAAAAAGAAATTTGTTAAAAAGTTGAGGGTGCTGTGCACTGCTTTTGTGCTCCTTTGTTCCTAGCTTTGGTCACTGGAGAGGATTAGTGACACAATGTTACATAACATGAATAGCTGGAGGGGAGGGGTACAATGAAGCACAGACATATTGTCTCCAGGCCCATTCAACAAAAACTGGACCCCTTCCAATGATGACACTTTTACCCCATAAACAATATTTCTTTAAAATGCTAAAAATACAATTAGTGTGAGTTTTAAAATGAATTAAAAGACAGATTTATCCAATAATGTCTTAAAATGTAAAATTACACACTGAAATTTGCAGAAATGGGGTTTGCATGCCAAGTAATTTTCTTTAATAACCCTCTATATATACATAGTGGTCTTATTGCCAGTCTGTCTTATATGTTCATATTTAATTTTCATTAAAGACCAAAATAAAAGTAAGCTGACAATACTCCATATGTTAAAATGTACATAACTGAGGTTAGATTTAAACTATTAAGTTAGAATTGAGAGTTTAAGATTTCTTGTCAAAGGATTAGCAGGGAAGACAATTACCCTGTGACATAACATTACATAATCAAGACTTCTCCAGTGCTCCATTCAACAAAAGCCAATCTGTCTGATTCATTCACATTTAATTTTCATGCAAACAACTAAATAAAAGGGGCTGACATTAATTTATCTTCTAAAATTTACATCACTGAGTTTAGATATTAACCATAAAGTTATAATAATTGGGAGTTAAAGATTTAGTGTCAACATTTTAAAATATTAACACACAAATGCATGTTTTTGAATATACTTAATTAGCGCTTTGAAAGTCCACATAATTATATAGGCCTATAAAATTTATATATTTCCTATTGATAATATTTCATGGGGAGAGGTAGAAAAAATGAAAATTTTGACATTATTGTGGCAAATTTGATTGACCAGGGCCAATATTTACTGATATATGATTATCTGAAAATCCTTAATATTTATCTCATTTTGTTAATATTGACCTCTGCTGCGAATAAAAATTTTCATATTGTTAAAAATAAGCATGATGATGATATGAAACATGTCAGGTTTATTTTGACAAAAAAAGGTCAACGACTGGTATGTCATCAGAAGGAAATGGAGAGTAAATAGACATTTTAATGATTTTTTGCATTTTTTCAATCATACATTTCAACAGAAAAAATTGCAACAACTCATGCAATGGCTGTGAATATTAGTCAATAGTGTGTCTAACTACAAAAAGACCTAAAGTTAACTAACTTACCCATTACCATTTGGCTTTTCACACAGAAATGTTGGAAAATTGGTATTTTTTCGAATTTTTGGGTTTTTATAAAATTTCATAGGACCAACATTCCAACTGATTAGAGGTGTTTAAAGAGGCATAAGTTAGACACCTAATTGGAATATTTCATAGATTTAACTTCAAAATTGACTGAATCATACTAGTTTAAAATAATAGTATTTTTTCATATTTTTGGTAAATTGTCGTCCGTTCATCTTTCTCAGAGCATTTAGACCCACAAAAAACACATCTTGGGTATTTAATACATACAATATGCAAATTTCAGTGTCAAAAGTAGTGCAGTTTTTTAGTTCTGTCCCAGAAACAAAAAATAATAATTTTTCACTTTTTTCAATGATTGTGAGAAAAGTATTAATGTCAAGGGGATTAGACCTATGAAAGGCACAACTGGGATAAAAGATATAATAATGTCCCAAAAATAAAAAGTATACATTCCATAGTTTTGGCATTACTCCCAATACACAAGTGGGACGCCCGTTATCCGGACGCCCGCCCGCCCGCCGGACGGACAAATTTTCCCAAAGTAACTACAATACCCGTCGGCAATGTATACATTGCCGAGGGTAAAAATGTAAATGGATAACACATGGTATAATGAAATCTATCTCCTACCGTGACAAGTTGTATAAGAAATTAAAACTTACATCAGTTGATGATCCTTCATATTATATGAAGAAGTGTAACTTAAAAACTTACAATACTATTTTAAAGAAATGCATTCGGCAAGCCAAGATAGATTTCTACCAGAAGTGTTTTAGAAATTTCAAAAGTGACATTAAAAAAACCTGGCAACTCATTAACCAGATTATAAATAAAACAAAAAAAAGCAAGACTTACCAAAAGTATTCTCAGTAGATGGAATCAATATTACTGGTAACTTAGAAATTGCGAATGAATTCAACAAATACTTCATTAATATTGGTCCAGACTTAGCAGAAAAGATAAACATAAGTACACATAAGACTTTTAAAGACTATTTAGACTCAGAATATCAAAGTAGTTTTAAATTTGATGAGGTTGAAAATACAGCAGTTCTAAAAGTAATTGATTCACTAAAACCCAAAGTCAGTACGGCATGTGATAGACTTTCAAACAAATTATTAAAACACATAAAAGATGAACTTTGTGTTCCACTTACTAAGATAATAAATCAAAGTATAGATTCAGGGATCTTTCCAGACCTATTAAAAATAGCGAAGGTTACTCCTATTTATAACAAGAACCCAGGGGTTCAAAATGGAGGTGGTTGAAGTTCATATTCCCCTGAAAATGACTATTTGCCTGAGTGTCCAGTACCAGATGTTGGTAATATATTGTGTGTTAAATTCAGAATTTCACAAATAATCCATTTTCAGGCCACAAAAGGACCATGTGGGAGATACGATATGGAAAAACAATAAATTTCATAAAAGAACTTGGAAAGAGCTTTAAAATGATGCATGGATATGTGTGTGATCTGCCAGGTAGCTCAACCTCCTTTTTGTGGCAGAAGCTGCACATTCATTTTGGTGAATGTCATATGATAAACAATGAGAAGACTGGGAATCTTAGAGTAAGATATACTCTATCCACTAATGAATTAACTGTCTCAGTATGGCACACTGGATGTAACTGAACACTGGGCTCAGACAAAACTGAGTTCCAACACAAAATTTACACTATATATGGCTATAAAAGTTACTAATATGTTTAACTAAAATATTTTTTGAAGTTTAACAATTTATTCATTACCATTAATTTGTGAGAAACCAAAATTTAAGAAAAAAGTCAGAAATCCTAATTTTTTTCCATTTTTTGTTTTGTTTTTATGAAAACTTCAAAGGATTGGCCCTAAAAATTAGTTTAGCAATTTAAAGAGGTATAATTTAGACACCTAAATGCAAAATTTCAGAGGTCTAACTCCAAAATTGACGGAATCATGGAGCATAGAAAAAATAACATTTTTGCTGAATTTGCTCTTTCTAATTTCTGTAAGAGCATTAAGACCTCCAAAAGGCACATTTAGAGTATTTAACTCACAATAAGGCAGATTTTCATGTTCATAGATACAACTGTTTCTGAGTTCTGCTCCGGAAAGGAAAAAAACAATTATTTTTAATTTCCAAAATTTTCCAAAAAACAGTACCGATTGCTTAAATATGAACACCAAAAGACACATTTCTACAAGACCCATTCATGTGCCAAATATCATATATACAATTGCAATAGTTTTGGCACAGTGGCCAATACACAATGTGTGATGCTACTCGTAGTGGATTCAAGCAAGATAAAAACGAAGTCACGTCCAAATAACAACATGCCGGCTATTCATTTCCATGCCAGATGCTTGCTCTATAATCAAGCTAAGGTGCATTCTTGACTCCAAACTTCTCCAAACAAAATGGCCAAGTCAAGGCCCAAAAGACATTCTGAAAATGCTCAAATTTCAAATTTCCCGCCAAAACTTCCCATTTTGTCAAAGTGACTGCATAAATGGAGATGTGTACACACCTCCATTAAAAAGGGTCCTGTAGATGAGTTCAGTAACTACAGACCTGTGTCGGTATTACCAAGTGTATCGAAGGTCTTTGAGAGAATCATGCATAACCAAATGTACAAATACTTCACTGAGCAAAATTTACTTTTCAATAGCCAATATGGCTTTCGTAAAAATCATTCAACAGAATTGGCAGCTCTTGAACTTGTTGATAGAATTACTCAAGATTTGGATAACAACAAACTTCCAATTAATATCTATTTAGATCTCTCGAAGGCCTTCGATACACTGGATCATGATATACTTCTTTATAAATTGAAGTATTATGGCTTTCATGGGAAAGCACTTCAGCTTATTACAAGCTATTTATCAAATAGAATGCAATATGTAGTCTTTGATGGTACTAACTCTGATTTAGGAAAAATTAAATGTGGGGTTCCCCAAGGTTCCATTCTTGGGCCCCTTCTATTCATAATATACATTAATGATATAAACAGAGCCACTAACCTATTTGATGCCATTATATATGCTGATGATACTGCCCTGTTGACTACTCTAAATACAACTAATTATAACTTTGAGACTGAACTTAATAGAGAACTTAGTTTAGTTAGTGCATGGCTAAAATTAAACAAACTATCACTTAACATCTCCAAAACTAAAGCAATACTTTTCCTCATGCCTCAGAAAAGAGTGTCCTATCCAAATCTGGTAATAGATAACCATGAAATAGACTTTGTTAGAGATTTCAATTATCTAGGCATAAGAATCGATGAAAATATCAAATGGAAAGTGCATGGTGAAATTCTCTCAAAGAAGGTATCAAAGACACTTGGAATTCTAAACAGACTGAAACGTTTTCTTCCAACAGAAATTTTATTGAATATCTACAATGCGCTCATTCTCTCACATATAAACTATGGGATACTTATATGGGGTGGGCAGCTAAACAGAATCTATAAATTACAAAAAAGGGCAGTCCGTTTAATTACAAATAGTTGCTATACGGCTCACACAGAACCACTTTTTAAGCGGCTGAAATTATCAAAAGTAAGTGATATACTTGTGGTACACGACTTAAAGTTTTGTTTTAAATATGAGAACAACTTGCTTCCAAATTATTTTAGCACTATCTTTGAAAAAAACGAAGAATTCCATCATCATCTGACAAGACAACACACAGACTTTCGCTTGCCTGCTGTGAGACATGACTTCGCAAGGTATTCTATCAGGTACAGGTTTCCAGCTTGCTTTAATAGTATGAAATGTAATTTCAAAAGTAAAATTTATACTCATAGCCTAGATGGCTTCAAATTGTATGTGAAGAATGATTTTATTAATTCGTATCAAGTAGAGTGTACAATTCAAAATTGCTATATTTGTGGTCATTAGTGCCTTCACTGCCTCCAGACAGTTCATTCCTGCAGTTTGCAATGGCTTAAATTCTCGAACATGTGCTTGTATTTCTTGTGATTAGTCGATTTCGATTCTTTCTTTAATAATTTCAATGGTTTAACTTTCCTTTTTTATTCTATGTAGATTAACATATAACTTTTGTATTTCAATATACTGGGTGGCCTCTCTGCAGCGATACCTATCTTTGAGAGGTCTCCCGTGCCCCATCATCTAAAACTGTACTGTTAAATATATTTACTATAACTGTTTTTTTTTGGGAAAATAAAATTAATCTGAGTCTGAGTCTATTGTGTGCTGAATTCAGAATTTTACAAATAATCCATTTTCAGGCCACAAAATGACCATGTGGCAGATGCAATATGGAAAAGAATACATTTCATAAAAGAACTTGGAGAGAGCTTTAAAATGATGCATGGAAATGTGTGTGATCTGCCAGGTAGCTCAACCTCCTTTTTGTGGAAGGAGCTGCACATTCATTTTGGTGAATATCATGATGATAAACAATGAGAAGACTGGGAATCTTAGAGTAAGACGTACTCGATCCACTAATGGGATTAACTGTTTCAGTATGGAACACTGGATATAACAGTTACCAGGTTACCTACACCCATTAAAATCCAATGGGCTCTGACACTGAGCTCAGACAAAATTGAGTTCCAACACAAAATTTACACTAAACTAAAGTATATATGGCTATAAAAGTTACTAATATGTCTAACTCAAATATTCATTGAAGTTTACCAATTTATTGATTACCATTAATTTGCCAGAAAGCAAAATTTTAGAAAAATTGAAGAAATCCTAATATTTTTCCAGTTTTTTTGGTTTTTATGAACAATGAAAACTTCAAAGGATTGGCCCTCCAAATGAGTTTAGTCATTTAAAGAGGTATAATTTAGACACCTAAATGCAAAATTTCAGAGGTCTAACTCCAAAATTGACGGAATCATGGAGCATTGAAAAAATAAAAAAATTTCACATTTTTGCTGAATTTGCTCTTACTAATTTCTGTAAGAGCATTAAGATCTCTAAAAGGCACATTTAGGGTATTTAACGCTTGATATGGCAGATTTTCATGTTCCTAGGTACAACTGTTTCGGAGTTCTGCTCCGGAAAGGAAAAAAAAAAAAATTATTTTTAATTTCCAACATTTTACAAAAACAGTACCGATTGCTTAAATATGAACACCAAAAGAAACGTTTACTCTACAAGACCCATTCATATGCCAAATATCATATATACAAGTGCAATAGTTTAGGCACAGTGGCCAATACCATTGACGACATCTAAATTCGCCAGGACAGCTGATTTCGACACTTATAAACCTACTTACAGAGCCTGACAGGTCCAAAATGAAGCACTGAAATTTTGAGAAATAGTGCCTGGCATAAAGTACAAGAGATAGCACATCTGTAACCAAACCTCTCAAGCCCCTGAGCGTCACAACAGGCCATGGCGAATTCTGTTGTCGCTCAAAAATCGGCGAAAATCGCCGATTTTGCAGCAGAAATAGTCGTCCTGTGAGTGTAACACATCTGTGAGCAGTATAATTTCAATAGGTATTTGTTCTTAACTATTTTTGTGATCGCTTGGTGCCATGTAAGATGTGCCAGCTCTTCCCATGCAATGTGTAGCCTGCAGTTTATCAGAAAAGTGGCGAATTTGACTGTCGCCAATGGTACACAATGTGTGATGCTGCCCGTATTTGATTCAAGCAAGATAAAAACGAAGTCACGTCCAAACAACAACATGCCGGCTATTCATTCCCATGCCAGATGCTTGCTCCATAATTAAGCTAAGGTGCATTTTTGACTCCAAACTTCTCCAAACGAATTGGCCAAGTCAGGGCTCAAAAGACATTCGAAAATGCTCAAATTTCAAATTTCCCGCCAAAACTATCCATTTTGTCAAAGTGACTGCATAAATGGAGATGTGTACACACCTCCATTAAAAACTTATGCACACATCTGGCGATGTCTGTAACATCATAACTAATGACATCACAGCACGAGTCTTGACATCATCAAATATCAACACACAATGACCTCAGTATCAAAATAAACAAATAGCTGTAGCTGTGGAGTTCATGTTTTGTATCCTAGAAGAGTCAATAATGCTCGGATTTGGACATTACAAAGTTTGGCAGGTAGCTTGGCATTGTTACTATTTAATCCAATAGCTAAAATTCAGGCATAATTTAAAGAAAGAAGATGTAGAATGATTTAATAATATATAAATACTCATTTATAAACAAAACTGCAAGGATGGATTTTTCAATATCCCCCTTTCTTCTCATTAGTGCCTCAGATTCTCACATTTTTGTTCTAATGAACTAAAGTAGCTAGACACCTTTTTGAGCATGTTGGGGATCAAATATTCAATAAGCATGCCAACTAATTAGCTGTCTTAACTCTGTCTTAGGAACAGAACATATCTCCATTAATGTTGCTCCACCACGACCAAGAATATGGTGAGCCATAAATGCATATCATTCAAAGATTACTGAGCCTGATCAGAAGATGGCACTCGCATAATACATTAGTTCTTTTCAGGTCGATGCATATACATAACTTTGTGATAAAAAGCTCATCTTGCTCTTCAAGTTATCAGCAGACCAGTTAAATAAACTTCCTTAAATTATTGAGTGTCGACTCAAGACAAATAACTTTGAAATAAGGAGAGTTGTAGTGAAATTTCTACAACCGTACTTTCTTGATTACCAGCACGCGCGCAAAGTTTTTAATCCTCTCTGAGTGCTCTCCCCGCTCGTATTTGAGTAAGGCATTAGTAAGAGGGTCATTATTTCAGTACCCACTTAGATCCCCTCTTCTTCTGTTGACCTAAACAGTTCAACAAAAATAAGTCCCCCTTTACGAAAACGTGAATATTTAAAAGACCTCTTCTCTGATTTCTGTGACAGTTGCCCAGTTTGTAGGCCCGCATATTGACAGTGTGTGTGTGTATTTGTAGCTTTATTGCTTAATTTTTGTTTGAGCCAGCAGACCCTGAGTGCACATACCCCTCTTTTCAAAAATACAAAGTTTTGGCTTTTCGAAAAAATTTTTTTCCAAAAGGTGTTTAAAGTCCACTCAAATGATTCATTATTGCATCTAAGGAACCCAAACTGTAAAACTGTTACAAAAGAAGTCCTTAGTTGTCCTCTAAATACGATTGAGAAAGAAATTTTCTCTAGATTGTGATGAAGCTTATCCAGCTGGTGGCTCCCTCACATGGTAAAATTGTTCATATCCATTGGAAAAGCCTGGGATTTTTAAAAACAGGGGTAGGCTCACTCGAAGGCTGCTGGCTCAGCCAGGAATAATGCTGCTGAGTTACAAATACACACATGTAAGGTCGATATGCGCTGCTATAATTCAGCCAACTGTCATAAAAATCAGCGATGGAATCTTTGAGATATTCAAGTTTATCCAAAGGGGGACTTATTTTTGTTGAACTGTTTATATCTAAAGTAAGCTCTAAATTGAGTAAAGGTGCTTTTAACAGGAGAAACAAGATATTCTTTAAAATTTTGTCAGATATCTTTATAAGCATCTTTGCAGCTTCCTTTTCTTTCCTTCAATCAGCAGATCAGTCAAATAAAATATGCATTTCCGATTAAATTAAAAAATGCCAAATTAAGCAAATTTTTCCTGGATTCAACTTCTATCAATCAAGGAACTCAACATTTTGCGGAATTCAGCCAAATCGAATATTTCACCTTATGCCAAATAACCACTTCCTGTTCCCACAAAAAATACTATAATTGACTTTATGATGATTATACAACTTATATCACGCTATAGATAAATCAAATGTCCGGAATATTTAAATATCAGAACATTTAGTGCTGTTTCTTTTAATCTTTTATGAAAGATACCCAAAAAATGTAACAAAAATATCCATCATTTAGACCATTTAGCTCATTAGCATTTGAAGTCTGTGAAGTGTTGAGTAATGCGATTAACCTCTCATTAGCATTCATAACAGCAGTCTGGCAGCCTCTGTAGCATGACTTGACAGTGTGCACAGACTAACACAGCAGAGCAGGCTGAGTAGCTTTCAGTTGCCCGCTCCTATTTATCACTGATCATGATCCATTTCTCATGTTCTACCATGGTCAGAGAGACAGACAGAATAAAAGCATTCCATAAAATTCATAATCAGCCAAATCATTGTTGTCTATTTTTCTAAAGCCGTCAATATTTTGCTACTAGACACAAGAATTGTAAATCATCAGGCGTCTTTAACCCCTTTGCAATGTGACCCAGTGTTGAATTTTGTTTTCCTGTGAACTACTGACGATAAAACTTGAGCGTAAAAAATAAACATTTGACCATTAACTTGAAGAACACATGCCTGGTCACAAGCAAACACTTGACCATGAAGTTCTGCAAGTCATCTGGTGACTGCCCTGAACAGTTTAGCTGTAACCAGTGGAAGGTTCACCACAAATTATAAATACAAAACAAGAATCCAAGGATTCGTGGTGTGGGTGCATGTGAGATGCTTTGCATTGGCATAGGAACAAACTTCAGGAATTCATGCATACACAAGGTTGTCCAACAGTAGGGTCATCATCACTCATGTGACCCTGAAAAATTGGTAAAAAGTCATCCAAGGTCCAACTAATTTGTATTGCATAATTTCTGCCACCATTACAATTCTAACTTCAGGCATTAATGGGCTAGTTTTTTTAAAGGCTTCCACTGTTTGGGCCCTGTGACCCTGAAACTACGCAGAGCTCTATGTGAAAAGTAAGTAAAGGTCATTGAAGGTCAGACTCGTCCAAGAGGAGGATATGGTCAAACTTCAGGCATTCACAAGTCAACCAATATCAAGGTCTTTCAGTATTTGGCCCTGCGACCTTGAAAAGTAGGTCAAGGTCATTGATGGTCAGACTTGCTCAAGAAGAGGGTATGACATTCCAAACTTCAGCGTTCAGGCATTCGCAAGTTAACATATACACAAAGGTCTTTCAGTGCCTTGACCCTGTGACCTTGAAAAGGAGGTCAGCGTAATTCATGATAAAATGCAGCAATGTTTAACCTAATAGTAAAATTCCTAACTGCCCCATGTGCTCCTACTTGTATTTACTGACTCAGCAGAAAAATTTATGTCAGACTATTTTGAGCAATTTAACACAACTAAATACATTACCCTGGGCCTCCCCAGGCTAAAAATACAACATTGAGTCAACTTTAATTTAACATTATCAGGGAAGTTTTTAAACATTCCCTTTTAAACATTGTAGATGTCTAAATAACAGGGATAAGTGATCACTCAATGAACTGTTTACAGGCAATTTCATTAGTACGCGATTCTAAGACTCTTTACACACAAAATACATAGCATTTTTGCTTCATCTGATTGGTTTAGAAACAACAGAACGTCACACAGCTAATATATCAAACGTAGCAAGTATATACATTGCATTGATTCCTCACAGGCAACTGTGAATGACAAGAATCGCATGGTAATGAAATCACCTGTAACACTGCTGAACAGCGTGCTACAGCAACTATTAGTTCACACACTGTATCATTGGAACATGTATGAATGGCATTCAAAGCTGCAATTCCTGCGAGAGAATTTATAACTTATCCAAATCTTAAGAAATTAAATTTTATATCTTCAATACAGCGCAAAAGGTGGGTAATTAATCGGTGAATTCAACCAGACCTCCCAAAACTTTAACAAATTATTTTTAGTAACGACGCATGTTCCGGCATTTTTAGCAAGCTGCAATGGCAAGCACACCCTTAATCCAGGAAGCAGCTTCAATATATCCAAGCAAGATCCTGTTGATCACAATTAGTTTTTCCAGAGATAGGACAGGAACCATATTAATCATCCACTACACGCCATCTAAAATGGCACTCTAGATTAACTCAGCCAATCAATAGGAATAGTTTTCACAAACTGAACTAGAAATCCTTGTGAAAAATCACAATATTATGGACATTTCATATCATGTATCACATTCTATAATGTAAAGGAAAATAGGCATTGATTACTAAAGCAGAGAAAATATTGTGCAGCATTTTTCACAGACATATAAACTATGCTAGGCTACGGTATAGACTATGGTCCAGATTGGAGTGTTTTTTTGTGTGTCAAGAATAAAAATTCCAGATCATGACACATTCAGGCAGTACTTTTAGAAAGGTGAATGGTGAGGCAGTTCAGACTCAATTGGACATTTTCTATTGTCTTGAGCTGAATCAGTGCCAGAGGTGGTGGAATGCCTCAAAAATCTGTCAACAATATTTTGGTTCCAACAAAAATGGAAATTTTACAGAAGTCTTGGCCTAAAAAGTTAGGGGGGGGGACATAAGTTCCCCTCCAAGCTCCTCCACTTAGGACTCTCTAGTCTCTACAGGGTTCAATTTTTTATTTAAACAAATTTTAATTAAAAAATTTAAAATAAATATATCATTATTTTTAATAAATATAATGGATTAATATTTAACTTGTTTAACTGGGTACCTTCGCAAAATTAAACATTATGTACCTTGCAATATACTATAAGTTTAGGCCAAACATAATTGATTGTTAGCTTCGCGGACCCGCCGACACATTAGATTTCCTGCCGATGGGAAAAAACAAGAACCCGCGGGTTGCATAATGCAGGTGGAATTTTCTACTGTAGGGTTGCCTTTGACACAATATTTTCAAAACTTGGATTTTCATATGCATATGAGTTCTGAAACTTCAGGCCTTGGTAAAAAACAACTGTTTCTGGTCTTATTTTTCAGCTGTCGGAAGGGCATCATTTTGTTAATATCAATAAATGAGAAAATCCTGTCTCTTAATACCCTATACACATCCCATAATGCTCCTACATGCCATTGCAGATGTTCTCCATCAGTGAAAATCTGAAAATGACATTCAAATGGCAAGATCAAGGTGCTCCGTCCAATCCACAAACTCATCTACGAAAACAATCTGTAATCAGATATGGAGCACTGAACACATTTGTAAGCAAAAATAGGTATATAGAATGTCTGAAGTACATCTCAGATGTATTTTTTTATTTATTACACATAAGGAAAACAGGAAAAAAGAAATCTTACTTTTTCCGGACCATCATAAAAACACTTTTGTAATTTTGGCTATAAATGAGAACATCTGTCTCTTAATACCCTATTTATAATCCGAAATGCTCCTAAACACCACTGTAGATGTTCTCCATAAGTGAAAATGTGACTTTCCAATAAGAAAATGCTATTTAGATGGCAAGATCACGGAGTTCGTCCCAATCCACAAAACCCATTTTTCTACAGAAACAATCTGTCAACAGGCCTAGAGCAATAACTACCGGATTTTTTAAAACGAAAATTAGTATTTTGCCTGATATATATTCCACATATATGTTTTTCTTGATTCTTAGATATGGGGAATAGAAAAAGTTACATATAACTTTCTTGATCGGCAGAAATGCATAATTTTACCCCATACTGTCACAAATATGATTATCTTTATAAAAATAACCCATACATAATCCAAAATGCTTCTGCGTACAAAACTAGGGGTTCTCCACTAACGGCAAATCTGATTTTCAAACACGAAAATTCACTATTTGATAGCAATATCGGGGTGCATGTTCTAATCCACAAAACCCATTATATGGTCATAAGTGACTGGTATAATGCAGTTGCGCATGCGCACCTGCATTAAAAATGAAAAAAAAAAAAAAAATATCTTGACATTATAAAAAAATAAATTTTCCCCCTTTTTTTTTGTCCTACCAACCGACCCTAGAAAAAGCCTTGAGAATCCGAGAAGCTACTACAGATCAATTATGTGTGGCCTTATTGAATTGATCAAATTCATCAATCAACAGGTCAAGGCAATAATTGAACATATTGTTTCCAACTAGTTTATGTGAATATTTTTGCATCTACCAGCAAGCCAATTTGTACGAGGATAGATCAAATGTGCTGGAACAAGGGCGGGGGAGGAGGGGAGTTTAAACGGTTAACCCCCCCTCCTCTCCCCCATTGGCATTGGGCCTGTAGATTTGGATGTGTAAAGAAAATCAAAATGCCAATCATTCAGTTTTCATCAGTAAACCCACCCCCCAATCTGACATTTTCTGGATCCACCCCTGTAGATGGATACACATTATACACAAGCAGAATACACATTATAGTCAAATGCACAATAGAATTCTGGATCATTGAGATTTTGACATTTCAAAACAGTGGTCTCAGAATGCTAAGTGTAATGGAATTTTTGATCAAGGTGTCAGTGACAGTGTTACCTTCTGAGTTTTGTGCAATACTTACCATGCATACAAGAAATATTGTCCAAAACAACAGCCCCCTGGCATTGGGGCCCCAGTGCGGAACCATTTTGGTCCTAAAATGCTTCCTTCTTCACTGCATGGTATTCACATAGGGTATCCAACAGTCCAAATCAAAGCTGTCAGCCTGTCACCCACACTGTATGAGCTCAGTGCGTGCTGCTGGAGCAAATTTTGGCACCTGTCATGGACCGCGCCCACGACCCTAATCGCCACCTCCCCTCGCCGGTAACTCAATTAGAAGATCCAGACAATGTCCTGTTTCTTTTGTAAACAGTTGTGATAGTCTGCTGATCATAAAGATCAAGTTATGGACCGTTCCGCACCACTGCTTCCTATCCTTCTAACTTTTGTTGTTGAAGCTGAAACTCGGTCACTTCGCCACTCCGCTTTCGACAATCTCTCTCGTGACCTAAATAGATCGGATGAACCTTTAAGGTTTTTATAACACTATCAATTTTTCTTTGTTCACTGCTTTTATTTAATTCATTTACCAGAAAGAAACTTGTTGAAAAATAAATTGGCAAAAAAAAAATTAAATCCCCACAAGTCTTTCAAAGTAAACACCTACACTTCCGGTTTAGTTTCATTTGTGTTTTGTCTGTCAAAAAAGTCAGATGTTCTGATTAAATGAAGGTATAATTGAGCAATACATTACTGCATGGTGCATGTTATGCCTTGCTTAGTTGCATCTTATTAGATACACAAGCCTACCTTTTACATTCAGTCTGAAACAGATGTGCTTCCTGTGTAAAAGTGTTTTTTAAGATGAAGGTCCAGCATAGTCTAGACAGTACTTGATTGTTTTGCCCAGTTGTGAGTTACATAGTTATCTGACACTAGTCACTGCTTCATATCCTAGAACTGTACAGTTCTATGGTCTGACGCTGAACTGAACTGACCATTAGAAATTATCCAAATCTTGAGAAATTAACTTACCCCTTACCGCCCCCCCCCCCCCCCCCCCCCCCCCCCCCGTGGCCTAATTGGTAAGTGCGCTTGTCAACTGGCTTTGAGGGCGTGGGTTCAAATCTCACCCCGGGAACTCACTTTAGTCCGAGCCCATGGGACATTAAATGGAGGCGGGTTGTATCCAGTGTTCTATGCTGGGGCAACTGAAAGACCCTGGGCATCCCTGAATTAATAGGGTATGTACCAGACTCACAGTCTTCTCATCTCATCATACGGCGATCGCCTGCCTCGATATAGCCCACTAAGGTGCTGCAGAGGCATAAAACAAACAAACAAACAGAAATTAACTTAATGTAATAATGACTATGGACAGCGACAGTATGATCCTAGCCAATTTAAAGTTAATACTTCTGTGTTATTTTTTATTAGGCGTAAATGGTAGTGTTAATAAATTGTTATCTTTTTTTTTCCTTGCAGGACTGTCATAACCTGACTCAGTTCTCCACTTATAATTGGCTACAGTGGGATGGCAGACCGTCTTGAAATGCTGAGTGTTGAACAGCTGAACAATGCTGTTTCTTTTGTTAATGCAGTCGCCAGCCATGGAGAAGTTAACACCACCACTTCTGTATCCCAATGTTTGTCAATTCCACAAGGTAGGCATTGAAAGACAATTAATATGCAATTGTTTCAGTTGTGACTAATGGTAATAACTTTGAAAAAAAAGTTATGCTTCTTTAAATTCATCTTACATGTTTCATGAAGGTCAATATTTTCTTATTTATTGTCTAGTCAGTCTTGGGAGATATTATGAAATCTTTATTGACTTGTGAAATAGCTGCTTACAATAAAAATGTAAATAGGCTATATATGTTGTATAATAACTTGTACTTTAAAATTAATGCTTAAAATTTTACTAATTTAGGCCTTAGAC
This sequence comes from Platynereis dumerilii, assembly GCA_026936325.1. Lineage (NCBI taxonomy): Eukaryota > Metazoa > Annelida > Polychaeta > Phyllodocida > Nereididae > Platynereis > Platynereis dumerilii. Next base: position 84,701,294 of record JAPTHN010000001.1, on the reverse strand, counting down.
ACTTTTCTTTAAAAATAAGGATATGTAGACAATTGAATTATTTTGCAGGAAAGACAAATTCGCCTAATGCACCAATTATCAACAGCTCACCTGTTATCATTTCCTTGAGTCAAAAGCCTTCTGTGGTAAACTTACCTGCTGCACCTAGAAGCCTGAATCAACAGAACTTCATTCAGTCAGGTGTGTATTTTTTAGTCTTTTTTTTAATATATATATATATATTCAAGTTAGCCTGATGATAATTATTGAATCTAATTTTATGTGGTGTTCTTTTTCGGCAGGTACTTGTCTGCCTTTGCCAGTGATAACCGAAGAAAAGTCTGTGGTGATTGGACGACCAGTGCAGACTCTACAGCAGTTACAAACTATTCCAACGTACACAAACTGCCAGAATAGTTCTGTCGTGACTATACCAACATTTACCAGCAGCCAAATGACATCTATGGTGACGAAAGTTACGCCCTCCAATGTTATTCCACAGCAACAGCCCATCCAAATACAAAGTAGTTTGGTCCAACAAACAGCTCCTATCAGTCAGAACATCTCGGATTGTTTTGTCAGCAGTAATTTGAAGCCAATATTACCATCGGGAGGGAGCTTGTTTATCGCTGAAGATGGTACACTACAATTCAGCAATAATATCGCTGGAGCCAGTACCCAAAGTCCTGTGGTGATTAATGCGAAACCTGACATTGCTGACCAAGTTACAGTAACAGGGAAAACAGTCTGTGGAGTCCAGCAGCAACAACAACAACCTGTTATTGTTATAGCACCTACAAACAGCAGCAACACTGTCAACACAGTAGTGAATAATGTATCAGAACAAACTGCCCAACCTACACAGATTCTCTATGAAGTTCGCCAACCGGCTATTACTAGTGCTGCTACAACTGGCTCCCAAACAAGTTACACTATCATCAATGGAAACGAAACTCTGGCATTTCAGTCTGTGTCTTCAAATGGAACTCGGCCTTTGTCTGTGAAGAATTTTGCAGCTCAACCTAGTGGAAATCCTGCAGTTCCTTCCCTGTCTGTTATCAGTGGTCAATCAAAACCAGCCCTATTGCCTGTTGCAACTTGCCAGGGCCAAAATATCTTGCCAACGATTGTAGTTAAGAAGCATCTGAGGAAGTGTCACAGCGGACTAGGTAAAATTAGAATTGCTGTTATAGAATAATATGAAAATACTCTAATTCTGATTAAATTATGAAAATAGCAGCAATACCATCTGAAGGAGCTACTATTAAAAATTCTTTACATCAGCAGAGTAATTGCTCATGATATTTTATTCCGTATCTCGCCTTTAACACACTGAGATGTTTAAGTCATTTGTAATTATTTGTTACCATGTTCTGATGAGTGACAGCATCACCAGTCATATATATTCAAATAATGTATGAAATTTTCAGTTTTAGAAATGGTTGAGAAAATACCGCAAGTTTCTACAGCTCATTCCCAGGTAGTGAATGGGCAAATGGACCGTGAGAAATCCAACCATTTGATAGCCACTGGCTCATGTAAGTGTTATTTATGTTTCAAAATTTGTAAGTAATTATTCAGTAGTGAAGATTGGTTATCTTTTAGTAGCAGCTCCACAAAATCTGGGAAACCTATGAATTTATCATTCACCCTTGCAGACATAACAAAGTTAGTAAAACCTACTGAAAATATTGGGAAATTTTTAATATGAAATTATTTTTAGTCAGTTGCTCTAGCACCTAAGTAACCAATCAATTAAACAATTAAGCTAAACAAACTTAACATTTCAGACTGTGTTGAATGTGATAAGATGTACATCGAAGAAGAAGACTTGGAATGTGTGGCTCATAATGGTGTAACAACTGAAATCAGTGATACTCCTTCGTTATCAAGAGCCCGCATATCTCTGCCTGGTCAGCTGCAACTGAAGCAAGTTAAACCCAATCAAGGTAATTAAGTCAAATCAAGTTCAAATCAATCAGGGTGAAGTTAAAACTGAGCCCAGACAATAAAGTTAAATCAAATCAAGGTGGGCCAAGATAGAATAATGTTATCTTCAGTCTCCTAGCTTCATAAGACTTTCCCTGAAAATAAAAATATTATTGTTTTATTGCAGTTGGAGTTTTTGCCGGGGACAACCTGCAGGAAAAGACCAGATTTGGACCATTGGTTGGACAACTGAGGAATATTCAGGATGGCGAAGTCAAAGATACACCTATGCTGTGGAAAGTATGATAATCTTGTATTTTTATCAATTGTTTTAACAATTTCACTTGTTTCTCTTTGTCAATACCAAGTTTGTCATAAGGTCGGGTCTTGAGTTCGATTTCCGCTCTGGCTACGTCACCTAGACTTGTGCTAGACAGCAGTTCCAATCATCCTTTGCCTCATTGCTGTGTCCCCCTTCTGTCCTACTTGCGCTCTTAAGTGCATAAATAAATGCACGATATTAAGTCCCAATCAGGCAACCAATGCCAACCATCCATCTATCCATTCTCAAAATAATGACAGATCAGCTGGCTCTCACAACTGCCATGTGTCTGAAATCTTCATCATAAGTGTCAATGGAGGAAGACCTATTAACGTTGCTCGTTTTGCTGATTTTACAGATATTTGAGAGGGGAGAGGCCAGCCAGGTGTACGACTGCTCAGATGAAGAATCTAGCAACTGGATGCGTTTTATGCGACCCGCTAGTTCCAATGGGGAGCAGAATGTGGTGGCATATCAACAGGGTCAAGATATCTGGTTCATCACAAAGAAGGATGTGGCACCAGGCACGGAATTGAGATACTGGTATTCGTATGAATACGCTCAACTTTTAGGTAAATTCAGATTTTTAAGGAAGACTCCTACTTCGGCCTATAATGTGAGTGCGCTATCTACGTGAAAACTGAAAGGTTATGCAATATTAAATTCAAGTACTTACTCCAAAAATAAGTCGATTTGATGTAGTTTCTATTATTGCATGTTTTTAGGTTTTTCAATACCTTTCGGGTTTTAAAAAGGTCAGTAACAAGTTGGATGTAAGTTCTGCTTGTCCACTCTTTTTTGAGTCTACAAACTTGAAAACACGGGTCTCTGTACCACTAACTTGTGTATTAGTCTGTAGATTGGATTTACATGGCTAATATGTCTTGGTAAACTAAATGGTAATATAACTTTTACATCAGGAGAATATAAACATTCAATATTGACTCCAGGTGCAAGGAGAAGACCGAGTGACCTTTTCAAGTGTGGAATTTGTGGGAAGGAGTCAAAAAACTTCTCTGCCCTCCAATCGCACATCACTAGCGAACACTCGCTTACTGCAACGAAACACCAGTGCCAGATATGCGCCAAGAGTTTCCCAGGAAAGACCAAGTTGAACACGCACATCCTCTGCCACCTCGGAGTGAAGCCTTTCATTTGCAAAATCTGTGGAAAACAATTCAGCGACCAGAGCAATCTGCGACTCCACAAAAACATCCATACTGGTAAATTTATGTTTATTAATTATTTGTTTCAATTTATAAATATTATACACTAAGTCTCTAGAAATTCTGTGATGCTGACTGTTATAAGAATTATGCAAAAAATAAGTTTATGTAGGAAACCTCAATGGTGTGATACAAGCTATACATACATACATCAATGATGTAGGTAATATCAGTGATGTTATAGCTACTACCATGAGCATGTTTAACATGGACTTCAATGTGATGGCAAATCACTGAGGGTGTACTTACTTCTGAGAGTAACTGTACTTGTTTGATACATAAATACACATGCAGCTCAGTATTATAAAAAGATTGACACTCTTTAGAATATTCAAATGAATAAAATCAACCATAATGTCATTTCGTATACATGTATTGCGTGCAGTGTAAGGCGTAGCAAGGCTTTTTGTTACCTAGGTCTTTGGCACAACTTTAAATAAACCTCAATGTAACTGTTTGCCATTGTGAAATACAGAAAAATGTAAGGAGTCTTCTGCATTAGGATGGAGACCCCAAGACTATCCCTATAAATTGCCAGACTCTTGTCCTCTTTTCTGATCCACCTGCTAATTTCAATTAAGTCTTAATCAGAAACTCTCAAGTTTCCTAAGATCATTAAGATGATTTATAGTTATTTGTTACCTTGTTTCTAAAGTTAGCTTAAAGTTTGTTATTTTATTTTTAGGAGAAAAGAAATTCCAGTGCCAAATATGCAGCAAAGCCTTTCGCCAAAAGGCTCATCTAACGACACACTATCTCATACATTCCGGTGAGAAGAAACAACAGTGCCAATTTTGTGAGAAGTTATTTGCTCGAGCTTCGGACTTGCGTAGCCATGAGAAGGCTATGCACACGAAAGAAAAGAAATATGTCTGCATGGTGACGAACTGTCAAAAAGTTTTCCACAAATTGAGCGTATTTAAAAAGCATATGTTAATCCATACTAATAAGAAAGACTTCTCATGTTCAATATGCAATAAGACGTTCTTCACAAAGTACCATCTTACACGCCATGCTAGAGTATGTAAAGGAAATAATAAAGGTAAGAAAGTGAAAGACTACACCAAAGCTGAAAGCAGTGCTGAGGGTTCTTGACGATATTTCAATTTGTGTAGGCTAATTCAATAAAATTATATAAATTTCAAGACACCTGTCTGTTTTGCCTTTTCACGAATCGAACTAAGGACCTTGTTAATTGTATTCCATTCAAGGTAGCACTCATCATGAGTGTCTAATACTGCCTATATAACTGTTTAAAATTGGCATAGGCGTAGCATAGGCCTATATATGTATGTGACTAGGGCTAGTTAGTAAGCAATACTGTTGAAACAGAAAGCTGTATCTGCCAATGAAACTATATTTGTTGCACTGATATTCAAGATATTTGAAGAGCTGTCTTAGTCTAGAATCAGACCAGCGAGCCACCTAGTGGGAGATGAGCGCAGCATTCTGCCTCGCAACCACGTGGCACTTATAAAGAGTGTCTGCACAGGACTGCTTGAATAGCCATTTCCTTATCATAAATTCCTAATTGTGGTAATTGCAAAATCCTACCACTAACAAGGTGGATGATTGAAACAACTGCCCAACATTGGTGGCAGGTCCAGGTAGAAGAGCTGAATTGAACCTGGGAACCAGCGATCAGAAGCCCTGAGCCATACCAACTGAGTCATAAAGACTAGAAATCCAATTGCAGTGTCCATGGTTAGGCATGCAAGTGAAAATCTGCACTGGGTTGATTCTGAAAAGTTTTTGGATTCCTCTCGTCAAACTGTCTAGCGTCCAAAGGGAAAACCTAGTAAGGCACATTTTAGAGTTTCTGAGAAAATTGACTTTTAAGTTCCAGTCTTTGTAGTAAGAGATGGACTTACTGGGATTTGCCAGTGTCATTCTGGGGTAACAGGACACTTTAGGAAAATGTAAACTTCCTAAATATATATATATAGGAACATCTCTCAGAAGTCCTATTTTGACTTTAACTCAATTTGGCCCAAAATGTGACTTACTAGGTTTTCCCTTTGGATGCTAGCTGTACTCATGAGCATCTTGGCTTTACGTATGAGTTTCGGAATAAGTTCAATGGGCTGTACTTAACCGGTTAGTCTTGCCCATTGCTTCGATTCTTAGATCTATGTTAAAATAACTCTACCACGGGGTATAATATATCTAACTATGCACTAACAATTCTATAGTGTCTATAGAAGTTGCAGTAAGGAGTAGTTTCCTGTAATGTTTTAGCAACCTTTCTGAAATACACTTTGATAAATGTCATTGAATGATTATAGGACTATGTCAATATGTCATGGCAGCATACTCTTGGTGACAAGGGACACATTATAACGAAACGTTAGTTGTAGTTTACATGATTTATATATCATTCACAAGAGTTTGCTTTACAAAAATCGAAATAATTTCCGAAATAACTTAATGTTCTAATCTAAATCATCTGCTGGAATTCCTAATTCTCTGTCTGACCAGTTCTTCGGGTCTGGGTGGGGAAATTCTCCCTGAAATAAAGAAAATTTAAAGTGAAATATATATTTTTCAATCAGAGTTGAACTTAAGAGTCCCTGTAGAGAACGAACAGCAAGGCAATATTTTTTAAAATCACTGAAATATTAATTGCTGTAAATATTTTGTCTCTCAGTTTTTGTCAAAGCTCTTGTCTTTCAGGTTGACCATTAATAACCATCTCAGTATTTTCATAGCTGGGTGCTTAGATGACCAGTATATGCCATATTTTAAGCTTTTATTTCAAAATCACTGGAATTACTATAAAGTACTCCAAATTAGTTACTTGCTTCAAATGTCAAATAGGTTATACAATACATATTTAATTAGCTTGTTTATGAGTAAAAATTTAATTATCTCAGCCATTTTCCTGGCCTGATGCCTATCAGCTTATAGACAGCTAATACAGTAAACTGTGTGCCAAAACTGCCAAATGCAACAAGTTCTGTAATGAAAGTTTTAAGAATTTGTCCTAATTATTTTTTGTCTGTTTCTTAAATTCCAACAATTAATGGCAGACTTACTGTAAGATGGCCAGATTGGTAGTATAAGTGGAAGAACATCCAGTACCACATGAATCCCATCATAGCTTCGGACAAGTAGGTTTGGTATTTAGGAATATCTGTCTTGATCTTTCTGTATCTCCATCTGCAAATGGATGATTGAAATTATTGAGAAAGAAGTAAAAAACAAAGTAGAATCCATGGATTCAAAACCGGCCTTTGGCGATTGAAATCATGAAGAGGGTAATTTATACATATAACATGGATTGCTTTGTATTGAGCAGTGATTGCCAGACTGATGGTATTTGCTGCAAGCCATTAACACTTTGTGGGAAACCCCTTAGCAAATGCCTATACCAAATTTCAGAACTGTAAGTGAACTACAAAGGTCACAGTGGGCAATTCAAAATATGGTGTCCATTTTGGCAGCCATCTTGGAAATTTTCTCCTAATTTATGGGGGAACCCCTAAGCAAATCCCCAAAGCAAATTTCCTAAATATAAGTGAAATAATAAAGTCGCAGTGGGCAATTCAAAATATGGTGGCCATTTTGGCAGCCATCCTTGATTTTCCAAAAATTTCTGAGGGGAACCCCTAAGTGATTCCTTATGGGTGAAGTCATTTTAAACGAGGCCAGCCAGGATTTTGACCTTTAACATAACATAAAAAATGTTTGGCTAGTAATAATTTCTTTAAAATTCCCTGAGATGTAGAATTCAATTTTGTCTTCATAATAAATCCACTTTTACGTGAAATTATGGCTTCATCATTGAGGACAGGGACCGCAAACACTCAAAATGGTCCATTTTTGGGGGTGTCAAACGTCACATTTTCAAACAGTGCTACTTTGACAGCTGATGGTTAGCAATTGAAGTAAGTTATGCTCAGTTTTTTAAAATTTAATGACTACCTATATACCTGAACTTAAGTTTTTTAATTCAATTCGGTATGTGAAATGTTCTGGGAATATTTCTCGGGCCACCGAAACCTCCCGTCACGTACATCATAAATGTCAAACATGGTCAATCCAGAAAAATTGTTTTCTAAAAATGGGTTTTTTTCCTATTTAAGTGGCATTTGGTTGATTTATTTTCCATTGAATCAAGAAAGTCTATGATAAATAATCATATACCAGTCAGCTTTAAAGGGAATATCCAGCTATAGTTAAATGGTCGCAGTCCAAACATGACACCTGCTGTCACTGAAAAAATTCTCACCTACAGGATGGCAAAATTTCAAACCAAAAATTTTGACACACCCAGTAATATTTTTATGGGTTTGTATGCTGCCAAAATAAGAATTCCACAAGATTTATCTAAAATGTTTAAAAGGATGTCCTACAGAGCAGCAAAGGCTGTGATACGGAGGATGCAAATTTTGAATGTCAATAATTCTGGGATTCTCACCTACAGGACGGATATGATGTAACGGCACTGATAGAGGTGTTGTGATGTTTAGAGAAGCATCACATCAATCAACATTTTTCAGTTTGCTGTGAATAGTGAGTTTTGTTTCTGTAATTGGTCTTGGGAGAAGATACAAGACTGTCACACAACAAAATGTGTCATATGTCAAAAAGTATCAAACTTGTACATCATAATGGACAGTACATCATTATTGACCAAGAAGTAATTATTGGTCAATTATGATGTACAGATGAATTTTCATGCTTTTTGATATGAAAAGATTACCAAAGTCGAGAAAAGTTGTGTTGATTAAATTCCCAGACTTTTGTTGTCCTTGTCATGAGATTTCACACATGCATTTCATTCTTATCTGACAATAACATAGATTCTTTGATGTACATCACATTTGACACTTGTAATGTCAAATATGATGTACGGCATAAATCTTAGATATATGACGGTAATCTCTACATTAAATTACGAATTATCATGTATTTTGGCTAGCTTCCTTTACTAATGCAGTTTATCTCAACAATACATTGTGTTTGGTTTCGTTCAGCCAAGATAAATAGGCGTACATCATAATTGACACTTCATGTAAAATTCTTCTGATTATTTGTTTTTTTACTGTTGTTATGAATGAAGGTTTTAACAAATCTAATTTACCTTATTTATTCTTTTATGTATTTTGTGGAATTTCAAAGAATTTAAGTTCTAGCTTGAGTCGGTTATTCATACTCAGTGTTTGGTGCATGTGTGTAGCTTCTGGCAACTTATTTTCCGGCTTCTTGGTGAAATCTCTCTTTTGTGTTATATTAGGGGGAATTAACATTTGACACTTGTTTGTTTTTATTGAAATGAGTATAATTGCATTTACAGGTAAAGTTTATTAATACACAATTTGACATAATTTTTTTAACTTGGTCAATTATGATGTACGTGTGACAGAATTCTCACCTACAGGACTATGTCAAATATGATGTAACGCTAAAAATATGCCTATATCTTTTACACAACAGGTTAGATGGCTTGGATTTTACCATTCTCTCATACATTCTGTGTGTTTTTACATTTTAATCCAAAAATTTACCGAGTATACCAATGTGCTTTATTTTGACAGAACATTGAAGAAGCAAAATTGACGAACATATACTTTTGTTCCGTCAATGTGTGTATTTCAAAGCAAAATGGTAATTTGTTGGCTAAAATTGTTTTAAATGATCATCTATACCTGGAACAATGATTATATGATCAATGTTTGCTATTATCAACAATAGGGATTAAATAAATTGGAGTCAACCAAAATTTCTCACCTACGTGACGACATAGACTCTCCTCAGCAAAATTCTATGTGGGGCAGTGTCAGTATAACTTAAGGACATAAAAAGTATATTTCATAAAAATTAAGACTATGGAGCACAGGCTGAATGAGGAATACATCCTAAAACATGCATTTAAAAATTTACCCTTATGTGACACTTTTGGCCTCATTTAAAATGACTTCACCCTTATACCAAATTTCATAAATCTAAGTGAAATACTAAAGTCACAGTGGGCAATTCAAAATATGGCGGCTACTTGGATTTTTCCAAAAATTTCTGAGGGGAACCCCTAAGTGAATCCCTATACCAAATTGCATAAATCTAAGTGAAATACTGAAGTCACAGTTGGCAATAGACTAATTTCAGGGACAGTTCTCTCAGTAAACACTAGGGGAAAAGTGGTGCTTGGTGTCAGTATACTTAAATCTCATTGGCTGATAGATTTCCCGCCCTTGCCTCTGATTGGTCCACCCAAGGTGTCTCCAAGCTGGAGTATTTTTAGTGCATTTTAATGTAACTTTGAGGCTTTATAACTTCCTAATTGTTTCAGATTAAATTTTGAAAGTAGTGTTTTTAGGTTTAATGTGCATACATCTTCCATGTGCGGAAAGCAAATTAAGAATCATGGAATTACATAAAAGTTATTTGGGGCAAATGTTCAGGACATTCAGTGAAATAGGTCTATTCAAAACATTGGTGGCCATTTTGGCAGTCATCTTGGATTTTTCTAAATAATTTTGAGGGGAACCCCTAAATGAATCCCTGTACCAAGTGTCATAAATCTAAGTGAAATACTAAAGTCACAGTGAGTATTTTAAAATATGGTGACCATTTTAGCAGCCATCTTGGATTTTTCCAAAAATTTTTGAGGGGGAATCTCCAAGTGAATCCCTGTACCAAATATCATAAATCTAAGTTAATTACTAAGGTCACAGCGGGCAATTCAAAATATGCATCCATTTTGGCAACCATCTTGGATTTTTCTGAATATTTCTGAGGGGGACTCCTAAGTGAATCCCTATTCCAAATTTCATAAATCTATCTGAAATAGTAAAGTCATAGTGGGCAATTAAAAATTTGCCGGCCATTCTGGCAGCCATCTTGGATTTTTCCAAAAAATTCTGAGGGAGACCCCAAAGTGAATCCCGATACCAAATTTCATAAATCCAAGTGAAATACTAAAGTCACAATGGGCAATTCAAAATATGTTGACAAGGAAAGTGGGCAAGTGGACATGGACATGGACACATTTACACATGGACAAGAGTCCCATTTCACCAAAAACTACCTCCTCTAATAACCGGCCTTAGGCCGGTTACAAATTAAACATATTTGTCAACACAGAAGTAACACCATACCGGATTGTCCTTATAATATTTATCAATAATGAGGTTTCTTCGTTTTTTAAGACACTGCTTTTGACTTTGGACTGAGAAGAAAGACTATCTGTTAGCTACCATTTTGCCACGCCATACATATAACATAACATTTAAGACTAGAGTGAAGATGACAATAAAGATGCAAGTAGGCCAGCTGAATGGTTACAGTTCAACCTACTCTGCTGACTGACTGAGCACAGTCTCCTGTAAAACAGGCGAGCGAGTGAGGCTCCAAACTGACGACATTCAAGTCGACTGGGCATCGAATTGGGATTGAGGGCAATAGGACAGCTGCCTGTCACGTCCGCACTGCAGCCTATCAGGTCTGCGCTCAGCAGAACACAGCAGGACTGAGTTGGGCTGCTTCAAAAATGCATGTAAGCGAGGACGTGAAATAGAGCACCAATTCTGAAATGTTGTAGCCTGGTCCACTGAAGGGTTTTGAAACCCAAGATGGCCAACCAAAAAATATTCTCAGTAGATGTTAAATGGCAAAATCCCAGCTGGATAATGCTTGGTTTAGACGTTTTAATTTTGCGGCCCCTTGCATCGGTGTCTGTGCTGGGCAAACAAAAATCCCTCAGATGGGTTGGGTCTAAAGGTGTAGTGAGAACTCGGGCTCTCTTTTCCATTTCATTAGTCAACTCTTGTGAGCGCCCATAACTACATCTATGTATGCTGCCTCTCTAAAAGTCGAGATCTATCGACCATGCATCAGCACCCATGGAGCTTAGAATCTGAATTGATAAGGTGGTGACCTATAATTGTAGGCGCGGAAAGTTGTAGCAGTGTTGACTGTTGTTTGCCGGGTTTGGGGTTTGGGAATGTGTTGGATTGTGTCGGAGACGTTCTCTGCGTGTTAGGCCTAATCAGCTAGTTAGTAACAAGTTACAAGTTATTACATGGACACAGGTCCTGGATAAAATCTAGTTTATAAAGCTCTCCTGTGCGCATGAGGAGATTCGAGCGGAAAGATATTTAAAAACCCTGGATGATTTCGACTGAGGGTGAGCCTATTTACAAATGAGATGAAGTGTAGATAAAAATTGACTGTCTGATATATATACATATATTTACAAGGCAGCCGCTAGCAGCCGCGAGTGGAGCTCGCCAATATGCATTGAAAGAGCATAAAGAGGGGCGGGGGGAGGGGGGCGGTGTAATAACTTCAGCCTTGTGAGCTGTGAGTGTAGGCTACACATGAACAACTATCATCATAACTGATATGAGATTAAGACATTTTTAACTGTTTCAGTACTTTGTAGAAGTTCTGAGAGGCCTAATAAAAACATTGCATGTATGAATCAATGAATGCAATGCTTGAATGTCAACTTACACCACGTCAGAGCCATTTCTCTGAGCTTGGATTTGGTTCCTGACAACGGGCAGTAGAGACCGCACAGCAGCATTGGATCGAACAATGCTTCCAATCATAATTCCCTTCTTTTTTGGGGTAGAAACCCCGAATCCACAAGTCGACCTCCAAAACACCAAGTTACTCTCCCACGGTCAAGGTCGTTTAATTTATCGCTAGAGGGCGCTGGTAGTTTGCAATGCAAGGACGCCACCTCTCGAAAATATTCCGCATCAGTATTAATTAACAGGTAATTGCCAATTAGCAAAGAGAGAACCAGGCAAGATATCACCTTCAAATTTGGTGTGTATGATAGTTGACACCAGTCTATATAACATAGTTCTAGATCTTTTTCCTAATGTAGATGTAAAGGTGAAATATTGCCTCTGCAATTTTTGCAATTTTTGCATTACAGCAGGGATAATGACTGCTCCCATGTTGAGTCCTTGACAACCAACAATAACACTGAGTTGTGCCTGACATGCCTTATGTGACTGGTTGTAATACATGCTGAACTAGTAAGTATTCCCTTATGTTTATTGTCACCTTCCCTAATTTGAAGTATTTAGTCAAATTTTCAGCTTGGTCTCACATATTTTGACATAATTTGGCATTTATTCAATTCAATAGAGAAAATCTGATAGTGAAAAATTACAATGTTAATGTTCCACTATGGAACAGTATAGGCCTGGCCATAGTAAAAAAACATAAATCTGGTTAATTCAAAATAATAATTTATTCTTTCTGCCATTCATACAAATCACAGGAGATAATGTATTTATCGGAAACAACATCTCCACCATTATGCTTATTCTCCAGCCATTAAAAAAGAAATGAAGTAACAGAATCATGTGAATAATAATTAAATTTCACTTGAATTTTCTATTTCAGACAAAATGAGCAAACGACTTTTTATATCAAATATTGCAAAAGAGATTGGTGTTGAAGCAATAAGTCAGGTATTTTCATCGTTTGGTAAAATAGAGAACGTATGGCTCAGTCAAAATCCCACAGGATTTGGATTTGTGGATTTTGAGAAGGAGGAAGATGCTGAGGCTGCAACTGCAGCTTTGGATGGCATGTAAGTGAATTACTTAGATTCAAATATATATATCTTTAAACTGATTGTACAAGGCTGAAGCAGAAATGTCACTGGGAAACATAGGCCTAGATTTTAAATTCGGGATTTCCTATATAATATACCTAACTTAAAGTATTGCCACTCTAATAATTAAGATGGTCTGCAATCCATGTAGTTCTCTTTACTGTGTGTCATTATTCATGTCACAATCATGTGATTTTTTAAAATTGATTTTTCAGGGTCTTGGCAGGGTTGCATTTGAGAGTAGAAAATACTACACCAAATAAGTGAGTGCATGCATATTATTACAACATAGCGAATCAATCATTATCAGTTATAATCATGAGGTTATTTGTCCATATATAATTATATATCACAAGGTCATTTTATTTGTCCATATTTCATAGGCTTATTATTTTGTCCATTAAAGAGCTGATGCTGGAAAAGAAACAGAAGGGAGCAAAGATGGCCAAACAGGAGGAATTGAAAAGTCTGAGGAAGAAACAAGTGAAACTGTCATCAAAAGTGCAGTGGAGGAAGCAGTGGAAGAAGTCTTCGAAGACATAAAACAGAAAGGAGAAAATGTGAAGGAGCTATCTAGTCAGTTGAGAGAAATCAAGCCAAGAGGTACGTTACCAAATATGTTTGGAAAACTACCAGAAGAGAACATCATTATCTGTTTAGACACTTCTGGATCCATGTATAAAAGTTTGGATCCAGTGAAAGAGCATTTAGTTGAGGCTCTCCAGCACAAAGCTAAGGAAGGTGGAAAGTTCAATTTGATTGAGTTCAATAGTGATGTGACTCTATGGTCAGACCAGTTGATGGAATGCAACCAAGAAACCGTGAGGGTCGCTTCGACGTGGATCAATAATTTGGAAGCAAAAACAGGTACCAACACCCTAAAAGCACTTATTACAGCTCTGGCTGATCCTGATTGTGATGAAGTGTATTTAATCACTGATGGTTATCCGGACCAGCAACCTACAGAGATATTGGATAACGTCGCATATCTCAGCAACAATCGACCGATACATTGTCACTACATCCAGTCTGATCCTCCGGACATCTCCGCTGTGGAATTCCTGAAAGATCTTGCGATGGAATCTTACGGATCCTTCTATATCACAAGCGTCAGTCAACATGGAGTCATCGAACAAGTGACTCCTGTCTACCGAGCAGAAGCCGCCGCGGAACGCATCGTCAGAACTACATCAGGGAACCTCTATCCTTCGAATCACAAAGAATGCTCCTTAGGAACCACTCTGGATGGACCTGTTGATGACCTCATCTACCATACCAACATGTTGCCTTATTCATTTCCTGGTTATGCCTATCCTTTCCTTCATTATTACTATGTTCATCCGGCTCAAGGATGGTCAAGATACAGATCTAGTCGCTCCTGGATGAAGACTGGCGATGAAGTTCAAGAAATCTCAGGGAGTTTGCCATTTGCTGCTCCAGGCCCTGGTGCTTTACTGATTGGGACAAAGGTGTTAGCAAGAAGGCATCAAAATGGCCTCTACTACCTGGGCACTGTGAAGAGTCAAGTAAGTAAAGAGTATGGAATTTTTAGAAAATGTAAAGTAAATGTAATATATTGACGTTTGTGCATAATTTCAGCCTGGTATGATTTCAAGAATATACCATTAATGTGTGCCTTTTCGATATGATGATGGTAAATTTAAAGATCCTAAAGATGATATTTTATATATATTTCTATTTTTTTAAATCTCACTGGATCATTTACCTGCATTTGGGTAAAACTTCTGTATAAATAGAAACCACAGCATTTTTACCTTGGCAAAATTTATGATGTAATTTCTAGATCCTGGATCACAAATTTTTGGTTGAATTTGGCCCTTGCAAGCATGGAGACTACAAGAAGACTGCCTACCAGGAAACATTCTTATTTGACATAATCTCTTACACAGATGCCTTGCGCCATGCAATTATGGCAGGTGACAAGGTAAGTTACAATTTACTAAAATAATTGATGTATTTGCAAATATAATACTTTTATTTGTTTGACAATAATTATGGTTTTTTTCGCTGATTATCTAGGTTCTTGCTCCCTGGGGACCGGATTGTGAAAAGTTTGGACCCGGTATGGTGATCACTGGACAGGAGAAAAGAACTGCAAAAGGTGAATTTTCTGAGTCTTTATTAATGAGTATGTTATTTTTATACACATTCAATTTAATCGTTTTAAATTAAGTTAATTATCATTTGTAAGAAATAGAATCAGTAAAATATTTATGGGGTGCTTCAGTCGCAGTCAAGCAAACCATGTAGGCCTAATACTGTGATATTTCTATCTATTTACATAAGAAATTGACAAACAAATTATGCAAATGAAACAATTTTAGTTTTTAGAGAAAGAGACAGCTACTTTTAAGGCTTCAGATTTGGTAGTTTTGACTGTCTCCTGACTACACTATGTGGTAGCACCGCATCGCTTAGTGTCGACCTCTAGTGCTGAAAATGAATCCATCCCCTCCTTTCTCCCTTCCCATGAATCATTTTTTGCTGTTCTGGAACAGTTGCTGGAACATTAACTGCGGTCATTGACCTGACTGTACCATTTTCCTTTTATTCCAGTGAATCAGCATTGGAAAGTACAACTAACAAAAGATCATGAGACTACAAATACGCTTTAGATTGTTTTTTTTTAAATTGAGGCTTAAAGCATGCATTACAATAACTTTAAAATTCTTTGTACAGCAGAGCATAGATCTGTAACCGAATGTGCAGTGCTGTCCATTTTATTGGAAATCTTATTCACATTACTGATTGGCTATTCTACTGCCTCAATCCCTCAACAATGCATTTATCAAAGGAACTCAGTGTAATCTAAAATATAATTCCTGCTTTTGTCTGGTCCTGTATGAAAGGAGAATGCAGTAATCCAAGTAAACCCCTTTGAAAAAAGCACTTTAACGTCCAACTGAATCCAAGACTGGAGCTTTATCATACCTCATATGTAAGAGTGCCATCAATTATAAGTCTCTAGCACTCCAGTCACAGTGGATGCAAAACTTCCCAAAAGTTGCCTGTATGACAGGTTCAGACACAACTGCAACACAATACGGATTGCAGCACAGACTTGTGACGCCACATAATGTCATGACCGCAACTGGCTGCTCAACTTATTCTGCACTAAACCAGACATGTCAAGGAAACAGGTTGCCATAAGTTTTTGACTCATGCAATAGAAACAAAATAAAAGAAGGAAACATTTATGTTTTTATTGTGAAAAGGACACAATGCAAAGCAATGCATGTTAAAAGTGCAGTCAGAATGAAGACATTTCTTCCCAACTTCACACTGAAGGCTTTCTTGCTGCCAGTCTGTCTACTGAGCGATGTATCAATTAATTACGTTCTGTCTTTGTGGTTTAGTACATTGCACATTTTAAAAGCAGGTAGTAGGTCCATTTGCTTTATATATTCATCTCAGCCTATTAACAGTCTATCATTGAAACAGAAGTACCAGTGAAAGCCATGCAAACTGAAACAAGGAAGAGTTTTCAGTTCACCTGTTGATATGCGAGAACATCAAAAGAGTTCGTCTCCCATACAAGAGTTCAGTACAAAAAAACCAAGTGCAACAGCAGCAGTTGTACTTTAGTATAGTCTGCTGGAGTTTCGTTCCATTCCATGCCATGTGGCCCACTGCTTGCTTGACAGTAATTTTATAAGAGATCATATTCTTTTCTTGCTATGTTAGCAGCTGTTAGCACTCCACACAAGAGTCATATCACTCACAAATTTATGAGATCATATGTCTCACTTGTCCCGAAGAAAAATCGACAACTCACTTCAGAGGATGATATAGAACCAAACAGTTCAGTGACATCACAGATCTATGTCCTGAAACAGCTTATATTAATGCTATCACTCATTCTTTGTAACAATCATGCTTGGTGCTGAGGCAGAGTACCTGAGTAGTAAGTGCATCATATACAGTTAGTATAGGCTTATCACATCAGTTACTTTGTCTTTTTTAGGTGGAGGTAATGATGAGGACTTGGTGGTGTCATTCTACAATGGCAAGACAGCAACAGTGCCAGGCAACACTGCTGTGTGGGTTCCCCCTGGACTTCACCAGAGGGTGGAATTTGAGCTGAAGCTGCCAAAGAAAGTCAGGATGGACTTGGCTGAGAATGAAGAATATCCTGAGGAGAGCATGCCAGGCTACCCCACAACAAAAGTCACGACAGATTTAGCAGCTTTCAATCCTGCTGTGTTCATGCCCTATGCTCCTTACATACCTCAATGCATGTATTGGCCAATGGGAAGTGTGACAGGGCCAATCACAAGACCAGGCAGAGGCAGAAGGAGGAGGGTTGACCTTGAAGACAATACTGAGATAGAAATCCCAGGCACAGGGCTGACCAAAGATGCCCTCAATGAAAAGGTCATGTCCCAGATCATGGAGCACAAGATGTTTTTGGAAGACTTGAAGAAAGAAGAAATAAAAGAAAGAGTGAGGATGAAAGTCGATGAGAAGTTGTTGAACAAAAGGCAGTCAATGGAGAGGTCAGTGACCTTCGATAATGAGGTCAAGGTCAGTGAGATAGATGGAAGAGACAGTGGTTGGGGATCAGCAACTGACCCACTAAGTGATCAAGATCTCTCTGACTACGAAATTGACTCAAACTATGAACTCCAAGACTACAAGATCCCTGGCTCAAGTGGTAGAAGACAACCAAGGATCTACAGCCCAACCAGAAGTTCCACCAGAAGTCCAACCAGAAGACCTCAGAGCTCTTCAAAACGGAGACCTCGCAGTGCCAGCAGAGAGAAACCAACATGGAAGTACTGGGGAAGCAGTGACATCCCAGAACTGATGGAGTCCAACCACTATGGCCCCTACAGGCTTGGCCCTTATGAAGAAACGGCCACCCCTGTGCCACTGGAGAAGAAGATGATGTTGCTCAATGAGGGAGGAGGTGAGTAGATACAAATACAACTGTGCATGTATAATAGAAGATAGACAGATAGATAGATATATATCGATAGATAGATGGATAGATAGATAGATAGATAGGTAGATAGATAGATAGATAGATGGATAGATTGCTGCTTGAAATAGAAAGTAAATGAGACCAGTGATGTTCTGCCATCGAGTCAGTGCTGAGCATCCTCAACCAAACTGCTTGTGGGAGCATTTGGATTCTCATCCGTTGAGATGAAAACATATTGTATCATACAGGAGAATATTTTAGGCATGTGGGATATAAATGGCCACCAACAGTTAATACAATGTTACATAAGCATGATATGGTTAAAAAAAATTATCTAAGGAAATGGATCTCCTCTCAATTGAAACAAGAGCAGGTATACTGCCTCCATATCCCCCATGCCCTACACATCTACCTATACCTACCTGAATTCCAATTTTAGTTATGCCAAATATTTCCACCAGGGGCACAATTGTGCATACATGTAAGGATGTGGAGACACCTGGGGGTGGAGTTCGCTTTTAAAAATAACATGGCTGCTGGCCAAAAGCACAGCAAAAAGTATTTGTGATGTTTAAATGGTTATGATATTTATTGATTTATGGTAAGATTTGACAAGTTTAGGGGGGTCTTTGAATGTTGGGGAAGGATGAGCATTGTGCATGATGTGGTGTTTGAGATATTTGATGGACGCCATCACATGGAGACTAAAAGTACAATCCCCCATAGCATAGCATGGGGGATAATTACAGTGGCCTTGGCCCTTGGGAAGTTGGGATTTACTAAGTTATATTAGATTTTGACCCAAATATATATAGCCTGATAGACACCCCCCCCTCACCCAAATTTTCTGGATCCCCCCCCCCCTGATATTAACTCTGAATACAGGAAAAAAAGTGGTAGCCATTTGTCTCAGACACTCCTTCACTCTATTATACATTTTCATCTCAGAGGATGAGAATACATGCTCCCACAAGCAGGTTGGTTGAGGATGTTTGGCCTTGACCCAATGCCAAAACTTCACTCACTTATTACCAGCAGTCCAGCACCAGTCGCAGATATATGATAGACTAACTGACTTGTTGATTGAATTATTGCATGGCTATATATGAATATGAGTGATTGGTTTCAGAAAAGGCATTCAACAGTATATATCGTGTTTTTGAAAGATGAGATGTCAAATAAGCCCTTATAGATGAGAATACCAATATAAATTCCACTTTGGCCCCAGTCAATAAATATACTTTCAATTTTTTTTTTCAGTGGAGTATGCTAACTCCATGAGCAGATTCGTTGAACCACTAGGGGTTCACAAGTATGAGACTTCAGTGAGGGACAGCATGTACATCCCCAGACCCCCGAACCAGAAGGGGGAGAAACAGAACCAGGGGCCTGGGGTGGAGATCAGCATCCAGGTTGGAGAGGGGCAGAGGGATAAAGACTTACAGGCTCAAGCCAGGAGGGACTTCAGGTGATTATGCCCTTCTCTTTAGATACATTTCATCAGGTGATTTACTGAATTTGACTATCTCAAAATGTTTTGATGGAACTATACGAGGGGTTTTCCAAAAGTTATGTCCAACGTTTCATAACTTTTGTTAGATTTTATGTAGACACGTGATATTTGCATCAGTTATACTACATTCTCAGGTGACTCTTCTTCATCCTATAGAATTTAATCAGGTTGTATACACTGATCTTTAAGTTGAGTTTATTCTGTGATTTAACACATTATAAAGATCGTATGGGCCATCACAGGGAAAATGCAACACATCTCAAAAAAGTTGGTATTTTTTTTCTCCAAGAGAATTTTTCTGAAGTTTGAATGCCTGAGCACACCTTGACGAGCTTTCACACAAAGTTTGTCGAAATGTTGAGGTGTGAAATGATTGTTTGAGAGTTTTATAATTTGAAGAGGCCCTTAAAGATTTGTAGAGGTGTTTGCAAATGAGCGTCGCTTACGCAACTAAAGCCAAAAAGATTTTGTTCAGACTCTTTAAAATTCAAGAGCATGCAGCAAACACTGTTTATACAGGGCTCCAAGTCCAACTTGTCATATCAATAACTTTGAAATTTTCTCCATTGTTAAAGTTTTTTTTGCTTAAATTCAAGGGGCGTCAATCAATGTGACAGAATGTGAGGCTTAGGGACATGACGACGCATCCTGATAATACTGGCTGTCTCCCTGACAATTACACTGCTTAAAATTAACCCTGCCTCAATGTTAGGGAGCTGTGAGGGAGCTGAGAGGAACTGAGAGCCTTTTAAAACTTATGCAAATTTGTTTATTAAAACGTAACAAGGAGTATTTAGATGAGAGCTGGTGATGGATTGCAGAGCAGCGGGCTGACAGTTAGCCCTAGTCATCCATCATTGCATCTTTGGCAAATTCAATTGTAAGAATGGAGGGGAGGCACTCTCATGCAGAAGGCCATGGTTTCTGGGACTGATCCACAGCAGGTCAATTGTTAAGGCTGGGCAGAAGGCTCTTTTTTCGCTCTCTTTTGGCACCAAATTGGCAGCCACTGGCAGGTTGTTTTAATGAAGAAACTACAGACCCGTACACAATGTGAGGTCTTGACACTCAGTTCAATTCGAGAGTGTCTGTCTGCGGAGAAAAAAGTAAAAAAGTGGCATTCTTGACTGATCGATTCATCCAGTCATGGCATCATCCGAACAACTTCATCCCAAAAGATATCGTCTGACAAGCGGAGCATTTGGCGCGAATGTCCTGGGACTTTGTCGAGACCTCTGGGAACCTTCGGAGGTTGCTTGGGAACCTTCATAAATCCTTCAGGAACCTTTGGAAACCTTCTGGAACATTTGGCTTCCATTTGGCTTCCACTGATGCACACATGTCCAAAAATAAAGAGTGCCTGGACAGAATGTGTCTCCCTAACTCATGGCCAGCTCCCCCTATCGTCTTTAACATGCACATGAATCGGCAAGTTGCAGAACTCCCATCACTCATAAAACGTAAACATCGTTTGGAACACCTCAAGGCACACTTCTTTGTCATTTGCAAGTAAAAATGTTAAAAAAGGGGAGGAAAAAGTGAAGAAAGAAAGAAATAAAAGTAATGGTTGTAAGGACAATGGGAGACAGGAAGGCGAGAGAATTGCCTGCCATAATTGCTGACAAATGTTGGTTAGTGCTGTTGCGCCGGCCGTAAATCCCCTGCTGGTTGTCAGGCGAATAAAAGTGTGATGAGATCTGGGCGTGGGAGACAAGCCGAGACAAGCAGACACAAGCCAAATCGTCTGCTGGGGAGGGCGCCATCATGCATTCTTTCTGTTCCATCGACCAATTTGCACATTTGTACTTTTTGCTCCTGTGAGGAATGGTCTCCCCAAGCACTTGATGCGGCCTTTGATGCGGCTGCATTCCTCCAAAGTGCAAACTTGTGCAGACATGGGCAGGTGCTCAGCCTCTGCTCCTAATAGGGTTATCTGTGATTGATGATCTCCTCCTGAAAAAACTTCTGTTCTGTAACTTGTTTCAGTTTGTTTGGAAACCAATTGGACGGTCCCATCCGTGATCATCAGCTATCATCTGCATGCATGGTGTTTGTCGACATTTGAAAGAAACTTTTAATTGTATTGGATTGGACATGCTCGTTTGGAGGACCCATTGATTCTCATTATGGTTTGAAAAGGGATCTCTCTGCTTTCTGAATGCACAGGGAGTGGAATGTAGTTTCGGTCAACTTGCCTCCAAATGCTATTGTTATTGCATCTTCGGGATGAGGTCAAGACTCAGTTGGTTGGTCTATATAGTGCTTTTGACTTCCAAGCGCTGGGTACCGGGTTTAATTCCTGTTGTGGTTGGACGCCCGGACCTGTGTTTAGCAGCAGTTTCAAAATATTCAACCATACTTGCTGTGTTCGTCTCCAGTCCTAATCAGCGAACCAGGTGTATAAATACAGGACATATATTGTGTCTTTTGCCATCTCTCATTGCATATCTCCCGTAGTATCTTCTGAATTCATGCTGGACATTTCAGCCACAAGCTACAGTTGCTAGCAGTTTAAACTTTCATATTGAATCATACACATTTGTGACATTTTAGTTCTTGATTATTTCAAAGGATGAGGTCTACATGTCCAGTTTTGAAGTTTTGAAGCATTCTGAAGTATTAAGAGCCAGTTTTTCTAAGATTCAAGCAGGGTGCGCTACTCAGTGTGTAGAAACATGTAACTGAAAGCTCCAATTTTACACATTTATATATAATGGCCTTCCATCAATCGTATTTACGACCAACTTTTGAATATATTATGCCTCAAAGTGTAATATTTATGGCTTATTTGGATACACAATAGCTGTCATTAGCTGATAATGGCCAAACATGTGACAATGTGAGCATGAAGGCTGCTCTGAGAGTGTGATAATACTAATGCATTTGAGTTACAGGGTATCATGGGTGTTCCATTTGCACTTTTTGCTCCTGTGAGGAATGGTCTCCCCAAGCACTTGATGCGGCCTTTGATGCGGCTGCATTCCTCCAAAGTGCAAACTTGTGCAGACATGGGCAGGTGCTCAGCCTCTGCTCCTAATAGGGTTATCTGTGATTGATGATCTCCTGAAAAAAGTTCACTTGCAACTTGTTCGGATTTGTCCTGCTGAGAGAGCCAGAGGGATGTCAAATAAATGATCTGGTGTTTGTCACAGTATCTTTTGGCCACAAACTGTCCAGAAGGGTATTCATGGAAGTCTTTCTCAGAAACGGTTTATTGTTTTGTTGAGAGAGCAAACATAAACATGCAAAACAAGGCTTTCTGTAGTTTTTGGTCAGATTTGGCCATCATCTTTTGATAATCGCTTTGACTTCTGTTCACAAAAAAGATTTGACTGATGACATTTGTATCAGTGAAAACTTTATTTCACTGGCTTGGTCGAAACTGTGCCATCCTGGGGTTTAGAAAGATAAATCTTTTGTCATTCTTTTGGCTCTTGATTCATATCTTGTCCATGTTCAATCTGATTGCTGAGCTTTGATAAGTCATGTAACATGGACAAGGATTGTGTTTATATGGCATGGCATGTTTTATGCATGTGTTACATTGATGACTTCCAATGTCTGTTTAATGGCTTTCATATCCATCTATCTCAATCACAGACAATCAGGGAGCCAAATCTTTAGTCATTCTTTGGGTCTATAAATTTGAACAAAAAGTCCAATTTATGATTTATTGGCACACAATGCCTACAACATAGCATCAGTTACATGATCTAAAACTTCAAAGTGCTCATAGTGCTATAAATGCTTTTGGGGTTAATAAGGTCTTCCATGGAAGCATGCAAGCTGACATGTATAAAAGCTTGTAGGTCCATGTTTTTAAGTTTTTAGCATGGAGAATGTCTTGTCATAGTAAATCACCAAAGTAACATGTGAGAGGGACTAAGTAATAAATTGCTGCTGTGCCACCTAATTGGCATTTTATCCAATTGTGCTGTGCTGTCTGTGCAACAAGGGTGACCAACCTATCTAACTGCCACAAAAAGTTTGTTACAAAAGAATAGCCAGAGCATTACATTGCTGATTGCTTGGTGAACTTTGGGGGAGGCTGGGAGTAGCCAAACTTGTGACTTTGACAAATGAGGGCTTTTATGATGGATTTGCTGTTCTTTCATGAAATGTTCAGCTCTGTGAGCAGATGAAAAGACATGGAGGCTGAGTGGTTCTGAGCTGACATCTGGAATGAAGGAGCTTGATTGTGAATCCATGAATCTTACAAGGAATTCCTAAATTCATGAATCTTATAAGAGCTTATAAGTCAGGGACAGGGAATGCATTCTCCTTGTAACAGGCAGCTTGAGGGCTCCTCCAGGCCTGAGACAGTATGGAGAGTCAGTGCTCAGGTTGAGAATAATCAGAAAGAGTGATTCCATTTAGCTCCATTTCATATCGGCATAGCACAGGCCTCATAGCCATGTGTGGATTTGCATTTGAATGGCATGAGTGACATATCTGGGCAATGGTTGCATCACAACTGCTTGGCAAGCCATTGGAAGGCAGATTTCTGCATGAGCTTGCATGCCTCCCCAGCCAGTTCTCAACCCAAAACATCAATCAACCTTTCACTCAGGCAATACAATAACGCCGCTCTCTGTTATGTAATCTGCTGTGACAAAAGTTAATCAGATCCACCCTTGTTGTGTGAAGAATAGGCCCTCAATGCCATTCAATGAATATTCATCTTTTTGTGATTGGAATTTGGATGAAGAAAGATTAGCCTCTAAATCATGTAGATCCTTGATGAAAACTGCCTTAATTTGGTGTTTATGTGATAAACCCTGATGATTTGATAGATGTGGCCACATGCATAGAAGTTTTTTGCTCACAGGCTTAAATTTAGATTACAATTCCTAATTTCTAAATTTTGATTACGTTCTTGCAGACGAAGACAGATCTTGGCGCGCAGACAGGAGCACGTGCAACGAAGCATGGAAGTTGACAAGATGGAAGCAGCCATGCGCGACCAACACAGACTGCAACTATTACGTCAGCTACAGATGGAGAGGGTGAGGGCTCAAGAAGCTGAAGAAAAGGGCATCTTGAGAAATGAAGCCAAGAGGGCCATCTCAGCTCACACAAGAAGTGATTTTGAGGAAAAGAGGGCCTTGGCTAAAGAAATGGGTGAATCACGTGATCAAGCAAGACAAATCTCCCACCACAGACGCCTTGCAGCAGAACAGCAAAGATATGTGAATGTGGAGGACAAGGAGCAAAGACGGCTGGTAAGGGTCAATTCATTTCAATAAAGTCAATAGTTTTGGCACAGTGGCCAGTACACATGTGTGACGCTGCCTGCCCGCCCGCCCATCCGCCCACTGGACGGACTTACATTTTCTACAGTAACTACAACACACTGTACAAACGGACAGACTCAACAGCAGGGATGTGACGATTATGGCAGTTAACCTAATATTTTCTTAAATATTATGCTTCGAAAACGTAATATTTGATAATAGCATAATCTATATTGTTTCCTTGGTATATCTTGATGATGCTGGGTGCACTACATATTCTCATTTTCATGGAATATCAAGTTATCAAAGAATAAAAAAACCTGGGAATTTTCTACACTGTGACACAATTTGTGGTAAATTATTTTATACCAAGACGTTGGAAGTTACATTAACAGGTTCCTAATATTGTTGGTCGTTTTATGCACACTATTTCATAAATATTTGACCAGTCAATTACATTTAAATAAACAAATACTGAAGGCACTATTGAAATGTTCAAGTTCAAGCCTGCCGCATTCAGCTGTCCTTTCAAGATATGTGTGAAGAAGCAGAGTTTAAAAAGCTGATCTAGTGTATTAATGAAGCATTTGGAAGCTTGCAAACTATCTTATAAAATGCCTTATATTTTTAGCTTTTATCCTCTTCTTTTGTTTTTCCAAAATGTTCACAGAAAATAACTAAAAAGTGAGTTACAAAGACAAAAGTGAGACATCAGTCAGTTAATATACCCCAAAATGTTTTGGTTACTTCTGTTTGAATTTTTCGTTAGGATAAATGTTCTTGTGATCATTTCATTCATTTAGGATCATAATATCAAAGCTGTTACATGGACACTGTTATTTGTCTTCTTTTAAAATATGTTAACTGCCTTATTTGCCTGATAACTGCCGTTAAGTCTGTCCGTTTGTACAGCGTGTACAATACCCGGTGGCGATATACATTGCCGAGGATAAAAGCTTTACTTGGTGGTTACCACATGTATATTACTAATTCAGTTCTGGAAAAAAATCATCATGCAACCTCTGATCTGACAAAATTTATTGCATGTGCAATCCCTGCAATGTCAGATTTATTTTCTTCTTCATTTCTTACAATTCGAATGCCAGGAAAGGATGCCATGCATTTCATGGCAGCTGGTCCTCCAAGCCCGAAATTCTAGAAGGGAAACTCCAAGGGAGGTGATTTTATTCAATGAAATCGACGAACCTTGTGAATCTCACCATTAAATGTGTAGCCTTTTACACAATGGATGTATTTCCCTGCTTGTGCCATGGGTTCAATTGTAGCAACTAACTGCAACTAAGTTTACCAGCCTGATTTCTGACCTAATGATTCTCTTATTTGTTGAATTAGTGTCTTTCTAAAGGTGGTATTCAATTGTGTCCAATTGGTTTAATAGAGGCACTTAGATTTATTGTTGAGGTTGTTTGGCCCCCATGAGGTAGAATTAAGCTTTGTCAGTGATAACAATACAGCATCATGGCCCATCATGGCTCATCATGGCCACATTCAGGGGTTTGTTTGCTCATATAATAAGGGTTGGAACCCGTGACCTATGGAGCTTTGACAAGTGGCCATCCAGAAAATCTTTTCATGTCAATTGGTATGAATTAATCTGAATTATAATGTCAGGGAAATGTCAGACTAGTTATTGCTGAATGATGTCAGTGGATATTTCTCTGGTGCTGACATTTCATTAATCTGTAATTATTGGTGTTGAGGTATTTTGAGAGGGTGGGCCCCAAAGGTGTAATTGGATCCTCAGTGCCATGCATGATCAACAGCTGTGGTGCTGAAGCCTGAACCCAGAAGTGCAAGGACAGTTCCTTGTAATGCAAAAACTCCATGGAGCGGTTTTCTTAATGGGGTTTGGGCTCTCTGTCAAAATGTTTAAGGTAGTCAGTGGTTCCTCCCCAGTCCCCTCAAGCACCTTCCCTGCGATATGCAACATTCCTTCTTCTTCTCTTTGTTATTCTTTTTGTTCTTCCTTTTTTTCTTCTTCCCTCTTCTTCCTTATCCTTTCATTTTCTTCTTCGTTTTCTTCTTCTTCATTTTCTTCTTCTTCATTTTCTTCTGCTTCATTTCTTCTGCTTCATTTTATTCTTCTTCATTTTCTTCTTCTTCATTTTCTTCTTCTTCGTTTTCTTTTTCTTCATTTTCTTCTTCATTTTCTTCTTCTTATTCGAAGAGGAGGACGAGTTGATGAACATAGTTCATTAGTCTCATACAGATCATGAATTTTGAGGGTGGTCATTATTATCTCAAAATATTATGTTGTTCATAAAACTTCTTGGCAGTGCATACTGAACAACATTGCATGCAAAACGCCATATAATGAACATTGAACACACTGTTGCATTATCTTTGAATTTTGCATTATCTCAGATGCTTTTGGGAAGCATTGTGACCTCATTTTACGGCCTGGTGGAGATTAAAAAGGGAGAATCTTCTTACAAAAATCTAGGGTTTTAGGGAGTTTCTTTTGCAAACAATTAGAATAAGGAATCTGTTGCATCCAGTTTCAGGGCTTGTTAGTCTCCGAATGATTACTTCTTCACCCAAAATTAGGATGTCATTAACTCCCTGATATTGCCATGGCACGCTGGGATGAGAAATTGAATGGGCTTCTTGCAAGTGTGACAGCAGTTATGAATGCCTCTGGGTGGTGTGTCTTTCTTTGTCATTACAAGATCATTGTCAAGAAGTTATTCCTGTTATCATACAAGATCTGGGAGGCTTTTGCATTGTGTTACTCTAAGACATTTGAAATTACAAAAGGTATAATAACATAATTCAAACACAAAACAGAATATATAAAGTTAAATGTAGAGAGAAAAATTCACTCTTGCCCATAAATATGGAATACTTTTTTGGAAAAAAAGTGTCAAATAAAAATAAATTTCAGAGTATGAATGTAAGCAAGGTCCATTGTAAAGGTCAAGTCATCTTCTCTAATCACTCTTTGAAAGCCTCAATTACATTTTTTGCAAGAATTTTTAATTTTTGGTTGAATGCACCTCACCTTAAAACCCCTAGTCCATGGCCTGGGGGTCATTTGTATGACCGAGAGAGGGAGAGCGTTTGACTTCATATTCTGTTACTATATAGTCTGGCCTTCAAGAAAAATCAGGGTAGACATCTGGCGGCGTGGCAGGTTAGGAGAAATCCAAGATGGCTGCCAAGATGGCTGCCATGATGACAAAAATGGGTTAAATTGCTCACAGTGACACTACAGACTTGTGTAGTACATCAAAATAGGGGTTTTCTGGGCTGCTGAGTCCAACTATGTACAAATGAAACCTCTTACTGTGTTTTCTTCAGAGATAATCAGGATGGTAGCAAAATTAAAACAACATGGCTGCCATGAATCGATAAATACCAACATTGCTCAGCAATAAATAACACAAAGGCATGTGGTACATGAAAATAGGGGTTTTCTTGGTTGCTGAGTCCAAATATGTCCATATGAAACCTCTTGTTCCTTTCTATGTTGAGAAATCCAAGATAGCCACTGATATGGCTGCCACAAAGTTGTCAGAAAATGACTGTGTTGCTCACAGGACAAACAAAATTGTTGCATGATACGTCAAAATAGGGGTTTCTGGGTTGCTGAGTCCCAATATGTACAAATAAACCTCTTGCTCTTGTTTATATGCAGATATCTACCAGATTGCCACAGATATGGCTACCACAAAGTACTCAGAAAATGCACTTGTTGCTCACAACCAACACTATACGGGCATGTGAGACACCAAAATAGGAGTTTTCAAGGTTGTTGCATCCAAATAAGCATGCTTGTTGCCTGGCACATTTTATTTTGACCACATTTCAGATTGCTGCTAGTAGACTGCCGTGAAGTCCTGAAAAAAGCCTATGTCACCTGTATAAAGACTGTACCAGCCGAACATGCATGCATAAAACTACTGCTCTTTTGCATTTTGGGAAATTCAATACAGCTACCAGTGTGGCTGCAATGAAGCCCTGGAAAACATCTTTGTGTAATGTATGTTGCACATGCTAGCATTAAGCTTTTTTGATTAATCAAAATTGCTATTTCAAGTGGCAATACAGCTGTGTTTGTAAGATGGATAGATAGATAGATAGATAGATAGATATGGTAAGTTAACCACTCTGCCACCCACCTGCTGTCATTTAAGACTAAATGGAGGACTATGCCTTTTGACAGCTATGAAGAGTGTTGCATGACTGACTTCACATAATTCTATTACATCAAGTGGGATGAGATTGTGCTTTAAACATTACAGATGGTCTGAAAGGAAGAAAGGGTAATTTGCTCACATTGATACTAGAGGGGTGTCATATCAAAATCAGGGCTCTCTGACCTTCTTCATGGCTATCAAACAGTCATGTAGTTCTGCATTTAGTCTTAAATGATGGCAAATAAATGATATTATAAGACAGCTCAGTGCTATAGCCTATACATAGAATACAATGACTCTTGATACTGTAAAGCAAAATAACAAGTACAAAGAAAAAAAAAACAATAAATGTGAAATGTTCAAATTTTTTTGTAAGAGACCCATTAGAGATTTTACTCCTTTTACATGGAATTACAACTTCATTAAGTTTCCTGGTTGGGAATTATAGGATTATAGTGAATTTAGTTATACAAATTCAGACACTATACAATAGTACAGCACATGTCCTGAAAAGAAAGGATGAACCTTTTTTTCATTGTCAGAATACATTGATGAGAAAATTCAAGACCATGCCCTCTTAATTTGGTACAGCTGGAGTTAAAGCATTTAACTGATTTTACTTGATTATTCTATTACCGGATTGTTTGCAAACTCAGGCAAATGTATGGCACTTAGGCCTACTTCCCACATAAACTTTAAGTGTCAAATGAACAACTTAGATTACTGTACCTGGCCTAAAATGAATGTTTCCTTTGCAAGTGAGGTAAATTTGATATTTTATCAGCTTGCCGTTTTTTAACTATACACAACACTTAGGCCATCCACCTAAAGATGCTTGGCAATTGTGCTGTACAGTAGTAACCTTTTGGTGTGCCACAACTCCTTGTTGAATGGTACGAGACACTACATACCTTTTTCACACGAGACCAACATTTGTATGATCAGTGCTTCCTGAAACTTACTGTATACG
This sequence comes from Platynereis dumerilii, assembly GCA_026936325.1. Classification (NCBI taxonomy): domain Eukaryota; kingdom Metazoa; phylum Annelida; class Polychaeta; order Phyllodocida; family Nereididae; genus Platynereis; species Platynereis dumerilii. Next base: position 84,671,436 of record JAPTHN010000001.1, on the reverse strand, counting down.
AGCCAGCCTTGCCCTTATAGTTGAAATGCATTGGGAAATGGGTATGAGATTGCTTGAATGGAACCAGATTTAGGACACATTCTTTCAAGAGAACAGAAAGGGTCAACAATAATTCTGGAGAATACCTTATTTGTTCTTAAATGCCATTGTACAAAGGAATGGACGAGAAACCAATTTCACCAGTGAGAGAAGTCGTGGCACTACATTTTGTCAATCGTCGAACCCCGTGTGCGATCGCTGCCTGGGAAAGACTAATTGCAGGCACTGACACTGCTATAGTGGGTAACATTTCTTAACCCTTGGATATTATTGAAACATCAAGGCATGATTGAAGTTGTGCCACAAGACGTTGTCAAGAACTGTGCACTGACCTGCGAATTCTGAAAATTTGCCGGTCTTTGGAAATAATTACCCTACTGCTTGGTATAGTCTGAGTATTAGTCACTACTATATAAGATACTTCTGACAGGTGCCTACCCTAGTTCTTTTACTAGCTGCTGTCTTGAATGTCTCAGTATTCATTAATGGAAATATCAAGCATTTTCATGCATGTATATTTGACCCCAAAAACCGTCTTTTGACGTATCACACACTCATTTTGCATTTGACAACTTTGTAGCAACCATATATCTTTGAAATAGAAAGGAGCAAGAGGTTTCATTTGTACATATTTGGACTCAGCAACCAAGAAAACCCCTATTTTGGTGTATAACATGCCTGTGTGGTATTTGTTGTTGAAAATGTTTGGCACTTTCCGTAAACGGCAGCCATGTTGGTTTAATCTTGACACCGTCCTGATTATCTCTGAAGAAAACACAGCAAGAGGTTTCATATGTACATAGTTGGACTCAGCAGCCCAGAAAACCCCTATTTTGATGTACTACACAAGTCTGTAGTGTCACTGTAAGCAATTTAACCCATTTTTGTCATCACGGCAGCCATCTTGGCGGCCATCTTGGATTTCTCCTAACCTGCCACGCCGCCAGATGTCTACCCTGATTTTTCTTGAAGGCCAGACTATATAGTAACAGAATATGAAGTCAAACACTCTCCCTCTCTCGGTCACACAAATGAACCCCAGGCCAAGGACTACCCCCCGAATTTCCAAATTTCGTGCTGCTGTAACTTTTACTCGGGTTAACGCTGCAACACGCATTTTAAAAGACAGCATGTTCCTCCCTCTAACATTCACTGGAAGTAGTTACCATTAAATCAGACTATTTTGTGCTCCAACAGAAGTTGCTGAAGTTGTCAATTTCAATGGATAATGTTGAAGTATTCAATATTTATGAGCAACGGTGTGTTATACTATAATACATGCAGTGCCACTAACAGTGGTACCTCCATGATCAATACCCCTCTCCCTCTACAGCTGGAGAAATATAAGTGATCAAAAAAACACTGCGAGTGATGTCCCATCCCGCACATGAATTTGATGATTCATATCCAGTAAACTTGTGAGACACATCCTCTGCTAACCATGCATGTTGTGAGAACAGTGAATGAGTCTCATAACTCACCGGTGATTTCACGCATCTGTTAATGACAGTTTGACTTTTCATTTCAATGTGAAAGACAGGACATGATTGTAGTTAGTAGACTGAAGTTCTCAAATAACATGACATCACCTGTGTTTCCCTAGCTGTAACACTGGCTTGCAATGAATGGCCATTCTTAAATTGGTTGATTAGTATTTTCACACAGAAAATAAGACTGTATTTATGTATCTTCAAAATACCTTATAATTATCTTGAGTGTGAGAGGGGCAATCTTACCAGGGAGCTGTTAGCTCTTTGATCTTACGATAAGATCGCAATCTAGAAAATAAGTCTTCAAAATATAAATTATGAATAATTGAATATATCAGAAAAATGATCCTGATACATCGATAATTCATTTTATAATAGGCCATTTTATAACTTAATCTTAGTTTCATTATAGGGCCTACACAAGGGGATGCCTGGACTTAAATTAAAGTTTATTGTCCTAATGATGTTTGTTTTTTCTTTGAGACATTCATAAACCCCCTAATTTGAGTAATAAGCAAGTCTCGTGTCAGTTAATTAAAATTCTCAAGTGCAGTGAAGTACCATTTTATGGCTGTATCTGGGTAAATTGAGTCTGTGGATGTCCCAACCCTCTACAATTAATCCACCCTCCCCCCTTTCCCCCAGCACTTAAAACCATGGAGTCATTAAATCAAATTTTATGCCTGTTCACCCCGTGGTTGATGCTTTTTTGTGCCTGAGCCTCAGGTAGCATGGAAAAAGCACTGTAGGCATCATAAATGAATAGGGCCCAATCAAAAGTTGACAAATCAGTTTCATATTAACCATGATGCTTTAAATATTTGTCTTTTTGGTAAAATCTAATTTGAGTGGAAATAAAAATTGATAATAATTAATCATTGACTGTTTATAAACTTTTTACAAGGTGATACAACGATTGTCAGTTGTAATGTAGGGTTGGATAAATAACTGTGTGACTGCACAGTAAAGATTTTTTGTGAGGCTTCATTGATTTTAAAAAGGCATGATATATTCTTTAGATTCTACTTATTTGGTCAAAATTGCCATTTTCATTAGTAGTAACAGTCACTGAGTGATCAAGCTTATGGTAAAGTTTACAAAAGTGGAGGAATTTTTCTATTGGGTCATATTAAATCAAGGGCAGCTTTGTTGTGGACTAATTGACTAACTTTCGTGGCTTTGTGGTGCACTTTGTAAAACCTGGGCCACCTAGAAATGCCCCCCCCCCTTGAGGGCCAAAGCATTAGCCGTGAAGTCATTAAATCACATTCCATGCCCTGAATTCTGTGATTTGGTTGCTTCAGCCTCAGGTGTTGAAAATAAGAGAAGCCCAATGCTGTTTTTCAATACAGAACTTTGAGGCTTGTTTTGCTGCTATACTTGCTGCTTGTCACGAAATTTAACTAGTCAATTTGACCAAGAAAATGCGCGGATTTCAATGAAATTTCAATGGAAATCAATGAAAATTCAATGAACGAGTGTGGATGAGTGATTGAATGGGAGATGAATACAACTGCAACTTATTACACGGTGAAGTGATGGGTGAAGAAGACAAAGTGGGTCCAAGCATTAGGACAGGAGTCAATGGGCAGGGGTGACACCACTTGTGAGGTCAGCCTTAGAGAAGTAGCTAATTGCAGGCTGCCAAAGAAATGGCTAAAAAGGAATGGCAAAAGAATGGTCAGAGTGGAAAAATCAATTATGTTTTTTAGCTGGGTCTTGTGGCTGCTGGGGGCAAACGTCACGCATTCTGGGCCATGGACTGCTGTGTGCAGCTTGAAGGTCCATTGACGGACCTTGATGGCCACTGCACTGTTGACAAAGACTGTGAAAAAAGACTTTGGAAATCGTCTGAAAGGAGAATTTCATGCTTGTCCAACCACGTGGTCCTTTTCACAACTCCTGCTTTTTGTCTCTGGCTGGACCTTAGCTTGAGGTGGTACAGTGCCGCCTGTAAGTAAGTGAAACGCATGATATTGTGCCATTACATCAATGTTAAACACCCTTAACCGAAATGCTTCTGGAAGGACGAATTCTCATCCGATGAGAGGAAAACATTTTGGGTCATAAAGGCCGATATGTGAGGCATGTGGGATAAAAATAGCAGCCAATTTTCTTTGCTGTAGTCGGAGTTAGGTATGGGTCAAAGTCTTTGTTAAGTAAGTGAAACGCAGGCCCAATGTTAAAACATAGGGAAGGGTGGTTCACTTACTTATCAAAGACTTTGACCCATACCTAACTCCGACTACAGCAAAGAAAATGGGCTGCTATTTGTATCCCACTTGCCTCACACATCGGCCTTTATGACCCACTTTGTTTCCCTTTCATTCGATGAGAATTCATGCCTCCACAAGCAGTTTGGCTGAGGATGTTTAGCATTGATGCAATGGCACAATGTCATGCGTTTCACTTACTTACAGGCGGCACTGTATTGGGATGGGCAAGCACGTAGTCTTACTGAGGGGGCAAGTCACCCCTCAGGACACCCCAAGCAAGGGCAAAGCATCCCAAGTGGCTTGTGAAAACTGCCCACAATAAGCCAATGAAGCTCTGGCAGGTCCATTCAACAATCATTGTCAGTGTCCATGGCCAGTGTTTCACTGTTTATGCCTGGTGACCACCAAATTGAATGACCATCAGATGACGCCGTCCACTCTCTTCCATACACATGACAAGCTTGAGCCTTTCTCATCTGCCTGTCACTGTTTTAGTCTGTGTTTTGTCTCAACTGCGCTTAATTTCCCCGATGTCTGCTTAATCCCTGTTTTCTTTTGGCTTTTGCAGCCCTTAAGCCATTGGCTGCCTCTTCCGGGCCTTAAGTCCACAAGGGCGGATCTTGGATTTTGTGAAAAGGGGTAAAATTTAATTTGAAGGGAAAGTGGGTAGGGTCGGCCTAATCGATTTTAGTTAAAGGATGGTTTATCTGTTTCATTCTCAGGCCTTTTCTACTTAAGCTACTCGCAATTTGTAGTTGATACTTAACTGTTAGCCAATATTATAGTGGAGTTAGCTGGAGTTCTCCTTGTTTGACCCCAACTACCTCTTTGCTCCCTACGGGAAACAGGCATTCAACCCAGAATTCGTTTAGTTTCTTTTTGCATAACCACCCCCTCCCTTCAGTAAAATTAGCCCCAACAGAAAACAAATTCCGCCACTGGCATGTTATCTTTTTGTCACATGACCCAACACCACCATTCCATGTCGTCTGCTTCGATCGCATTCTTCTGAGGAGATTCCATGACGTCATTACACACGTGTACAAACAAAGCTGCAAAGCTATCCCATCATTTCTTGTGTTCTTTCCCGTTTCCTACATGATGAGGAAAGCGTATCACGCATTTTATGAGTATGAAAAGAAGAAAAGAAAGAAAAACCTAAGAGGTGCACAATGGGAAAAGGATAAAGAGAATCTTTAAAAAAATGAAAATGGGAAAGAAAAAGTGAGGGTAACTTTTAAAGCTATGTGTCTTGGAAGTTGCAAATGTTCTGCTTGGCAAAGCTTGGCAATGCTAGGAGCATGTTTTCGTTTGATAAAACCAAAAGACACCCAAAAGAGGGTTAAAAGAGATTTGGAGATGGGAGAGAAAAACGTGCCTCAACAAATGCTTCTGAGGACAGCAATTGTAGGGAAAATGTTGATCAAAGAAGAAGGCACTTTTGTTTCACTTTGGTTTTGTTTGTGTAATTGTAGTGCAAAGATCCAAAGGATCCAACATGCAGGGATCCAATGGGGATCCAAGGAGAAAAATGAGCAGCTTGTTGGCATGCGAATTGGTGCACATAAAAAGAGACCTGTTTGAGATTAGGCAGATTTTGGGGTATTGGTTGGGGGGAGGGGGGTGTTGGACCAGGTGCAGGGGTGGGATGTTGGGGGGGGGGGGTAAATATTGAGGGGAGTCACGCACCCTGATGCTACCACCTGAGACTGACCAATGACTCTCCTAATTACAAAGGGGTGGGGATGGGGAGGGTTGGGTTATCAGAGAATAGCTCAGTGGACAGCCAACCCTCCAAGGGTCCAAGGTTCGATTTCTGGGTTCGAATCTTATTGGTTCGGTTCCTACCTTGGAATAGAGAATGGAACATCAAGTTGGCAAATTGGCATTATGGTCCTGAGGTGGCTACTCTGATCACTTCTGATTACTTTATTATAAGGTGACTGTGCATGATTAAAGAAGTCATAATTTTTGACAAAAGACTTGCTGCGAAAAAAATATAGATTATCTTCTGTCTCTCAGTAGCCCAATTTTGAGTTGCTGAAATAGAAAATATAATTCAACCAAAGGGTCCTTTTTTCGAGAGGAAGAATTGACCTGCAAACTAATTATATAATTACTTACTAATTAAGTCAATTGAATGTTTTTGCAAAGCATGAAATGTCTTCATAACTCCAAACATGGGAGGCTGACTGAGTTCCACCAGATTTGATTGCATGACAGTGGGCATGTGTGCCTTCAACATGCGGTCACTTTGATTGTCCACTTTTGTCCATTCAACAGTATACTGTCCATCCCCTTCAGACCTGCCTGTCCATCAAATATTGATACTGAAGGCTCGTGTCGTGTGAGCTAGTCACTTTTCCTGTTAGAAGAATTCATCCCCAACACAAAAGGCGCCATGTTTGACAGGCTGCAAATTGTGGCTTCTTCATGCATGTCCTTTCATCAAGCTGATTCAAGCATCATCAAGCGTCATGCTGGCCCATGCTGGCCAATGGTGGGCATGCTGTCTGGCCAGTCTTAGATCAATCGCTGTCAAATTTTGTAATCATGTCAACCAATTGGGGTTTGTGATGTTTCCCATTCTGAAGAGCTCAGGCCATTTTGGACCATTCTGGGCCATTCTGGGGGACAGTGGGGGTTGTGGGCCCCATTCACACAAATGGACATAATCATGCGATTTCTGGGGTTTCCCTCCTATATCTGTCATGATTAAATAAACAGATGCTGAATTTTACGATTGGCTGCCCAGAAATTGCCAGAATGGATGAGCAAATGACAAAACTCATTGGGCAGGTTCGTGAGGCGCCACATTATCCTTGTTTGCTGGTTTGCAGGGAAAACAATGATTTTCACAGGTAGAGCTGCCAGTTGCTCACCACCATTATCCTGATTGATCTACTGCTGGTTGCACACTGCTTCATTAAACTGCTTCATTAAGCGTGTACATACTCAATTTGCCTGTAAAAAAAGCTAAATAATTGAAGGTTCAAAATGACCTGGTTTTAATCCTCAACTTTCAGAATTTCCTGAATCCCATAAATGTCATGGAGATTGATTCTGGGATTGAAATTGATGCATTTTTGAGGCCTGGAGATATGATCTGATTTTTATTGCCCCATTTGGCCTGGGCCTATAGATTCTTGGAAGATTAACTGAAATTGCAACGCTAAACAATAGGCATATCCATAATTGTTTTGTTTCGTTTAACTGATCTGAAACTTGGCTTTTGTGACATCATAAAGACAGATCTATAATTTTCAGATCCTTGGCAGACACATATAGCCTGCATGAGGCTGTGAATACTTCTTGGAAGTCCCTTTTCCAAGGTTGGGTCCTTTATTGTACATTGTATAGACCTACCTGTACACTAGGTTCAGCATGTGCAATTGTGCATTGAACATGAGGTAGAATACTGTGTATGACCTATCTGTATCTCTGACTGTCTCAGCATGACACCTCACTAAAAATGATCAACTTTTCTATTTGAATTTTAGGCGGCAAGACAGCAGCGCACCCTGGAGAGAAATTTACGCCACCTGGTGGATGCAGAGGTTGAACATGTGATGAAGGAGACGCGAGACATTCAACACAGAACAGCAAAAGCTAAACGGATTGCACATTTCCGAGAACTGGAGGTCTCCGCCCAGAAGAACAAGGAGCTCAAGAGACACGTGTCGGACCAGTCCTTCCACCTCTTCCGCTCGGAGGTCCTGCCATAAGTGAAAACTTGTGATGTACACCACTGTTGGCTCCATTGATGAGCAACCAGACGGAGGGCTACTCACTTCATATTGGAAAATTGTTTCATTAAAGATAAATTCTCAGGACTAATTGTAGGGCGAAGGCCTAAACCAAATGAACCGGTAATATCGGTGTTGCAATTTTATAATAATTTTTTATGGAAAAGGAAATGCTTGTACACCACATGCACAGGGTAAAATATTCGGTCTGTAACTTTTAGTACATGTAGTTGAAAAGGGATCAGATAAACGTTCTCTTTGTTGTTGACAAAATGATCCAGGCATGCAGATTTAAGATACATGTACACCTAAATGTTATATTGTCTATTTTGTTATTAGATTTATCTTGTGATGATTTTTTTTTAATGAAAACGAAAAATAATGTCATATTAGCTTCATGCATGATCAATGAAGTAATACTATTTGTTAAGCATTTGTTGAATCTTGACTTCTGTATCTTGACTGTGATAACCTTTTCCTTAGCTAGTCATCCAGCCTGATCCAGGGCATTGTAGGCTTTGCACCCTTCTGCAATTCCAACTGTGATATGAAATTTATTATCTTTGTTCATGTGACAATTTGTACTTCAATGTTACATTTCGTGTAATTAAAATTGTTAACTATCCTAAAAAGTTGTAAAACGTCTTTTGTTCTTGGCAAGTGTCATGATAATACCATTGACAATGCCTTTGATAATGGAGTTGGGTTTGGCAAATGTCTTGAAAAGCTGACTTTAGGGTATTCAATCGATATTTTGGCATTGATTAATTTTGGCTTCTTATTTTGGCTCCTTGTTGCATTCCTTTAACTTCTTTATTAAGCTAATTTTCACATCTTAAGCTTAAGCTTGTTATTATAAGAAATGGATTGCTGTAAAAGAATCAGAAATTGTAGCAGCTAAAAATGATTTCAAAATCTGAAGAGCAAAAGAAGCAGAGAAGAATAGGAGAATCAGCTTCTCAGTGTCTCAAGGCCTAATTGAAGCAGGGACATCAAAGGATCCAAATTCATTCAATGTTCAGTTTTTGAAAGTGTTTTCTTGTTAAGATTTTAAACAGAGAAAGCAGCAGGTGGACAGCTCCCTCTGTGGAAAAACAATGAACAATGAGATTCTCACAAATTCTCGTCTTAGAAGAGATAATCCCAGACATGACAGACCATCTGTTACTCATCTGCTCAAACAAATTGGAAACAATTACACCAAAATGATACCCCAATTAACATAATCACGATGCATAAAGCCTCTTTGTGGGGACCTACGTCCCATATTTTTGCACCAAGAGGGCAATATGAGCGAAGAAGTGACAGTGTAACAACTTCAGGAATTACAGGAGTTCGATTCGAATCTAGATCCCCTGCATGGGAAGCAAGAAAACTTTCGCTTTCTAAAATATCTATAGAATCCAACTGTCCGACTCAAGGAACCTTATCCTTACACCAAAGTTGGTGTGAGGAAACACCATTATTGCCACCAATGGGGAGCCGGTACACTCTCCCCTACTTAGGCCGAAAATGACACTTCATCGCTGTCTGAATTGCTAATTTTTACTTTAGCCTGTTCCAACTAACCAGGCTGGATGGGACATGATTCCACCAGTTACAAAATATTGAACGTCGCTGTTACAACTCAGGAGGCAGAATTCGAATGGTCCCCTATGAGGATGGCCAAGTGTTATTCATGACAGCAACAAGTCTATCAACGCTTGTTCTAAGCGAACCACTTTTTTCGCACACTAGTAACTGGCCAGAGACCATTTTCCTTTGCGGTTTCTTTTTTTGGGATTGGCTTCTACTTAATTGTGACCGATCAGTTAAATAACTAATGAATTATAACAAACAGATCATATAAGATATCACCATTTTTATTTTCTTCAAAAAGACATAATAAAGCACATATCAACTTTTGTTATTTTTTTCATTGGATTTTTATATAAAATATTTCAATTTTTACAGAGACAGACTTATACATGGCATACATGGCAGATGACTTAGACTTTCAACAATGAAATGAATTGATCCACTGTTGGCACAAACACATATATCAAAGAGCAGCACACTGTCATTTGATAAAATTGTAAATATATATAAATATTGATTATAAATGCTTCACTTATATAAAATACCATTTGCTTCTATAAATATCCAAGAACATCATTCCAAAAGATGGGATACACTTTTATACATATTTGTACAGATTATGACATTATGCACAGGCCTAGGGCCATTTTATACAGTAGTTCAACATAAAAGAGTACACCTGACTAAAAGTTGACAATTCACAAATAAAGTACACGAGAAATTTCTGACATAAGATATCTTTATTGTGAATTATTGGATATTTCGAAAAATAAATAATTCAACCTGGAAATATTTATGAAAACGTACAATATTTCAAACTCCACATCTCATTACTTGATGAAATGAAGTTTAAACAAGGTCTCACTCAAGAATGTTATTTGTGCTGTCTATTAATCAAGGGGTACTCAATTATATCCTACTGCATTGTCAAGTGACATTTGTGGTGTTGTTGATCATAGAATTGCTTCGTTTGCACTTGGTGCTTTATGCTTTCAATCTACAGTCCGGTGATCTAACCTATAGTCATTCTACTCTAGAAGTCTGACTTGTACACATAACATATCAACAGAACTATACAGCTATGTACACTTTGTGAAGGGTTCAATTGCAATTGGGAGGAGCCTCCTTGGAGATCTTGAGTGCAATTAATATCACAATTTCCCTCCCAGACTAGTCTCTCGTTTTGCATATAAGCAAGGGTAGATAATGTACAGATCACTGAATATGCCCTGAAGATGCAATTGGAAACACAAATGATGCAATTGGAAATACAACTGCTTAAACAGTTGGAAAATACAACTGACACAATTGGAAATACAATTGACACAATTAGTGATGCAATTGCACCATACAGAGCAGCTCAATACATCATATTTTGCACATTGCACATTGAGATATGACTTGATGAATACATTGGATTGCGATGCAAATTGCATGTTCGGTAACATTGAGACAGAATCCTGGAAACCCCTAATTAAGTCTCTGAGAAGAAATTTGCATGTGTTAACCTGATTAGGATACAAATTGTATTACAATGACCATTGTTGATGGCTTTAAAAGGGATTAGTCGATCAATTAGTACAAAATGATAAATACATTCCTCTTGCAAACGGGTGACATTCATGCTGGATTTGACAATAATTAATGGTTCACTGCAATAATTAAATCAATTAAATGGAAGACCATACATGATAAAATGGGGAAAACAATGTAAAAAGCATTAAATCTACTTAGAAAAAATATTGGTTAGCTTTAATATTAGTATTAAAATATTTGCATTCACTATTACTCATATTAGACCATCACTATTAGACTATTTCAAGCAAAAACAACCCCCACAAGTACCAACAGATATTTACAATATTTTACAGAACCAATGACCTAATAAGGATAGAACCTTCATTTTGAGAACCTTTGAGGGTCCCAAAGAAAGAACCTCAGACCATTGGTGGCAAGTATTTAATGTTTTGTGCATGGTGAAGTGTATATAGTTTGTAATTAATGTAGTAATTAATAAGTTATCTATAATGGGATGCTTGGCATCTTTGAAACAACAACAGTGAAAAGACAACAGCAACTAAAGAGAACCTGACTAAACACAGAGACTAACAAATCACTAATTAAGAGGCACAGGTCAACAGAGAATATGTTGCTATGATCAGGGCTAGCTCAGGGCAATTATGCTGTCTCTATACATCTTGCTTGATTGCTGAATGTCATTTAAGTCAGATATGTTCACGAACCTTACATAATTAATAAATTATGCTGTGAGCCAGTCATCTTGAACATCAAAGACAACTGGTAATTTTGTGAAATTAAAAGGTTTCAGAAGTTAATTTTCTAGTAGGCGTAGTAGGTACATCCTATGTACTACATAGGTTCCAATGTCATGTTTGTACAGGTAAGCTGAAAATTAATTGATGAGGGTGATATTACATTCAAACTTGTGAAGTTGTATCTCCTGACCGATACAATATTAGATCAAATTTTGAGATTAACACATTTGAATTATTTTGGTTTTCTGATTTCATTTCACTAAGATCAAACTTCACAGCAGCTCATCAACTAATGAATCAATTTGATAATATTTGACTTATATAATGACTATCAGATATCAAACAGAAGTGAAATAGATTGGACAGCTAATTAATTGAGCTAGATCACTAAGTACATGGATGGCCCAAGGAGTCAACACACTTGTACAGAAAGGCTGCAGCAGTAGCAAGCATCAACAGATTTTTTAAACTTTTTTGACATTTTTTTATAACGAAGCAAAAGAGATATATATATGACTGAGGTAGCAAAGTATCTACTCTGCAGAAATAAATATAGTTATATCATAAATCATAAGTAAACCATTTGATTCTCAGGAGAGGTGTTAAGTTTTAAATGTTAGCTCAAGATTTGTCAAGTCACAATAATAGTAGTACATTGCATTACATTATAATACAGTGGTCCCTTCTATATGAGAACCTCTATTGTGAGACCGTCTCCCACAATGAGACCACCTTCAATGACACTCCCACAAGAGGCTATTTTGACCTCAGAGGGGAGACAGACTCCGAAGGTGTACTACACCCCTTCGAAAAACCACTTAGAGCAGCATTATATAAGGGGTGGTCTCACAATGCGGGATAACTGTATATTTGTTATTCAATATATAAAGCCAAAACCTAGCTATTCAACCTTGAACAAGGTACAAGAAGAAATGACTACACGATTCCTCCGAAACTAGAACTAGTAAAACTATATGCTCTAGTTCTATAACTTCTATTGCATACAAAGCGTTTGATTTGAAATAAGGTAGATAATTGCATTAAATTATGAGGGTAGAATGGCCATTGCATAGCAAAAATTTAAAAATATTGCAATAAATACATTGATTTAGCAGCTAATTTTAGCTATTGGCTCATGAACATCATGATATTATTGTATTGATATTATTGAACAGTAAATTGTAATACATTTCACAAATATTATACACAATATAGCAGTTAAATTACATGAAATGAATGATATAATGCCTCTAATGATGTGCAAACTTTGCGAAAAGCATACGGAGGAGAAAAACAAATATTGTCGCAGATTTATGATATATAATGTTAAATGTTAATACTGGACGCTGAAGCTCAGAGCTGTACAAACATGAAAGTCGCAACTTTAATGCAAAACATAACGTTGAAACATGAGTAAACGTTTAATAAACAACCAATAGTCTTTAAAAGGCAAAACAATAAGACAATTTCCGGTTGCTCTCACTTTCTCACTAATGACACGACGCCGGGCGTCTCGTTAAGACGACTAATTGGGGACATGCAGCGGCTGCTATTTACTGTTGACATCGTAATGATTCTTAAAGGCTGCCTTTAAGGGATAAAGTCACTGCCTTGAGAACATGGAGGGTTTGTTGTCATGGACATATCACAAAGAAATCTGCTCCCCTCTTACAACAGGCTGTATACAGCAACAGCCAAGTTCAGTCAGCAGCAGGCACCAGGCTTAACACAGGTAAGGATCATCCGCATGTGAATGGCAACCGCGGGTGCACCCGCAAGGGAACTCGCAGCTTCACCCATTAGATCTACCTTCAAGTATCATCCTGCAGGCTTCACTAACAGGCTTCACCAACAAGTGTCACAGGAGCATCATCCATCGGCTTAACTCACAGGTTACACCAGTAAGCTTCACCTACGAATGGCACCCGCAAGTGCAACTCAACAGGTGTCACCCAGGTGTCATTCACAGTTTTCACCCCACAAGTGTCACAGGTTTTACACAACCACAAGTTTCACCCACAAGTATCCACCCACAGGTGTCGCCTGCAGGTTTCGAACACAGGTGGCGCTGTGGTTGCTCCCACTGTCTTCCGAAAGGAGTTCCCTCAGAAAAGTTTTATTTCGAACGTTACCCCGGAAGCAGGTCGGTCTGTAGGCATCATGGGACTGTCTTTGAGCGATTTAAATGGGCTATGATGGCTTCCGACTCAAGAAGAAGGCCGTTGCGACTGTGAGGGCAGCGAAACTGAGGATGAGGCCGATGGTTGGCCAGCCTACGGATTCTGGCACATATCGGAGAACAGCTCTCTGAAAAACACAAGAAAAAAGACACATTAGCAAATTAATTGAACAAGAGACAACAAGTTACATCACATATAGCCCTACCCTCTTTTCTTAAAAATACATAATATATCAAGATTCAAGAGCAGGTTGGGCACTAACAAAAAATCTTATGCTGAGCTGAAAATAACTAAAAAATTGCAAGTAAAGCAAAACTTTTCCATCTATTTCAATAACATGGAAAACCAGATTCCTATACAACTTCAAAATTCCATAAATATCAAAATACACAACACCATCAAAGAGTACAAGGAGTTAACAAAAGTTGCTGCTGCTGCTGACATGCCAGTATTCTAGGAGTCCAGGCCAGAAGCACAGACTATCTATAGAATGTGATTCACCTGCCAGTCCAGATTTAGGTCTCTGATCATCGTCAGCATTATTAACAGCATTGCACCAGAAAATATTTGAACTTATTGATTGATCTACCTGTCATGGGTAAATACCAGTGCATATATGCAGGGAGCAACTCAAGCATGAGCATTAGAGATTGAGAGACAATTTTGAAACATAAGTATGCTTTCAAGAATTTGTTTCATTAAACCCATGTAAAATTGCATTTTCCTAAGGGGATTTATCCACTGCTAACAATAAATTTTTTTCAGTTCCACCATATCTAACTGAAAATTTAAGGGAAAAGTGCTACAAGAGAAGAGAATGGTGATCTTGACTTTACAAGATGTCTCTCCAACCGTTCACACTTTGCATCACCAAATTCAAGGAAGTTATTGCTATCTGATAAGACAAAAAATAATCAATTTCATATATTTGTTTATTACAAAAACATCTTATTTAATATTAGCAAAAAGTGAGAGTTCTAAGAAAAACTCAAGAGGGATATCAAGCATTTGATTTGAGAGAAGACCTGTGCACTTTCATTTTTTCTTTGAAGATGCCTGACACACAAATCAATGGAATTAGCACTGGTGGTGTTACTTTATTGATTCCTACTGTAACTGAGACTGTGTGGCTATACCATGAGTAAATGTGTGGATATTGAGCAGTGACGTCACCTACCAGGGTCGTACCTTGCACACCTGGAGTTACTAGTGCTGCCCCCTGTGAACAAGATGCACAAGCTGCAGTGTCATGCATAGCTATCAGTCCAGGGTTGTTGTGACTACAGATCCAGGGCCCAGGGTTTTGTGCTTCTGATTTTCCTAGCTTATTTGCTAGTACATTGCAGTCAGCTAAGGCCACTCATAAGATGCCACTGTCAGTGCCTGTCACCCAAATAATAAGCTGTCAGACAATGTCAATACAGCTTTGATTTGGTGTCAGCACACAGCACTGCTCACAGCAGCATAGTCAGCAACAAGAGCAAAGTTCATCTTTCAATGATCCTCCATGATAAGATCATAAGAAGTTCATTATAATGAGATTATCTCAATCAATATCAGACTGTTTGCAGCAAAACTCAAAATCAGCTAAGATGCAATGATTGGTCACTTGAAATTGCTGAGAAATTTACAAGTACTCTCACAGACTGTCATTTGAAATCATTGTACACCTATCTCATGTAACAGATTAAAATTGTATTGAGATTCTTCTACACTAAATCATAGATGCGATACTAATAGTATGTTGACTGCAACAAAGTCATGAAGTGACTTCCATATTACATTGCATGAATCTGATGGAGATTGTCCCAGAATTTGCCGCTAGGATATTGGCAAGGAATTTATTGGTGACCATCCAATGGATCATATTTGAAGGGATGTGTACATCTTGGGGAGCCAGGGATGTAGCTCTGTACTTTGCCCTGGCCCTGACTGATATTTCAGTCAATCAGTTTTGCTGGCTGAGCAAGCCAGCTTTGTCCAGGTCCCAAAAATGCAAAAAGATAGGACCATGCAGCATCAATGCATCAATAAGCCAAAGCAATAAGCCAGAGCACTGACCTGTGCCATCGGGCTCTGCAGCTAATTGCAGCTTACGCCTATTATGCAAACACATCAGAGGGGTCAGTGAGGTCAGAATCGTGATGCAAACAAATTAAACCCTGGTACATGAGCCTGAGAAGAGTCTGTTAGAATGGAAAGAGAACTCATGAGATTGCTGATGCAAGGTTTCTGGGGCTTTACAGTCACAACATCTCATTAATTGTGGGATAAGAAATTAAGGATTGACAGCTTGCCCTTAAGACTCAGGGAGTCCCTTGCCAGTAAAATCTAGTGCCTTTTATGGGCAGCATGCACACAATTCTTGCACACAAGTCTTGCCAATAGTTAAAGCTGCAGCAACACTCCCACTACAGCAGCAGTGAAGTTCTTGGGAGCACAGACTGACTGCATGCCCCCAGTTCACAGCATTGCTCACAGCATTGCCTGCAGGTCCTTATCAGTGCTGGTATCTGCTAGATCATGGTCTGGTGGGGTGGTGCCAATGATCAGACACGAGCTCGTCTCCCAGGCCAGCATATTGGCAGTCCAATGGTAGGCCATTGGCAGATCACTGGCACCCAATCATGTTGTGTCTGACTGCTGTGTCTGACTGGGTCTGACTGATGTGTTTCAGTGCCTGACAGATGCAGTTAATCTGATCAACTGAAGTGCACTGTAAACTGCAGAGTTCACCTGAATTACTGAACTCAACTAGGCCTACTTTTAATTGCCATTAAACTACAAGAATGCACCTGATCTCAAAGCGACCAGCTGAATTTCAAATGGTTGCGATAGTCAATCGAAGACAAACAAGTCATTCTCTTGTCGATTTCATGCTTTTTCAGCATTGACTAAATTCATAAATTTCTGATGAGCTGACCAAATCCACCCTTGATGTTCATTTCCACTTGGTTGGCATTAGCAATTGGCTGGGGGCAGATCGCCATCTAATCATAGCCAGGTTTCAGTGCAACCATTCACTTGGGCATTGAGAGCATGCTGTTCTAAGACTACCATCCTAAATGAAACAGGCTGACTACTCGCTGACTACCATCCCACATGAAATGTTAGAGAAACATCTAAAGCAACATCCAATTTGCCTTTTCTGAGCCTTGATCAAGGTTGCATGGTGTTGTGTGTGTTTTTGGCTCACTGTTTGCTCTCATGATGAGTTCACCTCCATGGTTCACTGATTGGCAATCAGTGATTGGCTTCTCCCTTGTCCAGTGATTGGATTTCTAAAGTTTCAGTGATTACTGAACATTGGATCATCGTGCAGTCTGGGAGTATCGCCACCATCAAGCAATACCAACAGTATTACACCATCAGCAGAAATAGGATTCTTGTAGACCATGCACTTTGCAAAGGAATGGTTCTACAGCTGGCAATTTAAAGCTCGTTGCTGTTCATACAATCGTATACATGTAGACCTACAGACGAACATTATGATTGTCACAACCATTGGATGTACAGCTGTTGTATGTGGAAACTAACTGGAGTGTGATAACATCACAACAGGCATTATTCGACATTCAAATTGCCAAAATCTGCCGCACAAGAGTCAGTAACACATGCATGATTCCAGCAAATATAATTGCACACTAAGAAGGCCTCAATTAAAGAGAGATTTTTAATATCTGCCCGTACCAAACGTCAAAATTGATTATCAATTGTATGCCCAAGAAAGTATAAATGGATCAGCAGCTGGTCAGCTGCACCTATTACAGCAATTACAGATCACATACAGCAATTACAGTCCATTTATCCCAATTGCTGTGCCCTTGATCCACAGAATGCAAGTTGTTGGAGTGGACCTGTGAACTTTTCCTTTTTTGCTTCTCAGATTTCTGAAGATTCAGGAATCTCGCATTACAAATAAGAAGTCAGTGGAGAGGGCACGTGGGGCTCAGATGTCCTTGGCAAAGCTCAAGGTCAGCCTAAGGTCAGTGTTTGAAGGACCTCGACAACAAAACGGATCCACTTTCCTTTGAGCCAAGAGGGTTGCATGGCAGACATGGCTTGCAAATACTCGCACGAGCTCACACGCGTCTTGGCCAAATGGCAGCATAATTTTGCGTGAGGGTCAGAGTCAAGACTCAAGACTGGGTCCTTTGGAACATTTTGGGATGCCACTTTCTATGTGCAGTGCAATGAAAGCAGTCTTGTAGAGATTTGGCCAGAGTCAAAACTTCTTCACTCACTCTTCTCCCATGTCTCAGTCAGGGACAAATTAAATTTTAAACAAAATCAGAGCTTTGCAATAAGGAAGTGGCAATGATAAATGCCGGGATTAGTAAGAGAGGTCTTGCTCCAGTGTGAAAATGTAAAGCCACTGAACTAAATGTGTTTACTCCAGGAACCATAAAAGGGGACATAAGCTTGTGTCCAGAGTCTGTCTGGACTGCAGACAGCCAATTTTTCTGCAGTATATCATGACTTGCCATGATTTGGGGTGCACATTGCAAAATGCTTACTGCCATGTCAAATCTGGGCTACCTGTCATGCCAAAAGTTCAATGTAAAGTTAGCTTCAGTACAATACAAAGCCATTTCTCGCACGAGTCACACTTGGACTGGGAGTTCATGTGCCTTACTGAAAATGCTTGACTATCGTGTTACGCAATTATGAAGTAGAGGGCGCACAGAGGGCGTTTGGAGGGCGCCTCAGTTAAACAGGTTTCATATTTAACTTAACAGGTTGGGTAACGCATTGAGTAACCCCCTTCTGTTGTCATGGAGGCAGCCAATTGTTGTCATAGGTGGTGCCAATTTGAACTTGTGACATTTTCTGTCATTTTTGTCATCCTGTGAGATAAAATGACAGCCACATAATAGTGAGGCCATTCTGGAGATAGTTATGGCCAAGATGCTACCTGACCTTATTGTATTGTTTGCACAGTGCAGTGTTGTGTACAGGGGACCTTAATGCATTAGGACTATAATGGTACTATCACAGTACTACAATGGTAGGGGTGTGAGTCAGTACCTAATTCAAGGGTGGACAACTTTGTTGGGGGGGGGGGTGTACTGTTTTGCTGCCTCCCCTTATTGATGGATTAGTGAAGGACTCATATTCAATCATATTCGAGTTTCCTGCCATGTTGCCCCCAGGCTAGATGCAGGGAAATGGCTTTTTAATAGAAGGACATTGTTTGAAGGAGCCCAGAGTGACGCAAGAGTACATGAGGAGCAAAATTCGCTCACCAGGGGGCGGGGTGGTACTCCAGTGGCTCTACGTCATGCGCACGTGGCACGTGTACGTCACACAATAGGACGTCACAATGAAACGTCATCATGGTGTCACAGTGACGCAACAATGATGTCACGATGACGCCACCATCTCGTGATCCTAATGAAGCGTGCCTGGCATGCTTGTTGATTAATCCAGCGATGTTTTAGCCTCGAGGGGGAGCTAAAGATACCTGACCTCTCTTGAAACCTCTTTAAAAAGCATGGACATGAATGCAATGGAGTAACAACTGAATAATAGTCCGAATTAATATGACAGCCACTTAGCCTAAATCACGCCTCAAAATCAGGGCACATGTTGTAGTCACTGTGACTACATTGTGACTAGTGCATTTCAACAGTTTTCAATGGCTCACCTCAAGATTGCATAGAATTCCATACCCCCTGCAGCCCTTCACTGCACGCCCTGCAGCTGCTAGGTGCAGGAGCTATAAATAGTCGTAATCAGCATTAGCTGATGGCGCCCTCTACTGATTACTGTCAACAGCATCTCAGAGCAGAGAGAGCATTGAGGGCCCTGGGCGAATTTATTGCAAATAAAAGAATGTAGGCACCCAAGAGTCTGTAGTAAAATCCACAATATAATGGATTCCATGGAACAGCAAAACAATTGCTCGTAAACCATGCGCAGTACCCAAGGGTACACCACAAAACAGCCGAATAATAACAGCGGAGCGGATAATCATTTTCATGACCATGTGCAGCATGTAAAGGAAGGGGTGTATTATCATCATGATGGGTTATTGGGAAGGGGGGGCAGGGAGAGCAGGGGATACCTGGTAACAACAACTATCCCTGGGCATGACTCTCAGCTGGTCTGCCAACAAATTCAACAATGCCTGGCCACCATTCCAATCAATGCAACTGCTCTTTTTACCAAATCACCCTGCACAGTCAACATGGCCCCCTTTTTGCTAAACTTTTTTAAACCTTGAAATTTCATTCACAAAAGCTGGCTTCAAAAAGCCATATGAAGCCACGACAATGTTTGCATGTCACCGTGCCCCCTGGCTTTATTTGCAACTTTTTATGAAGAACCCAGTCAATTTAGCCCCAACCACATGCCAATTCTGGCTTTTTTCCAAGATTTTGCTCTTTTTTCCTCTCTCAGGTTCAAACTCATTCCATTATGAATCCACAGTAATCACATAGACCTAAAACAACACCCTTAAGCTGTGGCATGATCTCTTTGTAATCATGGCAATCTCTTTTTCCTTTTTTTAAAAACTTTTATCCTTTTGGTTCTCTTTGATTCGAACTACTTTCCTTTAAGGGCACATATAATAAAACAAGGCATGATATCATTACAACATGCAACCCTGGAAACAAACTTCCAAAAATACTGATCAATTATCTTTAAAACTTATATACAATAGAGTAACTCGACTTGTTGCAAGATTAAAAGTTGCAAAAACTACCAATAATTGCCAAACTTTGAGATCAATAATTCTTTAGAAAAAGAAAGAGAGAAAAACACAAAAACAAGAATGCTCAGTATTAAGCCACACCAAAGAACTATATATATATATAGGCCTAATAAATTTTTAGAAATAGATATATATGTAGGTAAAAATCTAACACAGCAACAACATTTACACATTAAAGTTGAATTAGACTTACCCATCCTCCTTGTTCAGCGATCCACTTGGCAATATTCTCGAAGTGGATGAATCGACAGACGTAGGTGACCACTTTATGGAAGAACCCGCGGATGCCCCTCTGAAGAACCGTCTTGGCCATCCTGTAGCCGAAGCACAACAGGGTGATGATGCGACCCCAGTTGATGTTGCCATCCCTGAACAATCTGCAAAAGTGAGGAAGATACAATTTAGAATAAGATATAACAAAATCCTGCATCAGCACTGATTCAGCATCAAATAAAATTCAGATAATACCATAAATGCATTGGATTAACGTTGAGAACATACACATATACTGAATCATTTTAGCAATCTCTTTTCTACTGTACTGAATCTTCGTATATAATTTAAAGTTTAAGGCCAGACATTTAAAGTAGGCTTATTCTGTTAAAGCTTGCAATTCAATTTCACTACTTAATTAGAAAATTAAACAATAGACTTACTTTCTGGCAACTCCAGCGAAGGCCTCGTAGGCTGTGTCAGGCGTGATGTTGAGCATTTTGATCATCTGCCCGAACTGGGGTGCATAGCGATCGTTGAGGTCATCTCCTATGAGGGCCAACTGACGCCCTACCTGCCACGTGGGTCTGAAAGCAAGCAGAAAGGTCTTACGTCAGTCAAGGGTCACACAAATTGCTTACGTCACTCATAGTGTCATTGAAATCGCCTGTAGCACTCATATTGTCATCAACACTGCTTACATCACAATTCTAAAGTGTAAAGTTACTGTGTAACCAATATTGCTTATGTCACTTGATAGAGTCATCAGCATTGTTTATGTCCACCCCATGGTATTGTCATCAACATTTGCTTACGTCAGTCATGGTGATATCAACATTGCTTACATCACAGTCACTCCAAATAATTGTACCCCTCACCCATGTAATAGGCTATTTCAAGCATCAGTAACGTTCATTGGTTATATCACTAGTTTGACTAGTTTCGGGGTAGGTCATAGGTCAATGGAATGGATCCCTCATTACGTCATCAACCCCAATTAACGCTATCTCCGAATATCGCTCACCCACTCCCAGTTATCGCCACAATCTCCAAATATCGGCCATAGTGGGTCATAGCACGTGCACAGGGCCAGCTAATAGCAGAAATGCCCCATTAGTTGGGATAACAATCACTAGGCTATTATGTGACAGTCATTGTCTGAAGAGGCGACCAGCAGCATCCCATCTGCAGCAGCAGGACCAGGGATGCGGGCATCAAGTGATGCTACTCCAAGAGAGGCAATGCAGCCAAGGGTGGCTAAGAGAAGAGTGGCTAAGAGTAGAGTGACTTAATTCTCTGGATTCAATTGGATTGTCAAGCTGTGGTGCCCAAATCAGCCTAATAACAAAAGCTTCTCACAAAGGCACATTGAAAATTTGTGAGATACTATTGTTGGGAGTTCTCAAAAGTTCAATGAGATTCAGTAACCAAGAACAGGGCTCTCACAAAGCACTCTTCTATAGGACACACTGGATACAGCTAAGAACTTCAAGGAGTCCCCAGAAGAGCCTGCAGAAATGCCAGTTCCACGAAACAATGTGAAAAGGAGTCAAAGGTGTCCTCAATGAGGGACTGGCTGTGGGTTGAGAATGGATCATTTACAGGGGAGTATGCGAGGGGAGGACCCTTGTAAAAGACCCTTGTTAGGCCCTTGTAAGAGCAGCAGGCACACCTGCAAAGGGGCCTCCCCTTCTGACCTATAAGCTTTTGACTACAGATGTACCCTGACCTTGCAATGAAGTCCCTATGGCCAACACCAGGCTAACAGCTTGACAGGGGCCAGAGGGGACACCAGAGGGGGCAAGGGGCCACCAGAGGGGGCAAAAGGGGGCCAGAGGCACAAGGTGAGAACAAACAGTGAATTAAAGAGCACGACAATACATTGGTGTGTCTCGGTACTTCCAGTGTACTATACACACACTGGAGCAGTAGAGCAATGGACTGGACCACTTCAAACACAATGGGGCCATATGACAATGGGCTGCATCTGCTGGGTAGGGTAGTAAACCTATGGGTTGGGACAGTAAAGGATGCTGACGCAGCAAACTCCGTCACATCTCATTTAACAGCACACTGTAACTGACTGAGCGTGGAAAAAATACTTCACACAATCACGCCCCTGAACAAAAACCAAGAGGACATCAAGCAGAACCAAACAAGAACCAAACAAGCACCAAAACAGACCAAAAGGAGAAACCAATATTGGTTCAAAAGGAGATCCTTCACATGAGTCCAGTCCCAAAATAGGAACCATATAAACCCCAGAGACTCATTAGTACATGCCAATTTGAGAAAAGCAGAAAAGTACTTCAAACGACCAATTGTCACTGTATCCAATGAAGCTATAAAACAACTGTTGCAGCTTTGTATACCATTGACAAAACATAAGCTGCACCACAACAACACTCCGCCAAACTCTTTCATGTTAGCTTGGGTATTCACAAGGCGTTTGACAAGGTGAGAAGTGCATTCAATCACTTTTTGGACTTGGCAATGTCTCAATCGACACCATGGCAACAAGCTGACTAAGAATAAGTTGACAGAGCTTGAGAGAAGGGGGTAAGGGTTGGATCTTCTTTGATCTGTAGCAGCTGGGGTTGGCATCTATACCCCCTTAACTAGCAACCCTTCAACTTCAACCCTTCAAGATGCTGTCCTCTTAGAAAACTAGCCAATTCTCCAAGCTACTCCTTTTAGCTTTGAGCTTGCAACTTGCAACCCCTTTGGATTGGTACCCCAGTTAGTAACCCCATCAGCTTGTTAGCTACCCCTCTCTGTTAGACTGTTACCCCTTTCTAGTCTGTGTTACCCCCTCAACTACCTGTCTTGGATCCTACCCGCATCTGGTCAGTCAGTTGACCCCGTGACCTCTGAATTTATGATAATTAACTCGGATACCTGAGACAGCAACCCGCATACAACTCTCTGGATCTTCCACAAGCCAAACTTGATGAAAACTATTAGGAGGGCAAAATACCTCAATACAGGGCAAAAGGTCTCTATCACAGGGCAATAGGTCTCCACACAGGCTAAAAGGTTACTGCTATAGGGCAATATTGTCCTATCAAGGCCAATAAACTATTACAACAGACCAATAGGCTGAAATCATGGGTTTAATAGGTTACTATCAGAGGGCAACAGGTCTCAATAAAAGGGCAATAGGTTATGACAACAGGGCAATATGTTATTGTCATAGAGCAGTGTGCCCCTTTAGCAGGGCAACAGGTTATTCTAACAGAGCAATCAACACTTAACAAGGGGCAATGTAATTGACATTTTTCATGGTTAGTCAATTTTATTAGATTCGATTATCAAATTTATTAAATTATTACAGCAAATGCACGCGACAGGATTAAACACTGAATAAATGCTTATAAAGTGTGGGAAAGCTGTGGTTGGCCAATTATCAGTGCAAATTGCATTGAGGGTGAAAAAAAGACACCCAGCTGGTGACTGCACTTGTCGAGTCATTCCTTCATATCAAGTTTTGAAGAGATTGTGTCTATAGATTGTATGAGAGGGGCAAATGACATTAAGCACCCCCTAAAAAGGGTGCAAAGACAGATTAAGTGACATGTAAGAGTTATTCGGAGCACCCTGCTTCAATCAAGCTCCCTGTGCTCAGCATGAAACTGAGCATGATGCAAAAAGCATGCATGCAAAGAGATCCCACCTAAGCCAGAAGGTCCTTCAAAGCAGTGTCTATGCTGGGCCAGGAAAAACACACTGGCCCCACCTTTGTGGTTATAATCACTGTTAATGAGGCGATTATCTTGGTACCATCAAAGTGAAGGCAAGACTTTACAGGGGCATTTAACTAACTACCATTATTGGCCTTATTGCTTCCAACAGAGGCATTTACGCGGTCAGCGTGATAATTGCACTAGTTGTGCCTAGAAGTCGTGTCTTCCTGGCTGGCTTAATTTACCCCGGACCACCTGCAAGCCTCTCAACGAGTCTCAAAGAGACAATGCCCTAAGCCAGGACCTAACTTCAACCCTCCATTCCCCTCCAACCCTCAGGCTCTTCACTTAATCCAATATTTTCTGAGAGATCCAAAGTGGAGATCCAAAGTTGAGCGTCCATAGAGACGGATGCAGGTCCACAGACTTGATACACCCCTATCCCCCAGCCCAGTCCAACCTCTTTTCTCCAACCCCCAAGCCCAAAAACCCAACCCCAATCCTACCCCAAGCCACCTTGCAAACTCTTGTAGTCAACAGACTCCACACCCCAGCCTATGCGACCCTAGCGGCAATTAGTAGCATTAGAATCATCATTCATGTGCCCCCTATTGTCCACCTCAAATGACCAGAGAGTGACCACTCCCCATATGGCGACCCACTGTGTTAGCCACCCTCCCCAGTTGCTTTTTTAGGCCTAAGCTGTTTGCAAACATCATCCATCACTACAGGGAGTCTTCAACTGACCAGGCCACGACCAGGGGAGGGCAACAGGACCATTTAGCTGATGGGGGATAATGGTCAAGGGTTGGGGAGGGGGTACTCATCATATAGAGCTTACTCTATTCGTTATGACAGGTATTAATAGATCCTGGAAAATTAGAGAGAGAAAAATAATCAAAATGTTTGGAAAGTCATTTATAATTTCGAGGCCCAAGAGATTTCCAAGTCTTTCTAATTGAAACAAATGTAGGCCCTATCTATTTATTAGATCTAATCTGACATGGCTAGAATTTAAAAAAATAGATAGAAATGACAATAATTAAGGAAATAAAACAAAATTAAATGAGGTATTTCCATATAACCATAAATCACGGAGGAAGAACAAATTAAAAATGTATACAACAAATTACCCATGCCATTACTATCACCCCCCTTCCTTAACCCCTCCGGCTTCCAGGAAACTGACCAGGGTCCTGGCAGGGTGCCGAGTGCCTAGAAAGGCCGATAAATGACCGCCGCTAAATATGACCGCCCTCAAACACTGACCACTGGCCAGGGCAGTTGTCAGACAGTCGCTTCTAGGCTGGTGGTCCAGGGTGCAAGCCCCGGAGGCAACAGCCCGGCAGACTGACCACTGGGCGGCACTAAGCAAATGACACTGCCCTGAGGTCAAGCATTACACCTGTTTACAGCTTATGTCATTCATAATTTACACACTGCACTATTTGTCGCACAGTCAACGACTGATAGTTCTTTTCCTGACTATTTCCTGAACTCAGAAATCATCCTGAAGATACTTTTATCCCTATGTGCTTGGTAATAAATAAGAGATGACAGATTCAAAATTTCGGTAGGCCCATTTGAAGAAAAAAATTACAAGAATAAGATATACATGATGTTGTTTAAAACTATAACATCAAGAGGAAAAATCCAAAATTTTCTGATTATTCTACAAGCTAGAAGTTTGAGAAAAGTTGTTTTTTTTCATTCGGTTGCATAGCAAATTTCACATCACAACTGAGAACAGCATTCTGTACAGCTGCGACGCAACGTTATATCACAGCTATGCACGATGCGGTGAAGTTGTCATCGATGTCAAATGACGAGCCACAAATGCTACATTTGGCTCATACCGACTCAAATGAAAGGAAAAATATTGACGATATTTCTCAAGCTGATTTTTTTGGCAGCCCCATCTTTCAAAAAAAAAAACTCCAAACATTTTCAAAATCATATAGAGTAATGTAATGAGTATTATAAATCTATGACAGACCTTGAAATTTTAGCTCGATAATACAAGCAAAAGCCTGCCATATATTCCAATTTTCTTTCTAAGTTGTGACATAACTTCTCATAATATTTACAAAGCAGCTAATTCTAATTGCATCACCAATTTTGTGAATTACCTCTTAAACTTCATAATGTTGCTCATAATCGCTTTTCTCCCATCAACAGTTTGTCAGGGAATCCAGGAAAGTAATTTTTAATAGAGCGATTTGTGCGATCCCTCACAATTAGTTAATCAGGCGAGACAACATTGGCTTTCTTTGGGAAATTTGTTCAAATTACTCATTATCTCATTAAACTTCCTATCATGGCCGCGGCTATCCATCTTTGCTCCCCTTTTAACAATTATCCCCCTTTTTTCCTATGATTTTTTTTCAAAGATTTTTTTCTGCACACACAAGCTCTTGGTGTAATCTGCTGGCGTTCTGTGCATCATCACAAGAGCAGAAGAATTTAACGCCAACATTTAACGCCATTTATTCACCATTAACCAAAAAAACAAGCCCAATTCTACCCAATTTAACTCCATTATCATGGGCTCTCTTCAATCTTAACATTAGCTCAATTCAATATTTCATAAATCAAATTGAAATATTCATAAATTTCATTTCATGATCATTTTATGATCGTTTTATTGGCATTTTGGGATCCCACAAGGCCATCAGCATTTACTTGGGTAATTTTAGTTAAAATGTTGAAATTTAATTTCAAGACACTCTAACTCAAAACATCGGGTCATCTATTAGCAATTAACGTCATGTATGCCTACTGGTGCCTTAACGACGTTAAATACTAATTTATTATTTAATCATTTTAAGGCAAGCACACCCAGGCCCTAATATTCAACTTCAATTAAACATGGCCTAGAAATTGGCCAGGATTGATGCTGAAAACTTTAACCAAATTAAAAATTTTTCATCATTCAATTGCATAATTTAATAAAAAGCAGTAAATAAAATCGAAAATGCAAGTACCAGTGAAATTGAATTTAGTCTGTTGGCTCTCCAGGCCATGGGAAATTAAAGTGAATGCTTTTCAGTTTTTGTACATTAGCTACCTCCAATTATATTTTTTGCACAAATCTATAACCAGATTAATCTTTATCCCCAGGGCAATTGTTGGGGAAAAGTTTAAATGAGTGAAAGTCGTCAAGCTTTTTTTCCTCCGGGCTGGTCTACACAGGCAATTAAATTCTTCCCATATATTTCTTTTAACTTAAGTTACTAATTTGGAGAGAAAAAATAAGAATTTC
The DNA here is from genome assembly GCA_026936325.1 of Platynereis dumerilii. Taxonomy (NCBI): domain Eukaryota; kingdom Metazoa; phylum Annelida; class Polychaeta; order Phyllodocida; family Nereididae; genus Platynereis; species Platynereis dumerilii. The sequence continues at coordinate 84,644,035 of JAPTHN010000001.1, read as the reverse complement.
ATTCGCAACAGAGAAATTAAAATACTTTCAAAATATCGAATAAAACAAAAATACAGAATCTAAAATATGGCAAAATTTCTAGAAAACATATAGGCCTATTTCCGAAATTTGACAGAATTTTTAGTAAACAAAATTTAAAAATTACTAATAACATTCAATTCAAGAAAAATCCAGCTACTTCAGAAATCTGGCTCAGTAGGATCAAGAAATGATCGAAAGGGTACTAAGAGGGGTACTAAAGACAGGCATCCAGTCGGGGATGGGGGGGGGACTTAATGTACCGAGAACCGAGAGGCCGGATCCAGCAGGGTGAAAGCGCGCGTTGACAGCCCCAGAACGCTACCCTAAAACCCCCGTCAAAATGAAGTTGCCCTTTGATCAATTCTGGGCAGGTAAGCTCATCAGGGCATATGTGATTGATTGGTGATTTATTAGTGATTGATCTGTGGTTGATCTTTGATAGATCTGTGAAGGATCTGTGATTGACACAGCAGATTGGTGGCCCTATAGTCCTGCGAATGTGTCAGCTGAAGCAAGCTGACTTATTCACATGTGGCCATGATTAAAGGGTGTTGATGATCGGCATGACTTGGACACTGGTCAGCCAACTGGTCAGTTGAATCTTTTATCATGACTTCTTTTAAGTCCCTAAAGTACCTGCATGCTATCAAATACTATCAACAACGCCACTTAAATATTTCACCTTAATTAAATGCTGACCACTCTTTAAAGTCCCTTAAAGTGTCAAGCAAATCAGATGGGACTCAACTTGAGTCAAGTCAACTGGATTTTCACGAAATCAGTCCCACACGCAACTGATACTTCAGATAGCATAGGTGATAGCAGAAGACAAAAGGCACTTAAGTTACAGCCCTCTCATTATGAATAAATTAGAAGTTAAATAAAGATGATGAGCACTGATAGCTATTGATAGTTGCCTCCCTAAATAGATAAGCATATGGCATAGGGAAAATAGGGGAAAATCAATGCGCTGGCACACATGGTCACAGAAATCAGAAATTAATCTGTCACATTAACTCCGGATACTCTTTGAAGTCTAACACAAAAAATTAACATTTCTCACATTATGGGCCATATTGTGTACATTGACCTAATTATGCATTTTGTAAGATATCTTACAAAATGTCGAGGGAAATTGTGACACTGCATAAATGATTTTAAATATGCTCAATTTCAGATTTCTATGGATTTTCTCTAAATTTGCAACATCATATTTGCAGCATCTTTAACCAATGTGGTCTGACACAACATTTTCAAAAGGCATAATCAGATTTCACAGAAAATCTTTAGAGAATTAAAAGCATGTCATTTCATAATCCCTCGGCAATTAAATTTCGAGGAGAATTAAACCCCAAAAATAACAAGGGATCAAATGAGATCAATGGACTTTGATGGGGGGAGAGCAAACCGCATTTGACAACCAGAATGAAACCTTAAAAAGTTAATATTTGGTTACCCTAATTCCGTAATTTTTCATTTCTATTCAACAATGTCAATGAATGTGTGGTCCGTTTTTGGAAACGGTGACATGTTGCTCCGCGTCACCCCATTTTTAACCACAGGGTTGATTGACAATTTGGCAGGTTTTTTTCTTTTTTTAATTTTTTGGAAGAGACAATTAGCAATGGTTACAATGCAAGCATGTAACACAAACCAAACACCGAAAGAGCAAATCTGTAATTTTGCAAATTAATTATGGCCCCCAACACAAAAACATGTTTAGATCACAGATTGTAACATGGTTCCTTTTTTCTTTAATTCATCTGTCCGCTAATAGGTCTAACTGATTTTGCAACAATACATGAAAGCATGTCCCTCAAAACAAACAATAAATTGTTAAAATTGACCCTACTGTTATTTCTGTCAAAGTGTCACTTAATAACAACCTGGAATTCTAAAGAAAAACAATAAACCCTTAAATTTCACAGATTGTCACATGTTGCTGATTATTCCCCACAGAAAGTCACTAATTGATAAAATGAAACATGAAAAACATGTTACTCGAGCAAAACAACAGCTAAAATGTAATACTGTAATTTTAGAATCATCAAAGCAAAACTTGGAGCTAACAGATTGTGACATGTTGCTTCACACAAGACTTTCACTAAATGGCAATTAATCGCATTATAAAAAAGTAAAAAGTTAGCTTATCATTATTTCATAAGAAGAAAAACGTGGGACCAATAATTAATAGATGAAATCCATGTTACACTCACTAAATCATAATTATTGGGAAAATTACGATAATGCTGCAATTATCGCCCTCTCTGCCGCAAACCCTGGATTATCAAATTCCGTAAAAAAAAAAAAAAGAAAAAGAAAAAAAAGAAGCGAATTTGCCATCTGATCTGGAGCAAGTAACTGAGCATGAAATTAGCCACAATTAACACCATGTGAGGCATAAACAATTTAAAACATGCCATATTACCACCCTAAATGCAATAATTGCATGAGTTGATAATATTTATGTACAGCAATTTGCCCTGACATTTCCAGCTATAAAATATGATCATAATATGATCCATGAAAGGTTATACCAATCCCGTGATCTGATTTGGTCATGATCAGGTAAGATAATCAGAGCATTTTTTTGTGAGGTAGAAGTAATTGCACTAAGTGAAGTGTTCTGATTTTTCGAGCTACCAATTTAGGATCCGAATATCATATTCAATAAAACACACATGTGTTGATCAGAGGATCCAGACCACCATTGATCACTGATGCAAATATGAAGACATGCATGAGTGAAAATTTCTAATTTTAGAAAAATAAAAAAATTCCCACATCAACCTGCTTTGGTGAAACATTATGCAATTCTATATTATGCCATGAAAATATAAACTTTCTAAAAAATATAATGATCTGGAATTATTTATAGCAACAGGGACTGTCAGCAATAAACATGACCACATATTAAGTGATCTATATTTGGAGGCAAGTAATTAATGATAAATGACAATTAAGTAATGACATCATCAATGCTATACAGGTCATAGACCTATGAAAACAACAGAAGCAACAATTTCTCTAATCATTATTAACAGCACATGGCACCTGGCCATGACCACATAATAGCAGACCAGAAAAGTAAACAAAACATGTGATGACATCATCACATGACATCATACCTGGCGATAGGTGGATCATCTCTGATCTTCCTGAATCTTTTCCAAACATGTCCATAGCACATGGTGACTGTTCATGCAAGCCTGTGTTGTTGTTATGATAGAGTATGTAGGATCCAATACAGTGATCCAGAGATCCAATAGAGATCAATCCACAAGATCCAACAGAGATCCAATGGAGTTGCAATAGTCCAATGTAAATCACAGCACAGTCAGTGTATGTCACTTTGTTGTTGATATGTCAGAGGGTAAAAATATGACCCAAATAAACAATAACAATCCACAGTTGGATAAAGTGACTTGTGAGTCCATGTGGTCTGTGATGAGAGGCTGCAGACAGCGTAATGAAGCCGGTCCCAGTCACATGGCAATGTTGTTGTCAGCCAAGCCAAAACACAATCAATATTCATGAGCTGGTGAAGAAGGCAGCGTCTCATTGGCTGCATCTCATTAGCTGTCAATCCCGCAAGGGGGCGTGGCTTGATCCAAGAGCACGTGCAGCACCTTCACTACATCTCCCCCCCCCAATACACACACTTCGTGAAGCTTCCGTTGTTGGGGGGGGGGGGGTGTTGTCTTTCTGGGGGGGGGGGGGTTACGAGATCCCCCAGCCTATTTGCCGGTCATTGCTACAGCTCAAACAACCGTGACGCTCCAGGCCAAATGACTGTCTGCAGCCAGGCCATTTTCACATGACGATTGCTGAACTTGGCAGTTACCCCCTCCAAAAGTTTTGCATGGCATTGGTCAGTCCACTTGAAACAGTGACTGTCAGCCAGCCACGCTTCCTGCCTAATTACACGTTCTAGGGCCTACAGTCGGTAACCTGGTGTAACCCTGGGTAAGCTGGCCCTCAAGTTACCCCTTAGTGGGCCCTCGCACCCCTCAGCTTCCCTACAGCTAACCTCTAATTGTTTAGGGTGCTTCAACGTCACCAAACAGCCCATTGTGACCCACTGACCAAGCGAAAAGATCTCTTGCTTAATCGTGACACTCAAAAAAGCAACAAACTGTTGCAATGCAGCATGCATAAGTGGAAAAACAGTCCAAAACACTTTAAAAACAATCTAACCATACTCATTGTCTCCCTATTGTCTCCCTGTTACACAATGTTTGTGTTGACACAAACAAAATTATTTTAAAGACTTCCTGAAACTTTTTTTTGATCATTGTACACCAATAGACCACTCTGGACAGATCTATTTGAGTGGGCATACACCTGAAGTGGACTCAAACCTTTATCCCATCATTACGTCAGCCATAAGTTGATAAAGTACTGACACAAATGATATGTAGGCCTACGGGCATATTAGCAAAATGATAAAGTGGAATTGGTGCTAAAAAAGTGTGGATATCAAAAGTCTGATCCCTGGATCGCAGTTGAATTTAGAACTTTGGATCAGTTATCAATTCAGGCAACCACACCAATGACAGCATGCTAGAGCTTCAGGAACAGTCTCCGACCCCGACAGAGATCGAGATTCGAGCAGGCCTCTTGCAAAGATTTGGAGACCATATTTATTTTATAATCAGACACATTAAATATATTTCATAAAGATCCCATCATTACCAACAGGTTTGAAGTTAAATATTTGACTAATTAGTCTGATGTTATATAATCTATGCCCAACAGACCAGAGTCCCATATACTATAGGTTTACCAATAAGGTTACTAATGCAACTGAAATAAAATTTCCTATAAAAAAGTTCAATAGCAGACGATCAATTAAAATTGACGCCAAACAACTTGGAACAAGCACGTGGCCACACAAGCGCACTCTGTAGGAAGTGAGCAGCATCTATCTGGACATCATGTCCCTAGATAGCCTCAACTGGACATCTCCCTGGTGGGACGCATCATCACGCCATCTTACTGTCAAGGATCGTTTTGCTTTCATAAATTCCGAGCTTCGGAAGCAGATGTGTCTGGATAATCAGAGAATATTGGGGTAAGGATAGGGTTACTGCAGTCATGTGTAACAGATGTATCATGCTTTGCTTCATGCTTTGGTCCGTGCTTCCAAATTGGTTTGCCTTTACAACAATTCAAGGACCAATTGTGGTAATAACAACAGGCGATCTGCCTCACCATCTTGATTACATGGCCAATTAGGTTTTATCTTTCCTGATCGAGCCAATAATCGTCGATATATTACCTCCCAATGTCACACTGGTCCTTTAATGTGCCTTTCACATGTCTTCTGGTTATTTGCGTTTTCATTGTCATTTGCAACTTTTGACAGCAGATTGTTGCCCCCTTTTTCTAGGAACTTTTTTTATTTCATTTCACTTTCCCCTTTTCGTTATTCTTTCACTTTCCTCGCTATTTCTTTTCCTTTTTGACCCTTTTTGAGGAGTTTTTACTTTTCGGCAAGCTTTTCACAACTTTGCAGCTTTTTTAACCATTTTTTTTTTCAACTCTTAAGTTTTTCCAGCTCTGCTTTCACTCTTTTTCTTTTTTGTGAGTGGCATTTCTGTAAATTGGTCCTGCCTCCCTCGCACATCCCCATGCCCCAGCGATGCCCCAGCAATGCCCTGATTTCAATGGAGTTGCCACTGCCCCATGCACATTGCACAAAAAGCCGCGTGTCTATACAACTACCTGTTATAGTGCCATGAAAAGGCAAGTTTTGCTGGAGGAAAAAAAGGCTTAAAAAGTCTGAAAAGCCCAATAAGTTGTTTATCAATTGGATTTAGATAAGTGATGGTTTGTTTGTCCAACACAAGTGAATGGGTTTAGCAGAGGTCTGTGGTTAAATGGGGATGTGCGCTTGCATTCTGATGAGGTTTTGGGGCCGCAGGTGGTAGGGCACCGAGCTTGGATCATGAGTGATTAATAAGTTCAGGTTTACGTCCCGTATTACAACTGACTGGCCTATAAAGAAGGGTAATTGTTTAGTCAATTCATAAATAACATGCATGTTATTGACTTGGCACCATTTAGTGGATAACTTTACAACCGAAATGCCTAGCCAATTGTGCCTGAGCTAGAGGAAAAAGAGCCCACACCTGGCAACTGACAGCACTCCAGTGGACTCAAGACTTTATCTTCTCATTATTATATTTTCTGCTTGTATATATAGGCCTTAGGAATTCTTCAAAGTGCAGGAAACCAAAGAGCGAAACAAAGCAGGGATGGGTTTTACCTCCAGTATCGCTGCCCCTTCTAGGCGTCTCAGCTGTAATCATACTCAATCAGTGTAAACAGTGTTATGAGGTGTTACAAACATGATTGGATCAGCCACCCAACATGAGCAACATGCCTCCAGCTGGAATCGAACCCGGAACATGATCGGAACTTATTGGGAAGCCAAACAAGCAAACACTGAAACCCCAGCCTCCCTTGCCCCGTGAATTAGTGCTCATTAGTGACTGATTTGATACAATTTACAGTCAATTTCCCCTAAAGCTGTACTTTGCAATAAAACACAAGGGGGCAGGGCGGCTGCCATACACTGGCCCTTTTCGTGTGGGGAGATAGTGTACTGGGCAAATAGCCCTGTGACATGGCATAGTCATGCTTAGAGGTGTTGCCTGCGAGGCTCAATTGCCTTAACAAAGCAAATGTACAATGTGATAGTACCAGGTAGCAATGGTAAATATGACCCCACGCTGAAGCCAGCAGTGGGCTTCAGTAAGCCAACCCAGAGATAACAATTACAGATCAATTTGCTGACCAATTGACCAACCCGCCTGCTACAATAATGACCAGGGCAGCTGAAGACACCTATCCGGCCATCACTACAAAAACACACAAACTAATTTGTCACAGCAATACTTAGAGTGTCAAAGCCCATCACATTGTGATCACAGTAACCAACAAAAGGAGTGTTTAAGAATATCACATGACATTGCACCCCTGGTACCTTGGGCTACCCTCAGGGTCCTTTGGGCTTAGCACATGGCTCAGCAGAGGCTTAGTTCCTTTAATAGTTGCAAGGGTAAATCAGCGGACATGCACAGTTATCGATTTAATCTCCTAAGGCTGGCTCGTGATGAGGGGCTGATTTAAGGAGTTCCACAAAGCCTATTATTCAATGCTGCCGAGGCGACTTTCTTCTTCTTTTTCCAAGGCAGCTTTTGTAATTACAAGGTCGAGAGGGGAACGCCTCATAAAAGCTGCCATGTTAAGACTTTTAAGACCCCCCTAGCTGGCTCAGCCTGACTGCCTGTCGGAAAATGAAACTTCACAAATCTGAAATAGGCCCAAATGGGCTGCTGAGGAAAAAGGGTAACAGCCGGTCTGTCAATCAAGCTAAGATCATTCAGCATCAAGCAGAATTCTTGAGAGAAGTTGGGAAGCAGCTATCAACCTACTATCTGATTATCTGGCGTTGCATGTCACACCTTTGACCTGATCAGTCTGCAGTTTAGCTGGCAGCATGGAATCTTGCCAGTGGCACATCTACACATTGTCTTAATGTCACTCAAACTCCCTGGCACTCTCTGGAACCCGGTGGCATCACAGAGCTTTCACTGCATCCAGGAAATTTGCACAGATTGGACCCAGAGCCTGTCAACCCCATGCTAATTAAAATTCACACTTGATTTCTTGGGATTAAATTGCAAAACGTTGTCTCAGAAGAATTAAGTTTGATCACTGATGTGACAGGAAGTAGATGCCAGTGGCGCCACTCTTTGAGCAACTTTTGACTGTAGATGACGTCACGTGACGCAATCATACGCAAAAATACGTATCGGGGGCCTATCGGCACACAAGAAATACGTAACGTAATAGGGCGAAACTAATACGCGCCTTCCACTTCAATTAATTAATTGAAAGACCTCGTTGGGATCATTCTATGGACAAACAGAGACATTAGCAGACGATTATCTGAGAATCTTCTAGAAGCCCTCCGACATACAATTGAAAGTCAGCGTTTAGTAAGACAATCTCACGGCTGATTAGATCCTGATGCTTTCTGATAGCTTCTTTTGTGAGATCAAAGCTGCAGGTGACGTTTGTAGCAGAACGCAGATGGCACGCAAGTAACATGAGGTAAGCTAAGCGATATTTAGCGTGAAAGTCACAAAACAAGACACAAAACACAAGAACCGAAAAGCGGCTACAAGTCCCGTAATCTGCCAGGAAATCTGACGGTAGGCCACACGTCTCAGTGCCACCCAGTGGCTGACAGATAAGAGGGAGGGGGGAGGGGAGTCAACTCACTTTCTTCTTTCTCTTTCTATTCATTTTTCTTTTTAAAGAAGGGTATATTGGGGGGGGGGAGGGGTTGATAACTTCAAAAAAGTTAAGATTAACGTCTAGCCTAATTATAAGAAATATTTCATACGGAAAAACTCTTTATTTAATTCAAATTTTCTAAATTTAAAAAAGCTTTTTGGTAGAAAGCATTTTTTCTAAAATGATTTAATAAATTTAAATTGTTGACAGAATACATACTGGACTTATATATAACCTGAAAGCCTCAAGAAGAGAAAACTTCATAGCCCAGAAAATATAAACAGGTCCCCATCATAATTAACACTCCCCCCCCCCCCCTTTCCCTCTACCCTAATAACCCTACAATAACTCCTGTTCTCTCCCATGGTGACGTAACCTCAGAAGCTGCTTGTGGGGACTTGATTGAATGAGAGGCACACATCAAAGTTGAGATTCACTGACATGGCCGAGGCCAATTGCCGAGGATAAGAGTGTGGCCACATGCCAGTCATGTCAACATGCAATTGACATGCTCTATCCTATTCATCAATGAATGACAACTTTAACTCTCATCTTATCTTGTCTGCTGCTTTCTGCTGCTCTCTGAAATTCTCATTTCACAAACTTTCATTAGTTGAGGCTTTGACAGCCTTTGAACAAGATAGGCAGCACACTTTGTTGGTGGGATTTTAATTTTTTTTATCGAGCTCAAAAAGTGAGTCAAAATAATTGAAAGTTGGCACTTGGCTATCTCGGCTGTGTTGAATTAAAGGCAAGATTAAATTTTGCAATTAGGGTGTAAATCCACAGAGTCATAAAGTAATTACCCATTGGCAGCCAAAAGCAAGCTAAATGCAGCTGAAGGCTCTGAAGGCAGCTAAACCACATTTAGGGTATTGCATGCATGCCTCTGCATGGGGCCACCCAGAGGGAGTGAATGTGAAAGGAACAGTCAATGTCACACAATGTCCCTGACATTGTCACTGACAATGACTGACAGAGTTTAAAGGCATGACAGTCAATGACACAGTCACTGACACACGATGGCAGCTGTTCAGTGATGTAAGTATCCTGCTAATAAACGTGTCCTGGGGCCTTGGGGGTATCCAGTGGGACATCCAGGGGGAGCCACTGAGGACTTTTGGCCTTTGAAGTGACCTCTATACCTGCCATACCTGGACAGCAACAACAGGGGTCAATATGTTGCACAGGACCTCACGTCAACCCCCCGTGGTCCTTCAGTGGACTCCACTCTGATCCAGAATCGGACCACTTTGCTTATTGGTCCCCTGGACTCCACTCTACACTACAGTGTGCACCCCTCAGGGGTCCACTTTAGAAACCCTCTTTCCCTTGGGGGTGTCAGGAAGCCCCTTGCTCAAATAGATAGTCATTGTTGATTCACTGTTGATTGGCCTCATTAAGGCAATCATTGCGTCTTAGGACCCCAGCTATTTAATGACTACTGACTGGCAATTGGCTGGGCTATTGGCTGGGCATTAGCGGGACATTTCGTGGCATTTGCAGCATTGTGGCGGAGGGAGGAACAATGATCAACAATCAGATAGGAGACCACCTAGGATGGATGTCACCTGCCTCTCCACCACAGCCACAGTTCCTTCTCAGCAGGAGTGAAGCAGGCATCTGGCACACCCCTTTTCCTCTCAACCTTACCCCTTTTTCATAGGCCCCTACCCTTCTTTTTTTACCCCCGTCTCACCTGACTGACCATTGGTGACTATATGGGAATACCCCTCTCAGTGTGACTGCCCATCAGCCCAAGAGTCACACGCGTCTCCATGCATGGTGCACATAGGTGGCCCTGCATGCCCAGCCAATAACAATGAGTTGACAATAGGAGAAGTGACCACAACCAGAGGTTGCTAATGGCATCCCCACACCTGTATTGTCTGGCCGTGGCATCTTTTGGGGTAGCATTACTTTCCCCAGGTCCCTACCAGCCTCCGGTGAGGCTAAATGAGATCAAAATGCCTCAACATACTGTCAATATTATCTCTACTGAATACTAAGCCCCCTCTCTTCACCCTGCAGCTAAGATCATGTATCATGAATTGAGCATTCCTCATTTCAATAGTCATTTGTGCTGATGGAATCTCCAAGTGTCATATGACTGAAGGAGAAAAGGAACATCTGCAGCCAAAATGCCCAACAGAATGTTTAGACACAAAAGATATGCTGAGAATCAAAACAACTGAGGCCCCTGGCAGTTCGCACATCAGTTTGCAAGTTGTATTAAAGATCCCAGAAGGACAAAAGACTGCAAACCTTCTCTCAGTCTGTGTGTTCTCAACTTCTTATTGAGGTCTCGTGAAGTTTCTCTAAGATCTCACCAAAGTTTCACCAAGTTCTCATTGGGTCCTCATTTGTTCTCGTTTGTTCTCATTGAGGGCTCATTTGGTCTCAGATGGCTGTCACAACAGTATGCTCCAACAATAGGACTTGCACAACCATGGGGTTCAGCCACACATCAAAGACAGAGAGGACAAGGGGTAGACAAAAGTGTTCACACAGAGCAACTTCACACTACTGTGAGGCCAGAGCCTGAAGCACAGCAGCTAACAGGTCCTCAGTTCTAAGGCCCAGCGTTGAGCAACTCAAACAGAATGTAATCAACAATTCCATTGTGTGGGGCAATTAGGCCAGGGATTCTCAGATGCATGTGGAGCTTATAGGTGCCTAGTAGGTGGTGCAACACCTTTAAAATCAATAGCAGGCCAAGTTAGGCAACACAATTAGGTCCCCATGGTCCTCAAAAACATGACGTGGACTCATAAAGGCGATAAAAGGAGACACCAGCTACAGAGGCGTTCCTCCAAGGATAAAGATCTTCCTCATGCACTTTGTTAGGAAAAGTTGTTTCACAGAACTCTTCAAACTGATCTGAGTTTCTTTTATGCTGTCACACAAGTCAGGAAAAGTGATGGGAATTAGATTAGGAGGGAACTGTGCCTGGGGCCACACATATCAGCAGAGCAAGGCAGGGGAGGAAGGGAGGGGGATCATTTGCTGGACAAAGGCAGGGTTGGGTTGCTGATGCTGACTACCGTATCTTTTCACCTAAACCTTCATCTAACTCAAAGATTCACAGGTTCTATTTACGATTGTATGAAAGGAAAACCACATATATTAACATTTTTTCAAAAAGTCAACCGGTTAAAAACAAAATTTCTTCAAACATGACATTAAGATCACTTCCTAAAGCAATCAGATTTCCTGCCATTGTTTCAATCAATGCAGACAACATTATATAAAAGTTTCTGTATTTTTCTATACTCTTGTGTTGGTGAAGGCATATTTCTGGAGAAGAAGGTCCACAAACAGGTCTCTATTTGAGTTAATACGACAGCTAACTCCAGACTACAGTTGATGCAGACCCCCTTCTGCTGATGGTGACTACAGACGCTGCTTCAGCCAAGGTTAGTGCCCTCCAGGAAGATGCGGATGTTATGGACACTACAGACTTCCGCACAGCCTCTAGTGGCATCAACAGGAATCATCCAAATGGACAGTGCCTGGACACTCAGACAGTTCCTGGACAGTGGTCATTTTACAAAAGGCATGCAGTGGTCAGTGGTCACACCCTAAACACAATACACCATGCCAGAGGGTAAAAGCCAAATGCAAGAATATAGTGGCCACCACAAGTGACTGACACCTCATCCTCTCCTTCCTGGAAGCAAACATAGGTCCCCGCCACTTGAGCAGACTAATAACTGCCTAATTAGGGGGGCACGCGTTAGGCACACTGCCCACTTTGTGACATAGGTGACAAGCCACTGGCCACAATGATGGATGACCTCCCTCTTGAAACAAAGTATCTGTCAAGCAACTGCACAGGTTTAAAGCAGAATTTCATGCATTATCCTAATTATGATTCATATCTCTGGTGTTATATGATTCGCCACAGTCTGACATGCACCTATAAATATGATGCATTGTGGCAGTTAATAATATGAATACATTTTTTAGTCATTTATGAGGTAGGCAGAGAGTGAAAAATGATAATTAGCTCATTTTTTAAGAGTTATCATGACTTTCAATTTTACTTGAAGTCTCCCTTATCATCTCATAATTATGTGGTGCAGAAATACAGGATGTGAAACTCAAGAAGTAGAACCCACGTATCTGCTACCCTACCCTACCCTACCCTACCCTACCCTACCCTACCCTACCCTACCCTACCCTACAAAAAACGTTCACCCTCACCGAGTCACAGACCGATCCATTATACCAATATCTAACCAAACAGATCTTGTAAGGTAAATGCAATGTGAAGATTCACTGAAGAGTATCTAAATAATCTAAATAAAGAGATGTTGGCCTAAATAAAGAGTCCTCAATTACCATTATCAACCCCAGGTCTCCTGGACCATATGAGCTGTTGTTAGAAGTATATGGAATATGGAAGAGATGCTGGAGGCAATTTCTGCTTAGTTAATCCTAACAAGATGGACCACAATGCTCTGGTTCCACAAGGATCAAGCAGCAAGGAACAAGACTGCAATCAAATGATAAAGAGGTCTTCCTTTGAAGGCTGCAGCTAGCCAGGGGGTCATTTCAACCTCGTTTCAACCTCATTCTCATCCCATTTCAAGGGTTCTCTTTGACTCAACTTGCAATAGGTGGCCCTCCAGACAGCTATATTCACAGACACTTCTAAGAAGATGCAGCCAATTGGCTATAATGGCCCCCCCCCTCAGATTTGATTTGATGAATAAATAATAAACATGCATCAATAAGATTCAATGGGTAGGATGACAAAAGCACTGCTTAAAGCAGGCCAGGTATACTAGCTGCACACAAGTAATGGCATCTTTTGTGATTCACTACCAAGTTCCCTTTGAATGCAGACTTATCATGGCCCAGATCCAATCATGTTGCCCCTGAACAATGTACCCAAAAACTAAATGAGCCATGAGAAGTACTAATTAAATGCTGAGCTCAGAGCTACTTCATACCATGCCATTCACATTCAGGGGAGCTGGGTCTGGTTACATGCTCAGTTGATGTTTGCGGTGCCGACAAATGCTCAGTTTCTCATGCGTGTCAAGGCCAAGCCAAATGTCTTCCTGGAACTGGCCCTTGGCCAAAAAAGGTCTTTTGAAGGGCCCTAGATGTCCTCTCAACCCTCTGAGGTCAGGACCTATAGCACGATGCTACCATAATGCTGAGGCAGTGCTAAGGGCACCAATAGGGCTACATCTGCTGTTTAGGGTTGGGGCTGCCCAGCATCTGAAGAGGTGTCAAGCTATTAAGCCTCATTGGGGTTGGACTTCAGCAGAAGTTAGTGACCATGGTCCTGTGATGCTGACCAGGGGTCATCCCTCCATTCATCGCATACAGCCAAGTGTGAGGGCCTAGTGAACCAAGTGTGAGGATTACTGCAGTTACACAGCGGATGACACTGGGAGACTCCTATTGGTGAGCAGATGACCAGGTCTCGCAGAGTGCGAGAGGCCACGAGAGGTGGCGAGAGGTCCACTCCACCTAAAATGACCACTCCCCTAATCTGCCTCATAATAGGCCAGACTAACACCTTTATCACTCCCCTCAGAACTCCCCAATGCTCAATTTAATTAGAGAAAACTTGACAAGATCAATCTATTCATGTTATTGGCTGGGAGTAGTCATCAGGACTGACCCTCCCCCTTTTGTCTTTTGTGTCTCCTATGCAAACAACTTTTTGATCAACTTTTGATCAATCCCTGAAGGTCCCAAAGTGTGACACTGAATCAGGGGCTGTTATAGCTCAGAGGGTAATCAATTGTTCTGTAATCAAGGGTCATGTTTCAGAGTCAGAGAACCTTATAAAAGCATTGATGAAAGATCCAACCTTGACAGCTAACTCACTGATGTTGGCAATGCTTCATAATGGTGTATTATTTCACAGGGGTGCCCCTTGGCTGTCCACTTTCTCGTACATTATTCACAATGTACAGGGGGCATATCACAAGGTCCTCTGAGTTGTGAATTATACAGCAATTGCCCCCAGATTTCCATGGAATGCCCATAAATATAGTGCTCCTAATAATGGACGATTTATGGGATCCAGGTATTCAATTAGGTTTAATGTGCAACCTCGTAATATTAAGGGATCTTGGAGCATGTCAAGCCAAAGACACACCATGCATCAAGTGAATTGCCAAATTCAATTCATAATTCCCAGGAGCAATAGATCCTCATTAACACAGCACTATATGGCAAAGATTGTATACATAAATGTGGCAATAGAAGAGGCATGCAAATTTAATTAGCTGTGTGATGCAATGATGCTGTGATAAATTGCAGTGGTGCAGCGTTGTCATTTATATCAATGTATGTATAATGTTGCTTGGTGATGTCAATGCCTTTATTGGCACATCATTGATATCAGGACAAACAATGTGTCTAATGATGCCAATGTTCTTGTGAAAAGACATGATTAAAATTCAGAGAAAACTGCAATGCAATGCACATCACATATATAAGAAAGCTGCAGAATTTAATTTTTAAGCAAGAGAAATTAATTTTAAGCTAGCTTTTCCCCCACCTTTGAAACAAACCTGTAGGCAAAATTATTAATCACCTTTTTTGAGTTGTAGATATGCACAGACGGATGGAGACATTAGGCACATTAAGTTTGCTTTGGAAATTAAACAATTGTCTTGTCTGGGCCACAATATTTATTAATGTGCAGCTCCTAAGAGGCGCCTAACTGCAGGAAATGATCTAGTGTGGTGCAAATGACAGGAGACAATGTCATTTAATGCAAAAAGTATTTCCTCTTGTTTGTGAAAAAATAGAGTTATGGGGGAAATGCACGCAGACACCTGTGCGGATGGGCGGCTGGGAGTAATTGGGAGACGGCATCAAAGGAAGGGGGAATTGTAATCAGGGATCAATCAGGCATGCCAGTGACAAGTGTCTTATCTATTGACAGTGCATTTTTGGATAATTCCAAATGCTGTTGAGAGTCAGAAGTATTTCCAGGGCTGTTTCCAGGCCATTTTCACATCAATCATGGCAATATAAAGCATCATATGGCCATTGGCTAATTAACACAACATATTTTCTGTGTTATGAGAGTTTGTGTTTAACCATACTGATGCTTGAATTTGCTTGAGGGTCCTCGCATGATCTTTCATACTGAGTTCTCATTTGGATCCCTCATTGTGATCCTGGATTCTGATCCTTTATTCCCAACATTCTGATCTTTCGTGGTGATCTTTCATTAGTGACCTTTTGTTAGCAATCGGCACAGCATATGCTGCTGCTTGACCAGGGGTCACTTTGATGCTCTGTCCACCCCATGTGTTCACCTGAGCATCTAGCTGGGAGCATTGAGTCAGGAGCATTCAATCAGGAGCATGCAGCCAGGAGCAAGTTCTCAGCATTCAAGCAACAGCATTCAATTGCTGGACATCCTTTCATGCGGCATATCAAAGCAAAGGGGTGCTTCAACTAAATAGTCCTTTAACTGTTTACCGCATTTCCTCAAATAGAGAACTCACGGAAAACCCCTTCAGGCCTCCACCCCATTATTGCCTATTTCCATTTTTAATTTGTCTCAGATGTTCTGTTTCAGAATGGAGGGGTGTGAGGAGATTCAGAAATTGAGAAGTGACCAAAATATTGTAAACTAGAGGCAGTGTCTCAAGCGTAATTAGCAATTTGGGGGTACGCATGAAAATGCTGTCCCAAAGGGACTGAATAGTTGCCCTATTTCACTCTGTATACATATATATAACATTACCAATAAAATTGCTTTCAAGTCATCAATCATTTAATTCATGCAGCATAAATTGAGGCAACATGTATGTATATATATGTATCTGTCCTGGTCTTGTCTATGTTGGTCACTGATTCAATGCCATAATTATAACCATGCTTGTTAAGAATTGCTTATTTAGATTCTCATTATAAAGAACATGCCACTTGTAAGTGTATTGCACATTTGATAAGACCTGGTGGCTAAACTATGTGAAGAGGAACTAAGAGGTTGATTCCTTTGAAATGCTCGTTTTTTTCTGATGCATCTAGAAGTTTAAATTGTTAGAATACGACAACTGTGAAGGAATCTGTGGCCAAAATGAACTAGGGATCCGCATTTTACGCACTTTTCCCGCAACTGCTAGCCCGCAATTGCTGCCCGCATTTCATATACGACGTAATGGCGGACGCTGTGGAAGCGTGGTGGGCAGAGAGGCTGTTTTCCCCTGTGTTGGCCTTGAAAACACGGCGCAAACTTATCAAAATAGTGGAAATTCCTAAGTTAGCATGCATGAAAGAAAGTGAAATGAAGTTTGAGGGAGTAAGCAAAGTCATGTTGACGGTGATGGCATTACAAAAAAAGCTGTTCCACGACGATCATAGTGAAAACAGAGTATGCCCTATAGTACCTATAGGGCAACAATGTTCATGATAACAATGGATTATTAGATACTTACTAATCAGCACAACTTCCTTAAAAGAAGGGCTTAGAGTAGGTCGGGGCAAGAAGCCCGGGTTAGGTGAGAGGCCCCCCCATGTCTATTTCTAAACTTAAATTTTTGGTGCGTTTTCTTATTGTTAGGATTGAAGCTAAAGGCTTTTTAGGTGAAGTCACACATTTTCAAGGCGAACAGCACTAAACCATAGTAGAAATTAAAGAAACAAAAAATGTGCATGGTTTTTGTAACTTTGACTAATTCTTTGAAAGCGGTTGTCAGAAATAACTTCGGAAATTTTTGAAAGTATAATGGATATCTGCATTGCTTCACTTTAGGACCATCACATAAATATGATTTGGATCATGTTTTTTGCCTTTTAGTTCGAAATATAGAGGTCAAATTAAAATATGTGGGTTTGGGGCGAGAGGCCCCATAGGCATGGGGCATGAGGCCCCCTACACTGAGGCCTAAAGCAGCTTCAGGAACCATTTAATAATGTGTAGTTTACCTTAAATCTTGATAGGATAGCTAATTAAAACAGAAAAAAAATTGGCCGAAATTGAAACAGGGCAAAAAATGTTAAAAAAATGAATGTATGAACAGAAAAATTCAGAAAAAGCGGATAGAATGCCTTAAAAATGATAGAAGAACCCCAAGAAATAACTTTCAAGCTGAATGCACTCGCAAAAAAAATTGCCATAGGATTATAATAGGGGGGCTTCTTGCCCGATGGGTGGGGTAAGAAGGCCATTTTCAATTTTTTATAAAAATGGCCGTAACTCCTTTATTAAAATTGGTAGACATTTGTTCCGCTAGTTATAAATAGAGTCAAGTGATATCTTTCTGACAGTATAAGCATTCAAAGAATCGGCCATAAAAAGTAGGTCAAATCGCACCTCGAAGTTAAGGGGGGCTGCATGCCCCGACCTACTCTATCTAAAATCAGAAATTATATAATTTGACCTTTTTAAAAATATCTTCTTTTTTTAAATTAAACTCATCCGTTTTTATATTGGGTACACATAACAATACCATTCACTTTAACAGACAGTACCAACCAAGCAGTGAGGGGCCTGAACGATTGACAAAAAGGGGCTGGGGCGGGGATGGGTCATTGAATGATTGAAGGACGGTTTCTTTTGACAGGGAGATTTCCTTTCTCAAGCCCCATCTTCAAGTAAATACGGTAAGTGGATCATTCACAGTCAAGGCAGAGTGAGACAGGGCTTATAAACACAGCCTCACAGTTGCATGGCCATGGAAGGTGACATCAGCCCTCACTCAGCCACACTATCGATCGCCTGGGAGCAACTAGAGGCAAACAAAAGCCCTCTTCATTTCCGATGGCCAGCTAATTAAAGATGAGTCGACAGTCCAAGGCCAGGAGAAAAAAAGACAGGCTGTAGTAGCAAAGTCCCTGGAGGTAGTTAGCAGACACAATGGATCCACAGCAACACCTGGCTACTTCAGCTCGGCCCTGCACATCGCCCATTGTACTATGATTGTAGTCACCTATTGTCCATTGGTCACCATAGCGTCCATTGCGACCATTGTCATTGGTCATCCAATGGTCATCCATGCCCTACATTGGCCACCCCACTACACACACCCAGGGACACCCTCTTCAGTGAATCTTCATTGAGACCATTGGTCAGCCAGTGGCTACCCAGTGAGATCATTGCCCACCAATGGCCTCCATCCTGCAGCAGTTTAATTAACCCATCACTTGATCATGGTCCACTGCAGGGGCAAAATGCAGGGGTAACATGCAAGGGGTACAAATACAAGGGTAAACTGCAGGGGCAAACTGCAAAGCATCATGCAGGCCATCATGCAGACCTGCAGGCAGGTGGGGTACAAACTAAACTCTCACCTAGAGTAGGTAGTTTGCAAATCACATTTTACCCCTTCTGATCATCTTACTACTCCCCTCCACCCCAACTAGTCTCAGCCTCTCATGACTACTTTGTGAGGCTGCAAGAGCCAGAGGCAGAGCCCTGAGGCATCCATCCCAAGCTGAAGGCTCAGGTTACTGCACTGCTACACATCAAGGCCAGCTTGTCAGCACAGGGGCATTAATACTTCTGATACTTCTCTCAGCTTCTCTCATCGCATCCTGAGTGAGGGAGTCATTTACAGTCTCTGCTGGTCATCACAGAAATAGTGGACAATGCAAAGAGTGGTCAAAGGTTGATCAAGGCATTGGTCAAATCAAGACTCAAAGGCTGCAAGAGACATTAACTGCACCTGTTGAAACATGGTATTGCCGTTTGCATTAATGCTCCTTGTAACAGTAATACAAACTGAATGCTAACTGCCTCCAAGTAGCTCGTGGAGTGTGACCTGCACTCCAATGTGGAGTACATTAGGGCCATGCACGATACATTAAGCTGCAGTACAATGGCGGAGGCCATTTACTGAAGGTGCCGCGGCCTCATTTTATGGTGTGAGGCCATCAACAGTACCACAGAGGCATGATCAATGGTAGAGACAAAAGAAGAATGAGGATACAACAGAAAGAGGCTAACGCAGAAGGAGGCAAAGAGGCAGAGGGAGGTGACTGAGGGAGGTGACAGAGGCAATTAGGAAGGTGAGAGGTAAAGAGGGCAGGCATGACAGAGCAGGGAAGGTGGACTGATGAGGAGGGAAGGTGGGCTGATGAGGTGGGCATGGGAAGTGGGCAGATTAGGTGGTCAGATTAGGTGGATCCTGGGAGGTGCTGCACAAGGTAGGGGAGGTGCTAGGATGAGGACAGCCAAGGTCACACTGCCCATAAGTGCCCAATACTCCCAAGGTTACACCTCCAAGGTCACACCTCCAAGGTCAGTGCCAAGATGGATTGTTATTGGAGGCCAACCCAAAATGACAACCCATCCCTCTTTTATTCACCCTTTGAGAGTTTGATGAGTCCTGCTCCATTCTTCCTTTTATGCAACCTGTACATAGTGACAGGTGGACACATCCTCCTAACCAACAACCATTCAGACCATTTCATTTCACCCCACAGAGTGGCATCAACTCCCACAGTATGAAATTGTCAATCTATTGCTGGAAATCAATGCCTTTTTTTGGATTTACAATATTTGAAATAATCTGGTATCAGATTAATAGGTTTTATGAAAATATCTCAAACTCAAAACCACTAGTTACTTGTTTTTTCTATTAATTTTATAAAAAATATTTTAGACCTTTCCAAATTACATTAACTTTCATATTTGCATACATGATGACTGTACATTTGCAGATGCAGTATCTTCTACAATAAAGCTTTATATATTGTTTTGAAAAGACTATTACAGTAATGTTTTACAGTTTACTCAAGAGACAGTCAAAAATGACATCATCCCACCTTTCTGGTTCGCAAGCTCATTCCTCCTCCTTGTCAACCTTCGTCCCATTTCACCCCCACTTCTCCCACCAGCAAGACAGACAGCCACGTTGAGACAGCTAATATACTTCTCTACAGCAACATCCATTTCCTATTGCATTTTACCACAATTGTATTTCACCCCTTTTCTCAAAGTCTCAAAGCTCACCCCATTTACCCCAAGTCACCCCATTCCCCCAGAAATCGAGACAGCCAATATCTGCTGATTGTATTGAACCTGTCTTATCTCTGTCCAATGATAGTGAAATTCAATCGATGATCACATAAGCAGTGCTATATTGTCAGCATGTCATTTCGTACCCTCCCATTATCACAGAGGTCTCAAGTTTATCTAGATCAACAAGAACCTTTCATTAGATTTCATAGAAATGTAAAAAGACACCTGAAGGAGAGAATTTTGCAAAATGAGATGAAGATATCTTCTAGGAGCCATCTAGGGAAATAATACAAGAAAAGATTAGGAAATGATAGAAGAAATACAGAGAAATACAAGAAAAGAACAAGAAATTATAAGACCTGGGAGTATCCAGGGCCAGTTATTTGAACCAATATTAAGCTGAATTTCTTAAAATAAGACAAAAATATATCCAGACAAAGACTTTTTTTTATTTTGTCAAATTGAGGAGAAGGTGTATTTTCTTTCTTGATGACGCCTTACGGAAACACAGGTACATAAGAAAAGATTAAAATGACAAAGCAAATGGAAAGAAAGAATCAGGAAATAATAAGAAAATGCTCACAAAAGAACACTAAATACCAAGAAAAGCTGTTCATGTGAATACAGCACTGGAGATTCCAAAGAATGAGAAATAATTCCAGAAAAGAGAATGCCTGAATGGGAGTGATCATGCACAGACCTTGGATCTCCAAGAAGCAAATGCTGACGTGATCACTGCGACCTTGGGAGGTGCTAATCTAAGGCAAAAAATAAAAAAGATCACAAAAAAGCCTCACAAATAACCTCCCAAATCCATTTATTTACCTTGATTTCCCATGAAATGCTCTTTGAGGGGAACCACATCGGACAGATTCCAATTACACAGTCGACTTGGCATGCGATCATCACCCTGGGGGCTGGCCTACCCCTTCTGGGGCTTATGCCATGATGCCAGCCACTGTTTACCCCCCAGTCCAAAACTGTTTGGTTGAGCCTGGGTGAGCTGTCTGGTATGAGCTTATAATCTGGGATTCAGATGAACTTGCCTGGAATTTAGGCATGTTGTTGTAATAGTGATACTGTAAATTAACTCCAATTCAATACTAATATATCATGAGTTGCTGTGGATTTATATTGTTGCATTTCAATAAATTTACTACTTCACAATATCAAACCAAGTTAATGTAAATCTACGACACCTTCTTGAACAACAACATTTGTGTTGCTGCTGTGTTTTTGTTTTTTTTTACCATTTGGAAAGTCATTGGCAAACACAAAGGCAAACAGGCAATCAAACAACCAGAAAAAGTCAGAAAACAATCCAGAAAAAAAGGTTAAAAAAGGAGCACCCTACTTGGCAACAATGCTTTAATTGGCACCCAGTTGTTGGTCACTGGGGGTTTTTGTTGTTGCACTTTTCCCCTGCTGTTTCCCTGCATGCTGTTTGGCATTATGAGAGCAGACAAGTCACAGGACCAACTGAGCAGGTTGCCTGGGGAGCCATTGGGGAGGAGGTGCACCATCATTATCGAAAAGGCCCAGCTCAAAGGTCAAGGTCCTTTGTTAAAACATAACACTTAAAGTTACAAATTCAGAAAATGTATTTTGCAGAGTTGTTGGGAAATTTACAATAACAGCAAATTTGTTACTGGTAGAGGCACTGTAAATTTCCACAGCAAAACAACAATTCAATTGTACAGTACTGTTGTTCTCAGCTTGGGATTTTACAGTTGCAATGATTTTCATAAGTCAGCATACTTACCACAACTTTGCATGATATTGTAAATGCATGGCAATTTGACCTAAAATTAACA
Organism: Platynereis dumerilii; assembly: GCA_026936325.1. Taxonomy (NCBI): domain Eukaryota; kingdom Metazoa; phylum Annelida; class Polychaeta; order Phyllodocida; family Nereididae; genus Platynereis; species Platynereis dumerilii. The sequence continues at coordinate 84,621,937 of JAPTHN010000001.1, read as the reverse complement.
GTATTGCTGTTTTTTTCATCAGCAATTTTTTACAGTAGTGCTGCCAAAATTCAGACTCCCAAGAAAGTAACCAGATACCTTGGTACTATACATGTAGATACCTTGGTAGTATAGATTTTTTCAAGCAATAACCATGTACATTGTACAACAAAATTTTCTGTTTTTAACAAAGTCGAAAAGTCGTGTAAGGTTTCAAAAGAACTGCCCTTCCAGGACTTAACCCCTTCAAGCCACCCCAGGGTGCTCAGCCATGATTGTCAGGGTCCTGCTCCAGGGTCAAGGTCCTTTATTAGCTGCAGGCAGATTCAGTCTTGCTGTCAAAAGATGACCAAAGACTTTGCGAAAACGATGCCTGGTTAATCTTGAACACCCTGGACACTCTCCAGGCTCTGAGCTATGCTAAGCCTATGACCAGGCTAGCACCCCATAGGGTGCAAGGCTTATTCAAGGCTTATTCAAGGCAGTTCAGTCCATTGTACAGCATCTTCTCAGCATAATGTGTCCTTCTTAGCTTACTAATTGACATGACCAGGCTTCTTGTTGCTACTGATAGGACAAGCCAGCAGTCAATTGACTGCCCATAATGGCCAATTATGATCTATGGGCTGCCTTGATAAATGTACTGTCTCGAATAAGTGGCCTAATCAATAATCTGAAGTAATTTGATTTGTCAATATGATTTCTTTTTTCTTAAATAAAAGAATGGCAATTTGTGGATGATAAAATGGAAGAATTTCAATTTTAGGTTTCAGATTAATTTGGAAACTAAATCCAACCATTTTCAAACAAACCATGGGAACTGATAGAAAAGTAACTTCACAGCACAAATGTATGAGAGCTCTGGTTGTTAGGTCCTAATTTTCAACATAGTAAATAATATATGTATTAAATCGATTATCAGAGAAGCAAAACCTGTAAATAAAACCCAATGGCTTCCTTATTTAACAAATCAGGATGGATCTGTTTTCATCTTTCAAGAATGTGATGACAGATTGTCGATCATTGGCCTTGATCATCAACTGGGGACTGAGCGAGCAGCCCTATTGTGTTACGTCTTCTTGCACAAAGGGTAGCTAATCAGAGCTGCTGTTGATGATGCCTCTGTTGATGATGATGATTCTTGATGATGCCTCTTGATGATGCCTCTTGATTCTGTCTGTCATTACCTCCCACATGCAGCAGCCTCTGGTCTCTTCTAAGAGGCAGAAGCAGTTCAGCATCCTGAATATGAACCCAGCTGATGGGCAAAATGATAAAGAAAAAAAAAAGAGAAGGGTGAAAATAAAATTATGAGTGAAATTATGAACTGCTCTGACAGTCTGAGACTCTGAGCAAAACTTAGTGAGTAGCTCTGAGCACAATCACAATTTTGAGATGCCCACAAATTATGAGCTCAATGAGCACTCAGTCAAAAGCTCTCAACGAAGTCTCATCAATGAAGTCCCATCAATGAAGAGTGGAGAGTCTGAAGACCCATCAATGAAGCCTCATCAGCCCACACAGCACACTGTATTATTATGACATCCATTCTCCAAATGATCTGCCTCAACACAATCAACACTTGCTGGGTTCTGTGTCGCCTGACATAGATTTATGGAGTAAACTTGCAAAGTTTATTGAGTCCATAGCATTTCTATGAGGTGTCTGTGAGGCATGAGGCAGGTTGTCTGCGAGGAAAGGCACAAGTTGTGTGTGGGGCTGTGAGGCTGTGGGTGTCTGACACTGTCAATTAAGGCACTGCTGCCATTGACATATTGCCATCAGCTGCTTTTGGTCCATGAATGTCCTTGAATGTCCATGAAGGTCCATGAAATGGCATGAATACTCATTGGACAGAATGGTATCAAGTGGCCCTTTTCTCACTTGTGTAAATATTGCATTGACATTTGACAAGTGCTGACCCTGTTATTTTTGCTGCTGTCATAACCTTGCAAATGTCATTGTCAGGGTCATTGTCAATGCAACTGTCATAATATCCACTGTAATTGTCCATGGCATTGTTGAATGGAGAACAGAACCAAAGAAAGGGGTGTGAATGAAAGGAAAAGACATTGAGTGACAAACTGGAGTGAATTCATCTTACCAGTGGACAAAGTGGAGTGGGCAGAAGCATCCTCCCTCACAATTGAGAGGAATATTGAATAAATTGAGTGGACATCTAGATCCCCATTTATCAGTCTGGCAGTCAATGCTATGGCCATGCCCAGCCATTGTAGGGGATGCAGCTGCAACTTATGAAGGGTAATGTAACCAGTGGTCATCAGAAATGATCATATCAATGGCCAGTGGTCATCTCATATTTTGGAAGGGCATCTCAGTGTCACACCCTGGTCATCTCACGGCCACCAGGGGTCAGAGAGGGTAGTACTGGTCAGTATGAAGTTATATCAGTAGGTATATTGCTACTGGAGGCTCTCCAGTGGCACTCAACCTGCACTACTACCTAATACCCCTGCGCACCCCCTGCTCTACCCCTGCACCACCCCCGCGCTACCCCTGCACTACCCCCGCGCTACCCCCGCGCTCCTGCACTCTCCACCTTGTAGTAAGGCAGTAGAGCAGCTGGAGCGCTGATTAGCTTGGCCAATCAGATGCAGGCTCTCAAACAACCTGCTCTGTCTCCCCTTTGGGTACCTCCTCCTGATTGCTAATCACCCCATCAATCGACTTGCCCCTTTTTAACCAGATAGCAGATAACCCTTCACTGGACAGTAAATATTGGACTTTGAATACTCAGGTCATGAGTGATACTGGAGGGTGAAAATTTCTAAAGTTTATCTATTAGAAACCCAGATTTGTAACCAAACCTAAATGTTTTCGACACAGTAGTTATTACACATGCATATTCAATATTGGACCAAGTTTGCTCAGCTGCTCATAAATTTAGCTTATTTCAGTTGTAAAACAATCAAAAACTTACTATGGTTTCAGATTAGGAGAAATTGTAAGTATAGTGAATATTTAGTCTTTTCTAACACAATGGAAGTTTAGAGTAAGAACTTATGAGTTAGAACAACTAGATCCATGAAATCCACTGATTAATTTAATGTAGTAAATCATAAGGTCAATCCAAACAGATTTATGATTTATGCAATATTTCGGCTTTATTTAAATAGCCACCTTCAGGTACAAAATTACATGTTATATAGGAAATGGAGATTTACATGTGAAACATAAGAAATCAGATCAGAACTCCTAAACATAAAACTTTTCATGTCTTGGAATGTATATATATCATAATATATAGGTCCTACAAATTCCACTTCTAATAAATTAGTAAAATTATTCACTCCTGTGTATGGCCCAAAACAACAAACTCCTCCAACCACCAAAATATTTATGACCCTGCCGTACATTGGCAAACGAGGCGAAATTTTAGCCAGAAAATTTCCAAGCACAGCGAGCTTGAACAAACTTTGGGGTTAAAAAATTGACTTAGAAAACGATTATCGCAGTGATGTAGAGGAAGGTCAGACGAAAATTTTGATGTATCAAACGAAAAAATCTGTTGGGAATTTTTTGAGATATTTGAGTTTTTGCTGTTAGGTAATATCTAAGACAAAAGTCATTACCCAGAAGAAAAAATATGCAGTCATTGCGACAAGAGCAGGTACATACCACTTCATCCAGACTGAAAGAGTGTGATAAACCTATAACAGTGAGAACATTTATGAAATTTGTTTATTTGGCTCCTTGTCCGTATAGTTTCATCATTCTGGTGAATAATTGTAGTAGAATCTACCTCACTTTTGAACTCTATGGTGTATTATTGACTTTTTGTGTGTTTTATAAGGAATTTCACCACTGTGAAACAAGCACTTTTGCAACCATGTAAAGAGTAGCCAACGTTGAGTGAATCATCAGAAAATGCATAGATAGAATGTTTGGAAGCATTTAGTTTACTAGCAATGACTTTGTATCATTTATTTAAGCAATTAGGAGTAGTGTGTATATGTCAACATCATGTCTGTAATACTTGCGTATGGTGAATTTAAACAAAATTGCTACTTCTGAACCCCCTCCCCCCTTTTATGTGGACCTGGGCCTGTTTTGGACAGCAGTTTCAATCATGTTTTGCTCGTCTGGGTATAGGCCTTGTGTCATAATTAACCTATAGATTAAGTGTATAAATGCACAATGCAAAGGGCCAATCATTAAAAACACAGAGTAGTCATATAGGAAAGGTATGGCTAAAGATTGTGCATGTGAGATGAGGCATAGCTGAGATCCTGCGTGACAAAGGATGGAAAGCAATTTTAGTAAGGGACTAGATAGACTAGATAGAAGACTAGATAGACTAGACTAGAGGACGATAGATAGATAGATAGACTAGATAGACTAGATAGACTAGATAGACTAGATGGAAGACTAGACGATAGATAGATAGACTAGATAAAAGATAGATATACTAGAAGACAGACTAGATAGATAGACTAGATAGATCTAGATGGAGCACAAGAATTTGACATTATAGTCTTAATGTGCAATAGTTGTACACGTTTGTATTAACTACATTTTCACCTGATTTACTGAATTTATGCTATTTTTGTTGTTCTATAACTAAATACTGATTGATCTTGGATGCCAGATAACCTACATCAACATTAAACACCCAACATCCATTTTTGGTACTCAAAATACGTTAAGCATGGATATTACTGCTTATTTATATATCTTTTAATGTTGTTTTTGTACTCCGGCCAATTTCAAAGAATTTTCATGTAATATCAGGGGTTTCGAGGTATTAAGCACAACAATGAAACTTCCACTATTTTTCAAATCTGATTTATATGTTTAATGGAATTTTAAAAACATTTTTTCATGACCATATCGGATTTCAAACAGCAACATGATGCCACCTTGCAACACACGTAACACAGCATAAACAAGCATAGGCCATGGGGAACTAAGCTTCCAGAGGGCCTCAGGGTTACCAAGTCAATGGTGACGGGGCCAAGTTAAATATATGCAACAGCCTAAAGTGATAGGGCTAAGGCAACGGTGACGGGGCCAACTGGCAACATTTGATCTACAGTGATGGGGCCAAGTATAGGCCTATCTGGCAGAAAGTGTGTACGGTGACGGGGCCACCATGCAGGCCAGTGTACTTTATATCACAGTCTAGGGTGACACCCTGACAGGGCCAAGTCTTTGGTAATGGGGCAAACAGGGCTAAAAAATATGTAAATTTCCAGGCAATTTGATTAAGTACGACAAAATTTCCCATGAATGGTCTGGAATGAAATGACTATTTGCGAGTCAAAAATGTGAACCTTTTTTCAAAAATTTCCTGTGAGATTTAGAAATTTCCAGGCAATGACATACCAGAATTCCCTACTTTTTCCAGCCATGGGGGCAAAGTTCATGGTCACAATAGTCTTAATAACAACCCAACTCCTAGATATAGCTTTAGAAAATCGGATTTTCTCAAGCTGGGCAGGCCCGGACAGCTGTTACATATATATAGCTCTAGGATCAATCAGCATCTCAAGATGCAGAATTTAATGTTATGCAACCAGATGTGAAATTTATCTCACTTGGACAAGACAGAAAAATAATACAATATTGTTTTCCAAGTGTTATGGGATAAGTTGAATCATGCATGGTGGAGTTGGCTGTAACAAGACTTTTCTTGTTCAAATTGCCTTGCAAGTCAGTGGCGAATCCAGACCGGGTCATCTAGGGGGCCTAGGCGTGTTTCGGCATTTTGTGGGCCCGCGTCGCCGCATATTCTCTTCAAAATAACATTATTAATCTCAGTGGTCTAGGGGGGGGGCTGGGCCCCCCAGGCGCCCCCCCCCTGGATCTGCCACAGCAAGTTAAAGCAATTAAGAAGTACCAAAGTACTTGTTTGCATTCCAGAAATGGTAAAATGGAAAAGCCACCTTATGCACATGCCATATTTTTGACATACCATCTTTCAGAGGCAAATAAGCTCAAATACACAGAACACTGAAAAAAAGGATTGTCTGATATCAGACAATCACTGTCTAATATGTGTCCGATCAAGCAATTGTCTAATTCAGACAATTGAATTGCTCAAAATGTCAAAGAACTTGTTTCATTCAATTGATTGTCTGTTTAAACAATCAATTGAATGAAACAAGTTCTTTGACATTTTGAGCAATTCAATTGTCTGAATTAGACAATTGCTTGATCGGACACATATTAAGACATTGATTGACTGATATCAGACAATGCTTTTTTTCAGTGAAGTAACAACAATTCCTTGGGCAATAATATACAGTGCCGAGACTAAAAAGTGCTATTCCAAATCCAAAAATATATTTGTCAAAGGTTAGCAAAATAAATAAAAGTATTTTCATATTAAATACATTTTGAAACATTCCTCCATGAATGACTTTTTTTCTGCAATATATGATCCAATGTTGACAAATTGCAATATAAAAAAAAGTTAGTGTGGACAGTAAATATTAAGTTTATAGAAGTGAACCAAATTGAACGTGTTTGTTGCAGTGCACGCATTATAATCAGGTTATCTTATCGTCTTAGGGCAACAGGAGGGCCATATTATACCCAAGTGATAGACGCAGTTTGCTGCCCTTTCGTATCATGGAGAATATCTTTGAATTATACAAGCCTATTATAACTTTAATTTCTAGCGTCTGTTCAATAAACTTGTGAATGCTTTATATACTTGAAGTAAACAGAATTTTGGGAGTAGTTTAAAATCCCAGATTTTAACACCGGATCAGATAGATGTGATATTTACCATGGAAGCTATTCTCTGTTGAAATTGTCCAACTGGATTTTGGCACTTTTCAACACAAGTTTATCTCTGCACTGTGGCAAAACTGGACGAGGGTAACTGAGTTACCCTCGTCTCAATTTCTCAAAATTAATTGAAAAAACTAGGTCATCCCATTGGATCCCATGTTAAAGAAGGACGAGGGTAACTGCTTTTCACCAAATTGAATGACTAAGGTAACTGTGATTGATGACGAGGGTAACTGCTTGTAAATTGTGTATTAAACCCATGATTGACATGCTAATTATAACTGTACAATTAACTAAATTCTATTCTGAAATAACTAATCAATTGGCATATTTCCCCGGGCATATTTCTTCACAAAAATATCTAACAAGATTCAATCGTTTTTAATGCCATCAAAAGCCTTTTTTCTTTTTAGAAAGCAAACAATCTTGGGCTCTCTTTCCTGAAGTAATATGTTCGAATAAAAACGCACACCTCCTAAAAGAGGCAGAACTTGTAAACTGCTCAAGATAATTATGTTCAACCTTCCAGGCCTGCTAATAAAGCCTTGGCCGAGGATTTTGAAAATTTGAAGAAAATCCGTCCGTTTTTCAAAAATCCAGACATAATTTTGTATGGTTGTTTCAAATTTGGGATTACCAAAGCGAAATGAGGCTGTAATGTTAAGAATACTTGCCACATCCAGAGGTTAATAATTTCAAATTGTCAACAAAGAAGACTAAAAAGATTGCATAGCAAAAAATGTCGCATTGGGGTAATTATCCAAGCTTATGACACAACATTTTTGAAGAGGATGAGATTGTGACTGACAAAATTTGGAAAACAGCAATTTGGGCTAAAATTCAGCCCAAATTTTGCCCCAAAACCAACAAAATGCAGTAAAAATGCTTGAAGGAGTCAAGGGATCCACTTTCATGTTCCGTGAACTTGAAATGACTCTGATGGACTTAATACAAAAATGTTTTCTCCCTTGATTTGCATTGTTTGTGATTTCGGTTCTTGAAGCAGTCTCACAAAATGTGGCCTATTGCAGCCGATCCTCAACGCTTTACAGTGAAACTTTTCAGAACCTGGGCCTGGATATTCAGCCACATCAGTTCAAATGTTCATGATAATACCTCAATTAGATTTTAGTTTTTAATCTGTATTACAGGTGTTTTCATTACCACGCGATTCTTTTCATTCACACTTGGCTGTGAGGAATCAATGCTAAACCAGCACTTGCTACGTTTCATAAATCCAATGAGTGACGTTCTGTTGTTTCTAAACCAATCAGATTAACTAAAAATATCATGTATTTGGTGGGTCTGGAACCTAAGAATTGCGCACTAAGGAAATCACCTGTAATAGGCGTGCGTTTTTAAGTCTGAGCAGTTTATATCTGAAAATGAATGACATTCTTTCATCTTGTACATGTATCTTCAGAATAATTATTAAATACGTCCTTCATACTCAGGTGAAAAAAGTCCATGAAGTACGTATTTCATTTTATGTGGAGATTCAATGGAGAATGTGTTGCTATGAATTCTATCTATTTATCTATTCATCTATCTATTTATCTATTTATCTATCTATCTATCTATCTATCTATCTATCTATCTATCGATCTATCTATCTATCTATCTATCTATCTATCTATCTTCTATATATCTATTTATCTATCTTTCTATCCATCTATCTTACTTTCCCCTTTTTCCTTTCTTCCTTTATCTTTTTTTCCTTCCTTCCTTCCTCCCTTCCTTCATTCCTTTCCTTCTTCTTACATTCCCTCCCTCTCTCTAGTGTTTTTAAGCTTTTTAATTTATAAACACTTGCTCTGGCGGTCTCTAGGCTGCAGCACTTGCTATCACTGCAGCAAGGCATTCAATATTTGTGGCAAACAGTACATTTCGGTTGGCTTAATGTTAGCAAATCTATTGTTCTGAAATTTTACAAAAAATTATTCACCATAAGTCATTCAACAGTTGAGACAGTACATGTAAGAGATGGTATACTTTAAGTTTGATGGGGTAAGTGAAATAACATAACGGGTGCTTTCCATCCCAGTGTCATTGGCTTATTTGTGACCTAAGATATGACGGCATTACAAGTGTAGCACATGTCATCAATAACTACTGATGAGTCATACAGAATAACATGGCAAAAATAGGGATATGACCTCACAACGAACATTGCAGTTCATTTCTGTTTAAGCACTTGTAATATGTTTACTGTGACAAGCTTTTCCAACATTCCTCTTACAATAGAGGTGGTTACAGTTTGAGACTTTTAAATAAATTTTTGAATAAAAGATATACTCTGAGAATCTTTTAAAATGGATCACATAGTGATGGGACACCATGAGTACAAGGGTAACTCTTATAGTCTGTCACTTTGATATAGAAAAAATGAGGACCAGTTCACTGTGAAAAATGCACTTCGTGATTCATGATAGCCGATGAAGTGTCATCTTCTCTACTTTCAACATGGGAAACATAGAGGCTGTTTGATTAGTCATGATCAAGAGGCCATTTGACTTGTCATAACTGATTTTTGAGTGAATATCAGATGCATAATCCTAAATCGTTTCGTTTGGCTGTCACCAACAAGCAGGATTAGTCTCCTTAAATCAAATTAAAATTCAATAGTTTTTACATATTTTAGTCAAACATTTTATTTACATGTATAACCTATTTTGTTTTTTAAACTGCAGTCAGAATTTGAAGAAGAATAAAATCCATATTTCAAGGACAGTAAGGATTAGAAAACAAAGAACACAAGTCTCAGATGTAATTGACAAAACAGAAATAGAGTTTTGTGCTGAATTCTTGAATGATAGTTATTGTACCTTTTGTGATGGCATGGGTATGTCCTGTTGTCTTTTCTCTTTGAATTTTTTTATATTAATTCTGAGTGAAAAGGGGACAACTACCCTCGTCATAGCAACAAGCATGGTCACAGTTACCCTCGTCTCGAGATGCAGTTACCCTCGTCATTTCGGAGGTGCTTTAAGCCATTTCTAGAGTCACACAGCCTGAATCAGCACTTCCTCTTTATTGTTATGTTATTTTCGATAGCTGATAATGGTCATACACCACTTGAATAACTTGTAAAATCACTAATAAGCTCATATTCATGATTACATAATATTTAAGGCTATTTTAGAGACGAGGGTAACTCAGTTACCCTCGTCCAGTTTTGCCACAGTGCTCTGCTGCCATGCCTCATTATATCACATTGCAATTCAATCTATCTACATATCAACCTATGCATAAATACAGGACGACAGAAGCCCCAATCATCCATCAATCTATTCTGGCAAAAAAAGAAAAAAAAAGAAGTCTATCTATATAATATAGATGTGAATGAGCAAGCCTTCTGCAAACGACTCATGTAATGCACAATACAGGGTTTCAGTTTGTAGGGAATTCACGCAGTTTTATATTTTTAAAACATTGGTTTTATTTTACATTTTAGGAAAAAAAAAAAAATATTATACCTGCCATGTCTACAGTAAGTTAGTGTCAGCTTCTGTTGCATTCACTCGGTGATAGATAGATAGATAGATAGATAGATAGATAGATAGATAGATAGATAGATAGATAGATAGATAGATAGATAGATAGACAGATAGATAGATAGATAGATAGATAGATAGATAGATAGACAGACAGATAGATAGATAGATAGATAGATAGATAGATAGATAGATAGATAGATAGATAGATAGATTCATACATACATACATACATTCATTCATTCATAAATAGGCCTAAATAAATAAATAAATGGATGGATGCACGTAGTTACTTAATTCTCATGTTGCTGTTTGGTTTTATACTTTAACTTGCTCTATAGAGTGACCATGTGCAAGAGCATGGAGCTATAACCCTTATAGCTCTATGGTAAGAGGGTACCATAATATAATTTCTCATGTTATCAAGTGGAGATATCAAATCTTTAGATAATGACCCATTCTCCTCCCTGTTACCAGCCTGTGTAACAGGCTTTCTGATTGGCTAATGTCACATTGGAAGACACTGGTAGCGCGGGTGGAGCGCACCTAGAGCGCACCTGGAGCGCTCCTGGAGGGCCTCTGGAGGGCTCCTGGAGGGCGCCTGGGGTGCTCTAGGAGGGCACCAGCCAGTTAGTCAGCGAGGGGGGAGCGCTACTGGCGAGCCTCCAGTAGCAATATTCCTACTAATATAACGTCATAGGTCAGGGTGGTACGCCCTCTACAGTACACATTTCTAAAAGTGGCTCGTCATTTAAAATCTAGCCATAGCTATCTATCCATAGCCATTCCAAGCTAAACTAAGCTACACTTATCCACAGCTAGCCATAGCTATCCACAATTACTATTGTTTAAACAAGGGGTAAATAGATTCCAGTGTATACAAAAGAATATAAATGGATAGCTATGGATAGATATGGATAAGACTAGTAATGAATAGCTACAGACAGCTAAGTTGAGCCACATTTAGAAATTTGTACTGTAGGTCAAGGAGGGCTATTTGTAAGCAGCAATCCTATCACTACCCATGCCATAAGCTCATGTTAAAGCACAGATAAGCTGCAAACGGCGACCTTGGGTGGTGACCTTCAACATGACCTTGAAAGTTGATGCTCCCAAGGTCACGGACACTGTCAGCTAAGGTGTCAGACTGTGCAGCAAGCCAATTATGTCATGGTCACTTCAGTGTCCGGTCAAGGTTATGCTGACCAATACATTGTAACTTGGACATAACAACCCCGATCCTGACTAGCCACCATGTGGACACTCGGGGATCCAACTTAATGAAACAAGGTCAAGGTCAATTTTTCGAGGCCACTCTGAGGTCCAGGTCAGTTTTCAGGGCACTCCCAGGTCATAATAAGAATCTGTCTTGTTGGACAGCCCACACCCATAATGACGAGGTCCCTCCTAATAAGGACGCTGCAGGCTGCAGGTTGACAGTCAGACACAGCCTCTCTTGCCCGCATGGCCCAGGGCGCTCCCCTCTTACCCAAGCTTATTTGACATTAGCATTTCTGACGCCATTCGACCCTCCCCTCCTCCTGGTCCGTAAAATAATCATGGCTGTCAAAAAGACAACTGGACAAAGCTGGAAATACTCTGCCAGAATAACACTTGCATCTGATCAATCACCTCATCGGGCAATTTACCTGTCAGCCCTGAAATTCACATTCTATGCACTGGGCAGTGCAGGCCACCGTAAGGTCCATCCCCCAATTAAACGCAGCATTGTACGCCTAATCAGAACTGAAGTGCTTCTACCACTCTGACAATTGGGCCACAATCGTCACAATAGTCGGACAATAGTCTGGCAATGAGACAATGCATTCCTGACACGCTGGTCAATGGGGTTATGCATTAATATCCTAAGTAATAATCACATGTCAGAAGCACTTTCACAACTGATCGATATAACCTTGACCTTGGCAGGAACAAGGTCATGACCAATGCAAGGTCAAGGTCACCGTGCAAATGTAGCAGTGAATGTACGAGCCAAGGTCCAAGGTGATTACAAGCGAGTGGACAGTGGTCAGTTTCATCTATCACAACTAGGGAGCACAAATCTCATTATGGTACATTGAGGCATGCTGTGCCATTGCTGTGATGATGTGTGATGGTGATGACTGGCCTATAAGGGCCCACGAGCATGGCAGCCATGATAACTAGCATCATTATCATTATGACAAGGACCATTTTCATCATGGCTGGGCTAATTTAGAGAATGGTTGACAATGACTGACCACTGGCCACTAGGTGACCAGGTCGCCCTTATCAAGACCGTCGGCCAGCAAATCCATCAGGGAGGCCTTCAAGCTGCAAGGCATTGGCAGGGCGAAGTGACCAATGTCACCAATGACCACCCAGCCCTTTTGCTGCCCTGCTTGCCCTCCTCGTGCCCTGGGTAATTTTACAGGGCTGATTGGATTGCCGAGTCCCGGGGGAGGGTAACACGGGGCTGGACTCGGTGGCCAGACAACCCTGCCCCTTGGGACACCCCTTCCACAGCCTTCCGCCAGATTAGACGGCAGAACCCATCGATCACACCATGGTCCCTGCTCCCATTCCAGCCAATGCTTTTGTCGGATTGGGAATATTATCACAATGGTCGTAATCCACTTCAAAGCCAGGTGCCTGAGCCGCAGAACTTCACTGAGTGAAAACTGTGTGGAGTCTCATTGGTGGATGGCTTTTGCAGTGGCTTTTTGCTGAGACTCAGTCACAAGAAGTGGCCTGCATGGCTGCTGGGTCCAACCTGCTGGCTCTCAGCCACTCATTAATCACTTCTTGCTGGCTGAGTGTTGTGAGTCTGATGCATCCTCTACGCTTTTCCTTGCTCATCAAAAATGAATGAGCTTCTGCAGCGGTGCAGCAGGGGCCACCTACCTGCATTGTCTGCTTCAATTTCCACTAAAAGCCCCAAGGAAACTGGAGCAGAGGACAGGGGCACGCGACCACCAGCCAGTGGGCAGCTACAGTACCAGATCGATAGCACAGCTGACTGAGCAGGGCTGGTCAACCCCCTGGTCAACCCACCGGTCAAGCAATAGGAATAAATGAGAAAGCTGCAGCATGCTATACGAGCCAAGCTGAATACCCTGCCTAATTAGCCTCATTATCCGGCCTACTTACGCCCATATCTATCAACAGATCGTCATAAAACACCTCCACACTCGACTGGCCAGTGGTCAGCTGGCTCGGTGACCAAGGGATGACCAATGAATGACCACAGGGCCAATGGTGACCATTGGTGACCTATGGGCATTCTCTCCAATCTCTTGACGCTTCACTTCAGCTAGTTTTTCTAACAGCATATCATAAACGGGAAAACAATTGTCATAAAAGAAGTATACACCAGGGGTGAAAAAGCTTGGAGTGAGGTCATCAGATGGTGGATCAAATGCCCTCGGCTATTCACTAATGTCCACGAGTGTCAACAAATGACCTTGAGTGGTCAAAACGGACAGAGGGCAGCACTGTGGGCTGAGGGCATCAAGAGGACCCCAAGCAACTTGAGAGGACCAAGGTGACAAGGTCAGGGAGGGAATCAGCGTGGAATCAGGATGAAGTCAGACTGGCCAGGGATGCAGTAATCTAAGTAGAGGGATGACCGCCACTTCATCATCTTACTGATGCTTATCATGTTTGCAAAAATCTGCCCATTGAAATCGCCGATTAGTCTCATGTAACAGCCTGACCAATAGCTCAACTCTGTTGCTCTCTGCATAGGGCTCTGATGGACAATGACCGTAACTAAACCTTCAGGCTTGATTAAACCCCTGTCACGGACACAATGCCATCTTGACCACTGTTTACCCCAGGTTTGATAATGAAGTAAAGCAGTCATTATACCCAGTCACCTTTACTTTAATCCTCCCTTTAGCTGGAGGATTATAGAAGTTGCCTTCTGCTGGAAATGGCGTAACTGGACATCACCAACCTTTGCCCAGCTCATCCGGGAGTCATCCCTTTGAACTGATCCCTGATCCGGATGTCCGCAGGATGTCCAAGGGATCAACTCCGACACCCTATCACACCATGGCTAGAATTCCATTGTCTGTTCTCTTTACAGTGACGATATTGCAATATCCTGGCTGGAGTGGCAACACCTTTGATCTTAATTTTGAGATCAACCACAGACATTTCGTAAGTGTGTCATTTCGGATGGTAGTTATTTTATGTCATTTCGGATGGTGGTTATTTTAAAAACAACACTTAGTTTCATACAACTTTAATGTATGCAACAGGATAGGATAGGATAGGATAGGATAGGATAGGATAAATTTATTTTCACAACACATGTACACACAGTTTATATATATATATATATATATATATATAAACATAAATATATAATTTAATAAAGATTTCAATAAATGTCGTGTTGCAGGCCACCCGAACAGATGTAGAAACTGCAATGGATTTACATAATTCCGACCAACCAGTCAATCAGTGAATCTTAGTCACTCTTCCACTATGGATAAAATCCAACTGTGTGCTTATTTGTAGATATTGGGGGAATTTCACAACCACATGAGAACCCCTAAATTAGTATCGAGCATATCCATATCTATTTTCGGGAATTTGAGACGAAGTGTATTCCATTTAGGATGGTAGTCAAGAAAATCTGCACTGCATGGTCTCCAGATCGATAAAACAGGCATCAGCATACAGCACAGCTTTGCGAAAACAAGAGGATTAACTTCGAACTTTGAACCTATAGGCCTATAGATATAAACAATTACGTTTTTTCTCAGAAATGAAAGTCAGTCAGTCAGTCAATCATTTCAACGGCACAGAACAGAGGTGCAAAATTGTGTAAACATACACTAAAATTTTCTCAAACAAAAACCACTTTTCATTCAAATTACATGAATTTGATAAAATGCATGAAATCGAATACATCATAGAAATCTACATAAAATCACCATCCCAATCACAATCAGTGACAACAATTTGGCAAGGTTACCGCCAGAGACAATGCATGCAACTTTTGCAAACTACTTTTTCCAAACCCCTTTTGAAACAATTCTATAATCAAACAGTTCCCTGTTGATTTCCATTCTAAGTACTGACAATTTGTGACAAAGGGGTGTTTTCTGAACATATTAATTACACCTGGCTGATCCAGACACTTGAAAAGTCACAAAGTTAAAAAGATGAATGGGAAACCCTAACATGCAAAACATACATTGGTTTTATTTCATGTAATTGTTGGATTTGTATTTCATGTGTTTGTGTTTTGATGGCAGTGATGGATGCCCCAGGATAAATGATAGTGATTTTTATTGTTGGTAAGCCAAAAATTGTGGCACTGAGTCAATTGTATTTCACACAAGAAAGAGAGAAAGAGAGGAAAAAGAGAAAGGGAAAGAATAAAAGTAACTTTGAAAAGAAGGTCGATAACAATTTGTGACCTGGAAGGCATAGATGCTGATATGGATCTGCTACTTTTACAAGGCATTGTAAATTTGTAATTTTCAGCCAAATTTGAGCAAACACAAAATTCATGAATGAAGGCAATTAAATTGAATCAACATTGCAGGCTATTGTTGCTAATGATGTAAATCAGATTAAAATGTTGATTTTGGAATTTTTGGCACTTCGGGGAAACTTTGTGAAATCTCATCACATAAAAAGAGAATGAAGTCATAAAAGAGTGAAAACACTTTAAGTAGCATGCCAGCCTTGCAAAGAAATTGAAAACAAGGTATTATGAGTCCTTTAGTGACATTGACAATACAATTATTACAATGCAATGGAATAATCACAATTGTGGGGTGAATAATTAGTGAATTTCAGGCTGAAAAGTCTGAATAGTGACGCACGCGCAACAAGTGATGACGCCACAGCAATTGTACACTCAATCGGATTACACAACCAGAAATTTGAAACAGTCAACAGTCGCCATTTGAGATCAGTGTGAGATCATTGTATGGGGGAATTAAGTCAAATGCAAGCTAAAGGCAAGCCAGAGGCAAGCCAAAGGCAATGCCCTAAGGACTTGGAAAGCACTAATTGCCATGCCAGGCAGTCTCACATCACTAATCCCTAGCATCATGACCTGTACAATACATACAGATTAAGAAGTGCATTGTTGCTCCACAATACATTGGAGCACAGGGGTGCAAAGGCCACCCAAGCATAGTGTGATATTAATATCATTATCCTTTTCTGTAAAATTTATAATCCCTTTCCCTCAAACTTCATCAATAAGGGAGCATTCATTGGATTAAACACATTCATTTAATTTCATGACACTGACTGAACTTAATAGCTTATAGCTTGGTTAATGCAGGTATTATAGCAGGGCATATTTTAATTGGTTTGGATCAGCCCATTTGTGGCCATCACAGCCCAGAATGATTTTTGAGAGTCCCTTGAGAAAGTTCCCATTGAGGGAGTCGAATCAAGTTGATCAGAGATCATCAGACTGTGCACGTCCTGGTGTTTGAGAAGTCATTTGTCAGAAAAGAGGGCGGTGAATCGGTGGTGATAGAAAAAAGGCTGTGTGGCCCTTTAGTGTCCTTTACCCACCCTCAGCGAGTGGCACTGGGCTCTGTTGAGCATTCACATGGGCCAAGGGGACTGGCAGGGAGCTGCATGAGGACTCTGCAAACACAAGAAGCCATCTGCTAACCCCCGCTGTCCAGACATTTACATCAGAATACGCGCATCCAATTAATATCTGTCTGGAGTGATAAACAAATTAAATGCACCAACAAAGGATCAGACGAAGGGCGATTTGGGGCAATAGGGACAGGGCCCTCGCAGAGCATGTCTGTCTTGGGAGGGTAATTAATGAGCAGGATTGTGGGGTTACAGGACAATGGGGCAGGGTAACAAGTCAACAATCGTCCATCCGGATGACCACCCTGACCCCTGGGCTTTGATCTGGGCCCACCAATGTTCTGCCCCAAAGTAAACTACAAAACATTGGTTCATGTTACTAAACACAACAAATTGAGGCCATCATTTGATTCCCAATGCACTTTTCATTTGCTTTGAATGGCCTTTCCCTTCGGCAACATATGTTATGAGTCCATAGGGCATCTGGCTGTCCTGAAACTCCACGCAATCTCAAGTCACGGATCTGAGATTGGCCAATGCATAATTCACCCATTATTGGCAATTGCCGGAGTTAAATGCTGACCAAGACAATGGGAGGCTCAGGAGCAGTCTGGTCTTCATATCAACATAAAGGCTCCATAAAGGCTCGGGCAGAATAAAGGCTCAGTCAGTCAGACTCTCTACAGCTCAGACAGTCTAAATGTTGCAGCCAGTGAGTCAGGACATGGCCTTGAAGAGAACCTTGGCCTTGCCAATCTGATGTCAGAGCACTCGAAAAAATGAAATGTGTCATCTGCTCCGAAAGGGAAATTTACTGGGGGAAATTTAGTGGCCATTGACACCCATGAGCCTGCTGTCAGACAGTGTCAGTTGTGGCAGTAAGATAAAGTCACAAGTCTTCCCCTGCCAGGCAAATGTCACAAATGCATCCTGAGGGAATTGTCTTACTTTTTTAAGAGCTTTTTGCAAGACATTCAGAACCATTAGGACTACGAATGGATCGTTTTGAAACTAATTATTTGTCCTAATAGCTTCCTTTTTCCTAATCAACCAACAGTGGAACGAATCGGGGATGTTAATATAATTGACTTTTCTTCTTTTGAGTCAGTTGCGGTAACAGTATTAAGTCACAACACTTTCCCTGCCAGATAAATTGTCAGAAATGCATTTCCGTAAATCGTTTCTTTCTTATTCAATTGAATAACACAAAGACTCGAGTCTCAGTTTCCCAACATGGCCATTGACCAACGTTTTCAAATTAACTACTTAATTCCCAAAAACACGTATATCCATGATTTGAATAGACTTCAGCTTTCCTGTTCTTATTTTCAGAAGTGCAGAAATCGAATATGAAGTTTACTCCAATATTGGCCTTGTTCACTTCTCAACAATCTAAAAGAATCATTATTTAGACATTGCACATTCAAACAGGTGTAGTCTTATCAAGGTGGTAAAACACTAGAACTTCAGTCAGTTGCGGTTACAGAATTAAGAAACGACAATTCCCATGAGAGGTAAGTTGTCAGAGATGCATTTCACATGGACAAACATGACACTTTTGAATGGAAAAGAAAACTGCACGATTATTTTGAGACTCACAATAATCACCCAGGTTTCATAAGTTTTTCTTTGTACACATTGTAATTGAGAATCATTAAAACTTTAATTGGAGGTCACGGGAGGATTTAGAAAACTTTCAATGGTCCTTCCATGGCCCTCCTGACCCCAATTAACAAACAGGTGCATAAATCGAGGGTGTAAAATTAACTTCTCGATTTCAACTTGTTTCAACACAACTGACTTCAATTTGTTAACACAACAGGTGCAAATATTGTGAAAGAAAAAATGGAAGTAATGATGGTAATACTATTACCTCCATACTTATTCGCTTAACAAACTGGATCAAATTGACAATACTGAACAACTTTCTACCCCTCTTAACACACATTAACTTTAAAACAAGAGCAGAAATCGAGGAGGTAAAATCGATCCACAGTTAATTGTGTTGATACTTCACCCATTCACAGCCCTGTAAGGACAATCTTCCCTAATTTGTTCAAATCAACCAAAAACAACGCTACTTCAATCATTCAAATTAACTTTTTGCCTTTTCATAAGTCACTCATTTAGAGTCATTTTCCACCCATCTTCACTTTCGAACAGGTGCAGAAATCAAGGACTCAAAATCGATTTAGAGTACTGATACAATCCGAGACTCACCCCATGCTCACCCTGTACTTGTTGCAATTTACCCCAGTAATTAAGGGGTGTAAACAAATTACCAAAAACACCCTATTGTTCTTCATGCTGTTTTTCTGACTTATTGAGCAAATAATCTCTTAGAAAACCAAGCACCATAGCTGGAAAATTTCTAAATCCCAAGTAGGCCAGTGCATGGAAGATTAGCTTACAGACAAGTGAATCCAAGTGGTTACTACTGAGCTATTAGAGACTGTGATGTCAGTGCAGACGGTGAGACCTGTATCTTTCACTTTTTTATAAATACTAAAATGGGGGTTCATTCGTCTGAAGAGTAACATATGGAATCATAGCATGATGACTGATATCACTCATTCACTGACACGAGATTTATAACAAGGTAAGCATTGGATATGATTTGCAAAATGGGATATCAGTTACCAGTTACAATTATTATTGCCCTACCTAAAAAACACGGTTTATGTGTGGCACTGCTAAGAACATTCACCAAGAAAACATGTATTTCAGGGTTCCCCATTGTCCTTACCTGTCCTAATTGACCCACGTTACCCAACAGGTGGAAAAAGATAAGCTAAAACCTTCTATTGTTTATCCTGTTTTGTTATGTCTCATTAAGCTGCCAAGTGTCACAAAGAAAAGCAGGCAATGTCATTGAGAAAACTTAGCATTAGCATCTCAGTTCACCTGCAAAATTGCGCAAGTATTGTTGTCTAAAAGGCAGAAGTTAAGAGCCTTGCTCTGGCATTGGCAAGGCATTGTGTGAGCACAGTTAGAGCATAGTTAGAGCAGTGTAATGTATTGTGTTCTATTGGCTAATGCACTTAGTGGAGGGCACTGGGCCAGGATTTTGCAACTGATATTGCTCACAGACAAGGGCCTGCCACAGCCAATACGAAATGGCGCTAATTTGATTGACTCAGATAAACTGAAATGCAACCCTCATTGATCTGCTGTGCCCTACTAAATCTGATATGGCAAACATCTTTTTTTGGAGGATTTTCTGCCTTCTTTTTTTACATTTTCTTTTATTTTCTGCCTTTTTTCATCTTTTATTTTGCTCACTCCGAGGGTCCTAATAATAGAGCAACTGCATGGTACACCAACCCTGACAGCATCTTGTCAATGCAATAAAGGGTCCTGAATTTGAAACCTTTACAAGCAGTGTAGTGTAAAGAAAATCAAACAGGCACAAAACGTTCAACATTTCAGGGTTTTTTTAATTCTTGAAACAAGAATCTGAAGATTCAAACTTCAAAGTCTGAGACATTCTTACGCACGTATAACATATGTACTGTGTAGCAAGCCTTAAGCTTTGTATGAATATAAATTTGTAAAAACAGACAGAAGGGAAGGTGTTTTATTGATATGATATACCCTTGCGGCATCTGAATTTGATTGAAAGTGATTCACGAGAAGAACATTCGCTAAAATACTGCGTTCTGGTTTTCGGATGAATATATCAAGGAAATACGAGGGAGTCCTAACATCTCCCTGGAAATACAGTCGAAGCTATAGTAACCCAAATTTATTTACCCAATATCCCTTCAAAGAAATTCTTCTTATAATTACCCAGCAGGGGCCCAATAATGACTTAATCTGTTTTGATAAGTTAAAAAGAAAAATAAATGCCAGTGGTGCCTTTTGATAAATTAAATCTTTGTGTAGGATCAAATTTGATAGATCCTACTTTTCTTCTCCTATCTCATTCCATTCAAAATTCCAACAGGATCCGACAATAAGGATAACATATTGAAAACATTATAATTATCCTCCATCCATTATAACACCCCTAAATTTCAATTACCAATTATCCAATTTCCTAAATAACCCTTCTTTTTACCTTTTCCCTTTATTTACCCCATTTATATCAGCCCTCCTTAAAGGCCCTCACAATCACATTGTGTTACATTGGGGTAAGCCCAACTCAGGGGTGTTTTTGGCCCCTGGACATATTCACAGGTGATTAGGTGTGCATTACACTGCTCTCCCCTAATCAGTGGTCACACAATCGGGGGATCTATCAGCCCCATAACAGACCAGCCAACCATGCACTGTTATGACTACACACCTCCGGGCCCCAACAATACATGCATAAAAGATGTACAGCTAGTTCTTAAGCTAATTATTGGCATCAAAACACTAATTTGAAAGATTTTTTGGGGAGTGAGGGACAAATATTTTTTTTCCCCTTTATTAAAAAAAAGTTTTTGGACTGAGGGTGTTAAAGAACTTCGCAGGTTAAGTCATTCTCAAGTTTCACACCTCTTGTCTTTCTTTTTTTTTTTCAGAAAAAGGTGGGGTTAATTATAAATTAGTGCTCCCTCAATAAATCTCAGGCTTTTTAAGTCAATCACGACCCAAGATGCTTTTGGGCAAAGAAACTCCGTGCATGAGCAACAATTCATGCATAGGCCTACTTTGCATTTTGCATAAAAGATGTTTACATTCTACCCCTTTTCAGTTTGATTAAATTAATCATTGACACAAAGACACAAATTAGTAATTAATTAGAAAGGAGAAGATATTTTCTTCTTCTTTTTTTCTTTCAACTTTTATCTTCAAGAAAGTGTTGCATCAAGTTCATGTCAACATGCATATCAGTCCGTTACAAGTAATTAAATCCCCCATGGCCCTAATTATTCCTAATTACCCTGCTTCTTGTAAGATCTTTGATGCCCACTTTGTGATTAGAAACTGAATTCTAAAGGAAAAGGTCCTGGAAACACAATGAAGTTTGTTGATTGCTGATAAATGAGTTGACATGCAAAAGATAAGAAAATGTATGCACGAAATAATAAGCATGCAATCACAAACATGAAATCACAAACATGGAAATTTCAAGCATGAAACTGTACAATGAGCTCATGAAACTGTTGAATGTAGACTCACGAGAGGATACAAAAATTGCCAACATGAAAGGCTACAATCTTGAATCATTCTGGAATCGTTCTGGAATCATTCTCGATATCATGCAAGAAGTGGCACAAATGGGGTATAATTGGGGTAGACTGATTCTAAATGAAAGAGTCAAGTTAAAAAGGTCATGGTTGATTGAACAGAGAGCACAAAACAGACTTCAGGGTCTTCGAAGTCTACTGTCTGAAGTCTGAGCTGTGCAAAAAGTTGTGAAATGGCCTAAGGCACAAGAGTTGCCATTGAGAGTTGGGAAACAGAGCAGGCCTAATAGGCTGGTGAGTATAATGAGGCATTCTGTGTGTCTTTCTGGGGCTCTGTGTGACATTTGCAGGTGTTCAAATGTATGCATGAGCTCAGAATTAAGCTCACAGTGAGTTTATAGTGAGTTTAGAGTGAGCTCCTATTGAGATGATGTAACGTACTCTTGTGATCAGGGGAGCGTGACAGAGTGACGGCATCCCTTTGCAGTCCCCCCGTCCCCCCCAAGACTCAGAAAGACGCGTTAGGCCTACCCACTCTTCATGATGTCAGCTACAATTAACTTTGCGAGCTAGGACGCTTCTGGAGGGTTTGCTGAAGTTGACAATTCAGAGATCCAATCGGGGGGGGGGGGTATTGAACGTATTGTCAACTGTATACTGCAACATTGAGTTATCTTTTTCTTACTTATATATATCAGGAGAAATGGTGATGTTCACGTCTAGTGATTTTACAAAATTTACACCAATTAAAAAAAAAACAGATGTTCTTAGGTGTGTCGGATGTATCCTCCCTGTGATTCCTAATAGAGAGACTTGTCAGCAGCACAGCCACGACCGAACAGAATCCTGTCTCCCACTTTCTTGCCACTGGACTCATTTCGCACTATAGTTCTTTAATTGAGGATCTTACTTGGAAGATCAATCAGTCGATCTTCTGTGTGCCTTCTTCTTGCACTGCTCTACTTTTCAAAACCCACAGAGACAACAATCACTCTTTTGAAGCACTTCTTTCAGGGAACAGTTGGGTGCAGAGCCAGTACAAGGCTTTTTCTCGTCGAGACTTCCAGACAATCATTACTTTTCTCGAAAAAAGAAAAATGAGAAAATAATAAAGAAGGCCAAAAAGAGAAGAATAAAAAAGCGACTAATGAATCTCCTTTTGAATTGGAGATTTCAGAAACCCAGAAAAGCCAAAGAGAGCCAGGAGAGCCAAGAAAACCAGGGCAGGGGGCGAGTGCCAAGATGTTGGTTAAATGGGAGCATTTGAAATGTTGCACATTTTTTTCTTTTCTCTTTTTCAAAATCATTGTGGGCGCAGACAGTATTGTGCTGGGAAGTGAGAGGACACAATGGAAGAATCCCACAGGAATCCTGGATGAATCCAGAAAGATGGGAGAAGCAGTGGGTTGCAATCCGTCTTCATTGCACCAATCAAATGCATCATGTTGTGATTGTAGTCTCAACTCCAATTCTGTAGACAGCAGCCTTTTCTGAAATTATTTGAAGTTCTTACAATATTTTTGAACATCAGCCTGAGTGATTTCTGCAGATGGCTAAATATCTTTCTGAAAGTTTTCTGAGACTCAAAACTTTCAGGAGGCTAATGCAAGTGCCTCCCACTCTGAAGGACTACATATCTGTTCAATGGTTTGAAGATGCTGTCCATGTACCAGTAAAACACCGATATTGGCCTATGTCACAGCAAAGTACATGTAGTTTTATGCATTGTTCATACATTGGAAAGTTGTACAGGTACATGATATTGTGATGCAGCTGAATTTGCACCAATATTTATTAATTAAAATTCAGTTTAAGGAACAATCTGCACAATTGATAAGAGGTGTATATATGCAGAAAGCATATGTGCATAAAACTTGGGCAAATTAAATTCCATACAACTTGTAGCACAGTATTGATTTTTCAATTACTGAAACGTTTCCCAGTGCATTTTTTGCACCCTTCGGTAGGAAATCCTGCTAAGAATGTGACATGTCTTGCATTAAAGCTTTTTGGACAAAAGTGGGAAAAATCTTAATTTTGCAAATCAATCTGCTGTTAACTCAAACAGATCCAAGAATCTGGGGACAATACCAGGGGACAATGGAGGCAATGGTTGCCCACAATTCCCCTATTAAAGTTAAGGAAAGCCTTCCTCTGAAAGACACCATTCAATTTGGATGCGTCGACCAAATAGGAAATAAAGAAAGCGGGATGGCTAAATCTTGGGAGTGTTTGTCATGTTGGCAATGATCACACCCAGGGGAGAGGAAGGGGAGAGGAAGGGAATTTTAAGCAAAACTCACTCACAGCACTGCAGCTTTGTTCCTCCTCACAAATAAAATGAAAACTGAAGAAAAGCCATTGAATAATGCCACTGAATAATGCCAATGGATAATGCCATTGGATAATGCCCTTGCAATGCCATTGAATAATTACTTTGCTTGTAAGAAGCTCCTTGGTGCCTGCAGCGAGTCCAGCACACCATAATTCCAATTTCTAGTAATTTGTCATCGAAAACTCATCAGATTTATGGAAGGTCTTTTCCTGATGCAGCAAAAGCATGCACTGCTCAAGCAAATGTGGAATTGTTTCAGATTGCCGTGGGTAAATCAGATAGGATTTTATTGTCGAGGGGGTAAATTAAGCGAATTTGTGGCGGCGTGTGGCATGAAATGAAAGTTTTGTAGGCAAGTTTTGTATGGTAGACCCCTGGGGGTATTGGCCCAGTGGTTTAGGTGTGTGTGCAAATGGCCTCAAACTCTGGGGTCAATATTGGCTCAACTTGTTGAGTTGGATACGTCTGGCCCTGGGCTATCATTTGACACAGTTTGCATTGGAGCAAACTCACAACCATAGGTGCTTGGTGAATTCCTGGATGGCTTCAATGGGCTACAGCAGTTCTGCATCAGCAAGTTAAAATTGAATTTAAGCTACTTTAAATTCTCC
Source organism: Platynereis dumerilii (assembly GCA_026936325.1). NCBI lineage: Eukaryota > Metazoa > Annelida > Polychaeta > Phyllodocida > Nereididae > Platynereis > Platynereis dumerilii. The sequence goes on along the minus strand of JAPTHN010000001.1, from coordinate 84,597,075 downwards.
TATTTCGACAATCATCACAAGTACCCATAAAATGGGTTAAATAACCTATAAAAGTCAGACACAATTTATACAAATGCTTTTTGGAACGGTACTAGTGCCATACCAGAAGACTTTGAGGGGAGGGTCAAATAATTAAGAGGATTAGAATACCCATTCAATGGCATTCATGATTGTGGGTCACTGAGTTGACAGAGAGATCAACCCATTGTCTACACACGATACTTGTGGCAGAAATCTTTGCATGGTCAATCTGACTCAAAAATCTACCACATATAGACCTACTGGACATAAATCATTTTCACCCACACAATGATCGACTTGGTCATTAGCAACTTCATTTGATCAAATATTAATATCACATCTGCTAATTGGGGGACTGATGCTTGTTGGTGATCCGATCAGCCATGTGATTTCACCTTAATGTGACCCAAGTTCGACCAACTTCAGTCAATCAGGTCTAATCAATTAATTGGTGATTTTTCGTTATATTGACCATTGTCCAAAATGTTCCCAATATACTTAAAGTGACTTAAACGAGTACTTATTATTAATTTCATCAATGGTTATAAATTGTATTGTAAGCGAAAACCAATTAACCTGTAGGCTGTGGGTACCAACAAATATGAAAGACCTGTACTTATTACCAAACTATGACAATCGGCTATCATTCTTGCTGAGCGAAGAGTGACCCACACTCCAAAGCATGCACACAACCAATACTGGCTTGCAATAGTTATAGGCTATTAGTAATGGGGTATTCGCAGATATTTAAAGAGAGTGCCTTGCCAATCAATGAAATCTAGGCCATCCAGTTAAACTGGCACTTCAGCTGCCAGGTGGGCACAAATAGATCTGCCTGTACTGGAGCCAACTGCTGACAATCAAAATCACAAATTGCAAAGCTCTTTCAAAGTGTTTTTTGACCACAACAAATCAAAATAGCAACTTATTGAATTTTTCTATTCATCAAGGAAAAATCTATTTAAAAAAATACTCCAAAAATTATAAGTTCACAAGGTCCATTCTAACATACTTTGTTTTGGTAATTTGGTTATTGAAATGGTATCCATATATGAAGAAGGTATTGATGTTCCCAGAGTGTGCAAGATTGCTCCTGACAGAGTCAGACAGACAGAGAGATATCTTTTTTTTTTTAAGGTTCAAAATACGCCCGAGTCGGTTTTTTTTTTCAACATATTTTTAAAAATGAGGCTGCTGCAATTGTACCTTTTGAAAATACAATCCAATGACCAATATATGAAGAAGAAATAGAAGTACCCAAAGTGTGCCAGGTTGCTCCTGACAGACAAACAGACAGATAGCAGAAAGACATTCATTATCACTAAGGTAAATTATGATAAGTTAAATTAGGCATCCTCTCCTTCTGTCCATCTTCACTGTTTGCACTCATTGGGGCGAGATAATTCTAGGTCAGTAATTCTAGGGAAAATAATTTCAGGGAAATAATTTCACCCTAATTGTGACAAAATGGCCTACCCTGAGATTCACTGAGATTGTAACATTAGCTGCCCCAGTGAGCTCCAGATTGCTGGTACATATGGTAAATTGTTATTGGTTGTCAATCTGTTAGGGTAATCATAGGAGTTTTCGTTTGAACTGTGCTTCATAATTAGGCTAGAGCACACCTGGGCAGTTGCCATGAGTAGTTGCCATGAGTAGCCCTAGTTGCCATGGACAGTTGCCATGGGGATGAGCCATATTTATCATTGAAGGGCCTCTGAAGCTAAGGTCTGTGGAGCATCACTAGGACCTATTAGAGCTCACTTTGCCCCGTGCATGACAGGGTGACATATGCCATGGGCTCCCTAATTCCGATCAATCATCATTGAACATCCCCTATTTAGCATCAATAATTCACACTCAGGTTCACCCACAAATGCATGTACACATCTATGTGGTCAACCCATATTGAACTAAATATCTGCCTCTTATAGTGATTGTCAACCAAATACAAAGGTCCATGATTCTGTGGCTATGAAATGGTCTTTTGTGAGGGTGTTATCTCATCCTGGACTTTGTTTTACTAACTTTTCCCACTGATTTATAGCAACATGAATAAAATATATTTTCAAATAGTCACATGTGCTTCAGGTTAATAAGGACAGGAGAATACATCAAATCAAAAACACAGGTCCAGGTGACCAGGCCAGAGCTGGAATCGAACTCACGGCCCAGTGATTGGAAATCCAGCCCAAAGCATTACTAACTGAGCCAACAAGGTGGTCACATCTTACAGGTGGTCTTCCAACAGAGGGTTGCAACCACAGAGACCACTGCAGCTATCTACCAACAAACCTGGTTAACCATTGCTCTGTTAGCCACTTACTATCTGCCTGGAAATCTGTTGGACCAATAAGTGCAGTGGCCACCTAACACTAATCACCGAAGAGCCTCACAGAGCATCTGCTCCGGGCATTATTTATGGAAATTGTCCTCAGTTGTTACATGCGTTTGCGCCATTTGGCCAGGACCATCATGCTATCATGTAGGTGCCAGAGCATGGCAAATGACTCCCCCACCCTTTAAGTTCTTTTGTTTGAAGCTGTGAAGTGAAAAAAAAAATGTCAAAGGGAAAGAAAAAAATGTCAAAATTGAAAAAGAAAAGGGCAAAAATGAAAAAGAATAACATTCATCCATGCAATTTATGATGCAAAATGTTACAGAGATTCAATTAAGCATGCTATCATGTCAAAATACTCCCACTAATTCACAGCTCCCTGTTATTTAGTGGAAATTATTGATTGTAATGAATTCCATTCACAATACAATGTTAACAGACCCTCACACAAGTCATGAATTTAACTACAAAGTCACTAATTCCAGTTTACACTTTACAAGATGAAAATCATGAAACCAAGCCTCTAATTATTAATTTGCATTCATCAGTCCTTTCTTATAGTCCTGTGTGAACTATGGAATGGCATTGAAGTCAAAATGTCCATTGAATCTCAATGGAATAATGTCTATTCATACCATTGAGGTCAAATAATGGAGGTGTAACAATAATGGATTTAGAGACCGGTAGGGGCAAGAAAAGCACTTCCTGTCCGCCATCTTTGAAGTGCTCATGCTGCCATCTGTCCGAAGGGTCAGTTACCACTAATTATAAGGCTACAGGGGACCACCCTTGAGGCCACCGGTTGAACTCACGAGGTCCTTTCATGACCTTTCTTCCCATCTTCTCATTGTATTAAGGGCATGGGATTATTTTCCCAGGACCACTGTAAAACCTATGGCTGTCATATAATTGGAGCATAAAAGTGATGAAAAAGGACTCCAAACGAAATTTTACAAGACAGCAAACTTTAAAAGTTTTGACGGCCTTGTATTCCTTTCGAAAAGTGCTTAGAACTTGCGCTTTACTCTACTGTCTAATTGTTTATCTCACATTACTGCTTACTTTCTTGTAATAATTACAGCCGGAGTAGGCATTGAAATCTTGAAAAAAAAGTAAAAAGGGCCTTTTTCCAATAGCTTTCTCAGGATTTATTGCAACTATCTTCATTAACTTTTGGTCTAAATCTCATTTGTCCACTTACAATAAAGTTTGACAGTGAAACTAATATTAGTAACTCCAGACAATAGGGAAGCATCTTACATTGTTTTGAGCAGGACCTTCAACATCAAGGTCATGAAGCATATGGATGACCTGCAGCATGGGAAGACAAAAGCTGTCAGCCCCCCCCCCAACCCTCCAAATACATGTGCAGTTCAGTGGGGCATGACAGGTCATCGGACACTGGATAATACAAGTGGACAAAGTGGAGTGCCCTGTGCTCTGGGCAGACAAGCGTGATCCCAGTAATTCTGGTTGGAAACCCCTTTGAAGCTGTGAGGCCTATTCCTATAATTATCCCACAAGATCAAAACCACAAATGCAATTTATGGAGCAATTGACATTTCTGGGAAGACCACAGTGTGACATGGAAACTCTCGCTTACCAACTTAATTAGTTCTAATAGAGGAGGAGTTGGCAGATAACTGGGTTATATTGTGGGAAACAAACAGAGGCCATCCTAATGTCCTCCTGCCACACACCAACACAAATAATATAGAAGCACAGTGTCAACTCACGAGTAAATATTATCTTGCAACTAGAATGGACTCAGCAAATAAGCTCAATGTCACGTCACCTTCACAAAATGCAAGAACTGACCAGTGCCAAAACATCAATTGGCATTGTACACGAGGTATTGTGATAATTGCCAGAACAAAGTCAGGTGAAAGGATCAATCTTTTGCCACATTGGTGTCAATTACATGTATGAAATATCATGCCAATTTGACAATTGCTAAATTACAGCAGTGATCAAAGACAGATTTATAGTGAGTACAAACCGAAAGGAAATTTGAAGCAATTAAAAAAATACATTCAGCACTTTTCAAAAAATTATACATAGGCCTACATTTTTTTGGTAAGATTTATAAATCAATGGTGTCATAACGAATGAAAGCTTTCAAAGAAACATATTTCTGGAAATTAAGTTACATACATCAAAACTTAGGCCTACTGTTGAAAGAATCGTCAACAATTGAAAATAGCCTCACCCTCAAACTTTTAAAAAGGTAATAATATAACGACAAAATGTCAGACAATCCCATGCACCCTGAAAAACCTGTTATATGGGATATTCTGGACAATAGATGATTTACAACCTTCAAAATTGACACAAATCTGACTGTTATGCAGCCTGACTCAGTACCACATGTTGCTGCCAGGAGATGTCAGTCCTCATATGAAACCAATGCCTGCCCCACACACGCCTGTCCACTCACATTTGTCCCATACATTTTACAGGTATCCAGGTAATGACAGCTCACTGACTGCACATGATACAGTAACGTGATACAATGAGTCAATGACTATTGGTTGAAACATGGCATCTGGTTGATTTGTACCGTCTGGATGGTACTGGTATCTATTCTGAGATTTTATTAATCATACAATAGGCAACAGCCAAATATTTCATTCATTGCCAAGTTATTATCTGATTGTTCTCTCTTTCCACACCCCTTTTCTCTTTCTTTTCCTTTCTCTCTTTTCCAAAGTTGAAAGTGCATTTAATCAAGAGGTGAGTTTAACAGAACTTGTCAGAAGTCCACTGATTAGAGACTTGTTCCCCTGCGGATGACACAACAAATGTATGAGATTTGGTCTGGGAGGTCTGGGGGTGCCCCATTGTAACACTGCCCTGGGCCTCTATATTTAGTACTTTGTTGGCATTAGACTGAATGGTGGCATGTTCCAATTGTATGGCAAATATTCTGATGCAACTTACAAAGGATGCACTAGTACAATGCTTTGATCAATAAGTTTACAATTAATTAATACATCGAGGAATTTTTAGGAATTCCAAGTTTTTTTTTCAACTGTCCCCAAATAAAAAAATGTGGGCTTTTTACAACCGTATTGCATTGAATCACCATTTTCTGAGTGATTGTTTGATTGGAAGAATGATTAAAATTGTAACACAGATAGGCCTACATACACCAGTATAGGTTTTGATATGCACTTGTTAGATATAACTGAAAATTTTTCTTCCCCATAAAAATACCATAGATTCTATAGAATTAGACAAAAGCTGACAAAACAATGACAATGTCCTACTTAAACAAGAATAGAATTTTCTGTTATTGTAAGACGTAAAATATATGTCGTAAATTTCTCTTTTGTTGCAGTATTTTTTGCAACTACATAGTATGTTGCATGCGTGCTTGTTTGCTTGACAATGCATGAGCTTGTGCCTGTGGCACTGGAGCACACGTTTTAATGAGGCGTGTAAGTGGGTGACAGAGTTTTCCAGGTAAGTTAACTAGTGTCATATACTGGCTGTCAGGCAAGTGACATGTGCTAAGAGTCATGTAACAGTGTCATATGACTCTTGACATGTCATTGTGAGATTTCTGACACGTCATTGAGTCATGAAACTGTATCATGTGCGAAGTCATGGCCTGTAAATGTTTTTGGTCGACCTGGGGTGTTGTGTTATGCATGTGATATGACAGTTGACAGGCATGCATAGGTGGAAAAGCAAGGGGTGGGCAAATAGAGGCCTGGGTAGATCTTTCTTGGAACTACTAGGAATTGTATGTTTATCTACCTATTTAGTTATCTATCTTTATTATGAGATCTATTCACCAATCAGTTTATATGTGAATCTGCATATAATTTTTTTGTCACTTTAGTGCAACACCATAACTCTGATTCATTCAGAATTGAACAATTCAATTGCGAAGACAAAAAATCCACACAATTTGTCATGGGGGGAAAGCCAAAACTTGTGGAATTCCAAAATACCTGGATGTATTAATTAATTGTACACTAATTGATCAAAGCATTGTCCATCCTTTGCAATTTGCATCGAAATAATTGCCATACAATTGGAACATGCCACCATTCAGTCTAATGCCCACAAAGTACTAAATATAGAGGCCCAGGGCACCATTACAATGGTGCACCCCCAGACCTCCCAGACCAAATCTCATACATTTGTTGTGTCATCCGCAGGGGAACCAGTCTCTAATCAGCGGACTTCTGACAAGTTCTGTTAAACTCATCTCTTGATTAAATGCACTTTCAACTTTGAAAAAAAAGAAAGAAGAAGAGCCCGAGATGGGGGAAAAAAGAGAAATACACAATGCGAAAGAGGATTAGAATATATTATACAGAATTTAATTCACTTGTTAGTGAACTGAGGATTCCGCTCTAGTTACAATGAGGATATATACCTGTTTTTATATCTACCTATCTATCCATCTATCTATCCATCGATCTATGTATCCATCTATCTATCTATCTATCTTGCTACCAATCTATCTATCAATAAAGCGATCTATCAATTTATTTGAAAAGCAGCATTTACAAACTATTTATTTTCTATTCATTTATATCAGTGACATCAAAAAAGTCCCAGTGTCATTAAAGAGGCCACCCAAGACCAGGGCAGCAGACATTCTATTTTGGGAGCAATCAATGTGTTATCTAATGCCAGCCAATGTCTCTGGGTGAGCCTGACACCAAGTGCATTTGCATCCAGCTGCAAACAGACAGCAAACAGCAATAGGTTAAAAATAGTATATGCAAAAATAGACATAGCTAAAATTAAAAGAGTAGAAATATAGAACAGCAGAAATAACGCACAAGTTGAAAAGGGCCAACGGTCAAAAATAGCAACAGAAGGACAAAAATATCACACGATGGTCAAAAATAGCTGAAGAACAGAAATAAATTGATAAGAAATTGCAAAGATTGAGAAATACCTTTGAATTAAAATAGCTAACAGGCAGAGGTTGAAGGATGCTTCAAAATAGCCTGGAAAACTGTATGAATCACTTGACCAAATTCCTGGGATGTGGAGATTTTACATAATTTACAGACATTTTCCTTGAAAATACAAGTGCACGTTGTGATTAAATCTCACCAACCTGGCTTACCTAGAAAATGTTATCCATAAAATGAATCATACCTGTATGGTTATTCCTATTTCAATTTTCTATATTTTTTTGCTAAGATCCCTGTTATCTCTATGAAAGGCAATACAATCAGGAATTTACGAAGTTCGTGAAATGGAACATCAAGTTCGTGATCTTAATCTTTCAAGATCATCACAAGCGCTGTAGTAATAAAATCTCATAATGCCCACAGGCAATAAAACTGCAAAAAAAAGCCACTGACAGCAAATAAACTGTTCTTATTAAATTTAGTGACAGCAGTTCACCTGATGCAGATCAAATAAATTCAAATAATATTCAATATTGTGAATGTGATTCTGATGAGATTCAGAAATCAATCAACAGTTTTCTTTGGGATGAAATCCTGTGTAACTCTATCTGGGACTGTTTATAATTGCCTGGACAATGGGTCAGCCTTAGCTGTCAGGGAAGAAAGGAAGATCAAATGGTCAGTGGTGGGGCATAATCGCCAATATTAGCTGATTAAACAGTGATTATCCAGTTTCTCTTGAAGTGAGGATAGAAGTTTACCCTACCCTTTAGTTTGTGTTGGCAAGGGTGCAGAGTCACCCAAGGCCAAGAAGGGTAAAGTAAGAAGGGTGGCTGTGGGGTGGGTTGGGGTAGTTGTCAACCAGTTGAAGCCTTTGTAAAGCAATGCTACACAAATCCTCATGACCTTTACGGAATGACCTGTCATTGACTGGTCAGTGGGTAGACTCTCGAGGTCACGTGGTTGTCTCGAGGTCACGTGGGGAAGTAAACTTGATGAGCCCATCTCTGAGATCAAAGAGCAGGTGCACCCAAGCTGACTATTGTCAGAGACTGTGCACAGTAAGGACTAAGTCAGGATGGCTCAAGACTATTGTGGACTATTGTCCAAGGCAATTGTTTGCTTAACTGGACTCTGTGGGTCACCACCAAGACCCCTAGATGCAGAAATTAGATCTTCATTAGCTGCATAAGCCTTCTTTCTGCCTTTTGATGAGTAGGCAGGTCATCTCCTTGCCTCTTTGATTGAGCAGTCACTGTCAGTCAGGTCCTTGATCAGACTGTCAGGCACAACACAGCAGTGCACACCAAATTCAATCAAGTATTGCACCAAATTCTATTGTGCCCACCAACAACAGTACTTCACTGTGTCTTCACACACACAACAATGTCATCATATTGGAGTTAGTGGAGTACTGGTTGAGTAGAGAGCACACCATTGAAGCAGACTACCCTTAATGAAATAATTGACAACTGCTTGAGCCAATTGCTTTGGGGAGGGTCCCTACCACCCACAGACAAACAAGGCATAACAGCAACTTGGCTTTATTCAATGCAATTGTGCCCCTACAAGCATTTGTCAATCATTAAGACATCAAAATGATGATTACCATGTCTGGTCTGCCAAAAATTGATTGGTTGCCAAGTAGGACTCTAAGCAACCACAAATGTGGACTTGGATGAAAAGGCTTTATTACCACAAATCTAGTCCCTGAAGACCTTTTAGGTAGGTTTTGGAAAGTTTGGTAATAGCATCCAGGAAAGCACGATAAAAACTGCTTTAAAACAGGCCCTTAGAAGTTAGAAGCAGAGGCTGACAATATATGACTTTGCCAAAAAGTAAAAGCAATTACAAATCATACAAGACAACTTCACTAATCAAGAATTACACAAATTGTCCAACAAGCACTGTTCAAAGATCAGCAAACACGGGTTTAGCAACGGATCCTATCAAAGACAATTACCAAGCCTGGCCAAGCTTAAGTAGAAAACTTTCTCTAATATTTTTCTGAGAAAGGTTCAGACAAACAAACATTGCCAATCAGACACTGCCAATCAGGCATTGACAAAGACCATTGCCAAGAGGGTTTACAAAGTGGAGATTGCAGAACAGCTATTGCCAAATAGGGATTGCCCCGAGCAGAATTGACATCCTTCTTGCATGACTCCCTCCATCAGCAAGCAAAGCAAGTGAGAGTAGTGACTGCCCATCCAGACAGAATGCAGACACACAGAAACTATCTGCCAACAAAAGCACATCCAAGCCATGTCTTTTGCTCCTTTTCTTCTTCTTTTTATTCTGGAATATTTTTTCTTCAGATCTTTCCACTGTTTGTGTCTTTTCTTGCACTTTTTCGCCATATACTTTTCTCTTTGTCCCATTGTACTTTACCCTTTTCACATCTCTGTACATCATTTTCCAGTTTTCTGATACTTTTTATTTAGCCATCTTTTATCTTTTCCTCATCTTCTGTCACCTTTGTTCCAGTTACTTTCTCTCATTTTTTTTTTCAGGTCATCTCTCAGAATCATCATTACATATTCTACCTTTCGTCATATTTTACTCTTTTATGTCAACTTTCTTTTAGTCTAATTCTACTTTTCTTTGAAATCTTTCACTTTTAGTTTGTCACTTTCTACTCTTCTTTTGCTACATTCTAGTTTCATTTGGAATCCTAGTTTTCTTTCTTCTTCTTTCTACTCTCCCTAAATTTTACTTCTTATCTCTATCCACCTCTTCCTCACTTCCTTGTCTTTTGTCAGATGCTACAGAAGAGCAGAGATTACTGTTGAAAACTTCGATGGCGACTTTCTACTCTCCCTTTGATCATGGCATCTTTTGTTATCATCTAATGTCATTTTCTACTTTCCCTGTTGTCATCTGCAACTTTTTCTTATGTCATCATCAGTATTTTCTTTCTGTCATTTTCTCTCTGCTAGTGCTTCTTCATTTACTTGGCTACTCCTCACAGAGTCTTGCACCATTGCTTGTAATTAGAGCCATTGCATATTTGTGGGGCATCATTTGTGGAGGCATCATTTCAGGGCATCATTTGAGCCTAACATCACAGCTCCCCCCATCCTCCTCTCACCATCATCATTTGGGGGACTGCTGCTGCAGCACCAGATCAAAGATGCCATCCATTTGGCTTTCTGTCATTGCTAACATCCAACCAGGTTCATAAGCAGAATCCAGATTGGCTGGCAGCAGATTCAAATTCAGATTCATCCCTTGGAAAAAAGTAAAATATTCTGTTCCCTCTTGTAATTTAAGGCCTCCCTTGCAGTAACTGACATTTCCTAGAAGATTCACTTTAAGATTCATCCCCTGAAAAAACCTAAAATATTCGGCAGTCTCTTGTAATTCGAGGCCTTTCCTTGCAGTGTCTCAGTTTTAAGCAGCCATCATTCATCAAATGATTATGATTGAGCAAGGTGCCTCTTGGCAAACAAAGAATGGGAGGTGACATTAATTAGACGGCTTGAGCATTCATCTTAATATATCCTCCTTCTTTAACTTTAATTTTTTTCAACTAGGCTCTTTTTCCTTTTTCCATTTTTTTAACTAGGCCCTGTAGGAAGCTCCTCTCGGAGATGGAGGCAGTGACAGACTCTCCTAGTTACTAATTCAGCTCCACACCAGAATGTTATAATTCCATTCATTATGATTTTTTTCTTCTCTGTCATACAGGAAGATGGAATGCATTGTGCCTCCTAGCTTCATCTCATCTATAGCTGCTGGCTGCTGCAGGCTGCTTCTGTTGGGGACATTAATGCTCATTCACCATCAGTTTGCAAAGGTCTGCATCAGCCTCATTAATCTCCTTAATGTTAAATGAAGCTGCAAGCATCGCCAAGCCATCGCCAAGCCATCACCAAGCCACACTGTGACACATTTGATCAATCAGTTCATCGCCCGGCTACTTTCGCAACCTGTAATTTTCTTTTTCAACTTCCCTAACTTTTAATGGGTTAATTTGAAAACTCCCCAAGAACAAGGGAAGCACCTAAGCCAGCTATTGTCACTGATTGTGGCACCAGGCATGATGCTCTCAAATGCCCTCTTTCGGGTAATCTTTGGGGTTACTCTTTTTGGGTGCACGCTTTTCAGAAATTTGGGGTTTGGGGCAATGCATACGGGTAGCAGACCCTGAAAAGAACCAAAAATTTCACCCCAAAAAGAAATTAACCCTACAGGGGGTTAAAGGGTTGCGTAACAATTCGATCTATCAGCACCCCTTAACCCTAATATCTTACCCCTACCCTCTCCATTCTTTACCCCCCAGGGAGGGTGTTTCAACTATTTTGGGCAGCGTCGTCCAGCAACTAAAGAGAGGCTTATTTGTAAGCAATGCATGCCTGAGACACCTTCACAAGTAGCACCGGGCTAATTAACCACTAAACAATAATTATAACAGCCTTTATTAACAGACATGCAGGTAATTAATCATCAAGTAGAGGAGTTACACAATATTTCATTTAAGTCAAACCTCAACTTTAACTTCATAACTATCATCCCTGATGTAATGCGTTGAACTGTAGCAGTTGCGGTCGGAAAAATAAAGCATTTCTGTCAGTTACGACCAACTTGTCCTATATGTAAAAGTAAGGATCAGATTGGTGTGTTATGAAATCAGATAAGTCTTACGAAATGCGTGATGACACTAAAACCATAGCCAATATCCACAACAAGTTTCACAAATAACTAGGTTAGACACTTATAAAGAAACTTAGAACAATTAGTTACTTTTTGTACCATAAATGAAGGATAAATCAAAAGGATGCTTGTTACGTCATCACTAATGACCCTGGTGGGCATTCCAATCAGTAGCAGTCATTGGCAAATCATTCTTTATGTCAGCAGAATTGTCACCACATCTGTCCAGATCTTTCTGATCTTTTTGATCCAGTGGTCAACGGTCCACCCAACTTGACCAAAAAGTCATAAAATGGACACTGCAGTAATTCAATTGAATTAGTATTCCATTGTGACTACTTAATAGATTGTAAAAGCATTGTTACAAGATGGCATAGATCTGTTGCAGCATTGTTACAGCATGGTTAATCCATTGTTGCAACCTTTTTATTGTATCACAATGGCAAATTTAATGTTGTCATAAATCGGTCATTTTCTGTCTTGCATTGTTTCAGGTTGAAAATGGATTTGCAAGGATAATGTCAGGGTGCAAACCGTTACGCAATCCCAAAATTAAGCACCCAAAAGATGAGATTAAGAAAAGACTAAATCAAAATGGAAAATACATCAAAATGAAATCAGGCATAGTCTCATGACACACCTCCAAAAGTGTCGTCAACTTTGTAACAAAGACAACACATACACATTGCTAATAAAACAAGGAGGGGAAGTTATTAAACAGCAAACAAGAAAAGCAAATAAGCCATTTGTGAGTAGATCAATCAAATCAGTCCCTTTCCCCTATTTTTCTCCCTCCTAGCTCTCTTTTTCCACATCCCACCCCTCTTTTTCTACCCCTTACCCCCTCTCTCCCCCTTTTTCTTCGCTGGGGGCTAGTCCTTTAATCACTGGATGATCCCTCTGCGCACGTAGCTGGGTGGTCCACAGATTGATATAAAATGAAGCACTATTTTTTCTCACATAAACTCATCCCTTGGTATCAAGCTCTTGAACTGGCATTCCATCAATTTTGCAAAAAACTGCGAAAAAAAGCTGAGCTCAGACACCCTGGGGAAGAGGAGTCTTCTCTCCTAATATTTATTCTCCCTTTTTTTTTCAAATGCTAATTTGCTGCTTGATGAATCGTGCACTGGGTTATTAGGGAATTTCTTCAGAATCTGGAAGTTTAATCTGCACCACTAATTATCCTAATCTTGCGTTGGGGCACTGTGGATCTTTGCAATAAGGTTAGCGACACTACATCTTCCCCTACTCCATTAAATCAGGATGGAGATCCTTTACAAGAAAAGGGACATGTGTTTTGAGAGTAAAGAATCACACATATGAATCAGGCTGCGGATCTATAGGGAGGGGTTTTATGCCAATAGGGAGGTATGGATAGTCTATGGGCATTTAAATCACCCAAAGCAGCATATCATCATTGATTGACCATGCAGGCAGCTACAAGCACAACGAGAACAGCACAAGCATGGGAGGAATACATCAATATTAAATATCTCAACATCATTAGAATCACATTCTACTGGGATGGGGGATGTCCAGATTTCAGATAGATAGCATGCTGGAAGAAGAAGAAGATAGCATGCTTGAAGAAGAAGAAGAAGAAGAAAAAGAAAAAGAAGAAAGAAGAAGAAGGAGACTGGACCAATTTGTCAGAGCAGAGTCATGTGCATATGTAATAATGTGACAATAGATCAGTGAATCAACTTATGATTAACTATCAATAACCTATTCATAACTCGTAATCATATCATCTCAAGATCCAAAATCACTGCTAATGTTATTTTCGAAGATAGTAGTTCGAGATACTGTAACCTTATTCTCTAAGCTGTAACTGTACATATTTAAAAGTTAATGAGGTTTTTGAGTTTGTGGGAGAGGCAATATGCCAAAAAGTCATGGTAAGATGGTCTATGGCCATTTAAATCACTCTTAAGTAGCATATCACTAACTAATAGACTTTCCTCAAGTGACCACTAAGCAACTTGCCACTGCAAAGATGATTTGCTGGGCACTGTCATAAGCCAAGCAACAAGCATGAGTTGCTGAGAAGTGGGAAGGCCACTGGTCACTAACCAAGCATGATTTGCTAGCTTTGACCACTCCTCAAGGATGATTTAATAGTAAAGCAACTAAACAGTCATAAGTTCTCAGCCACTGACCACTGCTGGGGCAATGATTTACCAGTAAAGCTGCTGACTAAAGCAACTGGGCAGGCAATGACACTCTTAATTCGAGTTCAAGCATGATTTGCTAGAGTTGCACGAGACTAGAATGGCAGATTGAGCAGTGGGCAGATTAGTGGTCATTTGCACAGGGCTATTGACTTGAGGGGCTTTGGAGGGGACCATGTGGGCCCTTTCACCCCCACTTTACCCCTCTCCCCCTGCCTTCCCCCACTTTAAGCCAGTGCCACTTTAAGCCAATGCAGACCAGAGCTTGACCAGACCTGAGCAGTTTATTCTAATGCGATAATGATGTGACAAGAGCCCTCACTAAATATATGTTGTCAATCACCTGATCTAGTTATTGTTGACTCTCACCTCTGCATATGCTTATTTGACCAGTTCACCACGGGGTCAAGGTCTGTCAATCTCAACTTATCAGGTTAGAAAAAGAATGCAGATGGTATTAATGATGGGGCTGCAGGTTTTGCCAACTTCTGTGGAGTCACTGGAGTCCACGAGGGTGTTTCAGAATTAAATCTGGACTGTCACAACATGGCAGCTATTTGATACTGCCATCATGGAAGATACAACTTAAGAAACTGCATATGACCAGATACACCGTACAAACTTGATATCAGTTTTAATTATTTTATTGTTCATATCAATATGCCAAAATTAATTCTTCAAACTAATACCAAATGAAAAATCATCAAATAATTTTACCTTACACCAAGTCAAGGCGAATTTCCTATGGCTATGTTATGGCAATAATTATATTACACCTCAAAATCTAAAGAGTTGAATTTTACTTTTTTTCTAAATTTTTCCTTCTTTACAAATGTATTAGGGCTTTTTAGCCATTCTTTATTTAAAAGTGGTTTGAATCTTGACATTGTCCTTCAAGACGCCAATACCTCAGCCGGGCTACTTAACAAGAAATGCAGAATTGCAAAGTGAAAGAGGATTGCACAGGAGAATTGCAGAGGAGCCTAATGCAGTTATTGTTCTGGGCCATGAATAATTGAGTTAGAAACGATCTGTGTTTGGGATTAAATTGTAAGAACAGACAGGGAGGAACCAGTGAGCCAGTTGGCAGCAGGATCAAGGAATTCAAGAAAGAATACTTCAGAGACAAATGAAGAAGTGAAGGCTTTTGAATGCACGAGTAATGAATGCATTGGTGGCCTAATGCTGGGACCTGGAAGAACTGTTAAAGTTTGAATGGATTGGTACATTTTGAAGAGGACTGGACAGTGGACATGCAGATACAATGGGATCTGTGATTGTTTTTGGTAGTGTCAGAAGTTTTAGTAATATGAGAGATGGATCCATGGATGGACGCCAAACTCAAACCTTAACTTCACTGGACGGATTGATGGATCGATTGACAGATGCATGGATAGGCGGATGCATGGATGACTATTCGATTTAAGGACAGATTGACCGACAGATTGACAGATGAATGAATCAACAGATGGATGGACTACGGAATAGAGCGCTGGAAGGATTGAGGGGTGAATCGATGGATGGACTGATTGATCGCTGGATTGACAGAGGGCTTCATGGAGCAATGGTCCGATGGATAGAGAGATTTTCTCTGACTTTTCAATAGTTTCCATGACTTCAGGTTTGGCACCCTGCCTGTCTACACAAGAGATAATCATTGTCGTGAGGCAACCAGATTGATTGAACAACAATCATCCACTTGACATGGCTAGCTGAGAAAATAGGAGCAACAGTAGAATCTTTGACACCAAACGTTTAACAGTGAGTCAAAGGGACCTAGAGTCAAGTGAGTGTTGTGGTTGGAGTCATCCTGCAGTGAGCCTTGCTGTGGCAGTTGGTTGTCTTGCTGAGGAGCCGTGCCTGGGAGGAGGCCAGACTATACAGAAGAGGAACACGATGGTTATTTAAAAGTTGTTGAAAGTGAAATAAATCAAAACATGCAAAGCGCACGATTAGAAGGTTCCATGAGTCGTCTGGGACAAGTTTTAGAAAATTTAATGAAGCAGGGGCTTGGATGGCTTGAGTGGGAAGCTGTAACATCACCTGGACTGAGCTGATAAATCCTGCAGGCTTTCCACCTACCTTTTTATGGCCACTAAAAATTCACACAACCCAAATTCAAGCATGTAAAGAATGCATCAGGGCCAGGCCAATTAGCATGGCATTTCCAGGGATCCCGAAACAGGACCAGCAGGCTGAAACAGCAGCACATCACTACCCCAAGAGCATGACAACTAGGTGATTGCAATTATCGCTAGAGGGCGTGCATATCCCCCTAATCCAAAATTGCGCCTAGTTTATAGCTGTTTATAGCACTTTTATTTGTCAGTAATAGAAAAAACACACAGAGGGACACACATAATGACACATTGAGGGGCATTTGTTCACTCCTGTTGAAGGAGGGTGCTACAACGTATATCAGACCGGGGCGGGGTAGCTGGTGACACCCGATTGACCGCCTAGTTGACCCTCAACCCCCCTTCCTGGCCCCCTTCCCCCCTGCATCAATAAACAGGGGGAGATAAAAAGGCATGGGGTGCCACTGCTTTAGTCTGCCATGTCAAATTAAAAGAAAAAGTGCACAAACGCCCAGACCTGCTCTGGCAATTGTGCAATAATGGCCACACGACAATTCCATTAAATGACACGCGCCCTGCACACCTTGTATCGATCCCCATGCAACCAGCAAAACTCCCAAAAACTTGGTCTGTGGCTGTCTGTGTCACCAAGTGTCTGTCCGGGGTGTCTGTCATGCTGTCAAAAAGACACCATGCAGGTGTTCTCTTGTTTTTATCATGACAACCTGTAGACAACGTTATCAGTCGGTTTTTTATATCAATTAATTTCCCTAATTCAAATCCTACCAAGTTTTAACTCTGAATATCCACGTAACCTCAAATTGGACACTTTAATAGGTGTATAAATAGGTAACATTAATTTAATTCCTATGCTCAGTCTGACTAGCTGAGCCACAGGATCGTTTGTTTTTAAAGATTTATTCACAAACAAAATACCACATTTGTTGGCATTGTCCACCAATAAGGTGCATAAATCAAGGACGTGGAGTCAATTCAGTAATTGCAACCAACCACCCCACAGCCACTGTGTCAACAACCACAACCAACAACCACAAAATGCTGCATGCTGAACCAGTGCCAGCAGAACTAATACAAGAGCATTACTGCCTCGGAGTATTTCAAAGAGGGTTTTGTTTCAAAAAATGACCAATAATTGTCAATCCTTTGAGGGGATTTCATGTAACTTGATCTTGATAAAAAGGCTGGACAAGATCTGCTCCAATCTCTTGTAGCCTGCCAAGCCAGTCATGCAGATACCATGGCAATTAAAGGCAAGCTGTGCTTTATTGGAACGGCCAATGAACACCTTTTGCTTTCTGAGGCTTCCATTATAAAAGCTAATCTTGTGAAAATGCTTCTTTATAGGTTCTTTACAAGTTCAGTACAACCCTTCCCACAAGGGCTAAAAGCAATAATGCAACAGGGGGCGATGCAAGCACTGCCAGGCAATGTAATGCATCTGACATCAAGCATTTTCTCGGCATCAGAAGCAGAAGCCAGAATTAGGAAGCATCAGAAATCGGGAAGATCAGAATAAGAAACAAAGCAACAGACAAAAGAAAGTAACATCTACTCAGGTGAGGCATCACGGAATCTACCAATCAGACACCACTCACACCAGGAAGGAACATTAGGGAAATATATTACTTTATAGCTTATACATAAATCAAGATAGAAACAAAGGGGCAGACTATGAGATAAGCAGAACAATGACGGATAAGCAGATTTTATTTTTATTTTTTGAAAATGAGGTTATTTCTTTCCACAGTAAACTATGGGTTTCATTTCCAGCCCTGAAACCTATGTCAGATGGACGCTTCATCCTGTGCCATGACTCGGTCTGCACATCCGATTGCCATCTCTGTGGTCCAAGCCTGTCCTAAACTCACCTCATCAGGGTAAAAATACAGAACGTAAAGCCAACCATCCACCTAATCCTTCATTGATATGGTGTGGGCTCTTCTTCTACCCTGGGCTAATTAGTCCCACGATGAAGGAGTCCCCTGGAGCCCCTAACAACCAAATCCGCCACTGAACAAGAAAAAAAACATCAGGCAGACAAGATATCACAGCCCTATCACCCTAAAACATCATTCAGGCAGACATTAGGCTCAACCATGGGGGTGAAACATCCACCCGATGCTTGCATCAGCACTGTACAGCTCCTGATAGCACATTCCATTCAGGGTCCAAGGTTCCAAGCGATCCATCTTTTCTTGGAACTACCAAAGCACCACTACAGCTTTTCTTGGAACCACCAAATCACCACAGCACTGCACCACAGCACTGCACCACAGCACTGCACCACAGCACTGCACCACAGCACTGCACCACAGCACTGCACCACAGCACTGCACCACAGCACTGCACCACAGCACTGCACCACAGCACTGCACCACAGCACTGCACCACAAATTAGGACAGAATGAGGATTCCTATGATCAGTGCAGCATTCACAACTTCAGTACCAACCCTTGAGTACAGCACACAAACTGCAGCAACCCTGTATATATAGGACAATAAACTTAACAGGGCTTGATAGCACAGTCTTATCAGCACCCAGACTACTACAGCATTGAAGCTCAGCAGAGCCATTTTGGGTGATTTAATGGCCAACACTTTTTCCAAGGCACGTTGTAGATGGGAGGGTAGGAGGGGAAAATGGGAGGGCTTAGAGCCACACATAACACTCACACATCTCTGAAGCAATTGCTCCCTCCATCCGTCTCAATCCACACAAATGAGGCAGGCATGGGCTGGGGTTGAGGGAAAATGTTCACTGTAAAAAAAGCTATCATTTTATCTTCGTAAGGGAAGATGTGTGATGAAAAAGACTTTTTCAGGGATAAGTGATGTCCAATAAAAAATAAAGTTTGTTTTCGGATCCCTTTCAAGTGCTTGGTTAAATTTTCAAACTCATACATTTTCATTTTGCATGTGCATTTATCTCAGGTCTATGAAAGCCTTGAGGAAAATTTATTGGACATACCATAATATAGTCTCTACCTATTGTAATTGTACGCATAAATGTTACTAATATATTGGAATAGCCCTACACCCAAAATCCAAATTACTGAAATAAGTATACTAATTGTTTGCATCAAACCATCTCTACTGAAAACTTCACAGTAAAAAAATAATTCTGAGATTTTACAGCTGGTGTTTGACAGTGTCATCCCTGGCACCAGATCCAATCAATCAGCTGCCACATGCATTCAAATTGTGAATCACAATAAAACTTCACAATTTGATTCACAATTTCGTCCCTAATAACACATAGCACAGACAGAAGAAGACACTAAATTGTAATTTAACAAACATGTCTGATTTAATGATGACTAAAAAGCTTGCCAAATTGTGTTGGATTATCCGAATTCAACAGTGCCACCACAGGGTCATTAAAATCCCCAGTAATGATTACATGTTGGCTGTGGAATTGAGTCAGATTGGAATTCTAACTATGCCCAGTCTTGAAGAAAAGACAGTAATGATGACAGAACTTAAATTACAGCAAAAAAGAAAAGAACGTTTGGAAATATTGAGGCAAATGAGGGTTTCTGTAAGACAGTGTCACACTCAAACAATCAGTTCTTATATGGTATGCTGCCATGCAAAAAAAAACATTTTTCTTTCAGTTCTACTCTTGCTTGGCTCACTTTACTTTCTTATTCTCATCTCTTTTATCTTTTGTTGGCTTTTCTCATTTTCTCCGTCTGCAATAAACACAATGTATCATGATGACAATCTGAAGTCATAATCAGCATCTTATGATAGGCTGTCACAATGTTTTTTTCTTCTTTTTTTCTGTCCTATTTCTTTCAGCATTAAGCCTACAATGGATAATGATGACAATGATGACATCTGGGAGTAAGAATACAATACTGAAGAACTTGACAAGAGATCTGAAAAGAGCCTAATAAGACTTTGATTGCATTAGGTTTGGAGATCTATGTTCAAAGCCATGAAGATATTGGACTTACAAACGTAGATCCAGGGGCAAATTAACACAATTTCAATAATATTATTTAGAATTGTGCCCTGGTTATACTCTTTTAGCCAAGCTTATCCATGGTACATTTTGAGTATCTATTAGAGGCATGCAAGTACTGTAGGATACTCCAATAGCTATCTCCATGCCAGAACGTAGGCTAAGATTACACTGGCATTTGCTTACGGATGACAGCTAAACAACCTCCCCAGCTCATAATAGGAATTCTAAGAAATTCAAATTAATTACAGACCTTCTTTATAGAAGCAAAAAGCAGCTGCTAGTAGGTATATGGTCAGGTCTCCACTCGTGAGGAGGTGGACTCCTGTTACAACCTGTGACACTTCAAGTGATAATATTTCCAACAAATATCAGTAATTTCATCAAAAAGATGCAATGGATATTAGGAGTTAACTCCCACTTACCTGTTGAGTCAGGTTATAATGTTTGGGAAGCTTTCAAAATACAAGTAAAGTGACTTTGAAGAAGGAGTCCATCTGTTTTTTCACCCAAAAATCATGGACTCCAAAGTGTTCAACACCATTCCTTTTCTTTTGCTGCACAGTGCCTATGCTTCCCACAACATTTGTGCAGGCACTGAATGCTGGCTTGGAAAGTCAGTTTGAAATTCCCACTTAGTCCAATAATCCTTGGTGACTGGCAACAAAATGAGATAAGCTTTTTTCAAGAATGACGTAAGTGTTGAACATGGACTCCACCTTATGTTCAACCCTTTAACAGTCCATAAAATGTCTTTTACAATATTATGATCTTTGTGGCACACAGCAGGATGTTTTGCTTTTCCTGAGTTCTTATTTGTTGACTGGTGGTTGAATCCAAAAAGAGGCTGTATTCTGAGAGGCATCTCCACAAAGTGAAACATGATTTTAACTGCAAAATGTTCGACCTATAGATGCATTTTTTTGGATTAAAAATGTAAGAAAATCAAGGGTTATAAATATGTTCAACCCAATAAACAAAAATGTTCAAGGAAGGATCTGTTCAGGAGGCCACCAAAACATAGACCATCATGGACTGGTCAATGAGAAACACCTTAGGAAGTTGGAGTCCAACCTAATGGACTCCAAATTCAGCTTGTTCAACACCAAAAAGTGATTATTTTCCCCATTATATGTTGTATTAAATTGCAAATTTAACATGATTTTACCTATTGGTTGTTGTATCTGCTGTCACGACCACTTACAGACAAACTTTTCTGATAATAGAAAGTTTTTGGAGTTGAGAGGTAATGTTCAACACCATTTTGACTTTTGTAGTGTTGAATTTGAGTCCGGGTGGTGAACTCTCGTTCAACACCAATGTTTTTCTCTCATTCTAGCCTTGACTTTACTTTCAAATGTGTCACCAGTCAGTCTAGTTGTTACCACTGGTCAGAAGAACATTTTGATTGATTTTCAAGACTTTGCCATTAAGCAGAAGAGCTATAAATGACCATTTTATGTTGTCAAACAGGAGTCTAAATGTTTTGGTCTCATGTTCAACACCATTTTACTTATTAACTGTCGATCTTGAGTGTGAGTGATGAACTCTTGTTCAACACCAATGTTTTTCTCTCATTCTAGCCTTGTCTTTAGTTTCAAATGTGTCACCAGTCAGTCTAGTTGTTACTAAGTGTCAGAAGAACATTTTGATTGATTTTGAAGGCTTTGCATTAAAGCAGAAGAGCTATAAATGACATTTTATATTGTCGAACAATAGTCTAAACGTTTTGGTCTCATGTTCAACACCAAGATATTTGTTGTTTGTTCAACACTATCAGTCTTTTGGACTCCGTTTCGCCACCCCTTGAAATGATTTAATTCAGTCAAGAAACCTTTATAGTGAACATAATCAATGTACTTAAGTAATTGAAAGTGAAACATATACTATCAGAGTCAGAAAAAGCTTGATTTTAGCAGTCATGGGTAGTCACATTTTGGACTCCTTTGCACTCCTGTTCAACACCATCATAGCACAAAATTGTGTGTTCCACAAAAAACTGCTTAGCACAAACAGAATTATGTCCTTAAAAAATTCCAGAAAAAACATAAATCTAAATGATTTAATGTACAGGAACCAGCGAAATAGCTTTTATATGAAAGTGTTGAACTGGAGTTGATGGAGACCACACCTCCTCACGAGTGGAGACCTGACCATATAGTAATTAATTTGCAAAAATGCCTCCTGGTTTCATTCTAGTTACAAGGGTGTGCGAGTAAATAATTGGGATAAAAAAATATAACAACCTCCACTGGTGTCCGCGACCCAAAATGATTCTATACCCCCAAATAACTACAGCCCTATAAATTATAAATAACAGCTGCTAATTGTCCAATAGGTGCATTATCTGCAGTTTGACCCTTGTTATCCCTATAGTAACACATGGGTTCAGAGAAAAAGTGTGAAGAAAAAAAAACCAACAACCTCCCTCAACCCAAAATAAGAACACAAGGACATTCCAACAGGCCTTAAAAAAAAGAAGCCAAAAACAGCTGTTAATTGTCTAATTGGTGTAGTAACGGTGACATGGCCCTTGGCATCTCTATAGTAACAGTGAGGTGAGCAATTAAATGTTTACAAGAAAAAAATACACAACCTCCCTGGGCTCTGACAGCCCAAGCCATGAAACAAAATCTAAGAAAAAAATAAAACATAGGTTGCACGGCATAAAAAAGTCGGGTTGTGTCAAGATCCAGGCACAAGGCAATAAAATGACTATAAATAGCAGGAAGGAATACCCCCTGCTGAGCTCTGAGGGGGTTTCCCTCCTTACCCTCACTTATCACCAAGGAAGCACCCAACTAATAGTCAACCCTCCCATCAACCAAGAGACAACCACTTCTGGAACTAAAACCCTTATCTCTCACACTTGCAACTTTTCAACTTTCAAAGCTAATTTAAATTCTGCATTAAAATCCCATTGCATAACAATGGGCAACCCTAATATCTTCCCCTATTATCGTTTAGCACGGAATTATCACATCACACCACAGGACTCCATTGTCTTTTTTTGTTTCAGTTTTTCTTTCATTTTGTCTCTTTTAAATTTTTTATCTCCTATTTTTTTCCTTGCTCATTCTTATTCATTCAACTTCATTCAACATCTTTTGACACCTAAATGAAGTGATGATTACATAATTCTTCCCAATAAACGATGCCATATGTGGTGATTTTTTACAAAGAGTAATTTGACTGTGAACTTAACAAGTGCAGATTTACAGCTCCAGTGAAATCAAAAAAGTGATTACAATAAATGGCGTGTCTTTTTTCAAATGTCCAACAAAATATTCATGTCGTAGATTAAATTCAGAGGATCAGAAAACATTTGAAGGCATCTAATGGGGCGAGGTGTGATGGATGGACGAAAGCACAGGTGTCATGGGATAGCTTCAATATCTGCCATGCACTGCTCTCTGCTGTTGTCAGTTTAAGTCAAGCAGGAGAAAAAGACAACTTAATCAGTCAAAAGCCCACAACATGTCAAAAGCAGGCATGTAGACAGACAGCACTGTAAAACTTGAAAGTGAAATTAATTTGCTGACAACAGAGCAGTGACGACGTCCAACAAGACAGTTGTAGACTGCTGTCTACTGTAGACCTATAGGCTAAAACTGCCCACAGAACTGCGCCATCTTTCAATTATTTAATCCCTCAAGTCTTCTCCAGTGGGCATTTGAATTGCTTGAACAAACTGTAGCAATATTTTTGCAGAGAAAATACTGCTCAATTGCAGAACCCTTCAGCAACTGGGAAGACATTTTGCTTTGGTGTAGGGCTGTAGGCCAATTATAAGTGGCAAATTACTTCAAGGTTCTCAAAAGAAAAATTGCTGCTACATTTTTACAGTGAAACAGACCAAACTCTTCTTTCTTATGACAATGCTTGTTGATTTCTTGATTAAATATGTTGTAGATGATTAGGCAAGCCTTACAGAGGGGCCTCGCAAAAGAGCTTTGGGGAGACAGGCAGTTTTCAGATGATAGATTACTTTCTGGATTGTCTTGCGAGAAAGGGCGAGGACGCACGTGGATGGGTGAGAAATCACGTGAAAGGGCGAGAAGTGAGCCTCAAAATGAGCTAAGCCCCAGAATGGCTTCAGAATAGGCTTCAAAATGAGCCGCAGTCCGTGGATCATATTACGTCACGAGAAAGCTTGGATCCGCAGTTTCTACACTTTCCAGAGAGTGAGGGGGGGGGGGTAAGGCTCCTTTGTGAAAGACTACAGCTAGAGGGGACTACCTTTTGTCTTGTAGGGTGATCAGGTGTGCTTAAATTCAAGTAATCTGCATGCCCCTCACTCGCATTACGCGCTGGAGATTCATTGTTTGCGACGCGATGCTCACTTCAAAGAGAGAGAGACGTGTCTGTCTTTGACGGCCTGTGTGCTGTTGAATGCTGTTGAATGCTGTTGAATGCTGTTGAATGCTGTTGAATGCTGTTGAATGCTGTTGAATGCTGTTGAATGCTGTTGAATGCTGTTGCTGTTGAATGTTGAATGCTATTGAATGTTGGTGTTGAACGGTGTGGTTTAATGTTGGTGCTGTTGAATTTTGTTGCAGTTTAATGTTGGTGCTGTTTAATGTTGATGCTGTTAAATATGTTGTCTGTCTTTGACAGACTGTGTCCGTGCTGCCAGATGCTGTTGAATGTTTGTGCTGTTTTAAAAATGTTGAGCTATTGGATGCTGATGATGTGTAATGCTGATGATGTGTAATCCTGATATTGTTGAATGTAGGCTAGATGTTGTCGAATGTTGATGTTGGCGAATGCTGATATTGTTGAAAGTCGTGTTGTTGAATGCTGTTGAGTGTTGATAGTGTCAGATGTTGAATTGCTGATGTTGAATGTTGTTGAATATAATGGCTGTGAATGTTGTTGCATTCTGGTGTGGTTGAATGTTTATTTTACTGTTGAATGATGACCAACCATCCATGCTGTTGAACACTGATGCAGCTGTTGGATAAGGTGCTGGTGAGTTTTGAGTGCAAATGTTGAATGATGCTGTTGAATGTGTTGATAATTGATAGGCTTACTGTTGAATGTAAATGCTATTTCTGCTGTTGAATTTTGACACATAGGGTGTTGATGCAGATCATTCAGCTATTACTGGGGATATTAATGCATCAGGTATAAAAACTGTGCAACATCATGGTTTATTATCCTTTAGGTCTAGCTCTAAATGGTGTTGATGATATAGTTAAAACTTAATTGGCAACATAACAGTGGTTGCAACAGTGGGGCTGAGGTTGTTGATCTCAGGGGATGACACTGAAAACTGCACAGTTGCGGCTGCTGTCCTATATCAAAGACAGTATTGAAAATGAAATTCATGTTATCACTGAATGCAGATGTTATAATGCTATAAGAGAAGAACTGTATAATCATGCCAGACAATCAATTGACGGGTTTGATAATTTAGGTAATTGTGATAAATTTGTGGTGCTCTTTTGTAATGGAGACCACAGGTCTCTCGGGGCGAAGCCCCGAGAGACTGAAGGTCTTCAAATGGTAGGAGACAGAGCTACTCATATATATACTAAGCAAATCTTTTGCATGCGCCAAACAAAAAAAATGTCGGCGTTTATGTGACGTCATCAACAATGATGGCGTCATGACAACAGCATTGCAGGTGGTGTCATGAACAGACCAGACTCATTTTGATATTTGTGACGTTACCAGGAGTTGGTACAGTCTAGCAAAGTAATGTAACGTCACAACTGTGCTGCTTCAATAAATCTCCTGAGCAGGATTTCAATATTTTTGCAAAATAAAAGTAAAAAAGTCAAACCACTTTATTAAACAGGGTAGTCTAGTTCAGTAAACAACTGTTTTACAAAGGAGCCCTGAGGTGAATAAATATAAATTAAAAGTAAATTAACCTTAAGGTGACTCAACCGTGGTACACTGCACATACTTCTGAGCTGCCTGGTTGCCTAGCAACATAGCGTCACCACTGCTGCAGGCCCTGAAAAAGTTGTGACGTTACCATTTTCTGCTCTCTTTTTTTTAACAGCATGGCAGTCAGTAATTTGCTATTTAAATGAGATCTAATGCAGATAGAAGCATAATTATTTTTTTATTGAATGCAGTAACACCTATTCTATGCTAGTTCAAAGTTTCAGCTTCTCGTCTTCATCAAAAGAATTTTCTCAACTAACTTCAGTCAACTGTGTCTAAAATTGTCTTTATTTCTTTAAATTGACATTGGAATAGTCATGGTACTGCAGTTAAAAAACGACTCAGTGAATTTTTTTTATTTTTGGACATTTGTTTGACAATAACCTGTTTATGATATATGCAAATTTTAAAAAAAAATCTGTATGATCGTTTTCCTAAAATTTGATTACTGCCAAAATTGATGCATGCAAAATCTGCAATTAATTAGTGTGTTTGTGCCCTTTGAGCTCTTACAGAAAAAAGTATTTTAACCTTTTTCTTCCAATTTGCGGCAAATGTATTGGTTTACATCCATGGGAAGACATTTCTCACATTTTTTTGTGACAAATGCATGTAATGCTTTATTCTGTGGTACATAACCAAAAACTCAATTTATAACTTTTAAGCAGTCATCAGGCCAAATATGCTGTTACCATGGCAACCAAACGAGTTGGTGAAATTTTTTTATTTTTCATTTTTGGAATGTATGGGTCCCATAATTTACCTGTGCAAAATTTTAGAAAAATCTGTATGATCAAACTACCACGCTTGAGTCACCTTAACTAGCAGTTGTGTAACACCTAAGAAAGATAGAAACATGTGGTTTTTGTGTTAGATGCTGCATGAAGTCCGAAAGATTTATCTTCTCAGTCCTAGGCCTAAAAGAAAATTTTTCATCCTGATTTTCTGCAAAGGTGTTCTAAAATGCCTGAACTTCTCAAGAATTACATCAGCAGGTCAGGCGGCTGTTGCAAAAAAATGACTACTAGGGTGAAATATTTTCATTTTCTGCAAATTGAAGGAAGATGACTTGCCTACGTGGTATGTAAATTTAGAAATAAATCTATCCTTTTGTTTTCTAAAAAGTTAATAAATGAGCCTAATTTCATGTTGTGGAAAACTCCACATATCTAAAACACCATAATAATTATTATATATAGGCCTATTATAAACATCACAAATATATTTTTGAAACACCATAAAAAACTGAAATTCCTGTGGTCTCGCTATGCTCTTTGGCATCATCATATTAATACTCTTAGTCATTATGTTGCCAAAGCCTGTGATATGATTTTAAATCAAAGATTACTGTTTTTATCTAAAGAATAATATGTTTTTATCTTGTTTTTAGTCTCTCATAATTCTGTTGAGAATGGGTCATCCCAATTGTTTTTAACCTTGTTTTTATTGTATCTGATGACGTGAGACTTTAATAAATAAACTATACTATCAAAACTGATGCCAGTGCGGTTGATGGTGCTAATGATGGCGAAGTCCATGTCACTATGGTTGTTTTGTAACTGACAATTATATGGCGCCGTTAGCGATGTCGACATTCAAGTGAAATAGGAGGGCGGGGGAGATAAGTGATGGTCTGAACATGTGATTAGGCCTACGTGTATGTTTTCAAAATGCCATATTTGTTTTTGGAAACTCAGCATTTAAGGCATTGGATAGATATACACGCCGGTGGCACGAGCTGGGTTCGAACCCTGAACCTAGCGATTGGCAGTATCCATACATATATTGAAAACTTTTTCGAGTTATTGTAACTGTTGGTACAGCAGAATTAGACAAACAATTAGCAAAATCAACACTGTTAAATTAACTTATCACACCGCTTCTGCTTAAATGTCAAATGTTAACAATTGTCGCTTTTTACCGTACCATGTTATGGCTGTTGAGAATGCTTTTGCTGGTGAATGCTGAATGCTGATCGCTGAATGCTACTTGTAGTGCTGCTGACGTAACACTAGTCCTGCAGGTGTTTCTTGTGCACCTAATGGCCACAAATTCTTTTCTCTCACTTCATTATGTGAATGTTACGCCTGATGCCACACATAGAGGCCCAATCAGGAAACAACTCTTGTGATAATACTCATGCAACCAGGCGTTTCACTAAGCACCCTCCTAATAACAATGTTTCCTCCAAGGTTTTGATTAAAAACTTCTCGAATAAGACACTTTTTGTGCTCCATTCAAATCCCATAAAACTATTTCAGAGAGTGAGCTAAGGATTCTCCAGTGTTCAGCTAAGCCAATTTGAGGCATTGAATCACATGCTTTTTTGCAAGGAGATTACGATTTTTTTCTCCATTTTTACAAAGATTTTTTTCTATTTTTCAATTTTGAAATTTTTGTGAGTATTAATTGAAACAAAAGGTGAGCCAATTACTCAGTGGGCACATGCCTAAGGCAATTTGGAGGTAGGAGGGGGTTAATATGAAGGGAATCTGTGTAACCCTGTTTCCCCCACCCCTCCAAGGGCCAAATTTACCCCCTCACCATGTTACCCCGACTTACCCTAGTTAGCCCATCATGCACTATTGCTTTTTGGTGGCCAAGTGGTTATAGGCCAAGGGTCCTTTACCCCTCTTCCCCTATTTTCATTTTTTCTTTCCTTTTTTAATATTTTCTTTTTTTAAATTTTCAATCTCTCATTTGATAGCGGATGAC
Organism: Platynereis dumerilii; assembly: GCA_026936325.1. Classification (NCBI taxonomy): domain Eukaryota; kingdom Metazoa; phylum Annelida; class Polychaeta; order Phyllodocida; family Nereididae; genus Platynereis; species Platynereis dumerilii. The sequence goes on along the minus strand of JAPTHN010000001.1, from coordinate 84,568,324 downwards.
ACCTCTGCACCCTGAATCAGGCTGATCTCAAACAAAGAAGGGTAAGCTAACTTTTCTTTTTTCATTTTCCCATTCCTTGTCACATTTGTCAGCCATTAATCACAGCAGGAAGGGAGGCGGACGGGAGGGCATCTGTCTAAGCAAGGAGGGAAAGAGGGTAAGGAGGGGAGAGCCAGGAGAGGGAGGTAAGGGACTAAGGAGGGAGGGAAGGAGGGAGGAGAAGCAGGCTACTTCTTGATCTCTACTTGTCCCAAACTTGATCCTCACCCCTCCCACCAAGTCTTCACCCCTGACTTTCTCCATAAATCTTCACACCAATCTCCCCCCATGACTACCAGAATCTATGCAGGGTTAATTTGCGGTTCGACTTTCTAATTTAAGAGAGTTAATCATCAATAAAGTTGATTAAAGTTTTGCTTTCTTGACTGAAGTTATTGGGTTGTTACTCCCAACTCAGAAAACCCATTAGTCAGAGTTAAGTCTACAGGGAAACATTTCTAGTTGATTGCAAGATTTGCTCTTCAACTGCCCAAAGACCTCTTATTTTGGATCTCTTGGATCTTCAAACAAACTATTACTGGGAGAGTGCTGGATCAGGATTGGCCTTAACATCCTGCATTTCGACAGCTGATAAGTTTTTGGGGTGGGACTGAGAAGCAATGTTCTAATATGAAAGGTCACTTATACAAATGACTATTTTCATTTTTCTTACCACCGAGAACAATGCAAAGAGGCAAGCACCGATTGAAAATTGTTTTACCAGCAGAGGAATTTATAAGTCCCAGCAATGCCAGCATACTGATGAATGATGTTACACCTGATCAAAAATTGGCATGGCACACATTGCCACAATGCCACAAACCTCCGAGACAGTGGCACAACAAGTTAAAGACCTGTTCAATACTCAAGTTGCTGTTCAGTCTGGCTGCTGCTCCCTGAGACCCAGACAACAAGAGATTGCAGAGAACCAGCAATACTGACAGAAAGATGATGCAAAGATCACATGATCAACAAAGATCACATGATCACAACAACAATCACACTCCCAGGAGTCCCAGGTCAACAGCCTCCCTGGCCATCTTTCAGACGGGGAATCTTTCAGGGGGGATGGGCATCTTTCAGGGGGGGGGGGCATCTTTCAGATGAGGTTTGCAGTACCAATGGTAAATGGTGGCCATCATGCACCCGCTCACTTTTCTTAATCAATCTTTTTCTCTCTTTTGATCTTCCCCAGCACTGCATGCATGTTTCAGATTTGTTTTGCTTTTTATTGTTATATGATGCCTTTCTTCTGCTGATCAGGTATCTCCTAAATGCAGCCTGTATCAATCTTGCTGGTAAAAAAATAACAATGCACAAAATACAAAGAAAAAAGTTAGGGGAATGGATAGAATGAGATACTGCCTGTAATTATAATTAAAGACCAAAATCAAGAAAGAAAGGAAGACAGATGTAAATGCAGTATTTAGGTTTAAAGTTTCCGGGCCTTCTATGAGCTCGCCGACTTTACAATTTACATCCTTGGCAGGCCTGATTAACAAGCTTGGATCCTTCTCAGCTCCCAAGAAGTATATGGTCATGTGTCGTAATGTCGTACAATTTCAGAAATTTTGCATTTAAATCATGATTACATGTACTTTACAAATATCTATTATGCAATATTATACACCACTGGAAGACCTGACTTCTTCTATATCATATTATGTTTTAAAAAGTCAACTTTATCACAAAATGAGGCTTCTAGCCATCAAATACCTCAGGAAAACAAGTGATTTTTTTGTGTCCCGCGTTACGTCACATTTGAAAAAGTCATCTAATGAGTGAGTTTTCTTGCGAGCCACAAAAGATATTTTAATCTGGTTTTCTCTGCAGGAGTACCTGATTCCTACTGAAGCTCTTGAAGCTTAAATTTTCTATCTAAATGTTACAGTGCCTTCTGTAGATCCTTTAATGTGCAGCGACGTGAACCTGTCCCGCTGGCAAAAAAGATTCAACACATTTTCTTAGATTTAGTCTGTAGCTATCAATATTAAAGTTAGGAAGTTCAAATATACATCAATTAAATGCTCATAAGTTCTATTTTAAAATGCATTTATCAGATTTTGCTTGCATGTAAAATTCTTTGTGTGCTGCTTGTCTACTTTAGGCTGAACTTTTCGTAACACTTGCAAAAACCCGCAAAATTTGAAAGGGGTTCTAAGTTTAAACCACCAGAACTCGAAGTAGGTTAACCACACCCTGTGGATAAAGCTATTGCCTAAATGCTCATGAGCTATATTTTACTATGGTATAAAATATTGCTATGTTTTCAATCATTTTCTCACTTCTGTGATGCTCTGAACAAGGCTGAACCAAATGTAACACATACATGCTTGAAGCGTACAAGATTTTTTCGCTTAATGTATTGGACTTCCAAAAGGACAAAAAGGGCAGGTCACATCATCAAATGAATAAATAGCAATCACATTTGATAATCTTTCTCTAATATAGCCAAAAACAGGAAGATACATATGGGTAAAATGAACAGATGGCTCCAAAATGGTATGCTTACATGAGATGTTGATTTCTCATGCACTAGACAATAACTGATATAAGATATATTTGCTACATGTCATGTAAATATCTTATAATATCTTATTTTCTGTATCAGAATTTGTTCTCAGGTGTCTTGGTAATGTTTTTAAACATTTTACTTGAGATTTTGACAATAATCAGGCTTCTGGCACAGTTTTAAACATGATGCCTGAGAAAGGTTTTTTCCCTGTCACAGTAACATAAATTCATTGACGTATATAAAGTCTTTTGGAGAAGAGGACGTATTTTTTGTTGCTTTGATTAGTAGGACCATCTTCTCAACTTACTTAAGGGAAAATTTCATGGGGATACAATGAGTACTTTGTACTTTATTGTAACGTTACTGAAATATAGTCTTTTTTGAGAAAAATGCCTTTAAAGTTTGAGCTTTACATTGATTTGTATGGTGAATAAAATCAAATAATAAGACGAACAGCCCTAATTTTTGTGAAATTACGCTGGTTTTTGGTTTGAATAGGATATTTAAGACCTAATTTAGACTTTTTTGACAAAAAAAATTTTTGGTCCAAAACCGCCATGTAACGCAAATTGTACGACCTAGTGACATGCGACCATATACACCAATGTGCAAGAATTTCCCACACTCCTTAGTCAAGCCTACCACAATTGCCATCACTGCCTATTGCCAAGTACCCATTTACACCTGGGTTAAGGGAAGGAATGGTTCAAGAAGGATCTGCCTAGCCAGCTCCTAAGTTCATCCACACCGTGACTGGGGTTTGAACCCATGACCATGCGCATTGCAGTAGAACACCTTATCCGCTGAACAACGACACCCATGAGATGGAAATTAACAAGCAACAATGAAGTAAGAAAGGAAAGAAAGAAAAGTAGAAAGTACACAGATAGACAGAGAGAAAGAAGCAGATATAGAGGAAGAAGACAGACAGAAAGCTCTCGTTTATCATCTTCTTTTTTGTCTCAGAAATTGAATAATTCTGAGAAGAAAAACACCATTCCATGTGCACCTGTGAACAATCATTGAGTCACCAGTGCCAAAAGTAATCACATTCTCATTCGGAGAAATGAAATTAACCTTGCTCTAACAATGGGCATTGTTGTACAAATGTAGCTGATCGAATTGAGAACAATTCTTTCCTGAAACTTCTGGTTACTACTGTCGTAACTTTTGAAGTTTTTCTGAATGCCAGATTGTCTTGATCTTGGTTTTTAAAAAAACTTTTTGTTGTTTTGAATACTTTCTAATGAGCTCTAAGCATCCTTCACCATGTTCATTGGATAGTATTGGATCATGAGACAGACGTTATGTCTGTTGTCATGAAATTCAAAACAGCTGACACTCACTAAAGAGTGATAAATCGAAAGTGTCAGAACAGAGCAGAAATCTGTGGAGCCAATGTGCTCCTTGTGTCAAACATTGCGATTGAAGCAATTGGTGGTCAGAGGAGTGAGGGGAGGGGAGGGAGGGGTTAGTGTGTGGAAGAAAGCATTGATGGGCAATCCGGATCAATTCATATAATAACCTGGGTCATCCAGGCATAAGAAATACAAGAACAAGAAAATTTTTTCGGAAAAAAAATAAGCCGATTTTGAATGAGGGAAGGTGTATGGGGTGCAGAATGGATGCTCAGTTGTGGTTGTGTTTGAGAAGTATGTAGCAAGTAAATTCGATAGCGTTGCATTTCGGCCACCGTGTATTTCAGCTGCTGTATATTTTGGTAACCTAAATATAGGTTGATATTTGCACTGTCATTTAGTATATTTACTGATTATTTACTGGGTTGATTATTTACAGTTATTTGGTGATAATATGGAAATGTTTCAGCGCAGAAGACGGGGCACATAAATACTCATTGGGTCAACAATATTCAATACAATAAAGGAATTAAAATTCTAAAACGAACTCCGTTTTTGCCCTGGAGTGAGCTGCAGGCGAAAAAAAAAAACAAGAAATTCCTTATCAAACCTTCATCGTAATGATTCATATCAGGACTTAGACCATGTAATGAAATTCACAGCTTTGACGCTTTTTTAAATTCAAGTAAAATCTATCAAAAAATCAGAATGGAGATCAACAAGATACTGAATAACCTGTGGGACGTGCTGCATCTGCACTGGATTAAGGATGCCAAAAGACATAGCTGTAACAGTAGTATATACAAAGACCTCAGAGAGGAAGAGGCCTTCAGAACAATTTCTAACTATTCGCAATTTATTAACCTGCTCTCCTGCAATGACACCAGCTTTGAAGGAGACATCCAAAACAAAATAATAAGTATCCAGGTTGAGTAAAATAAATCACATTTATTGCTGAAATCTGAAACTTGGGAAAAGAATTCATCACCCAGAGGTTTGATGAAATCACATGTCCAAGCATTTCATAAAGCTCAAACATTTTAATAATTATTAAGCTCCAGAAGAATAACTGATTAGATTCACATGCGTGCCTCAGCACTTTAAATTTAAGTCATCTTTTATGTAAATTGCACATTTAGGCCAAAAGACATATCATATAATCATTCATTCAAATGTGCAATATTTTCTAGCATTGTAAGAAGAAGAATTTCAGTGGAAACTACAGATTTATTTCAATGATGATGGTTTTTACACAATGCATGTATCTGGAAAGTTAGGAAAACTTGGAGCAGGGTAATTCCGTGTCAATTCAACAAATGGCTCCCACTCGACCGATTCAGAATGTCCTGAAAATCTACAAGATTAAAGATTTCTTGCCTAAAAGCACAAATCCCAAGTAATACAGTGATATCTTTTAATAATACTTTCTCTGAAAAAAATTCATGACAAATTCGAAATTTTTCCTGAAATTGTCTAAGTCCAGAAATTTGAAGGCATGTAACTCAATCAGTTTAAAACCTAGAGACTTGCAATTAGGCAACATGTTTTTAATGTAGCCAAGCAGTGCGCGCAAAAACCGTCGGACAATCGGCTTTTGCCGATCGTTTTTACGATTGTCCGACCTGTCTCTAGCTCAGGTCAGACAAAAAATCCGAAACTATTAAAGATATCACTGTATTACTTGGGATTTGTGCTTTCAGACAAGAAACCTTCATCCTGATAAATTTTCAAGGCATTCTGAGTTGGTCGAGTGGGAAAATTTTCTGAAAATTGATTAAATGACATGGAATTACCCAGCAGCATAATTTTGCCCAAATCATTTAATAATCTTGCATTTGTCCATATGTGCTTGCTGTCATGCCTCATCCGCCGTATCGCTGAAAATATAAATTTAGCATATTAAATATACACATACAAGCCAAATCATTATGTAAGTTGCACAATTTTTCCCAGATTAAATTAATAAGCTATGATGAGACTAATTAATGTATTGGTATGCGTAGGCTTCAAAAATGAAATTAACAATCGCTTCTTATTAACCTTGACAGCGTTGCAGTTGCTGCACTGTGAAAATGTCACCAAAACTGACTGCCCTCCGACACTAGTAGGTGAAGTTTAATAACTAATTTCCAATAACTACATAAAAAGATCTTTTTTTTTTTTCATAAATGCACAGTTTGGATTTTTGTGCCATGAGTTTCTTTTAGCCAGATTGAGACTCAATTAGCATTTTGCTAACTGACGAATGGCCAGCTAATGCACAGCCATTCCTGTGTTTTCTATATATATATATATATGCCATAAAATTGCCATTTACCTTAAAGCTGCACCTCATTATCATCGTATAGTGGTCTTCCTTCAGATCTGGCTTCTTCTCCCTGAAATCATAATTACGTTTCAATAACAACAGTTATACAATATATATAAAGAAAACACAGAAATTTTACAACAATTGTCTGTTCTTCAAACCAAGAAAGCATAGAACACACACATTGCACTGGAACCCAAGCATTCAGAAGAGACGACAATAGATACTCAAACCATCATTTATTCATTCCAAGAATCAGTAGTCATAAATGAGTGGTGCAAATTTAAACAAGTATACAAGCAACTCGTAAAATCATCATCAAATATCATCAATTTTGAAAATAGCCCTAACATGCTAACATCATCAAATGATTCAATTTATGTCATCATTATTAATTCATTATATCGTCAAATCACATAATTACACAATATCAGTCATATATTTGATATTCAATGGACTCTGCTCCATTATTGAAAGTCTATAAAGCTCATAATCAGTGACATATGAGACACCTGCTACAACTATTATGATTAGATTTTCAATTGTCATAATTAAATAATTCATAGCACTTGTCTTCAGGGCTTTGGAGTCGGAGTCGGGAGTCGGAGGTTTTGGGGTTGAGTCGGAGTCTGAGTCGTACTTTGATTTTCAGGTGGAGTCGGAGTCGAAAATTAATTTGGTGACTCCTGACTCCTTAAAAATAATTAATATAATTCACAAAAACCCAGTTACAACAACATGAAATGTATCTTGAATTTTAAGCAAAACTTCCTAAACATGTATTCAAGAACAAAACCCAATGGAATGAGTGAGTTTGTGTTTTACGCCCCACCAGCACCGGTGTGCGCTATTTAGAGGCAGACAAAAGCCCATGGAAAATTTGTGGAAGTACTTTTTGCCCCCTGTTAATCATGTAATATTAGTGTGAAATAATGCCGATAAGCGTTAGTCGGGAGTCGGAATTTCGGAGACCTAAGGAGTCGGAGTCGCTTTTCAGAAAGCCAAAGGAGTCGGGAGTCGGAGTCGGTTCACATACTACGCGACTCCAAAGCCCTGCTTGTCTTCATTCTTCATGTTTCAATTAAATAGCTAAATGATTTACAAGTCATGACCCAAAAAGCAAAAATAAACTTTTAGGGGGCAAAAATAAAGAGCACACTTGAATTTGTCAATCCATCTTGGTAATAGTCAAAATCTGTGGAATTTCACTGTGCACTGTTCAGGAACAATTCAAAGTTGAAGGGACTGCCAAAAATCGAGTCTGGTCAGCTAGGACAGCTACCACTTGTATAATGTTTAGATTGTCATTTTTGACAGTTGACTGAACTTTGCAAAAAAATGTGCATTGGCAAATTGTCATTTTCTGGCACTGTTGAAACAATTTCGGGTTCATATTGGGCCTCACAGCGTGTCAATGAGCTGTTTGTATCCATTTCACACTAATTGAGGGCTGCACTATCTGTTAAATCGATTTTTGACAGCTTGAACATTGTCATTTCACATCCTGTCATTGTCAAGAGAAGGCCGAACTTGATTGGAGGCACTCTTGTTTCTGCCTTTTCTGAGCCACAATTAAGGCAAATCTTGGGCATGTTCAATGATTCCTAGCTTGAAAAAAGATTCATACGGATGATTTGTCTCTTCTATTAGCCATTTGCTTTGGATATAGGCAAGGACAGTGCCCATGCTTCGTCAATGGTCGTTGTATTGGCCGTTATAACACTGGCGCTACACCAGTAGCACACGGTACCCAATTGAGTGCACCCTCGTCAACATCGTGGATCAAGCAGGCATGAAGTGACGAGGTTGTTTGCAGTCTTCTTTCTAGTCTTACTTGATGCACTATGCAAAAACTAGATAGGCTTCATTTCCAAGATACAGATCTGTGAGTATGAATGCATTTAAGAACGATCAGAATAGAAATGAAATTAAATTTCGGTTACTTACCACACAAATTTGGAGACAATCTTAGGGTTCTTGCATCTTCAGGCATGTCAGGAAAGTCCTCATGCAAATGTGACGTCACACTATTAGTACGCCGCCTGGCGAGAATTCCCTGAACTAGCATGACATCACCACTTTTTGAGTGCTTCTCAACACAGAGCAAATCACCAAATCTTAGAGAAGCTCAAAAATGTAAATGGCAAGAAAATGTCAAATTTGCAGTGCCTGTGACTGTCTTGGTGTTATGTATGACACAGAAAATGCATAATGTAGCCATTGGAACTGTTATGCTGTTTGAGATTTGTCTGGAGTGCATCTAATTTTGGGTTTGCATCATATTAGCTCCCCCCTGTGGGCCTCCTGTGGTCAACTTATAAATCCTATCTTCAGAGATAATGAATGTAACAAGATAGATACTGCGCTTGGCTGAAGCATCGGCTTAAAAACTTAAGATTGAAAGTCTCCTGAATAAATTAGGGAATGCTGAATGTATACATCACATCAGATCTACTAGTGGTTGCACATCAAAGCAACTTCAATTTGGTTGTATAAGTCTGTATGCTGCATCCAGCATTGCACCTACTGAGAGTCCATACAAATAAATACATTATGTCGTTTAACTTGGGTCCATATAAATAAATACGTTACATTATTTTGACTCTAGTTCTAATTGGTAAATTTACTCTGATTTCGTGTTGCAGAGAAGGCAGCCCCATTAGGGAATACTAATTGTTTACTCAGGTGAAGCCCCACTTCCTTCTATTTAAAGGAAACCTATGATAGTGCAAGGAAGTTCAAAACAAAACATGCAATCATTACCTAAACAAATAAAGAATTCAGATTAAGCCAAGGTTTGTCAATGGATCCAGAAGAGCAATAACCCAACTAAACGTTCGAAGATCAACCTGCAGGTAACATCTTTATGATAAAATATATAAGATATAAGAGCCATTTAAAGTAATGTAGTAGGCCTACTGACATGTCTTTCAACAATGTCCATAGGCACCTCATATTTCCTTGAATGATAATACATGTAGATGGGTACTTGTAAATCGAATTGAAATGACGAGACCATGATCTGGTGGTAATTACAGGAGGTAATCAACAGGTATATGATAATAAACTAAGCCGAGAAGGCAAATACACTTTTACAACTAGATCTCTCCACAGTTTTTTCCACTTCCAGCATTCAAAAGCAACGCAATATAACTCTGTTACATAATATTATTAACACACCCAACAGTGCTATAACAATGGGTACAGAAGAGCAACAGTTTTCAAAGACTACTTTCCTATCAGTAGATCCATCTGACCCACATTGTTGATGCAATTCTGCATCATAGGTCCACCACACTTCTCAAATTACACATAGTACTATCAGTCTACTAACCCCCTTCTCATTTCTCCTTTGCTCATCTCCCCTGTAAATATTTGTCATCACTTAGGAGTAGTGGCCCATACTACAACAAAGGTCATTGTTACGAAACAGGACAATGAAACAATAAGATTGTGTCATAGCGGAAGACTGTGTTTCCATGGCAATCGATTTTAACAAATGATGACATCAGCGTGGCTCAGATGTGAGGCTGAGACTGTGTGCCCTGTGTTATGAGGTTTTATTTGTCAAGCTGTGTTTGTGACTGCATCAAGATTTCCAGATCTCTTCCGCATCAGGTGTACTGAAGTTGTTTGTTTGTGTTTTATGCCTCTGCAGCACCTTAGTGGGCTATATCGAGGCAGGCGATCGCCGTATGATGATGAGATGAGAAGAATGTGAGTCTGGCACATACCCTATTAATTCAGGGATGCCCAGGGTCTTTCAGTTGCCCCAGCATAGAACACTGGATACAACCCTCCTCCATTTAATGTCCCATGGGCTCGGACTAAAGTGAGTTCCCGGGGTGAGATTTGAACCCACTCCCTCAAAGCCAGTTGACAAGCGCACTTACCAGTTAGGCCACTGGGGAACCCTGGGTGTACTGAAGTAGATGGAGTGGTGAAATGTGGCATAGCTTGATATATTTTCTTGCGAAGTAGGCCTATTGTGCTTTTTATAATTCATTGGATTCAGCAGAAAAGTGGAGGTAGTATAGAATGGTGATTACATACTGCTGTCACAATGTCTAATAATTAAAATAATTAACCAAATTAAAAACTATCACAAAGTTTCAATTAATTAAATCTCAAATTATTGAAACGAATACATTTTATTGCTATGCAGGATTTTCACATTATTACCCTACTACTAGTAGCCAGCGAGGTTGTACATAATGTCAGTTACATATTTAGCTATGGAATATATTTATTTCTCATTTATATGAATTATAATCTTGGAGCAAATAGAGCTAATGAACTTCATCATGATGAAAGACCACGTCTGCATGTATTTTTCTAGAGTCATTTTTAAAAGTGATGACTTCATCTCAATCAAACATAGGCCAAATTACTCATTAATAATTAATCCATTTCCTTAATTGGCACTATTGCAAAACCATTCATAAGTCAGTGACCTTAACAACAAATTACCTGGCAATGTCCTGCCATCAAATCAAGGTCATTGCCCTATAGATCAGCCATTGTACTCACAGCACAAGTCTGGCAAAAAGTTTGCTTTATCATTGACCTGTCATACTCACGGCTATTTATGACTCTATTCATTCATTGACCTTTGAGTCCGTTATTTTTGTGATTGGTATGTTTTGAAGCTTGTTTCCCCTTTTTTTGGTGGAATCAAGTTGCATTAAACAACACAAAAACTGTCACACAGGAATTATAGGCAAACACAATGCATAAACTTCTCAATATCACTGTCTGGGATACTTTGATGTCCTGTTGCTGTGTATGGTATACATTATATAAATTCTAATCCATGCTAAAGTGTCAATTTACACTTTAGAATGGATTACAATTTATATAATTCTTTCCAACTAATTTTGAAGTTATTTTAAAAATAATTGTATAAATTTATATCCGCCTTTTAGTGATTAGTACAATGCAAAGCAGTAAGTTCTCGGATATATATATATAAATTCATACAATTATTTAATAACTTCAAAATTAGTTGGGAAGAATTATATCCGTCTTTTCTGAATTGTACAAGACAATAAGAATATTTTTGTCATTTGACTACTTTTTTTAAAACAAACATAATTCATATGATGCTTTTATTTCTATTATTTAGATTTGTGAAATCAGAAAAAGGGATGATTACGACAGGGAAAATATGCCATCCTCATTATATTTCTGCATTTATTGGATTTCCCTGAGTGCAGGTAACATAATATGTATATTGACAAGTTTGTTAATTGAACTGTCAATAAATGAAACTGGAAGATCAGTAAAAACACAATTATGCCCAGGTCGGCTCCGGATGTCAAGGTCAAAAGATAAAGAAAAATTAATACATTATTAACAGTCCAAAATATATTGAATTCTGAAAATGTACTTCTATGAACCCAAGATATAGTCTGCTTGTCTGGGAAAGTGCAGTATGCAGTCATAATAAATCATTAAATATTCATAAGTATAAACAAATATATATTGAATATCCTTACATACATGAGTCATAGCCTTTGAATAATTTCTATAATGACCCATTATGTCATATATACGGAACCACCCATGCATTATATGACAACCAGTCTAATTGATATTGGAAATAGCTAATTGTTGAAGATGAAAGGTCTGTCTGCACAAACAAGAGAACAACCTTACAAATATTGCGAAATGACTGCTCATGTTACAGTTGCGGCTGCTTGGCTAGAGTATAGTGTTACCTTACGCGATGCATTCAATCTGCTTCACATAAAACAGAAGTGTCACATGAGATTTTGAGAGAAATTTCCTTAATTTCATATTTTAGAGAACATGCCTATATTCAATGATGTGATTGTTATGAGATCATAGCATATTCTCAATGATTTGACAGAACAGAAAATTGGGTTGACTTTTTTTTTCAATTTTACCAAAAGTCCATAAAAACATGATCTGGCTGCAAAATTTCCAATAATTTAACTACAGGGTGTTCAACAACAAATATTTCAATTGCAAGACTTATGTGTCCGTCGGTAGTGTAAAACATGGAAGTCTAATACCATAACTTGCGTATTTGCCTCTATTGTGCAACTTATTAGTTTAAAAAATCGATTTGGTGACAAATGCCAAAAAATGTACCGGACAACATAATTTGTAGATGCATGGTAATAAACTTTATGTGAAAGGGAAATAAACATTAAATTTCCTGCCTAGTGCACAGTCACAGGTAACTTAACCCCTGAATAGTCACTAAAGTCACATAAAGTGCACTGCAATCAGAGAATTAGAGACCACAGGATCCAGTCACAGTCTACCAGACTCCAGTGCCAGTCTGGATCATTTTATTAGCCATGATGTAAGAAAGACTGCTGGAGCCAAAAACAGTTTATTGCTGCTCGCCTCAGTTGCTCGGGATCAATAATTGATTGAAAGCTAACAGGTTGGTCACCGAGTTGATTGACCTGAGTCAGTAGGTATATTTAGATGTATGGAATTTATATGGGTACTTATGCCAATTAGGCATATATGCTTGCGCATGGAATTGGAACATAGAACTGACTGAAAATTAATTTTAACATAGCCATAGGTATATTTTAAATTTTGAATAAGTATATAAAATATTAGAGTAATTAAAAAAAAAGTTCTTTAAACTATTGAATGTACAATGCTTAATTTAGAGAATTTTGCACAAGGCTTAGAAATGAAAATTATTGAAATTAAAATCTTTCGAACTAATTAATAGACAGCATGTATAGAGCTTTAAAATACGAAAAGTTACATGAACAATAGCACATCATATTGTAGGTTTTGATTCAATCCAATCTACACTAAAAGCATCCTGAACCTGTTGAAATTTACCAAGAAACAGGACATATTTCAATTCTATGGGTTCAAGTTACACCAGGCTAACAGCTCAGGTGTTCAGTATTCACAACCAGATCCAAAACAAGAGGACTTGTGATGACATCAACCAACTATTGACCCCCTCTCCATTTCCATACATGACCCCCCCCCCCGCTTTCCCTTCCCTTTCTAACCCCCTCCCCTCTTCCCTCGCTCTCAAATCCATTTAGGCAAATTACAAAAGCTATATATTTCCAGCCCTCTCTTTTACAGCAATCCAATTATAAGGAGCATATTTCATGACACAGTGAGCTCACTGCAGACTAGCTGCAGAACACTTATAGACATTACAGTTCAGTTTTGTGGGTTTATATGAGCACATAGTGTGCTGACGACATAGCCCAAGCTAGCTGATGTCATGGGAGTGACTCATACACTCGTAGTGACTTCGATGCCCTCCCCAATATCGCCCATCTACCTCTTTTTGCCCCTGCACGTTGCTGTGCCCCAATTGGCAAATTCCCCTCTTAATTATGCCCCGGGCCCATAAAAGGTCACCCTGCATGTGCATACTGACTTTTTCTGAGCTTTGTTGTGCCCCTATTTCTGATCATTTTTGTTGGCTGTAGGTCTACCGGATTGACCATATTAAATCAGCTACTATTAATCATTTGATTCAACTGGATGTCCCCCAGGATTGGGGGAAAATCAAAATATATTCCAGACTATAAAAAAGGAAAAGATCACATACAGTGTATATGCCATTTTAAGAATAAATGAGTCAAGATAAAAAGCAAAGTTTTGATCTGTAATAATTATTATATAAATCCAATAAATCAACTATAAGCCATATAAACTTGCCAAGATTTCCCGAATTCAAATTCAGCAAATTAAAAGTCCCATCGTATTGCATACTGTTTTAATAAGTTAAGTCAATTTTTAAAAATAACTGAGATCTAAAGTACACTCTTAGAAATAAAGGTTCAAAGGGGTTCTTGGGGGGACCCTATGGTCCCCCCAGGGACCATAAGGTTCCTCAGCCAACTGAAGGGTTCTCTGTCATTCAAAGGGTTCTGGGGACGTTATTTGGAAGCCAGAGGGTTCACAAGGGGTTCTTGGAGGGTTCCAGGGCTATTCTGGACACAATACTATCTCTAACTTCCAATGAGCATACTATCATTTAAATATCAGAGCTTCTTTAATATACAATAATATAATATATATTAATAAATAATCTGCATCATGATAATCGCTTATATTGTAAATATTTGGCAATTTTATTTCATATCCTTTTATTCATTTATTTACTGTAGTAGTTGACACATATATACCATAAATTTGTGATATTTTTGCTATAAAAGTTATATGTTGGCCTATATTAATGTTTAGAGGACATTATTAAACATAAAATATATAAAAACCCGTATATTTATACTCATATTATACTCCACTTGATTTTGGGGACTGATATTTAGTTCCATTATTTACACTACTTTCTGTTAAAGTTATCTAAAAAAATTATCAGAAGATCAATGATCTTTCAGAAATTAACGTAAATTTTCAGAATTAGATTTCATAGTTAAAAAAATATATATGTATTTGTGTAATTGGTGGATCATTGACTTGTAATTGTACTTCAATATCAATTACCATATAAAATCATTTCATTGTCTCTCTGTCTATACACTCGACTAAAAGATAAGGATTTTATGGGTTGTAATAATAAATTGACTTATTAAAATGAAAGATACTGTTGTTGCACGCAATAATGGATTGGGAAATGAATCCATATAGTAGTCTAATTAATAGGGTCCTCTTTCAATGACTTTGGCAAAACTTAACCATTTACTTATACAGCATCAGCCATGGACCCAAATCTGAGGCATGTAACTGTTTTGGGAAGGGTTATTCTGAAAAGGGGTGGGTAGGTTTGGGGGATTAATTTCCACTGAGTGCTGAAAAGCATTTTCTTTGACTGAGAGGATAAAAATAGGATGGATTTGAAGACATAAATGCTCAAATATGGGTTTATAGCACCATTCACTATTCAGTGGTCTGTCCAAATTTATATTCTCAAAATTGAAATGTCTACCTGCATTAGTGGACCATTCCAATTACTGGACATTGACCTGCTTGGGGCCATTTTGAATTTGGACCTTCAACTGGGAAGAGTTGCTGCAAACAAATTTATCTAAGGAGGAGTTGCTGAGAACATTTGTCACTTAGAACTCTTAGATCTCACAAATTCAATTGGTAAGTACTTTGAATAATGTATTTTCAGTGAATATTTGTTAAGTACTGTAACAATTGTGAAACCATATTTCATGAATGATTGCTGCATGTTAAATTCTAATTAACTGTGTATGAGCTTGTAAGGATCTGTTGATGTTAAATGTATCATAGTTCCAAACCTGTTCATTATTTGATTATAAACCTGATATTGAGTTATGCAGTGCAACAAGGAATCTTAGTAGCATGATGAAGCTTGAAATTATCATCATGACCTTATGGGTCCACATGTGTGTGTTAATGGGGCCATGGGGTGAGACAGTGCACCCCTCTCTTATCAGTCTAAAATCTAAGATGGTGGTCAGCATGCACTGAATTAGACCACTCTAAGTTAGCAAGAGTTGTTTGTAAACAGTGTAAAATGTGAAAAACATTCAATCCCTCATCTGTATATTTGCCTCACTGAATAACATTTGAGTAAGTGTAACAATACCATATGTCTTTTGCCCTGAACCACTGCAATTACTCTGGACGATATAAAACTGTACTGAGATGATTTTCTAAATATTTCTTCTGTTGCATTTTTTCCAAGGTGTGTCAAACAGAGGATGGAACCAATGGATCCAGGTGAAGGATGGTCAGTCCAGAAAGTTGTTTCATGGCTAGAAGATAAAGGGCTGAATGATCTTGCACTTCTTTCGAAGGTACTGCTACTACAGATCTGATTAAATATGGAAAATGTTTGGCCAACTCACACTATGGTGGAGTTTCCAAAAAAGGAGTTTAAAAAATCCTTGCTCATCTGACTCTTCAGTATGAACATACCGCACATTTTAGTGTGACATGTCATATATGTGGTATACCGTACAACAATGTGGAAAGTCTTAGGCAACATTATTATATAAAGTACCCGGAATGTGTAACTGGGCAGTGAGTCTAACAAAATGTGATTCCTAATGATAAAGATAATCATGTGGAAGACAATGACCCACAGGATGATGAATTATAGAAGGTGAACTCTGTACAGTGAGATGCTTAGAAGAATTATGTTGAGGCCTGCAAAGGCATGTTATCTTATTTTATGACAATGTTTAATATCTACATTTTTAAAAACACAACCAAGTCATCATTTTTCATAACTGTGCATGTTTTGGTATCATTTCAGGAGACCTGTCACTCGTAGTATCTTGTCAAGATAGTCAAGGGAGGCGATATTCTTCATGGAGGCGAGATTGTTGTGGAAGTGGATGGTGTGCTCGTTACCAGTGACGACGGGTCCACAAACATCACATTTGGAGTGGCGCTACTGATGTCGGTGTACTGAGTCTACTGGTTCCAGTACCCAAAGAATTTGAGAAAGACATTTGCATTTATTGAAAAGTATATTTTTAACTTGGCCCAAGGCGAGACGAGCCCATTGTGTGTCACAAGGTTGTACACAGATTTGTCGAATAAATTGTAGATTTTATTATTTCCTATTTCATTGAACATTTTTTGTTTTCAAGATCATTTATAAAAGTTGCCTTAAAGCCTAAAGCAACCTCTATGTTCTACTGATTGCAATTTTAAGATGAGTTTTGAAATGTTAATCTGATGAATAATGACTGAAACTGTTCTGATTATTTTCCCTGCACGTCCAGCAGCAAGGTTCCCTGGAAGCCCAATGGAGGTGCATCAGGGAACCCCATAATGAACTAAGTGGGTGCTCCAAAGAACCCATGAGTAAACTGTAAGGTTCCCTGGAGAACCCATATGGGCTAAATCAGGGTTCCCTGAAGAACCCATGAGCTATAGTGTGGGGCACCTTAAGGTTCTTCAAGAGTACCCTTAGGTTCCCTGATGAACCCTGCATAGGGTTCTTCGGAAGAACCCCAATGGAGGGTGCTCTGAAGGACCTTTTAGGGTCCCCTATTTGTGACAAGCTGGGGAACCCTTTGGGGTTCTCCGAAGTACCTTTCCTTCTTAGAGTGTAAAGTCTCACTTAAATAGCTTTTTAAAAAAACCAGTGAGAACGTGCAGTCTTAAATTAATTAAGGAGCCCAGGTAGCTTGGCTGTAGTTCTCTCCAGATAAATACGGTAAGCTGACTCTTTCTTTACAGTTAACGCTACAAGATAACAATCCACACCATAAATGTTTTTAGCCTGTGTTTATAGGGAAGCGGTCAAGCTCATTACAAAATCATTTAAGTCCAGATGAGATATAAAACACGAGCTGGACACGAGTGTAAGAATGAAATGGCTACAAGTCATGCAAATTTGCAAAATGGAAAATGGCCAAGCATGACCAGGTGATCTGTAGAATTATTGACCAGCACTTGGGGTCACCTGAGCATCCAATGTTCATGGCAAGCAGTTATTCGCTACATGGCATGCACTGTGAAAAGTTTTCCTGAGGTGAGAAGGATACAAATACTCCCTGTGGATCATGATCAATGCTCTGTAAATGTATTCTTTAACAGCTGATGTCATAAAATTCAGCGAAATCTTTATAGATTCAATAAATTTAATACAGCCTGTTTTCTGTTTTATTCTATAGTAATAAGATTACAGTCAATTCTCTTTTTTTTTATACTTCGTAATTAAATTGTACTTCAAATAAATATATGTTAAGATATAGCTAATAACACTGAAAGTTCCTCTTT
The DNA here is from genome assembly GCA_026936325.1 of Platynereis dumerilii. NCBI lineage: Eukaryota > Metazoa > Annelida > Polychaeta > Phyllodocida > Nereididae > Platynereis > Platynereis dumerilii. The sequence continues at coordinate 84,550,410 of JAPTHN010000001.1, read as the reverse complement.
AAAATCAATAGTTTTGGAAAAGTTTCCAGCAAATGAAGCTTTTCGATAACTTCCACAAACATATTTACAATTTCAACCTTTTTATGGCTAAATTTATTACTATATTTTCAGAAAATGTCTCGTTTAATAAAGTTGGCCCACGACAACATTTTACAGTGCTGGTACAAATTGGCCACCCAATTGCTACATAAAATGCATTAGGCAAGATAATTTCTTGACCATTCTCGGACCACTCCTGGTCCATTTCAATCAATTATTCTTTTATGACCTTACCTAACCCTTTTTCAACTACTTGACAATTCAATAAATTACCGGCACTTTTAAGGCACAATTACACCTGCACACGATACAATGCACAATGTACAGCTGAGTGCCAAATTATGAGCCCCCGATGAAAAATACCCAGCGATTAAATTTTTCATTCATAATATTCTTGGTGTGAAAATACTAGGTTTTGTTTTCACAAAAGTAGACTAACCTAGCTCCTGTGCTCTGTATTTTACACAGTAAAATCTTTGCAAAAAGTTTTTTGGAAAAATAAGACAAAAAATGCTGTAAAAAATTGCTAAAATGTCATTTTTTAGGTCCAGAAAATATTGTAAAATGAAAGTGACGTCCAGAAATATTTCCAGAACTCCTTTCTACAAAAGCTGACGCTTTAACGCAAAATGTATTTACACTGTTTACTAAATATTTTCATTCCGTCATATGTATTTTTTTAATTTCTTTATATAAAAAATAAATATTCATTCTTTTTATTCACAATAAGTTCAGGAAATTGTTAGCGGAGAATTATCCTTTCTGCTTATATAAATTTCTATCAACATTTCCACTCCATTGGGAATATAGCAAGGCAGGCTGAGGCTCTGTAGGTGAATTAGTGAGATCAGCAATTCAACAAAGTTGTGAAGTGAACAATTAAGTCATGCAAACAAGATTATGTCTACTGGTATGGTAACAGACACAACAGTTGAAATTCAATACAGTGTAAACAATTACCAAACATAAGGCCAAAAAAGAAGACAAATAGGAGACAACTGAAAAAGAAAAGGCAAACTGAAAAAGGGAAAATTGAAAAAGACTTCAGGATAGAGGGTCTGTAAAATGTTTTGTAACCCTTGAAAAATGTTTAAAAAATTGGGGTTGAACCCGTCCATCTAAAACAAATCAAAGTGATAAACAACTAAAAAAATAACGATTGTGCATGGCAGCAACAACAGCAGTTCAGACAGGCTATAAAAATTTTGGTCTACAACTTCTAAAAAAAATTGACAAAAAAAAGGAAATGACTTTTTTTTAAAGATCAGTACAGCGTCACAGAGGCCAGGGTCAAAATTGAGCATTGCACAAATTGTTATATTTACCTAACAACATTGGAAAATAGAAAAAAGGGAAGTTAAAAAATAAGTAAACCTTTTACATGACATTGTTAACCCAAAAAAACACAATAACACTTCAGGTGGGCTGTCAAATGCATGTTTAACCTGTAACCAACCCCTCCCTCCTCCAGAAAAAAAGGTAAAAAAAAAAGATCATAAAAAAGACAACAAAATAAAGGGTTCACAGGTGTGACAAAATATAATAAAACATTCTTATTAGTCAATGATCTGTCAATGCATTGATCTCCTACCACTTTTTTGTAAAATAGTTCACACCAATACCCCAAATTAGCAGGGTCACATCAACTGCCAGTAATTAATCATTATGCTTTATTATGCCCTCCATTTAACAGGGAGCCCCTAATAGCTTGCCAATTCATAATTCCAGGGTCTTACATCATGCTACCATGCTAATTGCCATTCTAAAAGCCCCATTTTGTATAATAAAAGGTCAACCCAACCTGATAGAATAAAACACAGAAATTCCACAAACTCCAGTGTCACTCCACATTAGTTCACAATGACCCCATATTACATAAAGGTCATTATGCACATAAAGTTAAAATGCTTGACCAAAACAGAATCTGGTCCTGGCATTTATTTATTTTATGATTAATTTGGACAGGTCAAATCAATGTAGTTGAACCAAAGCACTGTCATAAAGTTGTCCATTTCAGTGAGAAGGGTTGCAGTTGGACGGGCGGGGGGGGGGGGGCTGATTGATCATGTCATTTAGGTACAATATTTCTGTAGCATTCGGACATTTAGATAGAAATCTGTATCAAAACATGTATTGTTCCCCAAAACATGTATTAATTCAAATAATTTATCAGTGAATTCTAATTCAAGAGCAAGAGAGAACAGCTTAATGTCAACATTTTTAAGTTTCAAATATTGATTTAAATCATTTTTCAGCAATGAATCAGCAAATTTTTAATTAGATTAAAATTAGGGAAGAGAGTCATTCTTTTTTATTTGCAAACATGGCCAAAGATATCATATATTTTGCCTCTATCCTTCTTCCAAAGAAATGAAATGACCTAATTTCAGCTGAATTTGTCAGAAAACAACAAATCATAATTGTTTTAAAGGTCACCACCTAATGACTCGTTACATCTCTTTTTTGCCTGGTTCTATCTCTGTTTGGATCAGAAATTAATCATTTTACATTTGAAACACTTTCTATTAGATGCTTTGACTCAAAAGTTTGAGGCATTAATGTGTAATGAGGCCTTTGATCAATTTTGTTTGGGTATTATTATTACAGCTAGGGTTTCGTGCCAAAAAACTGTCTTCAACAAGTCCAAAGCAATTTTTTACATTTATGTGAAATCTATTTGATTATTATGTGAGAATCATACGAGAATTATGTGAGAATTATGTGGGAATGGGAGGATTGAAGTTGAGATGGAATAATGAGCTAATAACCTGGCAGTCAACCTGAGTCAGGGGATCAACCTATAAATTACTGGTTAGAAGTGGAGAATAAAAAGCAAAGAAAAAATAAGAAAAAGAAGGTTCCCAAAGATGGTGAAAGGATTTGCTCTATTGTGTGGGGCACAGAAGAGTCTGAGAGGATATAGATGTCCTTCAGGGTCTTTTTGGAGTCTTTTGGGGTCTTTCAGAGGTTCAAGACAGCTCTATGGAGGTCTATGGGAGGATAAAGGGACGATTTATGGCATCCATAGCAAATATTACCCACCAAAACCAGCAAAAGCAGCTCTGATTCAACTTCTGAAGTACTGGGGTAAATGGGGGCAAACAGGCACAAAAGGGTGCAGAGGGAGAGATGAGAGGGCAAAAAAGAGACCCAGAATGTTTTTGGGGTCAGAGGGGCCCATGGTCTGTCATGCGGAACAACTAATCCCTCGTAATATCACGTCAGCCTTGAATGGGTCCAAATAGGGCCAATCACCTGGTGGGACTTCAAAGAGTCGCCAACACGCAACGCATGTTTACACATAAAAAATCCCCAACAATTCATGCAGTGGCCAGGAAAAAAACTTTGAAAGGAGGAGAAAATGGGGTACAAAGAGGGAGGGGGGTCTATGCAGGGGCAAGACCCTAATAAAGGGTGATGCAGTGATAGTGGCCTCTGATCATCAGATCCTGATCATCACCATCATGTCAATCAACATGAATCAAGCCAGGCGTCAAAGCATACAAAATACCACATGATCCAGTGTGTGTACATGTGAACAACACTTGAATTCATTTTACAAATTCATTTCTTTCTTTTTTCATGCTCATTTTTCATGGCCAACCTGACAATATCCTGACAAGCCTGCTGACAACAGCCTAATTAAAGGACCTTCGCGTTACACAACCCATTTCCCTGGACATACTACACCACAGAGTGAATTGAGTGAAAGGCCATAAGCACACGAGGAAGCGTCATGGCTGGATTTGATGACTTGGATTAATTAAGCATGGCTGGGGGGTATGAAAATGACATTCAATGTGTAGGGAGGATCTTTGCAACTCTAGGTGTGGATGGTGGGGAGGACCCGCAGGTTTTTGGGCCTAAAAGGGTAAAGTTACACAACATTGATGATCAGGTGCTCACGATTGATACTTATCAGGGTTTAGGGTTTGGGGTGGATACTGGACAGATAGAGGGGGGGGGAAAGATACTGCTACTAGTGCTAGGGGGTCGAAATTTACATCCATCATCCATAATGGATCCTGCAACATGTAACCTACACCCTCAAATCCTGGCTTCCCTTTCCTATTGTTTGGAATCTATCGGTGAACCAATGTTACATCAGGGACATTGAGGGTAATAGGCCATGGCTTTTGCTGGCTGTTGGCTTGCTTTAGTTGGTTAGTCAGTTTCAGGGTTGTTAAGCTTGCTCAGGGAGGGTACAGACCCCACCCCACTCAACAGATGGCCCCCTCACTCTCCAAGCAATACGCCCAGCCAGCAAATTAACTGATAAAAGTTTCTAAATGAAGTAGCAAGCCCCAGTTAGAACAATTGACGTGTGTCCCCAAAAACAAAGGGCGTCACCTGACACAAGACTCCCCAGTTAAGGAGGCAGTGGTTACGTAATCATAAACACTGTGGGTAGTGGAGACTGGCTTCCGGGTGATCCGGCAGGGGGCATGGTTGCAGGGGCATACAGCACAATGCTGTGTGGAAAAATGACAATGCAAGGTGCAAAGCCACTACTTGGGCATTGTTTTAAGCCAAGCCAAAAAATGAAGAGTGAAAAAAAGGAAAGAAAGGCGAGACGTGATAATTTTTCATGGCCATTAAGAATGATTTGAGCCATTTTAAGGGAGGAGGACCAAGGGGTTGTTTCAAAAAAGAGCATTTACAATGATTTTTCCTGTATCAATGCATGGCCAAGGCATTGCATTGAATGCTAACACAGTGGCAATCATCATGCAGCATGCGTGTGAAAGTTAAACTGAGCAAGAAAAAGGCAATGAAAAAAGATGGCCAAATAAATAGCTGGTTAAACAAGCCAGGGGTGAAAAACTACAGCTAGGAAGTAAGGCAGCTGGCCTCAAGGACAATAGAGGTTAAAAAGAGGCAAGAAAAAACAACACGATCATTTTGTCATGATGCTGAGATTGGCAGGTCAGTCAGAGGCGCAGATACACATGTTTGGGCCTCTTTTTGGTCTAACCATGGCCTCTGTTTGGGCCTCTTTTTGCCTCTGTTTGCTCTGCTGGACACAGACTGACCAGTGACACGTGTGGCCAGTGTTAGGCTGCTGACCAGAGGGCAGATGACCAGCCAGATGACCAGCCAGATGACCAAGAGAATAGGCGTGGTCACGTCTTGGACCTAGTCGTGATCAATTGCACCAAGTTATGACAGTTTTGGCGATAGGACTCCAAGAGCCAGTGACATGCATTGACAGCTATTATGCATGTGGACAAATCATTGTTAAATATTGGGCTAGCGGAGCAGGGTCAGTTGTCACGCAGTGGACAGTGGCCAAGCAATGACCAGCAACGGCCAGCCATGGAGAGCCAGGGGCAGAGAGGGTTAGGGGAGGTTAGAGGTCATAGATTGCTCGTGGCCTCCCCCCTCAGGGCACCACAGGGCATTGTAGGGCAGCAGGGTGAAGGGTGAGGTCACTTTTCAGGGGGGTAGCACCTGTCCAGCCATGGGCACTTGCATGAGGGACAATTGTGACCAAAGGTTACCACCGTACCCCAATGATGCCAATGGTGGCCAATGCCCAATAACTGCAGCCCATTTGGATCCCTGTCTCTGACCACATCTTGGCTGTATTGTCCTGTTAGTTTTGTTATTAACCTCATTGGCCCTGTGCCCTGAAATCTCTTATTGCCCTAGCCATGCCATTTCCAGCTCCCAAAACACCAATTGTGTCTTTACCCCACACCAATTGTCTTTTTCTCTAGCCACCAGCCCCCTGGTTTATTGGGCCAAACTTCTTTTTTTATCACAATGCCTCTGAATGACCAGGGCTTGGCTTGCTGGGCCAACTATTGTTATAGGGTCACCAGTACAACGCTGAACCAGCCAGGTAAGCCTCAACTATGCCAATGGCTCACAATTTAGTCTCAAGGGGCCACCTTGCCTATTCTACCCCAGACAAAATCCCAGCTAATGTTTGGATCCTGTGCCTTGCGCTCATTCAGTACTTTGAATGGACAATACTTTCTTAATAATTGAGCGCGTGGACACTCCGGCCAACCTCAATACAAAATGCCCCTGCTGGAGGAGGCCCAAGTCACTTGTTGCCCACTCGGGTGCTTGCCCAATGGACCTTGCTCACTGAGCCGTGCTTTTTGGCTGCCGACGTCAACTTGAGCCATTCAACGCAAGCTTGAGTCTGCTTGACTCACACTGAGCCATTGATGACCACACGAGCCATTGAAAACACTCTTGAGCCGTTATTGGCATTAAACAACACACGAGCCAAGATAACTATTAAGAAAGAGAGGTTATTGTCTTGCTACACGTCCTTGAGAAATTGCTGGAGAAATTGAGAATAAGTTGAGAAATATTGACTAGTTATGAAAGTCAGAATTTTAATCAAATACAAATTGAACGTGTTTCATAGACACGATGAATGACCATGTTTTCAACATCTGTAACATTTCTCGCAAACTGCTATAAATGCATTAAAGAGAGAGCCGCAACTAGTACGGAACTGAAGTGTCCTATTCCACAAAGTGACAACAATCAAATCAAAAAGCTCAAGTTTATGGAATCAACTGTAGGTGCCAACAGCAGGTTTGGAGTGAGCATGCAATAGCTTGTCGACTTCATTATGCCTTCACATATATTTTCTAAAACATCCAGACTAAATTGAAAACAGCAATAGACGCAACCGCTACACTTCTTAAAACGCAATTAACATTCAATCTGAACATAATCACTTTTGGTTTATGTTGTTTTTTTTTCCTAGCAAAAAAAAATCCTTGGCTTTGCCCAATTAACATTCAATCTGAACATCATAATCTGTTTTGTTGTTTTATTTTTTGATGAAAAAAAACAAAAAAAAAACTTCAGTTCCGTTGTCATTTGGCTTGTGCGACTATAAAAAGAAATGTTTAAACAAGTTGGAGTGAAGCGACTGCGACACCATTAGCGAAAAGGTTGTAAATTCTTAATAAATTCTATTAAATCAGCCAGAAATCGGTCAAATTAATTAATCAACCCATGACAGTTATGGCTATAAAATCAGTCATGTGTGTCCTCACTAAAGCGCATCCCTACCTAAGTTACCAACCCCCACGTACCCCACTTACCACCCTAGCCATTAGGCCATTACACACCTACAACTTCAAAGGCTTCTGATCCCGCATCGCGTTCAATGTGGAAAACATCAGCAAACACAACCCTGATACTGTAACCATTGGCCCTTTTTGATTGGCAACTTATTAAATTTCCATGTGTTCCATGTGTTTCTGACACTGTTTCAATTATTCTTTCATTTGATTCATTTGAGTCATTTGCAGTGCCAGCTCATTTCTACTATTTGCTTTGATTCGGACACATTTTAGAGTGGTTTAGCTGAGGGTTAGCAGTTTGACATTGTCACTGATTCACTCCGATTGTTTGCCCCACCACTTTGATGACACCGAAGCGTGAAGCCATGACAACTGGTTCTGAACCCGGGTCAGCCTTAGCACAAGACTTTCAAAGCATTCTAACCACGGGGCAGCATTAAGACTTGGGGTCAGTAACCCCTATAGGCTCCCTGTGGCCAATGGAATAGGACAATGTTAAAGAACAATGCTTCATAACAGCTTAAGCTCCTTTAATCATAGTGCATGTTTGCAACACCTCCAGAGTCCATATGAGGCCAACTGGGAGTCCAAACAAGAGTCCACTTGAGTCCGAATCCATTGTGGGATGATTGTGACGTATTACAGTCTTTATTAGAGGACCATATTGCCTGTGAAGTCAGTTGAGGGTCCTTCTACTAATGAAGAGCCAACCATCAATGAGCTTTCAAATGGCCTATGACATCATTAGCACAAAAAGGTCTGCTTAAAGCTGCTAGAACAATGCAATATCAAGCCAGAAAACTGACAACATATTGAAGGGTTCATACAGATAAACGGCCCATTACCTACTAACAAAGTGACCCTTGAAGTGACCAAAATCAAACGCAACAGCCCCACACCTGCAGCACAAAGACAGCCAGAGCAATGCAATGGACATTTGCTCATTAAATGCTCCCAAAATGTCCTCAAATGCTCCAATAACTCCCTTTAAATGTTCCAATATCTCTTTTTGAATGCTCCATAAATTTTCACTTTGGATCCTCATGGCAACAGATCTCAGCACCATGCCATGCCATCGGTGGCCTATGCTCTGGCAAATTGACAGTTAATCAATTACTCCAATTACTTTCCTTCCCTTTTTCTTTACATTTTCATTTTATTTTTAGAAATAAACTGATTTATCTTATTTCTTACGCAAGCATATCAGCATTCTTTTTTCAAAGGAAACATCACTGTCATGGTCATTCCATCATTTTCCAGTGAGAAAAAAAGAAGCCACGAATTGGCAATATATTGTTTGATTTCATAAACCTGGAAATCGAAATCACCAAGGCTTGCCCTGCATCCCTGATAAAATTGACACTCTCTCAACATTCAAGGGGGGCTTTACGCCCTGTATTTATGCACTCTGGAAGACAAATTGGGAAATGGGAAGGAGTCCGAAGGACACAGTGTACTTCAATTTTAGGATGGACTTAATCTTTTAGAGAAATGCCCACCAAAGGCACAAGCCTCTACAAAAAAAATGGTCGCGCAGGGCTGCAAAACCAACTCCAAGGTCAAGACCTTGCAAAGCACTGCCAATCAGTGCAAATTCTGCAAATTCCCTAAATCTCTCTCAGACTATCGTAACTGCCTCGGACAATGAAAATGACATTAGTAGATGGACTGCCACCAAGGGTTAGTAGGGCATCCCTCAGTGGGGTCCAGAGTATTTAAGAAACAACAATGGCCATCAAATGGCTATCAGGCATCTGTAGGGATTTGCATTGAGCTTAATGGGCAAATCATGAGCTTAATATCAAAATCATGAGCTGACCAAACAAGCTTTCTGTTGTTCTTTAGTAATCTTTAAACAAAACCTTTGCCCCCTACCTCTGCTATGACACACTTACAGTTGTGCTTGAAAGTTTCTGAACCCCTGACACTTCTTACCTTATTTGTGCGCATCTTTCTTACAAACACAGGAATAGCTTTTAAAATGGGTTAATAATAAAACTGAACTCCATCTTTTATATGTAAACATATATTCATATAAAATAATAACATATAAGTATGATTTTATGACGAAAGTCTGGAAAACTGTGTGTTCAAAAGTTTTTGAACCCTTCTGAAACGTATACAATCAACAATTTGTTTGCCCTATTTTTCTGAAGTAAATGCTTCCAAACACTTCGTATAGCTATGGACTAGCGATTGGCAGATTTTCCTAGGGATTTTTGACCATTCTTCTAAAGAGTATTTTCTAAGCCCTCGTACACTGGTGGGTCGTCTGACGTGAACTACTTTGTGAAATCTGACCTAGTCATATCTGATTGTTTTATTGGTTTTTGATTGGGAAACTGTCAAGGCCATTCCAGAACCCTAAATTTGAGGAATTCTAACCAATTTTAATTGGATTCGCTTGTATACTCTAGCTAATTGTTCTGCTGGAAGACCCACTTGCGGCCAAGCTTCAGGCTTATAAGTGAAAGCTGTACGTTTTCTAAGCGCATATCTTGATATTTCACAGAATTCCTTATGATATTAACAATAGTTTATTCTCCTGTCCCATTTATAGAAAAACAATCCCATACCATGATGGAGCCAACGTTATCTGTCATAGTTGGAAGATGTTATGTTCCTTGAAAGTAGTAGCACCTTCATGATGCTGTATAAAGCAATTTTGACTTTGGCCAAGCGGTTTGATTTTTAATTAGTCTGTCCACTGGACATGGTTCCAGTAATCATACAATTCATCAAAATGTTTTTAGTGAAGTACAGTCAGGTTTTTTTTGTACGTTTTTGCCATAATCAAAACGGCTATGTCGGACATCCCAAAGGTGCTACCTTCAAGGAACGTAACATATTCCCAACTATGAATGATAGCAGTGGTTCCATCATGGAATGGGGTTGTTTTGCTATAAATGGGACAGGAGAATAACTATTGTTAATATCATAATGAATTCTGTGAAATATCAAGATATGCGCTTAGAAAACGTACGGATTTCATTTATAAGCCTGAAGCTTGGACGCAAGTGGGTCTTCCAGCAGAACAACTACCTAGAGTATACAAGCAAATCTAATTAAAATTGGTTAGAATTCCTCAAATTTAGGGTTCTGGAATGGCCTGGACAGTTTCCCAATCAAAAACCGTCAGATATGCCTTGGTCAGATTTGACAAAGTAGTTCACGTCAGACGACCCACTAATGTACGGGTAGAAAATACTCTTTCGAAGAATGCTAAAAAATCCCAAGGAAAATCTGCCAATTGTTAGTCCATAGCCATAAGAAGTGTTTGGAAGCATTTACTTCAGAAAAATAGGGCCAAACAAATTGTTGATTGTATACGTTTCAGAAGGGTTCAGAAACTTTTGAACACACAGTTTTCGAGACTTTCGTCATAAAATCATATTTAAATGTCATTATCTTTTATGAACATATGTTTACACATAAAAGATGGTGTTCAATTTATTATTAACCCATTTTAAAAGCTATTCCTGTGTTTGTTAGAGAGATGCGCACAAATAAGGTAAGAAGTGTCAGGGGTTCAGAAACTTTCAAGCACAACTGTAATACCTCATACCCCACACTCTGGGACAGTCAGTGATACTCAGCGACACTCTGGCACACTCTGGGATATTATGTGGCACTCAGGGACACTCATTAGTGGCATAGCATCATTGTGGACTGAAAAGGATTGAATGAGTTGAAATGGACAACAATAGAACTCAATGGCTATTAAATAGCAGTTACAATACACCTGACAACACCTGTGTTGCTTGTTTGGGAACATCAGCAGATTCCACAAAAAGAAAGGTGTGATGACTGTGATATGCCCCCTCTGCAGCCTGCCGCAGTCCCATTCATGATATATCTTATTTCTCAAGACTGCCCAGCCTGGAATTTGAACCCAGGACCTCCAGCCTGGACAGGAACCGTTGTTTAGCTTCTCTGTATGAACATTGAACAATTATCAAATTCATAGCATGTAGGCGTACACTTAAATAACGTTTGCAATGAGCTCTAATATAATACACTGCAAGAGGTTTTAGATAGGCCCACGAGTACTGGTTGAACTTTTGAAATGCACTAAATATGAGTAAAATATCATCAATCATTTTTACTTGAAGTGTCAATAATGGCTCATAAGTCGAGGAAATGAAATTCCAAATTCGGACTTGATGACGACGTTCTGACGTTATGCTAATGAGTTTTCAATATTTTAGCACTGATAACTCTGACTGGAACAAGCTCACCCATGGCAATGTCACACGGAACTGACAAAACAAAACATCAGCTTGACCGGCTGTGAATCAAAGTGTCTATCCATGCCTACCTTGGGCACGACAAAGGTGCAGGAAAATAGGATTTGAGGAAAGTTTTGAAACTTTAAATTTGAAAGGCTTCTGAACTTAATCTATGTCAACCAAAACGTGCCTTATTAAAGTCAGATGGCAGCACAAATGCAAGGGGTAAGGGCCTAAGGGGTTGGTTTGTTGACATAGTTTTACGTCCTGTATTTTCTATAAGGCTTAATTAATAATCGTTTGTCAGAAGTCACCTTTAGAACCTTTAGTCCATCTGAATGTACACATTTGTCTAATGATCAGCATTATCAGACACAGTAGCCAAAATGATATTACATCATAAATAAGAAAAAACTTCACAACCCAGACACAACTTTTAAACTATATGATAGTCAATACACTACCCTCCAAAAGTTTGAATACACCAGAAAAGGTTACATTTCTTCCAAAAATACCTAATCTTCAACACAAATTTTGTTTTATACTTACATCATACAATATGGAGATTTTATTCAGACCATAAGGTGTCCATAGTTCATGTTTTTAGATCATTTTTGTATAAATTTATCTAAATTTCTCGATATCCAATTTTTTCATTTTTTATAAAAACCTACAAAAGCACTGCTATATTCCATATTTATGACATTTAATAAATTTTTTACACATTTCCACTGGTTTGTGATGATTTTACAAGGAGTTTCAGACCAGAAAATGACCTTTGAAAATCGGACAAAAATATCGATTTTGACTGTTTCGGTCAAAACAATGCTGAAACGGCTCAAATAAAATAATCTTCACTAGAGAAGATACATTCCATGATTATACTTCATGGTGACCCGAAATTTTCTAAATTTTGTACTTTTGAGTGGTCAAGGTCCAATTTTTAAACCGTCTTTTTGGGGTTAAAAATAACTGTTAAGATCATGTTACAACTCTGGAAACACTTAAATATGATTAAATTTCATAAATCTAGAAGATAACTCGGCTGTGACAATTTTTTGTAAAATACCAAAATTTGGGATATTGAGAAATGTCATAAATTTCAACCAAAATGACATAAAATGACTAAATAAAGACAACCTCTGACTTCAATGTGACTTCCTTTATTGTTTGATGTTAATATTAAGCAAAAATTCCATTCAAAATCAAGTATTTTTAAAAGAAACCTCACCTATCCAGGTGTATTCAAACTTTTGGAGGGTAATGTATATTATTAATATATATATCAGAGCAAAATGACAGAGAATCAATAAAACCGTCAACGTTTATTCAACATATATATAATATCACTCTACCCAGAAGCAATAAAATGTGCATTTGATCATGTAAACAGCATGTAAACAGATAATAAAAAAAACTTAAAATACACCACTGACAGGTGTTGCTTACTTAACACGATTTTAATGCAATATTTATTTGTTTTGATTATTTTGAAGTCTGCAGCAACCCAGCCAAATATTCCCAGAAAATGCTCATGCAAAAAAAAAGGCAAGTTATTTATTTCAATGCAAACTGCACTAAATTAAGCCCAATGTATTGATATTGTTCAAGTCACATAAGTAATAAATAACTAACAAGTTATTATTGAGACAATTCATTTTAAAACCAGTCATTATCTTATCATTAAAATTTTGCTTTGAGAAGAGTATGTCATCAGGATGGTCAGATGCATAACTGCAAATTTGTTAACATCACCTGGCAAACGTTTCAGGACCAATGTTTAAAACATTTATGACTTTTTCATCATGTGAATGCAAAATCAACCAAACAGCCCTTCCCGCTGATTTTAACTAGTATCAAATACATGGTATCTTTAAAAAAAATTCCCAAAGTCTACAATTCTGGTCAGCCAGGTAGACATGACTTGAAATCTGTTTTTAACCATTTTCAACCACACAAACACCTGTCCGAAACCAAATCCATACTTTCAAAATTCCTGATATGATGTAAGGTGAATTTACAAATCATATTGATCATTAAAAATTCATGTTCAATATCTGTTATCAAAAAACACCAATCTCATCCTGTTTCTTCGTATTAACATTAGCTTATTATCTCAAAAATAATTAGGCATAATGATTCATTTTTAAACATATTAAACAGCTGACATCATACATTTCATTGTTTTTATATCCATATCTGTGCCATAAATCATTGTCATGTCAGATTAAAACTTCAAGTCAAACATGTTCAGCACATGTACGTCTGATATATCAATCAACAGATTATATTATGAAATGTTGGGTTTTACCAATGACTGCAACATTTGATTACATAAATTGTTTTTATCTTTTTTGATGTTGTTTCATGTGTGCAAAATCAATTGTTATTAGCTCAGTGCTCAGTCACAGGTATCTGAACAAACTGAACATAATTTAACACGGAAAACATAATTAGTAGCAATTTACACCCATCGGATAAACCTTGATAAATATCGGAGATCAATAGGCCTACTTACAATAAAAATCATTCCAAAATGTGACAGAATTACACAAAACAGGAATTTTAGTACAAAATATTAATAACCCTTCTGAGATCATCCACAATCAAAATTCTGACCACCCAAATTCATAATTGACCTGTGGCCATAGAATCAGTGCTAACAGCTAAATCAGGATTATGCCAATAGAAGTGATAAAAGACAGGAATTCAAGTGCAATAGAACCCCACTTAAGATGCTTCCACTACAGACCACCCAAATAATAAGGGAAAGATCTCTATGAGTCACAGGACTCACTCAAATCAGTCATTACTCAGTGACTTATTCATAACTAAGTATAGTTGGACCATTGCAATACTTGTGTCAGCTTATCAAATGTTTTCTTGAAATTTGATCTAACACATCGAACACCTACATGTAGGATTCATAGGAACATATCAGTAACTTCAACAGAAATATATCAATTCCCAACACAGTATGACATTATAATGAAGAAAATCAATCTGACATAATGATGAAGCAATGTTGATATCATGACAATGAGAGGACATGATAGAGGAAATATGACATAGTTCATATGTATTCATAAGTATAAGTACACTCACAATTTTGGAAACTTTTTGTCTCCAAAACTTTTTTCAGACCCTCAATGGTCTCAAATACACCCACACATGAGTCAAGATCCAACATTTCAAATTGACATTTAAAAATATAATTTAAACCCGTGAAACAAACTGTAAACAATATCGAAAAATGCAAAAACTCACCCCACGGAGTCGCCGGGGAATGCAGTCAGCTCGGGCATAGAGGGGGTGACGAGACCCGCCCCTTCTTCCTCCTCTTCTTCCTGCTCGTGCGTGTGCATTTGGAAGACGAAATTTCGAAAGACTTCATCAGTCTGTTCCGCAACATGTTCTTCAGTGTCCGGACTTAGAGGTTCACTCTCATCATCAATCGGCTTCAAAAGTGGAGTCTTCGGGGGTACATAAGAGTCATTGGGGTCATTCGGATCATTAGGGTCAGCGCTCGCCATTTCGAAGGTTTTAGATTCGAAGGGGATCTCAAATAGACCTTCTGTAGACGTCAATGGTTCTTCAGTGGAACCTGGATGTTCAAAAACTCAATAGGCGTGTCCAATTATTGCTTAAATATTGTCTCTAAATCCAACTTATAGGTGCATCAGTTCAAGCAAAAGAAATTAAATGTTGTCTATGATGTCGCAGTTATCCCTCTGAGGGTGAACTGGATCTGTAAAGGAAAAAGGCATTCTAGAGAAAATCTAAATTGAATTCAGCATATCGATAAGTTAACTAATATTCATAAGATAATAACTTATTAAAGTAGCACAAGCTGCACAACTAAATCTGAGTAGAATTAGCAGAATTATAGAAGCTCAGTCCAACACATAAAATATAAAATAATACAGGACAAAAAATCAAGTGACTATTGGACAATCACGTTTGTTTATATATATATAAAATAATGTTTTGATATGTATTTCA
The DNA here is from genome assembly GCA_026936325.1 of Platynereis dumerilii. Lineage (NCBI taxonomy): Eukaryota > Metazoa > Annelida > Polychaeta > Phyllodocida > Nereididae > Platynereis > Platynereis dumerilii. Next base: position 84,535,082 of record JAPTHN010000001.1, on the reverse strand, counting down.
ATGAAACATAATGGAGACATAAAAGCCAAATACATTAATATATATATATAACTGAAGTTCAGAAAAGGGCTGTTCTCCTTCTAATAACACCAACTTGGCAACCCAAGGGTTCTATGTTGTTGTTTTTTTTAACACAGCAAGTCCCCACTAGAGGGGAGCACAAGCAAGGGGTGAAAACTAATCTACCCCCAAGTGTTGCTGATAGTCTGGTGACAAGGTGAACTGATCTCACGATACATGTCTACATAAAAGTGTTTTAAACAAAAAAAAATTATATCAAAAATAATATTTAAAAGTTACATTATTTAAATATTGACTGGTAAACAAGCAGGGACGACAATGATTTTTACTCATCAGCCAGTGCAACTTTGGTGCTCAAAGGTGCATGTAGAGGAAATGAATAAAATAAGAATTAAACATAAATCTCAACAAGTTTCAAATATTTTATGATAGTCACCTACAACTGCGTTTTGTTTGGTGAATAATATGAGACAAAAACTCTATTCAAGAAAAAAAAATCCAAATACACGTACATCAATATCATAGCTGAACATAAAGAGGTAATAAAGCATTTTGACCTCAGCTCACTCTACATTTTGCACTCAGGGTTGAAATATGATAGGAATATGGGGAATATGGCACTTCATGTCACAATAGATTACTAGGCAAATACCCTAAAACAATTCTGAGGTAAATTTCTGCCAATCAACCACAATTTTGTCATAAATACACAATTATTGCAGTAAAGAGGTATCAGAAATTAAATGTAGCCTACAATACATAACAATTTTATAGACAATATATCATCATGATCATAGAACATGTCAATGGCATTGTGGTCATCCTGAAAAATGACTCAAAAGAATATTTACAAGATTTTTAAAAGACATTTTTGAATATTTATATTTAGACTTAGGTATAACAAGATTAGCATTAATCAGGAGAGAGTGCACAAGTTCAATTTAGGAATTTGTATCAGTCCATGTTTAGCAACAAACTGGAACTAACCTAAGCGTACTGAATGTACAGAAGATTTAAGGAAACAATAATTCAGTGTACAAAAATTGTATACACAGGTATTTTACCAAATCATCGATTACATCAGAGATAACAGATTTCCGAAAATGCCTGTTGACCGTTGTGAGGTTAAATTAAGTTGGGAAGAATAATAAATTGACAATGAACTTGTCTGCGATAAACCTCCAAATAATGCAAAACTATTCTATCTATTTATAACTTAGCAGATAATAAGGGATGTCTGTAAAAAAAAAACCAGTTAATCATTAAAACAAACTTATCAAGGACATCTCAAGGTCACTAATTGTATAAAACACAGAGTATATTCATGTCATAATTGTGTTTAATTTCTAAATACATAAATTATGATAAATGCCTATTCTTTATTATTAACAAATCAAACTAGGACTGAAGTCTATAATTATATATGCTGAACTCTAGATTATCTGTTTCATTTGCCTTGGTGTTAAAATGTTACAGAGTGCATCTACAGATGCCAAATTCACAAAAAGAATTAGCAGTAAATTTGTAAGTTAGGGTGTTGGCTCCACAGTCATACGTAAGCAGTGGATCCAAGTATATACACTTGGTATTTTGGCACTTGACACAAGAGTCACCCTGAAATAAGTTCAAGGAAACATTCAGAATGTGGAAATTGGCAAAATGGTGTATACAAAGTTGAGATGAAGGTCATCATATTGTTTCTTTAGGCTAAGCTTTGCAAAATTTAATATTAAAACAATATTTAACTTGTGCTTCTGTTAAATTCTGAAGGTTTGGGAGGATGCATGGGGCATCCAAATTATTTTAACATGCTAGTTTATCACATTGTGAGACTAACTGTATGCTAGTTCTGGGAACCCTTATCAAGTCATTGTGACAACTAATTCTAGATAACAACACCTAATTGTAATCTAGAAATACAGCTATAATTCAGATCAATGATAAGAACTGGGCTTCAGCTGACTATTATGTTGTCTAGTGTGTATTGACAAGGGAATAAACACTGTCTGACGTCAGCAGTCAAGCACCTGAATAGCACCACAGTCTGACACTGACAGCTAACTGTCAGTGCTTCTCACTATGCTATTCATCAATTTAGATAGGCTCCACTTTCCAATGTTATTGTTATTATCTCATTGTAACAATTACAATGTCAAGTGGGTCAAATATACAGGGGCAACAAGTGCACTGTTTGCACTGAATTAAAATTATCTCGATTCTTGTAAATCTGACAGCTCAGACTTTTCCGAACATAACCGGTAATAAACAACCACAATAAACAACTGCAAACAACCGTTTTGCGTCTCTCAAACACAATGTTCACAGTTCTAACTTTCAGGACATGTCTCTCTAGATCCAGGGACGCGAGGGAAGCCCATAATCACAGAAATATTCAACGAAGAGCATCTAAAATGCATGACATCATCACGTCCTTGTCGCTCAGTGAGGATTCATAATGGGAATTCCCTCAATATCGTCCACGGCATGACACATATGTAAACAAAGTCATGTTTTGACTTAAAACTTCACTTACTTGCTATTGTAAGTCCCGAAATGGATGGGCAATGATCTCACGAGTATCTCTGGTGATTTGCAGGGATCGGCAAGCCTTTCTTGGGATTCTAGAGCACTTTTTCTCCGATCCAATTTGACCCGGGCGGGCCGACTTCACTGGATCTCCGGAAGGGTGGCGCTGCGGAGCATTTGCCGTGCTAAATCACGTGCGCATTTCTCTCAGCAAAATAGCATGAGGAAAATCAGAGCTCAGCTGATCTGGCTGATCCTCACCCACACCATAAAACCTGATAAGTGGTAAAAATTTAACCCGCAGTTGTTTCTTTAGCAATATATTTTAGGCTAATTGCCAAATTACTATTGAAGTTATCAATCAATGACTAATTTTGATTTGGCGGGAAAACAATTGGAACTGGGGAACTTCTGGCTAAATTAAATCTCTACTCCACACACTGCCTGTGAACCTAATTGAACGCAGATAAATGCAACACAAATCTCTGTTTAGTTCTTCCCGAAAAAAAATTAAAGGGGGGGGGGAAGAAGAAAAATTGGTAGATAGATCTATAGACAATTAATTAATGGTTTAATACACAGATAAATAGATAATACATAGACAGTGGCGTCATTTTCAAATTTAAAGTTATGGGGCATTGACAACTTTTAAAAAAGATCCATAGGAACCGACACAACTGTAAATAGATAGACGGATAAATAGATAGATAGATAAGATTTATTTATTTATTTATTGATAGGCCGCCCATTTATTTTTTTTTCTTAATTGTGGAAATGTTTATCCGTTTTTAAAATAAAATAGAAAGAAAGAAGGAAAACGAGGTATATATACATATATAACCCACAAATGCCACAATGGTAGTGCCACTTTCATAAGTCTTGGGCCTTTCTTTATCAGGTCTTGAAACTTTAAGAACACCCTTTTTACAAGCAGCTGCAGTGTGGAGCTTAGTGCACATGCATGCAGGATGCCTGCTTTACAAAACACATGTTTATTTCGAGTGCTTTGGATTACCTATTTGTGCTTAATTTTCATCGCAATCTCAGGGAAATGCCATGCTCAAATCACTCAAGGTGAGCTCAAATGAATTATTTATTCTCACTCTAAAAGTCTAACTTGATGTATGGTTACTTGCACGCTTTTTTCAATGCTGAGACAACATCATACAAAGACAAAACCTGCATCATACAAAGACAAAACCTGCATCATACAAAGACAAAACCTGCATCATACAAAGACAAAACCTGCATCATACAAAGACAAAACCTGCATCATACAAAGACAAAACCTACAGGTCCACCAGTCAACCTGAGGCAGAGCAGGGTTTTCATCTTAATACAGAACTTTTATGGATGCTTGTATTAGTCCATTTTGCTTCATATAAAAAAATCAAATCAAAATGCATTATCGCGCATTTTCTTAATTAATTGTCACTCTCGTTTTTTTAATGTAATGAGAAAATACCAATTTGTTCAAATTGCTGAAATAAAAGAGTACCATCTTTTTTTAAATAGAATAAAAGTCTAAAACAATAATATGTTATGTAAAACACAACTTCAATCCTGAGAGTTGTGTAGGAGCAAGAAATAATTTAAAAAGTGACCACTGCACACTCCATTTATCACACACTCTCATGGGTCAAATTCTGGTTTGAGAAATAAATAAATAATACCATAACATTGGTCTAATTATGAAGCAAAAGTACAGTGCAAGGTCCAGAAATACATTAACATTAATTTCAAAGCAAGAATATATATTATGTGTGCCAACTTGTACAGTAGGCTACACGTATGCAAACTAATTTCTAAGATTACAACAGGCAGAGGTAGTCTATAGAGTCTAATAAACCTATTTGTTTCTCCTTCTCTTTTTGTCACCCAACAGCTACTGTGTTGGTATGCACATTTTGGTTTTATTTTCTCATAAATATCCCCAACAAGCATTGGTAATCCACCTTATCAGCATTGTTTATCCCATAGCCATGTGGTTTGTGTCTTCCAGACCAACTTTTTGCCAACCTCCCAGCAGCTTTAGGAGCACTGCACAAAGAAATTAATGACCTGAAAACTGAGGTGAGGCCTTAATTATTCACACTTGCTAATTACAAATCATTATTTACAATTTGTGTAGTCCATCTGTAAATTAATTTTAAGGACTGTTAAATTGATTGGGCTTGATAATGTGGTGCCATACTGGCGTGGTAGGTATGTCAAATGTTTTTGTTAATTTGTTATTTTTGCATGATATCTTTTTAAATATGATGTTTATTTGATTCTTTCGAGACAGATTTTTTTTTGTCACAAATAATTTAGCAAGGTCCAGGCTCAGCTTGAATGGTATAGTGAATGAAATATCCTCTAATTACTTGATAATAACATTTCTCATGCTTCATATATAATAGAATACCAAGTACTTTATTGACTGAATGAAATTAATTAGGATGGTCAATGCAAATTACAACGACAAATAATACTATTTTCTACCATATTAATTGATTTTTTTCTTTTTCTTTATTTTGATCAGAATTTTCTCTTGAAGCAACGGATCAGCAATTTAGAGCACTGCCTGCCCCATTGTGCCCCGAGATCACCAACACCTACTGAAAGTTCTTTGACAGGTCAGATAAAATATATTTTATCATGTCAACAACCCATTCTTTTTTGGCTATTCTAACAATAATCCATTGCCTGATGTAGCAACTCAAGAACAAGGAGGATATTTAGAAACTTGTGATTGCAACTTTCTTTTTTTTTAAATATGCCCCCCCCCCCTCCGAAGAAAGTAAATGTATGCTGGACATTTGATGTCTGCATCGGTGACCAAACATTTAATATTGAACCACAAATATATATTAAGCACTTGGGTGATTTTTTTTTCTGTTAAATTGTAACCAACTTTCTGAATTGTCGGTAAGCCTCAGGCCTGATAAACATCCATGAATATATAGGTACGGCTAAATTGGCCTATTAATTTTTTTTTTTCAGATCCAGGACCATCAACAAGACCATGCCTCTGCCTGAATGGGGGCTACTGCGATGCGTCAGGGGGGTGTCAGTGCCCAGAAGGTTACAGGGGACCAAACTGCGGGGTGACTTGTCCCAGCCCCTGTCTGCTGCGGGGGCCTGACCTTGGCAAAACCCCCTGCTCAAATCACCCTTCTACCCGATTTTATTTTGACAGAGTCACTAGCAAATGCAGACCTTTTCAATACAATGGTGAGACAAACATTTTTGATAAAATTTCATTGTATCAGACGAGCTGATAGTCATAATTATTGAAAGGAGATAATAATTTAATTGACTATTTTAGGTGTCATTATTGATATTTATCACAAAGAATAAGTGCCTAATTTAACAATCAATTTTAAAGATGAGAGTAATGATTACATAATCCTATTGATCAGTACTATAATTAATGATCATCATGCGGGTCCATTGCATTGTATGGTATGGTATCTTAGAGATAATCAGCAGGGGGAGGGGGCTGATGCACATGTATCAATCATGTCATGACGCGCAACTTTCAAAGTAAGCTGGTACATTTTATTTTTCCTACTCCTGCCATGCATGTTTCTGATCTGTCAAATTATCAATTCTGCCGGTTCTTAGAATAGAAAACACATTGTATTGCCCTGCAAAATTCTGACCTGATTTTCTATTGTAACTTCTTTGAAACGATGATACATTTAGGACAGCAATAAAGCAATTAAATTATTTTCATCAATTACAACTTTTTTATTTCTCTCTCTCCAGGTTGTGGGGGCAATGCCAACAACTTCCCCAGCCAAGCAGAGTGCCAAGCCAAATGTGTCCTGGGAGCTTGCTGTTTTGCAGAGACAAATTTCACTTTGAATGTCCAAGTGTCAATTACATGCAGGGTATCTATGTTTTATGGTTTTATCCAATGATAATGCAATTTTTAGCCAAGAATTTGGCAAGAAATCACCTTTTTTTAAAATTCTATTACAGGTGCAGTAATGCACACACTATTTCTCTCCCATAATAAGAAAGGTTCCTTTGATTTAAAATCAGGGTTTTCTTAAAATTGCCTTACATTGAGAATGTATTGTTTTTCAATTGAAAGATCTTGCACATTAACTGAAAAAATATATATAAGTTCATATGATAATATTTGCAGGGGCGTAGATCCTGGGGGGGATGGGGGGATGCATCCCCCCCTAGGATGAGCCTGACCATATGATTATTCTCCCCCCCCCCCTAGAATCTCAAATATAACAACTAAGAGTTGAAAATTATTAGTTATATTTAGTTGTTTTTTTCCATCATACCATTTGGATGTTATATGGAAAATACCAGCTAAAGATCAATGTCTCGAACTTAGATAATCTAAAATATATTGGTTTCGAGTGCCCCGAAATCCCCGACGCGAGAATTTCGGCCCGTTAGGCCTCGCGCGAAATTTTGTTCGCAGAAATCATCCTCCCCCCTACAAGTATGAAAAATCTACGCCCCTGATATTTTGGGCATGAAAAGACATGTCCACCAATTAAAACATGACAAATTTCTTATTTTGGCATACAGAATGGCCTTCTTGGAGTTTTTGGGGGGCCCCATTGCAGTAAACATAATTGGAATTTGCATATCAGACTTTTTTTTTTTAAAAGATAATAGACAAATTACTGAACAAAAATAAAAAATTCCATGTCAACTTCACTTTGATCTTGGTTAAAATTTATCTTTGAAATTAAAAAAATAATCACTTTCATACAGGACATGGAAGAAAAACAATGCAGAGACAGAGATGATGTGGTGACCTTCAGAGCTGGTATACCCTCTGTCAAGGTCAAGGTCAATGTGTTTGACCAATGCCAAGACTTTGAAGGGAATGTCCATTCTCTTGGGGCAGAAGTCAAGATGGGATGTCAGAGATGCTGGTGTATAAGAGACCAAGGTGTGACAAGGTGGAAGTGCAGGTAATGGTCAAACTTTTTATACTTTAAAAGTGCATTGAAATCACTTGCAAGAACAATAGCACATGTAATAAGTAATAACAATTAATTTAATTGACATAGTTTAATTTAACTAAGACAGTTTAAAGTACTTGTAGGCCTTAAAATTGTTTACATACTTTTTGTTGCACACTGACTCACTTGTCGACGATTCTAAAAAAGACACAATTGGTTTTAAAAATAAGATTTTGGTGATGAACATTCGTTTCAAGATTTCTTTCACTTTCAGTAAACGTCACAATCAGCTCAAAGTTGTTTTGTGAAATACTGTCATTTATGTGATTCCATGAAAAAGAAAGACAAAGCCCCAATATGTTCTGACACAATAAAACTTAAGCAGATGTCAAAATCACACATAGTGTGACATCAGCTGAAACACCTGTGGGATTGGTGGAAATCTCATCTGCATATTTGATTATTTGTTTGTCCCCCATGCAGAATTCTAATCTGCTTAACTTTGCCAAAGTCAGGGAGCACAGGCATTCATGATGTCACACAGACTGTTATCAGTAGGAATTATTGAGAGAAAAGATTACAAACATGTCTCTTTTGCTTTTTTAGATCCCTCAAATATAAGTAGTTTGTATGCATGGGCTGCGTGGCAGCAAATCCTCAGCATTGGACACTCGGAGAGCGACAACTTTTGAAATTTGATCAACCTTTCCAGAGAAAGACCACATAATTATTGGCTACGACATTGATAAAACTTCCATCTCATCATTATTTCTGCCCTGATACAGTGATAGCTATTCTTAGTACCCAGCATTTGCAAAAAAAGAGTCCATTGGTCAAATAGTTGTGAAAAAGTGAGCAATCTAGCTTTATAATGGCCTGTCACATCACTGACAATAAGTCTTTCGAAAAGTCAGTCGGCCCTTGTACATGTAGCTCTTGGTCTTTAAAATAACCTGGATTTATAGATACCACTGCACTGTCCAAACAGCATTGACATCACCAATTATCATCTCACAACAACTGCACCTAACTAGGACCTGGACAATAAGTTGACGTTATGTAGAGTGGTTTTAGTTGTTATTTATTATGCAATGCTTTCATACTAAAGTAAATAAACATGTAACTGCATGATGACACTGGCCTGCAGCCAGATCCCTTTAGACACTAATTGAGATGATCAACAATTGTGTTGTCATAATGTATTCAATTAGACAAAGGGGTCCAATAAAAATCCCAATTAAGGTCCGACCAAGCAACCATGCATGGTCATTATGGAATTCATTATAATGTCGATTATGGACTGTCCATTATAGAAAAGCATTGTTGTGATCAATCAATGTTCACCTGACCGCCAAGCCAGGCACCCCAAGATGGTTGCTGTAATATAATTAAGTTTTCAGGGCAGTACATTGATCATACATGATCCATTGAATTTGGGCTGGTGATTGATCAGGCTCCCACGTAAGCCATTGTAAGCCATTGTTATGACATTTTAAGCCATTGTAACTTGTTATAACTGTGACAATGTGTTATTACAGATGTGATCGAGTGTGGCAGCGTCGTGAACTACGCGACCTGCGTCCTACGGAGGTCATGACGTTGCAAGCAGCCCTACGTCAGCTACGTCACATACGTCATGACGCTGAGAACGTAACGTCACCTTGGGAGGAGCTGCGTGACCTATACGTCAGGCACGTCATGGTAGCTCAGAACCCCAAGTACTTCCTTGCCTGGCACAGAATGTACTTGAAGCTGGTGGAGCAGAAACTACAGGTACTAGTTAATAATTTAATTGCCGGTGGGCCTGCTAGAATTCTGGTCTGCCAGTTTATCATCTTGCTCAAACAACCTTCTAAAAAAGGAAAAAAAAATCCCTTCATTTTCCCAAACATAAAAGAGTATAAAAGAGTATGATCAACTATAAAGCAGTGATCGACGTTTTGTCAATCAGTCAGTCATTCAATCAGTCAGTCAACTTGTCTCTCTATCTCTCTACCTCTCTACCGCTCAATCTCTCTACATCTCTATCTCTCTACCTCTCCATCTCTCTTTCTGTCTTTCTCTCTCTCTCTCTATCTATCTCAGGGACGGACGCAGGGGGGGGATGGGGGGATGCATCCCCCCCACCAGACCAAAATTTTATTATTTTTACATGTTAATTTTATCATCGCGCGGTCGCGTTATGTCGCGAACTACGCGTTCCGCGACGCGATAGCCCGACAGACCCCCCCACCGAAATTTTCTGGATCTCCTCCTGCTATCTCTCTATCCCTATGTCTGTCTCTCTATCTATCTAGCTATCTAGCTCTCTGACTGTCTAGCTACATATCTAGCTATCAATCTACTTTGTAACAAACAATTTGATGGCTTATGATATTGATTTGTGGTAAACCAAGAAATATGCAGACCTTTCCAATTCTCTAACGTGTCAAGCCCTTTTCAAAAAGGTGTGGATATGTATACATTTTTCATAATAATATTGATCAGTGAGACCGACAGATCGTAAAAAATTACGACTAATGCCGGTCAGTCCCACAGACAGAAATACATCTGCACCGATATATTTTTTGTCGTCAAGGTAAATTGATGAGGAATAGTAGAACAATGTGCTGTTACATTAAAGAAAAATCTTCTTTTTTTTCAAACCTTTTGAAAATGTTCGCTTAAAGAGAAAACATCTCGGCAAGTGATATTTGAAGCATGCATAGATTGAACTTTTGCTATCCAATTGAAAATCTCAGTCCAGATACTTCTTCAATTTCTAAACATTTGTTTAGCTTGACTGGTTCTAAAATCATTGAAAAATGCCAGAAGATGACCCAGTAAAATCTTTAAAATATTATCTTTGACGTTTGACTTTATAATTTTAGGAGATAGACTGCAGTTTAACCATCCCTTACTTTGACTTCACTGCTGACTCAGGGGAGTTCGACAAGGCTATCCTCTGGCAGCCCAACTATTTTGGAGGAAGATCACAACCAGGTTCCTGTGTGGATGACCATCCTTTTGGCTACAACAATGACTCCAGATTTTGCATAGAGAGACCTTTCAATAAGAGTGTTGCAATTCCTACAGTTCTGGATGTCATCTATGCTCTAAAGACTGACTCTGTGATGCAATTGTCAAGGTCCTTGCAGACAATCATGGCTCATGTCCATATGTACATAGGAGGAACAATGATGACCTCCCAAAGTCCATTAGATCCAGTCTTTTTGCCTCTATATGCTTTCATTGACCATCTATTCTGGATTTGGCAGAGGGAGAATCCAGATATACCTCATGAATCACAATTGAACTCACAAGAACAAGACATATTCTTCAGACCTCTATGGCCTTTCAACACAGCTCTGAAGAATGCCTGGGATATTCCTAATGACCTTTGTGTGACCTACACGACCCAAGGTCAAGGTCATCCATGCAACAGGACTACTGAGGACTCTTGGTTGCTTTACAAAGGTTCTTTCATTGGTTACAGTCCGGATGGTTACGACCAAAATGGATTTGACATCTCAGGATATGACAGGTCAGGTAAGTTGTTCTGACAAGTGTAATCAACCATGAATTATATTGATTCGTCCTTGCAGCACATCCTGTATATATATATATATATATATATATATATATATATATATATGCAACTACAAATTATTGAAAAATGACTAGTTAGAGCAATGAATTCTGAAAGTAGCTCTACCTTCAACGAGTTCCCATACTCCTGAAGTGACCACACATTCCTCAACATTAGGTGCAAATATCATGTAGGCCTAATCAATTTTACATTATCATTAGCTCAAAAGTCACCTGAAGCAATTTTTTTCAAAAATGCTTTCTTTTAATCCTGTTCTTTTTTCTCTCTCTTATTCTCAAAATACTTGTAGTAATGATTATATTATCTGACAAATCATCCTCTGTTTGGCCTATTTGAAGTTTTTATCTTTAATCAAAAGAAGTAGACACTTTCAATTTTGCCTTATTATATATCTTTTTTACAAAAATTGCAATTCTTTTGTTCTGACATTTAATAGAACTAAAACTTTTTTCTTTGTATTTTCTGCAATTCCAGGCTACAACAGAGATGGCTACGATATCCTTGGCAACAATAAGTTTGACATCAATCGATATGACAACACCAGAGTTCATCGACCTGGCAAATGCCTTTATACAGATGGTAAGATGATGACACAACTTGTCCTTCAGGTTATTGCCCTTCTTAATCAGATATTATTGCCCACTTGTCACTGTGCCAGACTCTGTAATCTTGATATTTTGCTTGCTATTCATTTTGCACTCATGAAGCTAGTTTTTTTGTTTGAACCCTTCACTCCTTTGAAGTTGGAGAAAGGTTTTGTGTTGTAATTCAATACTGGTAATTTGCTTTTTTTAAGAATATTTTATGTATGAGAAGGTACTTTTTGTTATCAATCCAAAACTATATAGGCCTAAAAGGGATGCACCCATACCTGTTTTTCACTACCGATACCGATATCGATATCAATACCATCAAAAGTAAATTGGCCACGCGACAGCAGAACCCGAAACGCCATTCAGAGCCTCAATACTTTTGTCAATGTGCTTGATCCCATACAACTTCATCTTTTTCGGTACCAATAGCACAGATACCGATTCCTGGTATGTAACTTTCACTTTTATTTCCAGGATATGATCCAGATGGTTACAACATCTATGGCTTTAACAATAATGGCTATGACAGATCCGGCTGCAATTTCCTCCAAAGAGGACCTCATATAAATGCCCTTATTGTCAAAATATGGAAGTTCTATTTGCCCCAAAGGGTCAGTGTCCTGGCCAGACTGCCAAGGCAGTGCCCTCAACTGGTTCCTGTTGATCCTGCTTGGACCATCAACTTTTGGGTCACTGATTATGTATCTCCAGGTAAAGTATCCAAGGAAAGGGAAAGAAACTAGATATGGCTAGCACTGAGAAGAAAGTCTCAAAAATAAATGCAATATTTAGAGTTTTTACATCCTTAATTCTTAAAGGAGATATATTCATTTAATGGACTGATGGTCTGTTATACAAGTTTTACATTGGCTGAAATGGATAATTGGATGGGTCTACCTTCAAGTTATACAAACTACAAGTAATAATATCAGGATGAGAATTACTGGATAGACCATGACCTCTGATACTTCAGAGGAGCTTCTCACCAGGAATTGGAATGGTGTCTTATCAGAGCATTCAACTAGTAAACTCATATAGTTTAAAAGCTCTTAAAGGGTCTTCTTTGGCCTTTGGTCTTGTCTTCTTGAAGTAAAATTTATGTAATCTCAAATTTCAGATTTTCCTGATTGGCCAATTGAAAGCAGCACCATGGGACCTTACAACCCAAGATTGTGCATTGATCCAACACCTATCATTACAACTTGTGGATGTGACACCCCAGTGATATGCCCCTATAATCCATGTGGGGGAGCCACCTGTCAGTCCTATCCAGAAGCCCTCTGTCGGATAAATTTCTGTGGTCCAGCCTGTGAAGTGTTCTGGATATGGCAGGGCCAGGAGATCTATTGCCCTGAAACCCCACCTCAGGGGAATGACTATCGTTGTCAGCTGAAGGATGAATTCTTTAACATTGGGGACCTGGTGCCAACTGAAGATCCTTGTCAAAAGTGTTACTGTGAAAAAGGTTAGACTTTAAAAGTTATGACTTTCAAAACTCTTTGCTGTAACATGTAGCCCATTATGGGCGTATAAAGTACTTGATTTTGCATTGTAGAAAAAAACATTATTCTTTGATTTATATTGCTAGAACGGTTTTAAAAACACTGGCTAAACTTCGACCATAGCATCAAATAAATCACATTAAGTTTCAAAAATATTCCGAGGGTTTGCTGCCACTCTGTCTATATTTTCTCTTTTTTTTTCTCATTTTATCTTAATTGGCCAGAGGGCATCAGATGTGAAAAGGTTGACTGTAAGCCCGTGGATTGTGTACACCAAGTCCAATTGCCAGGAGAATGCTGTCCTGTTTGTCAGGATGTCTGTAATTTTCAAGGAGAAACTTTCCCCGATGGTGCAGAAATACAAAACCCATCAGATCAATGTGAGAGATGCATCTGCAAAGTAAGTTAAATTTGGCCTACTTGTTTTCTGTCTTGATTCAAAGCAACATTCCACATGATTTCAGTAAGGTGTAGAATTGTAGATTACATCTTATGATGCGAATTTGTGAACTTAAATTTTTTTTTAAGCTTATTTGAAATATATATATAAGTACCATTGTGAAAGTGTAAAGAAGATTGGTGATTAATTTTCTTTATTTAGTTCATTACTTTATAGATACGGAAGTTTCATAGATTTTTTTATCATCAGATCTCTAAAAGGAATTGGGGTAATACTAGGCTTCATAAGTATGTTGAACGAGTTACAAAAGCATCTTGACTGACCAGTTAAACTGCAGTTATGACACATTAGTTCAATAGACACAAAATGCCATAAACCTATAACCGCAACTAGTGAAACTGAATTGTCAAGAAGTTAAAATGCCATGAATATCTTCTGGAAGCGGTATTTTGCAATGATTTGTTTGATTATACTTCAAAGTCAGGTGAGGTAAGGTGTTCCAAGGTACAATGCCCACCAATCCGGTGCAGGCATCCACATACCCCAAGAGGGACTTGTTGTGCAGAATGTAGCGACTGCTTCTACGAAAATCAGCACATAAGAGACAGCCAGTCTGTGGTCAAGGATTGCAGTGAATGTACATGTATGGTGAGTGCCATTTTTCTTATCAACCAAACAACCATTCACTAATCAGGGAATATATACTCAGGCAGCACTCTAATGAATAGCGTGCATGTCCATGGGAAATTGTTTGAAGAACGTAGGCCTTAATTGTCTACCACCAGCTCTGTTAAGGCCTATAGAATAGAGATGGCTCCTGTCAATACATATCACTTATTCACAAGATATTCAAACTCTCCTGGAAGATATAGACTAAACAGTAAACACCTTTGCTCTACAACACTGGTGGGTGAAAGCACAGTAAGCGCCTCAATATTTGGCCCCTATGACCTAAGAATTATTTTCATCAGAAGTGCAAGTGTAGTACATCGATTTGAAGCTAATAATGTGTAGAATACAGAATCATGTTTGTCTAATAAATCAAAACGGGTACTTGCTGGGTCCCTATGAACTACATTATGAAAGTTCCATGAAAATCTAGGTTTTTCTACCAAAATGGACAATTGGCTTTTCGACAGTTTTCGCTGATGTGATATGGACAGTTTGCATGAACTGTGACAAAGTCAACTTTTGAGCCTTGTCAGCATTCACTAAATAATCCAAATTTGTCACTAAACATGGTAACCCTGCTTTATTCGTGACATACCAGACCTCCAAACATCGGTCCCCAGACCAATTTGAACATTTTTGTGGACGTAATGGACGGACATTTACACTTTTTAGCCTGGTGTCCAGTGTATAAGTTAAATTCATTGTGTTTTTAAATTTTTCAGTTGCATATATAGGTAGAGAGAGATAGACATGCATTTCCATCTCAGTTGACGTGTTAGCTGGTCTTTAATTCATTTAAATTACCAAAAAATCAGTTGTGGACGTAATGGACGGACATCAATTTTAGCCATTAAAGCTTCTTGTATCTTACAATCATCAGTGGTCGTTGGAACTTTTTTGCTGAAATTCATTAAACCAATATAATTTCGCAAAAGCAACAAATTTGGCTAATTATTGCATAAAAATACCCTCCAGCCAGCCTTTTGAACCTGTGACTGTAAATTTGCAAAAATATGGTTACAAGCAGACCTTTCCTTAGGATGTCATGGCTGCCATAATCATCATGTTTAAAAGTCGGCCAATGGACCCTACATAAGGCCAGGGAGGTACAGTAAACAGATAATGTCACCGGCAGAATGTGAACTAAATACTAGGCTACAGCATTGCTGCAATAGACGGTGCTTCAGAAAAAGGGCCACTGGTTACATGCAAAAATTGACGAATTATACCCACTTTAAGGGTCTGTCCAAAGGATGGTTTTAATTGTATGCTCATGAAAAATGCCAAAATTTCTCAGATTTACTTGTTGATCAAATTTAAATACTGCACTGTTTCTTCTCAGAAATTGGTTTCTAGGACCCTAAATTTACTTTTATCTGGTCAAAATGCAATTGAGGCCTTCACTGTGCTTTCACCCTGGTGCTATGTAACAAAGTTCAAAGACATAGATACACAGTTAATATTACACTCATAAAAAAAAGAAGAAGAAAGAAATGGAAATTGGGTCATTCTCAAATTTCGGGACAATTTGCGTCACTCTAGCTCCCTGACATTAATATGAATGCGATAAATATCTGAAGCGTCACTCTGCATCTGTTATTCATATTTCTACTTAGAACCACTGCATTTGGAGCAAAAAGTCATTTATTATACTTTTTTTTATGCATTATGTTCAGAAATCCGTGCAAAATCAATGGTTTTTCCCTGTCACTGGACCTGACATGACAAAATCAAGGGTTCATTTTCCTCCTAATATACCATTATTTTCAAAGTTTCTTTGCACGATTCATGGGAATATAGACTTGAATTTATATTTAGTTCATATTCAATTTTTTTGGTATAATTTCATTGGTTAAATTCATACAATAGTCGTGTCACTAATTTATGTAAATTTTTTTGTCCCATCCGTTACTTGCCATAGCTCTGTTCGTTATTGTTTTTTATGAGCTATTTTCACTGAATATCATCAGACGCATGTGCGCCATAGAGCCATAGTACCACTGCCTTGCAGACTTCATAAAATATGTATTCAATAAATTATGACATAATGTTCATAAAAAATGTTTTTGGTCCCACTAAAATGTCCCCTCCGTTTCCTTCATTTCCAAGCTTACCAATGATAATTTTACAGAGCGATTTCATGTATATGTTGCTGAGGTTCGCAGGTTTTAATAGTCTGCAATTATTTTGTCTAATCTCCAAAATAAAAAGCAGTAATGAGCGAAAAGCAAAACATTGTTCCCCTCCGTTACCGTCCACTCCGTTACCAGATTATGAGCAAGAAATCGACATTTGGACCAAAAAATCTACTGATACGAGATGAAGTACTTCTGAAAATAATAGTTACATCGATCTTTTATCATTTTTCCTTTTGTTGCTGTTCCTACAGTTGGTTTTTTACATCAAAATTCCCCTCCGTTACCACATTGTCCCCTCCGTTACAGGACAATTTTCCTATACCCGTTGTCCCAAATTTGAGAATGGCCCAGTTAGTAATTTAACTAATTTGTAAACATTTTCAGAGAGGAACAGTGACATGCAAGAGATTGCCTTGCCCTGACCTTGATTGTCCTAATCCCGTGTCAACCCCTGGCAAGTGCTGTCCAATGTGTCCTTCTGGCCTTTGCTACCACAACCACAAGATCATCCAGCCAGGAAGTACTGTTCTTAAGGAAGACTCCTGCCAGGAATGTGTCTGCTCTCATTCTCAACTTGTCTGCGGTCCAATTAGATGCCCTCCAACTGATTGTCGACATCCTAGCAATGGACCTTGCTGTCCTCTTTGTCAAGGTAATACATATTTTTTAAGGTAGTGTCGGATTTTTTCTCATTTTTTCAAAGTAGATAGGTCTGCACTGTTTGCAGTAAATTACCTGTTGGTGTAGATGCAAGAGGCAGGATTTCTTTTATATAGTTGAAAGGCTGTACTGTTTGCTTCCAGTTCCAGCATTTGTTCACAGCTGGATGATAGTTCTGTTCTCAAGACTCACATCTTGACTGACAAAATGTATTCCACATTATCCGGAGGAAATTTTGATACTTTTCTTGTCTTTCCTTATCAATTTCTGTTGTCATTAAATTGTGGAGGCTCGTAGGTGTGTTGAATAGGTTTAGCAGCTAATGATTAATGCATAAAATCATAAATGTGTGTTATGAAATAAATTGTTTCTTTTGTCTTAGGTTGTCGTTATGGAGGTCTGGAATACAGAAATGAAGAGGAGTTTGTCGACCCACGACAGCCATGTTTAAGCTGCAAATGCCAGAATGGCAATGTGATATGTAACCCAAAACAATGCAGACCTGTACGGTGCACCCATCCAAAACTGTCTGCTGATGGCTGCTGTCCTGTATGTAAAGGTAAGTCTTCCTTTTCAAGATGAATCAGATATTGTTTCTGATTCATTCAAAAATTGACTCAGAGCCATTACAGCATGACGTGTTCAGTGGTTTCTGAGTCTATCCTTTTGACTTCAGCTGTAGACCAGTGTATCGTGACTTCAAGGGCTAAAGTAAAAAAAAATAAACTGGGCCCTTGGCACGGGAACCTTCTCACTTTCTAACTTCATAAGCTCACTAGAATTGCTTTTGTTACCAATAATAGCCTTTAACTTTTATTTCTTTTAGATTGCCTCCACGGGAACAAAACATACCAAGACAATGAGCATTTTCAAGAAAATTGTGAAGTTTGTATCTGTCAAAGGGGTTCAGTCCACTGCCAACCCGTCCAATGTCCACCAGTGACTTGCACTCATCCAACTTCAAATGGATGTTGTAAATCTTGTGATAATGGTTGTATCTCTCAAGGAAGAACTATTTCGGAAGGTCAGAGTGTTTCTTCAAGTGATCCTTGTGAGACTTGTCAGTGCAGAGGAGGTAGTGTGAGATGTTCCAGGGTCCAGTGTCCAAGAGCAGAATGTATTCATCCTGCCAAGAACCAATGTTGTGAAGAATGTGAAAATTGTCTGATTGATGGCAGGATATTCCGTAATGGACAATCTGTGAACAGTGGAAATCCATGCGAGCGATGTACATGTGAAAATGGAAACAAGATTTGTCAGAGGATAACTTGCCCTGCCGTGAGCTGCAGCCATCCTGTACAAGGACAGTGTTGTCAAGAGTGTTCTGGCTGTTTGTGGAAAGGAAAGAATATCAGAAACGGAGAAACTGTTCCTGGTACACAGTGTGAAACATGCCAGTGTAATGACGGAAATGTTGTTTGTAGGAAGCAACAGTGTCCTGAAGTCAGCTGCCGAAATCCTACCCAAGGCCCATGTTGTCTGACGTGTGACCAAGGCTGTGAGTTTCAAGGAAGGCAAGTTGCCGAAAACCAAAATGTCCCTTCAAGCAATCCTTGTGAAACTTGTGTATGCCAAGGTGGTGATATAAGATGCTCAGAGGTACCTTGTCCACAAATTGACTGTGCTCATCCTGCTAGAGGCCTATGTTGTACGGAGTGTGTAAACTGTCAAATTGATGGTGTCCTGTACAGGAATCACCAGATGGTAGGAAGCTTGAACCCATGCGAGCAATGCACTTGCGAAGATGGAAATAAAGTTTGCAAGAAAACTGAATGCCCTTTAGTTCGCTGCACACATCCAGCTAAAGGTCAATGCTGTGCAGAGTGCAAGGACTGCCAAATTGATGGTGCACTGTATAGAAATGGTCAGTCAGTAAGAAGTCCAAACCCTTGTGAGCAATGCACGTGTCAAGATGGAAATCTTATTTGCAAGAAAACGGTATGCCCTCCTGTGAAATGCACACACCCTACTCAAGGCCAATGTTGTAATGAGTGCCAGGACTGTAAAGTTGATGATACGCTTTACAGAAATGGTCAGTTGATCAGGAGCTCCAACCCATGTGAACAATGCACATGTCAAGACGGAAATATGGTTTGCCAGAAAACGGAATGCGCTCCTGTAAAATGCACTCACCCTGCTAGAGGCCAATGTTGCAATGAATGCCAGAACTGTGAAATTAATGGTGCACTGTACAGGAATGGTCAGTCTGTCAGGAATTCTAATCCTTGTGAGCAGTGCACATGTCAAGATGGAAATATGGTTTGTCAGAAAATGGAATGTCCTCCCGTAAAATGTAGCCATCCCCTGCAAGGTCAATGTTGCAGAGACTGCTCTGGATGCCAAGTGGACGATGAAATATTTAGAAATGGAGATATCGTGAGACAACAACCTTGTGAAACCTGTCGTTGTAACGGAGGAAACATTATTTGCCAACGAGTTGAGTGCCCGGAAGTCAACTGCCGCAATCCTATACAAGGTGCTTGTTGCTTGACTTGTGACAATGGATGCACTTATGATGGAAGAACAATTCCTGAAGGTTCTTCAGTGCCAACACCAGACCCCTGCCAGCAGTGCAGATGTTCAAGAGGTTCTGTTGTATGTTCAGCTGTCAGGTGTCCTCCAACTGATTGCAGTCATCCTGTGAAACTCTCACCACTGGAAGGATGCTGTCCTGTATGCAGAGGTTTGAACATTAAATAATTTTTAAATCAATTGTCATTAACTTGGAAACGTATTTGAGTTCATTTTTCTTTTGAGAAACGAATCTGACAAGCCAAAGTATAATATAAAACCTTGCAGTAGATAGATTTAATTTAAAGATGAAGTTCTTGAGTCTATAGTGTCAATATTGAACAGAGTTGTGCATGCTTGCATGGACATCAGCAGAATCAGAAGTTTAACAAGGATTGAGAGAAACTTATAATTTTTAAATTGTATTTTGTCTGGTCATACTTGATTTCAGATTGCTTTTACAAAGATGCTACCTACCAGGACAACCAGCAATTCCAAGTTGACTGCGAAACTTGCATCTGTCGAAGAGGTTCTGTCCGATGCCAACCCGTCCAATGTCCACCAGTGACTTGCACACATCCAACTTCAAATGGATGCTGTAAATCTTGTGATAATGGATGCACTTATCAGGGGAGAACTATTTCTGAAGGTCAGAGTGTTTCTTCAAGTGATCCTTGTGAGAGTTGTCAATGCAGAGGAGGTAGTGTGAGATGTTCCAGGGTCCAGTGTCCAAGAGTGGAGTGTACTCATCCTGCCAAGAACCAATGTTGTGAAGAATGTGAAAATTGCCTGATTGATGGCAGGATATTTCGTAATGGACAATCTGTGACCAGCGGAAATCCGTGTGAAAAATGTATATGCCAAAGAGGAAATAAAGTTTGTCGAAGGTCTGATTGTCCCATAGTATCTTGCAGTCATCCTATACAAGGACAGTGCTGTAGTGAATGTACGGGATGTCAGTGGAAAGGTCAAGTTATAAGAAATGGAGAGACTGTTCAAGGCTCAGCTTGCGAAACTTGTCGATGTTTGGACGGAAATGTCCAATGCGAAAAAAAGCGATGCCCGGAAGTTGACTGTCGTAATCCTATCCAAGGACAATGTTGTCCTGAATGTTCAGGATGTCTGTGGAAAGGTCAGGTTATAAGAAATGGAGAGACAGTTCAAGGTTCACCTTGCGAAACGTGTCAGTGTATAAACGGAAATGTCAAATGCGAAAGAGTACAATGTCCGAAAGTTGACTGTCTTAATCCTATCCAAGGGGAGTGTTGCCCGACTTGTGAGCAAGGTTGCTTACATGAGGGTAGAACGGTGTCAGAAGGTGAGAGGGTGTCAACCTGGGATTCTTGTCAACGATGCCAATGTTCCAGTGGATCCATCAGATGTACACGGACCACTTGTCCTCCTTTGAGATGTACGCACCCTGTGCAAGGAAGATGCTGCCAAGAATGTGGGGATTGTTTGTTCAATGGAAGAACTTATGAAAATGAAGAAACATTCAGTGGAGGTCTTTGTGAACAGTGCCAATGTCTCAGTGGATCTGTAACATGTCGAAAGAAAGATTGTCCGCCTGCTTCATGCCGACATCCTGTACAAGGTCCCTGTTGTCCTGAATGTAGTCGTGGATGTTTCTACGAACAACAAGTCTATCCGGAAAACAGTCAAGTATCATCTAGGAATGCATGTGAAGAATGTTTCTGCAGAAGTGGATCAGTAACATGCCAACCAAAGAGATGTCCTTCTGTGACATGCAGACATCCGGTAAAATCCGACTGTTGTGAGACATGTGATTCCTGCAGTTACGAAGGCAACTTGTATGTCAACGGACAGTCTTTTACCTCCCCTGATTCTTGTCAGAACTGTACTTGTCTATCAGGTACAGTAACATGTGATAAGATACCTTGCAAAATTATACTACCAAGTTGTAGAGCACCTTCTTTGGATAGATGTGGATGCCAGATATGCGCAGACGAAACTTGCCAGTTTGAAGGACAAGTGTACCATGAGGATGACACTGTACCTTCGGCCAAAAGATGTGAAACTTGCAAATGCAAGAATGGCAGGATAGATTGTCAGCCAGAAACTTGTCAACCGATAAGTTGTCTCAATCCAGTAACAGATGGTTGCTGTCCTGAATGCAATCGTTGCAATTACAATGGCCAGGTTTACTCAGATGGAGAAGAAATTGGCCATCCGAAAGACAAATGCTCCACTTGCATATGCCAGGTAAGAATGAATAGCTTGATAAGTTATTTAAAAATATGACACTGTATTGTAATTATTTCACAATTTATTATTAATAAAAGTTATGAAGAGACTAACTATTATCTATTAAATATCTATGTTTCCTTCGAATTGGCTTCATTGACTGAGAGCAGGATGTCATGCTGAGATTGGTTATGGATCATCCTTGTGTTTGGCAATTCACAGTTAAAGATAACTAAACTGTGGTAGCCAATATCATGTAAAAGCTTAAAATGATTGTGTGTGATTGGATGCATATAATTATTTAAGCCTCATAATTTTATTGATTACCACAGTTTGGTTAAGTGATCTTTAAGTGCCAAACACAAGGATGGTCCACAACCTGTTCAGATTAGACATCTGAATTTTTAGAATCAGAATTTCTGATTGTGGGCAATGTGCATAGACATATTTCAAGTCTATGAATATTGATTCAATAAGAATAGAAGTACATGTTTTATATTTATTTGTTCAAGCTAAACGCATATATCATATATATCATTTCATCTATCTCCAGTTAGGCAATGTTTACTGCCAAATTCGTCCATGTCCAACCATCAATTGTGAAAATCCAGTTTTTGACGGATGCTGCCAGAGATGTCCTCAAAAATGTGTGCACAATAACCTCACCATGAACAGTGGGCAGTCAGTGGTAGTTGGCTGCCAGAATTGTTCTTGTGAGGTGAGTTATATTTATATGTTTGTTCTTTGGGATATTTAACATGTAAATAGCCAAGTCTTGTTACTTCCAGCTTTTGAGTATGATTCAATTTTCAGTTGAATTTGCTGTAAGAGAATCAAAGAAACAAACTTTCCCTTTAAGATCTACATAAACCTGTATAGGTTTTGTTGAAATTGAGTGATATCCTTACTTTGAGATATATGTTTCTTATTATCCATCGAATAACTCTCTGTCCTTCAAATTTTTTATGTGGCTTTTTGACTGATATCAAAATGTCATGCTGAGGATGTTTGGAGATTTTCCTTGTGTTTTGCAGTTAAAGAAAACTAAACCAAACAGTGATAACCAATAACACAAACAAGGTTTACGCATCCAATCACAAACATTATTCTCAGCCTGAATGAGTGATCTTTAACAGTCAATTGCCAAACAAAAGGATGATCCAGAACTAGCACCAGCATGTCAACATGCTCTCAGTCAATGAAGCATGTAGCTGCATGCTGCTCGTTTAGTTGCTATTGGGAAAAAAAAAAGAAACAATGTCTCACCATTTGATTGCAGAATGGATCAGTCAAGTGCATCAACATAGTTTGTCCCCCAAGAAGATGCAGACAGCCTGAAACTGTTCCTGGTCTTTGCTGTCCAGTTTGCAGGAGTAAGATTAAATTTTGTTAGATTGTTGATGGTATAAATATTGATTCTGAAGTTTGCTTTATTGACTTTTGTACATATTTACCGAATGTCCAGCTATTGTCGAGCTAACATTTCTTCTCCATCACCAAGATGGCAATTATATAACACACCTACAATTGTTTACAGCTTGCATAGTTCCATCCACTGGTGAGACGTTGGCACCAGGCAGAATATGGACAGATCCCCAAGAACCATGTCACAAGTGTTCCTGTAAAGTGAGTTTCAGATTTCATACACATTGTATTTGTAAAAGTATCATTATATGAGCGAAGCTCACTTAGCACAAGGACAGCTCATTCTGTGTGGTGCTCCTGTCTGCAGTGACTGCCTGGACAGGAAGTGCCTGTAGTTGCCATAAAAGTGGAGCTAGTAGTTTAGTCACAGTTTAGTTTGGTAAATAATTAAAGTATGTTAAATAAATTCCAAAATAGATTTAAAATTTCAGTCTTGTCCTATAACAACCTCCAATGACATATTTCAGGGATTTAAATTAACATGTGTATCAACATTGGAAATAATTATTTTCATACCACCTGATTGCAAGAAGTGAATAAAAATTAAAAGTCAATACAAATGTTAATGACTTAAATAGATCACCAAGTAAGAAATCATAACAACACTTAAGGTTACATAATCTTCATTAACTATCAACAAATTATGTAACAGTCTAATAGTAAACAGTCACCTCTGCATAGCTATGGTTTTATTGATCTCAGTTATGTAGCATCAACAATTTAGTGCAATCTCTATTTATCTAATTATCTATCTATCTATCTATCTATCTATCTATCTATCTATCTATCTATCTATCTATCTATCTTTCTATCTATCTATCTAATCGTATCTATAGATCTGATATTATCTATCTGATTTTATCTATCTGCCCATTTGCCCAGTCCTTTTTAGATACGTTGGCCTTCTGCATGGAATGTTGAGATAATGCAGTAGTTCTATGACAATGCTGCGCGAATTTCATGGCAGTGCCATTTACATATTAAGGCTTATGTTGTAGTAGTGTATGTTGATGTACTAATGTTTCTGAATATTTGATTTCAGGCTGGGAAGCTGGTTTGTCAAAGGAATAAATGTGACCAATGCATCCATCATGGCCTAACGCGTCTCGTATGTAACATTCTACTTACCTTTATAGATATTTGAAACCATAAACATTTGAAATTGTTCTATATTATGAAGAATTTGTGATGGAATTTTTCACACCAAGTACATTTGTGTGTAACACAATTTGAGGTTTCAGTTATGATTGGATGGGTGTTTTTGTTGCTTTTTTAAAGAACTTTGGTTGTGCATGAAATTGTAAAAATAGTTTTGTTTAGCCAGGAGACAAGTGGAAGGTTGATGAGTGCACCAGTTGCAAATGTGAAAATGGCCAAGTCAGATGTGAAACTCAGAGATGCGAAAGTCTATCTTGTGGAGATAAGAACACTTTGACAATGTTGCCTGGGAGGTGTTGTCCTGTCTGCAAACCAAGTAAGAAAACTGTACTTATTATCCTAATTTATAGGGAAATGTATGAATTGTAGTTTTAGTGCATAACCCAGCTTGACTATTTTCTTGTCATAAACCTAAGTTATAAATGATGAGCTTTGACTGCCAGCAGCAGGCCTTATGTGACGAGCCAGGTCCTATATTTGGCCCATTAGTGGCTGTAATACCCCCAAAATAGATTCCAATGATCACTAAGGTATTATAACAAAACAACCCAAGTCAGGGTCACTGAGTAACAATATCACGAGCTGTTGTGTGAATTAATATCACTCGAGCCCGCAGGGCGAGAGTGATATTAATTCACGCAACAGCGAGTGATATTGTACGAAGTGCCCTGACGCGTGGTTGTTTTGTTTTTATCACCTGGTTTTACCTCAAATTTTCAATTATAAGTGTGACGTCGCCATGGAGCAACAATGGATGTGACGTCACAATCCTATTGTTTTGGCCATTGGTTGGTTTGTGACGTCATCAGGCATCTGAAATGCCGGTGATGTCATCACCATTGTTAAAAAATATCGCCCTTGAAGGGTGGTATTTTTTACAATATCGTAGGCCCTGATATTTTGACTGTAAACAGTGATATTCACAGCCAACCAGGTGATAAACACCTTAATCTTTTTATCCAGAACCAGGGACCTGCATTGGCTTTGGCGATCCTCACTATCTGTCTTTCGATGGACAACTTCTCCACTTCCAGGGACTCTGCACATACATCATGGCAGCTGACTGTGTCACTGGTCTATTTGAGTTAGTAAATACTATCTCCATTACATGATGTAGGCCTATAAGGGTCAATATATATGATGCTGACTTCACTAGTACAGGTGATATTTGTTATAAAATGGTTTTCGACATTTTCAAGAGTCAGGGCCAAACATGACGACAGAGGAAGCCAGGGGAAGGTTTCTTGGATCCATTCTCTACAAGTTGATGTCAACTTGAATTTGACGACAGTCACAATAGATTTGCTTCCCACGGGACAGGTGGAGGTAAGAACCGATTTCATTTTACAAAAATTAATATTTCATCTGACCCCAGTTCAGAACAAAATTAAACTACCATCGATGTAAGTTAAATTTTAATCATTTTCTATTTAAAATTACTGTTTTACTGTATAGTTCTATACCTATTGTGGAATAACTGCATCTATTGCTAGGTCAATGGAAACAGTGTCACTCTGCCCTATCTCAGTGGACAAGACATTTCTGTTGAGCAAAAAGATGCAGCTGTGATACTCAATACAAAAACAGGAATTCAGGTAGGTAATTTACATGTTACATCTTGTACGTAGAAAAACAGGCATAGGCTTACTAAAATGTACCATTTGCAGAATATAATTATGTCAGTAATTTTCCAAAAAAAACAGGGAGTGTGAACAACTTTTGATTTGTCTTTGCTACCCGTCGACATTGAAGAGTTATGACACTTAAAACTGATGAAATTGAAGAAATATGAAGAAATTCAAATGTATATGGAAATCTTGTCTACCGGTACCAAAGAATTATTAAAAACTATGAAGTGTTTAAAAATCTCGAATCTTGACTTTGCTGAGACTTCTAGGTTCTTTGGAGTGGAGATGGCTATGCTGAACTAAGTGTGTCCAGCAAGTTCAGGAACAACCTCTGTGGCTTGTGTGGGAACTTCAATGGATTCTACCACGATGACCTGAAGACCAAAGAAGGAAAGATGGTCTCTTCTGATGCTCTGTTTGGTAAATCATGGCAGGTATGTGAATCTTTGATACTTCCTAAAAATTATTTTCTAAATGAGACATGAAGGGTCGCCAAACACGATTCAGACCTGAACATAGCTCTAAAACAAGCAGTGTCTGTCAGAGAGGGAGGAGATAATTAAGAGGCATATTCCTCCCATCAGTTCTTCTTGGGCATTGTGACTTTCAAATGATGAAGCTGTAAAATCCACTTTCCATTCTACTGATTTCCATTTATGCTCCAGTTCGGGGAGAAAAGGTTTTTATTATGACAAGGAGATGCAAAATGCCTCAGGAGAAACTGGGGAGGGCATTGACACCTTGGAAGAATTTTGTACAATGTATATTATATATATGTACATATATATATTTAGTCTCCTTATCCCTGGTATCCCCTTGGTCCCATAACCACACATATTCACAGTTGAATTGGTGCACTCCACTGAACTGAGGTTCAAAACAGGTGATTACAACAAACAGTCAATGCCGAGTTCTCCCCTGGCGGCTTGACCATTCCCCCTTTTTGCCCAATAAATGATAATTGAAACATTTGAGCATCCATTTATCCGCATTGAATTGTTCATGGACTATAGCCATATTACATGGGATATCTAATATTTGGAATGGCGAGCAAGACAAATTGTAGGATACTTATTTACAAGAAAGGTAAGACCAAATTCTCCTGTGGCCATGTCAACACAGAAATTTTTGCCAACTCACACTGAAATTTTGAAGGCTGTTAGTCAAATATCAAAGATGTTTCAAGGTTACACTTTGCATAGGTTTGGTCCACAGTGACTACATACACAGTTCTAAGTGTTTTTCTATAGCTGACAGCAATTTGATTTTTATATAAATTGACTTTTTCTGAAACATGTGCTTTTGCAAGCCAATGTTTTGATCAGACAGGAAGTCATGTAGGCCTACATCATGTTCAGTGCTGCCCCGTTATTGCACCATGTATCCCATGTGTATGTTTCAAGAGTGCTTGAAATGCCACCCAACTCAGGCGTCTAACATTTTAAGACAGTATACAACTTAAAACTTTTTTTTAAAAGCTTCACTATT
This sequence comes from Platynereis dumerilii, assembly GCA_026936325.1. Classification (NCBI taxonomy): domain Eukaryota; kingdom Metazoa; phylum Annelida; class Polychaeta; order Phyllodocida; family Nereididae; genus Platynereis; species Platynereis dumerilii. The sequence goes on along the minus strand of JAPTHN010000001.1, from coordinate 84,507,641 downwards.
TCACCTTTTGCACTATTTCACATTTTACATAATTATCACAATGAAGCTTGTCTCTGAGCTATGAAGTAACACAGCAAGTCCATTTTTGCTGAAATTATAGGTTGGTGACGACAACTGCACTGATGAAACAACTGATACCCACCCTTGCACTGCCACAGGCTACAGAATTAAGAAATATGCTGTCAAAAAGTGTGAGGTCCTCAAGGTAAAACTTTCAATAATTGGATTTCTTGTTTACCCTTCTTACTGGGGTGTTTCGAACTTTGTCGGACAAGTGAATATGTTGGTGTTTTGAGGTTGTGTGACTTCTAATTCTGGACCCAAAGTTCTGGGTTTGTTACCTGCAGCAGATGGGCATATGATGCATGGTTGAAAATGTTCTCAGTTGACTTCCAACTGCAGAGTAAATCAAAGGGAAATCAAAATCAAACATACCAATGAAACAGCATATATGCCATGTTACATCTTCTTTAACCATATCCAATGACAAAAAGAAGATAGTGAAAAGGCTTTCTTTTGTCATGGAGCTTTTGCTGCCTTGCATATATTTGTTTGAAAAGGCAATCCATTCTGGTGTGAGTTTTAACTTCAGCACAAAGCCTTGTTATTACTTAGCCAAAAAGGTATTCCTGAAATAATTTACCAAGTATTTCTTCCATAACAGGGAGAGGTGTTTAAAAAGTGCCACCCTCATGTGAGACCAGAGGAGTTCTATGCCACCTGCCTGTATGATGTGTGTGGCTGTGCTGATCTCAACCAAGAGAAGTGTCTTTGTGATGTCCTGTCATCTTATGCCAGAGAATGCTCAAGGTCAGGAATACATCTCAACTGGAGGTCACCTCAGTTATGTGGTAAGTTTATGCAGTTTATTCTTCATTCTTGAAAAAAAAAAGTATGAGACAACTCTGTTGCTGTGATGATCGACCAGTTATCAGATATTAAAGTAACAATCAATGTATCTTTCTACTGAATAAGCCATTTGAGTGATTTGACATTGCCATCCATAGATTTATAGTCAAACACAAATTAACAAATGTTGTATAAATATATGGTCAAACTTATGGTAGCATTTATATCTGATTCCCACAACATGTTAAAAGTTTAAGGTGGTTCAATAGTGATTGTTTTTTTTAGGAAGTATCAAAATAATTGTGTCCAGTGCTGTAAGGAAGTCTGTAGATCATTTGGGATCAATCTGGCCTACTTAATTTACCTAATTATCATAGAGTGATAATAATTGGCATATACATTAGTTCCATGATAGTCTCTAATGGTGTATTATGATCTGATTGTATGGAAAATACAGCACGTACAACCTTCAGGCAATCACATAATAGATGTCTGCATGCTGGACCTCCTACAGTGAACGGAGAATTATTATGCTACACACAATTGGAAACATTGTATGGTATTTTACAGCATTATCAAGCATTTTTGCACCCATTGAATGACATATATTGTTATGAACCGGTATGTATTGCATATATATACAGCCAATGACAAGGCAAATGTATCCATTATATCAAACTAAACAAAATAGTACCTTCATTATCATGTGCAAAATGTTCTGTGAGCATTAGTTTCGTAAACCTTACAAATCGATTGATGTATGTTAGGTCCTGACTTTGGCATTATATAGTAACATGAATCCACAGTATCTACAAGTATTTAGATTTACCTACCAGGTGATATATATATCATGCAGACCTTGTTTTCTACTCTTGAGGACAAAACAGATCTATTACCAGGGCTCTTTGTTTTTGTTGCTGTTTTGTATCCGTTACAATGACCTTTTTTTAGTTTTTTCACTCAAAATATATATCTCAATTTGTTCCATGACTCCTATGTAACAAGCCTCCTGATTGGCCAACAACCCACCTGCATAATGTGATGTTCACCTGTGTGCGGTGGTGTGTGACAGGCAGGTCAATAACAAATGTTATATTCACTGATCAGTGAATATAACATTAGTTATTGACCTCCCTGGAAAAAAATTTCCGAAAAAAAAAATTTCCCAAAAAAAAAAAAATTTCCAAAAAAAAAAAATTTTCCGAAAAAAAAAAAAAATTTCGAAAAAACAAATTTCCACAAAAAAAAAAAAATGTCCGAAATTTTTTTTTTTTTTCCAGAAAAGATATTTTCCCCCAAAAAAAATTATCATGGAACAAAACAATTGTGGACTTCAGTTTCGGTCAATATCAGGTTTTACGGACCTAACCTAGTGATATTCACCTCGGCCTTCGGCCTCGGTGAATATCACCGGTCAGGTCCGTAAAACCTGATATTGACCTCAACCGAAGTCCATAATTGTATAATATATCCCCTTCTTTAAACCAATTACAGCAATTGTTGGTGATTATATTGTCACCTGTTTCTTTTGACATATCCTACCTTATTAAATTGTTAACTTTTGACTCAATTTGCAGGGGTAGGCTGCCCTCCAGGGAGTGGCTTGCTCTGGGATGAGTGTGGACCAAGCTGTGCCAGGACCTGTGACAATAAAGATTTGCCCATGGGCCAACTCAACCAGCAGTGCATAAAGCCTTGTGTACCTGGGTGCCATTGCCCTGCCCACCTAGTGCTGCATGGTGGTAAGTGTATAAAGGAAGCCAACTGTCCTAATTGACAATAAAATATGATGTATGCATTCGGGTGTTTTTGTTGTATATTTGTGTTACACTAAATGTACTAAGAAGCTCCCTATAATTTTCCAAACTGAAATTAATAACATTGCATAATAAATGGAATTCTTCGTGCTGTTCTAATAAACAGTCGGGAAATTTAATTTAAAATTTGAATCAAATAAGGATATTTTTTTCTGTCAAATATGATGACATCCAATAATTACCACACATATAATTTTTGACTTCTGGTCTTCCAGTGTAGGTTAATGACTCATTGTACACTGTACAGTTTTTCTCCTCTAGCGAACCTTCATAAAGTTGATTCAATGTCACCAACGTCTCATAAGCCTGAACGGTGTAAACCTTTTAAAATCCCCATGTTACAATAGAACACAATGACATACAACAGCAATCAAATTCAAAACCTGTTTTTGTACATTTATTAACATTACCAGTAACTTGTGTAAACTGCATGTGAAAAAATATAATGCTGACATTGCCGGGCATGCAATAAGAGTTTTGTAAATGGTGAAAACAATTGCTTGTGCAAAATGTATATATATTGGTTCTTTAAATCTCTGAGAAATAACCATTTCACAGTCACTGCGAAGGGGGTACAATAATTATTGTGCTCGGATAAAACAAGGGTATCCACACGGCAACCCAGTCACTTCCGCATCGCAACGACACTTTACCTCTAAATGAGGCTATGGTTTCTCGGCACACACAAAACTGATTGCTCATAAAAGTGACAGGAAAACTTGTGATATTCCTTTAATATCTCCGAAAAGAGATATGATATCCCTTCAACTTCTGATACACACAGGCGTCAATGACTCGACATCCGGCTGGGAACCAATACATGTACATGTACTGTGCTCCCAGGTTGGGTCCATAGCCACATATGCATAAAACTTAATATATCCAATGTAGAATTTTACTTGAACATCCTGAACAACTTAGTCTATATCTCCACTCTATATCTCAGTTACTCTTCTGTAGACCCTTCTACCTTGGCTGTCAGTGATCTCCTCTAGTTCCACAGAGTGATCAAGCACATGGTAAGAAGAGGAGAGTCTTGGAGAAGTGGCATGGACAGATTCATGGTCGGAGGCTGCGGCATCAGCCAGGCTCACCTGAGATGACTGGTATTGCAATCGAGTGGGTCTGTGATGAGATGACACTGGTCGATAAGCTGGCGGACCAGCCCCTGAAGGGTAACCGTGGTTCACTGAAGTGTACCCGCTGTCAGGGCTTGGTTTGGCAGAACCATTAAACGAATTGTACAGATAGTTTGTCATGGTGAGGTCACTGGCATTCGCAGAGTCATCCTTGCCATAAGATTTGTTATGGCTTTCGTTTTGCCCGTACGATTTGTTCAGACTCTCGTTCGGCCTCCCCGGGCTTCTCCCAGGGCTTCTATGTGACCCAGGGGGAGCCGAATGTCTTTGGGCCCTGTGCGGTTGAGCATTGTGGTAAGGTAATCCTTGAGCTCTGTAATCCTGATGCGGTTGGTTTTGTTGTTGATGAGGATGTTGCTGATGCTGAACAGGATGGTAATAAGCATCTCTAGGAGGAAGGGGGGGCTGCTGCCTTGGTGAGGTAGGGTGAGTCGTGTTGTGAGGAGGACTGTTCGGACTCTTTGGTTGGATGTTCGTTGGGTAGTCGTAAATGACTGGGGATTGCTGCCTGTTGAGAAGAGCCTCTTGTTGTGGGTGCGGTTTAGGAGTTTGTGGTTCAGTTCGAGACACATTGAGGCTACTTCCAGAAGGAGGCCGACTATGCCATGGTCTCTGCTCTTCGCGAGCCACTGACGTACGTATCGCTTCTCTGGTAGTTTCTCTGTGGACCCCACTTTGGCTTAAACGTGGATCTGGACTGAGTCTATGGACCTCTCTCTGGGCCTCCCTTTGGGCCTCTCTAGGGGTCTCCCGAAAGCCATGGGGCCCTACGTCAGGAGCCGGCTTCTCAAGAATCCCATGGCCCTTCAACTTGGCCTCCCATTGCTGCAAACTTCTCTCCCAACGACCCATCTGGAGAGACTTGGCCTCCAACTGAGATAACATGCTGCTTTTATAAAGAGTCAATCTCTCCATCTTTCTACGAACGACATCCTCGCTTTGCCTCAGTCGGTTAATTCTCTGATTCAGGTGCTCCTCGTTCGCTCTCAGGATCTTCTCACGCTGCAACATTACAATAACAATTCATATTTTAAACATATCTTGGTAATGAATAATCATAAAATTTTTTAAAGAATGTCTTACTATGGAACAATAAATGCAAATTTATGAACTTCAAAAGAAGAAATATTGCCTAGACTGTGTATATATCTTTATAAAGAATGTTAAGAGATTTAATACAACACAATTTAATAGAAGAAATTGTGGGTACAACACTGTCTGAATTTTACAAATGACCAAATATATGATCACCGATACTATTGTGTGGGGGGCTTTGTCATGCAGTTGTAAAGAAGACTGCAGGTTTAGGATATGTATGTACACACATTTGTGTATCATATGCAATGTAGGTCTATCAAGAATTACAATATTTTTAATACTTTTATCATAGAAACTACTATCAAATGACATGCAAGTATGACAAAAATAAGAATATATTGTACTTTTTGCGAAGTGTCATTAATCACTACATGCACATCATACAATATACATGTACCCTAAGGCCGAATGAGTCAAATAATTAACCTCTCGAATGTGACTCAAGTAATTAATGATACAATTCAAACATTTCAGGAGAACACATCAAAGTATGAATGAATTATGTGATTGCAAATTGTGTCAACCTTGCATCACAATGCACATAATGACATGAATTGTAGCCATCAGTAGCCAATATTACATGCATACAGGCCCTTGATAAAACATGAGCATTTACAAGTAAGAGGCTGCACTACAGCTTGCCTTGATGCAAATTATATAGGATCACTTAATTATGCATTGACGGTAAAAGTATGAATTGGAGCGCGATAGCAATTGGAAACCTATATTTCCAATTTTGTTTTATTAGTCTCTTACAAGAATTATGGCAAATGAAGTTTGCATTTACAATGTTTTTAAAAGGTATCCAGGTCACTAAGTATTTAATATTTTAAGATTTTAGTTCGAAGGGGCATTCTATACCTGGCAAAGGTCAACTTGGTATTCCTTCAGCTGGTCCTCCTTTTGGGAGTAGTGTTCTCGAATGTGACCTATCAAGGTCATGAAACTGTCTCTTAGTTGCTTCTCAAGAGCTTCATACTGGTCATCTGAAACATGGAAATCATTTCAAATCATTCGTAAATGCATATATTTTAGTCTCTTTGACCTTCTAAAAGTAACTTCACCTGGACATGACAATCCCTGTACACATTTATAGTTTTATGAGCTCTTTATGGTACTTATTACTTAACTTAATTACTTCAGGATTCAAAGATTTACTTTTATAAACTTTATAAACTTAAAATTGATAGAAAGGTCATTCAAAAAGAAAAATAGTCTCCCAAGCCAAATTTCTTAATCAAGAGACAACCGACACAAAAGTATTTTCTCACCTAAGGCCTTGCTTTTTGGAGATGCTGGTTGACTGCTGCTTCTCTGAAAGAAGAAGAAAACACAGTTTATAGGAGGTCAGTATTATCTGATGATGCTGGGAAATTACAACCCTTTCTTAATATATATAATATCATAAATTGTAGCATACATTTTTAAATTCTCCAATGTAACAGTAGCCCACAAATGCAATTTTTAATTGAAATAATATAACTGGACAACACCTATGGAGATATAGTTCTATATTATTGCACTATGACAAAATAAGAACCATGCTCGAATGTAGTACATTGTAGTACTTTGTAGTACATTGTATAGCACATTGTAGTACAAAGCAAAGCCTCTTCAAACAATTCACAGTTGACCTAAACAGAGGTTGAGTGGCTCAGTATGGAAATGGCGAAATGCACAAGTGCAGAATCCATGATCCATGCACTTACCTCTATTTGCTGACTAATCTATTATTCTGAGCAAAGGGGGCTTTGGTTTGGTGTTTGTAATCTGACAGACACATGAGTGAAGAGTTTTGTACGCATACTGAGAATACACTTCAGATTCCCTGGGTGTGGGAATAGTGATCAATCAGGTCTTGGAGGAGAGAACATGAAGAATCATTTGCAAAGAATTGACCAGTCAATAATAACAGACATATTCAGAATTGAGACCATTTGCATGCAGAATAAAAGAGTAAAATAAACAGACACAACTGAGAATAAAGACTCATGAGTCACAGGAAAACTAAAAGAGTCCCATACTCAGAAATTTGAGTCAGAAAGAGGAATTGCCGAGTTTTATACCAATTAATAGGGGCTCCTTGGGAATAATTTATATTTATATAGCTTTTGACAAATTCAAATCCTCACACATGAAGAATTTGAGCACAAATCAGAACTAAAGTTAAATTGGAACCCAGAAAGAAATCATAACAGGCACTGATGAGGCACACTGCAAAGAGTTAGACATAATTATAATACTCAGAATGAGGAGTCAAATTATAAAGATAGAATAAAGAGTCACACTGCCGAGGATGTTACAAAGATTCTAAAAAATGTTAGTTTATATGCACGGAATGAGAAGTCATTCACCTACACTGCATGACCTTCCAGTTAAGTCATGGTTGGCCTGGTCCAGTTTCTCCATTAGTTTAATGCAAGGTCAGAAGGCATGTCAACTCAAGGTCATCTGCAGATTGATGGTCAACGTGCAGCTATGCATTGCCTTTGATCAGTTCAATTGTATGGGTGAAAGGACCTACATTGGATCCTAATGCTAAAGTCCCAGTAAAGTGTCTTTATAGGCCTTAAGTGTGGTGTTAAGTACATGCTATATGCCCACTGGTCTGGTAAATAAGGTAATTCTTCAAATAAAATTATATTATGTACATTCAGAGAAAGGGACAGATATCACAGAGATCAACATTCAAGAAATACAACAACTTCCAAAGTAAAGAGCATGTTAGAGCATAGAAATTAAGTCACTAAATCTAAGGAGAACCATAATGTAATAACATACACCCAAGAGAGAACTATCATCTGGAACTACACAAAGAACCAAAAAAGTGTCCAAAAAACATTCATGAAAATTGTAGAAAAAAGTTGGGAATTCTCTCACCTTCTTGGCCCCCATCTGAGTGTTGACCTTCAAATCCTCCATGGATCTGCTGGAGTGACGAAGGGAGGGCTGTTTGGTGTCCTTCCTCCTCACCTCCTGTGTGGAAACCATTCATAACATTATAATTGGTCAATTGTGGGTGTCTCCTACATGTGTTAATATCCCCAGAGCATGAAACAGGTGCTATGACAAACTTCTGACTGTCAGATTTACACTGACCAAGTGCTCCAGTGATGTATGGTTATACAGATAATGCCTGCCATATGTAGTAAGTCTATTTGTTATCCTACATGATCACTGGGTGTAAGTGAAATCCTACTTAAACTTTAAAGTAATTCTTCATAAGGTAAGTTTCACAAAGTTTCACTACACCTGTGTTTGACTCAGAGCTTGACTCTCACTGGTCTCCCTTATAACTCTCAGTTCAGCCCAAACTTTAACAACTCCCTGTCTCCCTGTCTCCACTACCCAGTCTAACTGAGTCTACACACTAAAACCAAATACTTATGCAATAGCACGACCATCATGTACATCTAAGAATCACCTTACCGAGTTCTCTGGGATGATGTGGACCCCGCAGTCAGAACAGTACCATCCTCCGTGCAACTTCGTAGGTCCCTGAGGGCCTTGCAGACCAGCAGGACCAGCAGGACCAACAGGGCCTAGAGAACCAGGACCTTGTTGACCATGAGGACCTGCAGGACCTTGCCTCTCTTCAGCAGGGACCTCAGTGATGGAAGTGCCGTCAGGGGAGCCCTTGCCAGAAGGTCCTGAGGTCGAAGAAGCCCTCCGGTCCTTTTCTTGAGGTCCATTTACTTCTCCAAACTTCTCATTGAAAAGGACCAAGGGGCCAGCGCAGGCAGGGCAGCACTGTAACGAAATTGTATCCATGTTAGCCATTGATCTAGAACACGTTGAACTCAGTTGAAGTGTAGTCAGTACTAGTCACAAGAGTGCCCTTAAGACCTGTGCATGTAAAGACAGTAACATAATAGTTCCAAGTGGTAGTCATGTCAATAATAGGACAAGTTGTTTGTTCTAAAATCGTTGAAGAATCCAAGTGTAAAGCCATATCAATAACAGCAATTGTTGCTGGTTATGGAAAAATAAAATGCTGAATAAGATAGCCAGTCAATGGCAGCATTTCTGAAATAGATTGTCTTCCAAAATGTCAGCAGAAAATCAAGCAAATGTTGCCCAATCACAAATCCATGACAATGTGACAAGACCACATATGTTCTTGGCAAGCTTTATACTAAGATCTTGTTTTAAAATAATTGAAACTGTTCCAAGTACAGCCATGTCGATGATAGCACTATTGCTCTGAATTGTTGAGCAATAGCTCAATCAAGAGCCAGTCAATATCAAAGGTTTCAAAATCCAATTCCATGTTGCACAACCCAATCACAAGTCTATGACAATTTGACAAAACCACAACTTCTTGGCAAGCTTTCAACAGGTCAGCACCTCTTGAAACTCCACACTGCAATGCATACCTAACTACACATGAACACTCTCTAGTGGTTAACCACTGACCACTAATGTTTACTTTTCAACAAAAAAACCCACAATGCCTTTAGCTCTCGTCACTGACATCATAATGCTCACATTTCCTTTTGGGAACTATTCTCTGCTCGTAAGTGTACAGTTTTATGATGACATTTGACAGCAGCTGATGGGTAACTTTCTGAGTTCTACAAGATTTTGACATTGTAGACACAACAGACTCAGATCACTGACCAGAAACACATTATGAGATGACAATTGACATGAAACTTCTGCAAGCATTGTGGACTCTGGCAAAAACATTACAGCTGTTTCATCATTTATGGGGAAAGAGAGGACCATTTAATTGTGAAAGTTGCAAACTTGAGTCATGATGTGGATGATGTTTCATGATTATACGTTTTAGTTTTCAATAACTTTAATTTCTGAAGTTATGCTGCTTAGGGTAGAGCTGAGCCGCTTTTCCGAAATTAAGCTCCTGAGCCTAAAATTTCAATGGTAAATAGCTGGTTGCTTTATATAATCATAGCAAGACCTCTTGGCTAGAATATCCAGTGTTGTTACATTATATTCTTAATTCTTAAATAGTCAAAACATTGTCTTTAAAAAATGTAGTCTGGCGGCTCATCATGCCCCGACCCTTGGGCACCATGTGCCATGGGATGGGGAGCTGTTTACATACATGTACTATCCTTCTCATTCAACTGTAAAGAACTGATACCTCATAAACCGGATGTTTTACTTGAAATTTTCCCTTGGCATACACCACAATATGGATCAGATAGATTTTACATATTTTTCTATGAAATAGCACAAATGTGCCCTAAACAGCTTCTGATGTCTTGCTCTATAGTTCTGGAATTACAACAGTAGAGTTGTTGTTACAATTCAGCTTCAATAGCACATTAAAACTTTATGGAAAATGGCTCATAGTGCCCAATCTCCAAGTGGCTCATGATGCCCCATTTGTAAATTTAATTTATTAGTGCATATCACCATTTTCTAGTCTATCATAGTATCAATGTTATGACATCATCCTAGCACATGCCTTGCCTTCTCTAAAAAGACAAAGTTTTATGACGATGCTGGAAATAGTTGAAGTACCAGAAGTAAAAGTTCCACCGCCCAATATGTTTACTTTTCACGCAAATTCACTTGTCAAAATTATTCTTTTCAATTCTTGGTCCTACATTGAAAAGAAAGATTATGATTGCTACCCTAGCCAGTTCTGCACTAATAAAGGAATATATGGTCTTCCTATCGAGCAGTTCTATCTTGCCGTTTTTTTTGTAGGGGCCATGGTTCATGGTGCCCCGTGGCTCATGGTGCCCCGCTCTCCCCTAATTGTTGGTGACAGAAAAAATACAATTACGAATCTGATTGTTACACTAAACACAGTTATGACACATCAAAAGGCGTCCTCATGATCAAGGTTAATTAAAGTCTCTATGATACCCAGTTAAAAGTGAAACCATGACAAATCATTCACCAACCATTATTACTCACAAATGGAAAATTTCACATTTCCCTCTTAATTTTGAATCTTCAATCTTAGAAACTTTAATCTTGGATCACTCTTTCCCTGTTAACACTGAGTGTTGTAAACATATTTTTTAAAACTAGCTCTATATGTGATGTCAATGACAGGTAGTAATTTTCACAAATGTTTTGGCAGAAATTGCTGCCTCGGCCTGAACATTCTGTTGAACTCATAGTAACATGACCTGGATCATACTTTTACTCTATATTATAAAGTTGAAACAGAACACTGTGTACATACACACTTGGTGAGGTCCATGCTGTTGACAGTCCAGGGACTTCCTTCTCACTCAAATGACCATGGCTGAGTCATAATCCTGATAAGCTGACCAGGATATACAGCCTGCCAACTAAATACATCCACAAATCATCCAGGTATGCTGTGCAGTTCCTGGTTAGTCATTTTGGTGACTTCAATGCATGTCCAAAACTCACAACTCAGCAGTTGGTGCTGTTATCTGGAGAAGCCTCTGCAGCTAGCCAACTCTGTTATCACTATGTATATGTAGAATGGAATACAGCTCAGGTAAACATGTATTGTGTCCACAATTCAAGTATTTTGTAGTCCATGGTTTTGTGATTTCAGTAAATCTAAGAAAACAGTAGCAGCTTCAGAATTGTGCTGACTTGCACTGCTGCTTTGCTATGCAGTGTAAACTTAGAATAGCTGCTGTAGAATAAAATATAGAGCACAGTGCGTTGGAGTGAAGCACCTGGCCTTACAAGGGCCCCCCAAAAAGGCTCACAGTACCCCCCCTCACCTTCCGGAGCACTGACCCATAAAAATCCGTTGATTCGGGCTGACTGGGCCGCCCTCAAGCTGCCTGCAGTGCTAACATACAAACACTGGATAATTTATTTACTGATAAATTTCTACCACTTTTATTCTGTTAAAGCTTTTGCAATTAATTTTACCCTTCCCCTTGGTTTGAAACAACTTTCTAATATTTTAAATTGTTGAGTCACTTCGGGTTTTTAAAATGCCTATACCTGCAGCCTGTAATTGACAGCAATGGAAAAAAAATCACATAATTTACAAAGAATGTATAATTGTATAATAAAATGAATTTACTTGTCCTGAAAAACACTTAGAGTAGAATCTTATTTTTCTTGGATAGTCATTGCCTGTTTGTAGCATAAATAGTATTTTTAGAATACGGTGAAAAAGCACCTGGAAAGTCCGTAAAAGGCTACCTATTGCCCAAGGTGTTAGAGTGGGGACGTGTGCTCGAATTAACCCGGTATGCGATTGGAATGTGTGCTATGCTGTTCTATTTGCTGCCATTGTCAAGCATGCAGTGGCCATGACCATGCCCCTCACTGCTCAGCTTACCTGCTTATAACAGAACAGACCATGGACCTGGGTAGGCCTGGCAGGTTGGTGCTTTCAAAAGTGTTCCACAGGCTGTTCTGGGGGCTGTTCAAAGCAATCAAAAACCTTTGAGGGCACTTTTGAGGGCATAAGGGCCTGTGAATGTGTATACACTACTTGCTCAATCCAATCTCAGTTATTGCAAAGGTCACAGGAGAGTGACAGGGTCTCCAAGCCTTGAGAACAGAGCAATAAAGATCTTCAGATCTGGAGAGGAGTGATTTGAATAACTGCAGTTTCACACATCATGAGATCATAATGCAGTATTCAACTGCCCCCACTCTCCATGTAGGTTGAAGTACCTGTATGCCTATATATCAGGTCTATCTGATTTATAAATGCCTCAATCAATGCATGCACATGTACCGAATACACACACAGCCTCAGTAACAGAACTACACACTACAGGAATGTACAGTATGGGTTATTGTGTTTGATAACCTGATTTTTTTTTTGCACACCATTCGATTACAGTTTTTCCGTGAACTCTGAGGAAAAAGTGGCAAATTAATATTTTTACCCATGACGTGTCAATTATATACCATGAAAGAGTCATAATTATGTAGTTGATCATCAATTAAGGGGTTTGGAATGTGAAAGAACTTCTATATGATAATGTAATAACAAACCATGTTCAAGAACACACAATTTAATTGCAGTCTGCTGTTTTCCATCTCTATTATAAACTAGACATGTACTAATCGCTAGGCGATGAGTGTTGCGCTGCCCTAACTCAGCAAATGAAACATAAATTTTAAGCCATTGTTAACATACATGCAATAATAACAGAGTCGTAAAATGATATGTGGTGATTCTATTGTGGCACAACTGATGTTGTAAGTTAGACCCAGAACATTAAATATTGTAATTATATGGGTATATGCATTGCGAAATGAACTTATTGGTAATACACTGAATGAAAATAGACACAACTTGATCGTTTGGTGGTGGCGGAGAAATTGTTCACAAATGAAACAATACACTAAATGCAAAAATAAAGACTTTAGGACACACTTTATGACATGAATGAACATGTGGTGGCTGGTGCCCAGTAGCTTTTACATAAAATTAGGCCTAGAATGTCAACATTTCATTGTGTGCAAAAAATCTTCCAAGGTTACGAAACCATGCCCTGCCACCCAGTGGGCAGGCAGCGCAATAATCTTTTAAATAGTTTTGCAACATCTGTATCTGTCCATTTATCTTTTGTCATACAAATGTATCTGTCCTTATACATGTTATAGCTCTATGCCTGTCTATCTATCTATGTTCAATATATACCTTATCTGCCCATCTTAACTGCTTCCAACTAAAAGGGATCAACCAGGATCGACAATTTTCTCACGTCACTTGTCTGTGAGACGACAATTCCTTAGTTCCAATTCAATCAATAGCTATAGCCATGCCATAATCCTCCATGCAGACCAAACAATTCTAACTGTATCAATGACAAAAATAAAAGACGTCAATTCACTGGCCATTAATCCCCATTAATCTTGGCAATCTATTGGTTAATCCATTGATCTGTGATATAAATGTAAACACAGACATATAATCAGAGATAATCTGTGTCCACAGTTTCTATGTCAAGGTCAGGAGCCCTATGGATTTAGGAAATGTTTGTAAGTTATAAATAGGTAAAACTATTCCTCTGCATGTTTCTGACATTCCACTCCGAATGTACGAAATGCAAATTTGGTGGGTGTAGTATTTGGGAGGTGGGCATGCATTTTAAAAAGGTGTCCAGAAAATGTCTGACATGAAAGTTTGTTGAGGAACGAAAATTTACATTTTTTTAAACAAAAAGTACACGCTGAAGTGCCTGTTTTTCTATCTATCTATCTATCTATCTATCTATCTATCTATCTATCTATCTATCTATCTATCTATCTATCTATCTGACTATCTGACTATCTGTCTATCTATCTATCTAGACTATCTATCTATCTAGACTATCTATCTATCTAGACTATCTATCTAGACTATCTATCTAGACTATCTATCTAGACTATCTATCTAGACTATCTATCTAGACTATCTATCTAGACTATCTATCTAGACTATCTATCTAGACTATCTATCTAGACTATCTATCTAGACTATCTATCTAGACTATCTATCTAGACTATCTATCTAGACTATCTATCTAGACTATCTATCTAGACTATCTATCTAGACTATCTATCTAGACTATCTATCTAGACTATCTATCTAGACTATCTATCTAGACTATCTAGACTATCTATCTAGACTATCTATCTAGACTATCTATCTAGACTATAGATCTATAGGCCTACTATCTAGACTATCTATCTAGACTATCTATCTAGACTATCTATCTAGACTATCTATCTAGACTATCTATCTATCGATTGATCTAGACTATCTATCTAGACTATCTCTAGACTATCTATCTAGACTATCTATCTATCTATCTATTTATCTATCTATCTATCTATCGATCGATCTATCTATCTATCTATCTATCTATCTATCTATCTATCGATCGATCTATTGATATATTGATCTAGATATCTATCTATGCAGGCTAACTGACTAATAACACGATTAAACTACAGACTATGCTCTCATTGAGCTAAAGTTACAAATTGATGGCAAAAATATATGTCTTACCATCTTTCTTTCTTTTCTTCAAAAAAGAAATCCAACTTTTAGTTGCAGATAAGAAAAGATGCTTTAAAATTCAATTTCACAATCGAGGAAATTGTAGTTTTAAAATAAACTTTTTACATACCGCATACCAACATTTTTGATTTGTCAGAGGGTAAAACAGGTATATAAGTTTCCTGCATTTGGGTTGGATTCAAGCTTTGCGATTTGAATGAAAGTAATGTCCAATTAATAATATTGTTTTCTTTATTCAGCCCCAATATTTGAGGGAATATAATTATTGAGCATAATTAATGATAGGCGATAGATAGATAGATAGATAGATAGATAGATAGATAGATAGATAGATAGATAGATAGACAGATATATCAACATGGTATCCACCTCATATGGGTATATATCTCATATTGTAAACTGGCTCTGCATATGGGGTTAAGGCTCATATGCACAATGATTTAGGCTATATTTCCATATGCGGATAAAGCTGAGTTCTACATATAAGTCATAGCCGTAGTAGCTGTATGGCTGACTTTTTGGCCGTAAAGTTCCACTAGCAGCACAATAATGGCTTGAAATATGCTCAACTCAATAAATCTCATTTCAATTTGGGCCAATTCATCTGAGGAACACCTGCAATATCATGCCTTCATCTTAAAGAATTACCGCTAGGTGGCATCTTCGCATGATTATCCACTCTGGTGTGACACTGGGGAACTATGCAATGAGAGCAGGTTGAATCCAAGCATACATTTTGGATGAGGAAAGTTTTGATTTGTTTACTCATGGTTTTGTCTTCAGCAGAATCCACCAATTAGTCCTGGTAGGCCTACTAGTAGCTGAGCTTCGTGGCTCGTTGGTTCTGTGAAGATGGGACAAGGCAAGCCATGTGGATTGCTTGTCTGAGATTTGATCTCAAGACATTTCTGAGTGATTTCATCTTACAAACCTCACTGAAAACATGTCTTAGACCGTGACACCTGCCTGAGGACACAGCTATGACGAAGAGAGAAATTCAAGATTGTATGCCAGACTCATGGAAGGAGATCCTTGCCAGCTGTACATCAAGGTAAGCATATATACCACCAAGTTTGTACCACTCGAAATTAGTATCATCACAAACCAATTTGAAAACCATGGCATGCCATGAATTTTGCCGTGGCTTGCTTGCCAGGGCCGTAGCCAGCAGGGGGGCAACGGGGGCAGCTGCCCCCCTAGAATTTGACTGAAATTTTTTTTGACATACAAAAATCTCAAATTGTCTGCGGTTTTCCGCAGTTCGCATGCCTCCGGACCAGTCACTGCCCCCCCTAGGATTCAGCCCAGGCTACGGCCCTGTTTGCTGCTGGCGACCTACATAGTACACATTTCTGGTCTTCATTTTAATTTGAGCCTTAGTTCTCTCGGAATAGACCGAAAACTACGCTGACTGGACTTAATCCTGCACAAGTAATTAGTGGTCGGGAATGCAACCCAATTGTACTATTGTAGTCCCACTGACAATGTTGCCAGGGCAGTTGCCTGCAGGGGTATGGGGGGGGGACCAGATAATGGACTTCATCATTCTGGAATTATCCCTACTACATGATAAATGAACAATGTACCCCCCCCCCCCCCCGACCTCATGCCTTACATATATTTCCTGTAAATTCCTTAATCTCATGTCTAGCTACATTTCTTCCCTGATACAGCACTTTTTCCCCGGGAAATACGAGCACCAGTGAGAAATACGATTGAAAATACAGAATTAATGAGTTTTACAGTGTGATATAACAATAACATGACCTGTGGATGGCATGGGTGGTTGACAGCCTAAGAATTCTTGTCAGCCCGAGGTTTTGTTGATTCCACATGGATTTCAAGCGAGTTTCGACAATAAATACTATATTAGTTATACAATACCACGAATCGGCGAAGGTAAGGAATCATAACTGAAATGCTAGAATTTCAAGGCTCGTGGGCCACCTCTAAATGTTAACCGATTTGTCTGAAATTTTGCACAGCCTGTTTAACCGTAAAGGCATCATTTGAGGGGGTGGCCCATATAAATTTCAAACTTTTTTTTAAGGGCCACCCTACTACATATGTCATGTTGTGGACTGTTCTTGTATTATTCTCTTATTTATATAAACATTTTTTGAGGTTTGATTCAGGAATTCTGCGGGATAACAGCCTACAATTTCCATTATTGGGCTGGATACATGATATCTGTACATTGCTCATCCCTTCTAATATCCCTGTGCTGTGTATTGGTTATTTGGAAGTCAATGTTTCATGGATGTTGGTTAATATGGCCATTAGAGGTCAGATTTTACAAGGCCTGTATATTTGACTGTGACTGAGTTTTGGGGAATGGAATCTATTTTCTCGAGAACTCCCATATCCCATGATGGCGTGGCGTATGTGGCATATATATATGTGACTAATTGGCCAATCACAGCGTAGGATTTTTGCTAGTCATAAGATATATATCTATTTTCATTTTAACCTGGGCTTTGTGCCAAGGCTTTTCTTATCATCCATGACTATATATATGCCTTAATCATATTAAAATTACCCTGAATGATAAATTCTTTGCTAAATATTGGTGATTTCCTGTGTAGTATAATATTAACTTGTGATAAATAATATGTTTGACTAATTTATGAAGTAACACCTTCATTACATAAATTATTTAGATATTCTATGTACTTTTTCTTGATAGTTGCTCCAACCTCTAGCACAGCCATTGTAGATGACGTCACAATATAACAATAACATGACCTGTGGAGGGCGTTATGGGTGGTTGACAGCCCAAGGGATTGCTTGTCAGCCCTACGAATTCTTGTCAGCCCGAGGAACGAGGGCTGACAATCGTAGGGATGACAAGCAAGCCCGAGGGCTGTCAACCACCCATAATGCCCGACTCAGGTCATGATATTACTATTATCATTACCTCTTACTCTGTGATACAAATTAGATTTTTAAGTACCATCACAATTTTTTTTCTCAATAAATTAGATTGTAAAATTTTCACCCGAGCGATTAGGGTACCTGGCAATGGCCAGCATTGATTAAAAACAGGACAATTCCAGAATTCCTTGTAAAAAAATCTGTAGACACTAAGAACTGGACTAGTAAAACTTTTCAGAACTTCCCAATTACTGAGCTTTAAAATCATAATCAATTTATGCACTTAAATGTACTTTGCAGTGCTGGTGTATAATACATTATTCAAAATCGTCAGGTTAATAGGGACTGAGAACAAAAGAAACAACCAACACTGGGTCAGTAAGATCTCAACAAAACTTGTGACGCTACCACTTGCAGGGCCTTGAAAATCATGACGTCACAATCTTTTTATAGATTCAGATGCTCATGGTTGCTAGGCAGCATGAGTCACGACGTCATCACAGGGCCGACAATACCATTATCGGCCCTCAAAATCATTGTCGGCCCTCAAAATCATTGTCGGCCCTGCAAATGAGGGCGTTATGAGGGCGTTATGAGTGGGTCATCTAATGATAATACCCTACTTATCTCATGACTGAGGTGATGATAATATAAAAATAACATGACCTGTGGAGGGCGTTATGGGTGGTTGACAGCCCAAGGGCTTGCTTGTCAGCCCTACGACTTCTTGTCAGCCCGAGGAACGAGGGCTGACAATCGTAGGATATTACTATTATCATTACCTCTTACTCAAATAATTCATCTGCCACCCTTACCTATCTGTGATACAAATTCGATTTTTAAGTACCATCACCATTTTTTTCTCAATAAATTAGATTGTAAACATTTTCACCAGAGGGATTAGGGTACCTTGCAATGTCCAGCATTGATTATACAGGACAATTCCTGAATTCCTTGTTAAAAGTCTGTAGACACTAAGAACTGGACTGGTAAAACTTTTCAGAACTTCCCAATTACAGAGCTTTAAATCACAATCAATTTATGCATTTTAATGTTCTTTGCAGTGCTGGTGTATAATACAGTATTTAAAATCCTGTGAAAATTTCAAAGTAGTCAGGTAAATAGGGACTGAGACAACAAAAGAAACGACCAACACTGAGTCAGTAAGATTTCAACAAAACTTGTGACGCTACCACTTGCAGGGCCTTGAAAATCATGACGTCACAATCTATTTATAGATTCAGATGCTCATGGTTGCTAGGCAGCATGAGTCATGACATCATCACAGGGCCGACAATACCATTATCGGCCCTCAAAATCATTGTCGGCCCTGCAAATGAGGGCGTTATGGGCGGTTGTTGCATGGGTCCTCTAATGATAATACCCTACTAATCTCATGACTGAGGTGATGATAATACCTATTTTTAAAAATATATTGATTCAAGTTGACAAATTCTGACAATGCTGATGACGTTACAAAGTTGATTGCTCTCGAGACCAGTTATTTTTTCTGTGCGTACCCGAAATAAATCTAGGGGCCATTTAGAGCATTGTGAGGGTCAGTAGAGGTATACATTCTAACAGGGCTTTGGAGTCGGGTGATAAGTGAACCGACTCCGACTCCCGACTCCTTTGACTTTCTGAAAAGCGACTCCGACTCCGACTCCTTGGGTCTCCTGAATTACGACTCCGACTCCGACTCCCGACTCCGCTTATCGGCATTTTTGCACATTAATATTACATGATTAACAGAGAAGAAAAAGTCATTCTACAAAGTTTTCATAGGATTTTTTACATGAATACTTGCTTAGGAAGTTTTAAGTAAAATTTGGAGTTCATTTAACATTTTTGAAACTGTGTTTTTGTAAACTATATTAATTAATTTTAGGAGTCAGGAGTCACCACTTTAATTTTCGACTCCGACTCCGACTCCGACTCCACCTGAAAATCAAAGTTCGACTCCGACTCCGACTCCACCCAAAAACCTCCGACTCCACGACTCCGACTCCCGACTCCGACTCCAAAGCCCTGCATTCTAATCCTACATCAAAGAAAATTTACACATCAGGCAGTATGACCAGGATACATACGAAAATGTGAAAATTAGACAAACTTACGGCGAAAACCTGACCTATCATTCGGGGTAACTTTAATGGCAAAGTTAGAATTTGGCCTCTTTGCCATTATTATCGCAAAGATATTTAAATTATCATATTTGACATTTTTCATATCACATAATTAATTACTTGTTGTGTTAGCCTTTAAGCTATTCATTTGATTTAATCCTGTTTTTCAGAGAGCGCAAAAGTGCCGAGTCTATAGGTCCGCATAGACCTGGGCTACAATTGCCGTTGCTAAATTTTGAAGAGATCAGCAGTCAATTAAAAAAGAGGAAACCAGCAAAGAAAAAAGTTACCGAAAAGAAAAGGGTGACATATTGTCACACCAGAAGCATATATGGGACAAGAGACAAACCGTATCGTCCAAGAAAACAGAAGTCTGCAACGGCAGCATCGCGAAGTAGACCTTCCGCTTCCACTTCAGTTGAAACGCCTGCCAATCCAGACACTCAAGCTGTTACTGGCGAGATAGAAGTTCTTGACATCCATCAACAGGCTGCTCGTAAGTTATATGACAAGCTTCAAATAAACATGATTTTGATTTAGTTGAAGTCCCATTTCACACCTGCAACAAGGCTAATTTTATTGTCATAGTCATACATATATATATGCAGACCTTGAAGTTAAGTTTTGCAATTGCTTGCCCCAGGGGCAAGTGATAAATTCACTTGCATTGGTACATTCACACTTGCCCAAACCGATTCGTATGAAACCGTTTCATTTGGGCAGTTATTTAATAAGATCAAGGATTTCTAAGACAAACCAGGTAGGCTTGATATCATCAAAGGGACTCAGACCAAAAATCTTGTTTCTTGCTGCTTAGTATGGTATGAGCTGTCATTCTCTTACAGAAAATGAATAATGATAATTTTTTTGCTTAGAGCTATTGTCGTCACTTAATCAGCATTGTCCCAATTAGTTAAGGTTTGTGTAAGTGTCCATTTGTGACCTTGATATTTCACTTGGAGTTATGAAATTTGGTACAGGTATTGTTGGTACTGATCAGGAACATCTCGAGAGATCCAAGATGGCTGCCATAATGGCTGGTACAAAATGTCTGACATTCTTGAACTGGCCAATGTGACCTTAATATTTCGCTTAGACTTTGGAAATTTGGTACAGGTATTGGCCTGTGGTTGTGGAATGGGAACATGTTGAATGATCCGTGATGGTGGTCATTTTGTGGGGGCCATTTTAACAGCAATCTTTCTTCTTTCTTTAACTGCCCACTGTGACCCTAATATTTCACTTAGTGTTACAAAATTTGGTACAGATAGGCTGGCCTGTGGGTGATAATCAGGCACACATTGATAGATTTCACATTAACAGATGAGCGTTGACGCCGCTTGCTGTTCTGGTTTAAACTGCCATTGCAAAAGGTCTATGCTTTACAAATTGACCTTGTCTTAACATTTCAGGTAAAATATTCTGTTTTAAAATATTAAATACACCTGCAGTATCTACCGAAGACAAGTTGTTCCATGGTATCACCAGGATACATATTCAACATACATGTCAGCTCATCTGCTTATTTGAGTAAATAAAATCATGGCACTTTGGTTCTTATATTATTTTCCTGCTCTTCAGTAGTCTTAATATTCATGTCACAGACAAAATGTTTACATCAACATTCAACAAGATCGTTCCGTGCATTTTCCGTCAATATGCAATCTAATTTTGTGTTACTTATGGCTGAACTTCACCAGCCAATTTCCCCAGAATTTTGGTTTTTGTTCCAAATAGTGCTAATTGCCCTTGTCCGCTCCGGAGAAGGTCTGTAATTTTTCTCTTGCCCTGATTAACATTTAACTAGCCCCTGGCAATCGGGAAGCGACCAACTTCGAGCCCTGTGTAGGCCTATATATGCCTGAATTTAATAATGTCTATTGTATTATATTCCATTGCAATGAGGTTATTTTGATTATAATAAGATTGGTCTCTCTTCACAATTCAGTTTTGGGAGTCCTTGAGGCCGTCCTCGAGGTCACACTTTATGGCCTCGGCGTCAGTATCAGATGCCCTATCCTCGGCCTTGGACTCAGTCTCGGGACCCTTTTGCCTCAGATATTTGTGCTAGGCACTTTTCCGAGGCCCGCCACAAAAGTTACACATTTGCTAGAATAGTCAAAATAAAATTTTATTTGAACATTTTTAATTTTCCGTAACTTATTGAGATGTGTTGGACCTAAAAATTCTTCTTCTCTGACACAATGCAATTAATGCGAAGGCTAAATGTTCCAAGCTAAAATAGTTTTATCAGTCAACTTCAAATTTTGTTTTATCGGCTTTGGTCTAGGTCTCGGCAGCTGATGTCTCGGTGTCGGAGGCTCATGTCTCTGTCTCAGTCTCGGATGTCCTTGCCTCGACTCCAAAACTGGTTCATATGCAATGTAAATGTCCAGATTTATTTTTAGCTTGTCTGTTTTCATTGTTGTTGTCGTGTCGGTTAAGGTTTGTGTAGTGTCCATTTGTGACCTTAATATTTCACAGAGAGAAAATGAAGCATGGCACTATGAGGGATAATTTATTGTGAGATGTATTAAATGTATATGTATCAAGCCTATTTGTATAATCATTACTGTCAGCAGGGGGTACAAGAAGGTAAAAAGTTACCCAACTATCCCAAACTTCCTGTATGTAGGTACTCATCTTTTCTTTAAAATTGTAATTTGTTTCTCTTTCATGAACATATAATTAAAATGTTTTAGGAGATGACCTTTTTGCACTTCTGCAAGAAAGTTATTACCAGCAAGAAGGAAGAACCTGGACAGATCGGCAGCAGAACTCCGATGTGCAGTGGGACAGCGTCAGGAGCAGGCTGCGCAATGCCACCTTATTCAAGGAATTGCCATTGAATTCTGAGACATGCTCCAGGTGCGATAATTCTGCCACTACAAGGTAAGTGATTGGTTCATGCCAGTATGTACACCAGTGTTAAAATATTTTTATTCGGTCTATTGGTCTAACTATATTCACCTAAATGGTAAAAACCAAGCCTATTTGAAAGTGTTTGACTGTTTACTCTGTGTTATGCACCATAATTATTTTTAATGTAAATTTTAATGTATAATTTCGTAACAACAAATGTCAATGGGAAATACCTGTTTTGCTTGACAATTGACATATAAGACCAGATCGAAATTTACAAATTAGATTCTTTTAAGAACTTTGTCATCAATTGAATGCATAAAAAAGAAAACTGGCTTTCGTGGATTTACTATTATAGTGTTAGCTCTGTATTTTGGACTTGTGAGGAAGCCTCGAGAGTAAAACCTTTGTCAGTGTTTGTATTTCAAAATCAAAAGGGAGGCTCTGGAATCCCTGTTACACCTCACAGTCTAAGTCATTATAAATGCGATAAAAAAAAATGGTTGGACACTTTAAGTTTCTTCGTGCTTTCATAACTGACGCCCTGAAGTGGAGTATGAACTGTACAGACATGAGAAAAAAAGCGTGCCAAAGATTGTACTTTTCACGAACTCTGAAATCTTTCAACGTGCAGCAATCCATTCTAGTCAACTTCTATCGTGCCATAATTGAAAGTATTCTTACAAGGTCCATCACAGTTTGGTTCGGCTCTGCTTCGAAAAAGGATGTTGATAAACTGAATTCTGTTATATGCTCTGCTGAGAAAATAATTGGGACTGGGCTGCCGTCACTATACAGTATTTACAATGACAGAACCAAAAAAAGAACCCGTGCCATAATGAAAGAAGAGAGTCACCTTGCTGGTCATCTGTATACATTTTTACCATCTGGCAAACGTTTAAGAACATTTTTTGGCAATAAGCGTTTTATCAATAGTTTTTATCCCTCAGCTGTTCGCATTTTTAATAACATGTAATCATCTATCGTTTTTATTGCATTTTTACATTTTCTACATTCATCGTTATTCTATTATTTATTCTTATGATAACATGTATATCTTTTTATGATGAGCTCTGCAGCAAGACAAATTGTATTGTCATATTTATATGTACTTTACTTGAATAAAATCTATTCTATTCTATTCTAAGTCACTGGTTGATACTTTTATTCTGAATTTCAGATGTACAGACTGCGGTATGCACATGTTGTTATGTGACTCGTGCGATACAGATATCCACAAATTTAATGGTGTCCATGACCGCCGATACATGGTTGACAGGTACGCTCAAGGAAAATCTTGTGAAGGTATGTCCATTTGCTTATTCTGCATTGTTTTTTGGTATTTGAATAATTTAATTCTTCTTTTTTTGCCACAAGTGTCTCAGAAAAGTTTTCTGAGTGTTGATTTAGAGTCCACTGGTGTTTTTTTTTTCTAGGCCTCTTTGTAAGTGTCAGAGGATATGGTTCCTGCCCCAACTGCCGCACTGGTGAAGAAGCAGAATGGATCATGCTGGGTTATGACATTGGCAATGTTGTCGTCATCACTACTAAAGGTAAGGAACCTGGGAAATAACCAGGGTTGCATGATTTAAATCATTTGAATTAAATTGTGATTTAAATCAGTGATTTTAATCAATGATTTTTATTGAAAATCACTATATGTTAGAAAACTGCAAATACTTTGCATATGAATGCTATAATGGATCAGTTGACACCTTCACAGTTGAATTGGTAAGGAATCACTGCTACGATGGAGATGCCAGGGTGGTTTTTGGCTTACTTTAATCCAGTTTAAACAGCAATCCTCTTTCATGCGACAAATTCCTAATCTCATGCCAAAAGTAGCACTCATTAAACAAGAAAACAACAATAACAAACAATAGTAATTATAAAATACTGATTCTGTGGTCATTGTTAGTAATTTCAATCATTCCTTTGCTCCAAAGTATGATATTCTAAGGACAGTGGCTTCCAAGTATTCAAAAATTGTGACTTCGGAATAGGATTAAACCCTGTTAAGTCTCTTTTGGAAGCCAAATAAAACTTTTCCTATTTCATTGGTCATTCCTAGCAATAGTAGCTCCAAAAAGTTGACACACTTGAACTGACGTTAAATCCATATTCTGAGGGAATTTGTTACAGCTGAAACAGTAAAAAATACGAACTATCTACAACTTCGAATTTCAACTTGATTACATGACTTTTGGGGAGTGAAAGAAAATTTTCCCATTACAGAAGACCTAATTAAGAACAGTTTATCATTTATTATGACTTCAATTTCTTTGAAAAAATATGACTGCTTGATTTAAATCTGATTTAAATAAAAAAAATCTGATTTTTTTGATTTTTTTGATTTAAATCGGATTTTTTGCAACCCTGGAAATAACCATCACATGGGGACTATTGCAATTCCGGCTGAGTCCTGGTCCTGACAGGATGATTCAGTGTGTGGGGTTAATCAACCAGGTGTCAGAAGCAAATCTTACCTCTGTGCAGCCATCCTCACCCCAAGCATGTCAGGAGCCCGACAGATTCTACCTCATTTTGCGAAATTATACCATGTAGTCATCACCATGACTGTACTTTACTCTTCTCAAAAACCATTTGGTTATTTTCTTTGTTATGTAATAGATAAGCCTGTCAAAATTTACAGAGACAGTTAGACCTTGATACATCTCCATGCCAAGTGAAACAGACATAACAGCATTGGTTTTTTTTAATTGCCTGTCAAAATGATTTTTAGCACAGTCATGGGTGACAGTCCTGGGGGGGGGGGAGGCTCTGACGACTTCAACAATCCTGGCAAGATTATAACATAAAGACCATTATGTACACATGACAAACAATTAGCCACAATAGATTTTTTTGGTCCTGAAAAAAGTCTTTTGGTCCTGCTTTTGTGATGTTTTTGGTTACTGCTTTCGTCACTAATTGTTTTAAATGATGGAATAAATTTCATGACTGTTAGTATATTATTGACAGTCATGTTGTTATACTTGTCATTTTGATACACAAAAGCACAATTTGTAGGCTTACAAAAGTACCATTAAAAACTAGCATGGCCATTTTGGCTGGCCCTTCTGCGCAGCTTTGTGGCTAGACCCCGAAGCCGCCACCACCACCCGCCAGTTGCGCCATTAAAGATGAGGGTCCACCTGTAAAAGGAGCCAGTTGAGGCAACCATCATTCTGACTCAAACAGTCAGCATCTCCCACTTTTCTCAACGAAAATCATTAATATCTGCCGTAATACTGAATGAAATTAAGACACATGCATAATGTATACATCTTGCATATGTGGGTAGTTCGATGCAGTGGGCTCCCCAATGCCAATGTGCCTCAGGCAGACAACCTACTCGGATTATAGCCCTAGATAAACCTATTTGTGTGTGTTTTATTTATTTGCAGGCCGATTTGATCTGAAGATGCCAAAATTACACTGCAAGGATTGTGAAGCTGGACGCCCTCCAACGTTGGAGGAACTTGTCATGTCCAACCTGTGGCCAGGACATCCTGAAGTTGTTAAAGGTATTGTAAATGTTCAGATACTGCCTTTGTGAAGGAAAAGGTCATTGTTACCCAAGCATTCAAATGTATGTTTTGAGCACCAATTCTACCAACATGAACTGTCTGGGATTTTGGTTGTTCATAGCATCTTAAAATTTTGTTTTTGATTGAATATGGAGTCAAATGTAAGTGTCCCTTACACTTAAAGATGAAATTTATATAGTACATCTAGTATAAAGGATTCGGTCAGATTATCACTTGGGCTTCATTATAAGTGTTGTCATCGCACAAATATGATTTCAGTTTTCGATCTGATTCTTCACCCACATTCTCTAGAAACCATCCCTCAAAAAATCTACACACAGAATTAACCTAGACAGGTTACAACAACAAAACTGATCTGGGTAGCGGCTAGAAGAGTTGAAAACTAACAATCGGTTTTACTGTTTGATTATGGCAGGTAAAAAGACAAAAGACATGCCATCAACAAAATCTTCTAAGAAACTAAAATTTGTGAAAATATGCCATTGATTCTGGAACAAACTGCTGGCACATCTTCGGAGAAAGATTTTTTAGTTTAAGGAAGGAATCCAGACACTGTTCTTATTTACGTTATGAAATAGCTCGTTAAAGTTGTAGCATTGGTGCTACTGAAGTCGTTAAAGTGTGCAATTGCTACGTCCAACTTTATAGAAGTGCCCTACAGAGCAATTGGCCTTTTGCAAATGTATCTTGTCCTGTTGTCCACTCTCCATTGTCACAAATTAAATTTAACATTACGCACTTAGTCTAGTATCAGTTTCAAAATTTATCCTTTCAGGGATGTATGTCATTCACACAGATGTCCTTTGGTTATACCACAATTTGAAGATGCACAAACCTGGACTGTCCACAAGGTCATTCATTTCAACACTTGAGGATGCTTCAACCCTTAGTGGAAGGGTAAGAAGTCATTAATTGTATGATATGATAAAAGACTTTAAGTCAGTATTTCAGACTGTAAGTCATTGTCTCATAATAGCTGGTTTACTGTTTATGCCTCCCCCACATTTAGGAGGCGTTTTTCACATATCCCCTCTTGATCTGTCTGTCCCGTGTATTGCTGAATACTGAAAAACTTGTGTACAGGCCAAGAAGCGATGTGAAGTGTCATATTGTGACGTTGATGAGTAATGCAATACTTTCAGAGACAAGATTAAATTTGAAATTGGCTGCATTGTCATCAAACATAGCATTTGCATGAGCATTTATGGGACTTTTTGTCAAATATACTGATAATCATTAATATTTATTTTTTGGAATTCATGTAAAAAATTTATTGCACTGCTTGTTATCTCAAGTAAAAGAAATTTACTAGTAATCCTGCAGCTCTAGTATAGGCTAGCTCATGCATGCTGAATATAGGCAAAATCCTATTAACAGCAATTACTAATTACATCAATCTTTGACGCATGTGGATTTTGGCTGACCTCCTTTTGAAGGTCATGGGGCTCTAAAACAAAGGATAGTTCATGAAGTTGATGCGAATCAGTGATGGGCACAATTCAGCTATGTGCAATTCAATTCAATTCAATTCAATTGGCCATCAGTGCCAATTCAATTCAATTCAATTCACTTGTTTTTTGGAAGGAGGTCAATTCAATTCAATTCATAGGGGTAGTCAATTCAATTCAATTCAATTCATTTTGTTGCGTAACTGATCTTTGTGATAAATTATATTTAAAAAACATAAGCAGCTGGTGTTGGAAGTTTTGCAATATTTAATGTATTGTATTGAGTTTTGATAATATTTCCATTGTCATAACTTTGAACAAGCTATGTATATAGCTTAAAGAAATTGTGCAACGTTCTCACTCAATAATTTGAGCTGACTCAAAATTCAAATTTTACAGTGCATGCATTCCTTGCCATCCTTGGGCTTGAATGATATTGGTAGTTGCTAGCTTTTGATGTTGCTGCATGGCAGACAGACAGACAGACATTATTTATTTTCATAGTTATTTGGGTGTACATGTTCACATTCATACATACAATAAATGGAGTGATGATATTTGTGATGAATGTGTGTCTACAATAACCTTGCTAACACAAATTTAATATAAATTGTGTACCATCACTGACATAGTTTTCAACAGGAACATGTAATTGTGTTTGGCTGTAGCCATGTGATCAGATATGAATATAATATTGCTTACCGATTATTGAGATGGATGCTGTTTTGGCCTTATTTTTTCTTATTGTACTACAATAAGTCAATAACCATGTCAGATTATTAACAAGGCCAAGAGCAATCTGACAATCTTGGTTTATTTGAATATCTTTCCTTAATGTTGAAAATTCGTTGAAAAGGCATAGCAAAGCTTGAAAAGGCGAGCCTAGTCAAAATTAAATACAATAAAAATATAAAAATTCAAAACAAGTAAAGTAATGGGTGTTTCGTTGAGCCAGCAACATAATTCGTTAGACAAAATCATCTGAAATATTACAGGTTGGTGATCATTCAAATCTGCTGTAAACTAAATTGAGGACAAGCCTGTGAAGTATTCATCATTTTTTTATTTCTGTAAAAGCGCCGATTTAACCAAAAAATGTGAAAACGGAAAAGGCTTTAGTTATGGTTAAAATAGGGCTAGAGACATAATTTAAAAACATAGGTACATCATTTAGATGTTGTGGAATACAATGGCAAATGACAAAATGTTGTATCTTTAATAGTAAGGTCAGTGTTAGCTTGTGAATTATGATGTTTTGATTTGCACCAAAAGGTGAGGAAATTAAAAATGGTGGCTATGGGATGTGTATTCTGTCGGCTTGAAGACTTGTTCTTGGACGTTTTGGTTTCTCAATCTATCAGTTTAAATACTTAATTCAATAGTCCAAATAATCTTAACCATGTTTATAATTAATCTTAACAAAGAAAATTGAAAACAACTGTTTGAAATGCCATATTGTTTAAAATACTGAACAGCAAAATAAATTAAGTGTTGAATAGGAATTTGATAACTTTCTAAATTATTGCTGTTCAGTATACATTTAGATTGACATTTTTCTTGTAGAAGAGAACATTTTAAAACTAAGTAATCACTTGGCATAGCTTGGACTTAATTGCAATTTCTAAAGCAAGTCTGCCCCTGTCCATTCTTTGAAGTTTATTAGATAATTTCAATTGCACTTATCATTGTGGTCAAAGCTAAAAGCAATTTAAATTTGTTTGACCATTGTCAGTCTGTCATGAATCAATGGTCAATATGGAACTTGGAAGCCACTTGCTGATAATCGAATATGTAGAACTTTGTAGAAGCAGCAACCAAAATATTTTTCAAAATGACAAGATATACTTTTAACAAAACAATATCAATAATCCTTCAAAGGTTCAAACTCTTACTCTAAATTGTAAGTTCCTCACTGTTGGAGTTTTTCTTCATGAGGGGTGATCAATTATATATTCTGGTTGAATTGAAAATGAATTGAATTAAAACCTCAATTCAAAGCCTATCTCAATTCAATTCAATTCATTGTATTTTCCCAACATGGTCAATTCAATTCAATTCAATTCATCAGCTTTTGAAATTTTGAATTAATTCGAATTAATTCAATTCATGAATTGTATTGTGCCCATCACTGATGCGAATGCCTCAAGTTTGGCTAATTGGCTTCCCATATTTCCAAAGATCTATACCTTTTCTCTCTCGACCTCAGACACAACTGAACTTGGATGACCTTGGCCAACTAATATGCCTCATGTGGAGGTTCCTGCCTATGGAAGGGGAGGCATCAAATCAACCCGCAGGGTCATACAATTCTAGTTCTAATAAATCCTCTGTAGTCCAGAGTGTTCCCATGAGATGGCAGCACTGACTTAAAAATTAAAAAATCACATAAATTATATGTAACACTGTAGCAAATGCTAGAATGTTATAAATGTGCTCGTCATTTGTCTGCATTCAGGTCGCCTCCATTAATCGCTCTGTGTTCACTGTGTGCCTTCGAGAGTGGAGGGACTCTCAGCTCTTGCTACATGGAGAAAATGATGTTTTCAGTATTTGTCCAGCTTGTGATACTAAGCCACATGCCATTCATGTAGATGGCAACAGAAAACTGTACAGATTCAACAAGTCCAAGTAAGTTCCATTTGTTGAGAAATACGATGAAACAAAATGAGAAATGCAACCATGTTTGTAAGATGTAGTTAATTTCTTAAAAATATTTCATTGCAAATTGGCAAAATGATTTATTGGCTTTACACAGATGTGTAGAACTTAAGCAACTATTCAAGATGATGAAATTATACTGTTTGTCTCTTATTTTGCTATTTCCAATCTGTTTGTTATATGAACTCACTTTTAGTATATGAGGGGTTTTCCAAAAGTTCTGTCCAACTAGCCATAACTTTTGCTAGATTTGATGCATTTGATGCAGACACATGATTTTTGTGTTAGTTAAAACTGACTTAATTTACAATTAATCTTCAAATATTAGATCACAAAAATAAACATGATGGTTCATTGTGTTGCCATGGAAACCAGAAGTCTTGAAATGCTTATATGACCCAAAATACAAGCAGTTTTGCTGAGGATGTTTAGCATTGATGCAATGGCACCATTTCATGCGTTTCACTTACTTACAGGCGGCACTGTATGTTTCGTGGAGCCAAAAACCCGTAAGTTTTGTCCAATTCTGGTGGTGCAGTGAGTTACATCAATCACAAAGCAGCCATATACCCAGTTTTTGGTGTCCCAAATTATTATGCAATTGCAAGAGAATTGCCCCTAAACCACCAAAACTATATAATAATTCTATTAACACTTATTGATTGTCCATATTTATATGGGGCAATCTCTGTTTTCATCCTGTCAGCAGTGCACGCCTTGGCGTTCATATTATTTGGTTGTCCGCATTCTTAAAAGATGACTGCAGCATGTTCAGTGACAGTCAGTGATAGCAATCAATGATAGCAATCAATGATAGCAATAAATGATACCAAATATTCTCAACATAATGGGCAATGTCTCGTCCCAATGGGACAATTTGTTGTCATTCAAAAAATGATGTACCAGCCAAGAAGTACCATTTTTGAATGGCCCCAATTCTAGTTTCATAATGTTAAATGAAAAATAGAACCATTTCAAAAATATTTGCTTTCATTTACCAAAAAATCAATATATCACTTTGTCATTGGACTAACATCAAAATGACAAACTTCTTGCAATAAAAAGCCTGTCCAAGCCAAATAAAAAATGTAATTAAAATCAAAAAATCAAACTCATTCTCCTCATGTTTAGAACTTTCCTCTTGATGAACCAAAGCCACCTGGACCTATATAGATGAACAGAATCTTGACATAAAAATTAAGTGGATAGGGCTTGTATTGACGGCAATGCTAATTATATGGGAAAATGAAGTACGCATGTTTGACTTGTTATGTTTTTCAAAGAAAGATGAATTGGTTCATCTTTGCGCAGGACAACATCTGAGTATCAGTGATTTTAATGTAAATTGGTTGTGTTATGACCTTTTTGGAAAACAACAGAGGCTTTGTATTCAAGGAAAATGGTTATTTCAATGTTATTCCAATGACGAGCTAATGTATATTGATTTCTTGGTATATGAAAGCAACTATTTTTCGAAAATTATGGTTCTGTTTTTCATTTAACATTATGAAGTAAGTGTTAATAGCATTACAAGATCATTTTTGTGATTTTGGGGCCTATTTTCTTGCAATTGCATAATAATTTGGGATAGCGATAAGGGGCATCTGAATGTTTTGTGATGTAACTCTTCACTCACTGGTCCACCACTGACTATGGTAATGTACTTTACCGTCCCCAGACATAAATAACCTCAGAACATTTTTTTCAATTGTACATCCATGTTATATGGCAACTTACAATCATAGAGAAGATGTTGGTTGCTTTTAATTTTTGTTATGTTATCACTTCTGGTGAAAAATGAGCTTCATAAGCTTATCCGGAGTACGTAACATGTATGATTTTGGGAAGAAGGTAGCATGACTTTCACGTTACCGTACTCTCGCCTATGAATTTACTCACTAATTGCAGCTTTGTTATATCAAATTCTGGAGTTTGCAGTAGGTCTGTACATTCCTATGCAATAGTCTTACTATTCGGACAATGAGAGCCTTGGAAAGATCATGAATAGAACAAAATTATTCTGACGTTATTGATGACAGGAGACGGTAACATGCCTTACCGTACTCAGTGGTGGAGCAGTGTCACTGCCCAACAGAATTGGACAAAACTTATGCTTGGGGGTGTCACGATACACCTATCTCGCGATACGATGCATGCCTTGACAAAGCAGCCACGATACGATACACGATAGAATACATGCTCGACAGCTACAGAGAGCTTTTGAGCACACAACATTTTTAATTACCACTTGGAGGCAGCACAATTGCCAGTGAAAAACTTTTGTGTGTCGCCTATTTCGTGATACACTGATGACACAGATTTGCCATGTTTACCAAGGGCATTTTCGGAAAGGTTACGTGAGTAACTTGAGTTACACGAGGTTTTGTTTCC
Source organism: Platynereis dumerilii (assembly GCA_026936325.1). NCBI lineage: Eukaryota > Metazoa > Annelida > Polychaeta > Phyllodocida > Nereididae > Platynereis > Platynereis dumerilii. The sequence continues at coordinate 84,474,885 of JAPTHN010000001.1, read as the reverse complement.
GAACACTCAAAACTCGACCCCCGTGTTTCTGGGAAGTGCCAACATCAATTCTCAAGTGTAGTTTTTCCGGCTACTCCCCGTCGGTCGGAGTACCTGATATCGGAGAATACCAGTGTCAGGAGAGTTTGTACCACGTGTCAAACTGGTTCATGCTCGAGTGAAGCTCTCCCTCTTCTGGTTCCAGGCTACCCTTGTGCATGTACACCGCACCGCGTCTGACGAAATTACGCAAGTAGGCTATTTCGCAGTAGTACAAAAACTTTCTGGCCCAACAGTGTATCCTTGTCACATAATCATTGGATTTGGCTGAAAAATATTCCATATGACTTTCATCAAGTTTCGTTCAGGCAAATTTGACTTATGCCATATATTCAAATATTTTGGTATCTGACGAAATTATGCAAAAGCAGCATGGTAAGTGGAATGACAGAACGAAAGTTTAATTTTCAAATAATTGTGCTCAAAACATTAGTGTTACATCATTTGGCAACTATTCATATCAAAAATTTTGCTTACTTGCTGTCACTGCCAAGCTATATGCATAAATTGCCTCCATTGGAATAACATTGATTTTGCATATTTTTTTCAAGTTTATGCTCTCGAAAACCTCAAAAAAGTTTGATCCTTTTAAAAATACCTTCAAAAGTGGTAATCTGATATCAATTAAGTTCAGTTAAACACAAAGTTGTGCATTGAAAATTGACAAACTTTTGAATAAGGAACTGCACATCATTAACACAATGCAATTCCAATGGCCGGTCAAGGAAATATTTTTTGATTGCTAGCCATTTCAAAGTAAGAGGTGTTACTTCAGTTTCCTTTTCACACAGCTAAATAGACAGAATTAGGTGACTGCTAGAAGCATGTTTCAAATGATTTGAGGTTTTGGGGAGCATAAATTTGACAAAAATATGCAAAATCAATGTTATTCCAATAGAGACAATTTATGCATATTGCTTGGCAGTGACAGCGAGCAAGCAACATTTTTTGACGTGAATAATAGCCAAGTGATGTGACGCTAATGTTTTGAGAAAAATTATTTGAAATTAAACTTTTGTACTTTCTTTCCACTTACTATAGGTTGTTTTTGTATAATTTCGTAAGACACCACCAAAATATTCAAATATATGGCATAAGTCAACTTTGCCTGAACGAAACTTGATGAAAGTCGCATGGAATATTTCTCAACCCAATCCAATGATGATGTGAAAAGGATACACTGCTTGGACCAAAAGTTTTTGTACCACTGCGAAATAATCCACTTGCGTAATTTCATCAGATGCGGTGTATGGAAACAAACACGAGTTACTCTAAGAGTCGTCCGAGTCACTTGTGTTACTAGTGCAAGTCTTTCCAAAAACGCTCCAAATGTGACAAAGTTGAGGTGCTTTCTATGGTTTTGTGGCTATTTGCTTGGGTCTTTTCAATAAAATATGTATCTCCGAACATGCCCTGCAATACCGCATGTGTATCTGAAGGCAAAATATCGTGATATATCAAAATTTCGTGGCACCTCTACTTATGGTGTATTGGCTCCACGAAATGTACATCATCATGTGTCACGGATGTCAAAATACGATAATTGGTTTTTGAGATATCTAAAAAAAAATTACTTTCTTAGTAATGTGCAACCTACTGTAAAAAATGAAAAAAATTATGATTACATACTTGTTTAAACTTTGAATCATTTTGGTGAAAACTATCTTAAATGTCACAAATTACTTTTTATTTCAGACACATCTCTAAGAATATTCTGGGTACCAGATACATTCACCATGATGAAGAGGTTGACAACTTTGTTAAAACCATTCAGTCAACAGACAAAAAGGTATACATACTTGATATAAATAATGTCTTTTACAAACTATGTCAAATTACAGCATTTGTGATTTTAGCAGCACAGCTGCTCTTACCCCAAGAATTTTATGCAAATCTTGTTAGCACTCTGGAGGTCGCTCTCTTTCACCAATCTCATTCAAATTTATTGTACATTCTCCATAGGTTTTTATCTTTCGACCAGTCACTTTTGGTGCCCTTCTGTGATGAAAAAAAATTAATATAGAAACTAAATGGACTGGCTTCCACGGGTCAAAGGTCAACTATGCCTTCTTCTTCTTCTCCTCTCTTAGAACCACTCTCTGTGCTGCTTAAAGTGCTTGCACGTTATTTTTTAAATATCTGGTTTGGTCCATATCTATACTTTTTACTTGGGAGAGTTGACTGATCTGCTAGCTCACAGTTACCTGATCATGGCCCTAGTGCCAAAATCAAGTTGAATTTACAGAATAATTAGAGCTAGATAGGAATTGTTTTGTTTAACCCTCCTACGGTCTACAGGGGCCTTGGAGGCCCCCCTCTAACTTTGATGCTCTGTCTTTGGAACACAAATTGACTGACAAGTTTTACAGGCAAATGCAATCTTTCCTTAGTTGGATAGGAATCAGATGCAGTTTTAATTTTAAGTATAATAACATGCGTACGGCCAGCGTAAATTACAGTCCACAGGGGCCTCGGAGGCCCCCTCCGTGCCCATTTCTTCCATGTTAACCTTATAAAATTTCTTATCACTGATGATACCAATGTTGCCTCTAAATAGCCCACACGGGTGCTGATGGGGCGTAAAACACAAACTCACTCACTCACTAATCACTGATGATGGCTCAAAATATTCCTTAGGACTTTTACAACTAAGATTCATAATGGATGTGTGCACATATTCAGTATAATAAGACACACAAAAAAATTAGTATCAATCTAGGTAATATCGATTTGGACAACACCATGCAAAATCAGAGCTAAAACAGATATTTTACAATAACGTTAAAGCACATAGGTAAATCTTTATACTACTGTTCCCCAATTATCTTAAATATTGAGGCTGAGTTGTCATGAATCAAAAGAATAGTATTTCACCTTCTGGAATCTAAATTAATAGTTCTTCTGGACATAAATAGAGGGGGGCCAAAGGCCCCTGTGGACCATTAGTGTCACAGAATGACGCTCGGTCCCCTGCTTGTACGGCACACTGAACATTGTCAGTCCGCAATTTAGCTCATGGCATGTCCCTGCTCATGGTGAGGCTGTGTTGTCACAGTGGTGTCACCAGTGTCCATGGACCCGACACAAAAAAAGTGGGTCCACTGAAAAAAATCTGAGTCCAACTATTATGGTAGATCGCGTGAAGTAGCGGACATCAGAATTCCAACTTCTAAATATAATTAAAAACCTCTATATAAAAGGCCTACTCATCCTATTTCCAACAATAAAAGTCATATTCTTATTTAGTTATACCTGAAGAGACTATAAATGCAGAGTTTAAATATGGTGTTTTGCATAGCAGGCCCACGTATAACTCACTGTTGATGGCAGGGTTGCTTGATTTAAATCATTCGATTTAAATCATTGATTTAAATCATGATTTAAATCACTCAATAAAAATCATGATTTAAATCAAAGTTGTGATAAAAAGGCTTAAAAAAGCACCAATAAAGCTGGCAGTGAGATATTACAGCTTGCAACCAACCATTTAACAATACTCTTTCATAAATATGTCTAATGACATATCACACAGGCCCCTGGCCTTGTATATATATAAGATATAATTTTAGATATATGATGAAATAATTCTGATAAATATATCCGAGTAGAATGACTAAATACATTTAAATAAAGATTTAAACAATTTTATTTCAATCATGGCATTCTCATCATTCTCTAAACAATTTCATTGCTGCAATGAAAAACAAAGCCTGTTCTGCAAATGCAGCACTGTCCCCAAAGCCCCTACTGCTAAACTGATATCAAATACACTACATGTGAAACAAAATTAACAGGCATCGTGAGACTGAGTGCTGAGACTGGTGATTTAACATAGCAGTTCAGTTCATTGCAGAGTAGGGAAAATGATGACTCGTTTTGACATCTCTTTTTATCTTTTAGAAGGTGTACTTCTATTACAAGCTGTATAGTTATGATTGATGTTCAGTGAAAAAGACATTTATTAACACATCCGTAACAAAATGTGGAACTGCTGCCGTAGCTTACATTATGATAATCATATTTAATACATCACCTGCCTTGATTTCATAATTTTGCATTATAATTTCTCTAATTTAAACAAAATTATTATATATATGCCTTATTGACATCCATATATGTGTCATTCATAATATGTCAATGAATAGAAATTAATAACTGTTGGTGAAATTGATACGAAAAATGAACTTTTTCCATTAATGATTTAAATCCGATTTAAATCAAAAAAATCCGATTTAAATCAAAAAAATCCGATTTTTTTTGATTTTTTTATAAAAATCAATAAAAATCGCAACCCTGGTTGATGGGTGACAAATGAAATAAAAGTTGTCAATTTTATGAACTCTTGCCCAGTTGACAGTTTTTCGTGCCTTTCCCACTAGAACAGGAACAGAGCTGTTGAGCTCTCTGAAATCCTGAGCTCTTTGTGATGCATCCAGCAGCTTACATATTTAAAATCCGACCAAAATTGAGAAAGTTATGCCATTTTATTGCCAGAGAAAACTTTGAAATTGACATTTACGCACTTTTACCGCAACCGCTAGGCCACATTTTACTACGTGACATGCTGGTAATGGCCCGCGTTTTACGCACGACGTCGCACGTGCTTATATGCGTCCACAGGATGCAGGGGCAAGCAGAATTTTGCGTTCTGGCAGCTAGTTTTGCGTAAAATACGCAGTTTTTTGCGTTAACGCGAACACTGGGTGTCACCCTGGCAGCCTGTGCATTGAGCCTCATACTGAATCACACAAGTTAGTTTTGATTCAGCCTCATTTTCAGTGGTTGCCATGGTTAACTAGGTACCTGGTGGAATGATTGAAGTAAATCAGCTAATTCATATATAGGCCTTTGCCTCAAAATAGCCCACTACGGTGCTGCTGGGGCGTAAAACCCTAACTCACTCACTCACTCATATATAGGCCTAATGTCTGAAAAGACCTGTTCCTCATTTGTAAAAATTTCAGAAACATAAATTAAGATACAGCACAATCCCTTATGAAAATTATTCCTGATGAAGAATTATCAGCACCCCGTGTTCACCACCCCACAGATATTTACGTGTCTAGGGTCCTGCTGGTGATGATCTGATTCCAAAATTATCAAAATGTCAATTGCTTATCCTGTATATATTTTAGGTATATTTAGATGATTACCTCTGAAATGAGTTTGATATTCAGCATTATTCAATAATGCAAATTTCTCAGTGATTTGGGTGACTTATGTCCTTTCTGCTTGCTTTTTACTTCCGGAAATATTATCCTTGGCAATCCATTAGTCTCAGAGGCATCCATTCAGCTCTTGGGTTGCAGAATTATAGTTTTGTAGAAATTTTCAAAATTATTCAGCTTAAGACTTAAGAAGTATTTTGCAACTATTTGAACAATTGGCATCAGTTTTTCAAAGACTATTCTGCCATACTTGCATTCAGTTAAAGGTGCTACTTTTACTTAATAGCGATGAACCGATGTATAATAGTGATAAGTTGAATTTCCATATTAATCAGTTTACTTTAAAGCCATTTTGTTCGACCTTGGACTCCGTGCCATTTTCATTATGGCTTAATTGTTGTAGGGCAATCTAAATGCTAAACAACTCGCAAGATTGTTCTGACTAGATTTGTTAATAAGTGCAGAAAAAGCACTGGCTAGTCTATTCTTCTTGGTCATAATCGATGATTAGAAATAAGGCCATAGTCGATCAATAAATTGATTATTTTTATTAATCCACAGACCCCAACTTTTTAAGTATCACAGGAGCAGTGGGAGCAATTCATTAAATAGAAATTGTAAATTGACAGAATTCTAAATACCCTGATCTATTTCAACTATTTTTTGATTATTACCAAAATCCAATCAGCAGGATTTTCCCCAAAATGACTGGTGAGTGATTTGAAACAATGAACGACGCAAAAATGTTCAGCTAAACAGCCATGGAGTTGACAAACTTGTTTTGCAATCCATGGATTCTTGGCTTGTTCATTTACTTACTGTGTGAATACATCGCCAGATAGATGGATAGATAGATAAATAGACGAGTAGTGATAGCAATGCTATGGGCAATTATGGCAATTGTTGAGAGCTTAGCATTGTGTGGGCTGGAACCGGCTGCCTGGCTGAGTACTCTCCCAGGAGTTGAGAAAGGCTCATGCTTGAACAGGCCTGTCGAGGGTTTAAAGCAAAAATTAACGTAACTTATCCAGCCAACTATACAATTCTCTTACACATGATGTACTTTCATAATATGGTATTTTTGATTGTCTAAGAGCATGTTTAGTATTAAATGGTACGTATATTGCCTTTCAGAATGTGAATGCCATGTGCGGTCCTTCTCATTTCACAGCGGCCAAAGCTAAAAGCAAAACTATGAGAAATTTGGATGAAACCGGTCTTTGTGTCGCATCCTGCAGGCACTGTGTAATTTTACATGCAATTAACATGCACCAAGGCGAGATTTTTCCATATCCACTCTTTGTACTGCAACACTTGAAGAAGGCCAATGACATCAAATTCTTTTGTCAGGACGTGATCTGCAAGTTCTGGCCTTGGCTAAGATGTCTCAGTCAAAGGCTTCCAAGTCTCCAGAATCTCATCAGTGAATGCAAGCCCTTCTTGAGTGTTATGCATGGCATGACACATGGCTGGACTTGTCAGGTAATTTGTTGAACAGTATTTCATAATTTTCTGACATGGTGTAGCTCAATAATGAGCCAAGTTCATAATACAGTTTCTTCAGAAATTATAACAGATTTTTAGATGTACATGGGATGTTATAAAAATTCCGAATGATTTTTTGGCCGATTGTTCCATTCAAAGTAGCTAAATTAAATTTCACAGATGATATATCAAGGATACTGAATAATAGGGTTGGGTATTGCCTCGGGTTGAGGGATCCAATACTTATCACGATACTACTTCTAGGATTCAACACCTCCACGATATTTTCATGCAAGCATCATGCAATCCAATAAAGTATCACGATACTGACCTACGATACAATACTAAATCCTGATACTTCAAGGGCAGGGCTTGCTGCTGTGCACACTATATTTGGTGGGAAACCACTGCTTTACCCTCCATAATGACAGTTGAGAAGACCTCCCTCTACTAGTGGGTAACCCATGTACCTGTGGGATACCAATACAAAAATGAGATGCTGGAGGCACCACGGTGGGATTCTCCCATCAAGACAATGGAGGAGACAGCTAGTGGGTACCTCATTACCATCTTCGAGAGGGCTACACATACAGGAATGAGAAACTGGAGGACACCCAGTGTGATACCTCTACCAGTGTGATACCCGAATTATGAAAGTGGGATACCCTTCTACCAGTGGGATACCCCAACCCCAAAAAGAATTATATGTGTGACTCATCCTGTGTTCATACTTGTTTCAAAATCAAACCACAGTAAAATTAAAAAACATTATTTTTAAGACTCTGAACAAACAAAAAACGTTCGCCGCTGATTATTATTGCTTGCAATTTTGTCACATTTCACCTTGGTAATTTTCTGCAGGTGCTGTGGGGAGGTCGTTGGCAGACTGGCGCTGGTCTCACTACGGGTGAGGAAATGGAGCTAGTTAATGCCTATTTATCTACTGCTGGTCATACGACCAAGTACATGGCAAAAGCTGGTAAGCTGGTTAATGATTTTCTTAATGCCTTATTTTAAACATTTGAACATACATTCTTGATATTTTTACATCGCCTGTAAATAACTCCATGAAAGAGACATGCCAAGAAACCGACATTTTTGTGTGTGCTTATGCAACACACTTTTTTTTTTTTACCCATGTTCATATAACTGCTACTCAAAGAAATAAATTAAACTGTCAGCTTTACTTGAAATTGGCACCGCCTTATGTGAATCATTCATCTGTATGATGATTGTAGAGATCAGAAAGATGAAAATTTCTAGGTCTGTGTCAGTTTTCAGTCAATAACAAAGACTCCCAAATTTTCAGAAAAGTTCAGTTTTGTTAAATTGTCAATATTTGATTTTCGGTGCTAAAACTATTCCAATGGAAGCATTTATGAACGTATAACAAACTCTGTTCAATGTTATTACATCTGACAAAATCCTTCATCCACCAGAGCAAAGTCTGGCCCCTGTGAGTTTCATTGTATTAATCCATTCTTTAATTTTGTGGACTTTCGGGCTATTTGAACATAATTAGTTGGTCACAGGAATGCATCTGGCATAGGAATGATTAACAGGCATGCTGTAATTAGGACTTGACTTCCTATATCTTGCTTGGACCCACTGCGGGCAGCATCGCACATTGTGTGTTGGCCACTATGCCTTAACTGTTTCACTTGATGATATTTGGTACATGAATGGGTCTTATAGCATATTTGTGCCTTTTAGTGTTCATATTTAAGCAATTGTTACTGTTTTTGTAAAATTTTGAAATTTGTGGTGCACAACTCCGAAACCGTTATACCTATGGGTCTGAGAGTTCTCCGTGGCCTAATGGTTTAAGGTGCTTGTTTGCGCTACCAGTCTGGCTGTGAGGTCGTGGGTTAGACTCCCACTCCTGGAACTCAATTTGGTCCGAGCCCATGGGACATTAAATGGAGGCGGGTTGTATCCAGTGTTCTATGCTGGGGCAACTGAAAGACCCTGGGCATCCCTGAATTAATAGGGTATGTGCCAGACTCACAGTCTTCTCATCTCATCATACGGCGATCGCCTGCCTCGATATAGCCCACTGAGGTGCTGCTGAGGCGTAAAACACAAACAAACAAAACCTATGGGTCTGAAATTCTTACCATAATATGCATTATCCCATGTCAAGCCAACTTTTGTCCGTCAAACTGTGCTTTTCCCTAGTCAATACAGATTGAGAGAGGGAAATACAACAGAAAGAAACAGGGATATATTTAGTTCAACCAATCAAATTCCTTTGACTAATTAGCCAGCAGGGATATACTGATAATGAGATAAACAGGGATATACGTACTGGAAATGACCAATCAAAAGACAACAGTGCCCCTATATATCATGCTTATTAGCATGTAGATACCAGCATATTTGCTGATTGTTGTGATTTAAGGCAATTAAGTGCTGCCAATTAACAGTATTTTTTTTTAGCACCGCTGCAATCACATTAAGAGCTTCAAACTGTTTTACATTGATAAATAAAAGTATTTAAAAAAGTCATGGGATATACTGGGTCTCAGGATATACTGGGTCTCGGGTGACTATACCAGGGATATACTGCCCCCACCCATGATATAACCTCATATTGCATGCCCTAAATGTGCTTTGGCAATGACAATAGTAATTAAGTGTCTTTCATTTATGTAAACAAGAATCAGTCTTCTTTTGAACTTAAATCTGTGATCATAAGTAATGTCACTGCACCGTCAGTCTGCACGTCCAATCTTTTACATGAGTATGTTTAATTCACATAATTGTCATATATATAGGCCTATATAGATATACACATGACGTCTGAGGAGAGTGATGTGACTCACTAATTAATCGAAATTAGTTCTATTAAACACTTCAGAAGAATATGTAATTTAAGCTGTTAAACAGGAGTCAGGCAACAGGACAAAATTTTAATATCTCAGTAGGTATACCAATGATATTATGATTCTGTGGTGCGATTAACTTGTGTTCATACTTTTTTTGTAATATTGCAGCAAGGGAAGAAGAGCTCACCAGTCATATGATTTGGTGGAATGCCAGGAAAGTCCGTGGTATGCCCCAGCTACTGGCAAGGAAATTTGCCAAAGTTTCAAAGGAGCTACAAAGGCTACATGAAGAAGTGCAAGAAGCATGCATAAATCTTGATATAACAGAGGAAATAATGGAAGCCTGGAAAACAGATGTCATCAATTCAGCTAGAGGTAACAAATCTGTACTGAAAACTGCTTTTCCCATAGTTGTGTTATTAGGAAAACAATCCTGTTGGGGTTCATGCCTAATTTATAGAATAAGTGTAAAATACCAAGTTACATTTAAGAAAATGTAAAGATAACAGGTAATTCTGTGTCATTTCTGCACATTTGAGATCATTTTCCCATTGGACTGATTCAGACGGCCTTGAATACTTTATACTTGTTAAAAATATAACCAGGCCTCCTAGTACTCCTACTTTTCCTACTTTTTTAGAATTCGTCCTACTTTCCTACTATTTTTGGCCAGTCCTACTTTTTTAAAATCCAGAAATGGTAAATTTCAGTCAACTGGCAAATCTTGTCTCATCATAGGACAAGGTTCAAGCTTTGAGTCAGAAATTTCGGACGTTTGACTGAAAAAATCCTGAAGGCTCATTATACATACTTTGGAAAAAGTTTGGGACTTATCTTGAGGCAGACTGATTTTTGTTTACATGTTTTTGAGCAAAATGTGACCAAAAACAGGCTCCTACTTGCCCGCAGTTTTCGGGAGGGCTGTGTGTATGCGCTTTTTGTATAAATCGGCTATGCACAAGCAAACTTGCATGATTTTCATGACCAAAAAGTATTATTATTACTATTATTATACCAGAATGGATGTTTCACGTCAGAAAGCAGGAATCCCAAGTATTGTTAACCGGCCAATGGCCGGTTATTAGAGGAGGTATTTTTGGTGAAATGGGACTCTTGTCCACTTGTCCACTTGTCCATGTGTCAACTTGTCCACTTGTCCACTTTCTTTGTCAACATATTTTGAATTGCCCATTGCGACTTTAATATTTCACTTAGGGGTCCTCCTCAGAAATTTTTGGAAAAATCCAAGACGGCTGCCACAATGGCCGCCATATTTTGAATTGCCAACTGTGACCTTAGTATTTCACTTAGACTTATGAAATTTGGTACTGGGATTCACTTAGGGATGAAATTTGGTATAGGGATTCACTCAGGGGTTCCCCTCGAAAATTTTTTGAAAAATCCAAGATGGCTGCCAAAACGGCTACCATATTTTGAATTGCCCACTGTGACTTTACTATTTCACTTAAATTTATGAAATATGGAATAGGGATTCACTTAGGGGTCCCCCCAAGAAATTTTTGGAAAAATCCAAGATGGCTGCCAAAATGGCCGCCATATTTTGAATTGCCCACTGTGTCCTAAGTATTTCACTTAGATTTATGAAATTTGGTACATGGATTCACTTAGGGGTTGCCCTCGAAATTTTTGGGAAAATCCAAGATGGCTGCAAGAATGGCCACCATATAGTGAATTTCCCACTGTGACTTAAGTATTTCGCTTAGATTTATGAAATTTGGTATAGGGATTCACTTAGGGATTACCCTAAAAAATGTTTGGAAAAATCAAAGCTGGCTTCCAAAATGGCCACCAATGTTTTGAATTGCCCACTGTGACTTCAGTATTTCACTTAGATTTATGCAATTTGGTATAGGTATTCACTTAGGGGTTCCACTCAGAAACTTTTGGAAAAATCAAAGATGGCTGCCAAAATGGCCAACAAATTTTGAACTGCCCAGTGTGACTTTACTATTTCACTTAGACTTATGAAATTTCGTATAGGGATTCACTTAATTAGGGGTTCCCTTCAGTAATTTTTAGAAAAATCCAAAATGGCTGCCATGTTTTGAGTGGCCCACTGCGACTTATTATTTCACTTATATTTAGGAAATTTGGTTTGGGGATTGGCTATAGGGGTTCCCTCATAAATTATGAGAAAATTTCCTAGATGGCTGCCAAAATGGATGCCATATTTTGAATTGCCACTCTTGACTTTAGCAGTTCACGCACAGTTCTGACAAAGTTTTTATGGCTTGCAGCAAACTCTATCTGTCTGGCAATTACTGCTCAATACAAAACAATCCATGTAATAATATATAAATCACTCTCTTCGTGATTTCAATCCCGAAAATACAATCGCCGAAGGCCGGTTTTGAATCCATGGATTCTTGTTTTGTTTGTTTTGTGTTTTACGCCTCTGCAGCACCGTAGTGGGCTATATCGAGGCAGGCGATCGCCGTATGATGATGAGATGAGAAGACTGTGAGTCTGGCACATACCCTATTAATTCAGGGATGCCCAAGGTCTTTCAGTTGCCCCAGTACAGAACACTGGATACAACCCACCTCCATTTAATGTCCCATGGGCTTGGACCAAATTGAGTTCCAGGAGTGGGAGTCGAACCAACGACCTCAAAGCCAGACTGGCAGCACAAACAAGCACCTTAAACCATTAGGCCACGGAGAACTCTCTCGGGGGAATCCCAAGTAATGCATTGATTTCTTTGATAATTTCCCTGGCGAAATTCCATTACTTAAAAAAAAAAAGATTTTTATCCAATTTTTTAAGTTCTGAAATTTGAACTGTTAGTACTAATGTCTACAAGTATATCACTTGAAGATCCTGGAATTCTGAAACCTGCTTTTTACGTTGTCTAGGTTTTAAAATGCACTATTCAGCCACCTTAGTTCATTTGCCTCAATTTCACAGCTTCTTAAAGATCCCAGACAATTGTATTCTCTTCTCAGCTTTGTGCCCGAAATTACTAAGTAAGGTTATGAAGTGACCAGTTTTACTTCTTTTTTCCTTCAGTGAACGAAGTTGGAAGAAGGTATTGTAATCACTTGGGTAAAAATGCTGTCCGTCCGCCGGGCGGGCGGGTGTTCGGGCGGCGGGCGGGCGGGTGTTCGGGCGGCGGGCGGATAGATCGTTTCCGGGCCAGCACTCGGCCTCTATTGTATACATGTACATGAATGAAACTTGGTACATATATAGCCTATATGGTCTAGTTGTGCCTTTTGATTGTCTGATTGATTGGTATTCCTTACATTTTGAAATAATTCAAAAAATATAAAAAATGTTTGTGTTTGTTTCCGGGCCAACACTCAGTCACTATTGCATGTACAAGGATGAAATTTGGTACAGATGTGGCCTATATGGTCTAGTTGTGCCTTGTGATGGTCTTATTGGCAGATATTCTATACTTTTTGTATAAATGAGGAAAAATATGAAAACTTTTTTTTTTTGTTTTGGGGCTAAGACTCTGCTCTATTGCATGTAAATGGATAAAGTTTGGTACACATATGGGCTCATATGGTTTGGTTGTGCCTTTTGAAAGGTCTGATGGAAAATACTATATGCTTTTTGAAATACTGAAAAAAAAACGGAAAAAAATTATTTTTTGTTTCAGGCCAAAAACTCGGTAACTTTTGCATGTACATGGATAAAGTTTGTTGCACATATGGGTTATATGGTGTAGTTGTACCTTTTCATTTATGGACTGACTGATAGATAGTCTATACTTCTTGTGATATTTAGAAAAAATGTAAAAAATTTTTTTCCTATTGGAGCCAAAACTTTTCCACTATTGCATTATAGAACAATGACATTTCCTTCACCTATCACCTTTGCAATGTAGCAGTGCTTTTTCATGTGTATTTAACACTTTTTGAATGATTACAAAACGTTGAGGAAACATAACGGCTTCATATTTTGGATTTCCAACCAACAGCTCATAACCTATACTTCGTACATGCATAAAACCATGCCATAATATGTGGAAATTAGTCAAATAAGGCACTAGTTTTACAAACCCTGGCAAACAGACGGCCAGACGGCAGGGTAGCCGTCAAATAGCGATAATAGATGACTCGACCACTATTGCATACCTATAGGCCTAATTATTATATGCAATTTGGCAAACAACCAATTTTATGGTGTAGTTGTAATCTTCTAAAGGTTACTCGCTTAAGGTTTGCTGCTGTGCAGCCTATGTTTAGTTCTGAATCCATATATCTTCAAGAATATCTTCCATGTAAGCTTGATATTGTCAATGTCGATAGAAGTCATATCAAAGATCCTTCAACTTTAATATTGTCGGCCTATATGTAATATAGGACCGACTCTGTAGCCAGGCTGTCACGTTGTAGAAAGGATTTTTGTCACAGCATTTCTGGCAAAACCACATTCGTTACACCCTATAAAGTCATTCCAGTTTCTTTTATGTACTGTAACTAAGGTCCCAGTGCCCTGAATTTACATTTATCAAGAATCAGCAGTAAGGGGATGACCATTTCATATCCAGGGAGGGTGAGGGCTTGGAGTTTTTTTTTAGTAAATAATTTCTTGCTCACTTCTGAAGAAACAAATTCTTTCTGAAGTCTTGAAATAAATAATTCCTGGTGGGGATATATTTTAACAGCCTGGTGTTTCTACGTTAGGGCCAACCATTTAATAATCAGGGGGACTTAGGGGTCTCGGCAGGAAATTATTATTTATTTTTGTAAATCACTTCAAATATTTGGCCGACATTTCGTTCTGTTGGACAGCAATCCATGCGCCAGACAATCCCTTATCATATGCTGCATCTAGTTTCTACTTGTAATATTAACTGAGAAATTAGGGAAAAAAAATTTGATGATGATACTGCAATTTTTTAGACATTTTCTGAATTGTAAGAGTGGAGCCATTGTTGAATTTAAACAACGGACTCAATTACCCTATTTCATTCAGGTAATTTTTAGCACAGCAATAACCATGATCATGGGAGCCAAGAATATCGCACAGATAACAATATTGCATATCAAAATTTTTCTAATACCGTATTTTCTCCATTAAAAGCACACCCCCTAATAAAAGCCCACCCCCCTCCCAAGGAACTAATTTTCATCAAAATTCCATCAAAATATGACTTTATCCTAAGTTTTTTATTCAAAAAATTATTAATTGACCATATCATCATTACTTCTGCCCACTGGGCGTTTAATAGAGAAAATACGGTAATATTTCCAAGCCCTACTAAAAATAGCCAAACTCCGACACTAGCCAAAAGCCTTCATTGAATGAGGATATTTATATCAAATAATGCTATACATGTAGCAACAAACAAGCCATGAGCTGTTGTTTGCAGTAAGTACCTACAATATGATTCATGTAGGGCTTTAAACAGGAGCCTGTCATCTTAGAAGGCTATTGAAAGTAGCAGTTGCATTTAGAATATCATAAAAAATTACATTGTTTTGATTTGCTAACTTTTCTTCCTCTTGATAGTCATTGTATACTCTTTAGGCCAATACTCATATATACACATTTTTACTAACTCATTTTATCTTTCCTATAAATATGATACTTTGCTTGTTTCAGTATTTGATTCCCAAGGCCAAATACGCTCTGGAGATGCTGATCTTGCCACATTAAAACTTGGCATTCAGAAGGCTTTTGTGACCATTCAACAGGACCAGTATTCCATCAAGAAGGTTGCTGGTAAAGTATTACAAATACATTTTTTAAAAATGTCACTTACCTATGTTGAAGCATGGGATTCTGGGGACTCCCAAAAACTGATTGGTTTCCGACATGTGAGCTGTTCCTGTTGGGCACAGCATGAATATTGTTTCCACCCACCCTGCTTTTATACCAGGTTCCCGACCTTTAATCCTCTTTTCTAGTAATTAACAAGCGAGTGGCATATTTGCTTGGTCCATTTAGCTAGACATTTTGTGCCACAGTAAATACAATCAAGAATAATGGAAAACAAAAGGCTTCACTTTGTTTTGATGTTTGGCAAGATACCATAATGATATTGTAGACATTTTTGAATAATTACTAACAACATAACGGTATATCGATCTATCTATCTATCTATCTATCTATCTATGCATGTCTGTACAGATCTGTCAATCTTAATCAGCATAAGATTAGACTCTCAGGATGTCAATGTAAAAAGTAATGCTACTAAACCCCAACCATAAGTACAGACAATTGGTGTTTCAGATGGCAGCCAACCACGCTTGAAGCTTCGGCGAAAAATGGACAAAACCAGAAAAGACCTTAAGACACTGATTGAGGCATACAATCAAAATGAAGCAACAGATTCTGAAGGCAAGATCACCAAAGAGATGGCAGATGAGGGGATTTGGCCTTGGCTGATAGGTATTCATCTTGAATTAATTAATTACCAGCTCATGACCATGCTGTGCTTGAAACACCTTCATATATAGTATACCGTAATATGGGGTGAATAGGGACACTGGGGTGAATCGGGACTGAACAGGAAAAAGTTTTATTTCCCCCAATAACCATACCTTCTACTTGTCTCAGGATTTTGATTTTGGTACATATATAACACACAAACTAGGGCATATTGTGGTGAAATTTCATCCCTCTGACTGCATGCAGTGAGGAGCTGCAGCACTTTTAACTTGGCCCTGCAGAAATTGATTCTCGCAAGTTGGTCAAAACTTTCCTTCTATCATAAAAAGTAAAAATACCAGAGCCATGAAATTCACAGTAAACTTTTTTTTTATTTAAAGTAGTTTAACGGGATCAGGAGAGTAAGCTAGATATGGTATTGTGCATGTTTGGTCATGGGTTAAGATCCAGGTCAATGGCAAATTTTCGGAAGTGATAAAAACTCTACTCTACAAATTTTCATTTGAGTGTACTGGCATGACTTTTTGATAAATATTATTGATCTTGGCGTTATTTATTTTTTATTTAGTCCAGAATTATTAATCACCAGCAAAATTAACAGATAACATCACATTTTTGCACTGGGTTTACCCAGTGTCATATGACAAAAAACCAGTCAGGTACCAATTCAATACAATGTTTTCCTGGCCTAAATTCAGATTGTGGTTAAGTGTATTACCACTCAAAGGTTTCATATAGATGTTTACTAAAATGCGTTGTGGGATTGGGCATTATTGATCTTTGCATTTTTGAGAAATAAGGAAAATTGTGAGGGTTGCTTGGAATGACACATTTCAGTATTGGAAGTCAACATCATGTTTTGATTTTGCTCACCAACTTCAAACGGCCAGCCTGACTTTATTTACCAATGGATTCTTGTCAAACTTTGAATTTAGATAATACATAACCTTAATTTTAGATTGACATATAGTATAACACTGTATCTTGACTAGAAGTGCAGAAAAAACAGTTTTTTCAAAGGCTACATTGGAACAGCAATTCTCGCCAGGCCAAGCCTATGGTTTAAGGCCAAGCCTATACATTTTTATGGTTAACTAGATCAGCAGCCCAGCACTATGGTAGCATTGATGGCAGGAATTACACTCCAATAGCAATTGGAAGGATATGTTACAGGCTCTTTTATAATTACACAGGAAAGAGGGTTAACTTCTCCTTTGGTCAAGGTGTGAATTACTTGAAGTGCAATTAGCCATTGACCCCATCAGCAATTGAGTTCTTTTGTCTTTTGACATAATGCACTATTAATAGTCAGAGAGTAAATAACAACAATTTGTTGTGAATCTTAATAATGGTGTCATTGTATCAAGCAAATTTCTGCAGTTATTTTAGTCTAATTAATTTGGGGAAATTCAAGATGGTTGCCGAAAAGGCCGTCGCAAAAATTCTGCCATTCTTGATTTGCCCACTGTGAGCTTAGTATATAACTAGAGGTTTGAAATTTTGTACATGTGTAGAGATTTGTTTGAGGATATGGATAAATAAGACCTGATGAAATCCAAGATGGCTTCTACAAAATGGCCGACTTTCTAGATTTGTCCACTCTCAGCTTGGTATTCAGTGATGGATTTTGTTGATTTGTTTGAGGGTACGGATAAAGAAAATTTGGAGAAATCCAAGATAGCTTCCAAAAGGGCCATCACGAAATGGCTGCCATTATTGAATTATCCACTTAATATTTCACTAAACGTTGTGAGAACATCTATAACAGCATAACTACATAAATTCATGGATGCTTTACTCTACTCCACCTAGACTAATCATTACTCAGGCATGAAAACTTGCAAGCAGCTTTCTTTCACTTCCAACAAGAACCTTATCTGGGTTTGGTCTCTTAAACTTATAATTTTTTTTTAGTAATTTCTGACTGAACATCATTATTCTGTCCATTTTCCAATCATGCTTCAAAAACAATCTGTAGGCCCATTTAATTTCATATCTTTCTTACCCCACCTCATGGGTACTATGCTAGTTTCTGGAAAGCATTCCAATTCTGGCTTGCAATATAGGTGCAATTTCTGTTCACGACTGTTAAGTGGTAGGCTATATCTGGTCACAAAATAAATGGTATCTCTGCAAACCTGACAAGGCATTCCTATTTCTACCAGTACAGTATGAGCAAAATGGGAAGTTCATTACTTTGCAAATATGTGCTTATAAATCATATATGTAACTACATTGAAAAGGTAAAATAAATGGAAAAGGTTCCTGTGAAATGAGTTTCATAAGTAGGTAATAAACATATCCCACTTTTAGAAATCATACTTAGCACAATCATATTATGCCAAGATAAGAAGGCTCAACCCAGTGTTTGAATCCTCGGATTCTTGTGATAGTTTTTTGTCATTGATCATATTTTTTAAAATATGCATATTATCAATGGAATTGATTTCAGATTTTCCTCAAAATAAATATTTTGCATATTGAAGATGTTTTCTAATATCTAGTTATAAGAAACAATCACTTAAAGAAGCAGGGAAGTATTGATTGTGGAAATAGTGGAGTGTCCCGATTCACCCCAAACTGTGGGGTGAATTGGGACAGTGGTTTTTTGGGCCCTGAGCATGATATCTTTAACTTGTTTAGACCAACCAATTTACGCTATGTCTTAATTTACAATTTGTCCAACATGAGCTATTGATATTTCCAGGGGAGCAAACAGAGTCGCTGAAAAGAAAGCAGCGTGTGGCTGATCTTCATGAATCATTGCTTAGGCACAGAGAGGAGATTTCACTGCTTCTGAGAGAAATGAAGACATTTGTTGTCACTCTTCAGGGCCGGAGAACTCTGTACCGAGAGAAAATTGACTCTCTCAAAAAAGGTTTGTTTAATGGTTTTTAGATTTTCAAAATATGGCATCAAACTCCCGAGACAGCTCGAAACTTTAAAGAATTAAAAGTGATCAATTGGTATTTTTCATATATGTTCACAAGGTTCCGAAACTTGCAGTACTACATTAATTTGGACACCAATTCAACCGCAAAGTGCTTTTTCGCCCATTTAAAGATTTGTAGTTTAAATGTCCAGTTTTGATCTTAGTATTTCACTTACAGTTATGAAATTTGGTAAGGTAATGGCCTGTAGCCTGAGGGTGTTGATCAAGAACATGTTAAGAAATCAAGATGGCTGTCAAAATAGCCACCGAAAAAGGCCACCATTCTTGAATTTTGTGCTGTGACGTTAGAATTTCACTTAGTGTTGTGAAATTTGGAATGGATATTTGCTTGTTGGTGTTATGACATTTAAACATTTGGTCAATACCTGACAGTGTAGTCTGTGTAGATCTAGAACATTTAAAAATATCAAAGGCTGTCCAGACGACTGCCACCCATTTATTTGTCATGTCTTCCAGTCCAGATCAAACCTATGCAGCTGTTATAACAAAGTTTAGAAAGATATTGAATGCACCGTTTTCTTTTTCTTTTTGCAGTTTTGGAAGGTGATGACAGTCCAATATGTCGTGGGGACTTGGCGTTAAGCTACAAGCTTGTGGACTCCCTGACTGCCCTACTCGTAGAGGCTTCTTGTGCTTTCCGAAAAGCTACCTCTGACACAAGTAATACATTTGATGATGATGGGTACGATTCTAGCGATTTGGAGAGTGATTTGGACTGTGATTTAGATGACTAGACTAGGTTTGATAATGAGGACCAACAAGAGTTCGAATGAGCAGTACACATTCTGTATCGTAATTTTGCTATTTATTCTCAGGACTTTTTGTGAAAAACAGTGTCTTATGATGTCATTTTTACCCTCAGCAAATGGCAATGTATACATGTTGTTGGGTATTGTGATTTTGTCTGGCGGGCGGTCGTGCATCACTCGACTCAATGCCATGCTTTCGTTATATTTGGGTCAAGATTTGGCTTTCAAAGACCTAGAAACTGACGTTAAATTGGCAAAATTACTAAGTATCGCCACCAAATTTTTCAGCCGCATCACAACTGTTACCCGAATCACAAATATTGCTGTCAGTGGCTACTGAGTTAAGATAATTATAGAAAAATTTTAATAATCCTGCTGGTAACAATTGTGATGTTGATGTCGCCATTGGTGGGTGTGATGCCTCTTGATAACACTGGTGATGCTAGACACTGATTATTGCATTGATACAACTGGGATGTTGATTGAACTTTTATAAATAGCCACTTAATTTATTTTTCCACAAGTTACAATTCGATATGACACGATGCATATTACCGTAAATGGAATTTGTTTCAGAAACACTAAAAAAATTGACAACTATAAGGGCTATTCCATTTAAAAACCTGGGGGTGGGGTGGTCGGGCTACGTTTTTGACCCCCCCCCCCCATGCATCTAAAGTGAATTTTTTTTTACCCCCCCATGCATTAACCTCCATTTTTTGGAGACCCTACATGCACTAAATGCGAATTTTTTACCCACCCTACATGCATCGGATAACAATTTTATTATTACAATGCGTAAGCCTTCACGGAGTGGAAATGCCCCCCATACATCTAAAGCGAATTTTGCGGGTACCCCCCATTCATCTAAACCGATTTATGTACCAACCCCCCCCATACATCTGAACCGAAATTGCGGGTACACCTTCATACATCTTACAAAAAAAAAACCCCAACCCCTTGGGTTTTAAATGGAATAGCCCCCTAAATAAAATTATATTCATCATGACATATTATAACAATGTAACAATATGTAATAATATATAGGCCTATTCAAAACATGTCTAAAAATTAAGGGAAAATTACAGATTGTGCAATAAGGAAATCACAAAATATATTTACAAAATCACAGCTGTATTATTTATGAAAAGAATAGCTGTTGGGATGAATGTATTACGAAATCTTGATGTTCTGCAAAACAGTACGTCAAATCTAACTCCTCTTGGTAGTAAATTAAAGTACTGATTTAACGGATGTGATTCACCATTAATTATTTTAAAAGGAGTTGATATACATTATTTACTCCTATGAATAATGTCAGGATCATCAATGACACTTCTGTTCTGTTAACGACGCCACAACTTTCATGACAAGATGAAATAGCATACACAAGGACACTTGATATAATTGCTCTGTAGAATAAGCACATAATGGTGGAGTCTAGATTTAACCTTTTCAGACAACGAAGATGTAAAGTCGTTTAGATGCTCAAGTTATGAGATGCTTAAGTTATAAGCTATGTTACATTGTATTCTGCATTCATTCCTTGTTAATTTCAACAATTTAATGGTGCTCATAACCTTTCTTGCGAGATTTAACTTTGCTACCATGAGGATGTTTGTGCTGTACTGCATCTTCATTTTGATGTGTGTGCTGTTATCTGTATTAAATGAAGGAGGACATTTTAGATCACAGTGTATAAGGAATGCTTACTTTGGAAATGCTATGATCTCAAGTTGTTGCAGATTGTTTCATTAATGATTTCTGCAGAGAAGGAGAATGCTATGAACTGTAGATATGCATCTAACATAAAACATCCACTTGGTTTTTTCACTTTGGTTGTTGCAAGACTGAACATGTTTCATGTTTATGATCCGGAGTCAGTCTGCTTGTTTTTACACTGGGTTCCCCCAGTGTAATAGAGAGAGAATGGGTCAAAGTGCTTTTCTGTACAGTTTTGTGGAGGCAAACTGGGAGGTTTTAGAGGCTTAAAAACCAACTGGGGACCTTAGTATACTTGGTTTCTGAAATGCATTTTGTAATTTGGTGCTGTATGTGCTGGGGTTATTCAGAATTTAACAAAATTCCAAAGATTTTTTTTTTTCCTCTTTCGGACTTTTTTGGCAGGAAATTGCCACATTTTAAAGTGTCTATTGTAAGCATAGTATTCCAATTAGAGTTATGAAATTTAGTATAGGGATTCGTTTTAGGGTTTAAATCAGGAAAATTTTGAGAAATTCAAGATTGCTGCCAAAATGGCCGCCTCAAAATGGTTGCTATTCTTGTTTTGCCCACTGTGATGTTAAATTTTTCACTTAAGAGTATTGAAATTTGGTATAGAAATTTGTTTGATGGTGTGAATCAATATTTGGGGAAATTCAAGATGGCTGCCAAAATGGCTGCCACAAAATGGCCATCCTTCTTGAGTTTCCCACTGTGAGCTTAGTATATCAATTAGAGGTTTGAACATGTGTAGAGATTTGTTTGAGGGTTTGGATCAAGAAAATTTGGTGAAATCCAAGATAGTGTCCCAAACGGCCGCCACAAATTGTCCACTGAGACCTTAATATTTTAATAAAAGTTGTGAGAACATCTATATCAGCATAACTACATATAAGCTGACATCATTCAAATTCTGGCTTGCAATATAGGTGCAATTTCTGTTCACAAATAATGTAAGGCAGTGGCATCACTAGAAAGGCAAGTTTGGGAGGGCTGAAGCCCCAAAGTTTACAAGCGTTGTGAGAGGGAGGTCTGAAGGTTCGAAGCATGAGTTGCCCCAGAATCCAAAGATTTTATGTGTCTACGGATATATGCACACATGACAAATAGATAAAATGCAAAAATGAAGACACATAGTGCACAAAATACTTTGTACAGTGTCTTTTCATGGGCTCTGGTTAATGAATCACCACCAGTATCATACTAAGAAAATGAATAATCCATTTGGGGGGACTGAGCCCCCCCCCCTCCCGCCAAAGTGACGCCACTAAATTTTAAGTGGTATCTCTGTTCACAAAATCTAGTGGTATATCTGCAACTCTGACTAGGCATTCTTATTTCAATCATTGCAGTACGAGCAAAATGGGAAGTTCATGGAGTACTTCACAAGATATTAGCTTATGATTTGTGTGTACAACATTAAATTTAAAAAAAGGTTCATGTAAAACCCAGTGTTTGAATCCTCAGATTCTTGTATGATTTTTCATGGGAAGAAAACTTTGAGCATTTGGACTTCGTGACAGACCTAATTATGGAAGCAATTGGAAGACCCAACTAAAAACTTAATGCAAAATTGTTATGAATTTCTTCCCTCCGTATGTCCAGTCTTTGCTTTAATAAACTTGTTCACTGAGAGGCCAATGTTGTCATAAGCACTGTTATATTGTTTGTGCTAGGTATTTTCGTTGTATTTTTTTTCCTTTGACATAATACATGCATTTTGATTGAATGTGTTTACATATAGTGCATTGCTATATTTTAACATACTTGTATGTATATATTATGAATTTATTCCAGGAATTTATTGTGTCATGGATGAAACATCAACTGAAATAAACAAACTTTGCATTAGTCATTTTCACTGTAGTTGTCGATTTACTGCTCACTCATTCAGCTTTTTCAATCTCATTTTGCAAACATAGAAGTACTTTGTGTTTATATATATATAGATCGATTATTTTTGGCATCTATGGTATATTTTCTCTGCACATTTTGCCATTCTAGTTTATCTAATATGTGACCTGATGGTAAAGGTACTTATGTTGTGGACCTAGGAGTCAAAAGTTGAGGGGCCGATTTCACCAATATTGTATTAACAGTTAGAGCTGGTCTTAACTCCTTTAAACCTGGTTTAACGAGAGTCCCTTCCACCAAGAGAGTGCTAAGTGAGTGTGTAAACCTGTCAAGGTTCAGTGAATCATACCTTAATTGTTACTAAACTCAAGGATCAGCGGTCTCAAACAGATTTGGTGTCCAGAAGAGATTAGGCCAATGAAAACAGAACATAAGTTTCTTGGCATGACAGATCAGTATTTTTGGCCTTTTGTCTTGTACATGTATATTTGCAAGTTTCTCTGTGATTCAACAGTTATTAAAATGCTTGCACCTCTTTTTTGGCTACTGTTGAGATGAGACCTCAACACAAGAAGGGCCAGACAAGTCCCATTCACTGGCATTCAGATGCTTCAAAATAAGGATAAACAGTGTCCATTAGAGTTCAATGTTTAATTTTTACTAATAATGAAAATGGTTCCTTAGACTGCATTTGTTTCTTGCGTCACAGCTCTGAACTGTACATTAGAATTGGATACCTGAATTTTTTTAATAACTAAGATTAGATTAATATTGTATTAACTTCTATAGATGAAGAGTATTTATCGATTTCGTTTATTTTTATTTTTTGCTGACTCATGTCTATTTTTGATATGCAGACTGTCAAATAAAACTTTATGTATGTTCTATGTGACAATTATTGCAATGCAATCTTGGTAGCCTTCTTTGTTGACAATTTGAAATCAATTACAAGTGGATTTATTGCATATTCTTCTTGTTAGAGCCTCATTCAATTTTGCTCTTATACAAAATCATGTCTAGCTCTTACAAAAATAAAGAGGTTTTTATTTAGATTTTCATTATATTTAGACAATCAGTTGATACGCAAGCTTGGAAAGTTTCAAAGAATTATCTCGAGCAGTCTAAAAGTTCTATCATTTTTAAGAGGTGTGCATTTTAAGTGTGAGCAAGTTATTACACTGCTGGCCAAGAGTTACTTATAAGGGCTAAATTTGTGAAAGTATCATAAATTTCCAAAGTTGCTCTGAAAAAAATATGACAAAGTGATTAAGATTTTGGGCACTGTTATTCAATCCTATTCAATGCGGATGGGAGTCCACTTGTTTGGGTCCATCCGTATTTTTGAAATTATAACTAGCTAGGAAATTGAGCGTCATTCATACAGAAACTTTCTATGTAATCCTACTTCCTACAATGATATATTTGCTTCTGATCCGATAAGAACCCATGCACCCACAAGCAGACTTGTGTATACTATTATTAAATCCTTGGAATGGTATTAAGCAACATACATACTGTTTCTGAAAGTTTGCCAGAAATTTATGTATATTCACACAATTAAGTACAACTAGTATACTAAATTGCACAGCAATTTAAAGGAAGAACTTCCCTTCCCTTCAAATTCCTTCCCTTCCCTTCCAATCCTATCTCTCCCTTTCTCTACCAGTTCCTTGCATTCTTTTGCCTTCCAGAGCTTAACATGTTTTGATTGGGCGATGACTATCATTGCTGCTACTTTGAAATGCTTGCCAACAACAACGGCCATACATATGTACTTAGTGATATATCGTTTGGCATGGATGTATACCTTTTAAGGTACCACCCTGAAAGCAATACACTTTCATGAAACCCTAACCCTACAGGCAAACCATAAAAGCTAGGAAAAGGTGCTCACATACATAAATAGGGCAAACAATCAGCGCCATGTCACATCAGTTTTCACTGATTTGATGCATAAATAAATGAGTTATAATTGAAAAGACAAAAAAAATAATCATGGTTACATTAAATTACATAAAGTCCATGATTTTACACATCCTTTAACATTTTTTTGATGAAATTTGAGTCATTAGAAAACAAGTTATTAACACTTGAATTTTGAAATTTAAAAAAATTCTCTAGGAAAAAGTATTTCATGTAGGTAAATTTCCTCTGGCCACATTATAGGCGTCTAGGCTGGGCATTACAGAAAAAATATTCATGAACATCCATCTAGATCTTCATAGGTTTTTGTAGCCTAACGTGTTTTGCTTGACCCGAAAAGTGACATGAAATTTTCACTGTTAAGCGAAATTGTCTCTTGAATGCCCAAGGGAATAATGCTATATATCATTGGAAAGCTGACATTCTTTCCAAAAATGGTTATCTTTTTCTTCTTGGTTAAATATTAAGGGAGTTACAGCCCTTCAAAAGTTGCACTTTTGAGGCCTTGTGACGCCAAAAGTATTGGGGCTGGGGTCTCATACTTTTGCATAGACAGTCTACCCAAGTAGCACGAATCATTTCCTGAAGGACATGGAAATCTGATAATTGCATCATGGTTTTTCATGACATGGCCCCTGGAAATTTCGTTTTGCCTAAACTTTGAACTTTTTTATCTCAAGATCTATCGAGCCGTTTAACACTAGGCTCCTTTCTGCACTGCTCATTCCTTTGTAGATTATGTAAAAAAAAATTCATGGCAAACCAACAAAGAGTTTCTCCAAAACCGGAAGCAGAAATTTTTCATAGAAAATCGCTGTAATTCCCATGTCGTACGTAATTCCCATGCATAATTCCCACCACTGAGGAAGTTCCCTGATGTACTTATGCAATTATACTTTCATAGGGATACATTATATAGTTTGTAAGTTATGCATCATTTTAGAAATGGAAAAAAGTGGTCAGAAAAATAAGAATAAGAATACGTACAATATCAATAAGAACTTCCCTACGGGAAGTTCTTAATTATGACTTTTTTCTCTTGCACTCAAACACAAATGAATATTATCTTGTTGTATTTTTGGACTTGGTTACAACTATTGCAGAGGTGAATTTTTAAAACCTGTAACAGTCGCACGGGTGGTCTGAATGTCATGCCCCTCTTGGTAAAAGCACTGTAGATTATCTCTTAGGCACACAAATGTGTTCCCAAACAATATCACACTTTAATATATATGTTCTAAACTGATGGAATCTGATCATGCTCCTATAACTTTTCTTTGAAATGCATGATAAACCCAGATATGACCAGCAAAAATAAACTTAACAGATGGCTGCATAATATTATTTGATAATGAGAAACGTTTTCAGTACGTATTTGATAAAGACAAAGTTTCAAAATATAAAGATTTATGCTAAAGGATGACCTGGCACAAGACAAACTTAGAAACTTACATATAACCTAAACTTATATAGGTACTGAAGTTGATACCCTAATAGAATCCACATATGATTACCTTGAGAGTTGTATACGAACAACATTTTGAAAAGAAACAATTTAAAACTGCTACTAATACTTTTCCTACTAATAAATTGTATGACCAGGAATGTAAGGCTAGGAAAAACAATGTTGTGTATAAAGGAAACTGTAGGCCTATGTTGCATTTTCCTACACATGGAGTTTAGAGGAATTAATGCACTGGTCAGTGACAGTGTGCTATGGACATGGTACAGCAATTAGCAGAATCTGCAGATCGCCTAAGGCTACCTCCATGCGGCCCCGTTACCGCACACTGGCACTGGCCCCGTCACCGCACACTGTCACTGGCCCCGTCACCGCACACTGCATTGCACCAGACCTGTCAGACCCTGTAAATAAGACATCCAGTGAGCGCCGGTGGATTTGATAGGCCCTTTGTAACACATAAAAAAAGAACACAGGAGCAATCTCTCCTGTCAAAGGTTGAAATGCAATTAGGATCGAGATCCTGGTTCAATTGCTGCTTTGTTCAATTGGAAGGTCTATGCAATGTTAAAAAGGTTTTGTTTTTGTGCATGACACTTAACTTAAAATTGCAATTAAGTCAGTGAAGCACATGCTTGCCATTCCATTTATAATGACAGAACTTTTAATGAACTGAAGCTATAATCAAAGACATTAGTTTAATCCTGCAGTTTGTCTGAATTTTAATATCAGGTACTAATAGGCTTAATAATCCAAATTTTCTATGACAATAATCATTTTTAAACAGTTTTTTTTGCTATGTGTGTTTTAAATTAACTGCTATGATTGCTGGAATGCATTTTTTTCCCCTTCATTTTACATGTAGGCCTATACACGTATGTATATATTTAATATATTTATGAACCATTTAAAATTATATCAAGGGAGCTGTAGGGCCTACTCAAACTCAGAAGCTGTCATGCCCTCCTTCTTTAATTTTGTCGGTGATTCAAACAACGATCTAATGCAGGAAAATAATCTGTTATATTACTGTATTAGATTAGCTGCCTAATAAAGATAAACATATAGAAAGGTTTTCAGTGAATGCCTGTTTTTAAATTTTTTAATTCCAAAATGTTATTTCACTCAATTTTGCTTTAATTATTATTGCTAATATAATATAGATAGGCCAAATTGTACTATTTTTATGATGACAATCAGGCATAATGTTGGGGGGGGGGGGTGGTCTGTGTTCTGGTTGTAGCATGCTAGGCTGCCAATCACTGGGTCCAGGGTTCGAATTTGGCTCCTGCCAGGTGATCGAGGTGCCTATGTTGGATGGCTGTTTCATCCTTTGCCTCATTTCCGTGTCCTCCTTCTGTCCTAATTTGCCTGCAAGAGTGCATAAATACAGGACGTAAGTCCCAATCATTCATCCATGAGGTAATCATTTTTGTTGCCACTTAGATTACCCAGCCAGATCTAAATTTGCAACACTTTGACGTAACTGCTTTAGGCCTACTAGGTAATATTATGTCTCTGTTTTCTTGATAATTAAATCTAAAGTATAACGTTTCAAAAACTTACTTTTATTCAGTGATACGTTTTATAAACTTTTAATAGTAGCACAGTTGTGCACACAAACCTACACATTTGTGTCATTATTTATGCCGCCCAGATGATTAGTCATGATCATACCCAATTCTTGCAATGTCAATTTGATTTCAGGAGATAAATCACACTTGTTGGTGACCTGCGAACGAAAGGATTATGGATCTGATTTGTACTCTAATAATCAGTTATGACTAATCAAATGGCCTCCCCTCGATCATGACTAATCAAACAGCCTATCATGAGTCAAGAAGTGCCATTTTCACAGTGCAACAGTTCACCTTTTTTAATATAAAAACATAGGCTGCACGGCAGCAAACCTTCTGTGAAAAGTCTTTAAAAGACTCAAATACACCATAAAAGTGATAATATGTGTACCCAATTGCATGTAAGTATATGATATTGAGAGTCTTGGCTTGAAATTATCCATATGCCCACTGTCCGTCTGCCTGCCAGGGTATGCATTTATTTCTAAAAGTATTAAAATACCTACAAGGGTTATGCAGATTGCACACAAAAATATAAACTTTTGAATTTTCAATGGGGCACCCCCGAAAAATGTTACAATATATAAAAAATAATAATCCGTAAAAATTCGAGCCAGATCGGACAATTTTTAGGGTGTGCTACCGCAATTTGAAATATACCATTGAATTTCAATGGGCGAAAACCCTGTTTCATGGGTGGTTGGTGAAGGAAGCTCTCCTACCGCTAATATAATGGTAATTTTTTATTTCTGTCTAGCAGTGGTCGAAATAGCCCATGTCATGTGAGGGGGTCTGTCAGTGGCAAGGCCAGAATGGTTGAAGCTTTTGAGGCCGGAGTTACACCATCTTATCAAGCGGGAAAAGAGATTTAATTTGAATACCAACGCTACTATGTACCATAGTATTGCAGAGGTGCTTTGTTAGTCTGGTTGCAGCACCGTGGAGAAGTCGAAAAAGTTGCCGTATTATTGGAATTTTGGTGAGGAATATGCATGAATCAGACCATCAAAAGGCACAACTAGACCAAAGAGGTATAATGTGTGTACCAAATTTAATCCGTGTACATGCATTAGGAGCTGAGTTCTGGCCCGGAAACTATCTATCCGCCCAGACAACATTTTACCCAAGTGATTACAATACCTTCTTTAAACTTTGTTCGCTGAAGGTTAAAATCCAAATTCGATGACACTTCCAGGCTAAAAATGACCAATTTCAAGGACATTAATTTTTAGCATCAATACTTTTGAGATTGTTTATAAATTTAACTTTAAAAAATAAAGAAACACAACACACCGAACCCTGATGAATGTTCCCTTATTCAGGACCCTCTAAAGGTTATTGTAGTTGATTTTTTATCCACTAGCTCAAAAGGATGCAGGTTCAAACACTGCTCCTGGAACGCAGTTGCAACAAGACAAAACAAACAGGAACCAAGAAACCAGTACCTATGGAGACACCAGCAACCAAAATAAAGATAAAAACTCGGCCCGTGCATTGGACCTTACCAAAAAAGGAGGGTTGCAACTGAAAAGACCCTAGATATCCCTGAATCAATGAGCTTGTGCCAGTATATCAGCCTTACAATTAAATTTACTAACCTGAGGAACCAGGAAATGCATGTCATAATAAATCAAATCTTAAATCATCAGTGCTTACCATGCACTTCCATGACATTTCATTGAGACATGGTAATACAATTTCGCAGTATATTAACACAATATATTAACACAAGACAAACACTCAATTTCAGGTTTCAAGGTGAAGTCCAATTCTGCTGGATTTATTTTTTAACAAAAAACATTATTCATTTCATCAACAAGTCTCAAAAGTACTGCACCCATAACAATAGATTCATGCAAATGGTTATCCAAACCATGCAATAGCAGGGATTGACTGCTGGAGACCATTGCTGAAGCACTTAAAGTAAACATTACAAAGACACTTGAAAGACAAATAAAACATCGTCTTACTATTAATTCAAAGTTAATTTCTCTCTTTCAGCAAATTACAAAAATAGAAGCAAAGACATTCTTCAGATGGCACTACTCTTCTTCAGGTTATTCGTAGCAAAATATTCTGCAATAACAATGGGTTTTACATTATGTGTATTTTAATTATCCTTTTTCTGGCTTACTTAGGTAACTAAATTAAATATGAAAGTTAGATCAGACACAATTACAACTAACCTAATAATACATACGGTTACTCGACAGTTTGGTCAGTTATAATTCTAGACAGTATAGCCCGATTTCACCAACAAAGTTAAGCCAGGTCTAAGCTTAGACCTGGACTTGACTTATATAAGTTCCACATTTTAACTGAAGGGTCAATTTCAGTGATAGAATGGCAGCACCTCCTAGTAAGCAAAATACTTAATACCAGGTTTAACTTTAAGCCTGGTCTTAGCAATTTTGGTGAAATCGGCCCAAAGACTCCTACAAAATCACTAATACAAATCACAATTCTACTTGAATAAAATTCAACAAAGTATTATAACTTAATCATGACAAGTAAATTGCATAATCACAAAACATAGTTGACAATCAACTGACACTGTATGACTGATTGATTCCTCACCAGACCAAATGACTATCTGGTATGAATTAAGTTAGAGGGCCAAATTTCACACCATATCACTAAGGGATAATTTTCACAGTCAATGAATGACGAGAACAAAGTGCATTCAGCTGCTAGTGGAAGTTAATGACCTCACAACAGGCCCTATCCATTGTATTGAAATTCAATACAATGGATTGGGCCTGTTGTGAGGTCATTAACTTCATTGAAATGAACTTTCAATTTGTCATTAGAAACTTGGGATCTCATCGACGTGTGACACATCAAATGACTTTTCCTCATAGCATTGAAGGTATAGGCCTATGCTGTGACCTCACAATTTACTTCCATAGAAACTGACATGGCATGGATACTAGATAGGGATATGATCTCAAAAGGAGCATTCCAGTGCTCTTCTACAAGCACTTGTCATTTGTCTAATGTAAGTGAAATTATGCAGCAGGAATTCATTGTAGGATTCATTATCATAGGAGTAAGTATATTCTTATGAATTGCCAAACCATTCCATGCACTGTAACCTAATGATTCATCGGAGATCACTTTGGTATCACATGTGTATAAACATTTACAAATTAACAATTCATATATTTTTTCAATTAAACCTGTCACAAATACAATTAAATAAAACAATAACACCTCACAGTTGCGCTGCACAGATGTATAAAAAAGTTTGTTTGACATGGCACTATATTTCTTCGCGTTACGATTTGAGTGATTGTTTTCAAAGATCTTCCTAGCGGTTGCTTGGACACCAATTCCTTCTGCAAGGGCCATCCTCTCTTTTTACAATCATATCAATATGAAGGGATTAACTTATTTAAAATCCCAAGATACATGTACAAGTGGCAGTAGAGATGATTTTTTGATAGTTGTGGTCAGCGTTCAACCGGATGATATCGTCCTTGTAAACATTTACTTGTTAAAGCACAAACAACATTACAGTATCAAGTAACAACACAATGAAATAACAAATACAGAGTCCTTTATGACAGAGCCATGAATTTAAGTGCCTCTGGCCATTTGCTTTTACAAGTACTATTTTTCAAAGTTACACTACATAGCATGAGCAATGCAATGCATGTCATAGCACCAACAATAAAGATACATTTTCACAGCAGTGACAGCACCATAAAAGTAAAGTATTACTGGTTTGTAGAACATAAAAAATGACTAGGAACTAATATTTGAATACCAAAAGCCAGCAGAAGAAATTCACAATACAGTAGGACCCCTCAGAAATTAGCACCATACTTGACCGCGCAATTTCAAATCACTGGGAACCATTCTACTTTCGTGATGAGGAATTAATGTAGTGTAAAATTGTACATATAATTACACACAAATCCTTCACATGGTAACTTGTACACAAAAAAAATAACCATTTCATACGGTGCCTTTAAAAAACCAATGTTTCTAAAAATCTCTTCATTATATAAGGTATAAATGGTATGTTTGGAGGCTGAATGCATAACTCATGCACAAAAAAAGTTCAGTTGCACAAATCAGTTAGAACTGACATGCAGATTAGGAGCAAAATTAGGCTTTTCTGCTTTTGTGCAGATGCCGAATTTTGCTCCGAATCTGCACCTCAGTTCTACTTTTAAAAGCAGGATGTTCCTGCATCAAGTTCTTCACATCAGCATGGGATACCCTTGCTGATGGGAAGAACTTGAGCAGGATCTCCTCTTCTTCTTTCCGGAACTTCACTCTTTTGTTCCCTACAAATAAAGATACAAACAGAAAATAATAAAAAATGCAGAACACAAATAATGGAGAAATAATTGTTACATATCATTTTTTTTAGAAACAAATGTGAGTATATAAAAATACATGAAGCAGTGAAAGTTGTGGAAAGCTTTTCAGCAGATAAATTTCAGGACAACTGCCAGGCAGTGTGTGTTG
This sequence comes from Platynereis dumerilii, assembly GCA_026936325.1. Lineage (NCBI taxonomy): Eukaryota > Metazoa > Annelida > Polychaeta > Phyllodocida > Nereididae > Platynereis > Platynereis dumerilii. The sequence continues at coordinate 84,442,277 of JAPTHN010000001.1, read as the reverse complement.
AAAGAGAATAAATTGTACATTAAGGAATATGGCACAATGTTTAAACATTATATAGACGGTGGATTTTGATGAAAATGCTGTTCCAATGACGCTGAGGGTGTATTTACTTTTGCAAATTATGACCCCTACCTTGCATAAAGACCCCTGATACAAATTATTCAATGGCCATGCTGGTAGACGTAGCAGAAAACCCAAATGATATGACACAAGCATCGTATCAATGATACATATAATATCAGTGAACTTCATAATCAATGGCAAATCATTAAGGTGCAATTTCAAGAGCAAATGTAGGTTAAAATCCGGTCTTCGTTTGTTGTTGAGGGCTGACAAAGAACTCTTTTGATAATGGAAAAAAAATCGTAGGCGTTATTGTCTGTTGCAGTTTTTGCTTGTTGGCGTTTTGACTTATTACTGACACGCTACATAAAGAAAATAAACTCAAAGATCCATGTCAAATCAACTACATTCTAGCATGAGTAGTAAATTAAGTATCAAGCTTATATATTTCTGTCATGAACTAACCATTACCTCTTTTTTTTGGGCTATTCTCACTGTTTTTGGTAGGTTCTGAAAAGTAATGATACACAATTGAGTAACCCCCATATTCAATGAAAAACAAATTAATTTCTATTACATGTCACCATTTTGAATAAATAATAGGTATAATAATATAGCACTAATTCCAGTAAACTACTCTAGTGGAGAAGATTAACTATGGAGCTTCTAAAGAGGCGCCTTTTCGTCACTTTTTTAAGTTATCTAGTGTTGTTAAGATTCTCACAAATTCAGGAAGTAATTTCAAAAGTATTGGTACTGAGTAAGAGTAGGCACTATCCTCTACTTGTTTTCACAGTGTGACTGATGTAATAACAATAACAATATAATAAATCGATTGTGTTCTAATTAATTTATATTGATAAACAAGAATCCGAAAATTCAAACCCATGAGTTCTGTTGGGAATGAGCAATTTGGTTCGACAAGTAAGAGACCAGACATGGGAGTACAAGGTGAATTGCTGTTAGCCTTTTTTATACATGTATACTCAAGCAATAAGACTGGTGTGTGCAGTAGTTTGGGCATCACTCAGGGTAAATCCTGAGTGATAAATAGATTTTCTGAGGGAAATTATTCAAATCCAGCTATCATTGCACCTAAAAGCACCTATAGGCTCTAATTGTATAGGCCTAAGCATAAGATCCATGGATACAACATCAAAGTAGCACTGCACTGCATGTGCAATCAGCTTTGACACCTGTCAGATTGACTGTTCCTCAATATACAATTTGGTAAACTGAGGGTAAAAAAAGGCTTTAGAACTTGCAGAATTGCAATTAGCATCGTTAGACTGTATTCTGAGAATAGATGCACTGCAAAAGGCAATTGCATTATTGGCCATCCTTGAAACGCATGGACGATTGTCATGTGGGCAATGTTACAATGGAAAGTCAGCTTGAAAACAGCCTCTCAAGACTCAAACGATCTATGACATATATTATATACCACAACAAAGCATTTTTAAAAAAAAGAAAAAAAAAACCACAATAAACTATCCCCATTCCACAACGCATTTTAGTACACCACTATATGGAGACAAAGTGGCCCACTTGACCACACCCACACCTGTATTAAGCCATTTTAAGGCTGGGAAAACCTTTTTCCAAAAACCTCCCAGACTGGTTTTTCAGATAAAATTACCCTGGGGGAACCCAGGGTAAAAACATGACTAAACTATCTGATTTTACTGTTTCCCAGCATGTAAAATGCAGAAAATCAATAAATATGTAATTATTTGAAAACCACTATTACGAACAATGTAAATATCAATGAAGTGATATATTTTGTAAATCAAGGAGAGAGAAATTTTCAGATTCACCAGAATGGTCACCATGTGTAATTTTCAGATCCATTACATGGCAGTCCTTTGGCAGCTCGGGCAAAATCAGAGTAGTGCCCTCCTCTGCAAAAACAAGGTTTCATTAAATTTAAATGAAAAGCATATGTTTCATTAAAATTCTCTTATTGATTTAACTCATTCTTAATTGCTAAATTTACTAATTTGGAGTCCCTCTGTGGATGTGATTATAAAGCAACAGTCAGAATAAATTTACAATGCTAGAATATGTGATGTATATAATGACTGTTGGCCCAGAAATTGAAACAATAATTTTTCATATTTATTGGAAATTTGAACCTAAATAAAAGCTTGTAAACCTACACAGAACTTTGAAATTGATAATTGATGTGTTTTAACCATGGGAATCTGTAAAGCATCTGTAAAGACCTGACCTGCTGGTCTGATGATTAAATGGTTGACATTTAACAAAATTCATCCACAGAACAGGAAAAGAGTGCAACTAACATACCTTGCAAAGATGTAAGGCTCCCAGTCCCTTCTCCGTCTGAACCAAGAACTTGCACAACAACACTGTTCCCAGTGTTCATTTCTGTAATCAAAAACAGAAAAATATTTAATACAATCTGTTTTGCATCTTTGTGTAGAACAAAATTTTACAACAAGAACCAAGCACTTGTTACAGTCGAAGTTCCCCACGCCAGTAATTCATACGGGAAAGGTATCCTCTAGGCCTGAAAATACTTTATGTTCAACATTGCTTTTAAGAACCATGGTAGGCTGCCATTCATGATCCCCATACAGAAGCAGCCAAGTTTCCTGATACTTCTGAGTGGCCATAACCAACGGTTTATTGAGGATGACTAATTTGGGCTGTATGTCATGTTTTTATGCATTTGGTTAAATGATAAGATTCATTGGCACTTACGATTCTCATTTAAACGAGTCAAGAAAGTGGCTTGCCAGTTAAAAGAAATAAAAACCTAAAGATGTAGAGTAGTACAGCTTCTCAGTGAGGAAGTACAAAATCAGTACAAAAGCAGTACGTAGACCCACGCTGCAAATGGTACTCCATTATACTGATTTTGTGTTTCTACGCAAATTGTATACTGATTTTATTTTTCTAGTGAACCAATTTGACATAATGACTAACTGCATATGTGCTCCTCTAACTTCTGAATGTCATTTGAACATTCCATGTACTGAATCTATACTTCCATGACTTAGGCTGCTTAGATTCAGTCACTTGTGGGTCATGTTCAATTCCAGAACTCGGGGAAAATGTGCAAGTGTGTGCAGGTTTTTAATTACAATACAGTGAATTGCAGGCATAATTTCCATAGTAATAGATACAAATGTTTTACTATTAATAGCGACGAAAAGTTCAAAATTATTCCAGCTTTCTTTTTTACTCTAGGCTTAAGTAACTGAAAGTTTAGTTATTCTAATTACATTAACCAGCTGAGGACTGATATTATATGTGGCCTATAAAATTAACGAAGCATTGATTTTTAGATATATACTCTAAATGTACTCCGATTGCACTGAAAAAATGCTTCGTGCTAGCATTGACGGCAGCCAGTATGCTCTTTTTATACTCCCTGCAAGGAAGCATTTTTGGAGCGTATGGATTTGCATATCGGGAGTATAAATGAAGCATAATTTAAATAATTTGAGGGCTTCAAATGTGCTCCTTTTGTACTTTAAATATGCTGAGAAAATACTGCATTTCCCAGCGCAAAAAGAAGTATAAAAGCTGTACAGCTTCTCAGTGAGAAAGTACAAAATCAGTACAAAAGCAGTATGTGGACCCACGCTGCAAGTGTACTCCGTTTTACTGATTTTGTGCTTCTATGCAAATTTTGTACTGATTTGATACTTCTGGGGACACAATTTGAATAATAATGTACTGCATATGTGCTCCTCTATACTTCTTTGACTTAGGCTGCTTAGATTCAGTCACATGTGGGTCATGTTCACTTCCAGAACTCTAAAAATGTGCAGGTGTGTCTAGAGTCTTAATTACAATGTAGCCTACATTGAATTAATGGCATAATTTCCGTAGTGTTAAAAACAAACGTTTTACAATTAATAGCAGCAAAAAGTACAAATCTGTTATGAAATTATTCAAGCCTACTTTTTTTCTCTAGGCTTAAGTGTAGTTATTTAGTTTAATTACATTGATTTGGCCGTGGAACTGATATTATATTTGGCCTATAAAATTAATGAAACATTGATTTTTAGATACTTCAAATGTACTCTGATTGTACTGCAAAAATGCTTCCTGCTAGCATGCATAGCCAGTATGCTCTTTTTATACTCCCTGCAAGGGAGCATTTTTGAAGCGTATGGATTTGCATATCGGGAGTATAAATGGAGCATGCTTCAAATGTACACCTTTTGTACTGTAAATGTCCTGTAAAAGTACTGCATTTGTACCGTAATATGAGGTGAATAGGAACTCATGGGTGAATCGGGACAAGCCAGGAAATAATTTTTATCTTAAAAAAACAACAACTTCTACTTGTTGCAAAGACTTGATTTTTTGCAGGGTTTTAGTATACACTCCAATCATGATTCAGATGAATTTTCATGATTCTACTTACAGATGGCAAGAAGCTGCAGCACCTTAAACATTGCCCTGCAGAATTTAAATTTTCGCAAGCTAGTCAAAACTTTGCTTGCATGACAAAAACTATAAAAGATACAGACACAAAACTTGCACAAAACGTCAAGTATATAAAGCTATTGCCAATTACGGAAAAAATCATAAACTTTTTTTACATTTGCACTAACTATATTCAACAAGCACTAACGCACTTTCAGTTTCAGAGGTATTTTAGAGTCATTTTCGGCCCCCAGGAATAACCAGTTATAACCCAAAAAACAAAATCAGTGATAGAATGTCATAAAAATATTGTTTAACCGGGTACTACCAAGCTGCAAAATTACTTTTATCTTGTAGAAATGCTATGGGAGTGTCGAACTTGGTCAAAATTGTGATAAATATGCACTTTTGGAACCATACAAAAGATGATGTGACATAACATCAAATAAAGGCAGCAAAATAAAGATTTTACAAACTAAATTGATTCAAACAGTTTTAAGAAACCAAAAGAGTTGCTGAGATGTGATATTTTGTGTGTTTAGTCCTTGGTCCGGATCCAAGCGAATGGCAGAGTTACAGAGCCAGCCCAAAAAGCCTTACTTATTTTCAATCTAGCTCATTTTCATGGTTTTTGGGTTTGAATCGTTGAAATTGTCATCATTTGGTGTGGATTTAGTCCAAGTTTATTCATCACTTGCAAAATTAGCAGATAAGTGCATTTTTGTCTATTTACATTGATTTATTACATTTTGTTAAAAACTCAATATTTTACACAAAATAAAACTCAAATTTGATTAAGAGCGACTTTTTGGGGTGCTAAACATGTTTCCTAAAGTTTATTCATATGTATAAATCAATAAAACAGGGTAGGAAGCACTAGTTATTTAGATTAGTCTCTGTCCCGATTCACCCCAAAGTGAGGGGTGTATTGGGAGAGCGGTTTTCTGGGCCTTGAGCATTGGGAATTTAAGATAACATTTCAAGCTTCTAGGGGTACTTAGACCGTGTGCCCAGACACAATTTGACACCAAATTTTGATTTCTAGATTGGTTTTTGTCCATGCTATGACAGAAAAACGGCCAATTCTGTCCCGATTCACCCCATATTACGGTACTTCAAATGTACTGAATTTGCACTTCAAACGCCAATTTTGTGTGACAAAGTCTCTCAACCATTCAAATTGTCATTGCGCAATGTGTGTCTAATGTATTTCAATACCATACATGGGATATACTGATTTTGTACTGTTTCTGTGCTGCAAGCATACTCTTTTTTCCTCTGGGTTGTACTGCAAATGCCAAATTTGTGTGAAAAAGTCTCTCAACCATGCAAATCATCATTGCGCAATATACTTCTTTTGTGCTTCTAATTGTACTCAGATACCAAATATGTGATATACTGATTTTGTACTTTTCTACGCTGCAAATGTACTATTTTTTTCCTCTGGGAAGATCCGAATGAAATTGACTTTCCACCAGATTTGGTTTCTCTGTATGTACTATATATTATCCCATGTCTAGCCAACTGCTGACCCTCATACGGAGCTTTTCCCTGGGCGATATGCAAGTAGAGAGGGAAATATTGAGGGATATACTGCAATTGAGAGGGATATATGGAAATCAACCAATCAGAAGCGCCGATTCCTCCTGGGCATATATATGACGTCACAAATCATTGCGTCATCAAATCTTGAAGACACAGCCATAGCTGCATCAAAATAACTGCCATGGACGTTTTGTGACTCAGCTCAGTCAATTCTGCTCCGATTTTCCCTGTAAATTCTGGTAGGTAGTCTGAAGCCTCTGCTATCCACAGCACCTCTTAGTTTTCCTTCGTCGTCCTTTTTTTTTAAGGTACAGCACTTTTATCGGCGATCGCTCAGCTCGCAAAAATGTCATGTTTACAACTTGCTGCTTCAAAATAATCTGCTCATTCGGGACAAAAGATGGCTAGACATGGGATAAAAAGGTTATACCATGGGTGGAGGCAGTATATCCCTGGTATAGTCACCCGAGATCCAGTATTGTCCCGAGACCATAGTATATATATAGTGCACAATTTTGAACTGATTTTGGAAAAAGATAGTGAGACTTGGCATTGGTTGATAGGGAAAGATGATAAAAGGAAACAGTTAACTTAAAACATCTGTAAAGACCTGACCTGCTGGTCTGATGATTAAATGGTTGACATTTAACAAAATTCATCCACAGAACAGGAAAAGATTGTAACTAACATACCTTGCAAAGATGTAAGGCTCCCAGTCCCTTCTCCGTCTGAACCAAGAACTTGCACAACAGCACTGTTCCCAGTTTTCGTTTCTGTAATCAAAAACAGGAAAACAATATGTCTTACAGTGTCGCCTGTAAATAAGTGAAATACATGATATTTTGCCATTGCATCAATGCTAAACATCCTTAACCAAACTGCTTCTGCAAGCATGAATTCTCATCCAATGAGAGGAAAACATATTGGGTCATAAAGGCCAATATATGAGGCATGTGGGATAACAACGGCAGCCAATATTCTTTTCTGTAGTTAGAGTTAGGTAAGGGTCAAAGTCTCTCAACCATGCAGATCGTCATTGCGCAATATACAGGTGAGGTCAAAAATGTGCATACAGTTGAACAGAAAATAGTTTCAGATGTATTAAATAAATACAAACTGGTCAGGATATCCGGCATTTCTGTCCCTTATTTCCTACATATTGAACTAATGAATTTGGCTGTAATTGGTCAGTTTCACCAAATCCCTTTAAAAATGTGAAGCATTAATCTGCATGCTGTCCAAACTTGATGGGTCGAAAGTTTGCATACACTCCAGGACCATGGTAGTATTATGCCATACCTATGCCTCTAATTTATAAATCATTGAGTGTTATGTCATAGTTTGTTAAAACAAAGGTTCAGACAAGTTATTCTCAAAGTTTTTTGCCACATTTTGTAACTTAAGTCGATGCATACTAAAAGCTCTCGGAACCAATTTTTCATTTTCTACGTAATTCATGATGGGATCATCCAAACAGTATAGAGGAGGTAAAAGAGTGCAAATTATATGATTATGCAAGAATGGTATGTCATTGGGAGCCATTTGCAAGCATTTTGAAGTGCCTAAGTCATCCGCAGAGTCCATAGTCGGTCGTTGTATGACTCACAGGGTCAGTGGTGCACTGCGAAAAACTGGATGAAGGGCCAAACTGACAGTAGTTGACATAACAAGAACCCGTGGGTTGCATAATGCAGGTGCAATATACTTATATATATATATCGGGTTGTGTTTGACCAAATATTTCGAGACTTAGAGATTTTCATATAAATCTTGATATTGTGTACTAGCAAATGACCTTGAAAAAAGCCAAGCTTAAATCTGACAGTTGCTGTGATAGTCTAGGGTTATGTATGCTGTCCTCTGGATTTGCGCCAAAAACCCTAGTTAAAAAAATCAATGTTGGTGAGATCAAGATTGTCTCTGATGATAATAGGGTATGACAAATACTAGAAGTTTGAAAGCAAATGCCTTTTTTTTCCAATCTCAAAGGGAGAATCGGAATGCTATGCATCTAATTTTTTTTCGGCTGTCAGAGAAGCATAATTTTGCTAATAAATGAGAATAGCCGTCTCTTAATACCCTGTACATTGCTATACATAACTAGAGCCCGGAGTCGCCGCCAGGTGGAGTCGCCGCCAGTCATCTTATGCACAAGTCAAGTCAGTTGCACTAGGCTCACTTGCCGCCGACAGAGTTTCCAGTCAGTCGCCATCCAGGACTGACTGACTGCAGAGAGGCAGAGTGTTAATTGCTTGTCAAATGTACAGTTTACAATTGGATTATTCAGATAAGCCAGGGCCAAAAGCATCTAATTATGCTAATTGCAATTCAGGAGGGTTCTTAGGCTTCGTCTCACCCTCATGACACTTATAGCTAATTGCCATTCAGAATGGGGTGAAGTTGACAGGTCACAGGTGTCAAAGCTGATTGCACTTTGCTATGTAACTTGATTACAGGCCTGCACTTGTCATTGAAATTTTTATTCTGTCTGGATTGAAATCCACTGATAAATGAATAGAATGATATCCTTTTGCTTAATAATTTCTTTATATATATATGTTAGTCCATTCGACTTAGTATGGCTTGAGCCTATGAATTGATATCCAGGGATTAGCTCACTGTGCATGGCTCATACTGACGCTAATAAGTTACATCTAGGATCTATAGGCTACAGGCCTGGTCATTATAAGACTTTGAGTGTGATACATGTAATTGCCAAGAAACAATTACCACTTTGATTAGGCCTTTGCTGAGGTATTATTTGTAGTCATTCATGTCATTGAATGAACAGTGAGGAAAATGACAACTTGGTAATAGATTGACTTTCGTTTTAACATACAGCTATTATATGACTAGCTGATGACAATAATTCATTTCATCCCATGCTTTTTAAGGGTATTAGTTAATTTTTAAAATAGTGCATGATTATGGTTATAAATTATAGGGCCTGAAACTTTACATGAATTCAGTTTATATATAGACAATAGACAATCTTTATTTTACTTCGGTTTGAAAACAAGGAAAATCAGCCATGAAATTGGCTGGTGTCACCGAAAAGTAAGTGACTAAGTGGTATTTATAAATCTTGTCTGCATCTTTAATACCAAATTTTGACATTTTGCTTGCCAGTAGGTTTGGTGAAGGATGAGTACTTTTAACCTCACCAGCTTACTAGTGCTGCAGCTGGCCAGTGGGTAAAAATGTGAAATTCCACCCCTGGCCCAGGCTAATCCACAGGGTCATTTCGTTCAAGATTGTCTGCAAGTTTTCATTAGCTTATACATTTCGTAGTTTGTGTGAAATTTATATTTTCAAATTCATATCATTTATCGTTGACTAGTCAGTCAGCTGGAAGTGACTTTAGCTGCAGTCAACTGCAAGTGACTAGTCAGTCAAGTCAGTCACAATCGTCTCAAGTCAGTCATCCAAACCTCACTTGACTGACTCCGGGCTCTATACATAACCCATAATGCACCTTCACACCATTGTTGATGTTCTCCATAAGCGAAAATCTGAAAATTATATTTAAATGACAAGATCAAAGAGCTCCATAAAATTCACAAATCCCATCTACGGAACAATCTGTAATCGGACATGGAGCGCTAAAAACATTTGTAAGCAAAATATAGTTATATCGAATGCCTGAAGTACATTTTAGAGAATTATTTTCTTATTTATTACATAGAAAACAGGAAAAGAAAAAAGGAAATATTATTATAAAAACATAATTTTGTTATTTTGGTTACAGGCGAGAATATTTTATCTGTCTCTTAATACCCTGTCCATAATCTGAAATGCTCATATACACCATTGTAGATATTCTCCATAAGTGAAAATCTGACTTACAAATAAGAAAATGCAATTCAGATGGTAAGATCATGGAGTTCGACCCAATCCACAAAACCCATTTTTCTACAGAAACGATTTCTCAACAGGCCTGGAGCAATAACCAATCGACTTTTCAAAGCGAAAATTGGTATATAGATTGCCTGATATATATTCTCCATACGTTTTTCATCATTCTTAAATGTGGAGAATAGAAAAAATGTAATCTTATTTTTGCAGTCATCAGAAATGCATCATTTCACCTCATATCATAACAAATACGATTTTCTTTCCAAAAATAACCTATACATTATCCAAAATGCTTCTGCGCACAACACTTGGGGTTCTCTACTGACGGAAAATCTGATTTTCAAAAACGCAAATGTATTATTTGATAGCAATATGCCCGTGCATGTTCCAATTCACAAAACCAATTATATTGACTGGTATAATGCAGTTGCGCATGCGCACCTGCATTAAAAATGATAGCCAGAATGGTAAAACAGCTTCCAAGAGTGACTATAAAGGAATCTGCAATGACCTTGTAGAGCATGGGGCGAAGGTGTTGACTAGCATATTGATGCGGGTATAACGAGGAGCAGGACTCTTGATGATACAAATGCATTGTTTTTAATCCTTTTTAACCTTTTTAAACCTTTCTTTTAGCTACAAGCGCACAAGCCACGACAATATTCAGTATTGAATCCTGTGGCTCCACCCATACAGATACAGATACAGATACAGATGAAAGGTAGAAAGAAGCCACTGCTGTGAGAATAAAATTTTATCTTGAGTCAAATTTTCTCTTTAGTATGCGGACACCTATACAAACAGTTTTTGTAGGAATTGGCTTGCTCTAGAGCTGATTTCACATGGCATTCTCACAGCTCTGGTGTCTTTCCGTCTTTGCATCCTCGGAGTTGTCTTCAACGTTATGCCTACCTCAGTATGCCAAGCCACCACTTCTTCCAAGACTACCCCAGATCATTGCAGATTTTGTTCTTAATCATCCTTGGATCCTTTTTTGCCATTCTGACTTTTTCTTTGTCAGCTGCTCTCAGTTTTGGCTCTTTGTCCAGTTCTCTGCAGTGCACCGATGACCTTGCAGGTCTTCAAACTACCAACTTAGACAAATTTGGCATCATAAAATGCTTCCCAATAGCTCCAAATGATATACCATTCACATGTATTCTTATAATTTGCATCCTTTCGTCTTCTATATACTGTTTGGATGATCCAATTATGACTTATGAAGAAAATGAAAAATTGTGTCTGGGAGCTTAAATAGTATGTACTTAATTTACAAATGTGGCAAAAAAACTTTGAGAATAATTTGTCTGAAGCATTGTTTTAATTAACTATGATATAAAAGTCAAGGATTTATGAATAGGAGACATAGGTATGGCATAATACTACCATGGTCCTGGACTGTATGCAAACTTTCGACCCATTAAGTTTGGACAAAGTGCAGATTAATGCTGCATATTTTCAAAGGGATTTGGTGAAACTGACCAATTATAGCCAAATTCATTAGTTCAATATGTAAGAAATAAGGGACAGAAATGCCAGATATGCTGATCAGTTTGTACTTACGTAATACATGTTTAACTATTTCCTGTTCAACCGCATGCAAATTTTTGATCTCAACTGTACTTCTTTTGTGCTTTTAATTGTACTCAGATACCAAATATGTGATATACTGATTTTGTACTTTTCAACGCTGCAAATGTACTCTTTTTTTTTTCCTTTGGGAAGATCTGAATGAAATTGATTTCCATCAGATTTGGTTTCTCTGTATGTACTATATAGTATATAATTATAGTGCACAATTTTGAACTGATTTTGGAAAAAGATAGTGAGACTTGGCATTGGTAGATAGGGAAAGATGATAAACAGAAACAGTTAACTTAAAGCATCTGTAAAGACCTGACCTGCTGGTCTGATGATTAAATGGTTGACATTTAACAAAATACATCCACAGAACAGGAAAAGAGTGTAACTAACATACCTTGCAAAGATGTAAGGCTCCCAGTCCCTTCTCCGTCTGAACCAAGAACTTGCACAACAGCACTGTTCCCAGTGTTCGTTTCTGTAATCCAAAACAGGAAAACAATATGTCTTACAGTGTCGCCTGTAAATAAGTGAAACACATGATATCGTGCTATTGCATCAATGCTAAACATCCTCAACCAAACTGCTTCTGCAAGCATGTTGTTGGAGTTGGGTATGGGTCAAAGTCTCTCAACCATGCAAATCATCATTGCGCAATTTACTTCTTATGTGCTTCTAATTGTACTCAGATACCAAATATGTGATATACTGATTTTGTACTTTTCAACGCTGCAAATTTACTTTTTTTTGTCCTCTGGGAAGATCTGAATGAAATTGATTTTCCATCAGATTTGGTTTCTCTGTATGTACTATATAGTATATAATTATAGTGCACAATTTTGAACTGAATTGGGAAAAAGATAGTGAGACTGGGCATTGGTAGATAGGGATAGATGATAAACGGAAACAGTTAACTTAAAGCATCTGTAAAGACCTGACCTGCTGGTCTGATGACTAACTGGTTGGCATTTAACAAAATTCATCCACAGAACAGGAAAAGAGTGTAACTAACATACCTTGCAAAGATGTAAGGCTCCCAGTCCCTTCTCCGTCTGAACCAAGAACTTGCACAACAGCACTGTTCCCAGTGTTCGTTTCTGTAATCAAAAACAGGAAAACAATATGTCTTACAGTGTCGCCTGTAAATAAGTGAAACACATGATATTGTGCCATTGCATCAATGCTAAACATCCTTAACCAAACTGCTTCTGCAAGCAAGAATTCTCATCCAATGAGAGGAAAACATATTGGGTCATAAAGGCCAATATGTGAGGCATGTGGGATGACAACGGCAGCCAATATTCTTTTCTGTAGTTGGAGTTAGGTATGGGTCAAAGTCTCTCAACCATGCAAATCATCATTGCGCAATTTACTTCTTATGTGCTTCTAATTTTACTCATACTCAGATACCAAATATATGTGATATACTGATTTTGTACTTTTCCACGCTGCAAATGTCCTCTCTTTTCCTCTGGGAAGATACGAATGAAATTGACTTTCCATCAGATTTGGTTTCTCTGTATGTACTATATAGTAGATATATAGTGCACACTGCACAATTTTGAACTGATTTTGGAAAAAGATAGTGAGACTTGGCATTGGTTGATAGGGAAAGATGATAAACGGAAACAGTTAACTTAAAGCATCTGTAAAGACCTGACCTGCTGGTCTGATGATTAACTGGTTGACATTTAACAAAATTCATCCACAGAACAGGAAAAGAGTGTAACTAACATACCTTGCAAAGATGTAAGGCTCCCAGTCCCTTCTCCGTCTGAACCAAGAACTTGCACAACAGCACTGTTCCCAGTGTTCGTTTCTGTAATCAAAAACAGGAAAACAATATGTCTTACAGTGCCGCCTGTAAATAAGTGAAACGCATGATATTTTGCCATTGCATCAATGCTAAACATCCTTAACCAAACTGCTTCTGCAAGCATGAATTCTCATCCAATGAGAGGAAAACATATTGGGTCATAAAAGCCAATATGTTAGGCATGTGGGATAACAATGGCAGCCAATATTCTTTTCTGTAGTTAGAGTTATGTATGGGTCAAAGTCTCTCAACCATGCAAATCGTCATTGCGCAATATACTTCTTTTGTGCTTCTAATTGTACTCTGATACCAAATATGTGATATACTGATTTTGCACTTTTCTACGTTGCAAATGTACTCTTTTTTCCTATGGGAAAAATCCAAATGAAATTGACTTCCATCAGATTTGGCTTCTCTGTATGTACTATACATAGTGCACAATTTTGAACTGATTTTGGAAAAAGATAGTGAGACTGGGCATTGGTTGATAGGGAAAGATGATGAACAGAAACAGTTAACTTAAAACATATGTAAAGACCTGACCTGCTGGTCTGATGATTAACTGGTTGACATTTAACAAAATTCATCCACAGAACAGGAAAAGAGTGCAACTAACATACCTTGCAAAGATGTAAGGCTCCCAGTCCCTTCTCCGTCTGAACCAAGAACTTGCACAACAACACTGTTCCCAGTGTTCATTTCTGTAATCAAAAACAGAAAAATATTTAATACAATCTGTTTTGCATCTTTGTGTAGAACAAAATTTTACAACAAGAACCAAGCACTTGTTACAGTCGAAGTTCCCCACGCCAGTAATTCATACGGGAAAGGTATCCTCTAGGCCTCAAAATACATTTTTGTTCTACATTACTGAAGGTTATACGGAGTATGGTAATGATACTGAGCAGAGCAGAGATGAACTATTTCAACAAACCTTAGAAAGCAAATTACTATAAACCTTGGATTCTAGACTTCCCCCAATGGTAAACCACTGAGACCAACAGAAATATGGGACAAAAAAGTCTGAAAAAGGAGAAACTTAATCCCAATTTGGTCCATATCTTGGATGTTCCTGATCCATACCAACATGCCAATGTCTGTACCAAATTTCATAACTTTAAGCACAGGTGACAGCCGCTGGGTTGGGGTTGGGGCAAATTCTGGGGCTGGGGCAATTTCTGGTATGATTCTGACAAATCTCTAATAATATTGACAAGGTTGCTCACTAGCCCATCTAGTGATCCTGCCAGAAGCCCTGGGTGACCTCAGTGTCTCATCTAATTGGTAGATCAGATCTAGGTCGAAATATTGGGACAGCAAAGGTCATGAAGACATTCAGCCAATGGTTGAGTGTCTTACTAATTGATCAACCTTTGACACTGCTTTGACAAAGTCTAGCGTCCAAAGGGAAAACCTAGTAAGTTACATTTAGGACATTCTGAGAAAATTGACTTTTAAATTTCAGTTCATGCAGTAAGAGATAGACTTACTGGGATTTGCCAGTGTCATTCTGGGGTAATGGGCCACTTCTCGAAAATCTAAACTTAATGAATATATAGAAACATGTCTCAGAAGTCCTATTTTGACCTTAACTCAATTTCACCCAAAATGTGACTTACTAGGTTTTCCCTTTGACAGCAACATTTGTTGTGAAATGATATACATATGTTTTCTTTTTTTGATAGAATAATGTTGGGTAAACAAAAAATCATTCAATTTTAATGAATTTGTGACAGTTTGATTCTACTTAGTCAATTATAATGTTTAGAAAACAATGGTATGTGGATTTTCAAACTGTTTTAGCATGTTATTCACAGCTTCACAAATTCCTCAGGTAGAAGTATTTGATCCTCTTGACCTTGGATTATTTTTTCTGATTGAATTGACCCAAGTGCTAACAACTGGCCAATCACAATGCCTCTAACAATGAGCCAAGTTCATTTGGGTGTGTCAGAAAAAATTGACAGCCAATTCTAATAAAGACGAGGAAATCCTTTAAGGGCCCCCTTGGTCAACAGACTTAACTGGATCATATGTAGGTCATTCTGGGCTGCTGAATTTCTCATTGAGGTTCTGGCCTTCTGCAGCACTTTCAACAGGAATAACAAGATGCTGAGGACGCTATTTGAGCAGGTAATGATTCAAAACCTTGTCAAATATTGGTAGAAACTTGTGCTAGCCAGATTAATTATGTTCTCTACATAATAGTGTCGTGGGAAGCCCACAAGTTATCCTAGTTGATTTGAGTGATGGGCTAGGGAGCAACCCTGACAATATTAATAGAGATTTGTTAGAATCATACCAGAAATTGCCCCAACCTCAGAATTTGCCCCAACCCCAACCCAGTGGCTGTCACCTGTGATTTGAACCATCTTGCTTTCCCGACTTTTTGGTCTGGCTAGGTTCGACACCAAAAGGACCCAAAAGGATTGCAATGTGCAGTTAGTTTTAGTTACCTGCTTTCGCCATGGCCTTAGACAAAATGGCTTTAAGATTTAATTTGGCAGTCACATCTTGTATGGTCGAAGTGTTGGTACGCACATGTAAAACACTTTTTTTGGGAAATCGCTTGTCCAATACAGCATGTACACCATCACTCTTGAGACGTGCCATCTGAAATAAACAATTACACATGTAGAGGTACACGCAAAGGCAGATATGTCCTTAGAAATGAATTTAACAAATATTTTAAAAAATAGGACCTAATTTGACTGAGAATATTGTAATACAAGAAAATAAATCTTTAAAATCAAGCTTAATTTCTTTCAGTCGATTTTAGAACATAACTGTTGTCAAGACTATTTATTTTTTGAAGCCAAAAAAAAGTTCAGGTGAGGATAAGATATCGAATAAATGACTGAAATATGTCAAAAATGAGATATTGTGGGATTTCATGATGCCCATAAATCAGTCGCTTGTTTCAAACTTTTCCCCAATGAACTTGAAATAGAAAAGGTTCCCAACTGCATAAAAAAAATGAAAACTACTTATTGGCAATTACCGTCCAGTGTCTGTACTCTCCAGTGCGTCAAAGATCTACAAACGTATTATGTACAATCAGATCTACAATAGGGCTTGGCAATATATCGAAAATATATCGAAATTGCAATATCACAACTTGCAATATCCATATCGCACAATTGTTCACTGATGCAATATTTAAAATTAGTAAAATATACCTTTTATAAGGGATAGAATGTGCTTGAAAATCAAGAAAATTCTATTCTCTCCAGTTACTTTGTCCCCCAGTGAGTAGATAGGTTGCAAATTTTAAGGAAATCACATGAACTAAGGTCAGCGAACTCATGCGCAGGGTTGGCAAGTTTAGGGCAAGGTGGTTTTTACCGGACGGTTTTTACCGGTAAAAACCGCCTTGCCGAAAACTAGTTCTAGGCACTTTTCTGCTGTAAACTGCCTTAAACCCGAAATCTAGCTCAAAATCCCAATTTTTGCTTGATAGTTGGAAGGTATTCCCATTTCTTAATTGTTGCAAAACTTGCATGCAGTATTGATTGATAATATCTCTACAAGTAATCTGCATTTCAATCATTACAAGGCATATTTTCCTACTTTTGGGCTTTTGGACTGACCAAATTAAGGCCGATTTGGAGTAAAAGGCATTTAAGGCAGTAAAAGGCGGTTTTTACCACTTTAAGGCAGTTTACGGCAGTTTAAGGCAGATGCCGTGCCTAAAACAGTTTACGGCTGCCTTTTTGCCATCCCTGCCTGAGTCATGCGATGTACTTTTGTCATGCACCGCTTGAAGGTTTCTTATGAATTCACACATCGAAATTTTTCTGATATTGCCAAGCGGAAATTTGTTTATGTCCTTGATGGCTTGAACAGATTTTGTGTTGCTAGAAATGGGCTGTCAGTCAATATTGACATTGCAATAAATATTGATATCGCATTTAATATCGATATCGCAATAGATATCGTTATTGCAACTTTTTTTGCAGTATCGCATATCGCAACTTTTCTCAATATCGCCAAGCCATAATCTACAACCAGCTCAGTCAATTATACCTCTTCTTTCCTAGGTAATATGGATACAGGTCAAATCATTCCAGAAAATTTCCTGTATTTTTGAGTTGGGCCACATTGATAAAATTACTTTACAGATATATCAAGATAATATTGCAATCAATATTTTTTATGGATTTGTCAAAGGCCTTTGACACACTGGATCATCAGATTTTTTATGCAAACTGAAATATTATGGATTTGATGAAAAATGCTACCAGTTAATCAAATTTTATGTAAGTAGTATATCTCATTATGTGGAAATTAATAATGTTTGATCAGAATTAATAGGAATAAAATGTGGGGTTCCTAAGCTGCTTAGGGTTCCATAATGGCACAATTATTTTATATTACAGTCCTCGCCATATTTACGAGGAATTCAGGTTTTTATCAAGGTTATGCAACTGTGATGTCATGGATTGACTCGATGTCCAGAATCTGTGCTAAAATAGTTTAAGTTCAAGGTTATTGACCATCAAATAAGAATCCAATATATTTATACATAATCTTCATTAAGTCATTATGTGGACACCAGTGTGTCATGTAGACAGTTCAACATCATATTGAGACTCTGATATAGGGTTGAACTGGCAACCCACTGGCCAACTGAATGTGATGCTCCACTTGCAGGGCTATTCCCGTAAAGTGACACCATGTAGAGACACTGATGCAGAGTTGAAGTACTCCCATTGGCTAGACGCTGGAGAATCCGAGTCACAAAAGACATCACATCTTTTCTGCATATGCTGCAATGCTAGGGAATAGGGATGCCAGCTGGGACATCCAAGTCCATCCAGGACATCACCGTTCCATAATCTTGATAAAAGCTTGGATTCCACATAAATATGACAAGGACTGCAATGATCTTCCTGGTGTAACAAAATGTTTCACAAATCATAATATGTATCAATCGAACCATCATAAGACACCACAAACCCAGACAGGCTGTCTGTGTATCAAATTACATCAATGTACATTCAGTAGTGCCTGAGTCTTGGGGTGGAAACAAAAAGAATAATTTTTTATATTTTTTCTCAATATTCTCAATATTTCCAAAGTATAAACTACGTATCATGCTGACACCCAAAAGGCACAACTAGACCATATAGGCAATTTGTGTACTAAATTTCATCCGTGTAAATTCAATAGTGGCCGAGTCGTTGGCCGCAAAGAAAATAATTATTTTATTTTTTTTTCAATATTTCAATTCTTGGAAGGGAGTCTGGTAGGCACACAGTCTATTGAAAAGTATATTTTTACCAGTGACTTTTATTTCATCATACTCTTTATCAAATAGTTGTTGAAAAGGGTACAGTTAATACACTTACCATGTAAACATTTCCTTAAATAATGATAGGAAGCAATAGTGAAAAATATAATAAGAACATCCTTGGTCACCCCTTTTTTGCATTTTCATCAATCGGCGCAGGTTGTCACAAAAAGACGGCGCAATTTGTCACTCTTTTTGGAGCTAGTTGTTCCCCATTACGACCAGGTTTTTCAACCAAAAAACTTACACAAATATGAAATTATGATTTATACATGCTCATGGTAACTAAAGATGTATGCAGATATGGCATAGTGTCTAAATAAATCTATTTCAAATTTATAAAGAAATTTTTTACAAAAATGTGCAATCATCCTCCTCCTGATCAGAATGCTTTCCTGCTGCTTGGTAAGCCTTCATTTGCAGCACCCTTGTACACAGTAGCAAGGCTACGATAGCCTGCTGTAGTTGCGAACGTCAGCGAGCAGGCTACAACATTTCACTGGATATACTGCCTGTCAAGTCCGTGCAGACATGCATTTTTGAAGAAGCCCAGTAAAGTTCTGCTCAGTCCTGCTGAGCACGGACCTGAAAGGCAGCTGTTCTAGTGCCCTAAACTCCAATTCGACACACAATTCGTTGTGAATTTTGTCAGTCTGCACCAGGGTTTCTGTTGGGGTGCCCAAAAAGTGGGTCCTGGGGACCCACTCAGGTCTGAAAAAGTGGGTCCCTTTCAAAATTTCTGAGTCCTCAGAGCAATTTGGGAAATTGCGAGGGTATTTTTTCTCCGCGGTATACATTGTGTGTTAGGAAAATCACTGCTCTGGATGTCAGAATAGGAGCTCTCCTCTTTTTAAGCTTAGAAAATTATGAATATTTAAATAGATGTGCATGAATGCGCTTATCTTATTGTATGATTAAACACAAATTGAATTTTTCAGTTAGACTAGGAGTCATAAAATTGTGTCAGAATGAAGTCTCTTGGACAGCACTCGGATAAAGTGTTTACATAAAAATTGTTCTGGCTCTGCAGTGCAGGTGTGATCTCATTCCTTCTGAAGGTGAAGAGCAGTGAACGTATGAAATTTTCACTATTGGTCAATAGCTGAGGAAACATGGGATGACCTCAATGATCTGAGTGATGTCACATGTTTCTCTCTCTGACAAATTGATGGGAGCTGCGCAGTGACATCAAACTGGTTGAAATTATCACTTGGAGGCTGATTTTTATGCATATTGAAATGCATTGCAGAATATTGCTTTTACTGATATGCTGCAACCAAACGTCACCAACAACTGGAGGAACTTGATTCATTCCCAGTGGGCACACGACGTATACCCCGACGTTGCTAATTGGTGGAGGGCTGGTCTGTTGGTCACGTAGATATGTATGGTAGAGATTATGTCACCCCAACGTGAACACAACGTCGGGGTTTTTTTTACAACATTGCCACAACGTCGCAAGCTAACGTCGAACTCCTTACATTGCCTCACAATGTTGTAAAACGTCGCCACAACGTTGCATGCTAACGTCATATCTTTGACGTTGCTTCACAACGTTGTGACAACATGATTTCAACCATACAATTCCACGTCATTTGACGAAAAGTGTGACGTCGTTGCAACGTTGCTGCAACGTCGATGTGCCCATGGCGTTACCAGGGTGTGCTTTGGTTATAGGTAGCCACCATGGAATCTCTGCACAGCCATATGTGGCATCATGTGTGGCATTATTACAATCTGATAAAGACTGTAGAGATATTGCTGATTGACTAATTTCTGAAGTGTTTATGTTTGATTGAAATACTTCCTAAAAACGGTCTTGCTTACCAATGATTGCTGTTGAGACAGCTCAAAAGTACTTGTGATTTGGAACTCCATGGAATATAGCGGGGCAGATTTGTCATGAATAGGGAAGTAATAGTGCATTTATGCATAAAAGCATGAAACTTGGCACACCGTTTAAAACATCAAATAGGATATGTTTAGATAGGGAGCCACTTCAGATTTGACCTGGTTGACCCATGGCAGCCATTTTCCAAAATGGTGACTATTCCCCTCATTTTCCTTCTTTCTGTGAAGTGCCTTTAGTTTGACCATATGAAAACAGTGGTCATTTTTCCTTCTACAGATATAAAAAACACTATCAATTGATCCTGGATTGAAATGAGGCATTTAGGGTAGTCAGGGTCCATTTTGTTAGAACTGTTGAAGAAAATGCAGCATTTTCGCGGTTTCCCATAGTTTTGTGGAATCTCAAATGATATTTAAACAGACTACATATTTGAATTCCTTGCAAGAAGAGCTTTCAAATGAATGGTAGCATCAAGTTTAGGCGAATTCTTTGTCAAAATGAACCTCAGAACTCAAATCTTCAAAAAACATTTTCTTTTCATTTTTTTTCCATTTCAACAACAAATCTACGAAACCCATTGATGCGGGTACTCGTTCAAAAGCTATTTTTCCAAGGAATTGCAATATAGAACTTATTTTTAGATTTATAAAGAATTGGCGAAACTATGCAAAACCGCAAAAATACATATTTGAGATGATATTTCGAACAAAATGCATTCCAGAAAGCCTGAAAATAGTTGAGGCAACTAAAAAATGTTTTAGTAATGTTCTGAATACATAGAGAAGGGATAAAAATAACTATATGCTTACATTCTATTTGTCATAACTACACAGGAAGCAGCAAAATGGAATAATTGACCGCCATTTGGAAAATGGCTGCCACTAGCAACCTAAGCCAAATCTGAGGTGGCTCCCTATCCAAATATGTTTGTAAAGGTGTTTTTTAAGTGTGTGCCAAGTTTCAAGCTTCTATGTATAAATGCACTATTTTTTTACATACCTGCCCCGCTAATAGGTGTGAATTGCACTTTTCAAAGTGTGAAGCTACACAGAGGCAGCAAGGACAATCAATCAAATCTCGATTGCAATGCTGGATTGCCTGCCATCAAGATTTGAACCCTGTTCTTCTTTTTGTAACCTCTGCGTCCTTGGGACCCACACAGTGTTGTAAATGTGTGTCCTTTGCTAAATTAATGCGTTTTTTAGTGATAGGGACGGCATCAACAGAAACCCTGGTCTGCAGCCTTGCCAACTCGCCTACCTCTACAGCAGACTGTTGTCAGTCAGAACAGTAGCGTGTTTGTAGAGGTCTGCGCTGGGCAAGTGGAGGATTCCTCATTAGTCCAAAATAACTTGTTTTAGTCAAGATCTGCCTTACAGAGTCCCACTTCCTGCGTCGGAGCTCTTAAAGTGTGACAACCTGCCCCAAGTGTGTGACAACCTGCCCCGAAAATGTGACAACCTGCCCAGAGTGCTGAATTCTAAAAAATGCTCCATAGGATGTGTACATTTTGAATGATATAGATATATATTCATCAGAGAGGTTTAGGTCTCTCCCCTTTTAACATTCATATAGAATGGCAGTGCTACTGCATGCTTTTAATAGAAATAGTATTATTTTAAGTTCTACATAGTGCGACAACATGCCCCGGTGACAACCAGCCCCGGTCTCCCCTACCACAATATGTATTCAAATTGCAAAAAATAGGTACAGAATAATTTTAATAGCAAGTTCAATGCCAACTTTAGCATTATTTTTAAAATTTAATATTTCGAAACCAGAAGACTGCAACCTATGCGTACGGATTTATTAAAGGTCCAGTACCTCAGTACGTTAAGAAAGATACTAATCCGGAAACTCATTTGATGCATTATCAGCTGATTATAGTTATATGACTAGATAGATTTCTGCTGCGAGATATCAATTTGCAACACAAAGACATGAAATACAAAATGGGAAATTTACTAAATTATTTAATAGCCCATGCAGGATAATTTTAAAAATAATATTTTCACACACACCTAATCTGGAAATAAAAACTATATGAAAACGAATTGACAGAAAATTAAAATACAAACTGCTTGATTCCTAATTGTTACATTTGCAGTACTTAAATGTCTATGTAGTGCGTGATTCCCATCCACTGTGTCTGACACAGCATACTTTATAACACTGAGACTTCTCAACAGCAGCAATTATTTAGCCTTCAAGGAGATCCATTGCTCCCACAAATATATTTTTATGATATTTATAATTTATAGAAGTATTATATATATGCAACTAAGCATAACAGTTTTTTTTCTGAATCTGATATTTTTCAAGTCATGCTTTTCTGAACCATTAAGCTCAAATTTCTCATTATTACATGCAAAAATGTATACACTTTACAGTGCGTACACAGCCTCCTTTCCATTGCATTTGTAGCACGATACACAAAAATGATTAATTGTCACTGTGAAATATACAGTGAGGGTTAGGGTGAGGGAGCTGATGAGGTTGTGCTTATTGCCCCATCAGCACACACAAGGGCTATTTAGCGGTATAAGTATGTGTTATGCAATGCCATTATTCCGACAAAGAAATGAAAACACAGCTGTCGGTGCTGTCAAGAAAAAATACAACTGTAATACAATGACTATGCATATTAACAGAAATGGTTATTTTAATTATAGACTTCATCTGAATTAATTTATTAATTTAGGAGGACACGGAAAAATTTTAAGGGTTTGTCATACACTTCACTGATGTACTTTTTTCAAGTAGGCTACCTAGTTCTGGTTATTGTTTTGTGGTCTTTCTAAGTCTTTTTTTCTTTAAATTATGATGAGAACCAGTTATTTTAAATATTCATAATCTTTTTGAAAGTCCTTCTGCACTGTTATTTATTCATTGACCATGACTTGGAACACTTTAATAATAGTAACAGTTGGGCAGTAAGGCTATTTGAACTTACATGTCCGTGAATGGCGTCTAAAGTTTCTACAAGGACAACCTTCCCTTTCACCTCTTCCCGTTTCTTCAGCCTTGCTTTCTTCCGTGCAATTGTGGCTGCCCGGAAACAGTGCCCACATGTACATCTGCCTTGAAAAGCCAAGGAAAATTCCTTGGCACATGTGGGACACAGTTTCACTGGCATCTGCAATGATAACATAGTACTACATTGTATAGTTTATCATGGAAAAGCAGCTTATCTGTTAGTAAACATTACAATTTATACCTGGTACCGTAAAAAAATTGTTAAACACTTAAAAGTTGGGCAAGGTGGCAAAAAATTTTAACAGATGATCAAGTATCGATCGAAAATAAATTGTTTCATTTCAAATGGAATATAAATCTGGATAGGGATGTTTCGATGCCGATACTGTGTATCAGAACCCAAAAAGCAACATCGGTATGCTCCATATTTAACCAATGGTATCGGTTACAGAATGGTATAGGTATCGATAACTTGAAGAGCTGCACAAAGTGCGGGAACGTGGGAACATTGTTCCCAGGCACATTTCCTGATTTGGCATGCACATTATGAAACAAGAAAATACAAAATGTGTTTTACTAAATTTGTTAACTTTCGAAAGTCAGCGCAGCACATTAAAGACAACGTGTTTCATCATCAGATATCAGGCACATTAATGTTGTCTGGTCAATTGGACATCAGACACATTTGTCGTGTCATCAAACATCAGGAACATTTCAAAGAAGCATTTGTCAGGCACATTATAACAAAACAATCTGACTCGACAAAAGAAATTACATGAATTTACTGATTCTTGGATAACACAAACAGTTCTATGCCAACACTCTTGTCTTGCTGCTTCAGTGTAACTCGTGCCAATGACTGCTTACTTGACAATCTATTATATATTTTCATCTTGTCCAAATGACTCATCAAGTATGCCTTATACCTGATCACACTGCCAAATTTTGTGCGAATTTGCAAATTTGCCTATGAATTGAAACGAATCAAGAATTATAGTTTTATGTCACTTTTGGGGATAAATATTACGTAACTGGTTAGAGGAAGTGGAAAAATCGAGATTGATCAACAAATTCTTTGCAAATTTAGAGACTGTTCAAGATTTAGGAAAGGAGGGGGGGGGGAGGGGTTGGTTGTTTTTGCCCAAGGGGAGGCGGGATCAAAAATCCACATCGACCCCAATGGGGGGTACTAAAATAGCACAAATCCTATGGGGGGTATCAATGTTTTTGGACAACTTCTGACAAAACTCTCGTGGTCATAAATTCTGTATGGTCCCTTATGCAAATTACATTTTTGCTAGATTTGCCAAACATACCGTATTTTCTCTATTAAACGCCCAGTGGGCAGAAGTAATGATGATACGGTCAATTAATAATTTTTTGCATAAAAAACTTAGGATAAAGTCATATTTTGATGGAATTTTGATTTTAAATCAAACAAATCGATTTAAATCAAATAAATCGTGATTTTTATAGAAAAAAATCATGATTTAAATCAAGATTTAAATCACTTGATTTAAATCACTGCAACCCTGACTAATTCCATGACAACTAGGCTACCTAGAAGAAAACATTCTAGTGATGCTCGGATATTAGTGCGGTTCCTTATGTCATCAAAAAAACTTTCGTTGGATTTGCTTGTTGATTTTATAAACTATACATTTTCGGAAAGCCCAGATTCTGAGGAATCCGAAAACACATGTCGCCATTTTTTTCTATGGCCAGATTTTGCAAAAATGGTTGCCATAGCAACCAAAATCAAATTTTTGATAAATCGTTCAATTGTAGCATGCATTCAACAAATTGATTTACTTGAAGTAACTTTAGAAATATTAAAGGTTATAAGGATTCCTGTGGTCATGTGACCATTGGGGTCAAAGGATGATTTCCTGTAATAAAACAGGGTCAAAGGTCAAACATTTGCATATTTTTAGACAATTTGAAATTTCACCAGCCCCTGTAGCCCGTGTGATGTTTTAAAAATTCCAATTGTGCCTCTTTTTGAGACAGATGAGCCTCATTCTGGTACTTAACTCTCCTACGGTCCACAGGGGTCTCGGAGGCCCCCTCTAACTTTGATGCTCTGTCTTTGAAACACAAATTGACTGACAAGTTTTACCGGCACATGTAATCCTTCCTCAGTTGGAAAGGAGTCAGATGCAGTTTTAATCTTAAGTATCCCATGTGCATGATGTGATCAGCCAATATAAATTGTAGCTGACCAAAAAAGCAGCACGAACCATTTTCAATGTTCTTCCATGTTTACCATTTAAATTTTCTAATAACTGATAATGGCCATGAAGATTCCTTAGGGCTTTTAAAACAAAGATTCATAACAGATTTGTGCATATATATTCAGTTTAATAAGACATTAACACAATTACTATCAGTATAGAGATATCCATTTGGACGACACCATGCAAAATCAGAGCTAAAACAGGTCATTTTACGCTTATGTTAAAGCACATAAATCTTTATACTACTGTTCCCCAATGATCTTAAATAATGAGGCTGAGTTTTCATGAATCAAAAGAATAGTATTTCACCTTCTGGAATCTAAATGTGTGGTGCTTCTGTGTAGGGCTATCACAATAACAGAATTTCAAAATCGATTAATCTATTGCCCAAAATCGAATCGTAATCGATTAATCACCGTTTTCCCTCCAATCTAGACATAGGGAAAAGTTCTGGTCCTTTCTGCATCATTGTCTTGAAGAAGGGCTTGCACGCTTAGATATTTAATTGAAAATGCTAATTGCAATTAGGACTTCACACTTCCTTATCTGTTATCTACTTCAATCCTGTATAACTAATCCAATTAGCCAATCCAATAGACCAATCCAGTTGCAATTCACTCTGAATATCTGGAATTTGGCAGCCATACAAGTCTTCCAGGTACAAATACATAAATAAAAGATTAATCAATTCACTGATTCGATTGTGTAAACTGAAATCAATTTTTAATAGCTTTTTGGCGGGATGTTATGTCGAATATGTCGTAAAACTCGGGATGACAGCCCGAAATTCGCCGAAAAAAGTTGCGAAAATTGTTGAATTCCTAATAAATGCCGGTAAATCTATATCACGATGATATCGTGTATTGCAAATGACGTATCACAATATGTATCGTACTGATATTCAGGTCAAGGTTCTCAGCACTATTCCATAACAGGACTATAATTCTAAAGATGGTTATGTACCTATTTAGTAGTTCCATTCAAAGGCCTATGTCACGTCTTTTGTTAAATTTGTATATAATATATGGATATGTCAAAACAAGGTCCCGCAAGTGATTAATAAAGTATATTGTATCGTATCGTATATATGTGTTTGATTCTGTTGTTGTAACATCCTTTTATTTATTATCCACATTTTCGAGCTTTCATTATTGAGCATCTCCCATATTCTGTTCTGACGCCCTAATTCTGCTGGATACCGGATATCCTGCAAATTCCAAAATCCGGCCGGATACCTGAAATCTTGCCGGATATCCGTGCATTCCCAAAACTTTCTTCACTCCCGTGCTTCTGGTCGTTGTTTATGACTGCTTATCTCATTTCCATGATGTTTTGGGTAATTTTTTTTGGCCGATTTTCGGTAATTTTGGACGTTTTCGTGTGAATTTCATGAGACATCAATTGCCAACTTGTTGGAGAATTCAAGTAATTTTACTTGTGACGTCATGACAAAATTAAGTGCCGTGACGTCCAGACTCGTTTCCATCCACATATCAGTGGACTGGCTGCATGGTAGTACGTGACGTCACAAAACCATTGTGAATGAGAGGATGTTGATTACATAGTTGTTTCGACCAATCAAATCACAGAAAGCAGTACTAGCTACCTAAGGTCATTCATCGACCGAGGATTCCAGATTGGTGACGTCACCAGAGTTGACTGAGGCGCCACCACCAATTAAAAAGTGTTCACGTTTTATGTGAAGAGCAAGTCGACATCCCTGAATTAACAGGAGCATGTGCCAGACTCGCAGCCTTACAATATGTGCTGCTCCCTAACAAAAGTTAGGTTGAGCTACCCTGGCGATCTTGGACGTGTACACCATAATCAAGAAGCAATCTATTCCCGCTCCCATCCAGGGAGATTGCGTGCATTCACTTGAAAGTACTATAATAATGAATGATAACAGCGCCTTTCGAAAATTTAGGGCAGGGGCGTAGATCCTGGGGGGATGCATTCCCCCGTTGGATGACCCTAATTATCCTGGGGGGGGGGGGGTAATTACCCAAAATTTGCATAATGATGCGCCACGGCAATTTAAAAAACGGGAACCATTCTAATGCGGAAACCACCAACCATTTTAATCCTTTATAAAAAATTTTGGAAACAGATTTTTAAAATCTATGTGCTTTTTAAACCATTTTAATCCTCCCTTTCAAGCAAATTCTAATGATACCAAACATGTTGTCCCGTACGCCTATGCTTTCAATCTATACTGTATGCAATCCTTTTCAGATCCGAAAATACGCCAGAAGGTGGTCTGGATCTCTAATACCCCTTTCACACCAACTTCGTACAGGCTCCTATGATCCAATTATGCAATCATCCATCCTCCTAGAAGGTAGGGATGGACATTGTTTCATGATATATCGGTTAAACCGCACCGATCATTCGATCTGATAATCGAAATCGAATGATTAGCCATTACGTATCGAACCGATACTGTCTCAACTGCGTTATTTCGCTTGAAAAATTTATTAATTTGCACAGTTTAGGTTTAAAATGTCACAAAATGTTGAGAAACACGTCAGATCGTTGCCACTACAGATTCCTGTCCCACGCAAGATCTCATTTTGAGAGGCAAAATGTGAGTTTCGCTGCATAAACTTTCAGTAAAATTAGTTTATGGCACAATTTGTGTATCGCGATACGTATCGAAAACCGAAAATGAGCATCGACGATATGTATCGTATCAAACTTTGCAAACGATGTCCACCCCTACGAAGGCATAGAGAATAATAGGTGATGAATCAGCAATCATCAGCAGTCATCAGCAACTATACACCAGATCCGCAGGAAAAAATTAAACATGTTTAATTTTTTCCTGCGGATGCTGGCGGTTTATTTATGCGAGGTTATAGGATATCCCTTGTAAATAAACACGAAATGTACACAAAGGCACGAGATTACAGGAGGTGTGGACGAAACAAAACGAGGTCTGTACAGTGGCGTAACTGGGGGGTCTCGAGCGGGGGGGGGGCACCTGGGGGGGGGCACGTGATTCTCTGAGGGGCACTCACTATACTAATTGTATTTTAGCCAGAGTTAGAAAGTTCATATGGGTTTGACACCTGAGGGGGCACAGGTCCAACATGGGGGGGCCTGTGCCCCCCTATGCCCCCCCATAGGGGCGCCACTGGGTCTGTACGAATTTGTACGAGCCTGTACGAGATTCAGAACCTGGCCAGTATAGCAGTAATCTTCAACCAGTCACTGGAAGTTCAATTCATTTTCGTACTGATCTGCGGATTAAAAACTGCACAAGTCTGCTGTTGCTTGCTTGCTATTACGTCAGTGTGAAAGGGCTATAATAAGAAGAAGAAGAAGAAGAAGAAGAAGAAGAGACTGGTCTGGACTGGAGGCATGCAAGTACACTCCGGGCGGAAAATTTGATTGCATGTACCCGTAATCATAGGCAGGGGGTCAAGGGGGGCTGCAGCCCCCTCTGGCATCAGGGCAAATGGCTCATCAGGGCAAATCCTGACCCAATATCAGGGCAGATCAACTGCCCTGGTCACATTCGCGCCATGTTAAAATTTCAGGGCAAAATAGTCACAGCCCCCCCCCCCCCTCGAGACAGCCATCCAGTAAGCCTATGCCCGTAATGCACCTTTTTTCAAATTCTAGGCAAATCCCCTGCAGGCTATGGTGAGTTGCCAGGTTGCTCTGCAGAAAACAGTGAGTGGCACTGACTGCATTGCTGCATGCAGCAGTTTTAACCAGTTCAGCATGCTTTGTCTCAACAAAAACATCAACAATGCTACAATTTGCCTACAAAGTACATACCTTGTCAAGTTGTAGGACGTCAGACTTCAAATGTGTGGCAATGATATGGTGTGAGAAATTAACAAAAGTGCAGAAAACAAGACCAAAGCCAAGGTGAAGCTGTAACACGTTGACAGAACTTTAGAAGCTTCCAGAAGTTTTCCCGGGTGATGTTAGTGGTAATTTATTGTTCTCCCTGGGCTCCGAGGAGAGAGGGATGGGCTCTTGTCTTCTGACTGGCACTTGTCTGTAGAAAGTCTGTGTATTTTCAAATTGACTGTTGAGAAGATATGAAGTTGCACAAATGTCTTGAGTTATGAATGTAAAAGTACTCAGCTAAGTCAGTGTCAGAAGCTCATGATAAAAATATATCAATAAAATCAAGTGGTTCTTCCTGTATTTCCTCAAGAGGGGGCTACCACAGCTAGAACTTCGAGATTCTCCCTCTTGTGTAGAAAAAAAAGGCCCTACTTAAAACGAGGGTTCAGGAGTTGAGAATAGCGGAGCCCTGTACTGCACTGATATTAGAGAACAGTTTATGGGTCATTTTCACGAAAACGCGCAGTAACGGTAAAGACATAACCAATTTTTTTATGTCAGGAAGCTGAGCCAATAATACTCAACTACTATTTTTTTCTGTTTACATAATGTAATATGTGGTACTACCATGCTGCATGTAACAGGATAACTAATTTGGGTGAATATTTGACATTTTCAATTATTTGGAAAAATTGTCTTTACCGTGAACAATGAAATCGAAGCAAATTTACTCAGATGTCTTTACCGTGGCCAGCCTTGTCTTTACCGTGTCACAGCATATTTGCATTGATTTGACCACGGTAAAGACAGATTTTGGCCACGGAAAAGACATGTTATGCAGCATTTCTTCCAGAGAAAGTGGACTACATAATTCAGAGTACCACAACTACTTCTGGAACTGCCTCCTGAACCAATGATGTCATTTACATCCTCATACCTTTTGAACTCCCTCCGCTGTTGAGGGTTCGGTAAAGACAAAGTTAAGTTGCGACGAAGTCAAGATAAAACCTATTTCATCGTCTGACCAACAGATGGCAGCTCTGGCTTTCCCAATGATGTGGTAAAAAAGTAGTTATATCCTGGTTCTTTACACCCTGGTGGCATCTGGAGACATCATGCCCTGTAACTTACTCTGGTGGCAACTTAAACTCTTCAGTCACGGTAAAGACGGTGGTAATTTCAAAACTGGGACACACCTTCAAAACATCCTGAGAGGTGGATAAATTAGTTATATTTCAGAAAAAAAACTTCTAGGTAGTTAATTTAACAAATATCTAGAAATACACACTTTGCATGTCACATTTTATGCAGTAATTTTCAATTTGCACATGTTTGAAATTAAGATGTTGAGTTGCGGACATGCCACGGTAAGGACATTTGGACTACTTAATGAGTGATATAGCATATTCAGCATGGCAGCACCCACGTAAATTTTTGTTTTCTTCTGGGAAAAACGTTATTCTAAATATTTGGCCAAAAATCAATTTCAGTCCTACAAAGGCAGGCACACACGAATGCAGGACATCAATTTGCGCGTTTTCGCGAAAATGACCCTTATACTGAGAAAAAAACAACCAGCTAATGGGATGCTGTATCATTAATTAGTGAGTGAAAAGGTTAGCAAAAAAAAAAAAACCCCAGAATTTCAGACCTTGTCAAGCCCATTATGGACAACTAGGCAAATTCGATAAAGATAGTTCATTGTACAGCTGTACATGCATTCAGGGGCGGACTGGCGGCATTTCCGGCCTGTGGCCCCTACATCCTTACCGTTGGCGATATTTTAAATAGAAAAGCAAATTACTATGTTAAAATTAGGGTGGGGGCCCAGACATGAGGCAGATGTCTAGTTCAGTTAGTGTGGCTGCAACATATATATTTTTTCTTTTTTTGAAATTTTTAGTTTCTGGCACCTTGGATGGGCCTTCCTGAGTGGATGGGCCCGTGGGGGGGGGGGGGGGTGGGGTTGGCTTGCCTTGGTCCAGTGGCGTATTTAGGGGGGGCCATTGGGCCATCTCCCCCCCCCCCCAGGCCAAAATTTAACATGGAAGAGATAGGAAAAGCGGCCGAGCGCCCCGTATTGAACCCATGTAATGGCCCCCCCTCAGGCCGTTTCTAGATACGCATCTGCCTTGGTCACATGACTCACATCCGTTACATGTTAAAATTTCAGGATAAAATACTGAAATCTCCCCCGCCCCTAAAACCGCCGTCCGATACGCTTATGACCCCGGCCGTGCACAGACTCTATATTGGGCCTTTGCGACCATGAGCATAATTCGGCGTATTTTGTGGGGGGGTTCGAGGGGGAGTGCGGCAAATGGCAAAGCAGGGCAAATCCTGACCTATAGAGCAGATCCATTGCTTTGGTCCATAACATAATTATAATTTCAGGGCGAAATGGCCTGCCTCACCCCCTCTTTGGACTGCCCCCCTCCCCCAACCCAAAAGCCTATGTCACAGAGTGCTGTTTTGAGACTACCTGCTCACCCCGCTACTCTCAACCCGCTTTTTACTTTTCGGCCTGAAATAGGTCAGACTAAATCACCTACTCACAAGCCATTGAAAGAGAAAAACAAATGGCCCCCCTCAGGCCGTTTCTTCCTGGATGGGCCCGTGGGGGGGGGGCGGGGGTGGGGTTGGCTTGCCTTGGTCCAGTGGCTTATTTAGGAGGGGCCATTGCCCCCCCCCCAGGCCAAAATTTAACATGGAAGAGATAGGAAAAACGGCTGAGCGCCCCGTATTGAACCCATGTAATGGCCCCCCTCAGGCCGTTTCTAGATACGCATCTGCCTTGGTCACATGACTCACATCCGTAACATGTTAAAATTTCAGGATAAAATAGTGAAATCTCCCCCCGCCCCTGCAAAACCGCCGTCCCGTACGCTTATGACCCCGGCCGTGCACAGACTCTATATTGGGCCTTTGCGACCATGAGCATAATTCGGCGTATTTTGTGGGGGGGTTCGAGGGGGAGTGCGGCAAATGGCAAAGCAGAGCAAATCCTGACCTATAGAGCAGATCCATTGCTTTGGTCCATAACATAATTATAATTTCAGGGCGAAATGGCCTGCCCCACCCCCTCTTTGGACTGCCCCCCTCCCCCAACCCAAAAGCCTATGTCACAGAGTGCTGTTTTGAGACTACCTGCTCACTAAGCTACTCTCAACCCGCTTTTTACTTTTCGGCCTGAAATAGGTCAGACTAAATCACCTACTCACAAGCCATTGAAAGAGAAAAACAAATAATTGCAATGTGTAATGTTCAGGGACAGACGCATGCCCCACTCCTCACCAGAAGAAATTTTTTATATTATGATATATTAATGATATCAGCGCGGAGTTGCTCGACTCGCTTTATGTCGGCCTGTTCAAGTAAAGGCCTTTCTCAACTCCCCTGCACACATGGGAGTAAAAATTCTTGCATCTCCTTGGGGCCCGACAGCGGTTTTCAGTGCACCTTTTAGAGGGTGGTCCGGTATTTACAAGAGTGGTCTGGTCCAGGTCTGGTCCTAGTCTGGTCCCAGTCTGGTCCAGGGTGAGGTGGTCCAGAAGTGGTCCATCATTTAGAAAATTATGTTAAAAATTAGGGTTTTAACAAGCTATGTTTCAGACTAAAACTCAAGATTAATACGGATTACAAGTACGAAAAAAGAAGAACTTGACATGAATTGGAGGTTTGATTTAATGTAAGTCTTACCCCTTGTGGTGCCCATCTTGATGACTGCAGGAACTAAAGGTAATTATATAGTGTTAGTGTAGCATGTTTTCTTTTGTTTTATGATGATCCCTTGGCAGCGACATTGAATTGTCATAAAGGGGCACCAGGTTTGAGCATATATTTGAAATATATATTTTTCGTAACTATTATATTGTAATTGTAAAAAACTCAAAGAAAATAAATTGATCTGATTCTGAATCTATCACAAGAATTTAAATTTCAAATATATGAAAAAAATTCAGACAATACCCTTCATGACATGAAAAATCACTGTACAGTCCCCAAACGCAATCCACTGGCACTGGACCGGTTTTTTATAGGTGATCCTGTATTTTGGAGGACCAGGGCTGGACCACGGACAGGACCAGTCCAAGGCGGTCTGGTTCGCACCATTCACTACCTATAGCTAATTAAGTACCCATTTACACAGGCCTGGGTGAAGAGACGCAAAGAGTTATTGAGGATCTCTCAGTTCCTCAATGCTATTGTTTGGAATTGAACCTACAACATCTCAATTACCAGGCCCGGTTGCCTTTTTCAAATAGGCCACGGCAACCCAAGCATTACAATCATTCGCGTTTCCTGGTAAAGATTATGATGTGCCCTCGTGGTTGTTCATGCTCCCTTGCAAAGATTATCGCATACCAAAGTGAAGATCATCAGGTCCAGACGCAAAGATTAATTGGTGCCAACGTGAAGATTATTGCTGTCCTGCACAAATATTAAATGGGCTCATAGGCGTATTGCGCAGGGGGTCAGGGGGGGCTGCAGCCCCCCCTGGCATCAGGGCAAATGGCTCATCAGGGCAAATCCTGGCCTAATATCAGGGCAGATCCACTGCCCTGGTCACATTCGCGCCATGTTAAAATTTCAGGGCAAAATAGTCACAGCCCCCCCGCGCGACAGCCGTCCCGTACGCCTATGAATGGGCTGTTGTGTTCACTTGCAATAATTGTCGCATTCCTATTGTGTTCCCTCACAATTTTTCCCTCCTTTTTTAAAACAAGATCATTAATTGCAATAACATGACGGAGAACTGTGTGGCAGTGCTATTCCTAGCAGAACTAACCCAAAAGGACATAATAACCATTATGGAATATCTACATGATATATATAATAGAATCTGACAGAATAGGACAAACAGATATGCAAAATGCCTTGTAGTTGCGGAGAATCTCACTGGATCTATCTGTATTAAGCGAGAGTTTAAAATTTTTGATCAATTCCGTAAGTGCCCAAATATTTGTTTTACAGCTGGGCCTAGACCTGTCAACCAGTTGGTCAATCAAAATCAAATAGACTGCCAAGCTGCATTTGCAATGGCTGGCAGGACCATGAACAGCCATGAACAAGGAGTGGGAAAAAAGGAAACAAAAAAATCTGGCAGGTTGAGTAGCATGAGGTATGCTATTTAGTAAAGTTTAGTTACCTGCTCAGATGCCACCTATATGAAGTTAAAGAGCAAACTTGCCCTCTGGTGAGTTTTGCAGGCAATTCTTTCTGTGATTTTATCATTGCTAGCTGGATTTCGGATATATCCCCATATCTTTGCTGATACGGGAGTATGACCAGTATGCAGGGCTTAATTTTGAACATGGGGTATTTCCACGTTTCTGCGTGGATGACAGGCTGGATATATAGACATATAGATAGATAGATAGATAGATAGATAGATAGATAGATAGACAGATAGACAGATAGACAGATAGATAGATAGACCACAGGCACAAATTCCACTTATTAAAATTGTGTATCAAACACTAAACTGAGGCAAGAACACAACCATGCATTTTATAATGCCACAGACTGATGGCATCTTTCCCAACCATGCATGAGTGAAATGAAATAGATCATTCTGATTTCCCAAAGAACTTCACCAGACACCATGGTTGGGTTCCAGTGATTTTCAAAGAAATCTCATGACCATGTATTTCACTCCAAGGCCCAGCCATAAAGAGTGGCCATGGAGTTATTCAATAAATTTGGTCCTTCACACACGAAGATATAACAAATTCTGCTTTCTTTTTCTTTCAAAATAGATATCTTTTGGTACACATTTACAATTTTAGTAACCATGCCCTTGTATATATTCGAAGGCCCAAGACTGGCAAGAGGTCTATAGAAATATGATATAGTAAGGCCGATATTTGGATATCTTGCAACTATATTGAATTGGAAAGAAATGAAGATACTGTCCATATTGCACATTATAAAATATCCTTTTTAGTAGTAATTTTCCATTTCATAAACATATATTCAAACACATTTCCCTGCAGTGTTAGTCTGTGAGGTCTTTAATCGGCCTAAAATTAATTCAAAGATGTAACTTATATTTGTAAAGGCATTTGTGTTGACATATATTTCAGCAAAATTATGCCAGGAAACATTGATGATCCTGCATGAAACGCATTATGAAATCTGCCAGATACACTGATATATAGCCCTTGATATAACCCTATTTACTTCCTTTCAATGTGTGCCATTATGAAAATTACTGACATAAAAATACAGAAAAAACCTACCTGGCAATATCTGAAGTATGTAATAAATAATCACTCTGCATTAGGTATTCCTTCCTTGTGCTTGGTATATGAGTATATGAGCATTTAGTGACCCAGTCTTATAATGGAGTTCTGGCTCATGTCAAACACAACGTATTGGTCAACAGTGAACATGCTAAAATCCTAAGAATCACTGTTTGATCATTGTATGCAGATGACCAACTCCAATGTGCTTAGCACCACATGTATATTTACAAGCTTACATGGGATATCCATGGTATATGTACACATTGAAGGCCAGTTAGACGTATAATTTGGCTTCTGAAAATCTGAATGTTATGCATGCAATCCAATGAATTGAATGGAATATATGCTGTATTTAGTGTACTCCTCAAAAGTTGAGGAATGTGAAGGAGTTAGCAGGGTGCAGGCATAATATTTGCTCATGCAGTTTGCACTGAACATGCTGAAACGACCAATGGCTGGATACATGACAGTCAGAATGTTTTTTTCCTTTTCAAAGATTTAAAAGAGAGAAAGAAAGAAAGAAAAGGTCCAGACAAAAAACTAAAACATCTCATATAATATTTTCCATTTAAACGTTTTTTAAGAAAAAAAGAGCTTCTAATTAAAATAGTTTATCAAGTTAACCAGTCATGCATTATAGATCTATTTATTACCCAAATTTCCTGTAATAAATGGTTGTGCTTTTAGTTGTGAATTTGAATTTTGAAATTACAAGCCAGAAAGAAAGTCACATCTACTTTAGGATAGTATACATGCTTTAAATAATAAAAGGAAATTCAAAGATTTAAAGAAGAATAAAAACTTACCTTCATCAGTCTCTTGGATCTTTCTAATGAGTCCAGCTCCCTTAATTTGCCAGGTGCGAAAAGAAACAATTGAAGGCTGGCAGTGGGAGCCATGACGCTATCTCTGCCCTGCCACGCTGCACTATGCAATCCTATGGCTCTTTTTTCCCACCGACACACTTCTGGGCTTATAGGTTACAGTCAGCTACAGTCACTATAATACTATACCACTTGGCATGAGTCCAGAGTGACCATGGAATGCCTTTACTTCCAAGATATTAGTTGCCCCATAACAAGTGCTTCATAATAACCTCAATTGATCACTGGCTTTTGAAGATTGTTGAAGTGAAAAAGTCCACATATTTTGCCTGGGCATTTTTGTCATCTCATGCACATAATGTTATGAATTCTTCACAAAAAGTCTTTTATGCAAAAATTCTTTAATGCAGTCTTTTTCCTGTTAGAATCTACAGTATATATATGCGACTTTTTCTTATAGCATTTGCTTTCTAATTGCATTGAAATTTTTTGGCTCATCTGGGATTTTTTGGAGGTGGGAAGAAGAACCAATGATGGCTTTTAAATCACAGGAAAGTGCCCACAACCTTTTTTTTTTTAAACTACTCATGACTAATCTTCCTTAAAGGTAAATCCTTGAAAGTATAAGTGTAGGCTAAGTGTCCTGATTCCTGTTTTTCACTAATACAAAAATTTGACTGTTACTTTTGGGAATGCAGTATAAACAACTTAAGAGCTGATTGATAATTCCAAACTCAGGTTACCCATGTATGACTATGAATAGACTCACCAACTAGCCGTCCAGCACTTTCATGATTCTTATAAATCTCCAACTCCACAGCCATTGGACCATCAAACATTTTCGACAGGTATACTCAGGGAGTCGCCACAATCCAGTCACAAGGTGAAGATGGCACCTAACATTTATTATGTAGGAATATGGAAGTGTGTTGGTTCTTGGTATGGTCTAATCTAACATCTCTTGACAGATTTCTGTAATCCAAGCTTGCAATACATCGGTTTCCTTTTGAAAAACAAAAATACACATCTTGCGAAGACTTTGGATGAATGACATCATGAATCAGGGCGTATTCCTACCAGAAAATGGCTTCTCAAATTGGAGGACAATGAAATGACAGTAAATTTTCTGTTGAAAAAGTCATTTTTAAGTCCACATATCACATGACAGATTATACTTTCTTGCAACCACATCATACAAAAATAACGTGCAAGCACTTTAACAGCTGCTTGTAGAAAGTAGGTCAGTGTGACCCAGTTAATTTTGTTGCCTTGATTGACCTTTGACCTCAAGATAGTCAGCCTGTTTGTTTTCTTTAATATTTTTTTCGATCTGAGAAAGGCACCAAAAGTTTTTCAACGCAAGATAATATTCGCGCAGCGAAAAGGCCGAAGGCCGTTTCGCGAAGCGAAATTTAGCACAAGAAAGGTTTCAAAAATCTGTGCAGTGATGGTCTCAACATCAATGGTCGACAGCACGAAATTAGGTCAAGTGGGACCAGCTTCTTATCAATGATTTAGTTTCGAATTTAACAAAACATGACATATTCATATTCAAAAGTGTCTTAAAAATTCAATTTTCTCCATTAATGTTCCCTGTTTCTATTATTTTTATGGAATAGTTCATTATAAGCCTTGACAAGCTAAATTAAATTATTTTAAAACATGTGATTCATTTCATTTCAAAACAGACAACAAGAAAACATAACAAAATTAAGGTTACATAATCTTTGTCAATTGATGATTATGTAAGAGTGAGCAATTAATCTACATGCAGATCATGTTATTGTTTTTGTAATCACTATTATGTAATATCAACAATCTAGCATAGACTTTAATTTGACAGCTTTCAGTGTAATATCCCACACTTGGCAGTGATCCCCATGGAAAACCCATGAGGAACAGCCCATGGGATATAATTTTGTGATCCACCATCCCTAATTTAAATATGATCCACCATCCCTAATTTAAATATGATCCACTATCCTTGATTTGCATATTTTATTTATTTGTGGCACTACTTCAGATCACACATGTGGTCACAATCACGACAGATGACATCACAACAGCAGCACATGACGTCACAATAGCCGCTGAACCACTATGACATCATCAGCATTGGTGACGTCACCAGCAGTCATGTGACTCAGTAGGCTTTGTTTATAGCAACCAGCGAGACTCCACCCACTTTGTCATTTGTTTATGTCACAGTTTGATCTGATTGGTTTGGCCACCATCAAAACATTAGATCCATCCACCAAAGTGATTAGGTCATAATAATTTTTAAATATCCATATCAGAGCATTGAAATACCCTAATAGGTTGTCAAAATAACAGAAAATGTGGGATATAAATAAAACCCACTCAGGGTGGTGGATCAGTCCACTGAAACCCACTCGTGGTCTGGCTGGCTGCGGAACTCACTCGTGGCTTCGCCACTCGTGAGTTCATCCGCCAGCCAGACCACTCATGGGTTTCATTGGACTGATCCACCACCCTGAGTGGGTTTTATTATAGTCTTCCTTTTTACTATTTAGCTGATTATCTATCAATTCTTTTTATTTGCTATCCTATCTATCTATCTATCTATCTATATACATACATGTATATATATATATATATATATATATCTTTATCTTTATAACCATATATTTGTCCAGGCCCATGCTTTGTAACGCAGGATCTCAGCTGTTGCTTACCTGACTTGCCTGAAACTCTGCCAGACATTCTAAATGTGTTTGATCTGTGTTTTGCCTCCTCATAAGTATGGTTTGACTATTTTCTCGCCTTTAACGACACTTTTTATGAAATAACAAGTGAACGTTTGAAGGATAAGACACACATACTGCCATATTGAACCTCACTTTGGCCCAGTCCCATGACAACGTCATATGAACTGCATGACGTTATGTCACCTGACGAGCTCTAATCCAGAAGTTTCACTTCTCAGAAATTTGTCAGATTAGGCCAATATATGCAAAAAGAAAGCATTTAAATTATGTACAATAGTGACAACAACAATAGAAAACACTAGCAAGCAATTTAACACATCAATATGCCACAGAGATATAGAGTAGGCCTATATTTATCAAGCAAATATGGTAAGCCAGTGGCATTGCGTAATACACCAGCCTCTTGAAGAAGTTGTTCAAGGTGCAATACTCATCAGTTGGGTGCAAGACACCATTGAGTGAAGACCTGTGGTTATGATGTTCTGTTCAATAAAGATTTTCTCTTAAATTTATTGAACTTGCAGTCAAAATTAAATACATATTTTCCTGTGTGACTGTGTCTGTGTTTAATAAGAGGCATTGGTAAAATGTGTAAGCTGGCTAGATATACAAAGAACAAACTAAACTCATTTCTTGAACTTGCCCAGTAGGCCTAATGAAGAAATCCCTGTGTTACATGCATTGCACACATTTTAAATGCACTGTGACAGTCAAACTCGAAATGCCCATTTTAAAAGGCACATGTGACACATATCTTTGTTGACCACTGCCAAGTGGATAGTAGTGTAGCCAGCAGTGGGGGGGGGGGGGGGAAATGGGAAATGACAAGCAAAATGGAAAAACTTGCAAGAAAAGGGGATTTAAATGAACAGAATTTCCCGACTTTTCTTCACATTTTCCCCTTTTTTTCTTCAGAATATCCCTTTTTAGCCTGCCCCGAATGATGTGCATCTGCAAAAAATTCCTCAAAAATGTAACCAACGCATATTAGCTATTTTAAACATTTCCCAACTTTTCAGCATTTTCACATATTATTCAGACATTTTCACCATATTATTAAGACATATTATAAATTTTATTAATGATTTAGGGACAACCACAAAAGGAATGCGATTATGAAAGAATTTTTTTAAAGTGCTTTACAATTTGGATATGCAAAAAGCTGTTGGTACATTGTAGCAATAAAAATTTTGGGGAAATGTCTTGATGGTTTGGCCCCCTGGAAAAAGTCCTGGATACGCCACTGGCAGTGGCCGAGTGACATTTTTAAAACATAGGCCGTTGGGCACTGTGAGAAAGGACATAAAAGAGGCAGATCATGATTTTCAAATGATCAGGGGACCAAGATGAGGGGAGTAAACTAGAGGGACAAGACACGGTCCAAGATTGAGGGTATGTATTAGGAGGCTAGATGAGGTTCTATGAGGGGCAGATTTGTGGGGCGTAATTAATGAGGCAAGATGATGTGGGCAATAAAGGGCCACACGTATCCTGACATTTAAATAAAAAATAAATTAAAAAACCAAAGACCGAGGTGAGAAACAATTGATAATGATAGCATTTTTCGTTACATTAAAACTCTACCCGTCGTAGACGGGTACACTGCTAGTTATATATATATATGTATATATTCTATTTTTGATCTATTTTATTTTTCTTATAGTTTCTAGTCTAAATTTCTCTCTATTTTTCTATATATCCGTCTTTCAATTTCTTTGAAACAGTAACATAACTGCCTTTCATACATTGAATATGAAATAAATTTAATGAAAGTTATGGTAAAACCATAAGTGCTAAAAAAACTTTTAAGAGCTGCACGAATTTCATGGCTGTGCCATTTACATATTATTCTATTTAGACTGTATGCAAAGTTTTAATG
This sequence comes from Platynereis dumerilii, assembly GCA_026936325.1. NCBI lineage: Eukaryota > Metazoa > Annelida > Polychaeta > Phyllodocida > Nereididae > Platynereis > Platynereis dumerilii. Next base: position 84,401,174 of record JAPTHN010000001.1, on the reverse strand, counting down.
ACATAGGTGAAACAGCTGGACCTTAGGAGATGTCATAAGTTTTCCTGAACTCCTCTCGCAATACAGGCTGCAAGCAGCTGTAAAAAGCTTTACAAACAGTTCTTGAAATTTATTTAATAACAACACTACTGCTGCCACCTATAGCCAAGTTATAAGCATTGTGACAACTTGCCCAGGGCTGTGACAACAGTGGCGTCAGTGTAGGTGGGTCTTTTTGGCAAAAAAAATGGTGTTTTTTTAGCAAACAATTTAGACTTTCCCAGGGACATTCTTCCCCAGGTCTGAAGGATTTGGCCCCATTTGCCCCACCACTTTAAAATGAAACTGACGCCCCTCGACAACTAGCCCGTCCTATCCTCGTCACGATCATGAATTCAATCCGATATCTCGGTAACCAAAAGAGAATATATATTCTGGTTCCACCTAGAAAACACAGACACATTGTTCACGGGACTATGGGTTATTGACTTGTGCCAATTATTAGAAGTTCAGATCCTTGTGGAACTCCATACTAAGTTCAGTCTGTCCAAAGATATGGTCTGTCTGAGACAATGTCATTGATAGTCACGGATTGTGATCTTTGTGAAAGGTAGAATTTGAACCAATTGAGAGCATTTGAATCCCATACTTGTTGTTCAGTCTTTTGATAAGAATTTCCTGATCAATGGTGTCGAAGGCAATGGTATTACATATCTATGATCAGAAGCATGCCAGGTCTTTTTATCAAGGTGCTCTTCCACATTTCGATGCATTTTAGAAAAAATGTTTTGTTGAAAATTCAAACTAAATGTTGAAATGCTCCTTTCTTGCTTTGCTACAACAACTGAAGCATGAATTCACTGCAGTTCAACAATCTTTATGCAAAAACCAGCTTAAATGCATGTCTCAATTACTTGGAAACTTGGCAATCAGGGTGATCTAAAAAAATCAGCAAAATGTTACACTTTCTATGGAATTGACCCAATGTGGGAAAGATGAGAATGATCAGCAACAGAAGATGTGAATGGTCAGCAACAGAAGATGTGAAAGAGCCGACAACAGAAGATGTGACCTTGCAGTTATTTCTCAATGTACAAGCACTACATAGATCTTTACTACAGTATATATATACTAGATTTACCCATGATAAAAGGCAGGACGATAGTGCAGTGTTATGTACACTGCAACCCGCTGCCTGCACATTATAAAACAAAAGTAGATGCCGTTAAACACAATGGTGAAAGGGCACACTGTTGTATTGAGGGTAATATGACACAGATTCGATGAGTAGAAGTGGGTGAGCCACTGTGCACTATTGAGGTGTGGCTGGCTATTGTAGTAAAACTGTAAGTTGGTGTTGTAGATACTTTTAATTACTCCAAACTGATTGTCATTGAGCCTCACTTTCATGACGTTACCATGACGCTATCATGACGTTACCACTAGGTGGCTGATACCACATCTCCCTTTTCAAGGATACAAATCATCAAATGTATAAATTCAGATTAATCATTTTAGCAAAATAATCAATGGTGAAATATGAAATATAATTAACTGTATAAATTGAAATATCGAGTTGCGTCAATTAGGTGTCCTGATAATCTGGTGGTTTCTTGATCTTATGGTGTCTGTTGTAGTACCTCTTCTTCTTCCTCTTTCGAGACTGATCTTGGTTCAAGATGACGAAATAGACCTTGTCTTTGCACATGTTGTTGGAACATAAATCCGCTATAAGTTTCCAAGGACGATTTGAACTCGATGATTGAAGTAACGGCTTTCGAGTCATTCTCCTTGCTGGAAATTCCTTGTTAAATTCTGAATTTGTTGAACCGGATGTAACCTTGTGTACTGTAGGTTTATTCCTTGTTATTAGTCCTAGCTTTGTGCAAGCATTTCTACTGAGAATGGAGCAGGGTTGATTTGGCATGACGTACAGCTTTTCTTTGCAAGACTTGTCATTTGCCTGTAGAGAGCTTTGCACAGTTCCGATAACATTGAAGAGTGGGCCTCCTGGACCCTTGAGAACTTGTTTGTTGTCTCGTGTATCTATATCAGAGATTTTAAGCCAAGGAGTTGTATCACTCAGGATGGAAACAGCTGCACCTGTATCAAGTTTGAATGAAGTTTCAAATCCATTAACTTTGATGTTTTCCATCCATTCAGCATCTTGTTCACCAACTGAACCGAGAAAGGGAAAGTTGAGGTAACCTACATCAACTTCATGGACTCTATTGGTTTTGGCGTTCCGTGCCTTTGAGAAGCAAACAGTTTGATAATGACCAGGCTTCTTGCAATAGTGACATATTGCGTCTTTTGCTGGACAGTTTTGTCTTGTGTGGAATTCTGATGCACCACATCTTTTACAATTACTACTTTTGTCTGTATAGCTGACTTGAGAATTCAGAGCTTGAGGTCGATGTTGATTGTTTTTGTTTTTGCGGACGAAATCAACATTCAGATTTTCGTGACCTCTGACCACTCCTTTATTTTGTTGACGTGCTTCTGTTTGTCGGGCAAATCTAACAGCATCATGGAGTTTCAAATCTGCTTTCATTTGAAGTCTGAAAGTCCTTCATCTTGCACGCCGACAACGATCCGATCACAGATTAATTCGTCCTTCATAACGCCGTAGGCGCAGTCAATGGCTAGATGGTACAAGTCTTGTATGAAGGAATCTATTGACTCTCCTGGAAGTTGAGATCGTTTGTTGAATCGAGCTCTAGCAACAATGGTATTCTTTCTGGCACCAAAATAAGAGTTGAGTGCCTCCTTGATGTCACTGAAGGTAGCTGTTGTTTCATCAATGGAGAGCGTCTCTAAAATGTTTTCTGCCGTTTCGCCCATGGTCTGTGTGGATGTTTTTGGCGGGAAAATGGAGACGGTGGCGCCAGTCCCTGGCGATGTCATAAGCGGAACTACTGAGCAGATTCATGCGCCCCTGGTGGCAGAGGACAGTTGCCGTAGAAAAAGGTAAATAAGACAGCAGTGGAACTGCTTTCTGCTGTTATCAGGATGAGAGGATAGAATAATAAAGATAGGTGGATAGTTCAGGTGTGTGTGAGGGCTGGGAAATGCGTTTTTAGGTGTGGCAGGAGTGAGAATGTCAGCCATGATTTTTGCATCTTATACCCGGCAGGGATAGGCCTATATCTTCTCAGACATTAGGGAGGATGTACAAAAGATCATAGAAGTGCTAAACCTTAACATTTGTTATGAAGACATTTGATTAAATTAAATATTTTTAAAAATTTGCTTCAGGCTAAATTTGTGTCTGTGGCACACACAGTGCCCACTAGGTTGCAGGTCCCTAATTCCGGGCAGTTCCACCAGGGGCGCTTTTCCAATGTCTTATGGTTTTTAGTCCAGCAGTGGAAAACAATGTTTTTTCTGATTGGATATTAATGGAACTGACTTTTTCTTGTAATTCAGAGTGTAGACTAGTAATTAAAATAGAAAAAGGTTAAATAGAACTGTTTACCATGAAATTATGGCTCTGAAACAAGTTTTGGATCTTGGTGAAATTTTTGAGTACCAACTGCAGAGATTTCCAAGTATCTTCAGAAATGTTGAATTTGAAGGAAAAATATCTGGTCAAGGTATATTTCTGAGTTGATAATAATAATTGTGACCCTTAGTTCTGATGAAATATACTAAAGTTGCACCCATGCTCGCATTATAACTTTTTTTACACTTGTTAACGTTAAATTAAAAATATGAAGTATTTTATTTAGGAACCTGCTACCTCTAGCAGGGACCTCAAAAGTGGCCAAGTGGCCCGTAGGGCATGAATGACTTTCCAAATGTAATTTTTTAAAACTTTTTTGTCATTTGGTATTGGTTTTCAGTAAATTAGAACACTTTCAAGCAAGTTTTGTGTGGTAATTAAGCTATTTTGGGCTTTTTCCATGAAAATATAAGGAATTTAGAAAAAATATTCATTTAAAAAACGCAATTTCTTGTTATGATGATCATTAATTAACTAACTAATTAGGGTGAGAATGTCACAATGATAGGGACTGATTCCCACAGTTGTATTCTACAAAGAACAGCTGAATTTTTGTGTTTATCACCAATTGTCTTGATTTGGCGGCCATTCAACCTCTCAGCCTACAAGAGCTAAAACGCTTCAAAATGCGCCGCGAAAACGCTTCAAAATGCAGCTCTGCCGAGGGCATCTAATGAAGCCTGGAAGTGGTCCTACGTGGTTGAGTGGTGAAAACTGTTGCTGTGCTTCAATCAGAAATCTGTTGTAGTTTTCAAAAATAGGAGAAAATAACTATTTTGTGGGGAAAGGCTTCTTTTTTCACTCTCCTTCAGGTTGCAGGTCCCTAATTCCGGGCAGTTCCACCAGGGGCGCTTTTCCAATGTCTTATGGTTTTTAGTCCAGCAGTGGAAAACAATGTTTTTTCTGATTGGATATTAATGGAACTGACTTTTTCTTGTAATTCAGAGTGTAGACTAGTAATTAAAATAGAAAAAGGTTAAATAGAGCTGTTTACCATGAAATTATGGCTCTGAAACAAGTTTTGGATCTTGGTGAAATTTTTGAGTACCAACTGCAGAGATTTCCAAGTATCTTCAGAAATGTTGAATTTGAAGGAAAAATATCTGGTCAAGGTATATTTCTGAGTTGATAATAATAATTGTGACCCTTAGTTCTGATGAAATATACTAAAGTTGCACCCATGCTCGCATTATAACTTTTTTTACACTTGTTAACGTTAAATTAAAAATATGAAGTATTTTATTTAGGAACCTGCTACCACTAGGGATAATTCATGAACCACAGACATTTTTTTCCACCAGGGGGCATAACCATAACAACAGGGAGCTCTGGGCTATTGACCTGGTCATGTGACTGAGACAATCTGTTTTGATCGTTTTGCCGGCTGAGAAACATCGTTTTTCATCTGACAATTTTCAAGACTTCTTTGCGAGAAATATTTCGCAAATTGTAAGTAAACTTTCCTCTTTTATGTGTAAATTTCATTAAAAATGATACACGTATGAAAAGTTAGCACTCCATCGGGCAAAAATCCCACGTAAATCATCATCTTTTTTTTTTCTTCACAGTAGTTTGGAAATGAGGAAATATTTTATTTTCAGTCACACCAAAATTGAGGATATAACCATAGGTTTAGTAAATTGTTTTTGGAAATGTTTTGTTGAATGGTGACACAAATCTGGGACTGAGAATTTTGTCAACTTCAGAAATTTCATGAATATATATTTAAATAGTTTTTAAAAAAAATAATCCCGTGACAGTAGGCCTATTGATCGTCATTTGAATAAGTATTATTTTCCTAGTGCAAAAACCACCTTAAAGTTTCAGTTGCATTTTGTTAGACTTAACTGTGGTATTTGTCAGAATAAAAAAAATTGTTATTGTTTCAAAAATTTGGTTTTGTTTAAAAAATTTGGTATTCCATAAATGAATTTGTATTTGGCAATAATCAAGACTAAATATTTGTTTGAACTTGAGATTCTTTTTTCAAAAAAAAAGATGTCTTTTACAAGTACGGCTACTTAATTTTTAACTTTTTTTAGGTATTGTTCAGTGCCGGGTCCAAAGATTCTTGGACTTTCGTGCAAAAATAATTTGGTGATTAAAATCAGAAAGGCGCAAATATGGGCTTTCAGCGCTCATGCTGAACCCCAGCCTCCTGTGTTATATAGCTACTGTTATTTGACTTGATCCCCCCCCCTTTTTGAAGGTTTAATCATTGCTATATCTTGACCCTTTGATGAATTTTACAGGAAGTTTAAATTGCACATTTTAACTGTCAGAAAGTGAGGCTCATCCATTTAATCTCCCTGGAGATGACGCTTCATGGGGGTACATCACTGCTTGAGGCAACTGTGATTCAGATTGAGACTCAAACCAGTGGTTGCCAAGGTGATAGAGCCTCACTCTGGAAGTGATCTAAATTTATGAGGAGGTCCATATAGAGTAATGTTTTAAAGATGGCGAACCTGTTTTAATATATCCCCATACGATCTGTGTTGTGCACATCTTTGTTGATAATATTTTCCTTTTGTTAAAGTTTCATTACCGCCCCCCCCCCCAGATATTAAATTATCTGCCCCTAGATCCATTCTAGTTAAAAAGGTTAAAAAGGAGGGGGGTTGGGGAGGTTAAAATTTTTTTAACAACATGTTTGGGGGGGGGGGTATTGGATTTTTTTTCTTTAAATAAATAATTTCGGCACAAGTCCAAAAAGATCCAGATAAGTAGTTCCAGTGAGACTTTTTACTCTTTAAAATCATTGCGTCACAACCGTTGTCACATATTAGGAATAAATCTTGGTCAGTATATGAATGACTGCAATTTTTGCACAATCAGATGGATGATCATGTTCATGATATTAAAACGTTCAATTTCATATGTTGTCTAATTTCAAAGGATTTAGTGAAAGTTTCTGGAGCAAAGGGCCTCCAGTTGCTGCTCTGAGGATGGGGCTCCTCCTTTAATTGACAAACTTCAGCAAAAATTGACTTAAGTTACTTAATTGATTATCTTTTAAAAAATTGCACAAAAAAATTTACAGTGTAGTACATGGCGCTGTGATCATAGCTTTATATGCAAAACACCCATATTCTGCATTATGTTATGGTCTTACAGTCTTATGGTTTATGATGGATAGGACACCCATTCAATGTCCCTTATACCAGCAAAGGGTTTACCCTACCATTAGATCGCCACGGGGGCTTGGGTTGATTTTTTTTAAAAAGAGAAATGTTAGAGTAGCACGGGGCATGCAGCCCCCCTTAACTTCAAGTTGCGATTTGACCTACTTTTTGTGGTCGATTATTTAAATGCTTATGTTGTCAGGAAGTGACCACTTGACTCTACTTATAACTAGTGAAACAATTGTCTACCAATTTTAATAAAGGAGTTACCGCCCTTTTTGTAACAAATATGAAATGGCCTTCTTACCCCACCCATCGGGCAAGAAGCCCCCCTATTATAATCCTATGGCGATTTTTTTTGCGAGCGCATTCAGCTTGAAAGTTATTTCTTGGGGTTCTTCTATCATTTTTAAGGCATTCTATTCACTTTTTCTGAATTTCTGAATTTTTCTGTTCATACATTTATTTTTTACCCTCGGCAATGTATACATTGCCGACGGGTATTGTAGTTACTTTGGGAAAATTTGTCCGTCCGGCGGGCGGGCAGGCGGGCGGGCGGGCGGGCGGGCGGGCGGGCGTCCGGATAACGGGTGTCCCACTTGTGTATTGGGAGTAATGCCAAAACTATGGCATGTACACTTTTTATTTTTGGGACATTATTATATCTTTTATCCCAGTTGTGCCTTTTCGGGGTTTAATCCACATGAGATTAATACTTTTCTCACAATTATTGAAAAATGTGAAAAAATATTTTTTTGTGTATTGGGTGTCAAGCCAAAACTATGGCATGCATATTCATCATTTTTGGGCAAATATGGTATCTTTTATCCCAGTTGAGCCTTTCGTAGGTCTAATCCCCATGACATTAATACTTTTCTCACTATCATTGAAAAATGTGAAAAATTGTTTTTTTTTTGTTTCTGGGACAGAACTAAAAAACTGCAGTACTTTTGAAACTGAAATTTGCACATTGTATGTATTAAATACCCAAGATGTTTTTTTTGTGGGTCTTAATGCTCTGAGAAAGTTGCACGGACGACAATTTACCAAAAATATGAAAAATACTATTATTTTAAACTTGTATGATTCAGTCAATTTTGAAGTTAAATCTATGAAATTTTCCAATTAGGTGTCTAACTTATGCCTCTTTAAACATCTCTAATCAGTTGGAATGTTGGTCCTATGAATTTTTATAAAAACCCAAAAATTCGAAAAAATCCCAATTTTCCAACATTTCTGCGTGAAAAGCCAAATGGTAATGGGTAAGTTATTTAACTTAGGTCTTATTGTAGTTAGACACACTATTGACTAATGTTCACAGCCATTGCATGAGTTGTTGCAAATTTTTCCATTGAAATGTATGATTTAAAAAATGCAAAAAATCATTAAAATGTCTATTTACTCTCCATTTCCTTCTGATGTCATACCAGACTTTGACATTTTTTTTGGTCAAAATAAACCTGACATGTTTCACATCATCATCATGCTGATTTTGAACAATATAACAATTTTTATTCGCAGCAGAGGTCAATATTAACAAAATTAGATCAATATTAAGGATTTTCAGATAATCATAATTATATCAGTAAATATTGGCCCTTGTTAATCAAATTTGCCACAATAATGTCTAAATTTGACTTTTTCTACCTCTCCTCATGAAATATTATCAATAGGAAATATATAAATTTTATATATATGTGGACTTTCAAAACATTAATTAAGTATATTCAAAAACATGCATTTGTGTGTTAATATTTTAAAATGTTGACACTAGATCCTTAACTCCTAATTATGGTTGATATCTTTACTCAGTGATGTAAATTTTAGATGATAAAGTAATGTCAGCCCCTTTTATTTAGTTGTTTGCATGAAAATTAAATGTGAATGAATCAGACAGATTGGCTTTTGTTGAATGGAGCAGTGGAGAAGTCTTGATTATGTAATGTTATGTCACAGGTTAATTGTCTTCCCTGCTAATTCTTTGACAAGAAATCTTAAACTCTCAATTCTAACTTAATGGTTTAAATCTAACCTCAGTTATGTACATTTTAACATATGAAGTACTGTCAGCTTACTTTTATTTTGGTCTTTAATGGAAATTAAATATGAACATATAAGACAGACTGGCAATAAGACCACTATGTATATATAGAGGGTTATAAAAGAAAATTACTTGGCATGCAAACCCCATATCTGCAAATTTCAGTGTGTAATTTTACATTTTAAGACATTATTGGATAAATCTGTCTTTTAATTCATTTTAAAATTCACACCAATTGTATTTTTAGCATTTTAATGAAATATTGTTTATGGGGTAAAAGTGTCATCATTGGAAGGGGTCCAGTTTTTGTTGAATGGGCCTGGAGACACTATGTCTGTGCTTCATTGTACCCCTCCCCTCCAGCCATTCATGTTATGTAACATTGTGTCACTAATCCTCTCCAGTCCCCAGAGCTAGGAACAAAGGAGCACAAAAGCAGTGCACAGCACCCTCAACTTTTTAACAAATTTTCTTTTTTCCTAGAAATATGTCCAAACTGCATTGACACCAACTTTGTAGTTTTATATTCTTAACATTTCTACTAAACCTCACTGTCATGTTGTGCAAGGACAGCACCTTCCTCATGCATCCCACATACCTAAACAGTTGACCTATCCTTCCTCTATGGCATCTCTTTACTTCAGATGCACCCCAACAGCCCTCTTACCTCTCCTTTATTTACCTAATCCACCCTAAATCCACTTCGACACTAGAGTTGCATGAGTTTCACCTCCTGCAATTCCTTACACCAGGGGCCGCCTCTGCCTCCACTTAACCTATCTGCCACCTTCAGGATATTTCCCACACTACACCCCAAAACACTGATCTATTTTGTACCTCTTACCCATCCTCAACAAAGCATTTGTAAACTTAGAATTTCTCCCAACATCAATGTTGCTGGCAATACAAAGGTATTTTCTTTTCAAAATAACATAAATAGGCCTACTTCACTTTATGCAACATACACCAGTACATCAGCACAGCAGCCCTTAGATGGAGACCATTTAATATCCTTCCTAGCTTTTTTTTTCATAAATAATTTCTTGCTCAGTTTTCCTGAAATACATCAATTCTGGGCAGTCTTGAAATAAATAACTTCTCATGGGCTGTTTTTCAACAAGGTGTTGCTTTGATTTACGAAAGAATATTCGAGGCCTTATGGTGCTTGAAATACAATAATTACTGCCAGTCATACAACAGTGGCACTAATATTGAAGTATTACCAACTTTCCCTCACGTTCATTCCATTTATTACATTTTTTTAAAGCTACAAGGCAAGAAATCACTCAAAAAACATGATTTCAATCAATTTCTTAGTTTGTTCACAAAATATGGCCGCACCTCTAAATTATCATCTTATGAACAATTGGCCATTTCTCTCTTACTCTATGATAATCCGCTATTATATTGACTGCATGCCACTTTGACTATATGTGTCACCGTGTCAAGTGAACTTATGCCACAGATCTGCATAGTTCTATCTATACAAAAGACTGCAGTCATGTCACTGCATGTCCTGCTCACATTGTTGTATGCCTCAACCACATTACCACATCTTCCCCTCTCCAAACAAACTTGAAATTGCACCCCTCCTCCTTCATTCATTTATCACTGGGTAATTCTAGTATTGAACAAATAAAGAAATTTCCTATTTGAATAAAAAATTTAGGCCAACTAGAAGCTGAGATATTACTTTTTGTAGCCCATGCAGACTGTACACAGAGTTGGGACATGTTTCTTTTGTTTTGTTTTTCTTTACAGCTATTGTTATTCTTCAAAGTTTGACCAGCATTTAAACTCTGTATTAACTAGCAACTTGCTCAGTCTTAAAAGTATTTAGACCCATATTCCATATTTGTAATTTATGATAAGAATAGTTAGGACTAGTTAGACTAGATAGATATATAGATAGATAGATAGATAGATAGATAGATAGATAGATAGATAGATAGATAGATAGATAGATAGATAGATAGATAGATAGATAGATAGATAGATAGATAGATAGATAGATAGATAGATAGATGCATGTATACATAGATGGATAGATAGATAGATAGATAGATAGATAGATAGATAGATAGATAATAGATAAAATTTGCATACAGAAGTTCATTTTAAAAATGGACTTCTGTATGCAATAGATAGATAGATAGATAGATAGATAGATCAACATGTCATCCAAGAGATTCAGACATATTGTCTTAGTGTCAAAAACACCTAAATTCAGCAAATGGGACTGAATGTGCCACTTTACGGAGCTTTTGGTCGTTTTTATTGTTATTCGTACCTATAATCTGACTGTCGCCTGGCCCTGGTTGTCTGTATTATCTATTTGCAAATGTGGTCAGCAAGGTTGTTCCAGCATATGACTGGAAGATGCTTTATTAGAATTTTTCTTCTAGTTTACATGTAGGCCTATTGGAGCTAATATTTCAAACGAAACTAAATAAAGATAGCTAAAATTATATAATTTAGTGCACAGTAAGCTTTGGAGCAAATTCTCTGTGTTTTCCCTGATTGTTCCTGCTTCACCAGACATATTTTCCCTGACATCAATTGCATTTATTGCTGCGTTAATGGAATCCTTATACTGACTTTAACAGATTTTTTTAAATAAGAAAAAGGTCTCTTTCCATGTGTTATACCTTATCACAGATTCAACCAAATTTCTGGTTTTTATCCGAAGTTAAAGGGTGGCAGCCTGGTATAAAACCAGGGTGGTTTGATTGACTCATCTGCTGATTGAGTGATTGCTTAATTAATTGTTTGACTGACTGATCAACTAATTAATTTCCTTGTGCAACTGGATTTTAATATTGCATTAATGACATACAGTATTTGTATATTACTATTAGATCTGTAGATTTCATAGAATGGGAGTAGACAAATTTCAGTCATATCCAATAAATTCTAATTTTAAAGTTAATAAAATTTTAAAAATGAACTTCTGTATGCAATAAAAGAACAGTATTTCTTAAGATGGATGGATGTTTGGTGCTTTACATCCTGTATTTATGCACTTGGTAGGCTCATTAATTTGGACAGGAAGAGGACATGGCAATGAGGAAAAGGATGATTGAAACAGCCATCTAACATAGGCCCCAGTGACCCAGCAAGAGCTGGATTCGAACCCTGGACCCAGCGATTGGCAGTCCAGCACGCTACCACTAGCCCAACTCTCCCCCCTCAAAACCCTGTCTTTGTTTACAAATCAAGTATTGCTTAAGTTTTTTTTAACTGTATTTAAGTGTCTGCTCTGCAGTTACGGAAAGTCAGGGTAACTCATGAAAAACATTGTGGTAATGAAAATTCAACAAATTGGCAAAACAAATTTTGGCCTTGATTCTCGCTTAAATTTTTACAGATTTTCATTATGGCACTTGCTGTGACCTGGTGGAAACGGACATCAATTTAAAGTTTTTGGGGCAGGGTTGCGATTTTTATTGATTTTTATAAAAAAATCAAAAAAATCGGATTTTTTTTATTTAAATCGGATTTTTTTGATTTAAATCGGATTTAAATCATTAATGGAAAAAGTTCATTTTCCGTATCAATTTCACCAACTGTTATTAATTTTTATGCATTGACATATTATGAATAACACATATATGGATGTCAATAAGGCATATATATAATAATTTTGTTTAAATTGGAGAAATTATAATGCAAAATTATGAAATCAAGGCAGGTGATGTATTAAATGTAAAAATCATAAGGTAAGCTACGGCAGCAGTTCCACATTTTGATACGGATGTGTTAATAAATGTCTTTTTCACTGAACATCAATCATAACTATACAGCTTACTTGCAATAGAAGTACACCTTCTAAAAGATAAAAAGGGATGTCAAAACGAGTCATCATTTTCCCTACTCTGCAATGAACTGAACTGCTACGTTAAATCACCAGTCTCAGCACTCAGTCTCACGTTGCCTGTTAATTTTGTTTCACATGTAGTGTATTTGATATCAGTTTAGCAGTAGGGGCTTTGGGGACAGTGCTGCATTTGCAGAACATGGCTTTGTTTTTCATTGCAGCAATGAAATTGTTTGGAGAATCATGAGAATGCCATGATTGAAATAAAATTGTTTAAATCTTTATTTACATGTATGTAGTCATTCTACTCGGATATATTTATCAGAAATATTTTATCATATATCTAAAATTATATCTTATATATATACAAGGGGCCTGTGTGGTATGTCATTAGATATATTTATGAAAGAGTATTGCTAAATGGTAGGTTGCAAGCTGTAATATCTCACTGCCAGCTTTATTTGTGCTTTTTTAAGCCTTTTTATCACAACTTTGATTTAAATCATGATTTTTATTGAGTGATTTAAATCATGATTTAAATCAATGATTTAAATCGAATGATTTAAATCCAGCAACCCTGTTTTGGGGACCTCCCCCCCTCAAAGCCCGAGCCTCCTGAAGGCCACTTGATTTCACTGCCTCCAGAATACCCACTGATTAGCCGAGGGTATGCTGCCGCGCAGCCTATGTTTAATATTTTTTGCCATGTTTTAATTTCGGCCAAATTTTTTCGATTTCAATTACTATCAAGACAGTACACATTATGAAATGGTTCCTGGAGCAGCTTCGAGGCCTTAGTGAAGGGGGGCCTCTTGCCCCATACCATGTGGGGCCTCTCGCCCGAAATAAAACCAAAGATTATGTACCCAAACTCACATATTTTATTTTGACCTCTATATTTTGAGCTAAAATGCAAAAAATATGATCCAAATCATATTTATGTAATGGTCATAAAGTGAAGCAATGTAGATATCCATTATACTTTCAAAAATTTCCAAAGTTATTTCTGACAACCACTTTCAAAGAATTAATCAAAGTTGCAAAAACCATGCACATTTTTGTTTCTTTAATTACTTACATGGTTTGGTGCTGTTTGCCCTGAAAATTTGTGACGTCACCTAAAAAGCCCCTAGCTTCAATCCTATCAATAAGAAAAAGCACCAAAAATGTAAGTTTAGATATAACCCTGGATGGGCTTCCCACCTAACCCGGGCTTTTTGCCCTGACCCATTCTATCTTGCCCAGTTTCAGTGAAATTAACCAATTCCTTCTCCGATGTCTTGAATTACATAATTCCAGGTGGCGGTATTTCCTATGGTGTTGTCTGATTTAAAACAAATAATTATAATTGAGGACACTTTGGGCTCAAAATAAATAATCACAGTGGCCGTTATTTTGAAATAAATAATTTTCCATGGAGGAAAACTCCAAGCGCCCCTGAACATCTAATAATTATTGTTGCTACATAATAAGGCCAACACCCAAACACATGAGCTATGTTTTATAACAACAAATCATGTTTGCATCTACTCCAATTGTCAAGTAGATGCAAAAAAAGTAGGCTGTATGCAATTGTTCAATTGTTTTCTGAAATCTCTTGTAGATGGCAAGAATGGAAGATAGACCACCGAGTCGCATTCCAGAACTGCCAATGCTTCCTACTGGATTAACTACTCAGGCCATCCCAGGGATCACCCAACAAGATGGATGCCAAAGTTCTGCAAAGCTGAACTTCGGATTTGTGGCTGACGACATAATGGACAAACTGAAAGTCACAGCCAGCCAAGAAGTTCGCAATGCAGGGATTCAAGCACTTCAAAGTGCTCTAAACGAGGTCCAGGATGTTGGTGTAATGTTGCCACGTCTTCCTAACTTCATAGACTTCCTGTGCAATCTGCACGACCCAAACAACCACCTGGTGAATGGGATGATAGTCGATGTCCTTGGAGACATGATTGTGAAGTTGGGCACTGGAGTTCGGCCCTACTTGAGGGACCTTGGAAAATTTATGAGAAAGTTTATGGCTGATGATAACCTTGGTGTTCGCCAAGCCATTGTAAAGCTCATCTCGAATCTAGAACGCGTAATTGAACCCAAGGTGGTTTCGAGAATGTTGAAGGCACTATTGCACACTCCGAATAAGCAAGTGAGAAGAGAAGCCATCAAGCTGATGATCCATGTCTTACTGACTCAACCCAAAGAAAAACTGGATCTCGGGTTCATTTGTGAGTCCATTGCACCATATCTCCTTGATGATGAGAGACTCGTACGTCTGGCCACCCTCGAGTGCTACGCCCTCCTTGCTCATGTCCTTGGTCAACAGAACATTAGTGTTCTTCTTGATGCTGTCCAGAAAATGGAACAGAGACCAGGCGGTGCAGGAGTAACAGTCACTGTACAAGGACGCCTTAGCAAGACTAAGATTCCTCAGATCAATGGAGATGGAGTTGTGGAACTGTCTAGTCCGCATTTTGATGTTCCCACAGCAACATACACATATCCACCTTGCCCCTCTGCTCGTGACCAGGATCTTCGGCCAGAAGAACAAGGAATTGCAGCACCTCAACGTTCGGCTCAAAGATCGAGGAGTGGCCGAGAAGACAGACTGTCGCCTCTTGGGGAAATCAAGGAGCACGTCATTGCTGCCAATGTAAGCACATTTAAGACATACATTGCTTTTCTGATAATGAATGATTATATGTTGAAATCATATTATTTCTTAACTGAACTGTGTTAGCCCACATAAAAAGAAAACAACTAGGGGGTTGACCTAATTATTTAAAGTGTGTTTACTTTCTACTTTTTAGAGAGATTTGGCAAAAAAAATTGATGAAGCCCGTCGCAGGATCCAAAGGGACATGCGTTCTCCAAATCATGCCACTGGTATGCAACATGTCGTAGTTTATTTGCAAGATTTACAATTCTTTTCAACATTTGTATTTTGAACTTTTGAATTAACAGATAAAGATGTATTAAACTTGTTCCGCAGGTCTGAAAAGCACAGCAAGTGTGGGAAGCACTAAACGTGCAGCCCTCCCTGCTCTAGGCAGTCACCATAGGTCAACAACAGCCAGGCCTGGCAGGGCATCTAAATGCAACCAACCCACATCTCCATCTGACAACCAGCGGATGGGTGATTGTGAGGCAAGAATGGTCGACATAACCTTTGCCAAGAAGAGACCTCCCATGCGTATCAAAGCAGCTGCCGGGTAAATATCATCATCATATTAATATTTCTACTAAGTAAGAAGGTCTGCTGGTCAAGAGATATTGTATGCAGATTTTACCAAAATTCTATAAACTGTCCATTTCATTGATTGATGATATTCAAAATTCTCCAACCAGAAATTTAGTCTCTTTTGTCACTGTTGGAGAAATCTGAACAATCAAGGAACATGTATAGCCATGCATCTTGCGCTTTTATAACTTGTGTTTTCATTTTTTGATCAAAAATTATATGATAGGTGGAATTATTAAGCTAATCTTGAAGCATTTTGCATTTGACAGATCCTCTCCCTATGCTCCCCCACTTCCACAGGTGGATGATGGAGATAGTTTACCGCCATTCGCACAACCCCAGGAAGCCCTCAAAGAGGCGTTCAGACTGATCAACCTTGGGAGAGAGGAATGGTAAGTGGAATTTGAAAAAAATTGAAATTGAAAATTGAATTGAAATTGAAATTTTGTATTTCATCAAGATAATGCAACACAATGAGGGGTGGGCGATGTTTGTACGGCCATGTTTGTTCAGCTACACAAGTCATGTACGCACTGAAAAAGCATTGTAGTTTATGACTTCAAACGGATGATCGCCACATTGTTTTTTTTTCCATAGAGGCTATTCCCCAGATTTTCAACCCCAGATTTTGAAATAAATATTTTCTTCTTTCAACCAGGGAATCGAAAATTGATGGTCTGACCTACATCCGCAGACTGTGCATGAACCATCCCGATGTTGTGGCTCCTGAGGTGCAGCTTGTTAACATAGCGGTCATGCAAGAGGTAAGTCTAATTCGGGACATGAATAAAAATCCAGGTTTAATCATGACTACACCCTGCAGAACTTTGTCACTCATATTCATACCTGTAAGAAGCTATGTAAGCGCATGCTTTAGAATATCTTTGGTGACATTTTGTGACAAGATTCTTTGCACTTTTAGAACAACCCATTCCGCATTTTGTTTTAGATCAAGAACTACCGCTCTCAGGTATCCCGTGTGGCCATTGCAGCTTTGGAGGAAATGTATTATCACATGAGGAAATGCATGGATGCTGTAAGTGGCTGAAATTAATTTAAATATAGGCTAGATGAGACTTTGGATGGGGTTTTACATCCTCAAGTTCCTTGACCGTTTACTTTTCAATTCCCTGACCCTCACAACCCTCCATCCAGATGTTCATACCATCCACTCACTTGCCCATATCCCACACAGATCATGTCTTTCATTTTAATGGTCTCACATTTTTGGTGCAACAAAATATGAAAAGAAAATTATGCTTTGTACACTTTTAAGCAAATTGATACCACATTACCACAAAATATGACTTAAGAAAACCATACCTCTTGTTTCAGGACCTGGACAAAACAGTGCAAGCACTTCTATTAAAAGGCGCAGAATCGAACAAGTTCATCCTGAGTGATGTCGAACATG
The DNA here is from genome assembly GCA_026936325.1 of Platynereis dumerilii. Taxonomy (NCBI): domain Eukaryota; kingdom Metazoa; phylum Annelida; class Polychaeta; order Phyllodocida; family Nereididae; genus Platynereis; species Platynereis dumerilii. The sequence goes on along the minus strand of JAPTHN010000001.1, from coordinate 84,384,055 downwards.
CTCTGAATGTGATGGTTGACAGTGTGTCCAGTAGCCGTGCTATGTTGGCTCTTATGACTGAAGCAGGGTGAGTTTAAGAAGCTTTACGTATACTCTCAACTAAAATATTAGGAGTAGTTTTCGTTTGAGCATATTTTGAGCAATGAAGATGAAGAAGGGAAAAGAAAAATTGGGCGACTATAGCTTGTATGTCAAACCATCAATTCTTGATTCTGGAAGTATTTAGTATTTTGTCCCTTCTTTCCAGACATAAGAGTGCTGCTGTCAGAGGCCTGATTACCAAGACCCTGGTTTATCTTGTGGAGAAGGTTGGTCCGCGAAGAGCTTTGAAAGTACAGCAGGACATCGTTGAGAAATTTCTTCGAGGGCTCAATCGCTTTGTGTGTGATGCTGCACCTGATGCAAGGTAGCACTTGGCTGTCATCATTTTACTCAGCCTGAAAATTAATGACCTTTTATTTGTAATTTGCTTAATTATGTCACTACTGTAACTGTGGTGTTTCATGTTTCTTCTTCTTTTTTTTTCAGGTTCTATGCTCGCAATATTGTGCTGATGCTCCTGGATTATGAAAAGAATTTCAATAAAATGACTAAATTCATAGCTCCTGACTTGATTACTATTATAAAACGCAGTCATCGATAATTTTTTTTTTTGACAATTCATATTTTAAATCTGTATAATTTATGAAATTTTTTTTTTTTTTGTGATTCACAATTTTTTTGTGTGTAACTTATAGTTTTTTAATCCCTTTTTTAAGTAATGAATTTTTTTTTTCTGATTCTGGATTTTTGTTTCTTTTTTCAAAATTGATAATTTTTTTGTTTAATGTGACAGAAGTAAAGAATTGACTAAAAGATCAGCACTGTCCATTGAGTCAGATTAGCCTGAGTAATAAGAATATGCTATTAGTCTTTGGGTCAGTTTATCCCGTAGGGTCAGAGGAATATACCTAGAGGGTGCCTTGTATTCAGTGTTTTCTGCTGAGACAAGTAAAAGACCCCGCCCTTGGGAACAGGGAGTATGAAATCAATGTAAAATCAAGATTTCAAATGCATTCTTCTCGAAAGGTACTTCGTTCCGCTAAAGCTCCAGTAAAATACTCCATGTATCACCATGAAATTGTCAGTGAAGCTGGTCAAAATGATAATCTTAATGATTTGAGTAGTGAATGAAGTATCTCTTCCCAAACAAAATTATATAGTTATGATATAAAAAAATTAAAAAAACTTTTTCAGGCATGAGTGCAGAACAAAGCTGGAAGCTAGGGTTCATCTCGAAATCTCGATTAAAAGGTTTCAAACATCACCAATATACCTAAAAACTAATTCAAACACCTCACTTCGATAATTATTGAAAATTTACATGAAGTCTTACAAATATCTCTCGTGCCAACTTGTGTGTGGAGATTAGAAATCGATATCTCCAGTGATTTTGCCAAAACAATCCTTGGATTTTAATAGATATTCCTCCCCTTTTTTTAGATATGACAGCACAAATGTCAATTATGACTTGGTATAAATTTATCAATCTGATCACTTTTTGGTCTTTTTAAAGTCCCAACACACTGCTATGTAGCCAGCATATAAATCTGTAGCATGCATGCATGTGTTACTTTTTTTGCAGGTTTTTTCAGAGCATCATGGAAGTCAGAAAATCACTGCAAACATAACCATATTTTATAGCATAATGAAGCCTAATTTATGAGCATTCGGTCAACAGTGTTATCCAAACGTGTGATTACACTGGTTTGACTTTTGATAGTTTGAAACTTGTAACCCCCCTCCGACTTTACTGTTTTTTCAAGCATAGGCGACTTTAGGCGTATGGGACGGCTGTCTCGGGGGGGGGGGCTGTGACTATTTTGCCCTGATATTTTAAGGGGCCGACCAGACGATAGTTGGGGGGCTATGGATTTTACCCCCGGGACGAACTTTTTTTTTCGTTCGCGGCGTGTCGACGAACAATTTTTTTTCGCATGCGCACTCGCGACAAACTTTTTTATCGGAATTTTAACATTACCGTACCCTAGCTACAGGTGAAAACAAACTTTTTTTTTTATTTCCATGTGCTGAACAAACTTTTTTTTTCAGTGTCAAGTGGGAAACAATCTTTTTTTTTCATCAAATATCCATAGCCCCCCCCCCCAAAGATCATCTGGTCGGCCCCTAACATGGCGCGAATGTGACCAGGGCAGTTGATCTGCCCTGATATTGGTCAGAATTTGCCCTGATGAGCCATTTGCCCTGATGCCAGGGGGGACTGCAGACCCCCCCTAACCCCCTGCGAAATACGACTATGTTTGCAAGTGTTACAAACATTTCGGGGTAAACTAGCCAAGCTGTACTGGAAGTGGTTTACCTCTATGCAAAATTGGAGAAATGCTATTGAACTCATGAAATTAGAACTTATGAGCATTTATTTCATATATAGCTTAAAAGCAACAGTTTCAAACTAAATTTAAAGAGAAAAACACGTTTTTGTTGTGATGGCTTACTACGGGCAGGAGCTAGACAGGTTGACGTTGCTCTGAGAGATTTGAGAATGTTTGGTATAACTGCATGGTAAGTTGAGAATGCTTGGCAGCAAAAGATTTGAGAGAGTTGAGAATACATATTTGACAACAGCTGTCCATGGGAAAGAACTGGCAACATAAGATGTTTGACAACAGTAAAGGTCAATTCGACAGTGACTTTCTGGACAAAAGATCCATTACATGTTCTGGCCTTATAACAGGCAAAATTTGATACAAAAATTGAAAGAGGATTGTGTGGCTAGCCCAGGCTGGGTCATGTCATTCTTAGTGCCCTTAACAATAATTTAAAAACATAGGCTGCACAGCAGCAAACCTTCAGCGAAATACATCTTTAAAAGTCATAAAAGCGATGTTGACAAAATTGGTATAATGCAATCGTGGCCATATCTTGGCGTGAAATTATCTATATACCCGCTGCCCTACCATCTGCCCGCCTGCCTGCCAGGGTATGTAAAACCATGGAAAGGCTGAACTAGACAAATTTACACATATTATGGTGCAGTTTCATACATGTACATTGTACAAGGAATAGGTTATGAGCTGTGGGTCGAAAACCAAGAAGTATATTAATTTATATTTTTCAAATTTTTTCTAAATATTTAAAAAGTGCTAAAACTACCTATCAATGAGACCAGTGAAAGATCTTTATAGGCAATATGTGGATGCATTTTTATCCAGGTACATGCAAGAGAGGCTAAGTTTTGGGCCAGAAACAAAAAATTATAATTTGCAATATATTTTGTCAATATTTCAAAAATTACAGAATGACCATGAATCACACCAGCATAAGGCACAACAGCATCATATAGGTGATATGTGTATGAAATGTCATCCATGTACATGCAATACTGGGCAAGTTTTGGGCCAGAAATGAAAAAAAAAGTTTTTATTACTTTTTTCTCAGTATTTCAAAAACTATAAAATACCCATCAATCAGACCATCAAAAGGCACAATTGGACCATATAGGCTATATGTGTACCAAATTTCATCCATATACATGCAATAGTGACCGAGTCTTGATCCGGAAACGAAAATTTTTTTTTTTAATCTTTTTGTTCAATATTTCAAAAAGTATGGATTATCCATCAATCAGACCATCAAAAGGCACAACTAGACCATATGGGCTATATGTGTACCAAATGTCATCTATGTACATGCAATAGGGCCCGAGTTCTGGCCCGGAAACTATCTATCCGCCCGCTGCCAGACTGCCCGGACGCCCGGTAGCCCGACCGCCCGCCTGGTGGACGGACAACATTTTACCAAAGTGATAACAATACCTTCTTCGAACTTTGTTCGCTGAAGGTAAAAAAAGGTCAGGAGATCAATTGCTTTCTGGTATGAGCTAACGTATTACTCCTGTGACTCATAGGACATTTTGGGACCACAATTTTTTTGTGTGTTTGCTCATCTATGACATATCTATGATCAGAAGCATGCCAGGTCTTTTTATCAAGGTGCTCTTCCACATTTATATGCATTTTAGAAAATATATTTTGTTGAAAATTATACTAAGTGAAATCCTCCTTTCTTGTTTTGCTACAACTAATTTCACTGCATTTCAACAATCTTTATGCAAAAACCAGCTTAAATGCATGCTTCAATTATTTGGAAACTTGGCAATTATTTGGAAATTGGGCAATTAGAGTGATCTAAAAACTTGGCAATCAGAGTGATCTAAAAAAATCACCAAAATGTTATACTTTCACCAAAATGTTACACTTTCCACGGAATTGACCAAATGTGAGAAAAATGAGAATGGTCAGCAACAGAAGATGAGAATGGTCAGCAACAGAAGATGTGACCTTGCAGTTATTTTTCAATGTAGATCTTTACTACTAACTATGGAACAGCCTGCCAAACCATACATGTGGTAACATTGATAAAAAAGCACAAATAGCTTCAAAAACCAGCTGGATAAACATTGGAGGAACCACCCCCTGAAATATTCCCTGGACGAACTCCACTCCTAGGACTGAGCCGTATGGAGTGAATAATGTTAGAAATACGGGCGGCACAAGCAGCCTGTATCAAGCATGTTCACAGTAAACTGTTAACCAATAAGGCCTATGTATATGGGTAACAGTCTGTATCAGACTTTTCGGGCGGCACAAGCAGCCTGTATTTTCAGTCTATCCATTTTAGGATCTTATACCAAAACTACTATAAAAAAATACCAAATAGAACAGAACATCGTAAAAATTGTAACTATAAACAAATGTACATAATGTCAAGTTTTTGTCCAGGAAGGTTGTTGGACCCAAGTAAGGCACTTCCAATAACGGGCGGCACAAGCAGCCTGTTTTTATCCTGCTTTTATCAAGTTTTTAGTGAATTACTGCACAATGTAAATAATTAACACTAAAGCACAGTCTAATGAGCAATCTAGCAAGTTTTGAAACTACGGGCGACACAAGTAGCCTGTAACAAAAACAATAAGTTATATTTCTGTTTTTAATCAAACCTGCCTATTACACAACATGTACGCCATCAGGAAGAAGATCTGGACACAGAGGCACCGTTGCCTGCCTCCAGAATCACCTACTGAACTGAACTGAACTGAACTACAGCATATATTTAGGCCTTTATCATCTCAGAGGATGGACAAAATATCCTAGAAGTGCATACATTAAGATTTGTTATGAAGACACTTGATAAAATTAAATATTTTTAAAATTTGCTTCAGGCTAAATTTGTGCCACTAGGGATAATTCGTGAACCACAGGCATTTTTTTTTCCACCAGGGGGCATCACCCTAACAACATGGAGCTCTGGGTCTATTGACCTGATCATGTGACCGAGACAATCTGTTTTGATCGTTTTGCCGGCTGAGAAACATCGTTTTTCATCTGACAATTTTCAAGACTTCTTTGCGAGAAATATTTCGCAAAGTGTAAGTAAATTTTCCTCTTTTATGTGTAAATTTCATTAAAAATGATACACGTATGAAAAGTTAGCACTCAATCCCACGTAAATCATCATCTTTTTTTTTCTTCACAGTAGTTTGGAAACGAGGAAATATTTTATTTTCAGTCACACCAAAATTGAGGATAACCATAGGTTTAGTAAATTGTTTTTGTAAATGTTTTGTTGAATGGTGACACAAATCTGGGACTGCAAATTTTGTCAACTTCAGAAATTCCATGAATATATATTTATATAGTTTAAAAAAAAAAAATCCTGTGACAGTAGGCCTATTGATCGTCATTTGAATAAGTATTATTTTCCTAGTGCAAAAACCACCTTAAAGTTTCAGTTACATTTGTTAGACTGAACTGTGGTATTTGTCAGAATAAAAAAAATTGTTATTGTTTCAAAAATTTGGTTTTGTTTCAAAAATTTGGTATTCCATAAATGAATTTGTATTTGGCAATAATCAAGACAAAATATTTGTTTGAACTTGAGATTCATTTTTCAAAAAAAAAAGAAAGATGTCTTTTGTACGGCTACTTAATTTCTAACTTTTTTTAGGTATTGTTCAGAGGTATGTTTCACTTTAGCGGGCCGTCAAAATGACCATATTTAGAAAACAATACATTCGTGACGTCATGTGATTGTAACCAGGCGAGAAATGTTGACATGACGCAATCAACACATGGCGACGATCTTTTTTTGGTGACGCAAAAAGTCGGAAATCTATCAAAAACCAGTAAGTTTTAGTTACGTTTTGACTAAATTGTTAAAGAAACGTCATTTGTCACGATTTGGCGGGGGTTTGGGGGCGGCAGCCCCCAAGTTAACCATGGAAACAACACTTTTTGCACTTGCCAAATATGGTCATATTCACGGCCCGCTGTAGTGAATTTTTTCCATTGTTCAGTGCCGGGTCCAAATATTCTTGGACTTTCATGCAAAAATAATTTGGTGATTAAATCAGAAAGGCGCAAATATATGGGCTTTCAGCACTCATGCTGAACCCCAGCCTCCTGTGTTATATATATTTATTGGATGTTTGTATTAAGTACTATTTTGTTATTTTCTGTTTTGACAAATGTGTCAGATGTGACATTTTCGTTGTCGTAATAAAAAAATAAAAATAAAAAATAATTTTAAAAAAAAGTTATAAAGCTACTGTTATTTGACTTGATCCCCCTCCCTTCTTGAAGGTTTTATCATTGCTATATCTTCACCCTTTGATGAATTTTACAGGAAGTTTAAATTGCACATTTTAACTGTCAGAAAGTGAGGCTCATCCATTTAATCTCCCTGGAGATGATGCTTCATGGGGGTGCATCACTGCTTGAGGCAACTGTGATTCAGATTGAGACTCAAACCAGTGGTTGTCAAGGTGATAGAGCCTCACTCTGGAAGTGGTCTAAATTTATGAGGAGGTCCCATAGAAATACATAGAACGGACATGAGGCTGTATGACGCCACCTCGAGATGAGGTCACCAAATCTGCCAAATTGGAACTGCCCTGAGACATGACGTCATTGTGATGTCACAGCAGGAGCAACAAGATGTTGTGTTTGGCTGATTGTGACGTGACATGATGCCATTGTTACTAGTGACGTCACTATTGTTGGTGAAGTCACGGTTACCAAATGCCAGGCTGCCAGGCAGTTCCAAGATGGTGGATTTGGTTGCTTCATCTGCTAGAGCTTCATGTCCGTTCTATGTATTTCTATGGGAGGTCCATATATATAATTATAGGGTAATGTTTTAAAGATGGCGAACCTGTTTTAATATATCCCCGTACGATCTGTGTCGTGCACATCTTTGTTGATAATATTTTCCTTTTGTTAAAGTTTCATTACCGTCCCCCCCGCCCCGGATATTAAATTATCTGCCCCTAGATCCATTCTAGTTAAAAAGGTTAAAAAGGAGGGGTGGTTGGGGAGGTTAAAATTTTTTTAACAACATGTCGGGGGTGGGGGTAATGGATTTTTTTCTTTAAGGTGACTCAAGCGTGGTACTATAACAAAACAACCCAAGTCAGGGTCACTGAGTAACAATATCACGAGCTGTTGTGTGAATTAATATCACTCGAGCCCGCAAGGCGAGAGTGATATTAATTCACACAACAGCGAGTGATATTGTACGAAGTGCCCTGACGCGTGGTTGTTTTGTTTTTATCACCTGGTTTTACCTCAAATTTTCGATTATAAAGAGGGACTATTTTCTGCCATTACAAAAATGTGACGTCACCATGGAACAACAATGGAGGTGACGTCAATCCTATTGTTTTGGCCATTGCTTGGTTTGTGACGTCATCAGGCATCTGAAATGCCGGTGATGTCATGACCATTGTTAAGAAATATCACCCTAGAAGGGTGGTATTTTTTACAATATCATAGGCCCTGATATTTTGACTGTAAACAGTGATATTCACAGCCAACCAGGTGATAAACTGCACATACTTCTGAGCAGCCTGGTTGCCTAGCAACATAGCGTCACCACTGCTGCAGGCCCTGAAAAAGTTGTGACGTTACCATTTTCTGCTCTTTTTTTTTTAACAGCATGGCAGCCAGTAATTTGCTATTTAAATGAGATCTAACGCAGCTAGAAGCATAATTATTTTTTTATTGAATGCAGTAACACCTACTCTATGCTAATTCAAAGTTTCAGCTTCTCGTCTTTATCAAAAGAATTTCCTCAACTAATTTCAGTCAACGGTGTCTAAAATTGTCTTTATTTCTTTAAATTGACATTGGCATATTCATGGTACTGCAGTTAAAAAATGACTCGGTGAATTTTTTCTATTTTTGGACATTTGTTTGACAATAACCTGTTTCTGATATATGCAAATTTTTTTTTAAATCTGTATGATCGTTTTCCTAAAATTTGATTACTGCCAAAATTGATGCATGCAAAATCTGCAATTAATTAGTGTGTTTGTGCTCTTTGAGCTCTTACAGAAAAAAGTATTTTAACCTTTTTCTTCAAATTTGTGGCAAATGTATTGGTTTACATCCATGGGAAGACATTTCTGACATTTTTGTTTGACAAATGCATGTAATGCTTTATTCTGTGGTACATAACCAAAAACTCAATTTATAACTTTTAAGCAGTCATCAGGCCAAACATGCTGTAACCATGGCAACCAAATGAGTCGGTGAAATTTTTTTATTTTTCATTTTTGGAATGTATGGGTCCCATAGACTACCTGTGCAAAATTGTAGAAAAATCTGTATGATCAAACTACCACGCTTGAGTCACCTTAAATAAATAATTTGGCACAAGTCCAAATATATCCAGATAAGTAGTTCCAGTGAGACTTTTTACTCTTTAAAATCATTGCGTCACAACCGTTGTCACATATTAGGAATAAATCTTTGCCAGTATATGAATGACTGCAATTTTTGCACAATCAGATGGATGATCATGTTCATGATATTAAAACGTTCAATTTCATATGTTGTCTAATTTCAAATGCATAGCTTTATATGCAAAACACCCATGTTCTGCATTATGTTATGGTCTTACAGACTTAAGGTTTATCGTGGATAGGACACCCATTCAATGTCCCTTATACCAGCAAAAGGTTTACCCTACCATTAGATCTCCACGGGGGCTTGGGTTGATTTTTTTTTAAAGAGAAATATTATCTTGCCCAGTTTCAGTGAAATTAACCAATTCCTTCTCCGATGTCTAGAATTACATAATTCCTGGTGGCGGTATTTCTTATTAGTCCAGTAGAACTTGGGCAAAATAGGGGGTAACCGTACCACTAAGAGGGTACAGCTATTTTATTGTTGATCTTGCATAAGTGGAATATGGTGATTCCAAATCTAATATTCTCTTGTTTCTCAACCTTGAGCATTTTTAGATATTTTGGTTTCCATGGCAACCATTTTGGTAATTTGGATATCATACTTATAAATACTAATTTGTCCATAACTTTGTTAATCCTGATTGGAAATATGTCATTTTTACACAAATTGTTGTTTGGAATATTGTCTCTCATAAATGTGTGAAATTAACCAGATAGCACTTTTCATGAAGTTGCCGTGGCAACTGATAACTCAAAAACAACACAATTTTTGAAAACAGTCTTCAGAAAGTTGTCTTCTGTGGCAATATTATAAGGTAAAGGCAGAAAATTAACATTGACAAAAAAGGTCAACTCTATGACAAAATGTATTATTAAGAAAAATTGGAAACCCAGCAGTAAATAAAGTTGCCATGGTAACCAACATCCCAAATAGCAATTTTTCTAAAAATACTGAAAAATATTAAAATTGTCTATATCTTGACAAGTATTGTTGGAAACTACTTCAAACTTGGCATCATCATGTATCATTTGCTCATATTCATTATATGTGCATTTGTGGTTGCCATGGTGATTGTCATAACAAATGAAACTTCAAACGATATCAGCTAATTGAACCTGGACCGGTAGAAAATAAAATGAAATTTATCATACTTAGATGATGCTGATAACAATCACTTTTGATACCAAATGAAAGGTAATATTCACAAGAGTTGAGGAAGGTGGTTGTTTCTATATTTTGCTGAGAGAACACAAGCATTTCCATGGCAACCAGTCTGAAAGAAAAGGTAAGAACTCCCTGAAAAAACCTTTAAAAGTGAGTATCATTTGATGTATGCACACTAGAAACACCGTTTTAGTGTCTAAATATATGTTTTCAGGCATGCCGGTTTCAATGGAGCCATGCCAATATTTGTAGGGGGTCACCCTCATTCGCATATTCAACTTTTCTCATACGAAAATAACAAAATTTTCAATATATCTATGTCAAATTTTCCCAAACTTACAATTAAAACTTAAAAAATCGAAAACATGAAAAACATTGACATATTAAATTTCTCAATTTCCATGCAACACTGCTAATAGTGCCCTTCTATGGTTACAATTTACAAACTAAGATATCACCATGGCAAACAAACAAACTTTTATAAATCATGCTCCTAAAATATAAGGGTTTCCTAGTTTGAAAAGTGTGTATGCATGACTTAAATAAGAAGTAGTAAATAACTGCAGATATAGTTAAAAACACAAATTTATATTGAATTACTAGTCACTTCATTTACAAACTAAGAATAGACATCTCTTATTAAATTGTTGAAGCATCTCAAATATCAAATTTGAGATATGAATATTCAATAGTCGGTCGGCCTTTGCTATAAAATTTGTGAGCTGGTCTAAATTAAATCTTCTAAGCTTCCCTGCTAGTTAAAAAAACAAATAATGTTGAAAAATTGAAGTTAGTAAATGAATAATGGTAAATAATGTGATATATCAAAACAATACCATTGTTATACATAATGTCACAATTAACTATTTATGTTATATATATACAGGGTGGGGACGCGAAACTTGCACTATTTGACAGATTTTATTTTTTGGTGGAAACTGAGGACTTTACCAAATCACAACAAATCCATATTAACAGGGCCGAGAAACAAGAGAATAAAGAATGTTTTCGTGTAGTTTGGCTAAAATTATCTCCAACTGTAAATTCAACATGGCTGCCAAAAATTGGAAATCCTCCTAAAAAAGTCCTCTCGTGTTTGGGGACCGTTCTCCATTATGACAGCTCGGATGATGACAACACCTTGGTGGGAGAACCTGTTGATAACCTGCTTTATTATGCCAGAAAATGATTTTCCTATAGTCATTCATCAAGCTTTGGTGAGAGTCAGAAGTCTGAAGATCAGAGATCAGCGGATCTAGCTTTTTTAACTATTGCATTTTTTTGGCTTAAAGCAGTGCTGCGAAAGTCAGGTTTCTCATATCAATTTTTAGGCCACTGTGTCAAACTTTTCTGATAAATATGGTAACTGCTTGAGGTTTGACATCCATGTTTTACATAAATTTAAGTGTTTTTTGGCACAATTTCATATTAATTACACCTTTTTTCAATTTTTCCAATGCGGCTTGCTCTGGGTATCTTTTCGGTGTTGCACGAGCCTCCTGACTTAGTGGGTTGCATCTGAAGGATGCGTAAGTGGGATTTTAGAAACTTTCAAAATCTTGTTGTCACAGCCGAAATCAATGACCTGTCGCTTTGCTGCTCATTGTGTAACCAATTCATTTCCGAAACCAATGATACTAATGGACAAGAAAGCTTATAACATTCTTGAAATCCCTGCCAAGTTTCATTGTTCTCCATCCTTTACTTTTGAAAATGTCCTACCATAAATTTGGTGCAAGATTCGCGTCCCCACCCTGTAGATATATAAATTTATTTAATTAAAATATGTCAAGACACCAGTACTGTGTTGGCTTCAAACTCATTTTAAGTGATCACTGCAAAAACCTGGGCCACGTTTTATGGTTTCCATGGCAACAAATTAAGCATTTATTTTTATTTCAATTATATTATTTCTTGAAGATTGCTTGTAAATTACCCAAATATTGTATGTCAGCGGTAATTCAAACAAAAAATATGGAAAGTTGGACAGAACTTATGGAAACCCCATGTATCCTACCTGAGGTGTAGCTCCAATTGCAATAGCATCAGATTGCTTTTTAAAGGACATGCAGCATGGCTGCAAAAAGAGTTCACTTGTGCCAGGTGTGGTTGACTATGGGCTTCACTGCTTTCATGGAATTGAATAAATTCTGATTCACAATGTCATTTATTTCCAGAACTTTTGGTTTTGGATATTGATGATTTATGAGTCCAGATTCATAGTCTTGTGTTAACATTGATTACGTCTTGGACATTACTTTGGTATGCTTCCTGATCTTGCCATTTGTCATGTCGGCCCATTGCTAAGCCACAAAGTTTTAAAGATGTTAAAGAGATCATTTGTTCCCAATTGGCTATGACCAAATGTCTGTGAAACTTTCAGGGGTATATCTCGACAATACCCTGAGTTTTAACGCGAAAATTCAATTCAGAGCCTTAAAATTTATTTTTCATGATTATTATTCAGATTATGAATCACTCCTAGCAAAGGCCAAGCTAAAATCACTGGAAATCGCTAGGATTAGGGCCATAGCTATGGAAGTGTATAAAATCTATCATAAGATCGGACCAAACTTCTTACAGAAAGGGTTCGACCTTCAAAGATCATCTTACAATCTACGATCAGGCCCTGTCTTTACCCGAAATCACTCCAGAACTACCCGTTTTGGGCTGCACTCCTTCAGAAACTACGGCACAACGATTTGGAACTCACTGCCAGCAGAGCTTAAGTCCAGTACAGATTTTAAAACTTTCAAGAAGATGTTAAAGGACTGGAGTGGGCCAAGCTGCAGACTTAACTACTGTAGTTACGCAAATTCCCAACAACCTGAGGCTGTGATATGAAGCTCTTCAATTAAATTTATAAGACTTTTACATTTACATTACATTTGAGACTCTTAACATCCTCAGGGTGCTTCCATCTACTAGTCGATTTTAACTGTTTTTATCCTGGTAATTTTATTTTATGTTAATTTCATCCTGAATATCCAGTTTTATTTTAATCTTCCTATCTCTGTTTTTCCCTTGTTATCTACCTCGGACATAATAGCATAAATCTTTGCTAATGTTTATTTGTTGTAAAATCCGAGTTAAGATATCTTGTATCTTGTATTAGGAAACTATTGCAAATTCTTTTCACATAAAGTTTATGATGAACCACACCTGGTGACCCAGGATAAAAAAGGAGTCTGGTTGAAAAAAAAGGCCAGATATGTGTCAGACTCATCTTAACTTACATGGCCTTAATGAGAGTGTCAACAAGGGCACAGGCCCAAACCACTTGTGACTTTTAAGACTAGACTATCAGGTACTGTAATGGGTCTGTGGTCTAAGGGTTATTTCTGATGGATTGTTCTTAACTTGTGATTGTGAAACATGCATCTGCTTTCAGAAAAAAAACTTCTGAGATTGGTCCTACATAAAAATGGCTCATATGACCCAAAATTACCAATGACTTCAACAGTTTGTTGAACTTCTAAATACTACTGGTGTGGTGCCTTCTATGTATATTAGGATGATAGAATAAGGATAACTTTATTGTTGATTGTGAGATTAGAATAGAGATTCAATTCCAGCTCAGATGAAGCTATTTTTTTACCAGCTCACAAATTATACAGTAAAGGCTGACCGACTATAGAATATTCATGTGTCAAATCTGATATTTGAGGTACTTCAACAATTTAATTAGAGGGGTCTATTCTTAGTTTCTAAGTTATGTGACTAGTAATTCAATATAAGTTTGTGTTTTTAACTATATCTGCAGTTATTCACTACTTCTTGTTTAAGTAATATACAAACTTTTCAAACCAGGAAAACCTGATATTTTAGGAGCATGATTTATAAAGTTTGTTTGGTTGCCATGGTGATATCTTAGTTTGTAAATTGTAACCATAGAAGGGCACTATTAGCAGTATTGCATGGAAATTGAGAATTTCATATGTCAATGTTTTTCATGTTTTCGATTTTTTAAGTTTTAATTGTAAGTTTGGGAAAATTTGACATAGATATATTGAAAATTTTGTTATTTTCGTATGAGAAAAGTTGAATATGCGAATGAGGGTGACCCCCTACAAATATTGGCATGGCTCCATTGAAACCGGCATGCCTGAAAACATATATTTAGACACTAAAACGGTGTTTCTAGTGTGCATACATCAAATGATACTCACTTTTAAAGGTTTTTTCAGGGAGTTCTTACCTTTTCTTTCAGACTTGTTGCCATGGAAATGCTTGTGTTCTCTCAGCAAAATATAGAAACAACCACCTTCCTCAACTCTTGTGAATATTACCTTTCATTTGGTATCAAAAGTGATTGTTATCAGCATCATCTAAGTATGATAAATTTCATTTTATTTTCTACCGGTCCAGGTTCAATTAGCTGATATCGTTTGAAGTTTCATTTGTTATGACAATCACCATGGCAACCACAAATGCACATATAATGAATATGAGCAAATGATACATGATGATGCCAAGTTTGAAGTAGTTTCCAACAATACTTGTCAAGATATAGACAATTTTAATATTTTTCAGTATTTTTAGAAAAATTGCTATTTGGGATGTTGGTTACCATGGCAACCTTATTTACTGCTGGGTTTCCAATTTTTCTTAATAATACATTTTGTCATAGAGTTGACTTTTTTTGTCAATGTTAATTTTCTGCCTTTACCTTATAATTTTGCCACAGAAGACAACTTTCTGAAGTCTGTTTTCAAAAATTGCGATGTTTTTGAGTTATCAGTTGCCACGGCAACTTCGTGAAAAGTGCAATCCGGTAAATTTCACACATTTTGGAGAGACAATATTCCAAACAACAATTTGTGTAAAAATGACATTTTTCCAATCACAATTAACAAAGTTATGGACAAATAAGTGTTTGTAAGTAAGATGTCCAAATTACCAAAATGGTTGCCATGGAAACCAAAATATCTAAAAATGCTCAAGGTTGAGAAACTAAAGAATATCAGATTTGGAATTACCATATTCCACTTATGCAAGATCAACAATAAAATAGCTGTACCCTCTTAGTGGTACGGTTATCTCAAGGTTCTACTGGACTATATGGTATTGTCTGATTTAAAACAAATAATTATAATTGAGGACGCTTTGGGCTCAAAATAAATATTCACAGTGGCCGTTATTTTGAAATAAATAATTTTCCATGGAGGAAAACTCCAAGCGCCCCTGAACATCTAATAATTATTGTTACTACATAATGAGGCCAACACCCAAACACATGAGCTATGTTTTATAACAACAAATCATGTTTGCATCTACTCCAATTGTCAAGTAGATGCAAAAAAGTAGGCTGTATGCAAGTTCAATTGTTTTCTCAAATCTGTTGTAGATGGCAAGAATGGAAGATAGACCACCGAGTCGCATTCCAGAACTGCCAATGCTTCCTACTGGATTAACTACTCAGGCCATCCCAGGGATCACCCAATCAGATGGATGCCAGAGTTCTGCAAAGCTGAACTTCGGATTTGTGGCTGACGACATCATGAACCAACTGAAAGTCACAGCCAGCCAAGAAGTTCGAGCTGCAGGGATTCAAGCACTTCAAAGTGCTCTAAACGAGGTCCAGGATGTTGGTGTAATGTTGCCAAAACTTCCTAACTTCATAGACTTCCTGTGCAATCTGCACGACCCAAACAACCACCTGGTGAATGGGATGATAGTCGATGTCCTTGGAGACATGATTGTGAAGTTGGGCACTGGAGTTCGGCCCTACTTGAGGGACCTTGGAAAATTCATGAGAAAGTTTATGGCTGATGATAACCTTGGTGTTCGCCAAGCCATTGTAAAGGTCATCTCGAATCTAGAACGCGTAATTGAACCCAAGATGGTTTCGAGAATGTTGAAGGCACTATTGCACACTCCGAATAAGAAAGTGAGAAGAGAAGCCATCAAGCTGATGATCCATGTCTTACTGACTCAACCCAAAGAAAAATGGGATCTCGGGTTCATTTGTGAGTCCATCGCCCCTTATCTCCTGGATGACGAGAGACTTGTACGTCTGGCTACCCTCGAGTGCTATGCCCTTCTTGCTCATGTCCTTGGTCAACAGAACCTTAGTGTTCTTCTTGCTGCTGTCCAGAAAATGGAACAGAGACCAGGTGGTGCAGGAGTAACAGTCACTGTACAAGGACGCCTTAGCAAGACTAAGATTCCTCAGATCAATGGAGATGGAGTTGTGGAACTGTCTTGTCCGCAGTTTGATGTTCCCACAGCAACATACACATATCCACCTTGCCCCTCTGCTCGTGACCAGGATCTTCGGCCAGAAGAACAAAGAATTGCAGCACCTCAACGTTCGGCTCAAAGACCGAGGAGTGGCCGAGAAGACAGACTGTCGCCTCTTGGGGAAATCAAGGAGCACGTCATTGCTGCCAATGTAAGCACATTTAAGACATACATTGCTTTTCTGATAATGAATGATTATATGTTGAAATCATATTATTTCTTAACTGAACTGTGTTAGCCGACATCAAAAGAAAACAACTAGGGGGTTGATCTAATTATTTAAAGTGTGTTTACTTTCTACTTTTTAGAGAGATTTGGCAAAAAAAATTGATGAAGCCCGCCGCAGGATCCAAAGGGACATGCGTTCTCCAAATCATGCCACTGGTATGCGACATGTCGTAGTTTATTTGCAAGATTTACAATTCTTTTCAACATTTGTATTTTGAAACTTTTGAATTGACAGATAAAGATGTATTAAACTTGTTCCACAGGTCTGAAAAGCACAGCAAGTGTGGGAAGCACTAAACGTGCAGCCCTCCCTGCTCTAGGCAGTCACCATAGGTCAACAACAGCAAGGCCTGGCAGGGCATCTAAATGCAACCAACCCACATCTCCATCTGACAACCAGCGGATGGGTGATTGTGAGGCAAGAATGGCCGACATAACCTGTGCCAAGAAGAGACCTCCCATGCGTATCAAAGCAGCTGCCGGGTACATATCGTCATATTAATATTTCTATTTAGTTAGAAGGTCTGCTCGTAAAGAGATATTGTTTCCCAAAAATAAACTGTCCATTTCATTGATTGATAATATTCTAAATTCTCCAACCAGAAATTTAGTCTCTTTTGTCACTGTTGGAGAAATCTGAACAATCAAGGAACATGTATAGCCATGCATCTTGTGCTTTTATAACTTGTGTTTTTATTTTTTGATCAAAAATTATATGATAGGTGGAATTATTAAGCTAATCTTGAAGCATTTTGAATTTGACAGATCCTCTCCCTATGCTCCCCCACTTCCACAGGTGGATGATGGAGATAGTCTGCCACCATTCGCACAACCTCAGGAAGCCCTCAAAGAGGCGTTTAGACTGATCAACCTTGGGAGAGAGGAGTGGTAAGTTAAATTCGGCATTTATCAAGATAATGCAACACAATGTGGGGTGGGCGATGTTCATACGCCAATTTTTTTTCAGCTACACAAGTCATGTATGCACTGAAAACGCATTGTAGTTTATGACTTCAGAAAAACAAATGATCGCCATATTGTTTTTTTTTTACCATAGAGGCTATACCCCAGATTTTAAAACAAATATTTTCTTCTTTCAATCAGGGAATCGAAAATTGATGGTCTGACCTACATCCGCAGACTGTGCATGAACCATCCCGATGTTGTGGCTCCTGAGGTGCAGCTTGTCAACATTGCGGTCATGCAAGAGGTAAGTCTAATTCGGGCCATGAAATAAGAATCCAGTTTTAATCATGACTACACCCTTCAGAACTGTGTCAGTCATATTCATACCTGTAAGAAGCGCATGTAAGCATATGCTTTAGAATATCTTTGGTGAAATTTTGTGACAAGATTCTTCGCACTTTTATTACAACCCATTCTGCATTTTCTTGTAGATCAAGAACTACCGCTCTCAGGTATCCCGTGTGGCCATTGCAGCTTTGGAGGAAATGTATTATCACATGAGGAAATGCATGGATGCTGTAAGTGGCTGAAATTAATTTAAATATAGGCTAGATGAGGCTCTGGATGGGGTTTTGCATCCTCAAGTTCCTTGACCATTTTACTTTTGAATTCCCAGTCCCTTGGCCATTTTACTTTTAAATACATGTCCCTTAGCTTATCTACTTTTGAATTCCCTGTCCCATATAACCCATCCAGATCCTCATAGATATACCATCCACTCACTTGCCCATATCCACACAGATCATGTCTTTCATTTTAATGGTCTCACATTTTTGGTGTAACAAAATATGAAAAGAAAATTATGCTTTGTACCCTTTTGAGCAAATTGATACCACATTACCACAAAATATGACTTAAGAAAACCATACCTCTTGTTTCAGGACCTGGACAAAACAGTGCAAGCACTTCTTTTAAAAGGCGCAGAATCGAACAAGTTCATCCTGAGTGATGTCGAACATGCTCTGAATGTGATGGTTGACAATGTGTCCAGCAGTCGAGCTATGTTGGCTCTTATGACTGAAGCAGGGTGAGTTTAAGAAGCTTTATGTATACTCTCAACTAAAATATTAGGAGTAGCTTTCGTTTGAGTAAATTTTGAGCATTGAAGATGAAGAAGGGACAAAGAAAAATTGGGCGACTATAGCTTGCATGTCAAACCATCAATTCTTGACTCTGGAAGTATTTAGCATTTTGTCCCTTCATTCCAGACATAAGAGTGCTGCTGTCCGAGGCCTGATTACCAAGACCCTGGTTTACCTTGTGGAGAAGGTTGGTCCGCGAAGAGCTTTGAAAGTACAGCAGGATATTGTTGAGAAATTTCTTCGAGGGCTCAGTCGCTTTGTGTGTGATGCCGCACCTGATGCAAGGTAGTACTCACCCATTATCATTTTATTTTGCCTGAAAAATAATGACATTTGTAATTTGCATAATTATGTCACTACTGTAACTTCAGTGTTTCATGTTTCTTCTTCTTCTTTTTTTCAGGTTCTATGCACGCAACATTGTGCTGATGCTCCTGGATTATGACAAGAATTTCAATAAAATGACTAAATTCATAGCTCCTGACTTGATTACTATTATAAAACGCAGTCATCGATAATTCTTTTTTTTTCACAATTTTTATTTTAAAACAATATATAATTTATGTAAATTGCTTTTTTTTTTGGGATTCACATTTTTATTTTGTAAATTCTTTTTTTTTAATGATGAAATTAATCCCCTTTTTTAAGAAATGAATTTTTTTTTCTGTTCTGGATTTTTTGTTTCTTTTTCAAAATTGGCAATTATTTAATACGACAAAAGTTAAGAAAACGCTAAGGGCCGTTTTCACCAACATAGTATTAACAGTTAGAGCTGGTCTTAACTCCTTTATACCTGGTTTAACTAAGTCCCTTTCACCAAGAGTGTACTAAGGTTGTAAACCTGTAAAGGTTCAGTGAATCATACGCATTGTTCTGTCTCTGTCCGGGACTGTCAAGTGGCAGCAGATTGCTGACAGTCCCTGGAAAATCGAATTGGGTCAACAATAATTTGATCTGTTTTGGACAGATCACCAGATCAGGTCGCACAACAGCTGTCCATATTACTACGCCAAACTACTTCCACAAAGCATGGTTGCTGGCAAATATCCAGTCCACTGCTTTGAATGAAAATGTTTGGAAATCATGAGACAAAAAGAAAGCTTTGAAACTTTAGCATACACTTTGCCTGTGAAAGGGATGATTTTATTCATCAGAAGCTTGATGGTATTAAATCTACTTATGCCATTTAGTGCATGTTAAATTGTGGTCAAAAAAGGGTCCAAAAAGAATGCATTCTCACTTATTCATGTGTCCATACAAAGCCAATGTTTTTGCTTTGTGATATCAAAAATGCTCAATTGTATTTATTCTGTTACTTTATGGAGATTTATTAACTAGGACAACAATATAATTCACAATTTCATAAAAGCTGTGTTACACTCAGCAAAATGTCTTGGCCATGCCACAAGTGGCCCCCTCTATACTGGCAATATATGTGAGCTACTGGCGGCCTGCCCCCAAACCACAACCCCCCAAACCAACCCCCCAAATCAATGTTTCCTTGGTAGCGGCAAGCCCAATGTCAAAGAGGTCTGAACTTTGCAGATGCAATACACTGGAACAGAGGTTCAGAAATCATGCAGGGAGCTGCAGAACTGCAGAATTCTGCAGCTTCCTGCAGATATTTTTTGAAACTGCAGAATTCTGCAGATTTTTTTGAAACTACAGAATTCTGCAGTTTTTTGCAGAACTGCAGAATTCTGCAGTTTTTTTTTAAACTGCAGAATTCTGCAGCTAGCTGCAGAAGTGCATAAAACCTCCCAGGCTGCATATCTCCTACAGAATTACAGATTTTGCTGCAGAAACTTTTCAGAAACACTGCAATGACCATGGACTACCAAAACTCCGACCCCCCCAAACCACAACCCCCCAAACCAACCCCCCCAAATTAATGTCAAAGAGGTCTGAAGTTTGCAGATGCAATCATAGGCGTACGGCGCGCGCGATTTTTGGGGGGGGGCGAGCGACATTTGCCCGAATTTCCAGACCTAAATTTAATACCACTTCAAATTAAATTGCCTGGAAATCATTAATTTTTAATAGTGATTATTTAATCATCTGCCCAAATTTTTTTAGACTTTTTGCCCGAATCTTACTGTTTCCCAAACTTTTGGGGGGGCGATCGCCCCCCCCCTGCCCCCCCCCTCCGATACGCCTATGGATGCAATACACTGGAGGAAGTAACAGAGGTTCAGAAATCATGCAGGAAACTGCAGAACTGCAGAATTCTGCAGCTTCCTGCAGATTTTCTTGGAACTGCAGAATTCTGCAGATTTTTTTGAAAGTACAGAATTCTGCAGTTTTTTGCAGAACTGCAGAATTTTTTGCAGAACTGCAGAATTCTGCAGTTTATTTTTTTGCAGAACTGCAGAACTGCAGAAAGAAATTATATACTACTCGACAATTCTGCCATGGACAATAACCAGGGCAACCTTCCTGCACAAAAGATCCCCGCAACCCTCACTGGTTTCAGTTTCAGCAATTGGCCTAATGGATTTTACTTTGGCTACTGGAGGGAAACTATAAATTTATATATATACTACTTGATACTACTTGTCACTTATCTAAAAGATATTAGGAAGAGGAAGAATACAAACTAGCTAGCTGACCTGTGTTTTGAAAAAAGTTTGTTCTGATTGAATCTAATCTTAAATTTTTTAAGGCCAACAAAACGCCTGGTAAAATCTGGAAGTTCTATAAACCCTTTTAAGTTCTATCCAGCTTTATCCAGGCCTATTCTTATTTTTGGAACTGTTTTAATAATGACTAGGCCTACAGCCAGCATTGACAGAAACTCGCCATTATATTCTCTCTCATCTCATCAATCAACCCTCGTGAGCGCCCAGAACTGGGCTTAGAGGGCTGCACTTACCATATCTATCTATCTATCTATTCACCAAGCACCCAATGCATGCACATGACAGTTTTATTACGGTGTCATTAACAAATTTCGCTACTGAAAACAATATCACACTTTGACTTGAATATAATCCATGCAAGAAAGTGCAACTTCAAGGCTCGAAGACCAGAAGGGATCGTATGGGTTTCCAGTGAACCCGCCTCAGGGCTACTCGCCCTGCCACCCCCCGCCTCGGTAAAACCCGCCCCAGCATTATATATATATAGATTTTATTGACAACTGGATATCAAACAGTGATACATGTGTCTTTCAATATATATGAAACAGAAAATAGAACTACAGCTACAGACTACAAATATTGGTGTATAGAATATGGGTTTACTTAAAATAATGGTTATGTTTTATGCAATTCGGCAATGTCCAAGAGTATTTGAGAGTTCATTCTAGAGATTCATTAATCATGTCCATAGTTTAGATAAATACACATGAAATGTTTGTAAAATGAGGTGAATTGTTAGAAACAGTATTTATAGAGAATAAGCTTTGAAATTAGTTGAATATTACACGGTCCCAGCTTTGCGAGATTATAAGGCGTTAGCATATAAATATATACAGTAATACTGATAGTATAAAACCACATACTAATAATGTCTACAAGGTAGAGAAACATATCTATGACTATTTGGCACATTTACTAAATAATTGACTGAACAAACAATTTTTAACATTAATGAAAACATGCTGCATAGAACAGATCATACATTAAGTATACATTGCAATGCTTAAGTGACATCTCTTTGGGGCTCAGTGTGTTCAGCTGTGCTTGTTCGTTCTATCTTTTAAAATTGAATGCTAAGTTTTTTTGTATTTTGGCATTAACGTTAAAGTGTAAGTTGCTATTTTCTCTATATTATTCATTAATTTATACGCGTTGGTTTTTTTTTACATTTATATATATATTCTTTAAGCAAGTTTTTTGGTTTAGATTACTTGATTCAGGAAATTGCCAAGGGCTTTTAGGATGATTGGATCCCTGGATCTCATAATGGTTACAAATTTGTCTTTTTGGTTAAGATTGTTAAAGTTGGGCAATATGCTAAGCACAGCTTGAAAGAGATTGGAACGTTGACTGTTGTGGGATTGACAGGTTATGAGACAGTGCAGTTCATCTTCAACTTCATTTGAGGTGCATTTTTCACAGATTCTACTTTCAGCTGGTATTACCGGGCGTTCATGTCTGCCAGTCTCAATTTTTAGGCTATGGGAACATTACTCGCCCCAATACTTGCCGCCCTGGCCGCTACCCGCCCCTATAGGCCTAATTAGGCCTACGGTAATTTTTATCTTGACAAAATACGTATCAGCTGTTCTGTCTGCATTGCCATGTTTTAATTTACCACCTGTTAAGTGACTAGTCTAATAAGCCTGGCTCATAAGTCAATTTTATTGTCATGCTAAGGCCAATATGCCTATATATAGCGCTTATACGCAAATCTGTCTAATTAGGCATATGCCTATATATCTATCTTTCTATCTATCTATCTGTCATTCTAAAGATCTACGGTATCATCTACCTAAAGAGAGATCTATCTAGAGATCTATCTAGAGATCTATTTAGAGATCTATCTAGAGATCTATCTAGAGATCTATCTAGAGATCTATCTAGAGATCTATCTAGAGATCTATCTAGAGATCTATCTAGAGTTATGTCTATAGATCTATCTAGAGATCTATCTAGAGATCTATCTAGAGATCTATCTAGAGATCTATCTAGAGATCTATCTAGAGATCTATCTAGAGATCTATCTAGAGATCTATCTAGAGATCTATTTTCTTTCGTTCGAGCTATTTGCAGATTGGCGGTCCATTGGAAAATTAATTTTCAATTTGCAAACAGGCTTTGTCACGTCATTCACAGTTACCTGTTGGTCTCCTAATCTTCTTATTAGAAGAAGAACCTTTATTTCGTTTAATTAGTTTGTTTATTGGCATCTATGCTGAAAGATATGATATGCACTCAATCAATTGATTAAACCAAAAACAAATTGTAAAAACATTTTTTAGCCAGTGACATCACAAGTCAATTGCTATGCAACTAATAATGCAAGCCTGGCTAATTTCCATCCTGGGGAAAAAACGTAACAAAATGATTAGAATTAGATTTCAGTATTTTCGAAGTCTAAATTGTCAGCAGGTTGAATATGATGAGTTATTCAAATACAGTCTTAAAATGTGTAACTGTGCTATCTAGAACAAGTTGTGTGAAAAATATCTACCGGTAGGTATTTGAGATAAAAGTTCTGGTAGAAAATGTATACATCTGACAACGAAGTATAGCCTACCAACAACTGAGCATAGAAACTAGTATGAACGCTTAGCCTATTGTTCCATCTTTTAATTGACAGTCGGCCCTGTTTATGCAGGGCCTAATTGCCATTCATTACATAATCACAGAAAACGTCAAATTTATTGAAAAAGGACAGACCTGTGTATATTTTTTTCATTATTTGACAAAAAAGCCCATCTGTTTGATTTCCATAAATAAAAAAGAAATGCATCTATGAATAAATGAACCTTTGTAGCAATTAAATATTATAGACCCAGTCCTGAGTCAGTTGAAAATGAAATCATTACTGACAAAACAGTGAATTCAACGGCAGAATTCAACTCTAACTAGTTGAATAAATTACAACTGACCTAATTCAACTTTTCCCAAAAATACTCCACACAAAAAAACCAAAGGCAAGATTATTTACAAACAGTCGGATTATCATTTAGAAAATAGTCTTTAAAACATAATGCAACCTTGGATCAATTGTGCATTAGGCCAATCAGCGTGGACTGGGGCAACCAGGGAGAAGGGTAATTTATGGTTAATTGGGCGGGGGCCACGGCTGGCAGTTCACCCGACGGGCGGCCGGGGGGCGGGCTGCCTCCGAGGCGAGTTTTCTTGAGGCGGGAAATGGCGAGGCGGCTAGTCCCAGGGCGGATTGACCGGGTACCATTAGTCCTGGCTCTGACCTACAACCCCGTATACAATGCGAGCCGCAGAGAATTTGATGGTTGAATCTTGTAGCTTAGTGTCCTAGCTTCCAAAATCACACAGGTGGACGTTCCGATTTTACTGCGAATAGCCACTAGGGGGCGTTTTTCAAAATGGCCGCCGTTCTCACTCTCGCTATTCTATTTTCCTTAATTTTCAAGATACAATTTCATGCAACACCACTTTTTAGGGGTTTTCTGACCTGCAGAATCCATTTCTGAGCTTACTTTTGTGATACAGTATGTGTATCATGTGATATTGCAATGGCTAATTTACATTTATGAAGACTGATGGTCGAATTCACTAAAATCGCCATAAATCTGCCTAATTCTTGTATCTAATCAGACTCCAGCAGCCAGATTGGTGTAATGTGTGACTTATAAAGGTTCAGGAAACCTAACTTGGGGTTAAACCAGGTCTGGGGACAATTTATTTGGCCAAGAACCAGGCCTACATTCAGTTTTTACTGGCAGAGAATGGCCGAAAAGCAAAATAATTGCCTAAAAATCAAAAATTTGGTTATATAAACCGCAAATAAAGGATAGAACTGCCTCAGATTAATACATTCTTTGCTTCCTGTATAATTTCAGAGTGTTCTTTGCAAAAAGATTGGTCTCTGTAATTTCTTTCGTGCCAAATAGGTAGAACATGGCTGAAAATTCTACCTTATAAATAACCAGTTTTATTTGTGCTGTCAACTAAACGATGGTACAACTGGAATAACCCCCCTCCCCCCCACATTAATATTTGTATTTTATTGGATGTTGGACTATTCTCTACCAATGTCATGGTGTTAGAAAATATTTGGACTTTACATGACAAAATTAAGTCAAATATGTTCAAAATTATTTAAATGTCATACTCTCATTCTTGAATGTAGACCAATCTGAGTTGGTGAATTGATCTATGTGTACTATTGTTAAGGTTTCTAGACATACATTGAGGGTATTCTATCTATTGTTTTGGGAGACATAAAATTACTACAAACAAAATTACCCCTCTTAACAAATTTGGTCATTGCAAAAACTTTATCTGCTGTTGGTCCGTCAAAATCATGTATTCTTGACTTCTTACATAAATTTGGATTAATTAAGTGATCATGCACATGCCAGTTACATTGAAAAATGTGATGCTATGTTCCAGAATATTATCTGGGAAGTCATTGAAATATGACAAATAAAACATTAACTGGTTATGTTTTGATCATAAATTACTAAAAGTCTTAACAGATGAAATGTGCCATCCCTCTGATGTCAAATGCAGTCAGATGCTCAGTGGGAACATTCAGGTTATGATGCTTAATTCTATCTAATACGAAGTATCCAATTGGCCAAAAATCAAAACTTGCTTGGCCAACATGAGACACTTAATAATGGTCAATACCCATACTTAAAGTTCGTAACTATTATCATTCAGACAAAGGCTTTAGAACCCTGGCTGGACAGCATAATGCTACTCACACAAATGTTTATTGTTTTTTGTGGTTGTTTTACATTTCAGCTATATATTTCACTGCTACTATGTTGTTCCAGCAAGGGATATGCTGAGCAATGAGAGTTGTGGGATTTTGCAATCACATGATTCTGAAGTGTCAAGGTAGACTGTACAGAAAAGAAGTGGACTAGAGCATCCAGTGTCTTTGGTGCTTTTTTATTTCAGAATTGTATTTCAACTTAATCAGAGTAGTTTCCTGATTATTATTTTCTATGATGTACATTGCTTGAGCAGCTTTGAGGGCCAAATTGTGTGAAACTGACAAACTTGCCTAATGCTTACGTTTTTTCTAAAGGTAAGGAATTATTATGACAATATCCTTTGCCGTGTATTTGTTGGTACAACATCATTTGTGTGCTTTTGAATGAGCAATTTTTTTGCGACAGAGGAAACTAACACAAAAGGCTGCATTAGCAACATTTTTAACCTCACAGGATATTCATTCAATTTCAATTTTTTTTTAATATGAACTGTGTGTTAAATCCCCAATGAATGTGTCATCGCAAAGAGTGTGTCATTTGTGCTGATAAACGTCGGTGTAGAAAACTGATAAACCAACTCCACTTTGAACTGTACTGTGTACACAGTACAAAAATTCATTATTCATGATAGAAAGTAGAAGGTGATTTGTAAGTAATGACAACCGTATGACGATTTTTTTCCTTCTTGTTTTCACTTTTGTCAATTTTGACTGCTAACCCTAAATATTAATCAGATATACTGCATCTCTGAGACAAAGATGAAAGCATGTGCAAAGGTTTTTTTGTCAAGGGTCAGTCAGTTGTTGATTATGATGTTAATTAAAACAGCCGATGTTGCAGCAACGCTTAGCATTTTTGCGCTACTTTTGGTACGTTTACAGCATGTTACTCATACTGCAAAGAGCACTCTCTAGTTGTTTAAGAACTGAAGTATTAGGTATTGACTAATTGGAAGCGAGTTTCACTTTTAAAAAAGTAGACGTTGTTGTTTGAATAAAAACCCAAATTTCTAGTTATTATTTTTTGGTGGTTATGTTGCTTTGCAGCTATTTTATGCCCATCAAAACAAAAGATAAACCAGTTCTACCCAAATAAGTGATCAGAAATCTTAATAAGTCATACGAGTATGATGAAAAAAAGGATTAGACTGGAACTGTAATGTTTATTACACGGTCCATTCTTGACAATCTACAAAATAACATTATTTTTGACACTATACATTCCTATTTCCACCAGAGTAACAGCTCTTTTCACAAAGAACACTCTGAAATCATTGAAGAAGCAAAATGTGTATTAATTTTGGGCAGTTCCATCCTTTATTTGGTGTTTTAAAAACCTAAGTTGGGTCGATTAGACAATTGTTTTGTTTTTTGCAGAGTCTTTGCCAGTCAAAACTGAAGACAGGCCTGGTCCTGGTCCAAATAAAATGTTCCCAGACCTGGTTCAACCCCAAATTAAGTGTCCTAAACCTCATCAACTCACAAATTTCACCATTCTGGCTGCTGGAGTGGGATTAGATACAAGAATTAGGCAGATTTATGGAAATTTGTGTGAATTTGACAATTTGGTCTTCATCGGTCTTCATTTATATATAAATTAGACATTGCAATATCACATGATACACACAGTATACCACAAAAGTAAGTTCAGAAATGGATTCTGACTTTCAGAAAACCCCCAAAAAGTGGTGCTGCATGAAATTGTATCTTTAAAATTAAGGAAAATAGAATGGCAAGAGAAAAATAATTTGGAAGGATGTGGCTGCTTTCTGACTTTATTTGACACGAAAAAAATTACAGAGACCAATCTTTTTGCAAAGAACACTCTGAAATTATACAGGAAGCAAATAACGTATTAATCTGAGGCAGTTCTATCCTTTATTTGCTGTTTAAATAACCAAATTTGTGATTTTTAGGCAATTATTTTGCTTTTCGACCATTCTCTGCCAGTCAAAACAGAATATAGGCCTGGTTCTGGGCCAAATAAATTGTCCCCAGAGATGATTGAACCCCAAGTTAAGTTTCCTGAGCCTTTATAAGTCACACATTATGCCAATCTGGCTGCTGGAGAGGGATTATATACAAGAATTAGGCAGATTTATGGCGATTTTATTGAATTTGACCATCGGTCCTCATAAATGTAAATTAGCCATTGCATTATCACATGATACACATACTATATCACAAAAGTAAGCTCAGAAATGGATTCTGCAGGTCAGAAAACCCCTAAAAAGTGGTGTTGCATGAAATTGTATCTTGAAAATTAAGGAAAATAGAATGGCGAGAGTGAGAACGGCGGCCATTTTGAAAAACGCCCCTAGTGGCTATTCGCAGTAAAATCGGAACGTCCACCTGTGTGATTTTGGAAGCTAGGACACTAAGCTACAAGATTCAATCATCAAATTCTCTGCGGCTCGCATTGTATACGGGGTTGTAGGCCAGAGCCTGGACTACATCAGATGCGGGCCAAGAGGTTATGGCCCATCCTAGACCGAATCATCAGTCTCTTTCGCTTCGTGCATTTCCGTGGGGGCGTGGCATGTAAAGTCTGTAAATATATGAATAGCCGTTCTGGTTTATCGCCGTTTTGACTGGCAGTCACTCGACTTGAGGGTTTGCTGTCGCGCTGTCACTGCCTGTCAGGAGAACAGCTAGTAGCCACGTGCTTGTGTTTACGTTTGGTGGGTCACGTGACAGGGTACTGCTGAAATGCAATTGTGACTCCCCCTATTGCTAGCCAAATGACGTGGCATGTGCAACGAAACCTCCTCCACGTCCGCCATTTTGACAACTCTAGAGGTATGTTAGTGGGTCGTCGAGCTTTCATTCCATTATATGACACCACTGAGGTGGTTTAAAATCATTTCCACTTCTAATTAGGGAAGAGGTACATTAGCACTATCCACTGGGACGCTTATTTGACCATCACTTCGGTTTATTACACGACAAAACTTGCTTTTTGTTGAAACCGGGAACTGCCTTCCTTCAGACATTCGTCATCACAGAAATTTAGGTGTGATTTTGTGACAAAATGACGGTTAATTTACTGGATTGATACTTCATGGAAGCTAAATCCAGATGTGTATTATTCTAGACTGTCGGATTTTTGCGTTTACTTTGCTTAATAAGGCGTACTTTTAGGTGGTTCAGTCATTTATTTTTCCTGTGAATTTCGTCACGAATGACACGATCAGAAAAGGGGTGTTGCCACTATGGATTTTTGGCATTCTGAATCACACTAACACAGCTTGTTCTCTTCTCAAATTTCATAAATTTGTGGTGTTCAGTGTTTCTGTTAGTTCATCCAGCCTAGCAATTGTTTATTACTGTGTTAATTTGACAGAGAAGTTGCCTCAAGATTCATGGCCTCACACATTATTATTGGATGGACTCCATTGATTAATTTGCATTCATCCATTTGTGTATTGTACAATTTACTAAACATGACTGGACAGGAAATCCAATGTATTTGTAAGGTGGTGTCTACCCTGTAGCCTTTTCATGGGTATTGGTAATTAAGTCGGAAGACCGGTTACCTGTATTGTATATCATTAAACCGTCTAGTCTGACTCATTACCTTGTGACTGGTGTCCAATTTGGATCATGAACGATGATTAACATAGCGATCCAATTAGACATAGTTATTCATGGCTAATGGTTAATAGGTTTGTACTGGTTAACTGGTACTGCAGGGGAAAAATATGTTCTTTCAACTTAGATGATTTGGTAGTTCTATCTTTCTATGTAATTTGCCATAGGCCTACCTTTCGCGATAAGTGTAACACATTGATTTCTGTTAGGTTATATCAAAGTCCTGTTGAATTGGTAAAGAAACCTGCTAGTTAAACCTGAACGCCCCTTATCTTTTTGCTAGAAAATATCAATTGGGCCTGCAGATGTTTCTATAACTTCAGACCATGCAATGGCTCTTAATATTGTCATCTCACTTTTCAGTGGTGTGTGTGAATTTGTCAAAATGGGAAACGTCTTCGCGTCACTCTTCAAAGGCCTCTTCGGCAAGAAGGAGATGAGAATCCTTATGGTCGGTCTTGATGCTGCTGGTAAAACGACCATCTTATACAAACTAAAACTCGGAGAAATCGTCACAACTATTCCCACCATTGGTATGTAGAAAAATGTTACAATAAGCTTGGTATTTGCATAAATTTCATTAGGATATCATTGCTGTTTTAATGTAATTCTATTGATGTATCTTAATTCAGAAATATTTCTATTTTATGACATTTGAATCATGAATAAATTTGTTGACAGCTGACATGCATGGGGCTTTATTGGCAAATTTTGAATATTAGGCCAGGCCTATCATAGGTTTTTGTTTGACAATGAAGTAATTTTTCAGATTATAAAAAAATTGACGTACTTCTTTCTTACTATCTAACAATATGTTGTACATTCTGTTTTTTGTTTTTTTCCAGGATTTAATGTTGAAACTGTAGAATATAAGAACATCAGCTTCACTGTATGGGATGTTGGTGGACAGGACAAAATCAGACCCTTGTGGAGACATTATTTCCAGAACACCCAAGGTATGTTCAGCTTTCAGCTTTCAAGTTTTTACTGTTGTATTTTACACCAAGAAGAAATCTTTAAAATGTCTGTTGAAAATGTCTTTAGCTTTGAAATATGTGTAAGTGTACCTGCTCATAAATAGTTCATGTGCTTGATCGCTGTATCATGCAATTATTTTTGTGAGGCCTGAACATTATTGCCACTACTTTGTTCACAAGAATGCGAAATATATTGCATGTTCACTTGAATCATTTTCCAATAAGTTGTAATAATTGCTGGAAGTTTTTGGCAGACACCACCCCACTGTACTTAAATAGATATGTAATTTAATATCTTATAATGTGTTATTCAGTTGCCTTATGAAATGATTCTTGCTAGTTGCTAATATCTAGTTGCTGCTAACTGGTTGCTGAAATTAATCTCCAGGAAAATTATAAGCCAAATTTATCTGTAAATTTCTACAATTCTTGGAACTTGGTTTATTTTCTTGGTAATAACTTGGCCTAACAATTTTGTTGCTAAATTCCAAATCATAGTCATAACCCAGATAAATGTAGATAGTGAACTATTTAAATGGGGTTATTATGTAAGTTGTTTCATTTGTTTGCTTTCCTGTAACATGAATGTTTTTGTTTTTCTTCCAGGTCTTATTTTTGTAGTTGACAGTAATGATAGAGAACGTATTGGTGAAGCCAGAGAGGAACTTATGAGGATGTTAGCTGAAGATGAATTGAGAGATGCTGTACTACTAGTGTTTGCTAACAAACAGGTATGGTTCTTCACAGCAATTTGTTTCTTCCGTAAATGGTTGTATATCATCAGTGGCAGAAATCTACTTAGAACAATGGCTCTGGAGCCTGATGTGGCTCTGGGTTGTGATGACTCTTTGAGCCTTTTGTTTTGTTCCTGGAGGAAATGTTTTTGGGTTATTCCATTTGGAAGTATCGGGGGGTGGTCAGGTGTAACATTTTAGATCCCCTACATGCGTCTGAAATGAAATTTTTGGCCCCCCCCTTACATCAACATCAATTTTTAATGGAGGTGTGTACACATCTCCATTTATGCAGTCACAGTAAGAGAATGGGAAGTTTTGGCGGGAAATTTGAAATTTGAGCATTTTCAGAATGTCTTTTGGGCCCTGACTTGGCCATTTTGTTTGGAGGTGTTTGGTGTCAAGTCATGCACTTACCTTGATTATAGAGCTTGCATCTGGCATAGGAATGAATAGCAGGCATGTTGTAATTTGGATGTGTCTTCCTTTACAACCTGCTTAGATCCACTGCAGGCGGCATCACACATAGGCGTATTGGCCACTGTGCCTAAACTATTGCACTTGTATGTATGATATTTGGCACACGGATGGGTCTTATAGCATGTATGAGCCCTTGGGTGTTCATATTTAAGCATTTGGCACAGTTTTTGTAAAATACTGAAAATTAAAAAAATTGTTGTTTTTTTTGCTTCCGGAACAGAGCTCCGAAATGGTTATACTTATGGGCATGAAAATCTACCATGATATGCATTAAATACCCTCAACGTGCCATTTTGGGGTCTAAATGCTAGCTGTTTCAAAAATTTATAACAGGAAATTCTGCAAAAATGTGAAAAAAATTCATTTTTTCAACACTCCATGATTCCGTCTATTTTGGAGTTAGGTCTCTGAAATTTTGCATTTAGATATCTGTATTAGACCTCTTTGAATGACTAAACTCATTTGGACTGCCAATTTTCTGAAATTTTCATAAAAACAAAAAAAATGGAAAAAAATTGGATTTCTGATTTTTTTCTCAAATGTTGGTTTCTCACAAATTTATGCTTATGAATAAATTGGTAGACTTAACAAATATTTTGGTTGAACATATCTTGGTAACTTTTATAGCCATATATGGTTTAGTGTTAACTTTTGTGTTGGAACTCAGTTTTGTCAGAGTCCATTGGATTTTTAACCGGCCTAACAGCGGAGGCCGGTTAATACAGGAGCTGTAAATGGATCAGGTGAAACCATAAACAGTAGGCATAAACTGCAACCACAAACCAGATGTAAACCACGTTGGGCAATGACAGACAAGGTTTTTCCCCATTGTGACCTTAATATTTCACTTACAGTTATGAAATTTGGTACAGGTATGGGACTCTGGGTATGGATTGGGAACATGTCAAGAAACCCAAGATGGCTGCCGTTTTGTGGCGGCCATTTTGGCAGCCATCTTTCTTCATTCTTGAACTGCCCATTGTGACCTTAATATTTCACTTACAGTTATGAAATTTGGTACAGGTATGGGACTCTGGGCATGGATTGGGAACATGTCGAGAAATCCAAGATGGCGGCCATTTTGTGGTGGCCATTTTGGCAGCCATATTTCTGCATTCTTGAACTGCCCATTGTGACCATAATATTTCACATACAGTTATGATATTTGGTACAGGTATGGGACTCTGTGTATGGATTGGGAACATGTTGAGAAATCCAAGATGGCTGCCATTTTGTGGTGGCCATTTTGACAGCAATCTTTCTTCGTTCTTGAACTGCCCATTGTGACCTTGATATTTCACCTACAGTTATGAAATTTGGTACAGGTGTGGGACTCTGGGTATGGATTGGGAACATGTCGGTAAATCCAAGATGGCGGCCATTTTGACAGCCATCTTTCTTCATTTCATGAACTGCCCATTGTGACCTCAATATTTCACTTAAGAGTTATGAAATTTGGTACAGGTATGGGGCTGTGGGTATCAGACGGGAACTTGTTGAGAAATCCAAGATGGTAGCCACTTTGTGGCAGCTATTTTGGCAGCCATCTTTCTTCATTCTTGAACTGACCATTGTGACCTTAATATTTCACTTACAGTTATGAAATTTGGTACAGGTTTTGGCCTGTGGGTATGGATGAGGAACATGTTGAGAAATCCAAGATGGCAGCCATTTTGGCAGCCATCTTTCCTTTTTTTAGAAATCTGTTCAAACTGCATTGATTCTATACTGATAGTCTAGCATCTTCCAATCAACTATTTCGCCTATCTTCCAATATCAGTTGCTCAGTGGTTTAAGCAATGGCAATCTTCAATTTCATTGCGTTAGGTCGGTTTTGAATCCGCGGATTCTTGTTATGGATGTCGATAACTGTTGTTTCCAGTGTTCAATATACTGAGACAACTAATTCTAGTGGATTAGGTATGTCTAAGATTCCCAGTCTTCTCATCTCATTATCACACGATAGTCTCCAAAATGATTGCGTAGCTCCTTCCACAAAAAAGGAGGTTGAGCTACCTGGCAGATGACTGACATTTGCATGCATCATTTTAAAGCTCTTTCCAAGTTCTTTAATGAAATGTATTAATTTTTCCATATTACCTAGGCCGCATGATCATTTTGTGGCTGGAAATGGATTATTTGTAAAATTCTGAAAATTAGCTCACAATATAAATTGAATATATATATTAATAACAGCTGGTTCTGGGCACTCAGGGAAATTGTCATTTTCAGGGGATATGAACTTTGGATACTGCTCCACCTCCATTTTGAACCCCTGGGTTCTTGTTTTTTTTAGTTTAAATTTATCTGGCTCAATAGCTTTGGAGAACGTCTGCCACTGGTGTATATACTGAGACATTTGTTGAGAGTCAATAACCGGTTGCATGATCTATTTTTAAAGGCTAGAATTTGTTCATGGTCAATGAAATGAGTAATGAGAAAGCTTGACTAAGCAGTGTTAGTAAGCACTTGTCAGATAAAGCGGCAATATGAAAACGATACAATCATGTAAGTTGTATTACTAATTGCTGCACCTATGTCCTTGAAATTGAAGTGCTTGCTAGAATATTTTACTGTGCCATGCTGGCAGATTCCGGCTGGAAGTTTTACCTAATCACTTCTGTTGTTAGGCATGACTAATTCAGTGAGATAGGAAATCAGTCCAAAGTTCAAAATCCTCTAATCATTTGAATAATGCTGTGTGAAGCCTTTCAACTTGGTGCTGTAGAGCAAGTTCACAAAAAATACTGAGAATGACAAATTTGTTAAGTGTGGTGTGTGATAACACATTGACAACCGTCAATTATTTGACCCAAATGTGAATGTATGAATAAAATCTACTGTAGACCTTTAATCCTGACGGGTAACTTGATCACTATTGAGTCTAATATAATGTTTGAATTTCTTTGTAGGATTTGCCTAATGCAATGAACGCGGCTGAGATCACAGATAAACTTGGACTACACTCCCTGAGGCAAAGAAACTGGTACATCCAAGCGACATGTGCTACTAGCGGCGATGGTCTATATGAGGGTCTTGACTGGCTATCAAATCAACTCAAGAATCAGAAATAAACCTGACCATGCTATGGTTTCCTAGGTTATTCAATTGCGAGAGTGTATGGACACAATTCCATGATTTTATTTTGTTGTCTGAGACTGTAGACAGATGTTGCAGTTTGTGATTCATCTTCACACAAACTCATCGAACCATTGTTGTACAGATATTATGTACTTCTAAATGTATGGACAGTCATCTCATCTCATCCATGATATGTCTTTGTTTATGACAAACTGTATTTGTCTTCAGCCTTAGAAATGATTTGTAATGAATAATGAGGAAGACAACACGAAAGAGTGCTTGTTTCTCAGGCAGTCGCGTGGGATTATTTGGTTGTTTATTTGGGATTTGAGTCTCTGCTTCTGCTGGCCTAGACTCTTTAGTATTGTAACATGTGGGAAGTATGCCATTCCAACGTAGCGTCAATTGAAGGAGTGACAATGTCTTTTTAGTACTGAAATTGTATTTATTGTATGATTTGTAAATTTGTCTAAATATTGGGGTAGTCCTTGAAATGATTTATCTCTGTAGAGCTTTGTATTGGCCATGTTGATACTTTACTATACATATATAAATATAAAATCATAAATATTGTTGAAACCTTTATGAACAAAAAAAAGTTATTTGGGAGAGGCTGTGATTGCATTTTCAGTGTGCTGAGTGTAATGGCCTGTCATTTTCTTCTGTTAATCGCACCTGAATTAACCCAAATGTGGTGTTTACATTATTTTCTGGACTTCATAGATACAATGTATGTGTGGATGTTCTGCTGATGCTGGGACGTTCAGCTTTCAGTGAACATGTGCTGTACGAAATAATTAATAAATGGGTCATTACTTATGAATAATTCATCTTTGGTAGAATAAAATTGCCATTCAGTTTTCACTCTTTGCCTATGTTTTAATTTCACTGATGGATAATTGTATACAGTATCTTTCAAATAAAATTCACACACACAAATTCCGTGTTTTGCATGTGTGCTTGATGTGAGCTCACTGAGCTGGATAACAACTAGGCCTAATCCGTGCTTGATATTTCTTCCGGTAGGACTTGAAAATTGATTGGTTGTATTCACAGGAAAGTTAAGTAATTTGGCTTGGCTTATTTGTAACAAATTTTGACGAAGTGTTCTCATTAGGAGCCGTTTCGGTTTATCTGTGGGAATGCTGTAGTATTTGGCGTTGAAGTTTTGCTATGAACATTGTCCAGATGGTGATGTTTCATGGGCATGCATGTATAGGCCTGCTCCCCTATGCCATGGCATGCATGTCCTCGAGAAGGGGGCTGGCTCAGTTGGTACTGCTGACTTGGATGTGCTCCAGGCTTCCATTTGATAGTTTGGATTGCGTGATCCCGGATTCAATTCCAGGTCTGGCTGGTCTCTTTCGACAATCGATTGAATTGTTGCTTCCGTTCTATCAGCCTGTGTTTTTATTTCTCTTAATTCATTTATCACATGCAAGCGTGGGGTCAGTCTGCCTCGGCATAGGCCAAAGGAGGTGTATTAATTTAATATTCTGAAGGTACTGTTTCGCTTTATGATCAAGTTAAGGATATCAGCAGTCCTTCTACATTAATGGCTTATTCAAAACATCCAGCTGATGACTGTTTTTTTCTGTGACGTGACAGGTGTCATTGATGTCCCTATAAAGAGTCTTTAAGGTCCTTGCAATTTGTACGGACCTATTA
The DNA here is from genome assembly GCA_026936325.1 of Platynereis dumerilii. Lineage (NCBI taxonomy): Eukaryota > Metazoa > Annelida > Polychaeta > Phyllodocida > Nereididae > Platynereis > Platynereis dumerilii. The sequence goes on along the minus strand of JAPTHN010000001.1, from coordinate 84,347,714 downwards.
ATACAATTTTGTGGAGCTCCAGATTTAGTTTTTATGAGCTTTGCCACTTTTACACGAGAGGTCGTACTAGTCTTGGTTGACTTTGCTGCCATCTGCTGTAAATTTATTTTTGTACCGGAAATAAGCAGTAAACGTCATCGAAACACCATCTTGGATTTCCTCTGACAGGTGAGACGTGTCGGTGCCGAATTAGAAGCTCTGTAGACCACAACTCGACAAATAATCCAGCTTACTTCAAACAGTTTATTGGTAAGGATTGGTACCTTATTCTATTCAAGAGAATTTGTAGCAGGGGACTCAAAATCGGCGAAGTAGTCATCGCCATTCGGTTTCTAACAACGCCAGCGTCACTGTTTTGACACTTGGTTATTCCAAGTGTTTGGCTTTAATTTCCCTCTGGCCTCTGACAGTGACATGCCCTGGCTGCACTGCCCTTACCTTGCATGGGGAAGCTTGTTGTATTCAAAATTTACACTGCTACATAATACAGCTGTGGATTTTATCTGCAGAATGTAAAACTTGGTTGGGGACTGTCAATGTTCACTGGTCTTGGGATGCTGGTGTTGTCATTCTGTCAGATTTGACAGGAACCAGCATTGGACAGGAATGTGCCACTCCCACCCCAGTGATTTCTTGGCATGCTTATATTTTCTAAAATCCGAAATTTAAAAAAGAAAACAAAGATCATCTAATCTAGCTTTGATACAACTTTTCTTTTGCTAGTCTTAGCTTTAACAGCATTGCTAGACATCATGTGTTATTGTGTATTACGATATAAAGCCATTATTTACGTTGTAATGGCTGAGTAATTGATGGCCATTAGGGGGTTGTGAGTTTGTAATTAAATTATCATTATAGGCCTACTGAGAATAAATTATTTCAGACAACTGTGGACTTGGCTCACTATGTATTATAATGTCATTGTGTTTTATGCATGTGTGTAAGAATGATGTCTAACAAGGAAACTATAAGGTTGCACTATTATTGACATACATATCCTGCTATGAGTAATTCCCCTTAGTTTTTTTTTTTTACATTTTCTAAAAACTCTTAATAGATTGCAGTGTAGTTCAGAAAAGGGATGTTGTATTCTCTTTACTATTATCTGCGGACCTGGCCAAACATGCTGTTAACTCAGTTTAACAGCTGATTTTCCGGCAGGCTCAATGTTTCACTTTTGCATTAAAAAAAGTATTCAATTCTTAATTGTTCATTTCCCTCTGTAGGCCTAATTGTAAAGGAAAATTTTCAAAATACCTGTTTCTGGAGCAATCTTTCGCTAATTAGTGTTTGCACTCGTGTGAAAAAAAAATCCAGCGTCTTGATTTTATATGAAATATTTTGTGATAGCCTGATAGGGAAGGTTTTTTTTTGCTTTCCTCTATTTTAAAATGTGTGGGAATGAGTAAGTGGAACATAACAATAACATGAGCAGTGAGCGTAGACATAAGTTTTTTACCAGATATCTACATTGACAAGTGACAACAGTTGGATAATAAAATTAATCATACAGAAATTGGTGCAGTGGTATTTTATTGTATGTTGCTGTAACTTCATTAAGTGTCTTGGTGTCGTGACGTGAAAAGTTGCTGGTAAAACTTATAAGGTGTGTTTGTTATTCTTTGGTCTTATCTTGGTACATGCTGTTAGTTTCTCACAATTTTTTGCCCGCAACATCTGTCAAGTTGACATTTGAGGGTGTGGACCTGGATATGAATATTTGAGTGACTTGGTCATAGGTTGTATCAGTTTGCTTGGAGATAATTTGGGTCTGTCAGCCAAACATCAACTTCAAAACGGAGGAGTTATACCCTGGGATTTCTGTGTAAGTCTCACTTTGCATTGCTACTCAGATTTCCAGTTCTATCTGCCTCTTCAGTCAGTGCAATCTTTGGCATCACCTTGGCTGGAAAAAGCAGTGAATATATACTTCTAGGAAACTTAGTCTAAAGTTATCTAATATTTTAAATTTGCCTTGGAATTATACTGGTTTTTTTTTGGCCCTTGGCTGTCTTATATAGTGTTAAAAAAGGATATTAGACAGACTCACTTTATACTTGTGGAGATCCATATATCTGCATTGATTTTAAGGTAATAAATAGCAAATCAATATAATGCTCTGATTTTGTTTTGTCAGTAAGGATTTTAGTATGGGATGGGCTTCAAGCTTGCACGCCCCAGGCTGGGGATGTGTGCTAGGGTCTCACAAGTTAGGTTGTGGATTTAAGTCCAGCTTGTAATCCCACTTGGATTAGCTGTTAAAATCAATATCTCACCATCATTCATGATCATGATCATTGTCATGTGCAATAAGTCCCAATAGCACATGTATAGACCTTGTCGACCTGTACATAAACTAAGTGTGTACAATGCAACTGCCAGTCACTGTGGCTGCTAGGAAAATTTGTGATTCAGCATTTGTCTTTTTGTAACATGTTTTAAAAAATATTATATGCACATTGTATTGTTTTTTGCAAAACCCCTGCAGGCTGGGATTGTGGACTTGTGGTGCTTAAATTGGTGCAAAAATGTAGGTATCAGCGTCTGACTATTCTCTATATTATAATTGATACTCAGTATTTCTGAGATGTTCTTTTGGTATGATATTAGTGTGTATGCGCATGGTGGTTCATTCAATGATTGTATGATGAGACCTATCAAGCTGTCTTGTCATACTGATACAATTTCTTCTGGGAGAGGTGGACACCACACATCACATTTGCCTTAAATGACTTTGCCACATACCCCATATTCTTGTTTGAATTATATGATGCTTATTGCAACAAGCTCTTGCAACAAAAGTTTGTGTTAGGGGCAGTTTCATGGGAGAGTTAATGTGTAAATGGCCTGCAGACCATAAAGCCATAAAATAAATTTACTGCTCGAACCAAGCACTCTGTTCAAAATCGTGGCTGCGGCATTTGTGCAAGTTACTGGTATAAAACACCATTTAAACAAGAACTGGACTCGCAGCCCAATCGCCATAAAATTTGTGCTTTCACTGACCCATCAGCACAGGTGATGCTATGACATGTTCACAAAGAAAAAGCAATACATGTAGTTGCTGACTGCACACAAGTATCGATTTTCAATCAAGCTGGCTGTCAATGAGAAATCCTGATTCGGGGATGCATGAATTTGAGGGATATCTGTGACTTAGTTACAGAAAAAAATCGATTTGAAAGTAGACCCACAATATAATATAACATATAATGTCCTGTTAGACAGTTAGACTGTTATATATGGATGTTAGATGTTCGTGCAGGCCTATACATTAGTATACTCATAATTAGATTGTGTTTGTACTCAAGCCAGGTTTCTCTGTTTCATATGTATTCTGTCAATCTAGTAGCCACTAGCCAGTACATTCCCTTATTCATGTTTGTTCATGTTTGTTAAATAATTTACAAAACACCATCACAGAATTACAGAATTTCTACTTGCAATATTTTCAGATATTTCTAGGTCCCTCTTTTATCTTGCAAAGAGAGATAAGAAATCAAATCTACTTGTGGCATATCGGCTTGTGGTTGGGATATAATGAAGGGTTCTAATCATGATAATATATGAGCTTGTTTCATGTGGACCACGTGGACTTTAAAATATATATCAATTCAGATTTACGCGACATCTATTCATCCGTCATTTGGACAGTTTGACAGTGCTTTATCTTCGTATTATGATATAATTATACACAACTAATGATTATGTTCTGTGTATCACATTTGTGTGTGGTTTATTTCCATGTTACTTAGGATGATAGCCTAACTATATCTGACCACAATGTCCTTTTCTACTGACATATATATCTATAGGCTTATTCACTATTTTCCACCACCCACATCCCAGGTAACATAGTATACAGGAGTCCAGTTCGACCTACCTAGAGCCGCGAACCTTTCAAATTAGATTGTTCGCTGAGTAATGGATCTTTATTGACGGAGTTGCTGGACTTAGCCCCAGGAAGCAGTAATGAACCAGGGGTCATAATTTGGAAGGGATTGTTAGAACTGAGTGGTCAGCTTGGCGGTGTTGCATGACCAGGTCATTTGGGAAGAAGCGATATGTGGAAAACAAATTATGTCAGTGTTGCGTTGTAAGGTACTTAGGGTAAATTGTTCGTTATATATATAATATCCATTACTGTAGCAGTGTAGCAGTAAAGTTTCAACAGGTATTACTCGGTAACATAACTTTATTTTGGCCAAGTATTTTTGGGAGTGCGCCAGCCAAGCCTTGGTGCCAAGAGTTGTCATTAACAAAATTTTATATTTAACATAATTAGTGATTTTATTTCAAAAAACTGACCAGTCTGTGCAAATGGCTTGGAGCTGTGATCAGAATGACCAAAGAAATACCATGGTACATGTTAGTAATTTGTTTGTGTTTAATCAGTGCTAATTGTTTTAGTAATTGATAGTGACACCATAGTCTTGTCTGTTCTCTCATACAGTGTTCAGGCAATGTTCAGTCATACTCAAAAGTCCTAGAGACCATATCTATCATCAGTGCATCATGATTTTTGTGTGACTCAATTTTAAACATTCTTTATATTATTTAATTATAGTAGTTTCAAAATTATTTATGGTTGAAAGACTGTTTTGCTGAATAAGTTTTCAATGATATTCCCAAGGACAAGTTTAAACTTGAGAGATTGAGCATTGGGCAAATATACGCTTGGTTTCTATATCGAAGCATAGTACTTGTACTATACTTCCATATGTATACATCAAAAGAGAGGGTTATATAATGTATTTGGAAAGACATTAAAGGGGCAGCTCTCAGGTGGAAGATATATATATCGGAAGTAATATGCATAGAGAGAATCTTCATAAGGAGCTGGCATGTCAGTATTGAGCTATTGATGCTACAAGTTCACCTGCTGCTGCAGCTGCTGCGGGCCACTTGATGCAGCTTCAACTGATGTTGTCAAGTGATGTTGGGCAAGTGATGTTGCATTTCTGAGTGACTCTGAGCGAGGGAGGAAGCATCATTGCTCTCTGAGTCTCAGCATACATGACTCTTGCTCAATTGCAAAATCATACATGTTTCGTGATGATGTGGCATTGATGCTGTGGTGTTGACGCTGCTCGCGACTCGAGTCATTGGGAGTTGTGTTTAGTACCAACTGTACAGTCACAGGGATGTCGCTGATGTGCACATTTCTCGATTTGTTTGCAGACCAGGTGAGCGACCGGCCGGCGATGCACTTCCCGTGAAGGCTGCCACTGCCTGCCAGGAGGAGTCAGTCAGGACTGGAGGAGGAGCGGAGTCAGGACTGGAGCGCAGTCGGAATTCAGTGCCTTAACAGATGACTTGACAGCAAACAACCATGGTGAGCAGTCGTCTTAAGATCCAGTACTGCAAGGTGATCATTGCCACCTCGCTGGTATGGTTCCTGCTGGATGTCTTCCTTCTCATGTACTTTACGGACTGTACCATGAACTCTCAGAACTGTGACAAGTCCAGAAAGTCAGATGATGTCCCGGGTCACTCAACGCGAGTCCCTGGTCTCCTAAATAGGATTCTACCCAGAGGTGAGTTACTCTCTATCTTTATTATCATATCAGTATATCAGTATGTACATGTATATGTCTGTATCAATAGCTAACAGTGTTAGACACAACTTCTCTGTGTATTTTTTTTCTTTTTTTCAATATTGACAATTTGATATGTGGCACACAACATCTGTTGCATTATGTTAAGGTTGGGCGTATTGTGAAGACACATTACAGATGGAGTACTATCTTTTACACTATCAATTTAACAGCATGTTCGCTATATTGATCTATTTAATCTCGTCAAAAAAACCGATCTGACGATCAAGCTGTTTGCTGGGCTGTTGCTTTAAGTGAATCTTGGCTAAATTGTTCTCCGATGCCGAAAGCAATGTTAGGAATTATATTGTTCTGAAATGAATTGGCTTGTTGTGATTAGCTATTAAGAAGCAAAATAATTGTTTTGGACAGGTTCTATCATTTGGCTGACAGACATTTATCTTGCTCAGCGGGACTGTTTCCATAATGCCGAGCATTTGTTGAAGCGAAATGAGGTTTTCTTTCAGGCCACTGATGCCAGCTGGTTTGATTAATCGGGGGATTGATGTTGACGTTGCTTCGGTGTTATAGTTCTGCTAGCAATGCTCTGATGTTCGCCTATTGATATCACTTCCTGTCAGCGCCCCAGAGCATTGCAGAGCATTGCAGACCATGTCAGGAGGCAGGCTGAACCCAATAATCAACAATTCTTGTTTCCCAAAAGGCCTGGAGCACTATACACCAGCCAGACTCTGAAATGGGCTCTTTCTGTGTGCTCTGCGTCTTAGCTCTCCAAACGCCTTAATTGACCATTGAGGCCCAAGAAACCAGTGCGTGATTAAAGGCAAGGCGAGTGGTCGGAAGAGAGACTTCATGAGCCTGCTAAAGAGAGAGTCTCTTGGAAGATTGACATATTGCTCTCTGAGAACACACGCTAACGATTGGCATTACTGCTGCTGGAGAAGTTGGGTTGAACCGAAGGACCTGGAAATGGTCCGCACAATTACTGGACAGATTGACCTCCCAACTGAGCCTGGCCTGTAAGTCGTGGCCCACTTGCTTGTGGGCCTGAGTCTGCTGCTTCGTTGTTGTGGCCCGATGGATGTGGCCCACTGGTCCAGACCTGGATAACCTTGCGTTAGTCAGTTGTGTGTTGATGAAGCCTTGCTCCTCCTGGCTACTCCGTTGCAGCTCTTATGAGAATAATTCATCAAAGCTGCCTTCAGACGTGCTGCTGTGCTGTCATACTGCCTTGTTTTTCATCTTGATCCCCGGATGAGCCCGCAGAATGTTGCATTTTTTCCCCTCTCGCATACTGTCCTTTTTTGGTTGTACAGCATTGTTTAACCGCATATTGCTCTGCGCTGGAGCCTGAAAACATGGCAACCAGGAGCAATTATCGGAGGCTGACTGTTGATGCAGTGGTCATGCATTTTATGGCTTCTGTTTTGGCGTGTGATTGACTCTCTGAAATGGTGGTCTGTCAAAGTTTTCGTTGCTATTTTTGGGACGAGAATTTAACGATGACCGATATACTCTGTATACATTGCTGTGATTTAACCCTCCATACATCTGCTTTAAATGCCATGTTGTTTAATAGGTCTCTTGACATTCATGTATATTTGCCACAATTACTTAAAAGGCTGCAGTTGGATGAGGGACGTCCGCATTATCTGTCTAATCATCGTATTGCTATATAACATTGCCTGTGCTATTTCTTCAGAAACACTGAACAGGGAGAAGACCCAGGTGGTGAATGGCTGCTGTGTGTTGCATGGAATATCAATGGTGTGTACATAGAGGTACACATGATGTAAGATAAGTTAAGACTTCTTATGTTTGCTGCTGCTGCCGTGTTTGATGTGCAGTTGCTCAGGGCAGACAATCCAAAGGCTTTTTGCCAATACAATGCGCTCGCTGTTCTGTATGGTTCTCTGCAGTTCTGTCATGCCGTTCTTTCTTTGAGGCTTCTTTCTTAAGACCTCTTTTTACAGCATCTGCCTTGGCGTTCTCTCTCTGGATTCTTTCTCGGTTCTTCCCAAATTCTTTCCTCGTTCTAGTCCCTCTGTGTTCTTGCTCTAAGACTCTTCAGATCAAGCTCTGAGATCAGACTCACAGTTCTTTCCTTGTACACACACACAATACCATTGGCCACTGAAGAGGACTGAAGAGAAGCAAGTTGAAGCAACACACAGCTAAGCTGTGGTGGCATGTGTAGGGTGCTGCTGTCTCGATCCCTGGCTGTTCACTGGCTGAACTGAGCTCCCGGGGGATGGCTTTGCTCTGCTCCTCTGCTACAACATGCAACTCATGAGGCAAAGGGCCTTGGTGGAGACCAGTGCAATTCTGGTGAAATAACCTCCCTGTACTATGGCATAATGCAATGCACTATGCATGAGGCGGATCATCATCATGGTTGCCAGACCATGAATGTGATGAAGGCTTTGAAACCATGCAAGTAACATGAACATGCTTCACTCTTGTTGCTTTTAGTTGTTGCCTGATAATTGTGTTGTTTCATGTTTTAATTCAAGAAGCCATTTTCTTGAGATCAAGATAAATTTTACATTCATTCTATCACAAGTAATGCGTCAACTTTTCTGATATTTATAATTGTGATTCTGCTTAAATCTTGAACCACTATAAGTTGGTATATTAACTACCAAAAACTAAACAACACTTGTTTCTTCAACCCATCAGTCTGGAGGATTAAGTATTCAGTGTTTCATTAAGTATTTATGGACTTACAAAGACTTGCATATATGTTTGACAGACAAGATGTTAGGAGTAGAGGGAACCAATGTCATATCCTTCATGGTGTCTTCCCTGTCTTGGATCTCTTACTCTCAATTGATGTCATGCTTGCGGTGTCTTGCACTGAGCCCGAGACATCCTTGGCCATCCTTGTCGTGTTGTATGAAGTTGATTGCAGGAGAAGCCAGTCTAGAACTCCTCCTTGTCTCATCTCAGACTTGAGTTTCCATCTTGGATGCGGAGGGATGCTGGCGCAGCTGGAAGCTGACAGCTGCAATCTTGATCAAAAGTGTTCGCCCCTCAGCCCGCTCGCCTATCAGATGGATCGCTTTACAGAGCGAGGCATCAGGCGGACATCAAGAAGTAATTGCCCCAACCTTTGAGAGGTCATTGTCAAAGGTGGCCCACTTGCCCTGCTATTTCAATGGCATTTCTCGTGTAAGGCAAAGCTCTTAGTCCCTGGCCGTTCTAGGTGGCATTTTTCTTGTCCGCGGCTGTCTGGTGCTACCTTGACTCCCTGAGCGACTTGGACTTTCCTCTTCTACTGAAATGTTCCACAAGAATGTTCTTCATGCCATTGTTAATTATCACATATTTTGTGACATACTCAAATGTGATATTGTATAATGGAATCATTGGAATGTCAGATTCCTTTATGAATGTATAGCATTTGTATACATTCAAGGATAAATCCAAATCAAGCTTCCCGCTGTATAATTACTCAAATAACGCTCACATATTCATCGTCAGTGCTCCGGGGAGAAAGGTTAGCTCAGTTCTTAGTTCTCTGGGCTTCCAATCTCAGGGTCCCGGTTTCAATTCCAGGTCCTGTCCTAATTGACATAAATGCAGGACATTAAGCCCTAGTCTGGCACAGTAGATTCTCCAGGTGTATATAAGTTGGAGCAACCGAGAATCCACATGCCTGAATGCTATTCACCAGATCACCATTATTCTGGTGGTGATTTTTCTATTTCGTTGGCTGACCGTCCCATCGTATATACGGATTGCGGAGACTTCATTTTACATATCAGCATATGTACGGGATGATGCAGAGTCACGATTCACAGGCATGTATAATACGAAATGTGTGAACCAAAAATCAACTGGCTTTATGCATACAATGCCATACATTGTACTCCATACAATACGTACAGGGAAAAATCTATGTCTACACAAGCCAGACAGCTTATATGTGTTATTACAAGTGTTCATCAGTCTATCAATTATGTGCATTAGTACTACAAAGTAAATACATGGGAAAATGTTGCTCCTGACACCAATGTATCTCCTATGTACACATAGTTGCTTCCTGTGGTCTTCATTTAATTGGCAAAGCCTGTTGGGACTCTGATAGAGACCAATGTTACCTATCTGACAGCATCTGTCGTCATAGGGGTTAATTGAAAACCCCTGAACCTTTACTGGGGTCAAAGAAGGTCAAACAAAGGTCAAGGTTGCGGCTCAGGACTCTCATTGGTCATCCCAGGGGCTCTTCTGTGTCCCATCAGCTCTTCATCTCTTACATGATGGCATTATCATGTCCTGCTTGCCCTGCCTGATTGACTTATAAATGTGCATAACACAGCATGAGGCACAATGGTCACATAATCCCTTCATACAGTGTACTGTATAGAGCTGGATCGATTAATCACAGACTTATTGTGATAATCGTTTCACATATTATCGAACTGCATATGACAAAAGTTGTTGTTTTTCGTGAAATTTGACCAATTTTTGGGCAAAAATGACAATTTTGTAGCAAGAACTATACTTTTTGACAGCATTTATGTCACAAACTTCGCATTTTGCATGATTGATGCTGCTCAATTATCGCGATAAATATCATGTATCATTACAAATTTATTGTGATATTATCGTATCGTTACAAATTGAACGATGTCCAGCACTAGTACTGTGAAACTGTTGTATACAATTTGTATTGTGTGCAATTTATTCTGTCTGGGTGCTGAAGGTGGTTATGAATTCACTGATAATGTTGTAGAATATCACATACTGTCTGATATGAATCATGGTAGCCTTCCTCATTTGATGTACATAGAAAGTGGTTTAGAATTCCCTAATGATCTTGTAGAATGTATGAAGTTATTGGAGTGTCACTGTACATACATGTCATGTGCATACTGACTGTCTTGACCTATTTTTTCTGAGTGTCCAGTGAAAGGACTGGAAATTTGGAATCTAATGGTAAACGGGAATATGATCATGATGATGGAAAGCGTATTTAAAACATCTTTACAATAATCTTGTTGACGCAGACTGGGACACTTCTGAAGAAAGTAGCCTGTGGTCAAGAGTCTGTCATCTCACTCATGTGCCCTGTATTTCTGTTTCTCCTGCCATCTGTTAAAGGAGACCCCTAACCCGCCCAATTGACCGTTCCGCATCTGCCTAATCTTTGATGTGAGCATGGAATGGTGGACAACACTGCCTCAGCCTTTTTCGCTCAAGTAGACAGAATGCATCCATCTGGAATAACATTGGGTGGGCCGTCCAGGGCTGAGAGGATCGCAAGAGGAATATTGAACAACATTGACGAGAGAAAGACTTGAATTGCTCAAGGACTAGACAAGAAGAAGAAAGCTTTTCCTCTTGTGGTTTCCCGAAGACCGCTTTCCCCTCGACCAAATAATGGCTAATTAGACATAATGGGAGGAGGCTCATTGTTGTCAAGCTCTCAAGATCAGATAGAGGTTGATATTTACCCTGGAAGAGACACTAAATAGAGTCCCCACCAATTTGTCAAGTCTGAACAAGAAAATAGATCAGTTATTAAAGCTGAAGTCTTTATTTACTCTTAAAATTCAGCTGAGTGCGCACTTCGATTCAGTAATGCTTTGCTGGACTAGTCTCTCGGTGAAGAGTGTACGACGTACGTGCTAGTTAAGATCAGGCAGATGTCACGATTCTTTCAATTGTTACATAGCTCACATGACTATAAGTATCCCTTATAACATAATGCAGTCCAATACTGTAGTGTGTACATTGTACACATAATATTGTTTTGGATGCTGATGTGAACATACTACACACAGTATCCTGAGGCTCGATTTGAAGCAATGCGTATGAGCATGAAAAGTGATTTACTTGATTGAAAGCCCAGCTGAATGCTCCGCTTAATGCATGTTTAATGGATAATGACCACTAGTGCATTGAATGACTAATCATAAGAGGATATATTTTCCTCCGTTTGTGCTCTTTTCATCAAAGGCGATGTAAAGCACATTAATCCGGCTGCACACCTACCATGCGGATGAGGCGTGGAGTGTTGCTGGTGAAAGGATTATGGCAGGGCATGCACTGACAATAGCGCGGGGTCGTAAACGTGTCACTTGGACTGGAATCATCATGGAACGTTTTATGCGCTGGCAAGGACAACGTCAGGTGCGCCATATTGACAGAGGAAGATCCATCGCTGATGCTGCACACCGAACTGCTCTCCATTCTGATTAAAGGGGGATTTATGGGGATTGCACAAGCGTTATGCGAGGCTGGATGGCTGCTGGCAGTTATAGCTTTTGGGGGAACAAAAAGGAACGTTGACATTGCATTGTCTGGCTTGGAGATGGAAAAAACAGGAAGGGAAGCCTGAATGTGGCCTGCCGGAGCCTGGGTCTTGCGGTTTGGTCTTAAAATGAGGGAGGGAGGATACTCTCATTAGTTCCTTTTAATGACCACAAGCCCTCGCCCCAACTCCTGCCATTATCCCTTGATTAAGCTGAGCTGATGAGGCTGACACTGACCATGCATGTGGACTGTGTTCTAGCATTCCTAGCAGCTGCAACGGTAGCAGTAGCAGTGATTCAATGGCCCTTCAGCTGTGATTATTGGCAGACCTGCGATAAGGTCAACAATGAGTTAATCCAGGCATTGTCGTAAAAACATATAAATCATTTACAGCTCATTTCCTGTGAGATTTCTGCTTCATATTGGCAGGAAATAAAGTATGTCCAATTCTGTCTCTTGGGAATTGAGATGTTGGTTAAACACAGTTGAAGGTTTTTTTTCTCCGATGTCTTACTATTTAAAGTGATTTGTCTGTGATGGCAATAAAAGACAAGTCGGCTTTAGTTCTGATGCCGTTTAAGGGCACAGTTAAAAAGCGTATACATTTAAGAACTGCCTTATTCTTCCAGATGGTGGGCGTATTCCAGGCAGGCCGGTCCTTTTCTTTTGCTGCACTTTTTATCTGTCAAGTAGACCCTGAGTAGACCCCGTCCTCCCTGAGAAGGACGCTTCTTATCCTGCCAGGGAATTTCGATGGAGCGGTCAAAGAAGCCGAAAGAGCCACGGCCCCTGTCTGATACCATAACTTAGGCTACAATGGCAAATGAATAGGAAATAGGCAGTGTTATCTTGCAAGCGCAGCCCGGGCATCAGGCGGGATCAGCCTCATCCAGCTTGGCTTTGTTTGCCACTGTCTGATTTCAGAGGCATGCAGCCAGCAGAGGCTGAGCGGACTGACAGGCCAAGCAACTGACTGAGAATGCTGACAGAGCCAAGCTGGATCCCAACAGTCATGCACATTAGCCAATTGTCATTTACATCTCCCTTGGCCCCTCTCCTCCTCACCAGGCAACACAGGCTACAGCTTAATTCATGAATATTGCCCATGTCTTGTTGCAGGCCTGCTCCCTATTGATTGGCATGTGCTGATTTCAACAACACCATGCTGCTTTGTGCCATTGATCAAGCTGATTCAACAGGGCATCCCTGCTGCACAGGGCCATCCGGCAGTGTGCCGTCCCTGCTCACAGCTCATTGTGGGGCTGACCTTCTCTTTGTAACCGTCCTTGACCTACTGACCCTTACATTTGACCTTCGACTCCGATTGCTCCAGGGCATGCAGGTCGAGCGGGCTATGGTCGATGGCATGATTGCTGCGAAAGGTCGCGGTTTAAAGCCTTCTTATACATTGATACCATCAGCTGCAGCAGCTAAGGGTTACTGGAGCGTTGGCATTAATAGATATTGCTGCTCTTCCAGATGGTGTTAGCCAATATATACTCAGACCTGGATGAACCTGAACTTGATTTGCAAGCATGGCGTATTATGTTGCCTGCTTGCCAAGAGAAGGGCCAGAAAGGTCGTGCCTCATGAATAAATAATGGTGGGGTGCTAAATTTTGGAGAAGTGTGTTATGATTTCCTCTTTGGTAAAAGTGGTAGCACTGTTGAAGCTCTTCTAGGCTGAGCTCTATTCTTGGCTGATTTAGTTATTGTTGGTGGCTGCTGTGTATCTTGTTGAAAAAAGTGTTGGAAGCACATGGCCCCTTGTGTGACTCCATTAGGCGCGTGTCTATGAAGGCTTTGCTGGCTTTTCACCCGGATCCCTCTCAATAAAGCTGAGCACCTACAGCAGGCCTGGCGCGGGTCACAGGTTCTTGTCGTTGCTGTTATTTTACCATATGAGGCTCGTATTAATATTGCCACACATAGTACACGCTGAGATAAGGTCTTGGCCACGAAATGGGCCAAAGCAAGTGAGTGGACAAGGTCGTGTGATATAATATTCTGAGTGCGCAATGTGTCAGCGTATTCCTCTGTGGTGTCAGAACTCAGGAGTGGCGTTCCTCTTGAAAGCAGGAAACCTAGTTTTGACCTTTCATCGAGGTAGGGAATACTAGAGATAAATCAGAAATCTGCTTGGCATTCTCGAGTTTGCCGCAATGAACATATATCTCCATATCTGTCTCTCTATCGCTTAAAACCTCGGTAATCGTGAACAATTTTTGCATGACATGATGACCAGACACAACAGTGTATATTTTCTTCAAAACGATTTAACCTTTTTGCGAAATTCTGGAAACTTGTCTGTCTATATATTTGTCTATGGTAGCAATTGCAAGCGCTGTTTTCTACTTTCTGTTTTATGAGAGTGACCCCCTGGACCGAGACGAGACTCATTCTCTCCTAGAGGTGGTCACTGGCTAGACGGTGGCTTAGTTGTTGGTCCATGTTACGCAGGTCATTACTGGGGCTGAGTGTTGTAACACCAGTGACTGTCAGACTTTCAGACAACTGGCTTGCTACAAATGCACCAGGTTGTCCCCATTGATTGGTCAAAGCACAGGAAACCAGCCTCAGCAAACTTGGCATTTGGTCTGGCCTCAATGGTCGGCCTGGCCGATTTCACTTGAGGACAATTTGGCCGCCATCGTTTCTTCTCGTTGAATGTTTGCAGTGTGATTTCACATTAGGTCGGAGTAGTATAAGCATGTCTCGAAAGCATATTACTTGAATTACAATAATAAACTGTTACCGTAAAACTTTGCAGTAATAAATGGCCCGTATATTTATATATAACTCAAAACCTGTAGCCAGTAGCTGTTCAATAGTCACAATTTACAACTCCAAATAGAGCTATAACAACTGAATGGCCTAAAAAACTTAAGAATAGAAGTCTTACCTTAAAACTCAAGAATAGAACCATAGCTGGTGGTCAGTGGTGGACCTACTGAGTGGCCTAAAATCCAGGGCCTAAAATGTAGTCTTGAGAAGTGCCATGGTTACCAATGGTCTAAATTGACAAATCTGAATAGACCTGATTGGCCTAACATTATTATTTTAGAATAGATAATGTGCCAGCAGAGCTACTTTGTGGCCTAAAAATGTAACTCAGGAATAGAACTAAAGCTGCTGAATGGCCACTCGCAGCTACTCGCAATAGAACCTGAGCTACTGAATGGCGTCAATGGCCAGAATTGACAACCCAGGAAAAGAACTAAACTGTGTGGTGACTGAGTTCCAGTAGCGAACCTTTTAACTTTCAATAGAACCTGAGTGACTGAACAACTTGAGGACAGGCCTTGAACTTGAAGTGGAACCTTTGAAAGGGCCTTGAGAATGTAGAGCGGCTGCGATTGAATATCTTAGATATGCAGTGTTAAATTTAACCATTTATTTAAGTTACGTTATGTCAGTAACATAAATTATGCGTAAACCTCTTCATTTAGAAGAATACATAGTTGCTTGCTACAATAAGACTTTTCGTAATGCGCTCTGCATTTTGTTATCACTTTGAAGCCCACGCTGTTGGAGGTTCACTAAACTGCACCGAAATGCTGCGTTTGATCTTTGAATTCGCCCTTTGGTGTGTTACAGTGAATTTATGATGATCCAACTTCCTTGAATATACATCCATTTTGATACAACTGATGTTTTATTCTGTGTCAGTTGGATTTTCTTGGCATGAGATGGGTCTAGATGACTTCTGACTTAGCTCAGTCAGCCATCACTCTGTGCTTTGGGCTAAATGTACTTTTTTGTGCCAAATCTGTAATCTTCTTTGCCAAGTGAATTTGAAGTGTCTATCACAGCCTATTTAATGTATGACTATGTATCAATGCATTTCATGCTGAATTTGTTGACTATATAGTCTTTTAATGTTCCAAAGAGATTGTGTCTATACAGGACAGGTGCACTGCTTTATAGGAAGGCTTTCCAGCCAGCTGGCTGCTTGCCATGATATAGGGTCACTTTCAAGTACCATCCTACACCAACCTACCTGTAGTTTGTCACACCTTTGAAGAGCCTGTCAAGGAGAATTAAGTCTCTTTAAAAGGTCTTATGACTCCCTTGGTGCATTTACTGAAGATTATAATGTGCAGTAATTAGGATTCATCATGCTTGATCGTAATGAATGCTTTTCCAGTCCTTTGCCTAAAAGTTATTAATTGGTTCAATGGGTACATAATATGTACTACATAAACATTAACACTGTTGATCACACAATTGTGTTGTATTCACTACTGTGTGATCTTCTCTGTGGCGGATAGGTACTATGTGATGACAAAATATATTTTGGCATTGAATCTGACTTCTTAGCAGTGCTTAAAATGACAGAATTCATATTTGACCCACAAACAAGGGCTGTTGATAATTAATTTATAATCAAGTCAGTGCAACAACTTATTTTTTGCTGACCAATGAAATAATGTTAATGTTATATTGACAATCGATGGCAATCAATATCAATATTCACTGTGAATTGATGTCTGAATAAACAAAAACCTGTCCAAGCAATCTTCAACGCATCTCTTTGTGACGTATAACACACACCGATGAATTGAAATCCAAAGCAAAAGCTTTGTCTCTTAAAACTGCCACATGCAATATTCACAGAGTTGAATTAGAAAGATTTCATGGGAATATGCTGAGTTATATTTAGACTCAAGTTGTCACTCAACTAATCTGCAATTTGATAGGACTTGGGTGTGGCCACAGATGTGCACTGTAATTCTGGCCACTTTTCAGTTCTATTTTCATTCTATTTTCCTTTTAGAATTGAACTCCTTTGTGTAATTAAGTAAAGCAGAAATTTGTCTGAATGAATAAAAAAAAATCAGCTCAGTGAAAGCAGAAAATTAAAGCAATATGAAGTTGTATGTTGTGCCATATTGTTTAAAGTAATTGAGGTATCTCCAGAAATCAATACACATATACTCATATACTTATGTTCATTTCAATAACTCAAAAATTAACCTAGTGTCAGAGGACAATTGTCCCAATTTTAAATTGGTAAGTCTTATGAGCAACATCCCAGCTGCATCTGGAAGTTGTTCGGATGTTTGTGCCACATCGGATTAATTTGTGTGCTGGAAAATTAAAGTTTTCTGATCCATCTCATGAGGTAAATGTGTGTTATATCGAGGACTCCTCTCATCTTATCTATCATCCCTCATGAGTGGCTAGAACTGACTTTAGCGTGCTGCACTATCAAACCTACCAACCCACCTTCCTATAATGTACTTTCACGTATAAGAATTGTAAATCATATTTGGATAATGATTCGCTTTGTTGTTTCAATGCTGTTGCTTCTCAGGAACGCCCAATAATTTATAGAGCTAAGATAATAGAATTTAGTAACAATGCATATATTTCTCAATAAAACTGTTTTGGTGATTATTTGATATAGCTATCTTTATTTTTGACAAATCATACTTCACTTCTAATGCCTGCATTGTCATTGACTCCGAGGGACCTTTCGAACAAACATGCCTCTCCCTGTTGGGAGTTGACAGAACTTTTTTTGTATTAAGTTGATTAAATTTAAATATTATGGTCTAATTTGTCCTGATTTAGATGTATTTTGAAGTTTTACTTTCTACTGTAATATTTGCCTCTATAATGATATAATTTATTGATATTTATTAACATATAATAAGGGAACTTGAGCAGAAGCCTCATAGCTCTTGAAACAGGATGTGCCATTTTGAATTTAATATTTTTTTTGCTCCCATTCATTCCCGATTTGAAAAGCATTCTCATTTGTTGCTGTCCATCAGCTGTTGTGCAATGTAATTGATACAGACCCTCATTGTGTCATTCGTGGAATTAAAAATTTCGGAAAATTGATAATTCTTATTCAGGCTAATTAAATGATGGAATTTAAAATAACTTTGTTGCTTGCAAAACACTGTATTGTTCCAGAACTCCTGTTACCATAAATGTTTTGTGAAACTGCAGATCTTGTTTTCAATTCAAATCCTCTGTTAATTTCTGTCCATTTTCCGACATAGAATTAAAGTGGTCCTAGCCCTGTTTGATTGGGCTGGGTCACCTGTAGCTGTGTTGGACAGCAGTTTCCATCATCCTTCACTTCACTGGGTGCGCTTGTTTGTCTCGCCCGGTTATGCCGACCGGTGTAGACCTACCACATGGTCGGTTGACCAGTCAATCGAGGACAGTTGATAGCCAACAATACAGTGTTTTGCATTGTACCAGACTGAGTTGTTTGTTTACACATGGCAGCAGTCGAATTAAATAAATTAACAATTAAAACATGATTTCAGATGGTCCTAAAGCATGTGTTTGTGTTATTTTGACTTTTTCACTGCTCCCAACATTGGAGCAACAACAGGCAAACTGGCGGCTCTTCGTGTGCGCCAAAACCCGGAAGTTTACTTTGCCTCGTGTTGAATTGGTAGACCGCCATACACCGAGCAAAATCGGCCGTACTACACGGGATACCCCGGATTGATGTGCGCGCATAACATCCGGTCATAAACCGGTTGACCGGCGGTCGGTGATTCAAGTGCACCCACTGTCTTGTCCTCTTCCTGTCATTATCAGCCTCTTGAATAAATAAAGAAAGCCTTGGTCATCCATTCATTGTCTGCAATACTTCAGTTCATGGGACATATCCTTGAAATGAAACCACCTGATCATAAGCTGTTGGAATGAAGAATGTGTATCACTTTAATAATCTCGTCTCAGATTCCATGACAGCATCAGCCAGATTTTGCCATCACATAACATGATAACAGCCTGATTGGTCCTTGCCAGGCTTGCCTGGTTGTGTTTTGCTGGCCTTCGGGGCATTTATGATTCTCCTTAGAAATAACAGTAATTGTTTTCAATTTCCATGATAATTCCTCCTTTTTTAAAACGGAATTTCTGCTCTCGAATGAAATTGCATGATGCAGACAACAGACTTTGCTGCAATGCCTGAAACACCTGATGCTGGTGTAGAATTTTTCCCCATTTCAAAATCCTCTCAATTTGCCACGTTGCATTAAACTGCAATCGCTCAGGGCAAGTTTTGAGCTCAGAATAAATTCATTCTGGTTAGGACAGTTTTGTTCTCAACTTCATATTACCCGGAAGCATTGCTCACGTAACCCACAACTACCAGTAGCAGACAGTTCTTGGGTGTTTCAGTGAATTGCAATGGCATATCACGAACCTCAGACTAATGAAAATGTTGTCAAATGTCTTGAAGGAAAATGCCTATTGCACCTGCTAAATTAGATGTAGTTTCTGCAAGCCATATCATTGATAATGATTGAATGCGGCAGAAGAAATTTATCTCAATTTCTCAATGATACTGTGCCCGATAATGAGGACACTCAAGAACAGTATCACTGATCCGTCGTTCATTGAACTGATTTGTTTTAAATGTCAATTCAGAATATGTAATTTAGATGACCACACGATTCTTAAGGCAATGTTTAAGTTTGTGTAAACTTAATGAAGTGCAACATTTACAAGTCTTACATACTCACGTCATTCCGAAATGCTTTGTCATTCCAAAGATGTCGTCTGCTTCTCAAATGCATGCCACGTGGAACGTGTGCAAAAATAGACCTAAGGGAACTTCATGACGTCATTTATAGTCTCTGAAGATTCCCTCGCATTTTCGTTTAGTCTGATTATATTTTACTCTAGATACCAGGTTACATAAATGTGTAGCATAGAGAGTTTTCATTCATTCTGCAGGAAATATTTTCGCTATTCAATTTGAATGGATTTGTTAAGCCCCATTGTGTTGAGTAGTTGTTTTCCAAGATTAATTCAAGATGTCTGAATGAGATTTGCGAAGTTGATTGGATATTGTTCTGCTGCTTTTCAAGTGTTTATAAACTAATTTGGTGACATGCAATCAGCTCAACACAAGCAGGATGCGTGTCCAACAATGGTCAAATTGGTTTTAAAAATGGAGAAAAATAAAAATGACTTGGAAATTGTAAGAAATCTATTTTGTGAAAAAAAAAGAAGAGAAGAACAGACTCTTGACAATCATGAGATGATAACCCATACAATGTAAAATCGTGGTAGGGGCCTATTTGGCCGAAAAATTTCTGATACTATCATTTACTAATATAAGATTCTACAATTATAATATATATAGATCTGTTAAATTTCACGAAAAGTAAGAGTACATAAATGACTCAGTCCATTGAATTTTGACACAATGCTGAAATATAGAAAATGCCTGCATGCATGTTGCATTAATGCAATTATGCTAATTAAGCTTGTTTAGAGGTTTTTCGTGATCATGCATCATTGATCCTATTGGGTGAAGAGTACTATGATTGTAGAACAGCAGGTGAATGAAGAATATCCAGCCCAACCTGAATAGGATTACGTGCTCAGGGTAATTAACAGGCCTCTGAATTTTACCAGATGAGATGTGCTACCATGATGTGTTGGGATTAAAATCATGAAGTGTATATTGTGAAAATAAAACCATGAGGTGGGGTTAAGAGGTTGGATTGGAGAATGGATTGTAAATTTTGAGGTGTGGATTGTGAGCTCATAACTCAACATAAGGTGTGGATAGCAAAATCTTGAGGTATTGATTGTGAAAATTATGAGGTGGGAGATTGAGAATTGTGAACTGTGGATTGTAAATTGTCTAGATGTGGAAGGTAAATTGTCTGGATGTGGATTGTAAATTGTCTGGATGTGGATTGTAAGGGATGACCGTTTAATAATCGGGGAGGGAGGCTTGGAGTTTTCTTCGACGGGAAATTATTTATTTCACAGTGATGGTGGCAGTAATTATTTGTTTGAAGCACGCGAAATCCCTGAATATTCATTCCTAAATCAAGCATCACCTTGTTAAGAAATTATTATTGAAATTATTTATTTCAAGACTGCCAAAAAATGTATTTATTTATTTCACCAAAACTGAGCAAGAAATTATTTATTAAAAAAAAAAAACTCCAAGCCCCCACCCCTTAAGATTAAATGGTGCCCCCTAAGATCAGGAGGAGGTGTGGATTGAGGACCTGAGGGGGAGGTGTTGATTGTAAAATCGTGTCAGTTTGAGAGTCATCTTCAGCATTATTATGCATCGACTTTTCTCCATATGGCTTCCCCCAGTTTCCTGTCATAATGTTTGCTCTCTAGATTGTCAATAAAGGTATTTACACACCCAGGCAGTGTACATGACATGTGCCTGTTTCAGTATTGGGAAGGGAGCAGCTGCTAATTGGATCACTGTTGTGCTAAAATGTCACTCAATGTATTCAATCAGTTTCATGTGTCTCTGTCACTTTGCTGTTGCTTTGTGAGGTGAATAGGGCTCTCATATAAGATGTCATTGTTGTGTTGTTATCCATATAGGAGTTCATATACACTTGTATGCTTTCATTGCTTTGGCACAATGTATTTTCCCATCACTTTTGATGATTTTGGTGTCTGTTATATTTTGTAATTAAACCCCCAGATCTGCACTATTTCTTCCAAGGACAAACTATTTTCATGTATGGCATGTACAATGTACATGCTTTCATTTGAATTGTATTCTCTCATTACTGTTACATGTTTGGTACATCTCTCATCTGGTCTCAAAATAAAAATCTGTATAAGTTTTACTCCGATTTAAAATTTTTGGATTTCAAAGACGTGTTGAAAAGAGATGTGGCTATAGTTGCCATTAGTTGGCAGACACATTTTACCATTGCTTTGGTGTAAAACTGGTGGAGACAGACAAGCTCTGTTACCAGTGCTGTGGGCTTCCAATCGCGGGGTTCGATTCTTGCTTCGCCAGGTCACCGGGATCTATGTTGGACAGTAGCTTCAATCATCCTTCGCTTCATTATTATATCCGCCTTCTGTCCTAATTTGGCGAATGAGGTGCATAAATACAGGAAGTATAGCTCCAATCATATATATTCTTCCATTGTTTTGGCATTTGCTCTCTTTATCAGCACACTTATATGATTATATCGATCCATCTTTCATCCTAAACCTGCACAAATCTCAGCTTTGGTTACGAATGAGATGCAGTGTTTGCCATGCCTCCATTACCATTGTCATTCATTGATGCTTGGGTGTCATTTTGTCACCAGCTTGTGATTTCATGCCTGATTAAAGTTCAAACCTGAGAGTAAACATTGTGGAAAAGGGTGAAAATGTGATCAATAGATTTTTTCAAATGGAAAGCTGCATTGGCTTTTTGGCACACAGTAACTGGCAGTAACTAGCATGTTCTCTCTTTGAGCAGAGTTGAGTTGGATTTGCTGGATTTGCAATTGTCACACAACTACAGTCAATAGATTTAGATCTAGATCCTTTGATACAATTCATCAGTAGAAGTTACCAAATAAAACCATGTTTGTTGTAGTGACTTTGTATAGTTTAGTCTGGAACCTTTCGAAACACATTTCTCTTTTTGATGCTGAATGTCATTATTGGAATCTCTCGAATTCTTCCTAAGCTCTTACAAATGACAGGTCGCTTAGCTCAGTCAACAGCGCTCTTAGGCTTTCAGTTGCTGGGTAATGGGTTCGGTTCCACCTCTGGCTTGGTCAACTGCATGGATGATGGACGTACATGTTCGACGGCAGTTTCAGTCAACCTTCGCCTCATTACTGCGTTTTCCTCCTGTCCTAATTAGCCTAGAGAGTGCATTAATACAGGACGAAAAGGCCCAATCATCCTTCCATCCATCTTTGCTCAATCAATGAATGTCGAAAAAGTGCTGCATGTGTACTTTATAAAGTTTCGATCTGCAAATCTGCAAATTTTGTGAACTTCTGCAAAGTTTTAGCTCTGGCAATTGAATGTGAGATGATGTGACTCCATTATAATGGTAATAAGACCACAAGTTGGAAACAAGACCACTCAGCAATATGATCTGGATATTGGACCCGCGTCACTCACAGTTTGACAACAAGACACCTATTTACATACTGCATACATCTCCGTTGATTTATGTGCTTGTTATAGCTTTTTCAAACAAACTTTCATTTGATCAAACGAGTCATGGTGTGATCTCACCGATATCATGTTGAGTTGTTTCAGCAAAGTCGATAAACATTTTCTTGCCTGACATGTTAAAACTGTTGAATTTCCATTTTGAAGGTTACTCATTTTCCCATGAGTCATTGATTCACCACTATCTGGTATCTTTGGAATGATGTCTCCATTCTCCAAAAAGGAGAAACAAAAATGTTATGTTTTTTGTTTCCTTTAAATATGCAATGGTAATTGCGATAAGTATGCAATTCTTGGGATGAATTGATACCAGGTATTTGTAGTATCGGTACCAAAATGCAAAATCGGATCGGAGCCACTGATCTCTAGGTAACCAATGGTATGTGTAAATTCTGTGTCATGGATGTCGTCAAGTAGCCAAATGTAATAGGTCTGTCTCCATCTGTAGTTCTAAATTTATGGACAGGTGGTGTCTCCAAGTGATAGGAGCTCTGATGGAATCTTTGCCTTTCAACAAGGTGATTGGTGTTGTTGACCAAGCCAAGGAGTCTGATTTAATGAGTGTTTTTGTTGAATGTTTGATTGTTTGGGTTAGCTACACTGACAGTCTGTATTGATTATGTTCTCAAAACAGAAGTTCAACAGAAAAGAGTGTTGTTATCATACAGATTGGGGGATTATAACATGTTACCAACCAGATTGTTATTATTACAGATCTCGTATAAGTGTGCCATGTTCCATGTGAATATATGCACAGATGATATCAGTATTGCAATACTGACATCACTATTGGCACTCCACGCTTGAGTGTTGATTCCAACTGCTACCAACAAGTCAGACTTATGGGCTGTCTAAGTGTGAATAACAATTGATTAATCTGCATTCATTGGTATGGTTGTTTGATTCAGTTGGAGCAGGTGAAACTGATATGTTTGAGCCTCTTGCTTGATCCATCATGGGCATTCATGGTGTCCTGTTGTGAAATTTCTCCTTGATGGCAGCACCTTGTGGCTTTTCAGGTTTTTTTAGATAAAATATGTGCCAAAGAAACTGTTCAGAACTGATGACTGGAATGGGGATGATTGGGAGATTTTTTGGATGTGAACGTGGCGGTGTTGCATGGGCATACCAGAGGACGAGAAGTGGGGGGTAGTTGCTCCCCAAAAATTTGGGAAAACCCCGAACAAGGAGGCTAAGAATTCGATCATTAAATAAACATTTTTGGAAATCAGTGATAAGGATGCCCCCAAGCAAAACTCCCCCCCCCCTAATTCTTAAATTCTGAATGATTCTTGAGTATATTATTTTTGCCAAGACAGAGCAGCATGCACATGATAACCTCTCAGACCAACAAATGAATGTGAGAGTGAATGAATTTGTTTTGTTGTAAAAGTGCTAAAACTGATAGCAGTTATACACAAAATCCATGCATTATATATTATACAATTATGGACTTCGGTTGAGGTCAATATCAGGTTTTACGGACCTGACCGGTGATATTCACCGAGGCCGAAGGCCGAGGTGAATATCACTAGGTCAGGTCCGTAAAACCTGATATTGACCGAAACTGAAGTCCACAATTGTTTTGTTCCATGATAATTTTTTTGGGGAAAATTTTTTTTTTCTTGAATTTTTTTTTTTTTTCAGAAAAAAAATTTTTTTTGTGGAAATTTTCTTTTTTCGGAAATTTCTTTTTTTTTTCAAAAACTTTTTTTTTTGGAAAATTTTTTTTTTCGGAAAATTTTTTTTTTTTTGAAAATTTTTTTTTTTTCGGAAAAATTTTTTTTTCGAGAATTTTTTTTTTTTTTTCCGGAAATTTTTTTTTTTTTTCGGAAATTTTTTTCCAGGGAGGTCAATAACAAATGTTATATTCACTGATCAGTGAATAACACTTTTGTTATTGACCTGCCTGTCACACACCACTGCACACAGGTGAACATCACATTATGCAGGTGGGTTGTTGGCCAATCAGAGGGCTTGTTACATAGGGGTCATGGAACAAAGGTTGATATTGTAACTTTTGGATTTATTCAAAACATCAAACTGAATAATCAATGTGGAGCAACAATCTAACAGCTCATTGTTGATTTGTAATGGTGTTATCAGTATGGGTTCCAAGTGACACAACTGAAACTGCGAATATCCCAACTGTGTAATCATTATGCTGATACTGACATCACAAGAGCACTGTGGCAGTTGAAAAGAACATGGCACACTTATACGAGATCTGTAATAACTGTCGGTCACAGGATTTCACTTGCTTTGCAAACAAACCAGATGATATGTCATTTGGTGGGCTCCCCCAAGACAAAAATAGCACTCCCCCTTATTGTAGTGCCACCTACCCATAATACCTGTCGTAATCCCCATATGGAGACAGACCTATTGCTTGTCTTTCCTTGGCTGTAAAGCTGCATAGTGATTAAAACTTCTGTAACCAGATTGAAGAGCAACCAGATCACCAGATAAATTGTAAGCAACAGATTACATGAAAATGAGGACTGTTTACTTTCTACCTGTCAACCTGGTTGTCACATCAGATCCAAAATTGTCTGAGACAATCTGAGAAGGGTCTATTAATGGTTACAGTTAATCTAATGATCCCAATTAAAAGGTCGAAATGAGAGATGAATTGGCCTTGAAAGCAAAACAGGTTGGTAACCTGATCTTTGTCATATTTAACCTCATTAAGAAGAGCTGTGATGATTGAGGCTGTTCTGAGTGCTTCGGATGACAGGTCCTTATAAATCAGGGCTGTGAAAGGGATGGGGGATGACAACAATTAGCTGTGAGCTGATGAATGGTTCTGCTGCAGTGTGCCTGTCTCCTTTGTTACCTTCTCATTCTCTCCTCTCTTTAAATGTATCACTTATTTATCATCATTCTCAACCGCAGCACACCATTGCTTACACTCAGTTTTCGAGAAATTCTCAATTCCGAAATTGTAATTTGCTCGAATAGCGGCCCAGGCGCCTTCTTTTTTGGTGCCTGCTCTTAGTGGGCCCGGCAAGATAGTTGGTATACTTCTCCTTATTTGTCGTAGGCGTTTATCCTCAGGGTTAAGCTCACCATGGTGTGTATTTTTCGGTTCTCATTATAGAGTGCACGCTTTATGGAGATACTTCGAGATAGGTCTTTGCGCTCGGGAGTTGGCACTTATTCGAGAAAATACGGCATGAGCTGCAGCCTAACTGATGCTGTAGAATGTGGAGTGTGGAATTGCCTTAAACCATATGCATTCTCCTATGAGCCCAGAAGGCTTCTTTATGCAATGCATATTAATACAGCAGCCTATGGGGGATTCTGCAAAATTCTCCAAAATTCTGCCCAATCTCGCATCCATTTATCAAACTCCCCAGTTTGAGTAATCTTGTTCATGCGCTTTAAATTCATCCCGAAAACGGTTACAACGCGTCGATGTGGCCTGATATGATTTGGGAAGCCCCCCAGTAACAATTTACAGTGGCACCGTTATCATTTATGGATTGTGTGGACTGTTGATGGATGGGAGGAAGGCAGGACAGAGGCTCTTTTATTTGTCCTTTATTTGGCTGTAACTGGACGTTGCAATGCCCATGCAGTGGCCTGCAAAGGCTTGCAATGGTCCGGCATTGCCCTCAGTGCTTCTGATATGTGCAACTGTTATGGATGAGTCTGCAAGCTCCAGCAATTCCCTACCATCCTATACACAAATGCTGTGTGCCCATGCCACCTCTGTATGTCATATTTATGATGGTTGCTATTGCTTGCAAATGGCAAATATCCAACTGGAGGTATGTCCTCCTTGTTGATTGCCATAACATCATTTTTGCTCACAGCACTCTGCGCTCTTCTCCTCTTCTCTGTTTTGTTCCGTCCTCTTCTGTTCGGTTCTCCTCTACTCGTCTCTACTCGTCTCTACTCTCCTCTGTTCTCCTCTGTTCTCTTCTGTTCTGTTCTGTTCTCCTCTACTCTCACCTGTTTTTCTCCGCTTCCTGAGAGTCTCTCCCCTTCTACTCCCCTCTCCTCCTCTGTTCTGTTCTACTCTTTTTGGCTCTCCTCTGCTCTCCTCTGTTTCTCTCTTCTGTTCTGTTCTGTTCACCTCTGTTCTCAAATGCTCTTCTCTTGTATCCTGAGTCTCTCCTCTTCTACTCCCCTCTCCTGTACTCTTCTCTCCTCATCTCTTCTCTCCTCTACTCTTCTCTTGTTACTTTTGCTCTTGTCTCTTCCGCTCAGCTCCCTTGAGTCTGTTCTCTGCATTTCTATGGTATATATGTATTCTTGTGGCATACATTCTTGTGCATACATTTTTGTGTCCTTTTTAGGCTGCACTCCATTGCTTATGCTGCCTTTCTTGTCTGCATTGCTTTGTAAACCAGTCTAGTACACCAATTTGAGCAGACTGCAGAGGCAGCAAAACAGTTTCCCAAGTAGAACTGGTGGTACTCACTTGCACTACTTCTGTTGGTACTTGCTGCCTCTGTGCTGCATACTCTCAGCTATCCTCTGTATGGAATTGTATTTTGATTTTCTGTTAGACATAGCTCGCTCCTCCTCTCTAGCTCGCAAAGACTGTTAATATTGTGAAAAAGAAAGAAAATACCCGGAGGAATTGCGAGTTAATGTCTTCAGTGTAAGTATTTGTGGTTACCCTTTCTGATTCATTACGGACTGTAATATTGTTTACCTAGATACTCAAAGCCTATGAGGCTATGGACTCAAAAGCTATGAGGCTATGGACTCCAGAAGCGATGAAGTATATCTGTTAGCACCAAATCTTAAAAGATTGACGTGGCCTTCCACTGCATGAACATGTCTTCTGAATTGTCTTCTTGCGATGTCTATTTGTCTGACTAAGCTTTGGTACCGGTACAAGACTAAAACCACTGCAAGTAATGCTTTCCCTGATTATGTTACGGACTGTTTTATCGATTATCATTCCTACTCAGAGACAAGGGGCTTTGATGTATACATCCTACCACTTCATAGCTAACTTTAAAGTCTTGAAGATTGGTCGTGTACATTCTTGCAATGACTACGAGTCATAAAAGTACTGGCAAATTTTTCCTTATGCTGATTGCTTAGGTTCTAGAAGTGCCGAGGTAAAGCTCTTGGGACTTGGAACTCCATGGCTAAGTCCTAAAGATTTGTGTGGCCTTCTCCTGCATGAGCATGCCACCTAATTTGTATTCCTGCCATGACTAGTAGTCATATATAGCTGATGTGCAAG
Organism: Platynereis dumerilii; assembly: GCA_026936325.1. NCBI lineage: Eukaryota > Metazoa > Annelida > Polychaeta > Phyllodocida > Nereididae > Platynereis > Platynereis dumerilii. The sequence continues at coordinate 84,319,746 of JAPTHN010000001.1, read as the reverse complement.
TATTTGCCTTCCCTCATACATTGTGCACTGCTGTATTGATTGCCAAGGTGCTGAAGCACTGCGATGGCTGAGGTAATCTTCTCAGCACTTGAGCTTGCTTAAAACCGGTGTACTGTTGTATACCACAGAAGTAGCATACATATTTTACTTTGATCAGTGTGACCTTCTACTGAAATGAATATGGCCTTCCCTGCAATGACCAGTTTGCTTCCCCTGGGTATTATTAAGAACTTCTGCTCAAAGCCTGATTACTATTGTAACTTGGCACTCTGTAGCAGAGTCTTAAAAGATTGGTGTGGCCTTCTTCTGCACAAACATGCCTCCTGATTTGTGGTCCTGCAATGACCAGTCCATTTTCTCCTGTTGTATTGTGATGAACTGCAAAAATAATTGCTTTTCTGCTCCAAAACCGAGTACTAAATGGTAACTAAGCACTCAGTAGCTGCGTTTTAAAGATTAGTGTGGCGTGTGACTGTGGCCTTCTTCCGTATGAACACGCTGCCTGATTTGTGTTCCTGCAATGACCAGTTTGCATTCTCTGGTTATATTATGAACGGAAAAAAAAATTATTGCCTTTCTGTTTGAAGATGAGTACCAAGGTAACTTGGCACTCTGTAGCCGTAAGTCTTAAAGATTAGTGTGGCCTTCTCCTGCATGAACATGCCACCTGATTTGTATTCCTGCAGTGACTTACGTGCAAGGTAGCAATGCACTAGAGCGAAGACCGCAACGACTGCATGTGTACCTCAGCTGATGACCTGGTTGACCCGGCAGGAATTTGTCTCAATGAAGAGTGGCTGTGGCTGGTTAGACAGCTCTGCACTGATGTAATAAAGGTGGCTACTGATGGGCAGATCATGGAGACTGCTAAGTGGAACTGGATGCAGCCTGCATACTGATGAACTGTATTGATCGCAGGCTTAATGAAGGAAGCGGTCATTCAGCCAGGTGGAGTTAGCCGTAGGAGTTGTCGGCCGAGGCGCCTTACCCTGCTAATGAGAAAACAACTAATCAGAGGCCATCAGACACCTCCCTAACTCACCAGCGAATATTGGCCCTCACTTCGATGAGACTCTGCCCAAGTGGAAACTTGCGGCTCATCTAATTAAAGCGCGTCTGCCTCGCAGTTTACTTTAATTAGACTAGCAGGGCTAGTCTTTAGGGATACTAGGTGTCGTCCAGTTCCGAGTCTACCATCTCCATGGCAACCACAGTAGTAGTACTGTCTATTTACACAAGGTGGCTACACTTTCTTCTTCTTCTTATTGGGAGTTCTCTCCTGTGTTTTGGAGCTCCCCTACTGATAGTTATGATATGGTCAATGATGTCAATCAATGTTAGTCAGTGATGTCAGCCGGGATATCAACCAGTGATGTCAGCCACTGATGTCAGCCGGTGATGTCAGCCGGTGATGTCAGCCACTGATGTCAGCCGGTGATGTCAGCCACTGATGTCAGCCGGTGATGTCAGCCACTGATGTCAGCCGGTGATGTCAGCCACTGATGTCAGCCGGTGATGTCAGCCACTGATGTCAGCCGGTGATGTCAGCCGGTGATGTCAGCCACTGATGTCAGCCACTGATGTCAGCCACTGATGTCAGCCTGATGTCAGCCGGTGATGTCAGCCACTGATGTCAGCCGGTGATGTCAGCCACTGATATCAGCCACTGATGTCAGCCACTGATGTCAGCCTGATGTCAGCCGGTGATGTCAGCCACTGATGTCGGCCACTGATGTCGGCCACTGATGTCAGCCACTGATGTCGGCCGCTGATGTCAGCCGCTGATGTCAGCCACTGATGTCAGCCGGTGATGTCAGCCGGTGATGTCAGCCGGTGATGTCAGCCACTGATGTCAGCCACTGATGTCAGCCACTGATGTCAGCCGGTGATGTCAGCCACTGATGTCAGCCGGTGATGTCAGCCACTGATGTCAGCCGGTGATGTCAGCCACTGATGTCAGCCGGTGATGTCAGCCGGTGATGTCAGCCACTGATGTCAGCCACTGATGTCAGCCACTGATGTCAGCCTGATGTCAGCCACTGATGTCAGCCGGTGATGTCAGCCACTGATATCAGCCACTGATGTCAGCCACTGATGTCAGCCTGATGTCAGCCGGTGATGTCAGCCACTGATGTCGGCCACTGATGTCGGCCACTGATGTCAGCCACTGATGTCGGCCGCTGATGTCAGCCGCTGATGTCAGCCACTGATGTCAGCCACTGATGTCAGCCACTGATGTCAGCCGCTGATGTCAGCCGCTGATGTCAGCCACTGATGTCAGCCACTGATGTCAGCCGGTGATGTCAGCCACTGATGTCAGCTGGTGATGTCAGCCACTGATGTCAGCCGGTGATGTCAGCCACTGGTGTCAGCCGGTGATGTCAGCCACTGATGTCAGCTGGTGATGTCAGCCGGTGATGTCAGCCACTGATGTCAGCCGGTGATGTCAGCTGGTGATGTCAGCCACTGATGTCAGCCACTGATGTCAGCCGGTGATGTCAGCCGGTGATGTCAGCCACTGATGTCAGCCACTGATGTCAGCCGGTGATGTCAGCCAGTGATGTCAGCCGGTGATGTCAGCCACTGATGTCGGCCACTGATGTCGGCCACTGATGTCAGCCACTGATGTCGGCCGCTGATGTCAGCCGCTGATGTCAGCCGCTGATGTCAGCCACTGATGTCAGCCACTGATGTCGGCCACTGATGTCAGCCACTGATGTCAGCCGCTGATGTCAGCCACTGATGTCAGCCACTGATGTCAGCCACTGATGTCAGCCACTGATGTCAGCCGGTGATGTCAGCCGGTGATGTCAGCCACTGATAATAGCCGGTGGTCAGCCGGTGATGTCAGCCACTGGTGTCAGCCGGTGATGTCAGCCACTGATGTCAGCCGGTGATGTCAGCCATTGATGTCAGCCGGTGATGTCAGCCACTGATGTCAGCCGGTGATGTCAGCCAGTGATGTCAGCAACTGATGTCAGCCACTGATGTCAGCCGGTTATATGATGATGTCAGCTGATGAAGTCAGCAATGATGTCAGCCGGTGATGTCAGCCGATGATGTCAGCTGATGATGTCAGCCTGTAATGTCAGTCAGTGATGAGGTGAACAAACTGCTGATCGACCCCCTGCTAGTCTTGCATATGGAAATATGCTCCCGTCTAGTTTAGATCGGCACCCATTGTCGTTATTCCTGATTTCCATTTCTCATTCCCCGGGAATAATCACACTTGTTACGGAAGTCGTTAAATCTTGTTGGCAAATATTGATAAACGTTGTGTGGGCGAGCTCCAGAGTCTTCTGTCGAAATACAATATAGAGTTGGCTTTTGGCTTTGGGGCTTTGTTCCGCGGCTTCTATATCGCTCAAGCTTTGAGGGAGAGATAAAAAATGGAAAAAATGAGTATGAGGAGCGAGCAGGGTTGCTTTGGTTGGGAGAGACATTTTTGGAATGGAAGCTGCCATGGAGTATCAGCAGTTGGCATGGGACTTAGATTGCAAATGAGGTTGAAGCAAGTTTCTCTTTCGATCTCTTTCGCTCTCTTCTCCCCCTTACCTTTTAATACAAGGTGGCTGTGTAGGCACGTCCGCTCCACTGGCCCCCAGGGTGGCTCTTGCCTAAAACAACCATCATTCATAGGTTGAAAGAGCAATTCGCCTAACTCGCCATTTCCACATCATCACCCACTTCTTGTCCATTTATCACCTTCCCCTGGGATTAGGCCTTGTTGGTTCAGACAAATTATGTGAGCCTTGGAAATTCTGCCACTTGCATAATAGACCTGTGCTTCCTCCATTATGACATCCACATCCTAGGAGGTCCCACATGCTGCTGATGCTGTTGTTGTTGGTTGCTGCTGTTGCTTTGTGCTGTTGCTGATTATTTTATGCATCTGCATGTCCTTATAGACGGAACAAGAGGGGTTCAGCCTGCATGGGATTTGTAATGATCGCATTAACTGCATTAATGTGTGTACTGCTCCACTGATTAATCCGTAGAGAATAGATGTCAGCATCTGCTAATGCTTTAATAGTATTTACGGTACTATCAGTAGTACCAACCAAATATGAGATCCAGAAAAGATAACATTCAAAACATTTTTAGGCTTTCTAAAGCAATCAGCAAGATAATGATGGGTCCATTATAGAGTATTCAACTTCACATTTAACTGATTGTGCCTTTTCATGATATGGAAGTGCTCCATATATAGCTATGGACAATTCTCCCTTTACTGACTGGCATGTTGATTTATTTAGATGTATTAGCTTCAAATGTTCTGGCTAAAAAGCTCATCTGCTCTCTGGGTTATGCTGGATTGCCACATGTTATCTGTCTCAGCGCATCACTGTTTTGTTTCCATGCATAATATTTATGAGACGAGTTGGGTAATTCTTTTGGTTGAATAGATTGCTATTCTTGCTTGTTTATAGCTAACCATTCTGTCTTTCTATTGTTCAGTTTGTTGCATGCTACTAATTACGTTAAAATTTATGTGTATCCTTAAATGGGATCATCAGTCTCACTTTGGTACTCCATTGTTGCAGTATAGCCCTTTTTCCAAAAACTGGCTTTAACCATTAAATTTTAAAATTTCACCGACCATCATGAACTATGTGGCTCTTCTGTTACTGTTCCAAAGTAACTTACAGAGACAATGAATTGAGATTTAGTGGGATAATTATCATCTTTCTCTGTCTCATTATAGCTGTCCAGGACACATTTATTCGCCTGTAGATAACACAGTATGGCAACATACAAAATAGCTGTTAAATAAGTGGGAGGTCACTCAAAGACAAGAGAAATGTCACATTGGCGAGTGACCGCCAACCGAGTTGAATGCCTGTAGAAAAAATGATGCACTTTTATAAATAGCCCTTAACAATTTTTCTGGCATAAAAAATAACCTATCAATAAATAGGCCCATATATAAAAGGAGGAAACATTTACTTTCTGTAATGGTTCTAAATTTATCTTGTATTTAAGGTTTCAAGGTCAATTTGATTGTGGAAGGTTTGATTTATGAGTGACCATTTATCTTTTGCTTGCAGTTCTCCAGCCGATTGGACACTCGGGGCCTGGGGAGATGGGCAAGCCAGTGATCATCCCACAGGACAAGCAGACGGAGATGAGGGAGAAGTTCAAAATCAACCAGTTCAACCTCATGGCCAGCGAGATGATCTCCGTCAACAGGACCCTGCCTGATGTCCGCATGGACGCGTAAGTGCTCCCCGTCTCAGCTGTGTGTTTTGGATGTTTGTTCTCTTTTCAGTTGTGTGTTTTTGAGAGGTTTCTACTACTCGCTTTCCACAAGCCGAGTTACTCGCTAAGGGCAGCCTCAGACTCTTCTATTTGTCCTCCACTATAGATTTTTTGAGAGGGTTCTAACAAATATTCAGTTGAGGTTGTTTGAAAAAAGACGGCGAACTAATGGCACTAGCCTCAATTGAGCTAAGTGAATTCTGAAGGCAACGTTTCTAATATTTAGGGGCACTTTCGTATGTTGGTGTAGATCCCTTGCCCACGATTCAGACTGCAGGCGTAATGCTGCTTGTTCTTCACTTTGTCTACAGTTGTGGCATGCCGAGCTGGCTTCATTGAAATGCCCTTGAGATGCTGTGTCTTTGGAGGTGAATGAGTCTGATTGTTTTATCTCTGGAGCAGAGAACCCAATGGCATTTGCATGAGTCGGGCCGTCCTGTGAGCTCCTATGGGCCGTCTTGTGATAACGCATACTGTGTCTCAACAAACCTACCCAGACATCTTTAATCTCTTCTTACTGAGTCATAGTATCTCAGTCGGGCCCTATAAGGTTCAGCCAGCAAGGCCCAACAGCCTACAACTAGCCCAGCCAGGCAGCCAGCAAGGCCCAGCCAGCCCATAATCAACCCCAATTGGTGCAGAAGCCGGCTGACTTCCTCTGGGGAAAGTGGCGTCTTTTTTGGTGCAAGATGGAGTTGATAGCAGAGTAACATCTTGATTGGTCTATTTGTGGCCTCTATTGCCACTATTGGTGGAAATATGACATGAATGATGGCTCGGCAATCCTCACAGGCACTGACTGCAGAGAAAATGGACTTAATCTAAGTGAAAGCCTCGGTCAGACTGACCGCTATCTGATCAATTCTGACACGATGGACATAGGCTGTCAGGACATGCAAGGCTCTTGTTTGAAAGGCCTCAGTACAGGTGTTCCTGGACTGTCCTTAGTGTGATAGAGGTGTGAATTGCATGTTGGAGCTTCATGATCAGGGTTGGGAGTCAGTGCTGCACTGCATGGCCCCAGTGGTTTGCAGGTTCGAGGTGTGACAAACAGATGCAGGGGATACCCCTTGGATACCCCGTGTCATGCCATCTGCTGCTTTTAGTGCTTTATGAGACAGAATGGGACGGGAGACTCAGGGGTTCTTCAAGGTGTGGTAGTCTGTCCTGCTTTAGTGAGGCAATGTGCTAGGTTAAGGTGTCTGGGTGGCTCAGCACGTGCTGGCGATTGGGCCTCTTGCTCTGAATAGAGGTTTTTGCAGTGACTGAGAGACCCATTGATCTCCCTCTATTGATCAACCTGTTAGTCAGGCGTGGCTGGCTCCTTGATACATGCCGATCTGTTACTCTGTCTTTACTCAAACGGCAACAGCAGTGTCGGGGTTGCAATCCTGACTGTGCCCTCCTGCATAAAGAAGCTAGTTTACAGCCTCAGTCCGCGTTAAGTTGGCTGGAGGCGATGGGAGGTTGCTGCGACTCGCTGCAGGGACCGAGTCGGGGATGGGAGTCGGAGACCCTGTGAGACTCGGTGCTATGTTTCATCAATATCCACTGCACCATGTGTCGTTAGTGAGATGGAAATAACTTGCAATGTCACTTCCTTGGGCTTTCTCTGTCTGCTTTCTCCCTCTGCCTGTTGATCATCTTGCTGAAAATGTCTTCATGAACCCGCTCCACTTAGCCCTCCGTGAAGTGATGGGTCTTGGGGCGGCTTACTCCTGCAATGGCCATGATTCATGGGTGGAGGTTCTTTGAAGGCTTTTTCATTGTCTGGTTCCACCCACGTGGTCTGAAAAATTGGCCCTATCTATTGAAAGAAACGAGACTTTGGCCCAGTCTGTGATTTAGCACTGAATGGTAGCTTCATCTAACAGGCGGGTCATCTTGTCCCTGTCAGCCCGCTACAGCACGATTGATTGCGGAGGATATTTGGGGGAATTCTTGCTTCCTTACTGTGATATTGTGGAAATCACTCACTGTGTGACAGATAGAAGAGGTTACTTTGCTGCAGAATGCTTCTGTAGTTTCAACAGTGTGATGTATCGCTGTACAAACCTGATTTAATGCACTTCGTTTGTTTGTCTTTTTGCTCGTTTTACAATCCTTTTTTCGCTCGACATCAATGTAATTTTTGAAACGTCTCGAATGACCCATTCATGCCTGATAATGATGCTGAGCAACGGCTGTGAGGCGGGCGCATTGCACTGGTGGAATGGGCTTTATGAGATATTGCTTATCTTTGCTGTTCCATGGGTCTCTGTTGAATGGAGTCATCAATGTGACCCTGTTGGGACACCCCTGCCCTCTGCCGTGACCCTGTGGGAGTTGCGACAGGGCCGTCCAGGACCTAGCGAGGGTTATTGGACCTTGAGGAACTGCCGTTGCTTCCCATTGCATGACCTGATGTTCTCTGGCTCATGAATACTGATGCCATTCGCCAGAACTTGGAAGGGAAAAAAGGAGAACTTTGCCTTTATATGACTCTTTCGCAATTGATGCTCCTTGTGCAGTGTTGTAGGAGAACCATAAGCAGATGACCTTGTTGTCGTACATGCTGTATTGACTATCTGCCTGACCTGAATGCCAATAGTATCAGTGTCAGTGCTTCCGCTCCTTGGCAAATAAAAGATCCCAATCATGCAGGGAAAGGTTGTGGACCGTCTTTTGCCTCATGTATCAGTGTCTATGGGGGTGAGTAAAAGATCTCTAATACGCGGTAAATGTGTAACATATTGAGGATTCTCGCTCTGTCTACCATCTCCTCAATTAAACCTTGTGAGATGCCCAAACTGGCTTTAGAGGGTTACACTATCCGTAACTACCTAATCTCTACGAGGCTCCCGATTCGCTAACTGCACAAGATATTTCCACCATTTCCTTGCGTTTCCTCATATTACATTGTTATGTCCTGGAATTGTGTCGTTCATGTGCCCTGAATCGATATCTCTTGATTTATGTCAGGGTTCGTCCTGCTTACCCATTGCTCATGTCTCTGCATAGCCTGCAGATTTTCTACGACAGCTCCCAACACCTGTATTGTTTCTCAGTATCATTCAGATTCATTCCTCTGTTTTGAATTGTATGTGCAATCATGTGGTTTCTCCCATTCTGATTCGGCACGTGCTTTATTAGGAGGTTGTTAACTGCTTTTGCCAAACAAAAATTTTGATAAGACATGGATGTGCAATTGCATTTTGATCATTGGCTGTCTCACTTTCCACAACCATCAATCACTAATGGGTGCCAACTAGCTTGACACTTTTCTGACCTAATTGTCTGAATATATATACCGGGTATTGGTGAACGGAGATACATGAATATTCTCAATTGAGAGTTTCAGCAATTTTCATTAATTTAATGAGTCTTTTGCCTTCTGTAGGTGTGAAGCTCCGTATGACATTTTCATGGGATAACTGCAATTGCGACGCTTTAATAATATTAAGCCTGCGTTTATTTTACATGATGCCACTTGTTGGAATTGTAAAAGCTTTGTTGCGGCAAGTTGATCTCACAATTGACAAAGCAATCCTTTTAGCGGTTGGCTTTGCCGGGCGATAGATCTGCGGGGCTCTGTCGTCAGTGCCTTGCCTCGGCAGCTCAGCGATAATGTATTATCCATGTTTTTGGCAGTAATAGAAAAAAGGAGAGTGAATTGCATTTCCGGCCTGTGCTGGTATAATTACATGCCAGAGGCAAGGGTAGGAAAAAGGCAATAAGGACCGTGATGGTGATGAAGGTGTGATACGATGATTGATGGCCGGTGTGGGCTGCTTTATTCTTATCATGACAGGCAATAAACAGATGCCTCAGCCTGTCCGATAAAGACCTGTCCGCCTCCCTTTTGAAGATCCAATCAGATGCCTCCTGGCAAGCTGGACAAGGAGCTGGCTGGACAAGGAGCCACACAAAGCGGAAGCTGACCACCGCTCTAAGGAAACCCAGGGTCCATCTTGATACCGCATTGCTTCATCTTGTTCATATTGCCTCCATTATGACCCCGGAATTGCGCACTATTCATCATTGCCGAGCGAGAAGATCTGTCACTATCCTGTGAATTTGTCACCCCGCTATCTACTTGGTAGATACTTTCCCTGCAGTATAATATCATACAAATTGTAGCAATGAAATAATGAATTTGTAGAAATGCATAAATATTGTAAGTTCTGCAGTCCTTGACCTCATATGCTGGCCTGCAACTAACCTCTGGGACCCTGGTTCAATTTCCGCTGCTTGCCGCATCACCTTATTACCGTATTAAGCCTTGCCAGTGCATAAGTATGTAACGTAAAGCCCTATCCCCAACTGACCCTTGAATCAGAGTAAATGATAAGATTAAAGCGTACATGTCTCCTTTTCGACTGTTTTATGATTGACTAGGCTTTGTCTTCTCCCCGCTAGGCTATGTAGAGCTCGCTCTATTTTGCTGGCCTGGGACATTACACTGTTGGTGTTCTGTTCAATGTCCACTCTCACTCTAACTTCTATGACTGAATAAGTCTAACCACATTTTCTCAGGGTTGACCTGATTGAAATCTAGTTCATTTCCCAATTTGACCTAAAATTCTTCAATTTCTTGTTCATAGGTGCACAGTTAGGAATTGCAGACTGGCCTTTCTATCAAAATAACTTCACTTCTTACATTGAAGCATTGTGACAATATTACTTCAATGTTCTGGCAGCGTTCCTTATTCCAATGTAAAAGATAGGTCTATACATCACAAGGAAGTGCTCGCTGCACTTACCAGTTGCATGAATATAAGTGTAAAATGGTCAATGGATGCTCATACCTCAGTGCAGATACAACTGTGACATTGTCATGAAATTGGGAGTCTGGAATTGGAGTTTCTGAATTATTCCTTGTCATTTGGCCACGATTTTTGCCCATAATTGAGGAAGAAAAATAATCATATCTCTTGATATGAGTTTGTGAACCAATCAGTGGTTTATTTACACAAGATATCAGCCTTAATGGTCAGATTTGTCCTATTCCACCTGTGTTTCCTGGGACTCTCCAACTTGACACCAAGATAAAGAGAATATTTACGAACAAATGATGTGCAGATGTGTATCGTTGCCTCGTTGAAGCCAATTAGTGTGGTATTTTTCAAGGAAAACATTACATTTTTGGCGAAGATAAGGTGCTGTCATTGTTAGTGTCTGGTCGGACTGGTATGACTGTGTTCTGCCCAGTGCAAAGATTCAGGATGTTCAAAACTATATTCATGAAACAGAATAAAAACCAACACCAGCTGTGTAATTCGAGGATGTTCTTAATTTTCACAGCTGAAATAATGGTTTGTTAACCCAGAAAAACTGCCAAGTAATAATATGGCATACTAATTTTCTCAGCTGAAATAACAAGTCTGTCCTGAAAATCAAAAAGTATGATTAATTTGATTTTCACAAATGAAATAGTAACTGTGCGGTCAATAATTGTAAAAAAAAAAGAGTACCTTAAGCACTTATTCAGGAGTTTCATGTTAATTGAGTGTCATTGACCATTATAAAACATTTATTTGAAGTGTCAGATGATGCGTTAATTAGAATAATGATGCTTGATTGGACCTTGATATAATTACTCGCTGAAGACAATATGAGTAGATTACATGCTCGTTCGCCATATAATGACTGACATTAATAAGAACTTGTTTCGTTGTTGACAATGATGTTGTTAAACTGAGTAGCTGCGGCAACCAGCCCATCGCGTGTCTTGTTCTTTTAATAGTGTGTATCATGTCAATGCAACGTTGCTCCGGAGCCAAGCCTTCTTTTGATCTCATTCACTGTGTTGATATTCAGGTGAACTTTGCTTTCGCTCAGGCATCATTTTGAAGTAGGAAGTTGTCTATTTTGTGTTTTACGCACGCATCTCACACTGTTGCTGAATTGCTGAAGGCTGCTGCTTCAGTCTATTTGTGTGGCGTCGTGTTGGTCTGATTTGTAAAATGTAGATAGGCAGAAAGATAGATGGATATAATGGACACTTTGGACAGTCTGTATTTTCTGCATGATATGAATATCTCATATGAAAAGTTGGTATAAGTTTAACACTTTTCACAAGAACTTTCACTGGAGGGCTGCATGATGTTACTGTGCAGTTGTGTGTACTCATTCCATCTCACCATTTTGTAGTAGTGTTGATTTGGTATAGAAAATACACAGAAAGATCGAAATAGACAAGTCGGCAGTACTTTGTAAATCTGGACTTCCTGTGGGGCAAGCAAGCATCTTAACCAATGGGCTATTGAAATGTCTTTTGAAAATAGGGGGATTTTTAGAAAAGTATCTAATCATGATAATTGCATTCCAATATTGGTCTTGATGAGGTCGCCTCCCAATCGAAATGAGAAAAACTTTCTAATCTTGATGAAAAACGTTTTCCCATTTCAACCCCGAAAGATGATATATATCAGAGGAAGTAAAAATCCATATATGCCTATAAATAGATTTAATTTTCAAAGTGTATTTTCCTGTGGCTATGGCTTTCATCAGGGAATGGTGATCTTTTGATAACCACGTTTTTTTGGATGCCGCTTTTCTCTTTCGCAATATAGCAAGTAAATGATCAAAAGGGCCACCTGATACTTTACGAAATTCGATAGACATTGTTGAAAATCTTATTGTGTGTGGAACTGTGGATTTATATATAACAACGAAATGTAAATTTGATGTTTTTAATTTGTTGCAGGTGCAAACGCAAGCAATACCATCCAGTTAACGATCTACCAGATACCAGTGTCGTAATAGTGTTTCACAACGAAGCATGGACGACGTTATTACGTACCATTCATAGCGTCATTAATCGCTCGCCAAGGCCTTTATTGAAAGAGATTATTTTGGTAGACGATGCCAGTGAGAGAGGTAAATCCTTTACATTTCAATATCTGATATTTCCCGTTTTAATCAATGCAACTTGATATTCATGGACTGAAATATATCGCTAAGCATGCTGAGCGGCAAATCTTAATGTAATTCCTTTGAAAATGTAATTTCAAAGAAGATATCGATGCAAATGAGCTCAAACGAATAAGAATTAATTGCATCAATAGACAGGCAGCTTATTTAGCTTATATATTCAGTTTTGTAATCGAATTAATATGAATTTGTTTCTCTTTCCCCAACAGATTTCCTTGGCAGAGAACTAGAAGATTACGTTAGCAAACTAGAGGTTCCCGTTTATGTAGAGAGGATGGGCAAACGCAGTGGATTAATTCGAGCCAGATTAAAAGGTAAGTTTGCACTCTTATTTGTAGTTGTAAAATGTAAAGTAATTGCTGTGTGTGCTGAGGTCATGTTCTGTGCTCAGCAGTTATTACAGAAATTGAAATATGTTACAATTTGAAATAAAAGTCATGAAAATGATGAAAGGAATGAAATTTAAAATTCCAGACATGATGCTGCATGCGTTTCTAATGCACTTTCTGAAAACGTTGCACTTTTTATGCTGAAAGTGAATTATCCTCATGAATATCTCTTCCTTTCATATCTTCTTTCGCTCGGTTAAAGATAAAATTTCACTGTGAAGTCATAATCTTTTATACAATGTAATTACATGTATGTCATTTGATTTCTTTGACTTGCTCTTCTCTAATCTGGAGTGTCCCTCCCTAAACTAGCTACAAAGTATTTTAATGTGCGCTGTGATGCAGAAATTAAATTTGCCTCTCCCTTACATCAAAATATTACAAAAGTTCCTTGATACATATTACCCAATGTGTCCGTCACAGGCTTGAATGATCCATTGGATGCAAAAATGCAGGGCTTAAAGCCCAACTCCAAATTCACCTATTTATTTTGGATATTGTGTCCCTCACCTGCCTTAAGAGGGGAGTGGTAGCCCAGTGGTGGCCTGCTGGGCTGCCAATCACTGGGTCCAAGGTTCGAATCCAGCTCTTGCTGGGTCACCTGGGCTTATGTTGGATAGCAGTTTTAATCATCCTCACCTCATTGCGGTGTCCTAATTAGCCTACCAAGCGCATAAATACATGACGTTAAACCCCAATCATCCATCCATCCCTCACCTGCCTTGAATAATCTAAAGCATACAGAAATGCAGGACGTAAAGCCCATAGAAATACATAGAACGGACATGAGGCTGTATGAAGCCACCTCGAGATGAGGTCACCAAATCCACCATATTGGAACTGCCCTGAGACATGACGTCACAATGGACTAATTATGATGTGACGTCATGCCATTGTTATAAGTGACATCACTGTTATTGGTGACGTCACGGTACCATTGTGTCAGGATACAGGGCAGTTCCAAGATGGTGGATTTGGTTGCTTCATCTGCCTGAGCCTCATGTCCCTTCTATGTATTTCTATGGTAAAGCCTAACTCTTTCATCCTGTAATTACATGCAGGTGTGCCTCGTGTTATTGCACACAATCTCCCATCTTTGTACTTCTCTCCATTGACTCACCTGCGCTGCTCCTTTTCTCTCTGCTCCATTTGTTTCTCATTTCACCTGATTTGCTGCTGTCTCAACTGATTTAGCAAATCCTTCAGTGGTGCGGCATCCCCACCTGTATCTCAAATTCTCATTTGTAACCTTAGACCCTATGTTTGTGAGTTTAGAGTTTCATAAATTTATTTAAAGTGAAATTTTGACTTTTGGAATTTAATCTATTGACTAATTGACTCATTGTTAATTGTCTCAGTTAATAAAAAATGCTGGAAGTTGGTTGGTTAGAAGTTCAAATCTATTTGTTCCCTGGAGGTCATTAAGCTTTGAAATCTGTGTATGGAATCAGTGTCATGTCTGTCAGATACAACTGCACTGAAAGCTAAAAACTGGTTTTAATATTGTCTTATAATTTACTGAAGATTCAAGTTTCAATGGGCCAAACAAGACCAGAGACATTTGTTCTGACCAGTTAGGATTTTGTAAAAGACCAATCACATTTCTACTTTGTGACATTTTGACTCCCATGACATTCAGACTTCTTTGTACTTCATTTGTTGAAACCTGATGATTCCAATTTGCGGACAAATGTAATTCCTGGTATTCAATTACAGTATGACCGGCTCATTGCTGCTTGTGTGATATTTAAGCTCACATTTTGACTTATCCATTTTCTCACTAATTCTACTGCAGTGCATGACTGCAATGTATACCAATGAATTATATGAGTTGCTCTGAAATATGCAGTTTCCTTTCATATCTAAGGGAGGGAGTTAGCTCTGTTGCTAGCCATTTGCACTTCCAATTACTTGTTCCCGGGTTTAATTGATGTTCTAGCCAGGTCACCTGGACCATTGACAGTAGTTTCGTTCATACTTATCCTCGTTAGCGCGTCTGTCTTCTTTGAAAATGAAGAGCTATTGTCGTGACTCGATCGTTGTCTCGCTTCATATATAATAAAGAGTTATGGAATTTGGTATAGTTATTGGCCTGTGGGAATGGAATGCCTACTGTGGGCATTGATTTGGAACATGTCGAGAAGTCCAAGATTGCAGCCATTTTGGCAGCCATCTTTCTTTTATCTTGAATTATCTCTGAATTTAATTTGGTATAGGTATTGGCCTGTGGGTATGGATTGGGAGCATGTTGAGAAATTCCAATATGGTTGCCAAAATGGCCACGACACAATGGCCACCATTGTTGACTTTTCCATTTGGAGCTTAGTCTTTCGCTTACAGTTATGATATTAGGTTCTGTTTATTGCCCTGTGGCTGATAATCAGGCACACATTGATAGATTTCACATTAACAGACGAGCATTTATACCGCTTGCTGTTCGGGTTGTGTCTTCCTTCTCTCCTAATTAGCCGAAAAAGTGCATAAATACAGAACACAAAGCCCCAAGCATCTGTCAATTTCATATGTATTTAGTTTCATAGAATATGTAAAAAAACTTCATTACCGTGTCCTCCTGCTGTCCTAATTCGCCTACAAAGTGCATAAATACAGGACGTAAAGCCTCAATCATCTGTCTTGTCCGTAGTCTTGAGAAATTCTGACTGATGACATTTAGACTTTTTCCTTACTCATTTGTCACCACTGATGAATTCTTGAAATTAGTCTGGTTGGTTTCAACCTGATTGTTTTAGTGGACTGATGAATGCGATTATGATGGCAACGAATGCTCGAAATTGTCTGTGATTGGTTTGACGCGAATGCTTGAAATGAAGTCTTAATTGAGTTGTGTTAATTTTCAGGGGCAGGCCGAGCCAAGGGCAAAGTGATTACCTTTTTAGACGCTCATTGCGAGTGCACCGAAGGTTGGCTAGAGCCACTTATGGAGGAAATTAGGAAAGACAGGTTGGTAGTTTGTCTTGCATTTTTGTTTCGTTGGGGGTTTTTTTTGTGGTTTTCTAGAATTATGGACTTGCGTGCTTGTCCATGTGGAGTTAGTGACATTTGAAATATGAGATGCCATTTGTAATGTCAGGTATGGAGATACGGCAGGTTGAAATACTACACATTCACATGTGTAGCTCACAATGTATAAATTTACCTGTTGTACCCATCAATATATAAGATAAGATTCTTAATGGCCTCACATAAGCTTGAGATACAAGAAATAAAAACAGTGTACGAAGATTGTGTTGTATTAATATAAAACGAATGAGAACCTACTACTCAGAACTAAAAAACATTTTTAAAAAACAAAAAAAAAGATACACACTGTGTAATGATGGATTTATTATTGACCGTTTTATGTTATTACTGGCATTAAATTTATCTTATTAGATTATATAATGAACTGAACATTGTGTAATATTTAAAGTATATGTATATTAATTGGTATATATATTCTGTTTCCCCCGGTATAAAATCTGTATATATATATTTGGCAAAGAAAATTAGTATCTGTGTTTCATTACCTGTAAGACAAATCATTTTAGTCTTCGATTCTTAAATGCATGTTTTATTTTATTAACAGCACGGCAGTAGTATGTCCCATCATTGATGTGATCAGCGACGAAACGTTTGAGTACATCACAGGGTCCGACATGACGTGGGGAGGGTTCAATTGGAAGCTGAATTTCCGCTGGTATCCAGTGCCTCAGAGGGAGATGGAGAGGAGGGGAGGAGACCGCAGCTTGCCATTAAGGTTTGTCGTTAATTGCTCTATCAAGTGGGAAAGGGCTCCCAATTATTGGATCGCCAGCATTCAATTATTTCATTCCAGAAATTGACGTTAAGATAATCAATGTAAAGCCACCCCAACTCAAGAATTTTTTTTTTTTTTTATGCAGGTGAATAAATTAGCAAACTTGTGATTTGTGTACTCCAATACAAAAATGGATTAAAGGATAGTTTCAAATTTGCAATTGTTCTGTTTCAGATTCGCAATTCGTTCTAAATTTGTGATAGATCTGTTCTAGATTTGTAATTCTTCAGTTTCAAATTTGTAATTGAACTACTTCCAGATTTGTAATTGTTCAATTTTAGTTTTGTAATTGTCCTGTGTCAAATTTGTAATTGTTCAATTATCACTTAAGTTGTATGTTGGAGATTTAGGAACATTGTTTTTTTCTTTCAGATCTCCCACAATGGCAGGTGGGCTGTTTTCTATAGACAGAGACTACTTCTATAAAATAGGTTCTTACGATCCTGGCATGGACATCTGGGGAGGTGAAAATTTAGAGATGTCTTTTAGGGTGAGTATTTGTGAATAATTGAATTGTCAAAAATAGTTGGCATATATTCGCGAAGTTGCTCATTTAACTCTTGCCCACGATTTGCTATGAGGATTGAATGGGGAGGAAGCTTAAAAAAATTCTGAACTAAATATATATTGCAAATTTTAAGTTTTTGAATGTGCTTATTATTGGGTTAAAAGAATGTATTGATTTTATTATTGAGTTAAATTCATAATTTTGAGTAAATATACGCCAGTGTTGTAGTTGTTTACTTAAATATGAAGTTCAGATGTAACACATTTTTGCTGAGTTGGTGAAAAGAATGTAATGATTTAATTGTTATTGTACGCTAATGTAATTGTACGATTGGACATCTATTTGAGGGGCTATGTATGCATTCAGTTCCGTGGTAATACGATGACTAAACGTTTGTTTCTTTGCGTTTGGCTGGTGATGGTTCATGACATGGCAGATATGGATGTGCCAGGGAACTTTACTGATCGTCACATGTTCCCATGTGGGGCACGTGTTTAGAAAAGCCACGCCATATACGTTCCCTGGAGGAACAGGCAAAATTATCAACCACAATAACGCTCGTCTCGCAGAAGTCTGGATGGACGAGTGGAAAGAATTCTATTATAAAATAAATCCAGGTCAGGAAGGGTGTTCGTTCGTGTCTAGTTAAGAGCATGGTGGTTTCACACTAGACGTGTGCTTCCCGTAGTTATAGATTATCTAGCATTTGTGTACCTGTGATGTGTCCACCTGCATTTAGTCATTTGCTGTGTGATCCTGCATTTAGCATACATTTTCCCTTTTGCTGTCTTTCATGATATTATAAATTTTAAGTGGGAATGCTACTATAGATATGTGTCAGTAATGTGTTGCCAGTGGGCCTACATTTATTTGGTTTGGAGTCGAAAATTGTATAAATATATGATTTGATAATATGATATCATGGCATTATTTTGAGGTGACTGTTATATTGTAATATTTAAGGTAACATAACAAAAATGGCTATATCTCCTCCCAAAAAATGAATGTTCTAGCGTCACATTACTGATATTGTATCACTGTTCATGCATGGTGCTGTTCCACTTTCCAATGCTGAATTTGTTTCCTTGAAATGTCATCCGGCCTTGTCATAATTTGTGTGTGCACTTTAGAAGACCTTTTGATCCTACAAACCTTTGTGTCGTAAGTATTGCACTATGTACCAGCAACCCATGATAGATAGGTCTGTTGCAACTTGCAACCAACAAGTGTCAGTTTGAAGGAGGAAGACATCTTAGTTGAAGATGGGCAGGACCTGTCTACACATATCAAAGTAGTTACGGTGTGTTTAGTCCACTGGTTTGGCTCATTTTGTACAG
Organism: Platynereis dumerilii; assembly: GCA_026936325.1. Lineage (NCBI taxonomy): Eukaryota > Metazoa > Annelida > Polychaeta > Phyllodocida > Nereididae > Platynereis > Platynereis dumerilii. The sequence continues at coordinate 84,301,521 of JAPTHN010000001.1, read as the reverse complement.
GAGTCAGGAACTGGCTTTGCTGTGTGCATGATGCCTTCGCAGGCTACGCAACAGATGGATGAAATTCGGACTGGGACAGGAAGATATATTTGATCTCCAGTTAACACTGTATGATAAGAAAGTGAACAAATGAGTTAAGTGGCGAGATTGTTTTCAGGTGTGGATGTGCGGTGGTAAGGTGCTGATCTCGACCTGTTCGCGGGTCGGCCACGTCTTCAGAAAGGTTTCCCCGTACTCCTGGCCAGGAGGGGTGGTCAAGATCCTCAACCATAACACTCTGAGGACCGTGCAGGTCTGGATGGATAGGCACAAGGAGTTCTATTACAAACTCAACCCAGGTTAGATCAGAGGCTGATGCCGTCTCAGGGCTGATGCTCTCTCGAGGCTCATGCTTCCCTCAGCTGATGCCGACGCAAACTGAGCATCGTAGGGCTCTGAAAAGTCGCGCTCTTTTTACTAACAAGATCGTCAAGGGTTGCTGCTGGTTCATTTCACCACTAGTTGTTGTCCTCTTGTGTGTGTTGGTCATTAACTAATCTCCTTTTTATTGTATACTAATTTTCACTATTACTTTAGTCTTAACTGATGTATAGTATTCAATTTTACTAATATGTTTCTCACATTTTTATCGATCATTTATCTAATTGCATCTTTTATGTCTCTATATTTATTCTTTTTAATATGTCTCTATACAGAGTCCACGAAAAGTGCTTTTGATGTACAGGACATTCGGGCAGGTACTTCCTGAAGTTTACCTGCCCGAAAGAAATTTTACCTGCCCAAAATTTCCATTAATTTCAAAAGGCATAATATGAAGTTATACTAAACAAGCTGCTGAGTCCACCAACTCATTGCTGAGGCTTGTTAAACCTGTAGGCCTAATTACAGATATATGATATAATATATATAATAAATGTCACAAGATTTCAAAAATTGAGTATTGAATATGATTTTGTTGGTATTATTACGCCAGGAAGGACCACACCAGAAATACAATGACATCTTTCTGTGCTGTCTTTTTGCAATGCTGACTATGGACTTCTTGCATGTTAATAACATGCATGTAGATATATATTCCTATTAAATTAAGTCTATCAGTTTGAGTATTTCATGATAATTACACTTACGTTCATGTATAATTCACTGGGCATTGCAGAAAACTGTCAGGACCTCTGCTAACTGTTGCAACATTGCAAGACCTCTAATCTTGTGCAAAAAAATATGCACTTCTCTAACACGACAATTGGCATTGCTAATTGCAATCATGAGGTATTCACCAGTGGAGGCATTGATCTGATGCTTAATTGCAATTCCTTTGACACTTCTGTCAACCAATTTGTGTTTGTCAATTGCATAGGAGATTTCAAAAGCCTGTGCTAATTGCAATGCTTACTGTATCAATGCAGACTTTACAGCATAACCATCGGACATTTGGGCAGGTAACCACAGTATTATTGCCGGTCACACGCTATTTTTGCCGGTTTTGACCGGCAAACCGGCACTTTTCGCGGACTCTGTCTCTATATTTATTCATGTAGCGATGCATGTACTGCTAAGTAGCATATTGCATGAATAGATATTTCACCTTTGTTAATTCTTGTACTACCGTTGTGATGGCTTACTTTATCCTTGAAATATGCTCCTGGTTATTTCCCCGTAGTTTTCTAGACTTGACCTTCGTTCCTGGTTCTGCACAAATACTCATCTACTTCATGGCTCTTTGGCAGTCTAGTGGTTCACTTCTACTTACAGTTCTACTAAACACTCATGTAGCACATACTAGTACTTTGAATGTTTTCTTACTTTAATGCATTTTTGATGTGGATCTCTTTATATCATAATATAAATGTTTTATTGCATTAATCCGCAAGATCTGCATTGGTGGAGGCTAGTTCTAGATTTAAGAAATCTCATCTGTAATTAGGTCTGTTGAAAACAAATCTGTATGACTGCATATATCATACATTTGATTTCTTCGTCAAGAATTAATCACCATATTTTAATGTAATTAGGTGTTGCATATGAAACATATATGTAAATATTACAACCGCTTCTCGACTAATAAATTCTAGGCGGTGATATGATTTATCAATTACAATGAATGAGATGTCAAGATTTTTGTAATTTTGAAATACGACCTATGTTGTATGTACACGCAATTGAATCAAAATGATGTTTAAAAATCAGTTTATCATAATTTTATAATTAGTCGTACTGTGCGTAACAACTTTTCATCAATATTAATATCAATATTAATATCAATTGGAGATATTTTGCTTTAATATTGTGTAATTTCTATGATAATGTACAACATCTGTTGCTTATTATTATTACAAAATATCTGTTTGCTGATGAATAAATTTTGATTACTTTCAGGTGTTAAAAACACCGACTATGGAGACGTAACTGAACGTCGAGGTTTGCGGGAGAGATTAAAATGCAAAAGTTTTAGATGGTATTTAGAAAATATTTACCCCGAGTCCCAGATGCCCTTAGATTATTACTCCCTGGGGGAGGTGAGTGTCATTTAATTTAATATTAAAATTTTTAGTATCTAATCGCATTATCTTCAGTACTATGTTACCAAATATGCTTGATTCAATTATCCTGTTAATATATGAGATTTTTGATATACTGTGGAAATTTGTTCATAGTTGCTGCTGCTGGGGCAAGTAGTTGCCTTAGAGGTGTCACTCCCCTTCATTTCATGTTTCCAAATATTGTAAATAGCCATCATCATTACATCATGAATACATTGTATATTTCATTTCATGGAGAAAATCAACCTCTTGAATCTTGACTTTCGAGTCTTCCTTAATCGGAAAGTTTAAGCCTAGGAAAGTGGTAAACAGACAAAGTTGATTCGATCTACAATCATATTCACACATGTATTTATATCCATGCTATTTGAAGAGAACTAATCTTTTGTTGCATTATTTTCCGCACAGATAAGAAATAAAGAGAGCGGCCAGTGCCTGGATAGCATGGGTCGCAAACAGGGGGAGAAAGTGGGCATGGTCACCTGCCATGGAATGGGTGGCAATCAGGTAAATATGTTGTTTAAATAATGTCCCATCTAGTTTGACCTATTGACTGTTAATAATCTCGGAGAAAAATACTGTTGTTGTATTAATACAATTTCCATTTTGAATGAAGTTTGGGACGATACCTGAACATGCTGAAGTTACAATATCAAAATAATGAAGAAAAAAAAGATCTTTATGAAAATAGAAAAGGCCATGTTGCAATAACAACTGTCAAGGCCTAAAAACTGACTATTGGAATTACCAAATGTAACACTTGAATCAGAATAGTGAACCTAGCATTTCATGCTGATGTCAAAAACATTTGTGAAATTGCATATTGGCATGCAAATGATATTGATCAGTATAAAATTAATCAATACATCACAGGTGAAAACCTTTTTTGGCTGAAGCCAGTGCTTCTAAAATTGGGGTTATTGGCAGAACTTTGCCTGTTCCTGCATTATCTAAAAGTTGTAAATATCTGCTTGATTACTCATTACTTAGCCAGTCAGCCATGTGTGTTTGTATGATTGTATCATGCCGGCAATTTGTCGCCATGACATATTCTCTAGATGTGTTGATGAAGACACGTGGTTGATGATCGGTAATCAAGCTGATATACCTGTAGACAAAGTTCGATGTTGATCTTGAGTTGGTATCGTTCCAATCCTTCATTATGCATTTATTAACATTTTGTAAGAAGTTTCAAACAAACCAAAAACAGACCACATACCTTTTCGCTTTGATAAATTTGTTATGTTTGAAGATCCTAATTGAAGAAAACATGAGTTGCTATGAATATGTCACCCTTTATTGCTTTTTCACTGCTTTTAAAACTAATACACAAGCTATGAAGTGCAACCTCCTCTACTTAATGAACTGCATAATGTGTGACGATACATTATATTCTGCATTTACTAATTAATCTGCAAGGATTAATCCTATAGGACACAATTGATTGTTCTTTGTGAGGTGCTTGTCTCCTAATTGCTTTTAATCTATGTAATGTGCTTGAGATGATATTCGATAGTTCGCACACCTACTGTTTGCACCTCCTGACTCTTGTACACTGCAAACACACTGTGATTCTATATATCGCTTCAATAATATGTCATGGTAATTTTAAGAACACATCTGTAGGTTGCAGCAGACTGTTGGGTTAAGTTTGTTTATGGGTAATAATTAATTTGCAATGTGGCTTTATTCTGGATATCTAATTTTACATCAGTATTGAGATGGGAATATTTTTTTTGCCAAATTGAATTCCTAATTTAGTAGATTTGTAAAGTTGTAAAGCTTCGAATGATAGAAACTTTATTGTGGATGTGGTAACTTGTTACGTTGAAATTTTTGGTTCTTTGTGAACTTTTATTTGTAGAATAAAATGATAAAATATTCCCAGAATGCAGCATAGAAATGTCAAGCGACCTTTCATTACAGCTTGTTTATCAAAGCAAGTATAGTTTACCTAAGTCCTGTCTTGCTGCATCAAGCGTAATATAGTCATTATAGTTAATGACATTAATGGGAAATAATTTACTTTCAAGCTATTCTGAAGTATTTGAGGCCCCCTCTGTAATTTCAAAAAAGTCTTGTGGTTCTTTCTATAAACAACAGTCTGCTGCATACCAGTTAATTGTAAGGATATTAAGTGCAATTTGGTGGTTGAGCTGCTAGATGGTTTAAGGGCGATAACACCTTGCTTTCTCTCCTTGTCTTGCCAATGTCAGATCTTCTCCTACACTAAGAAGAAAGCATTCCAGACCGATGATCTCTGTCTGGATGTTTCTGCCATAGCTGGTCCCGTCAAGCTCTACCAGTGCCACGGTCTAGGGGGTAACCAGTTGTGGGATTATGATCGTAAGGTAATGTCTGTCATGCTGTCACGCTGCTGGCACGTCGTGCGAATTGTGATGTTGCTATGACATCTGTGTGAGTCTCCTGTCCCATGTGCCCCATGTGCATCGTGCTGTGAATGTGTTGCCCGTTGCATGAGCATGTGCTTTGTGCTTGCATTTTAACTTGTTTTCTTAAGTTCTTTTTTCACAGCTGCCCTCCCATATTTTTTGTCAGTAGCTCCTTCCCAGTTCCAGTCTTCACAACATTTGGACATCTCCTGACACCAGGAATCAAGCCCTCCTGTGCTGTGAATAACAACACCTCTCCGCATGCTCTTAGGTAGTCTATCCGCTTGCCTGTTGTCTGTCTTTATCATTGCGGAATGCTGTCTCTTTCCTCAGTTTGCATGCTTCTCTTTCTTTGCACGGCACTTTATCTTAACTCCCTGCTGCCTGCTAGACTCAGTAGATAGTACTAGTCTGCAGTGCAGCTTTTTACTGCAGAGGCGAAGGGCTAAGTTACCAATCTGTCCTCTGAGGTCCTCAAGGACAAAAAAAAGTCCTTCAAGGTCATAAAACGTCTTACAAGGTCAAAATGTCCTTGTGGGTCAAAAATGTCCTTGGAAGTTAGAAATACATCAGGGTCAAATGTTACGTTTGTGTCTCCTCCGTTGCCAGGTATACTCCTACACCAAGAAGAAGGAGATCATGACGGACGATTTATGTCTGGACGTTTCCAGTCGATCAGGTCCCGTCAAGTTTTTCAAATGCCACGGCCTGGGTGGCAACCAACACTGGGAGTATGATAAAAAGGTAATACAAGGGATACAACAGAAACATAAAGGGAATAATTTGCAAGGATTAATCCAAGGATTCATATGAGGAAATTTCGAAGGATGAAGCCCTTTAATTGACGCCTTTCTGAGATGATGGGAGCACACTCCTGCCTTCACAGGTCACTGCGACTGTCAGTACACATATTGTGATGATGTCACTATATTTGCCACACAGTATGAATTTTTGGCTCAAGTTCATACACTGCCGAAAATGGTGCTGTTGCTTAAAGAAAATTAGTAGCTAGATCACTGAGCGAGCCTTCCAGATTTATGTCATATGTAGATGGTTTGGGATGAAACCTTTCGGTTGTTATCCCATAAATAATCGATGAAACAAACTAAAACTTTACTTTGGACTCTAGCTGTTCAAAGCTTTTAGCTCATTCTATTAGAAACTTGACATCATCAAACGATAGGTGACATATACAACAACAGTGACCTCTGAACCAGAGAGTTCTCCATCACCATTCCTCAGGCCTCTTTTATTATAGATATCCAAATTTTCTGATTTAAATGTCTCCCAGTGCTTGAAGACCCGCATGTCTTCTAGTTTAGTTGTTCCATTAGTAGGCCAATTTGATTTCTTTACATAATGTACAATTTATTAGCTAGGAAACATGATCACTTTTGGTTTTTCCATCATGTTTCTTTCATAAACCCAATTTTCTTTCTTATACTAAATTTGTAGTCTGTTAGCATGATTGTTGTGTGGCATAACTCAAAATGTCTCTTAAAATGGCAAATCTGCTTGAAACTGTATTTTTGACACAAAAATGAATTACACAGACAAAACACCTTGTAAATATACACTGTACTATTAATCTATAATTGAAAATTAATTATTTTATTCTACAAATCAATTGAATTTTTGCCGCATCAAGATTTTGTGAGAATTTGTAATATTGACATGTTAAATGATGTACTGATATGATTACTTTCCTTTTACAGACATTAACTATACGCCATGCTAATAGCAACCAATGCTTGGACAAGCCAAGCGCCTCAGACAGAGATACTCCTTCAATAGGTATGGATGAATTAATTTAGAATTTCTCAAGTTCAGTGATTTACAGCAGTTTTAGTTTTAGTGAGCATGAGTTTCAGCTTTCTTCATAGAATCTTACTTTTATGCGATAGGTTTGTGAAGCTAGCAGAGCCAGACAGATTAAGCAAAAGTAATACATAGCGAAATTAAAAGGAACTCATGCTGATTAAAACTGCTGTAACAGTGCATGTGATTGAGATGAATTTAGGAAAACCCATTTATTTGCCATAAAATAGGCCTTTCAGCAGGTTACTTGTCTGGGGCACAGGGAAAACTGAAAAATTAACTGCTTAAAATTTAACTGTGTGGGAACATAAATAAAAGTTAAAAAAACAAAACAATGTTGATATTTGTGGCCACATAAAATGTAATTATTCTAAAACAAAGCAACATTTCTGCAAAAACTCCTGCTCTTCATACAAGTTACAAACAAGTCATATCCTGTTTGTAGGTTAATGAACACATTATGTCACTTAGAACAGTTTCTAGGAACCCAAATGATATAATTACGTTAGATATTTTCTGCCAGTTTCTGGTTATTCTCAGTGACAGATTTTCTGGGAAGCATTTAATAAGTTATATAACTTTCCCCAATTTTTGTGAACAGCCCAGCAGGAAGAGGATGCGATAAACATCGTGAATTTTAAATTGTGATATATTTGTTTCTGACTTCAAATAAACATGTCAAATATACATGAATTATAGAGTACATGAAGCTTTAGTACAGAGGCATATTTCGAAATTCTTTACACTTAGTGGGTCAACTGTTCTTTAGGGTCATTCCTTTACTCAGGCCTTATTAAATTTTTTGTTATTTTCCTCTTGTCTGAGTGGCTATTTTAGTGTTGCCTCACCGCTACAGTCGCAAATTATCTTTGTGGATAATCTAGTGGGCAAATTGCTCATTTTCCATTTGCTTGTCTTCCAGGTCCCTGCACAGGTAACCCATCACAGCAATGGATTTTAGGTGATATAGATTGGAAGAAGATGGATTCCTAGCAACAGTGACATTAATTAGCAATTTATAAATGAAAATATAAATGAAAATACAAATGAAAATAACTTGGAGCCTGCTAGTCAAGTGCTCCCATGATCCCGACGCTCGTCCCATATGACTGCTCATCCAACATAACTTTCTATTTATCGTGTTAACGCTATTTTTTCCATACGCTGACCAAGCTGATGGGTCATGGGACAACACACAACCTAAAATTTAACCGAAGAAGTAACCAGTTTGATTTTGTACCATAAAACCGATATTAAATTTATTTTACACTAATTTAGGACAAATTTTGGATTTTATTTATTCATTTTTGTGACTTTTTCAGTATTTTTTTAAATTGTGGGTCATATATATATATTGTTTTATAACCACTGGGGATTACAAAATTAATATATTGTCATATGTTATATATATGCCTATATATCATGTTATTATTTAATGCATTGCAGATTAATTTAAATAATTGTTAATGTGGTCATTTTACATTGGTCAAAGGAGAAACTATGCTTGCGCAAACTGATGCTTAATAGTGAAATATTTTTAAATAAGTGAAATTAGAATACATTAGTTTCTAACTTCTTATGCATAGATGTTTATTTAAACTTGAGTCGAAGGTATAGTGGTCAATACTTCGTAGACTAAAAATATTTTGAAGTGGTAAAGGTTGAAGCAAAGTTTCTGTTTTTGATCAGTGTGAGCTTTTGTTGAAGCTGAGCTCATTTGTTGACAAGTTAAACATTCCCGACTGATTATTGGTCTAAGAGTGACTAGAGCACTTTATTAATAGCTGGATAATTGAAAATTGCTCAGATTGATTATGATGGGTATTAATGTCTGAATTTCAGGGTGAGGGTTTGCCAGTGATGATAGATTTTCAAAATTGAAAGCTGATTGTCATTGTATTTTATTCCATTAACGCTTAAGCTGGTCTTTAATATCTCATGTTCTTCACCCACTATTTGCGCTTATTGTGCCACACATGCCAAGTGACCCAGGGGAACTCTGAAAACGGGATCTGGTCGAAAAAGAATGGTTCCCAAACAGAATTTTGTAAGTTTAAACAAAATTATGGGATAAGTTATAGATTGCTATGAACTCAAAATACTGAATTTTTCGTCCCATGCAACTTTCACAGCCACAAGCAATATTGTTGAGATTATATTTTGATCACATAGAATGTTCAAAATGTCTAAAATCAGTTAATACATATGTGAAAGTCGTGGAATTAAATATTAAAAATAATATGGATACCAATCCACAAAGTCTGGGTAAAAAACCCAAGAGATGGAACCCTGAGGCTTGGCATGTATGCATGTGGCGACATGTCTGAATAGTTGATTTTGCTTTCTCATAACATAACAATACATTTGTTTCAATGATGATGATGGTAGCGTCATCTTACTGTGATTTTATGCAAATATATTTTATGAACCAATTGTTACTCTGTGTGATCTTGCACAATGTTTTGTTGTGAGTGTAAATAGTACTAAATACTGTCCAAATGAACTAACCAATGCTGCGAGAGACATTTCCGCACTGTATAGTGTATAGTATGTCTTATTGCTATAATGAATCATTTTTATTCGGATACTGGATTATTATCAAGAATATGTGCTGTACGTGACGTGTGAGAGGCCGTTATGAGAATTAGGAGGTACGATGTACTTACAATAATGTACATAAGTTAATTATGTTCTGATATGTCAATCGCGATGTATTGATGCAATTTATTTGGGTACGAGAGAAGAGTATGTGAGCACAATCAAGTACACTGTTTGAGCTGATGTAAATATTTTTATCATTGTCTATCACAGGGATCTTCATGTTGTTGTTTCAAATTTTTTTCGTATGTCGGTCACATTTTAAGTAAATGGTACATACGTAAATCATCCGTAATGCGTGCTGAAAAATGTGATACTTTGTAAGAAAATAATATACACTGTTGTAATTTACTGAACTGGGTAGAAAATTGTAATACTTTTTGTGTGGATGATTAAAATATGTAAATTACAATTCATACTTTTGTTTGTTCAAATTGTTCAGTTCAGTAGAATGATTCAGTGACACGTTTCAAGTGACATGAAATATCATGGTGAGATATACATGTCGTTTATAGCGGGTGAATAGCTTCATAGCAACTGTACTATAGTACTAGCCAGGGATGCTAAAAGGCTATAGCAGTTCTAGATAAGTTGACAAAATCATAAGACAATTTGGTAGCAGACAAATTCAATCGCACAAAACAGATAATTTCTATCTTTGGAAATAGTAAAATGTGTATGGAGTACTGGTGTTCCATCAAATAGTTTATTCAGTATGGCTAATCTTGAAAGTTCTGCTGTAGCTTACTTGTAGGGCTTATACCATGAAAACCTGCATGAGGAAGCCAAAGCTTCGCAGAGGAAAAAAAGAGCACATTTGAAGAGCTCGAATTATTACGCTTCATTTATGCTCCCAATATGCAAATTCATACGCTCCAAATATGCTCCCTTGTAGAAAAGTATAGGCATTTTTGCAGTACAATCGGAGTAAATTTGGTTCAAATGTACTCTTCTTTCCTCTGGGTTGAACTGAAGTAGTCAATGTGAGAAATGCAGAAAGTATAACGCATTCAAGTTTATTTTGATTAGATATATACATTGTATAATTAAGAGAAGACATTCAATGTGACAATGTGTGTATTATATGACCAACACATGTAATACAAAAGACATTAACATAGCATGCACCAGACATTCAAATTGCACATTCATGATATATATTTATCAGACATTCATATTGCAACAATAATGATACTATAACTTTGACTCGAAGCCACTCCTAGGTAGAAATTGGCTGAAAGATGAGACGGTGACGTATCTTATCACAGCTAAAGTTCATTCACTTAAATTTAAAAGTTTCTAGAAGAGATTCAGTGAGAGTTCATGGAGTTTTCCGCTAACTCAGGTTGCTGTTGCGCCATCTCTGGCGTCTGAGATAACACAGTCAAAAGCGTGGTTAATACTGATAGCAACATAAAAAGCCATGCCCAATAAGAGTCCGCAAAGATGAGCAGGAAAAACTGAACTGGTAGGAGAAAAACAATCAGTTTATAAGGGATGATATGCTTGCCGACCCACAGAATGGGCAATATAGCAAAATAATGGGGAACGGCGAGAAGTAATAGTGTTATTTCTATGAATCCTGTCAGCATATGAACTGGGTTCTTGTATGTCCACCATAAACTGGCGTTCCAACTGGCCCACCATAAGACCCAGGCACTGACTGTAGCAATAGGAGCGTATATTTTTCCCTTTCGTAGTCTTCTTAATAGTCCTTCCCTTTGCAAGGCTAACAATACTCCGGAGCTTGCAACAGTCTGAAATATGAAAGAACTGCATATTGCTATGTGTTTCAACAGTCTCTTAATTGCATAGACTGTGTATTTTTGACAACAATGGAAATCAGATTAAAGCAGGCAAAAATGTTTCTCGGACAGGTTGCTGTGAACTCCTTGTAGCACCAATATAGTATTTATCTTAAGATTAGTCTCATATTTGCTTTACTTAACTCATATAAATATATTTCGTTTTAAAATAAAAACAGGCATCCAGACTTACCATTATTTCTGAGTATATTGGCTCCTGAATTTTGCTGAGACAAAACAGAATTACAAATGCAGTGCAAGTGCAAATGTTGCCTGTCCAGGCTAACACAGATTTGTTGTCATTTATTTGGGTGTCCATGTCCAAATTCTGAAATAAGGAAAATTACAATTAATTTGAAACAATTATAAAATGAAGATGCAATCACTTATGAACCGGTCTAAATTTTCATTACTAAACAATAGGAGCCTTTTCTTGAAATTAAAGCCAAGTGCTTGTTTAATTAACCAATCATATTTACCACAAGTGACATGTTGAGGGCTTTGGTGCAAATGGCTACAGTTGTCAAACAGATAGCTGCCATGACTCCAACTGTTACATCAGTGAAACCCTCTGACGTTGCAGTGACGAACACCATGGCAATGCCGGTTGTGACTCTGTAAAGAATTAAACATGAAAAATTATCTATAATATCAGAAAAAAGTTCAAGCCAATTTCACTTTAGAGTTAAATACAGAAATAAGACTAAGCTTACAGAAGCATAGCATTTTTGAAGATTCCTGGTCCACTCCTCCAGACGATCATGACTAGACCAACGAGGGCTGAACCCAAAATAGGAGAGGCTATGAGTGTGACTGTGCTGTAGTCCTCTCCAAAACCCTGAAATAAATAAATATATAATGTAAAGAAGGTGGGTTTAAAAAAATTAATGAGTGACTGTAACATAATTTGTCCAAAGTGAAGTGCATTGGCGTATGATGAATTATGACAAAAAAAGTTTGTTTTGACTCAATTAGAAGAATAATTTTTTGATGTTTTTAAAACGATCATTGTTGGGTCACTAATTCCGGGAGACATCATTTAGATAAAATGCTGCAATATAGTCCCAACAGTTTATTGGCTCGTTGGTAAACCACAAATAGTACTGTGAAGGAGGCATGCTTTCTTATGTCTTCTATTTCAACATTTACATGTACTTCTTAAAACAATGAAGACATTGCAAAAAACATAGCAACCCCCGCCAAAAATAATTATGATTACCAATCACACAATAAAGAACCATGCTTACCATATACATAAGGACCAAAGACGGAGGAGCTGCAAGAGGCAGCGACAAGAAGATGATGATCGTGGCATTTCGTATGGTGGCAATTAGAGGCATGAGGCTGAACCAAGAGAGCACTGAACTCACGATTAACCATTTCCATATTTCTGACCTAAAAACAAAGAATACAACATGCAGTGAGTGGATGAAGATTGACCAGTTAGTCTGCAAAGGCAAGCAAACACAATTGGACTGCAGATTCGCAGACTGACGGCTGACAAAATTAAAGTCAAATTGGGAATCGAAATGGAATCTGGGTCAAGTGAGGTGCTGCATATCAGGTCCATGCCCAGCAGAATGCTACTAGAACTAAGCAGCAGTGGATGTGAGCATATATACTGTCAATAGAGCACCTCTTGTGAAATGTTGTACTTGTAGCCTGAATCGTATGTATTATCGCTGCTAGGAGCAGTGATATCGTTCTTACCCGGCCTCTAGTGACGGGCCTAGTTACGTATTCATTTCTCATCACACTCTTCATCATTGATGGTCATTGATGGACAGTACCAACAAAACACATGCGCGCCACAAAGCGCATAATCTGCTCATTTGATAAACTTTGAGATGTAAAATAAATTATTATCAGTTAACATACCACTGGAAATCCAATTGAGGTTGCAAATGAGCAACGGTGACGGCCATGGCAAGTAGCGTTGGACCAACATACCGAGCGCCAACCCAGGCTGAAGGGTACAAGATCCCCAGACGAATGCAAACTATGCTCACAAGTCCAAACCCTATGGCTGAAATGTAAAATACATGTATTGAAATATAACACAGTTCTGTGGGCCGGTGCATATTATGAATAATCCAGAGTGTTTATATCCTATGCACAAAGTTCTTTTTACCCATGTTTTTTTGACAAAAGCAAATTTCAGAAAGAATGAAGTGATTGGTCATTATGTTTTATACAGGATATAAGAAAAGATTCAATAACAGTTCACTGCCAGGACAATACATTTGAATTTTAGATTTATCAAAAATCACGTAAAGGTGTGCATAACAAAATTCGGGAGCAAATACTGACAAAAGTTGCGATGTTCGTATATATGCTAGGATATGCTAGGCTATTGCTAGCTATAGTCAATTGAAATTCTTCCAAGAATAATCTTACCCATGACATCAGCCATGGAAGGAGTTGATCCAATCACAATCCAGTAAATAGATGGAAGGAGCATTGGTGTCTGTAGAGAGACGGAAAATCCACTGCCAAGCACATACACTTGCCACTGTAAAAAAAATGTATAAAAGTTTTTAATATATTTCATCAACTATAAGAAAGTCGAATTCAATGTAAAGGTACTTAGCCCAATTATATAAGGGAAAGGTTATGTTTCCTGAATTTTTTATATGTGCATATGAATGAGGAAAGGCAAAAGTTTCAACAACCCTTTTGTCCTTTCACCCATGAAAGTTGTACACTTAACTTTTATTTGAACTATTCTGTCCTCTATACATGATTGATTATTCACTTATAATCACCTTGTTGAATGAGATTTCAGGACTGTCCTCGAAGAAAAGGGCCTTAGTTATGAAAAGCAGAAATATTAGCAGAGAGACGTAGGAGAAGCTGTAAATCCACCAGTCGGAGCTGATGGTCGAACTTTGGTGCACTCGCACTGCCACCAAGTGGTCACTCAGGGCCAAGGCTTTTGTCAGCTGGATCGACAGCATAATCCAGTTTGCTGTTTTACAAAACTTCGAACTGTGTTGAAGCCTGAAAAATATAATAATATTATGATCACTATCTTTCTGACATAAATATTCTTGCTGTTCTATCATAATCATCTTCAATTTAAAGTACTGTAAATTAGTGATCAGTAAATATATAAATCCTCGCACAATCTAAATATCAAATCAGAAAATATTATTTTAACATTTCTTACGGAAACGTCCAGACTCATTGAAGAAATTTGGCTATTTTTTTTCTTTTGAAAATCCTTTAAAAATTTAAAACACTTACAAATTAAATAGATATATTGGGAGTGAGCACATGAATATTTACCTGAAGCCTGCATATATAACAGCTGCGCCAGAGATCAGCAGTAAAATCAGAGGATACACTCCTTTACTCAGTAATATCTGCTCACACATTAACAACACTGAAAAGAAAATTTAATTGTAATCAAATTATCATTATTAATTTAATTTCCCGATTATTGCACAAGTCCAGTAACTTTAAATATATCTACTGTAATGGAAAATCATTTATTTCACCAACATTTGCTTTGATAGTAAGATATTTTATGACGAATCAAGAGTGGAGGTAGAATTCTAATAATTTGTTCAGTTCTTGTATATAATATAGCTGTGTGAAAATGATTTAGACAAAAAATTTATTGGCGTAATTAAAAGAAAGATTTCACAACAGAGATCTACAAATTGCAACTGGTGTTGACGCCAGATAAACGATATAACCCATTTTTCATTTTGAAATTAATTTTACTCTATTTACTTTTCCAAGTAGTTATTTTAAAAATTTTGGTTAATTTCTTTATTTTCTTACTCACCCATTGTATGCAGGACAAAGACACCACTGAACAGCTCCTTTGGACCAGAGACAGACAGATACACGGCCAGCATTCCCAATACACATGTAGCAAACATCAATCCATTTACGACGCTGATATGCACCAATCCTAAAAAATAATATCTACGAAATTGTCAAGGATCAATTATTGTTTCTGAACTCGATCCTCCCTTAAACTTCTTAGGAAAAAAAACAGTCAAAGCCTTAACATATGTATACAAATTAACAAAATTAACTAAGTTGTATCAAAAAGGATACGCCATTTGCCAAGGCAATTTGTTGAACACAAAAATGTGTAAACCTAGGAGGGAGAGAATCGCCAAGCTGCCATAGATCTGAAAAAAAAATTAAAAATTAATAGTCTAAGAGCTAATATTTTTAGGGGTAGGCTTTAAAATAATGAGACTCACAATCAAATAGTATTATAGCAGATAATAGCAGATCAATTCTCTCTAAGGATTCATTAACATCATCAAAAAAATTAGGAATTAGTTCTTTCACTGTCATCTAAATTTTTTAACGTGTCAATTCTGTATCTTATCTATGTAGTTCAATTAAAAAAAAGCAAGATCATAAAAATAAGTTCTAATAAAATACCTTGGTCTTCTTGTGAGAAATCAGATAAGCATAGGAGGCATGGATGATGATGGCAACAGAGAGATAAGGCAATAAATAGAGTTGGAGACCATGTAGAGTTAGAGTGGGACTCAGTAATAACAGGCACACCACTCCACACACCCAGCGCATCTGGTTCACTGACGCAACACTGAAATCTACAATAGAAAGTTGTATTAGTAATGTTCAGAAGAAAGGAGTAATTCATTAGCTAGGAAAATTAAACAGAAACCTAAACTCTAAGGCTGCTAGAATACAGTATTGGGATCTAGGCTGATTATCGCAATTAAACAATTGAAAGTTAAGAGTGTATACTTTGCTTGGAGTGTCTGGAAAGGGGTTTTGACATGCAGGAATAGTAAATTTTTTAAGTTTTACCTGCTTCCTGGAAAAATGGCCGGAGATCCAACAGGGTAGCAAGAAAAAAGCTTGTAAATCCTAGAAAAGTCAACTCAGTCTGAAAAATGAAGAACAGCTCATCATCATCAAACAGGGCACAATGTCTGGATCTTAAGGAAGTAGCTGCAAATGTTAACACCTTTTTTTTCAGTTATCATTTCAGGTGCTATTAACATTCTTGTGACCACTGGACAAACCACTCAATAACAGATGAGTCAGATGGCTGAAATATCTTTACTGCCATTGCATGGAAATTACACATGATCAGATTACATAATATAAAATACTGGTAATACATAACATAACATTAGAATTCTTTATTTCCTTTCAGGTAAACTTGTGTAAAAACTTACAGCAGTGTTCATGGTGAAGATTGCATTGGAGTTTGTCGACACCATGATCATGACATAGAGAAGGGGTGGCGCCATAGCATAAAGCAATCCCATAAGGCCCACAAAGCCAGGATCAAGTATCATCTCACAAATTCCCGTTTCTTTTGGTATTCCTGTTTTCACAAATGATGACCTTGCAGGGTAAAGGAATATCTGCAGGACGCAAAATCTGAAACAAAAAATTAGACTCTCTCTTAAAATGACCTGACGTATGCCTGATACAATAACTTCTTTATTTATCAAATTTAAATAAGCCCTATTTACTAAGTTCATTAACATAAGGCTGTCATCAAGACATCATGGCCGATTTCACCAACAGAGCAAAGACCAGTCTGGTTTTCAGGTTAAAGTTACTTGAATCTAGCCCTAAGTTTATTTCCTACTGTAAGGCAGTGCACGCGAAAGCATTTTGACTTTGGTCAGACATTTTGTCTGACAGAAAGAGAGCCCTGGTCAGACAATTTTCTTTCAGGTCAGACAAATTTACGCAATCTTTACACTTTTTTTTTCAACGATCCACCATTTTGTAAATTTATCATTTTATTACATGTGTGATATGAAAGAGGTCCACAAGATACAATAGTGAAATTTATCCATCCACATAATATTATATATATATTTTTCCTTAGTTGGATCTCATGCAGGAGCTAATACAGGCCTACTTTCATTTAAAACAGATGCAGTAATTAAATGCATCTTTAAATAATAAGTTAGTCTTTTGAAATACGCCCTTATAGTTAGGCCTAATTGATAATGCTAATACTTCTGTTTCTTTTTTCTGAATCTATTATTATGGACATGATTACTTATTGAAACATTCTTTAATGTAAGTACCATGTTTAAACAAATTTAGTTCAAATTTTTTAAAAAGTTAATTGTATTTTCTATATTTTAAAACTTATAAGTGAATAAAGAACATTAACTTGGGTAAGTAAATTGTTGATTGTAATTAGCTTGGTCATGAACACTTCTGTGAAATGTGTGTTGTTCTGACTCTCTTCCATGATTGCAATTAAGTCAATTGGGTCATTTGGAGCTATTTGGGGGTCAAATGAAGCTCAAAGAAATCCAGAATTGCAATTTACCAGGGTACAGATTGGCTCACTTGAATTGCCTGCCAAATTGCCATTTGCACTTATCAATAGCTTGTTGATTGACCTCCTGTGTTCTTGTGATTGCCCCAGCAATTTTCTGTCGGTTTTTTTGTCTGACCAGAACCAGAGATAGGTCGGACATTCGTAAAAACGATCGGCAAAAGCCGATTGTCCGACGTATTCTGCGCGCACTGCTGTAAGGTGCTGTCCTTCTGTCACTGAAACTGTGCAGTGTTTTTTCTGGAACTAAAGTTAAACCAGGTCTACACTGTGTGGGTGAAATCAGGCTTACGATTTCTTATAAATCATGAACAAGTCTCACCCAAAGAGGAGAAGAAAATATGGAGCCAAGGGGACTCGAGTAAGTGCTGCAGCCACCCATGTTAAGATGATGACGTTGACCAGAGGATAGCCACAATACAAGAAGGTCTCAAGTTTCTGAAAGAGCATAAATCATAAATCATGGAGACTTCATGAATTTGAGCACAGTTCTCACAAGTTTAACAGGCTAGCGTGCTACTACACTGAGCTGGTCATGAACAATGAACATCAATATTTAGAAAGAAACTATTCATAGACAAACAGACAAGAGAAATTTATTTCCAAAATGATAATACTAACCCTAGTCACATCAAACTCCTTGCTGTAGAATTCCTCAAATTGCAAAGTTATCCACGCTCCAGTGAGGACGATGAAAATGTTCACGAAAAGTAGAAAGAAGAAATTGAAGAAAGAATCCCTGAAATAGATGCAAAAAAGCTTTAAATAAATTTTTACCACAAACTAGAATCATATTTTAAAACATATTCAGATAAAATATATCAAAACTTTGAACAATAAACTTTTAAAAAATATACATGTATAAGAAAGTCTCACCATAGCAAAGGAAACAATGAATACAGCACAGCAGAGTGGCACATAAAGAATGCTATTATAAATGCAATAAATGCCCTGAAAAAAAAAAATTGAAGTTAACACAGTTTCAAGATCATCCATATACCTTACAAATTGCAAATGGGATAATGGGATGAATTAATTTTAAATTGCTATTACCTATTCCTTTGTTCTGCAACATGGAGGAGATATATCACAACACTTCCAAGGGTGACAAGTCCAATCAATCTGAAATAGCAAGAGTAAAATGAGCAGTTGATAAAACATGACTGAGCAGTTGATAAAACATGACTGTGTACTTTTCGTATAATCCTTCCGGGGAAAATGCTCACTTTCATTAGTATATTTATAATATAACAGTATCAAACATTCCCAGAACATTTGACATCTGCAGATCCAGATTCCTCTTGCCAGCATTTAACAAGAACGAACACTCAGAGAGTGCATACGTAGGACTGCCAGCCTGCCATAATATAGCCCTAGACCTATCTATAGTCACCTATCTATGTTCGTATACACCTGTCCCTTGCTCTATCAATCTATCTATCCATCTATCTGTCTATCTATGTATCGAGTCAGAATATCTATGTTGTGTCCTATATCTTCTGTCCTATATCTGTGTATCTTTTGTTCTTCCTTCCTGCTTTCTTCCTTTCTCCCTTCCAGCTACAAAAGCATGGTAGAAGTATATTCAGTAGTTGCATTAGAGTGTGGTATTGGGAATTACATCTTGCCAATATTGACATGGCCATAACTCAAAATCTAGATGTTCCGGAAAAATTCTGATTTCAGATTTGGAATGAGCATCCTCGAATTAGGTTTATAGAGGTATTTTTCCTCAGGTAGCATTCGGAAAAATTTTTGTTGTTGACTAGTTTTTTCAATAAAATCACCAAAAAGTCACAGAGACCAGCCATAATCGAAAAGAGCTTTCAATGGACCACAAGTAAAGATACTACAAACAAGAATCCATGGATTCAAAGGCTAGTCGATTCAGGATTAGGCCTATATTTATCAGAACAGTGATTAACCAGGATAGCGATATGCCTCTATTACATCTGTCTTGCAGATATGGTTATCATAGTTTTGAACTATGTGAATTTTGCAAAAAAATGTCAGTGAGGAGTAATTGCCCTGATCTCAAATTTTTATCAAGAAATGTGTCTGAAATGAAATTCCTTATTTTAATATTGTTCAATGAAACTCAACAGATTGTGATGTTGCAGTCTATCGTGCTTTACTTATCATATATACTATCACTAAGCAGACCAGTTGCACTGAGCTGTGTTCAATTACAACTCCACATTTTTGTTGATCTGTAGTGTTTTTTTTTTTATTAGTTGTGTCTGATAAATTTGATGTGCTTATGTGTGAAATTGCTTAACAACAGCACTGTGGCTGTAACACCAATGAAACAGAGTTCAGGCCTGTTTGTTTATAGGCCTACACATAAACAAGCTATTGTTGTGATGTGGTAAAACAGGAAATCAAAATATTGGAACCCAAAAATTCCACACAGTTCCAATCCAACGGGAAAGAAAGGTTGTAAAATTAAAGCTACATGGCCAAATTGGTTGAAAATAAAATTATGTCTTGATCAATCATAATATAGTACTTATTGCATAAATTGTGCTGTATTGGACAGTCATTTTACTTGATAGAAGACAAAATAAATCAAAGAAGACAAGTAAGTTATGATGTAAGTGAAATTGAATTGACATTTATTTTCTAATCTGCTCAACTTGATATGACATTAATGACCACTTTTTAAATTCTTTACTCTCATTCACACTGTGGTGTAATTTACAATATAAAACATAAAATAATTACAATTAATTAAAGCATTGTGTTATACTTTCAAGAAATTCTGCAATTGCAATAACTTGATATTTTATTTTGACACAGATCACAGGTGGAAACCACACTTGGCCCTGCAGTTCTTAATGAATAGACCAAGGTGTATGGCTCAAGTGCCCTCTGGTGGATTTCAAATAGAGAAACCTGATTAAAATTGCTAAAGGAGCAGTTTTTGAGAACATTCTTTATGGTCCTTTGCAAGTAAAGTCTTTCAGCAATATTTGGAGAAGATTAGCATCAATCACACTGCATTTGGGCTCAAATTAAACCTGCCTTTGGCAATTTTACCTTTGTGTGCACTCATGTCAGCATACATCACAAGGGAATTCCCTGTGACAGCCAATCAGAATTCAGGAGACTACAGAGCCACCTGTTGAGTCAGCTGGAAAAAAAAATTTAAGTCTGCTAATTTGCCTGGAGGAACTACTTTTGACCTGGTTTTCTCAGCTCACAAAGGCCTTATGCTTTTGTGAAACTCTTTGCCCGAGCTATAGCATGGCTTTGCCTTTACTTAGGCCTCTTTAGATAACTTGATGGGATGACCGAAAAATATCTCTATTAAAAATGTGAATTTTATTAAAAAAATGTGAAAATTTATTTTAAAAATGTTATTTGTGTATGGCTGTGCAGACTTAGAGAAATTCAGGAAACCCATAAAATAACATTTGATACAGCTGCCTGTAGTACACATAAAGCATTTTTACCTCACCATGGTAGGATGCATTTTGACCTAACTGAACTGGTTGCCAAGCTTTGTCTCACAAGGTAAGGGATTTTCGTGCATTCTTGTAAATGTGCAGGTACACGACCTGTCACACGTACATTCTCTACACACATACATACATATCTGTTTTTTGTTTTTTTCATATTGATCTGGTCTCACCTTTGTGGAATGGATTAGGCCTACTGTTTTTAACCAGAAGAATCAACAAAAAGAACGGATGGCAATAGAACACTTTAATTTTTTTCTTCACTGCATTACAAATATTGTTTTATTGTAACACCAATTAGCACAATAATTATTGTTGCATCTTTGTAATCAGAAAAACTTAGGATAAGTGACATCCAACAGAATACTTCTAAGTGTAAAATGACTGCAGAGTTAGCAGCTGTTAACCTAGTTTTTGTTGCGAGAATTCAATCAGCAAAACAGCAAGTAAATAAACAACACAGATATTTAATATAGGCCTATAAACACATTTCCCTAATGCTGTTAATTTTTTGGTTCTTTTGAAATTGTTCTGCAGCAGTTACCATGAAAATGAAAAAAGTAAAGGAGCACACAGCTGTGCATTAATAAATGACCACATATAGGCCTAACAATATTTTTTCCATCACAGTCCATCCAAATGACATCCAGTTGAGACTTGTTATATTCACTGTCGGGTTTTCACAATACCCCAGCCAAGAATCAAACCCAGGGCCTTGGAGGTTCAACGGAGCAGCTGTGTCAAGAGTCAGTTTTCCAGTGAGAGATCATCTGTGTTTTTCCTTTCACCAACAAATGAAAAAAGAAATCATATATCATTACACATAGATTTAGTAAATATAATTTAATAACAAGACTTGTAAATTTTCAACACTATATTTGTAGGGAGTCTAGACACTTTTCACTTTTAAATGAGCTGAATTTGCCAACTGCAATAAACTTAATGTAGGCCTGATATCTGTCTGAATCTGGCCTATTATGGGCAATGAACAGTTGATCCCTGCTCATAAAATCACAAGCCCAGCTTACCAAGCCATATCATATAGTGGCATATCAAATCACGGCACGCCAATTAACAAGTAAATAAATAAATATACACTAACACAGTAAAATAATATTTATTCATTTGTCATTTGATTTCCATCTCTTTACCTGTAGATTTACATTTGATGGAGCATGTCTAAAGTCGAAGTTAGATAACTTAGATTGCAAAATGCCATCAGCTTTGACACCTGTCAGCACGCCAGACATGAGTCAACAGCAATTGGCAAACTGAGGATGGGCCACAGCCTTAGAATCCTCCATAATTGCAATTAGCATTACTGGATGCTTCTGTAATTGGCTACACTTAATAAACAAATTGAAAACTGCCTATCTAACACGCAATTGCAATGCTTACCTTCACACACTCAGCTCTTCTCTTTGCTGTCTTTGCAAATGGCTTCCAGGTGTTGGGATTCCCCATAATGGCACAGCAGTTGGCGTGATTCGGCCGGCGGATGAATATCAACTTCAGGAATAGCCCTAGGGATTCCCCAGAGCATTGCTATTAATAGCAACTTCCGCAAATATGACCACACACATAGCCACGGTTTTTCCACCAGGGGCGCTTTAACCATACACCTTAGTCTAATAGTACAGAACAACAGCAATGCCATGTCATCTAGGACCTGTGCTCAGATCAATGAATAATTGCAATCATTAGACACTACCTGTCAACTCAAGCCAATTCCATTAATTGATATTACCTTAGACACTGACTGATCTCCATAGTAATTGCAATCATTAGACACAACCTGCCAACTCAAGCCAATTGAGTTGTATTTTCTATGACACTGCTCAATGAGTAATTGCAGTCATTAGACACTAGCTGTCAACTCTGAATGTGTCACTGCTTAGTAAATGGTATATGAAGACCAGCCTTGGTGCATCTGTTCAGTGTACAACAAGACATGCTTTAAGAACATGCCAAAGAGGATGAGAAAAAAAGGATAATGGCTTTTCAGTACATCTAAAGGTAAAAAGGTAAATCTTATGATTTCTACTTGCTTGGCCTAGTCATCTTGTGCTTGTTGTTGTTTCAAGCAGTTGTCCATTGGCACCTTCCCATAGTAGCATAGACTGCATATCATGCTGTCCCATCCTCAGAGACATTTTTTAAAGTTAGGCCTACCTTGTACCTAAAATGTAGTTTTTGCAGTAATATCATGCTAATAATGTATTATCCAAAAAATAAAATAAATAAATACATAATGAAATTTTTAAGTCATATTATTTATAATGACATGGTTGGTAGGTTCTGATCAAATATTTACTACTATTCAATGACAAATTTGCAGACCTGTCACCATATCACTGGTTTTTTGAATTTGAACACCAGAAAGTTGATAATCACAACAAGCTGCTTGTGTACATTCCAAAAGAAAAAGCCTTTGTTAGCGTTTGTAAAATTCAGTTACAAATCACTGATTAATTGCTCCCTGGTGCGTTCCCGCCAGGTAAACCCAACGGGATGCTAACAGCACCACTGGGTCCGCTCGCTTGCATGAGCGTCATACGCCCGGCTAGCGGGATACCGACAGTCCCAGTGGGTCCACTCGCTATGGGCGCATGCATCCGCAAAGTTGCACAGCATTGTTTAGAGCTCTATCGATCGCAAATATGATTGTGGATGATCGTTTTCGATCATATCTCGGCCGCTGGGTGGTTTTCAGATAGTTCCTGGCTCCACAGGGGCTTTTTGAGGCAAATCTGCATTACGGTATTTTGAATTTCCGATTTTCGCGGGCTTTTTTGTCATCTCTCTAAGGGCTAGTCCTCGACTAGCCAAAAAATCAGATTCATACAGTGCATAGTTTTAACAGGATCCTGTGCACAGAGTCACAACCTGACTCGTCACATAAGGCCTGCTGGCAGTCCTAATGATAAGGAACCCCAAATTATGTTTTCTAATTTTTTGTGCTTTATGCATCTTTGTTCCTAAACATAAACATTTTTTATAATAATTAGTTGTTCATCTAGTTATTCTCCATTAAAAAAGTGTTGCTATTTTATTTTTACTTTAAGTGGCAGCTTTTCTTTACATTATATTCTAATTAGTTTTATTTAATTGGGAACTTGAACTTACAGATCACCAGTGATTGCAATTATGAGGATGAATCCAGGGAGGGAAATAAGCTGCATGCGACCGTTGTACTGGAATGGTTGAGAATTGTACCAAGAGGGCACCAATTTGTCTGTGTCATCGTTGTCAGATGATGAAGATTCATCATCATCATCGGCCTCATTGTAATATGGATCACCAAAACCATAACCTCCAACATCATCCAGCGAAGTCTTTCCAGCTACAGCTCTGTGATAGGCTGCCTCTCCTTCATAAGCTGCAATACATTTGATTGTTACCAAAGTAGTATATAAACTTAATACGGTAGCAGGAAAATATTTTAAAAAGTGCTTTTTCATGGCAAAAATATTTCATCGGCTGTTTAATTTTATACTAACATTCAGGAAATATATGAGAGCCCAAGGCCATCCATTGCCTCAAATCTTCGTGGTCCATGATTTAGCCTGTAACAAAATATAAACAATAAACTCACAATAGGCTACAATTTCCAGATACCAAAATTAGATGATTAGGCCTGATGTGTTATCTGCAAAATTAGCATAACCATCATATTATCATCCATGATGATCCTAGCTATCCAAATGGTTTATTGCAAGGCCATGGCATGGGTCCATTGACATTGCATGCATATACACTGTATAGGCCTACTACTAGATATAGAGCCATAACATTAAAAAATAAATGGTTAACCTGATTTGCTCAATCAGTTCATGAGTCTAGACACTGTTGAGCTGCTCTGAAACCTCACAATTGAGGTTGCAATGTCAGCTCATTGACAATGACAAGCACTGAAACTGAGCATAAAGTTTGTGACCAACTGACCCAATAAACTCAGCATTAATCTGGTGCCTGTGAAATAATGCACTCACTTTTCGGCTTCAATCGTTGACAGAAGCTTCACTGGACATAATGGAACCCATCGGCATCACACAAGACCCTTACTACACCTTACTTTCTGATAAAAGTCGGCTTTTGGAGAATGTAAACAAATTTTGACAGCTCCTCACGTTGTGCTCTTGTGAAGAAGTCTGCACAGGTTTTGATGACGTCAGAGCTAGGATGGCACAAGATGGCGGGTGTTGGGGGCATGTTGGAGAGTACAAGCAGTCAAGACAGTGAGGATACTTCAGACAGACGTTTCTCTCCACGGAGCCAGGCTTGCAGGAAATATACGACATTCAGTGATGGATTTATACACGAGAAGATCGTACCGAGTGTAGACAAGAGCCCCAAGTCACTGAAAGTTGTGCGAATGAACGGCGCTGCAGCAGGCTTTGGTAGTCCGAAACCTGTGCAGCCGTTGATGTCCAAGCCTGTGCTGAGATCGCGTGCTTGTGAAAAACCAAGTCAGGAATCTCTTGTTAAAAAGAAACGATCCAACAGTCAGACTATTGTGGAAGAGAGTCCAAGGTCAGTGCAGTTCAATTGTTCTTTTGTTTTGATTGCAATCCTGATCATATTGAGAGAATCGAGACAACAAAAGTGCAATGTGGATTGCTTTTGGGGATTGGCTTCTTTAGATGTGTATTGACAATCCAACTGTCTCTCAGTCTGTGTCTGATTTACATTTCTTATTGATTCGTGATTTACTAGTGCTGTTGATCTGTATATCTTGGGTCATGTCAATATGTCTTGTTACTGGTTTATTTGAAGGAAAGAGCAAAAAATGCATGGCAAAACAGTGTGGTTTGATAGAGAGGTTTTAGCAGGTAGCTGGGTTGGGCAGACAATGGCTTTGTAGACCTTTGCCTGTTGTTCCAGCAAAGCAAACTGAGTGCATCAAAAGAATTAAAGGGATTTGTCGTGGCTTCAAAATAAACCCTGGCTTCCCAATGATGTTTGAATGTTATGGGTTGAAGCTAAGTGTGAAGAATCACACAATTATGAAGTTAAACAGTGTTTAATGAAGCATCAACTTCAGACTTCAAGAACAGAGAACAAGGAATTGCACTGGATAGTTGGTCACGTACTGCACCCAGCTAATTGCACCCCTATTATAAATACTGATTATTTAGTGTTTAAGGCTATGAAGAAATATATTTTGTGAAGAAGTAAGAAATATTGGTATTTCAATGAAGTGTAGTGTTATTTTTCTGAAAGAAGCCTTGTGATTTGGATCTCTTTATTGTTCCTGGAATGTTCCGTCTGTCAAGTTGAGCACATGTTGTCAGTTTGTATACTCAAAGCCTGGCATGGCCAGATAGTATAGATGATACGGTATTGTATATCTGCAGACTGTTCTGAATTCTTTATAATTTATATTCAACATTTTTAGTCAAGAGCTATTTCTAATTTTGCATCTTTTATGACTATTAGATCTTTTATTGTTTTACTTAAAGATATACACTTTCTTTCAGTATTTCTGATGTCATGATGTATGTGATAATTGATAAGCTTGTGATAAGTGATAAGCTGATGATAACAGATGTCACTACATCATTGATAAATGGACCGTGAAAAACCCTGCAGGAAATTTGCAAATTCCTCATTTGTACGAAACAATAGGAGACTCATTGTTCATTCACACTGAATGATTGACACAAGTCAAAATGGCTAAAAAAACAATAAACAATTCATTTTTGTGTCCCACTAAAATAGCTCCAATGGCACTTATAACATTTATTATTTATAGCCCACCCTTGCTATTTGAAATTTGGGAGTGCACGTAATGTCATGATGTGCTAATTGCTCAGTTAGCTTGCGAGCACAAATTAGGCTATTTGTGTTCTCATACGTTCTTGTCATGCAAACTGTGAGGTTTTCACTAGTTCAAGGTTGGGTGTAAATTTAGGATATTACATGTAAGGTCCCATTGGAAGTCTTGTGCCTTTAATGACTTCAGAGGCAAGCTTTTAATTGGCCATTATTGTCAATTATTCCAATTAATTAACTGTTATAGTTTTGGAGCACAGTTTCAGTAAACTAAAACTATGAACTTCAAGGACTCTAATTAGTTGTAACTTGTAAGATAAAAGAGCTTATGTTTCCAGCTTTAAAACTTGTACACGTGTCCTATTAACAATTAAGACCTATTAAGTATTTTGAACAGGCAACACTGTACACATTCATCACAAATCAGTATACATTTTGCTAAATGCTGCTTTTCTGAAAATACCTAAAAGTTTGACTAATATAGGCCTAATTTAATTATATGATTTTCAGATAATGGATTTCGTGAAAGGTGTCCTCTGATAAGGATATTGATCTGGTTATCATAGTGCCTGAAAAACAGTTATCTGAATTTTACTTAAATTATATCTTAAATTATGATATATTCAGTCTGAGAAAAAAATTATTTTAGTATTGACTAGGTCCAAGAAGTTGTCAAATTTGTTGCAGCATTCAACCTTTCGGGCCTCGTGGTTCATGACTTGCATGCCAAAATTAATTTTGAAATCTGATCAGAGATAGACTGGTCTATCCGTCTGTCTGGTCAAACAGGAGTTAATGTCTCTCATGACTCATGGGCTATAATTATTGCCCTCCCGAATTGCTAAACACTAATTAACTGGATTATGTTCAAGATTGAGCCTGAGAGCTCTGAGAAGCTATTTCCCACACTGTGCCAGTGCCAGTTGAGCCTGGAGAAGTAATCTTTGCTGTGCTATGATGACACTGCTTTGATTTACAAATTCAATAATTCGTGATGGAAAAAAATTATTTAATTCAAACTTTCCATGTGTTTGTTTGTGATGATAGTGTACTACTGGCAGTGAAGCCGTATTATGGTTTTGACCAAGTAGATGTGGATCAGTGTAACAGCATTAGACAGAGAAAATCCTCTGGTTCCTGTCATTACAATAATGTATCTGCTATGGATTTTAGAAAGGTTCCCTAATTGGCAGTGTCTAGACTAACTTTAATGTGCTGAGCTCAGATGAATAGGTTATCAAGGTGTAGTGATCTGAGATCTCTAACAAGACTAACATGTTCTGAATCCTGGTCATGCTAAATTGCTAATTTCTGTGAAATATTCAATCTGTATCAATCAATGCTTTATTTCTGCTGAACTGTACATTTTCATATTAATTTAATTATCTGACAGGAAAAATAGACTAAAAAGCATTGGCATGATCTTTGATTCTTTGACAGCAAATGAGACTCAGAGATTGTCACAAAAAGGCGAGACCAGGTGTATATTTCTGTTCAATGTGTCCTGCTTAGTGTCCTGTTAGAGGGCAATTGCTTCATTTTATTGCCCTGTCTCCCTGCCTATCCCTGCAGGAGGTCCACTGCCCTACTCGGCCTTGGGGCAACGTGGGCTAGGGCAGCAGCTAGCAGGGCTTTGCAGGTCCCCCCCTGTTCAAGGTAGGGTGCATTGTTTGCCTAAGGACCTGAATGGTACTTCATTGAAAGTCTGCCTTCTGCTCCCTAGATTATATCCAGCTGACAGCTGCCATGGCCAGTCCCTTTCCCTGTTTGTTCTCCTTTTAAGTCCGTTTGATTTACAGTTGGTGCCAAATTGACAGGTCTAGATTAATGCTTTGACAATAGACATGTACAGGTACTACTGACACTGGTGGCACTGGTGAGGTACTTGTATGCTCCCTCTGTGGAGTCAGGTGATTATGCTGATTAGATATTTACATATTCATTTGATGTATATCTTAATTCCCTAATTTCCCTTAATTTGTACACCTAAGCTTCAAAGGCGTTCATTTATGCTAGCAACATATATGCCAGTTCCGCATTTTAGCTGCTTTTAAAGCCAGTACACAAGATCATGTAGTCACAGAATTTTTTTTCAATTGTGTACTTTCTTTTCAACCGACTTAAATTTTTAATGTCAGTCTGAAGATTGAAGCTATTTATATTAGAAACTCAAACCTAATTGTCAATTGTCTTGGAAATGGTGCATTAGAAGAATTTCTATTGTAGATTTAAAAGGGTTGTTCCTTTTTTATAATCTGAAGACTTTGTTGTCTCATATTGAGTTATCTTTATTCATGAGTGTTACAGATCCTTCTCTAAATCTTTTTTCGTTTCTTTCAAATCTTTTTTCGTTGCTGAATAAAACAAAGCTCCAGCTGAACAGTCTGAAATTGCAGAAGAGGTCATAAAAGTGCAGCTTTATTGAGATTCTTTAGGAGAATGACTCTTTATTACGAAGGACGTCTTTTTCCCTTTGGCTTTTTGAAAAATGAATTATAGTTATTTAGTGTTTTCCAAGTTCTGCTTGGCCGTCCGGGACTCCGGGTGGTTGTACACAGTTAATTGAAAGTCCGGAGTCTTTATGAACCAAATTACAGCCTAGAAAATGAAGAAAAGTGAACAACGATACTTTAGATTGCCATGGAAAAGGGAAAATGACAAAAACTGGAAGTGCAACATTTTTCATGTGTATATTCCATTGCGTAATTATACTCAAAATCAGCTTGATGAATGTGACGTAAAGAAAAAACTAAGAAGGTTGAAAGGCGAAAGCTGATTTATAAGACTGATTTATTAAGGGAAGTACAATTTGTGAACATGATTATGTTAATGTTTTGGAAATCAGATGCCATGTGTTCTGACAAATTGAGCCTTGACTGATTTAATGTGATTTTGTCATATTCTGAAATTTGATTTCTCAGTTATGAAAATAAGATCAAAGCTGTGCATTGCACAATGAAAACTGTGTTAATTAAAATAATTTTCTGGTAAATAACTTAGAAGTCTTATTGTTATATAAATTTTAATTAATTCCCTTGCTCTTTTACCTTTGAATTCTTAGAAAATGGTGCTCTTTCAATAATTGTCTATAAAATATCTGCATGTCATCAAATTTTATTTTTTGGTCTGTAAAATGAATTCAAGTACAGCAGCTGTAATTTATTTGCAATATAAGTGAAAGTTGGCTTACATATTTGACATGCAGGCTGCAGCTATGTCAAAGTTATACAATTTGACAACTGTGGGACACAAGGGTGTTTCTAAATCTTGTATCATGCATTATGTTGCCAATGTAAAAGTTAGTAAACTGGTAAGGTCTATCCATTTTCTGTCATATTGAGATTTGTTAAATATATCACATTCTTCACAACTGGGCTCTATGGTTGTTGAAATGTATTTAGTGTCTGGTTTCAAGCTGTCCCTCTATGTGTGCTGTATAGCCTTGGAAATGCATGAGTATTAAGCCTGGCTACCTTGAGAGTCAAGTCAGTCAACTCTCGTCCTTGACTGATAGGCCATACATGTGCAATTTGTACAAAGTTTGCACTCAATATTGTTGTACTGTACATCAAGAAAAAGGAAAAAGTTACAGTGAAAAAGTATGTTAAACACAGTTTGCATAATTAAATTGCCTTAATTTCCTTGAAGTCAGAGTGTCTTTACCTGTTGAAATTGATAACAATGTTTTGTACATGAACAAAGTCTTGATTTGCCAATTGGGTGGTCTTTAATATATCTGCATTTTGATGTTTGTTGTCAATGGCGAAATTTTGTACCTGTTAAAGTAGTCTTGATATGGAGATTTTCTTTTATTGTGGTGAATTTTAGCAAAGTACTACTGTATAAATGTTGTACACTTTTCTGAATGTGAATTCTCTATTAACGAGTCTATTTTCTGATCAGACTTTTTCTGTTCTCTGAATCTTGGTGTTTCCCTATTTTATTTGCCATGTGACATGTGTACTTTTTGCACCCAGAAAAGCTTTGCTGAACTGACTTTTTGTCATTGTAACTTTTCCACATTTAATGACTTACTTTAGTTACTGACGTCAGGTGGGTTCGGTAAAATTCCACTATTTTACCTTTAATACCGTTTTCACAATCTGAATATGCATGCTGTGTATTTTCTCCTTTTATACCTTTACTCTTTGTATATTTTTGTTGTAATTTTCCCACTTTAATAATGTCGTTGATTATTTTCTGCTTTCATTCGCATCAGCTTTTCTGTTTCTAGACATTTAGAATGATTCCATTAATATTCTCGCTCTCTATAGATGGAGTGTGGATTTGTCAGTCAATTATTGGGCTTTCTTTCTGCAAATATTTGGCCATTAATGTTTATGGACAAGGTGTTGATAGCATGATAGCATATCAGGATATCTCCGGCTAGTGTGCTGTACTTGCTTGGATATTTAATCTGTACACCATAAATTTATGATTTACAGGACTTGTCTAAACAAAGAGAAAAGTACATCTTTATGATAAAGTACCAGAATAGATTTTTGGAATTAAAGCCCCACTGTCTACAGATTTTTGGCAAACCTGACATTAAACAATTTTGTGTAGTATTCTTGAATGCTGTTTCTAGCCAATATCTTCTTTTTTCGCACCTTTGACATATGTTTTTAGTGATTGCAGAAATTCTATCCAACTGAAAGCTTTTATACTGTCAAAAAACCCACCAGGTATGAAATGGATTTATTTCAATAAAATGAAGTGAGATATGTTAGATACAGCTACTTTTTAGCCATCAAAATACAATTTTCAATATTTGACATTTGAGGTTGGAACTGTGAGCTCATATAAGCTCACAAATGTAATATATTTCTTTTCTGTTGAAAATTTTATGTTTTAAAATCAATGCTAATTCAAAGGAGGTAGACTGAGTTCTTACATTGTAATGTTGTAATATCATCCTAATACGATAATGTTCCTGACATTACATGTATTGCGAACAAGAACATTGTTGTTGGTGTGCGAAGGTCAATGTCATAATGTCATGGTTCACAACCCCAAGGAAGTTGTGTGTACAATAATTATATGCATGATGTGGACTGATAGATTGTTATTAAGAATGACACATTGATTCTTTATATCCAGTGGCGGATACAGGGGGGGGGCCTAGGGGGCACGGGCCCCCCCTAGACCATTGAGATTAATAATAGTATTTTGAAGAAAATTTGCCGCGACGCAGGCCCGCGAATGCCGAAACACACCCGGGCCCCCCCTAGATGACCCTGTCTGAATCCGCCACTGATATCTATAGATAGATAGATGGATAGATAGACTAATCTGGCAGATAGGCAGACAGAAAAATTGCATACATTATTTAATAGATAGATAGATAGATAGATAGACATAGTAGATGGATAGGTACTGAGATGGAGTGATTGACTGTTGATTGAAGGATTGATGGAAGGATTGAAGGGTCGTCGATAGATTGCTAAAATAGATCTGTTGAAAGAATACATTGATGCTTTGGCATTGCCCAAGTGTCTGTTGGATAAATAGATACGAAGGTAGTAGGACTGATTGAATTATTGAAATGAAAGCGCAATTACCAGGAAGATGTATTAAGTCATAAACTTTCAATTCGTAAAGGCCAGAGAAGTCACAGCCTATTGAATTGTAATTTGTAACCTCTCTGTGAGGCGGTAACCCTGTTATTAGTTGTGACGTACTGTTCTGTCAAATATAAAGGTGTGTGTATTCAGTGATGTGAACTATGTCGGTCTGTGAACCCAGAAGATCACGTCAGCCAAGAGCCTGTACAACAGTCTGGATAGGAGTTGAGTGGGCCAGAACAGTGCAAGGGGCCAGTCTGGGTTAACTGACGTCATCTAGGTTTCATTCACCTCAAATTACTTGCAGTTGTTCAACTCTTGTTGTCTGGTTGTAGTTTTCTGCCAGGAAGCAGCCTGCCCAAGAACCTGGCAGGAAGGGGAAGCAGTAGGTTATTTCTGGTATAATTTCCATGACAAGTTGTTAGTACATGATTCTTGTTGAACCAAGAAATGAAATAGCAAAAAATGGTTGTGTAACAAAAATGTGCATGTATTGAAAGATGAGGAAATTGTTTAGATATATCGTTGTGATAATTTGATAAACAGCTCACTGCCAAACCTTGTAGATGATTGAGAATTGAGAAAAAGTACTGAATGAATTAGAAAAAAGGCATGGAAAATGTAGATCATTATGACACAACCAATACACAGCTAGTTTACCTCTTACCTTGGAAAATTACAAAAAATTTATTTACGAAAAAGAAACAAAAAATCTTGATGAAAAAATTTATAAAAAGCTTGTAAAGTTTATTTCCTAGATTCCAAATGGAAAAAAACTAAGAAAAGGAAATTGGTTTATTTAAGGAAGTCAAAATCAACCATATCTAAGAGCCAAAAAATGAACATTTTTTAATTTAAAAAAAGATACAGAAAAATCCTATTTCATGATCTGATGTCAGATACAACATGTACAATAAAAAACAAGGATTGTATATATTGACCTTTTTAAAGACTTTTTGCAGTGTAAAAGTAGCACTTGGTGACGTATGTAATATATTGTGTGTCGGCCTATCTCGTACAATTTCTAGAAGAAAATTTGTGAAAGTAAATAATAGACCTGTCCCAAAAAATCATTAAGTACTGGAAACAGATTTGAGACAAAAAGGTCAATTAAAACAATATTTATTGACCTTTTGAAAGGGTTATTTATTGACAAGCTGGTGATTTTCATTGCACAATGCCACAGGTGGCCAATGGTTGTAGGATTTTATTTTCATGGCTTGGCACCTTTTCTGTCCTCACAGGAAACCGAAATTCATGATGTTTTTCATTGTTAACTTCTTATCTGAAAACTGAAGCCTCTGAAAACTTTAAAAGTGTCATATTTTTGTCCTTTGCCTCTTCTAATTGAACCAGAGGTGTCAAAGAGGTATTAAAATACAGGAGATCACCTGGGGCTGGAACCCAATAAGTCACTGACTCATGTTCAATTGGTCATGAACAGACTCTTTTCATCCAAAAGGGCTTTCTATTGTTTCATTGCATGTCTCTTGTTTGAGGTTCTTGGCAAATTTGTGACATTACAGTGTCATAAAGTACAAGGTGTAGAAGTGCAGGACGTAAAACCAATGAAATGCAGCCTTTGGGGTTTGGAATTTTAAAGTCACCTGCACACTGTTAAAATCAGACTGCAGATATGGAAGCACTAACATAAAGCCCCATGCAGATCTCTTCTACTTGCCAAAGTCATCACAAGATCAAGTACACACAATTTGATAAATTCAGGACGCAAAACAACTTTACTTGCCCCCTTCTCCCCTCTAGACCTCTTGTCTCATTTCCTAGCATTACATTGAGTTTCCAGTGCATTTCACATTTATATTGTGAGAGGGCGTTGGCTTGTGCTCAAATGCTGATTGACAGTTGCAAATCGCATGGTCTTTGTTGTGCAGGGTTGGGCAGACCCATTCACTCCTTTGTCATTACCCAGATGATTGCTGAGTGTAGATTGTAGATGCTGCGTTGCAGGCATTGCAACTAGAGATTGCTTTTGAGTTATGACTTTGTTTTAAAAGGTAGATAATATAGGGGGAAGCTGGGAAATAAGTTGTTATGCTGACTCCTGAGATAAAATTTCATTGTCATGTAAGAATGAATGGATTATTATATCTATATGAATTATTTTATTGAATTACAGCTTTTGCAACTTAAAAAGTTTTGAGTGGTTCCCTCTACAAGTTTAGTAATATCTCTATTGTTTCAGCAATAAAATGATCTGACGATGTGAAGTGTGCTGAATTTTCATATTTACAGCAAAAAATTGCTTGGAAAGGTCACTGTCTTTTTCTTTGCCAAGAACCCTGTACAATCTATTCTATTCTATTCTATTCTATTCTATTCTATTCTATTCTGTATTCTATTCTATTCTATTTTGTCTGCGCACAGCAGTACAGATTATGTGAAGAAAAGTTTAGATATTTCAATGATACTCTTCTTCCCTGGACTCCTAACTACTTCATGATCGATTTATAATTTGTTGAAAATTTGAGAAATAGCATATGTTATCTGATACCGTCGATATGCTGTCTAGTCCAGCTTATTTGATTGAAATATATAGATTTCCATAAATATACACGGGCCTGCTGCTGGTTGGCAAGTTTTACTTCAAATTTGATAAGGTGATTGACCTTAAATCACCTTTTTTTTCTTTCTTTTTTTTCTTTTTTAAAATTAAAGTAAACAGCTGACATCTGTCATTAGGATTGATCCTGTTTGTAACTTATTGAATAAATTGGGGAACAGAGTGGTTCAGCAATAGTATAACTCACCTGCAGGGTGTTATCGATGAAGTTGTCATTGAACCGTCACAACAATGTAAGCGAACAATGTAACCGATTGTGTAATTGATTTGTTGTTATGTTTTGTAATTGATTCAATTTGATTGGTTATTTGCAGAATTATGACCAGGAACTGTGCTTCTTGATTTTAGTCAATTTAGTGTATCGGGGTTGAGAGGTCTGAACTCTGTCAATATGACAGCTTGGACCACCCCTTATCACGACCCCCCTTATCACGACCCCCCCCCCCCCCCATCCCCAATCCTCCCCCTTTCAGCATGGCAAGTGTTACGTAACCTGCAAGCCAATTTATTTACCCTGTGCAGCACTGGGGCAGCTAACAACTTGCACTGGCTGACCTGTTTAGCCATCAATATTTTTCACCCCCAAGACTCTAATAGTCTCTATCAGTCTGCGGTGGAGATAATTGTCGAACAGCACTGAACAGCCGCCAAAGGTTGTAGAAAATGTACTGAAATGGTTTTGAAACAGCCTTAAAATGACAGAGAACGGCTTTTCGGATCCTTCATTTGAATGTTATTTCGTCTGGGCAGATAAGGGATCGCTTGCAAGTTGCTTGATCTGCGTTTGCGAAAAGCCTTAGTCTGTACTGCCGAGAGGCAAGAGATCCATGCATCTTACTCTAGTGTGAGGTCTCCTATTTCATCTGTTCCATGGTGCCATTCTTAAGGATTGCCCAGATTTCATTAGTGTGTTTTAGAGGTATTGTATAGCCTCAAAAAATATTACTTATTTCATCTGTACATTTTGTTGATCGAACAGGTTCTGTTATTTCATCTGTGCACTTCTCAAGGACTTCTAGATTTCATAAGTATATATTTTGGAGGGAACTCAGGGAAACCTAGGCATTGCCTCAATCCATAATGGGGTTACTTATTTCATCTGTATACTTCCCTGGATTGGGGAAATCATATATTGCCTCGATACAGTTTCAAGGGGTCGCTTATTTCATCTGCGTACTTTTCAGAGGCTTATAGATTTCATAAGTACATTTTAGAGGGAATATATTGCCTCAACCCATTTTCATGAGATCAGCCAACTTATTTCATATGTGCACTTGCAAAGGATTTCATGGGTGGATTGGGATCTTGTATTGCTTCTATGCAGTTTCAGGGCTTGCTTATTTCATCTGTGCACTTCTCAAGGACTTTAATCTATTTCATAAGTATATTTTTGAGGGAATGTATTGCCTCAAAGTGGTTTCGGGGTTACTTATTTCATCTATGGGATCCTTCATGATCGATATATTTGATCAAGAATATTTCTGATGTGCAGACAACGCGGTCTAAGAATCAAAGATGGAATCTGAATCTCTTTCTGCTGTGCTCTTCTGCTTTAAATTTTGAGACCCTATTTCATCTTGCACTTTGATGGTTCACTTGTACAATTTTGTGGAATCAATAATTTGGCACTGTATCACTGTATGTGTATGGGATGTATTGCTTTAGTGCATTCTGTTCACAGTTGGACTGAGAAAGCGAGAATGTTGGAGGACCCTCGGATCACTTTAATATTTCATGTTTGTGATCCAGATCAGACGAGAGATGTACATTTGCGGATGAGAAGCAAAGTCTAGCCATTGATATCTGATTGCACCGGCCAGACCAAGACTTGGCTGACGACATACATGTACTAGCAAATGAATTATTCAGTTGATATTTTGGAATCCATTTCCTGAACCTTACATGCTATCAAATATACAAATATAGAATTTGAAAAACTGGTCTTTCCATACAATACCATACATGTACATTTCATGATATAGGGCAGTGTTCGATGATAAAGTACTTGTTGACTTTTGAGTTGATTTATTTTATAACTAGTACATTTATTACAACCTAATAAAAGACCCCAATTAGAGGAATACATTTAATACAATGTACAGGAGTGCAATGTACCTTGTAGTTTCAAACTTCACCAAATACAACAGGGTTGCAGTGGACATCATTCGTGTCATTACGCCAGTGTCTCTGTATTCTGGACAAGTTTGTGAAAATTAAGAATTCACCAATAATTTAGAGTGCCAAGTGTATAGATTTGTCTTGATTTTTAAATATTGCTTTTTTGCAAGAAAAAAGTTGAGTGACCTTTGAAATTTGAATAAATACAGCATATATTAGAAGTACATGATAAAAATTATATGCTACAGGAAATTTTACA
This sequence comes from Platynereis dumerilii, assembly GCA_026936325.1. NCBI lineage: Eukaryota > Metazoa > Annelida > Polychaeta > Phyllodocida > Nereididae > Platynereis > Platynereis dumerilii. The sequence goes on along the minus strand of JAPTHN010000001.1, from coordinate 84,264,296 downwards.
TTGACATTGTACAATGTACAGTGTTTCAACGAGTAGAAGTTTTCAACAGCCAGCATGTCAACCTGCTGTAAATTTTGTCTACAGATCTGCTGAAGTTAGCACTTCTCAAAGGCTTTTGTCATTTTTGCAGAGAGAGCTTTGAGCCTCTGATAAGGCCTTAATCAGCAAGAGGTGAACTTTTTGATCATTAATTGCTGGTTGTTCAATGATTCCACAACATTAGTTAACATTGTTCATTGATTGTTGGAATTTGTTACATTTCCAAATGGTTTCCTGAAATTTACATGACTAATTATAGTTATGAAATTTAGTAAACTATAACAGAAAATTATTAAATTATTTGTTGGTGCTGTTTAGTTTCTTGAAAGTAAATTATGTTGAAAACGTAAAAAATTTGAAAATTATTTTGGGGCTTTGATAATTGTCATGTGTTCGAGTTCACCTGTGCAGTAGACTCTCATAATATAAATTTGCAAAAGTCTGACCAGACAGCATTTAATGGCCTGAAGTATACACTTTACAGTCACTACAAAATACTTACAAACCAGCCAACAATAATTCAGCCTGCTGCACTGTGAAATGGGAATGTATTTATCAAAGGCCTTTGTTCAAGATAGATAGCATCTAGGTGATATGGGCGTATCTGACCCTGATTGCTTTTCGGCCTGGGGCAACTGTTGATTAGAACCCTTGTTTCTAACTGGGCAACCATTGACAACAGTCTCTGCTGGCTAATAATGCTGGTTACAATGACTGGGTCATATATTATCAGGAAATTCTTGTTAGTTTCTGTGAAAGAATACTTTAGAATATTACCATTAAGTAATTTTTGGAATTCCATTATTTTTGTGTAAGTTTCCAAGCACAAATCAGATAGCTGAGGAAGCCCATGAGAGATGGGCGAAAGCCCTGATGAGTCAAATTGGGACCTTTGTGCTTGGAAACTTACACGAAATTACTGTAGAATAGTTATGATGATGTTTTTCTTGTATTTCGTTTCGTTCTTTCGATAGCTTTGCATTTTCTTCACATCTTCAATCTCGTGAAATAGTCAGTGTCGATTATTATGCATGGAGGAAGGAACACCACCTCTTACTAAGGGCTCTTTGGCTAGACCGACTGTCTACATTGTGACAATAATAATTGCCTCTTAAAATGAAAATATGAAGTTAAAAAAATAAAAATGGCTATCACAATGACTGAAATCCACAACATTAGACCGAAATCTGTTTTATGAACCCCTAACCCCCCCATAAAAAAAACCTTTTATTTCATGTAAAATTGTATAATTAGAGTGCTTATTAAGATAACTGAATGTTGAATTGTTGTGTATTCATTTGTGTATTCACCTATGTTCAAGTGAATCATATGTATATTGGATGTGTATTGTGTTGGATTGCTGCACGTGTATTGCAAGCTAATGCATGTGTCTTCAGAATTATGACCAGCTGCTAGACAGTCTCTGTTGTGTGCTACAGCTGTGTGCTTTGGGGGTAGACATAATGATGAGATAAGGCTGTAAAATGATCAGGGCTGCAGCTGATTCAATTACATTTACTCTTCAGATTTTAATCAAGATTTGAGCTTAAAAAATCAATCTGTTTCATCGTTTTCATGATTGTTTGAAATCACGACACAAACTTGAACAAATAATCCATGATTTAATTTCTAGGCGATTTATTTGAGTTATTTAAACTTTACTCATGGTATGTTGATATAAATCAAGTGTAACTTGCTAAGTAAAATTCTGTGCCATTTGGTGATAGAATTATTCAGTTTTAAAATAAAAATACAGTGGTAGAATCTTAACAAAAGCTGTTTGAAACTTTACAAGACCACTTTGGATTTGTCAGATAATAATTATCTTTCTTTATAAATTAAAAAAAAAAATTTACATGATTGAGTAAATTTCACTGATCAGTAAAAATGACAGAAATGAGATAAAAGCCACAAGCCTTAATTGTCTTCTGGTTTATTTGTGAAATAACCAGAAAGGAACCAGCACAGTGAGTCTTGTGTTGGTTTGATTGATGTTTTTTGAGTGATAAGCAGATGACGCTACCTAGTTGTTCCGCATGACTGGCCCAGAGGTCACCACCCCATAACCCCTTTTCAGAAAATGGAGGGGGGGGGGGGGTTATTTTGGAAAGGGGATCAGTTTTAACCTCCCCCCCCCTCCTTTCCTTTTGCCCCTTGCTTGCTCCCACCCCTTTTGATGTTTGCATGTGCAGGGGCCACATGCATGGTAATAATTGTGACCTGATCAAATTTTTGCAACCCCACTTCCTTGCTATGGCTACCAATACTAGGAATTTGTGCATGCTGCATGCATGAACATTATTGTGATTGCCAGATGCATGGTACTGGTATATGGAAGAATTATGCGTGTGTAGTAATGTAGTACTGCAAGTTGAATTTATGCTTCAGGATATAGTATTCTTGCATAGAAATAAATTCAAGATACCCAAATTAAAAATCGTTTACAAGTACCCGACAATTAATAATCAACTATCGTTGATGAATGAATGGCCGTACAAATTTATGGTGAATTAACTGTCCCTCTATATAACTTTGGTTATGTTTTCTTGCGATCAATAATAAAGTCCTATTTATAACCCGCTAAATACACAAGAATGTCAAACATTTTAGAAAGCCTTTATTTCTCTGACATGAAATTGTCAAAACATCTGGGAAGCTGTGTAATATTGTAATATGAATTTATGAGATTTTTTTCAAATAAAAGTTGTGAGTGGGGAGGGTTGGTCTAGTGGTAGCGTGCTGGACTGCCAATCGCTGGGTCCAGGGTGCGAATCCAGCTCTCGCCGGGTCACTTGGGACTATGTTGGATGGCTGTTTCAATCATCCTTTGCCTGATTGCCATGTCCTCTTCCTGTCCTAATTAGCCTAACAAGTGCATAAATACAGGACGTAAAGCCCCAATCATCCATCCATCCATGTGACACTTATATGACCTTATGAAATATTCATTAGTTTTTCAGTCTCATTGATTTGACACGATGTTTCGAACAGATATATATATTTGTGTAATGTGTATAGTCTTGCTGTCTGGATAGTTAGGCAGTCACACCAGGTACAATGTAGAGACTTTTATGACTTAAATTGATCCAATATTCACAAAGTTTGATGCAATTCATATGCACCATGAGCAGCCCACAAGATCTGTTGGCTAGTAATCATCTCACTAATTTGCATTCCTGGATTGGTTCAGTTGGTTGTATGCTGGTGCTTTGGATTCCTATTGCTGGGTCCCTGATCTGATTCCAGCTCTGGCTACTCAACTGGACCTATGTTGAACAGCAGTTTCAATCATCCATTGCTTGAATTTGCTTCATTACTGTATTCTCCTCATGTCATAATAATAAACCGACCATATGCATGAATGCAGGACGTAAAGGACGCTCCTAAGGAGCATACCTCCCCTCCACCAACTAAATGAGTGGAAAGGATAGTAGTAGGCCTAGTTGAAAATGTCTTCCTAAATAATAGAAAATTTCTTCCTAAAAATGTGTTGCTTTTGTTCTATTGACTGTTTATCTGTCCTGAAACTGTGAATCCAAGGATCTTTAAAGCCATTCATTACCCTTCATGATCAGCCCATTGAACGGAAATGAGTGGCTCAAGAATTGTGCTTGTGATCAATGATCACGTGGATGAAAAACCACTTGACTATTGCAAAATCCTGTGGACTCAAAGCTTTTCTATATCATCATTTATATGTTAACCTGTGAAGCATAACTTGTTCCGGCCTGCAGACTAGTTTTAAGTCTATTGACAATTTGAGTTTTGACTTAGGTACTTGATATAATGGATGCTGAATATTGTCTATGGTATTGAAGCTGAAAAATTCACCACCAAAGGCTCCGATCACATAAAGTTACCTGTTATGCTTTGTTTTATCTCAACTGAATGAAAGAGATTTTTGTACTGGGAGGTGAGGATATTATTGTCAAAAGCTTTTTGGCGTCACAAATGGCTTGATACCTTTGAAATTATAATAGATTGTCTGGGCAACTTGTATATGATTTTATTTTTATTTTATCCTTAATATTTTTTATTGCGAATACCACACAAATAAATGAGACCCTTGTATTGTTAGCATTAGTGTTAGAGAATCCATTCTGTTATACTGATATATATATTCCAGCACACCTGTTTCAATAATTTTCTTTTAATTTTAAAAACGGCCTTGATACCTTCTCTACAAAAAATACAATATTAGTATACAACTTTCAGACCTATCACCAAACTGTTATACAGTGTACCAACATGTTCCAAATACCCTGCTTTCAAGTGTCAATAATGGACTGAGATTGATATATTTTCTCAGTCATTGAAATATTTCAAATTGGCAACCTGTTAAAGCAGTTACACTTCCAGTATTCACTATTCAGTATTGTTGTTCAAATTGTCTATGCTAGACCCACACCTCAATTAACCTATGGTCAGTGGTCATTTATTTTTCACAAGACTTCTTCAAGTTCAGCAAAGCTGTAGAAAGTAACAGAATACTCACCTAGCAGACAGTATAGAAAGTTTCAAAATCTTGCCAAATGAAAATATACTTCAAAATATTTCTTATCAAACTTCTCAATTGTTCAAAACTTTAAGTCAATGCAAATATGCTCTTTAAGAAAACATTACTTAGTTTCAGTTTGATGTCACTGATATGAGGTGGGATTAATATGTACTGTCAAGTGTCAGCCATTGGCAATCCTTTGTCACATTAGTATTCACTTTGTATTTCGTAGTGGTCAGTGACTCACTTGCAGTGTCTATGCTGAGCAGGTAAAATATCCCTCACATGGGTGAATGTGAAGTGGTGAATGTGTGACATGTTGCTGACTCCTGGCCCAGCTAACCACATGTGTGACACTGACAAGGATTTGCCTTCGGAGGGCTGCACTTAACCGAGACTGTAAAATAAAAACTGTTCATGCATAATTTCATCCTTAGACCTTACACTTGACAAAATCTGACTCAAAATTAACATGATGGAGGCTGACTTGAAACACAACAGAAATTTTTCGGTCTAGCTTAATAGCAATTATGCCTTTACAAAGTTTACATACCTGTCGATGTACCGGCTTAACAAATATAGTACCTCCAATTAATAGCATAAATTACATGTTTACAACACATGTATCAAAAATGTCTTTATGCATATTGACCATTCTTGGAGGTTGCTATAAACCACTAGAAATGCCATTAAATTGCTAAAAATGCATGTTGACCATTCTTTTAGTTGAGACAGCTCTGTTTATACCTCAAAGGAATGTCAACACACCAGATGTAATTGTACACACATGCAGTGTAGAACTGTGTACACGATAAAATGTGTATTTACATTACTTTTTTTTACACTTGTCGAAAATACCCCACTTTTTCACAAACCCAAACTGGATAAACTTTCCTTATACTTTTCTCAAGCTTGTTGAGTTTGCAAGTATGATTGAGATATTATAATCATATTATATCCTGTATTTAAGCACAGCGTAGCTAATTAGACCAGGAAGGGGACACAGCAAAGAGATGACGTATGATTGAATCCTAGGTCCCTGATTCCCAGGCGTCTGGCCACCCAGATTTTTAGAAGGATGCCCAGATTTTTTCAGCATTTTACGATGATACCACAGGCTGGACATCCTTCATGAATGTGGCAAAGGACACCCAAACTCTGACGATGAGTCAGGGACCCTGAGTGAAAATGCCATCCAACATAGGTCCTAGTGACCCAATTAGATGCTGGAATCAAACTCAGGACCAAGCAATCAAAAGCCAGTGCATTAACAATGAGCTCACCACCTCCTCATGCATGAACTGAAGAGGAATAATAATCCGGATATAATGGATTATTTATTTCTAATCAGACAAATAAAATTTCTTGACTCTTTTAAAGATAATGTCTTCTAAGTTAATAAATAGTGCCAATCAGCTGCCAGTAACTTTTGCAGTCATTTCTTCATTTTGAAAATGCTATAAAAAGTAGAAATATATATGTTCTATATTGAGGTACATAGTACTACATGCTATAACTGCAGAATGCAGGGGTTTCCCTTCACACATTGGTGCATTTTTGTGGTTGGACTTTTTTAGGGAAGAGGAAACCACGGGGTTCCTGGGTTTTCATACAGACAGCGTCTTCTGGTAGAGATCTGGAATTTTTTAGTCTGTGGTGTATTCTTTGGAGTAGAAAAGTATGTGATTTTGTAAACATTATTTCTGCTTGTGGACTTCTAAAGAGAAATTCAGGAAAACTGAGTGAAAACTTGGGTGAATTCTGAGTCAGAAGACTGAAGGAATTATAGAAAAGGTATGTCACACTATAGTGGTATCTTTCCTTCACATTCCTGGGATCACATAATCTTTCTAGGCCTATTTGGTCTTTAACATTTCCCATACTCTAGTCATACTCAAGTCATAGTATAGGTTTATCATGTTTATGCTCATTTTACTTCAGCAGAGTGCACCTTAGTGTTGAAGCCATTCTGGAGGCCTGCAATAAGGCTGCATGATAATCTAGGTAAGAACTAAGAAGGCATTTGATTTTGATATCGTTGAGGTATTAATGGTATCACATGCAATATATGTACACAGTATGCAATGTGCAAGCATTCAACCAACAATTTCGTATTTTGTGTAGAATCATCTATGAGAAAGCTTGAATTGTGATGACACGCCTAAGAATTTTGCACCATTTATGATTCTAAGTGTAAACGCTATAATATTATTAGTTTTCCGGCAGAAGTTTCAATAATATCCCATAGTGTGACAATATGTATTAGAAATCTTATACATTTCCAACCCCCTGATCAAATGTAGGCTTAGTATCCATATCATTATACGTCTCAGATTATATAAAGATAGCTTCTACATTATAACATGGTTCAAATGGTTTACAAGTACCTGAAAGATTCTTTCCACCTATGAAAGCTTCAACTTTACTACCTTGAACATTGTTGAAGTGGCTGGTGTTTCAGAACCTTTTTCGCGGCATTACACATGTTACATGGTGTTTTTGAAACTCAAGTTTTAAGGTTTAACTCAGTCGCGTTAGGTATTTAATTAAAACAGCTCTAGTTAATCTTCATTTTTAATCATAAAATTTGGGTTTGATGTCTTATACATTCAATGAAGGTTCTGATTGATAAGACTTTGACTGTAATAAAGACTACCTTCCTGATACTAAAAAAAAACAACTGTCGACACTATTAGTATCGAATAAAGCTTACTTGCATTTACGAATAGCAATCTTTCCATGTAAAACAACGAAAGTATCAAGATTTACAGTATTATCACCTAAAAATGTACTTTTCAGTAATTGGAAGGCTTTGTTGAATGGCCCTCAAATAACCAGACAGCATTCTACAATGTAAATGTTTGTCAGACTGGACAGACAACACTTAATATAGATTCACACCTTGAAATGCAAAACCTGTCTCCACTGTCCTTATGATATGTGAGCTTGTAGTATTTGGTGTTCAGCACTTGGCATTGCCATTGGTGTTCTTTGGGTTGTATGACTGGGTACATTATGATGTCAGGAACGCTGGATGACAAAACTGACATGTGGCAAAACACAGTTAGATACTGTACAAATTATGACATTCATTGCGTAAAATCTTAAGAAAATAATAAACATATTATTTAACATGTTGCTCTTGCAATATTAAATCTCATAGGAAGTATAGCAATATTGAAGAAATTTAAAAGTATAGTTGATAACTTTTCTTCAAAATAAATATTGACAACCTCGATTTGACATACTAAAATAATAGCTTTACAGGTGATTTCATTAGTATGCGATTCTTAATCTGATTGGTTTAGAAGCAACAGAACGTTACACATTTGATTTATCAAACATAATAAGTAATGGTTTAGCATTGATTCCTCACAGCCAAGTGTGAATGACAAGAATCGCATGGTAATGAAATCACCTGTGAAAGTCTTAGTATTTTCCATTTGGCAGTCTTTGAGCTGTCTTGACTCTTTGTTGTTGAATATCTTGGCACATTATGATGTTAGAGACACAAGACAGACAGGGCTGGCAACTTGTTGAAATACAAGTTGACAACAGTTGAACACTATATGATATAGAAGTTATAGATTTACAGAATCAGACCTATCTTCAAAGTCTTGGTAATAACTTCTTGGTCGTACAGGTGAATATATAACTAACATGAGATGGGACTAATTGGCAAGAAACTGAAGAAAGTTGGGTACAATGCATTTGCAATGCAAAGGAAGAGGCTTTTGTATTTCTTGAAGGCCACTTAGGTTACACTGCTGTTCTCCATTAATGTACCGAACAGGTGAGAAATACAAGAGATACAGGTGTGCCTGGTGTGGGTGATAATATGCTTCTCAGGAGTGTTGATTATATCCCCTACACGTGTTGAATGTAGCCAAATGTAGCAGTTAATTTGCTTGTATTACACTGAGTGACAGCCTAATTGGATGAGGAGGTTTTTGTGTTTGCCCAAATGTTTGCGAAAATGTTTTGCCTGTTAATGATGTATAATGATGTTCAACTGAATAATCATTGATGAAATGGCAGCGACGTTGCCATCAATATTAGCTGAATTTACTCAATTAAGATCTGTTTAGCTCTTGTTGGTCCTATTTAGTCTAATAGTGGCTACAAACAGCCTTCATTGTCCTCATGTAGACCCTTTGTTTATAAGGCCATTCTACACTCTTGTCAGTACACACTACTCGTGCTGTGTCAGTTGTCATAGGCAAACACTGATATTTATGCCTCCAGTCAGATATGAAGTGTCATTCGGGGTTAACGTTTGTTAGTTCTAAACATGTCCATCCTAAAACGTATCATCTTTCTGTCCCATATACATTCATATTCACTGCATTTACACATGCTATATCAAGTGTATATGGACATGGGTGTGACTGTATGATCCAGAGTGTGATAGCTGAATTAAGGACATGACAACAGCAAATTGGAGTTAATGATAGTTTCTTTTGCCCATAGTGCCACCCATCAGGGCCATCACACTTTTTTGCCCTGCTTTTTTTGCTCCAGGGGTAACATTCTGTAGCGAGCAGATTATATTTGACTAATGTGGCCGCTCGCTACGGATGGCGAAAAGGCAATATTAATGATGCGGATGGGAACACATGTGACAGCAAAGTAGTCATTGCATTATTCATGGGCTGAAATTATCCTGAACATTGAATCGGGGCTATTGGGCCTATTGCCATTGGTGAAGAGCCATTGATTGATAATATTGTTGCTTGTATCTGTTGCAGTGAGAGTCCAGTGAAGCATGACGCTATGGTGGAAGGAGAGCCCCAGCATCCGGCCACCCCGCCCACCTCCCCCAAGTCCCCTTCATCTCCGCCTGCCAAGGCCAACAACTACTCAGGGATCAAACACACCATAACCAGTCCAGTCAAGAACAGTTTGCCTGCCACTGACCACTGCCTGACCAAACCTGTCGAGACAGTGGAGCCCCCATCTCCGCCTGTTGCGCCTGTCCTCCCCAAACCTATCAATGGAGTCACAAAACCAATGGCCATCAATGGCGCCGTTCTGGGCCCCGATGGCAAAGACGCTTTCAACAAGTGCTTAATAATGCAGCCCAAAAAGAATGGTTTGCAATTGTTTACTAACCTAAACGCCAAAGACGGGTGCTTCGGTCCTCCCCCCATCTCCCCCGACATCTCCCGCTCGTGCACCCCTCCCGCGAGCACCAGTTCAGGCAACAGTTGTCGGGACGACGCCTCCTCATCCAAAGACTCAACCCGCTCAACAGAGACGACGTGCCAGTGGTTTCAGTGTGGCATAAGTGTTGAGGAAACTGATCTCATAGACCATATCCGCCTGAAACATGTCGAGCCACAGCTAAAGAAGGCAGCAGAACTCTCCCAGGCAGCTCCGCACGACCGCAACAGCGGCAAAGATCAGGGGAAATTTGTGTGTTTGTGGACGGACTGTAAAGTGTACAACAAGAAATCGTCCTCTCGCACTTGGCTAGAGAGGCACATAGTCTCCCACGCCGGAGACAAGCCCTTTAAGTGTATTGTGGACGGCTGTGGACTCAGATTCACCGCCGAGGGTGCCCTTCAGAGACACGTGAACAGTCACTTTAACGCTACAATGCCAAACTCTGATAATTGCAAATCTGTGAAACACAACCATGACACGCCATCCAAGCAGACCAAGAAGAAGAAGCTGAGGAGAAAACGCTCATGGCTTAGTAAGTTGTTCTCTTTTCATTACAGCTAATATCTTGAATAATGCCCGTAACTATAGATCAAAGGTCAAACGTTACACAGGAGAGCCAAGGTAGGTATATAGCCAGTGAGGTGCTTTGATATACACCTGGAATGGTTTGGCTGAAAGAATTATATTTTTAGCTCGGACCAATGCAACTGGTGGTGCCCGCTACCCCTTGGTGGCCACTGCAAAACCATTTAATGGATGTCTCTAAATTCATGTTCAGTAAGACATGTAAAATGTTTATTCTGTCTAAATATCCGATTGACAGATCATCTCTGCTTCATTAGTTTCCATTTACTAATATCCTACTTGTTGTGCAAATTTCCTTTACGATGTTCAAGTGTGTTCTGTCAAAAGAAGCATGTGTATATTTAGGCAAATTACGTGAGTGTTATAAATTATAATGACTGTCATTTCTCTGAATTTGGTAGTGAATTACAATATGAAATTTGTGCCATGCATTCATGAATTTACTTCAGTTCTACATGATGAATTGTCTGGTTGCGTCTGGTTGCTCCACTTGCCTGGGGGAGAGTTAGTTTTAGCTAATGATGATTTGACCAAATTGAATGTAATTTTGGGTAATTGTGAGGACCAAAATAAGCTATTTTGATTACTAGAAATGAAATAAACATGGCATTATCACTGATTATGAAGGCCAAATAAATTCAATTTTTCTAAATAATCAGAACGTTACAAAACAGGAAGTAGATATTGTGTGGAATAATTGCGCCAAGAATGTGGATGGAGGCAGAAAAGGTCACCGTGACCATATTTTCTGTTTGTCTTAAATTGTCTGACATTCATTCAAATGTAATGATTCAGCAGTCATCTGAGGGTCTTGTGTTGCTACAAGTGTTATTTCAATATTTGGGTAATAAATATTTTCTTGTGATATCAGTTATCAGTGATTATTGTCATGTCGGTGTCTCAATATAGAGACAAATTTCATCCTGAAGTGCAGTGAATTAAACAGTTGATCTGGCATCTAGTACATCCAGGGTATTTCTACCAATTGTTTTGAATAGGGCTAAGTACTTTTTTGGGTGTTTGGTCTATTCGTTGCTGTCCCACCACTTAGTGGTGATAAATGGCATTATGTGGGCCCTTTTAGTTTTTAATCAATTCTGACATTTGGCACACAATAATGACAATATGGGTATCTCCGGCATTTTATCATTAATGTATCCTTATGGTTGTCATGATTTATAAGCAGATATATCTGCCGTCAAGACTAGGTACGCTGCCTGGTAGTGGGATCTTCTAGTTTGACAGAAATATTTATTAACACTGATTAAGAGTCTCTTTGATAGATTTTAACCTTTAAGGATATTATGCATCAAGCATAAGTGCATGAAACTGCGTAAGGTCCTCTTTAAAAATAAATGGAAAGTAAGCCTACCCTTTTGGAAATAAAAGTAATTCGCTTAAATACTCTGTCATTGGAAATGTATTTGAATTTTTGTAAAATAGTCCTTGCAATCTGCGAGTGCAATCTTACATGGCTGGAAAAATGTATGGCATATAATTTATTTGAAGAATTTTAAATATATCTATATATCATGTATATGAAGAGAACTGTTAAAAATACTAATTCAATATTGATAACTTCCTAGGTTTTTTGAGCCCTGAACTTGTGACTAAAAAAATATCTGAGTCATACATTCGAAGAGCTCTTTTTTAAATCCTAAGTACTCATGCTCTGCATTTAGCGACACTTAAAGGTTGCGGGTGCTACTGTATCTGTATGTCAATAAACCTTATGTTTAAACAGTTTAATAACAAGAAAACGATAGGTTTACTTGCTTTATTATGTTATAAAAGATATACTTAGGCTACAACGACCTTAAAAGAAGAAATATTATGTACTTATGACATTATGAAGTTCAGAACCTTGGGATTTTTATTGCATCTTTATTATTCTTGAGCCATTAACAATAACTTAACAGCATGTCATAAACCACTCCGATGAATGAGTTATGTACTTTCTTATCTTGATCTTTTGACAGAGTAACAGACTGTTGTACCTTTTTAAGGTATAGTGATTGGTCGTATCTGATAAGACAGTTGCTGCCTTTTTTGTTTCAGAACTGTCAATATTTAAAACAAACTTAGCATGATTCAATAAAGGGAATGATTGAGAGGAGATATAGGTTTGAATATGTCCCAGGTTAACGTTTCTACTCTATGAAGAAAATGATGAAGTGTAATTATTTGATTCAATGATTAAAATTCTCAGAATATTTATTTTAAAATCATTTATTCAATTATTGTATAATCATGATAATATATTGACAATTGTAAATTTGATTTATCTTTTACAGCAATGGTAAATGTATAAATGTATTGTTGATCTGTCTTCATTTTAAAATCTTTTCAGATCTTTTGGAGCCTTGATAATAATGCTGTGTGTTTTATTTGCAGTCAAAACAGATGACTATTTTGATAGCAGGACGATGGAACATATCCAACAAAGTTTGCTTAAACTCAGTCGGTGGACACACATTGATGTATCAGGGGATCCCAATAACATTACCTTACACAGCACAGTAAGTTTTGTGAAGTAATACGAGAAATCATTGAAGATGCGAAAAATTGTGGTTAAAGATCTGTAAAGAAGCGTTCTCTCTATTTGCCACCACCTCTTGGTTCAACAAAGCCACGCTAAGCTATAATTCAGCATTCTGGCTTCTGAGTTGTTCATAAATAGAGGATGTAAAGCCCCAATTACAGACCTCTCAACCAACCCTAAAAATAGGGGTTTCCCCCTTTTTAGCCTAAAACCCTCATACCCTAATTTTAATGCAAAAACCTTATTTTTTGACAACTTAAAAACCCTGGAAAAAAATTACCATTAAATGGTTATTTCATTACTTTCTGTCCTCCAAAATTGTTGAGCTGATGTGTCAACCCGGTCAAATTGCCCAGAAAAAAGCTTGAGGAGGATGCTCACTGCTCAACTACTGTTATTGATCAGATGCTGTAATTTAGCCTTGAATTTAAAAACCACAGGAAGTGCATTGTAAAACCGTATCAACCGGAAGTTTTGGCTAAAATTGCGATTTTCTCAATACAGAAATTTTGTTGATTAGGACCCTGATTTTTTTGTGAAAACCCTGTAAAAAGAATGCGGAACCCTCGAACCGACGTTCCTGAGATTGGGAGGTCTGCAATTATCTATCCAGCCGTCCTGACTTGAAACTTCTGAGTTATACCGAATTATTGACCTTTGTAATTTATTTGAATTAATTTATAATGCAGTAAAATCACCGCTAATGATAATTCTCATAATAATGATAAATTAGTGGATGTGTATGTACTTATAACTAAGACTAAATTCAACAAATTAATTATTCGTTTTTGACAGGCTGGCCTGTCTATATAATGGGAAGTGAGCAAGCTTGTCAGTTCATGTGTGCTATAAATACTGCTTGAGTTGGTTTGTTGTGATGTCTTATTGGGTTCTCTGTGTGGCTAGATGTATGGAATCTCACAGAAATGTACAGAATTTATCTGGTTTGGTGGATGTGGCTATGCAGTAATTGGCCTATTCATAACACTGAGAGTAATGGAAGCTATTGACAGCATATTTCAACATCCAAAGTAGACTGGAAAATATACTCATTTCTCTTCTAAGGGGCCGACTAGATGATCTATTGACTTTTGATGAAGAAAAGAAAGATTGTTTCACACTTGACACCGAAAAAAAAAGTTTATTCAGCACATTGAAATAAAAAAAAGTTTGTTTCCACCTGTAGCTAGGGTACCATAATGTTAAAATTCCGATAAAAAAAAAGTTTGTTGCGCGTGTGCATGCGGAAAAAATTGTCCGTCGGCGCGCCACGAACGGAAAAAGTTCGTCCCGGGGGTAAAGTCCATAGCCCCCCTCCCCCCAACTATCGTCTGGTCGGCCCCAAGTATCCTTCCAGTCCTCGCACAAGCAGTTTTAAGGTGTCTCAAAATTATTCCAATACTGCGTATGGGCTGTTAACTCAATGCTTAGACCCAAAATTGATCCTCAAAGTTTTATTTCAGCCAGAGAGAAGAATCACATGACAGATGTTGTTCTTCTTGTGGTGCCCTGACATGTGCTGCCCAAGATGCATCACATCCCAGATGCCTATACTGCAGCACCCCTGGTGGGCATGATAGGCATATATGCCAAATGAATGGGTCGATGGATGATTGGGCTTTATGTACTGTAGTACAGTAATATGCCAAAGAAAACCATTGAAGATCTACACATGTAATTTAATCAGTTAGAAAAAAAAGGATATCATACCCAGTTAAATTTTTAAGGTGGACATTGCTCATGTGATTGAGCATTCATCCATCCTTAGCGAGTTGACCCCCCCCCCCCTCCCGCAAGTGTTGCAGAAAAAATTATATTGGATAGGTGAATTAATGTAGAAATAGTAAATTGTCAATAATATGCTTTACTTTCGAATAACTTGGATCACTTCAATATACGTCTAGCAATGGATGTAACTAAGGGCTATTCCATTTAAAAGTCTGGTGGGGGGGGGGTAAAAAAAAATCGTTTTAGATGCATGGGCGGGGGGGGGGGTCAAAATCGTAGCCCGACCACCCACCCCCCCCAGATTTTTAAATGGAATAGCCCTAACTAAAAAACACAGATTTCAGAAATATTTCTTCTTAAATCAACAAGATGATGTCCTATATAGATATAATTTCCACCGCAGATCATCGTATCTGTCAAAAGTCTAATACGTCATATATCTGGATTTTATAGTAAAGGTCACATGAAGTTTTGCCTATTTCGCATCTTGTATAGAATTTAATGGAGATAACTGGGGGTGAACTAATTCATGATGTTCGAACTTCATGTATTCCATCTCCGTCATTGCCCAGCCTGGCTTTGAATCCACGGATTCTTGTTAGTCATTCCAACAAGTTTCCCACAGCTTTGCCGCTGTCAATGTGACATCAAAAGCGTTATGGCCTGCTGATACTCGCTTGAAATCAATAACGACCATGTCAATTGTAACTATGTAAATTGAATATCGTATAACATAATTCATTTAACAACAGCTGCATGTTCAATTAGGAAATTCAAATGAAAGTCAACCCAAAAATTCACATAGGCCTATGCGCACGATAAAGTGAAAAATTAGTGTGAATGAAATTACGTGAATCCTGAAATTCAATCATCGTGATTTTCACTTGTTACGTTATTTTTTCAGGTTGTAGCAAGAAGAACAGAAACTTCAGGGAAAGTGCAGCTATTATTGAGGTGGAAACCGGAAAGCATGTAAGTTGACAAGTTGAGGAAAACGAGCGCTCTTTATGATAAACTTAGGAGTATAACATGATCCACTTGAAAAAGGACACGTAGTAATTGTAGTGGGATGCTACACGGTACATACCCAGAGAATGTAGATTTGACAAATCAATTATCATAAGAGCATCATAGCCAATCGGCGTGCAGGATAGCCCTCCCCTGCAAATATTTACAGGCAATTTGTGAAGTAACTGTTGATGTCTCTGAGACAATCACATATCAATTCAAAGCTCTCGGAGATACCTATCTAGATACCAGGTATGTAAGAATCATGTTTCTTCGACACAACTTACGGAAATATGTTAACCAGCAAAATTGGCCTCATTTGCTTATCATGTTTGGAGGTGTGTCCGTCTTGATGCTATATACACGGCTAACTTAGTCATATTACCAACTACTTATTTATTTTTAACTAAACACAATAAAGAAACTTATCTGAAAACTCTTTAAGAGAATGGTCTCAATGATGTGCCATTACAACCTGGGATTTATAGGTGCCCAGTCTCTGCCGACATACATTCTTTTCTTCGATAATAATCAGGGTTGGCAAAAAAGCAGCCGTAAACTGTTTTTGGCTCGGCATCTGCCTTAACTGCCATAAACTGCCTTAAAGTGGTAAAAACCACCTTTTACTGCCTTAAATGCCTTTTACTCCAAATCGTCCTTAATTTAGTCAGTCCAAGAGCCCAAAAATAGGAAAAAATGCATTGTAATGATTGAAATGCAGATTAATTGTCAGTAGAAATATTATCAATCAATATGGCATGTAAATTTGTAACAATTAAGAAATAGGAATATCTTAAATTTTTTGTCAAATGTACACAATGTCAAGCAAAAATTGGGATTTTGAGCTGAATTTGGGGTTTAAGGCAGTTTACGGCAGAAAATTGCCGAAAACGCGGTTTTTACCTGTAAAAACCGCCTGGTAAAAACCACCTTGCCGTAAACTTGCCAACCCTGATAATAATATTAGATAGCAATATTCAGTCCATGAATACATTGGTTTTATTTTATTTCAGCTTGCCAGACCAGTGGGTGATGGAATCACAGCTGAGCAGCTATCAGACTCGGTCAGTGCCCATGCACGCCCTACCTCATGACTCTACAGTGTGTCAAGACACTCAGTTCCTCAGACAACATCGGTATCGCAAACACCGAAGAAAATAACTCAGGAAGGGAGAGAATGAGCGTGAGAGGTGACAGGGAGGGAGAGAGGGATGAAGAGGAGTTATGTTATATAGTCTAAGTCTGGTTTTACCTCAAAACAAACAGTGGGCACGTAGTTTTATTCATCAGAACGGAACGGAGTGCTCTTCTAAAACCTTGAAACAACGATTCAGGGACTTCACGTGAAGGCAGCACAATAATAATACCACATCAAGTGTCTACCGTACATCATTTACATCATTCGCACTGGCCACGTATACGTAGTATTACGTACAGGGCATGGCTGAAAGTTGGCATTCGCATCTGCTAAAAGCATCTGCTGAAGGCATCTTCTGCTAAAAGCAGCATCTGCTAAAGCAGCAACTGCTGAGAGTGTGGCCCATCATGCTTCCTTATTTGCCGAGGAGACAGCAACAACAACAACACAGAACACTGGTCAACTTGAACAACAGTAACGTGCCTAGGTCTTCAGTGGCATGAGTGTGCAATTCAATTGTAATACCTAGAGCTCAAGACTGTCATCACCGCAGCTCAGGCGTTTCAATCTTTTGTATGCTTATTATTATATAAGTACCGAGAACAAAGTTGTTTCTCAAGCGTAAAGATCTCCATTGCTGGTTCAGAACCATCGACATGTTGATATTGTGCGTGAACATCTCGAACAGAGCTTTGTCATTCTGTTATTAACAATACCATGGTCTCCTGCTATAGCTTATAATACTGCTGCTCTGCGATGACTGTGCGCCGTCTCTTGGCTGATGTTACGTTCAAGTAATACCTTGTTCCCGTTTCCTTCTGATGTGACCAACTTGTAACTTTCGGCTCCATTATTCTATAAATCAATGAGCTTGTTTCCAAAACCTGTCAAATGAGTCAGGGTTACTTTGATGGTCGTCATTTTTGACTCTCAATCACTAACAAAGTTACAATTATAAACTGTCAAGACCAAAAGAAAATAGGACTTAAATTCATGCTACATCTGTAATGCATCAAACTATGTTTTTGTTTGGTAAAATTATGCCAATGTTATTTTTTTAACCATGAGAATGAAGAGATTGTCCGCAGTCATCGCAAATCAGCCGTAATTATTATAAGATATTATTGTATGATTTAATGTACAAGTTTTTCTGTGAAAGCTGAGCAGCACAGTAACATCTTATATACATTTGATACATAACATTTTTGCTGATTCAATATATGAAATTTTGGTCAATTAACTAATTGATGAATTAGAAAATTGTCTTGCTTACACTTCAGAAATCATGTTTGCTCCGAGTGTAGGCTAAAATTGCAATGCTTCTGTCGAATCTTATTGAGTGCTAATCTGTTTAATGCGCAACGCACCATTGTGGAAAATTAACTCGTTCGTTACACAGTGTTCCTGTTACATGTGAACCTCTGTGAAGATATATAATATTATATTATTTGTTGCAAAGTTGTTGCAGATATTTGTGGCACAATGTTGTGCAGATCATTTACCAAAATGAGGCATTTCATTGAATTCATTCAACAGTTTAGAAATCTGTTACTTCGTGTCATTTTTACGGAACCAAAAGGGTGAAAGTTTAGGTTTGACACTGCGGTGGTGATCTAATCAATTGCTCATAATGAAGTGCTCTACCTTATGAAATAGTAATTGTTTAAGATAATTATGTTGAAGATGGTGACTTTAGCCTGTCACAGTGTCAGAGCCATCTAAGACTTATTGCGGCCCGCAGACTTATATTTCCAAGATCTTACTGTGGGGAGGTTCGTATATGTAGGAAAACTTACAGAAGTAGCTTACCTTGGAGAAAATGAGTTCGTTAAAAAATTTCTGAGACACCCTGATAATGTGATACTCTTTACATTTTTGCTTCAGTCCTTTCCGTAAGTCTATTTCTCCCAATATATTTTCCAAAAATATTTGGTCTTCTGCATTTATAACCATCTCAATTACGCTGCAATTAATTTGAAAAACTAATTTGATCGAATTGATCTTAACTCCCAACCTTGACATGCACTCTTTTGGTTCTACAACTGTGATGTATTTGTTTTGAAGTCCCATAAAGCCTTACATGTCATACCATTTCTTACCATTTGTCATGGTATTTCTCATCCAGTCACAAGCAACGTGTCATTAAATAGACAATATTATTGTGAATGTGCAAAATAATGTTACTTTTACTACAGACTGTTCTTTATAAAAGGGTTTAACTCTAGTTGAAGAGTTTGCAATCAACCTGCAATAGTTATGAGATGTGAAGGAAGTTTGGTTGTTTTCAAGAGATCGTGTAAATCTGTGACTGTGTCCATTAATGGAGCTGTTCCGGGGGAAGCTGCGGCATTGAGAGAGAGTGGGATGTTCGTGACAAAGACGTGATAAGCGTTAGCCTAAATTATTCTGTGATGCTTAAAATAAATGTCATCTTGTTGGTCAAGACTTAAAATGAAAAAATATCGCCATGTCAAATTACACAATGTAATAGTGCAAATAGGCCAAAATAAGTTTGATTATTCTGTAATTTTAGTCAATCCATTATGATGAGTGCACTCCTAATATCATCACCATTGTCCTATTAATTGTAGGCTTCTGAGTGCAAAAATACAGGACATAAAACCTATTGGCCACCCGACCGAAATTTTGAGGCTGTATAACGTTTATTCCCTTTATGAAACAGTCATCATTCAAATTGTTAGATGGCCGAAGCTTCCTCTGGAATGGCTCAAATACTTTGAACATGAAATCATGAGATGCATAGTTGTCTAAATCCAGAGATGGTGAAAGTGTTTTTTCATTACTCCTAACAACAGCCATAAGTTCGTAACTCCATGCTTCCAGCATTACTCTGAGGTGTTCATTATTAGACTAGCAGGGCTAGTCTTTAGGGATACTAGGTGTCGTCCAGTTCCGAGTCTACCATCTCCATGGCAACCACAGTAGTAGTACTGTCTATTTACACAAGGTGGCTACAATTTCTTCTTCTTCTTATTGGGAGTTCTCTCCTGTGTTTTGGAGCTCCCCTACTGATAGTTATGATATGGTCAATGATGTCAATCAATGTTAGTCAGTGATGTCAGCCGGGATATCAACCAGTGATGTCAGCCACTGATGTCAGACGGTGATGTCAGCCACTGATGTCAGCCACTGATGTCAGCCACTGATGTCAGCCGGTGATGTCAGCCACTGATGTCAGCCAGTGATGTCAGCTGGTGATGTCAGCTGGTGATGTCAGCGGTGATGTCAGCCACTGATGTCAGCCAGTGATGTCAGCCGGTGATGTCAGCCGGTGATGTCAGCCACTGATGTCAGCCGGTGATGTCAGCCAGTGATGTCAGCCACTGATGTCAGCCACTGATGTCAGCCAGTGATGTCAGCCAGTGATGTCAGCCGGTGATGTCAGCCAGTGATGTCAGCCGGTGATGTCAGCCACTGATGTCAGCCGGTGATGTCAGCCACTGATGTCAGCCACTGATGTCAGCCACTGATGTCAGCCACTGATGTCAGCCGGTGATGTCAGCCACTGATGTCAGCCGGTGATGTCAGCCGGTGATGTCAGCCGGTGATGTCAGCCAGTGATGTCAGCCGGTGATGTCAGCCACTGATGTCAGCCGGTGATGTCAGCCACTGATGTCAGCCGGTGATGTCAGTCACTGATGTCAGCCGGTGATGTCAGCCAGTGATGTCAGCCACTGATGTCAGCCAGTGATGTCAGCCACTGATGTCAGCCAGTGATGTCAGCCGGTGATGTCAGCCGTTGATGTCAGCCACTGATGTCAGCCGGTGATGTCAGCCACTGATGTCAGCCGGTGATGTCAGCCACTGATGTCAGCCGGTGATGTCAGCCACTGATGTCAGCCGGTGATGTCAGCCACTGATGTCAGTCGGTGATGTCAGCCACTGATGTCAGCGGTGATGTCAGCCACTGATGTCAGCGGTGATGTCAGCCACTGATGTCAGCCGGTGATGTCAGCCACTGATGTCAGCCGGTGATGTCAGCCGGTGGTCAGCCATTGATGTCAGCCGGTGATGTCAGCCACTGATGTCAGCCACTAATGTCAGCCACAGATGTCAGCCACTGATGTCAGCCATTGATGTCAGCCAGTGATGTCAGCCGGTGATGTCAGCCAGTGATGTCAGCCGGTGATGTCAGCCGGTGATGTCAGCCACTGATGTCAGCCAGTGATGTCAGCCACTGATGTCAGCCACTGATGTCAGCCACTGATGTCAGCCGGTGATGTCAGCCGGTGATGTCAGCCACTGATGTCAGCCGGTGATGTCAGCCACTGATGTCAGCCGGTGATGTCAGCCACTGGTGTCAGCCGGTGATGTCAGCCACTGATGTCAGCCGGTGATGTCAGCCACTGATGTCAGCCATTGATGTCAGCCATTGATGTCAGCCAGTGAGATCAGCCAGTGATGTCAGCCACTGATGTCAGCCGGTGATGTCAGCCACTGATGTCAGCCGGTGATGTCAGCCACTGATGTCAGCCACTGATGTCAGCCAGTGATGTCAGCCACTGATGTCAGCCGTCAGCCGGTGATGTCAGCCGGTGATGTCAGCCGGTGATGTCAGCCACTGATGTCAGCCACTGATGTCAGCTGGTGATGTCAGCTGGTGATGTCAGCTGGTGATGTCAGCTGGTGATGTCAGCCGGTGATGTCAGCCACTGATGTCAGCCGGTGATGTCAGCCACTGATGTCAGCCGGTGATGTCAGCCACTGATGTCAGCCACTGATGTCAGCCACTGATGTCAGCCACTGATGTCAGCCGGTTATGTCAGCCACTGATGTCAGCCACTGATGTCAGCCGGTGATGTCAGCCGGTGATGTCAGCCACTGATGTCAGCCGGTGATGTCAGCCACTGATGTCAGCCGGTGATGTCAGCCACTGATGTCACCCGGTGATGTCAGCCACTGATGTCAGCCACTGATGTCAGCCACTGATGTCAGCCACTGATGTCAGCCACTGATAACAGCCGGTGGTCAGCATTGATGTCAGCCACTGGTGTCAGCCGGTGATGTCAGCCACTGATGTCAGCCGGTGATGTCAGCCACTGATGTCAGCTGGTGATGTCAGCTGGTGATGACCGCCACTGATGTCAGCCGGTGATGTCAGCCACTGATGTCAGCTGGTGATGTCAGCCACTGATGTCAGCTGGTGATGTCAGCCACTGATGTCAGCAACTGATGTCAGCCACTGATGTCAGCCGGTTATATGATGATGTCAGCTGATGAAGTCAGCAATGTCAGCTGGTGATGTCAGCTGATGATGTTAGCTGATGATGTCAGCCTGTAATGTCAGTCAGTGATGAGGTGAACAAACTGCTGATCGAACCCCTGCTAGTCTTGCATATGGAAATATGCTCCCGTCTAGTTTACCATGTGTTCTTCAGCGTTATCTCGACATTACCATTTTGATACTGTGATTGATTTTCGTTTAATTCATTGCCAATCATTGGCGAGTTGTACAAGTCATGGAATCTGTGATCATCAGATCATGATGATGGATAACTGGCATTTATTCACACAGCGTGTTGGTGTTTATGAAACAAGAATGACGTAAATATGATGACGTAAATATGCATGGAGTGTTTTTAAATCTTCTTTTATACACATGTAATTAAAACTGGCTACTCTTGTGTGCTCTGAGTTGCTGATCACGTTGCTGGTCACGCGTTGCTAGATCTGGCTTGACTGAATGGTGTCCAAGTGAGATGTTATAAAATGACAATTGCTGTATGAACGAGTGGTCTGTAACACTCTGTATTGATATTGCTGTAATAATTATGCAGAATGAGAAATACTTTTTCATTGCAGATTAGAGTATGAAATCATTAAAAAGAGTTTTCACCTATAACTTAGAATAAGTGTAAATGTTTAATAGTAATCAATATAGATTTTAATTAAAGGCATTTAAATAATCATCTACGCTTTCATAATTTACAGAAAATGACCAACATCATTTAAGGTATCTGAGGGAGCTCCAATCTTTAATTTAACATTAAAACTACCTGAACAAGTTTATGATATCATGTCATATCAAATGTAAAACTCTTTTGAGCTCCTCAGGATGTGATTGGTGGAAATCTCTAACGTCACGTAATTATTTTTGCATTGCGTAAGGTTCCATTGCCCAACATGAGACCTTAGCGTTACCTTTCGAAGCTTGATGTCATGCAAATTTGGCTACGAGAAGTATTTTCATTCCGCATAATTATTGCAATGATAATTGGAGTTATTAAAAGATTATTAAAGGAATAACAGAGGATGGCCAAAGATCTATTTATGTACAAGTATGTTGAGATGTCGGACCACTGCAGCCCTACACTGCCTGATCATTGTTGTTGAGAGAGATACGTATAACTGTATATTATTTGTGTGATGTGATTTGTCTATATTGTTAGTGATAATATTTGTTGTTTAGGGTATGTTAGAATAGCTCTGTACACGGTACTACAGTACACCTATTACATGTGTACCTTGCGAGGAAGCCTCGGGTGAACATGATGTCAAGACAGGTCCCATTAATTAATTGTATTCATGTCTATTGTATACCGTTTCCTCACCATAAGATGCCCATTTTAGTGACCAAAAGTGATTTATTGACAGTGATCCAATTTTTACTTAAAAATTTGTATTTATGAAACTGAAAGCCAGGTTTTACTAAAACTTTTAGTCCCTCGATTGTTTTACTGTTGTCACCTTTTGATGTTATATTTATTTTTAATATATCAAATTAATACGGAAGTATTTCTGTACTTGTATATTGCCTCTTTACAAGTGCTTTGTTTTGTTGTGGATGTTTATTTTCTATCTGATTAATGTATTCAGAACCTTGTACTTTCAACTTACATGAAATCAATCCCAATTTCTTGATTTATATAATGACACTACACAAATCAATTCTGAGTGTTTGAGGTTGAATTCTGGCTTTTGCTGGCTTAAAGCTGTGTACTTGACACATCACTAACTGTATATTTGGTTGTGCGTGATTAAAAGCATAATTGGTTGGAAAGTATTAAGTTGGGTTAGTGGCCAGCACTAGCATTCCTGTCTGGTTGATTGTAAGAGTAGCTAGTTTTATACCAAATGTATAAATAAATATTCTAAAACTTACAAACGACAATCTTGTTACTTTTCATCATAAAGCAATTTCCAATTCCAAGTCTAAGTGTGCAATTGCACTAACAATACCAAGACCCTGTCATGTTGATAAACATTCTTTCAATTCGGGGTTCATCGGAATAAATTTATTTGCGGTTTCAAATTTTGCAACTGTCATCTATAATTTCTTGGGCCTAACAAGAGGCCGATCGATTTCTTACAACTTATCTAAAATGAATATCAACTGAAAGACTCCCAGGACCAAATATGGAGACAAAATTAATGGCTGATTCACAGATTTCTTTTGGAAGCCACTGCCATTGAAATTCCTGGGCTAAGTTTGTAAGTTTATAATCGTGGAGCATAACAAAGAGGGTGGATGCTCATCGAACGAAAGTGATTACTGGACACTTTGTCTATTAATATTAACAAAGAGCAGAATTAACGGAAGCTCTTTAGAAAAGTTCAGCTATCAAAACTTTGAAGATGTTAGGCTACAGCCTTCCATCAACTGACTGCTGTGCTTTTCTTAGCCATTGGCTAATGAAAATTGCATTATTTTGGCTGTAAATTAGCCACACATGTAGGAATTTCAATCATAATTTTTCGCTGTGGCTAACGGAATTTACTCCCTGGAAAAACACTGCTGACTGCCACTTCTTAATTGGGTTTTCACAAGCACAAAAAAATTCTTGTTTTAAATATTTATTGGTAAAATTAAATTTCATAATTTGTTCTATTCCATCACATATTTGTATGTTTTTCCTTTACAAGAAATTACAATTTTCAAAGACCTGGGATCTTTGGGATTCTTCCTACAAATAAGCTGGCCTTCCAAAATTTCACCTGCAAAAAATATACAAATATATATTTCAGTAAAATATTCAAACGATGCTCTGTGATTTTCCTGTCAGTTTTTCATCATAAGTCTGCATCATGAAACGACGCTATAAAATGATATAATCTGCGAATATTGCTAGCGAAAACTTCTAATTCTAGTAGATTCTCAGATCATAAAAGAAGATTCTCTTTAGGCCTAGATGTTAATTTATTGATACGTACCATGACCTCGCATAATATTTACTTAATTAAAACTTTACTGAAGAGAATGAAAAAGAAATTTTAAGAAAATGAAAAATTCTTTACGACAACAAGAGATTTTTACACAAGATGAGATGGCAGAATTTTCACACTTGAAAAATATTAGGCGATTAGATTATGAATAATCCACTTACCAGATTCCAAATGGATAGATTCTTCAAGGAAAAATACTGTTTGCTTCCAATGAGTGCTGGTTTCACAGGGCGACGTCGACAGTTGGACCTGCAAAATTAATTTCTCTATCATACAAATTCCACAATATAAATACCTGGGATAAATAGACATTCATTTGACAATTAGGTCAAATCAGTAGAATTTGATACATGTGCATTTAAAATTTTGTCAATTAAATGTTTTTTCCTGTGTGCCAAAATCCCCCAATTAAACGAACCCCGTGAGGTTTGATGGGGATTCTACAGAGTTAAGAGCTGAGTTAAGGTTTGGTAGTCATTCGGGATGTCGTTGCATAGTGACCGCCGCGCGAGAATCCTTGCCGCCTCAATAGTTTGGTGAATGCCCAAAATTTTTGGCCCCTGCCAGGTCCCATCTTTAGGGGAGGGTGGGACAGGGCGAATGACTACCAAACCTTAACTCAGCTCTTAACTCTGTAGAATCCCCATCAAACCTCACGGGGTTCGTTTAATTGGGGGATTCTACTTCGTAAGCGCTTCGTTAAAGTTCGGCGTCATTCGGGATCTCGTCGCACGTGACCTTGCGCGAGAGTCCCTTGCCGCCTCAGACTTCAAAGCAATTTTGGGCATGAACAGCCCGTAGTCCAAGCCATAATATGTATGCATTACTGAGTCCCAGTTACTGGGGACTGAATAAGTGTTTCTGACTTTGCAGAGATTGACTTGACTGCTTTGGAAATTCGACCAGCCAACTGCATGGTGCCAAGGACACTGGTAGACACCTTGTACAGGGATATGTACCCTAGAGTCTGAAACTGAGGCTGCCCAAGCCACAATAGGCTTCTACGAGTCTTTTATGTACAACTGGCTCCATCCGAAGATGGCGACACTGGAAACGGCAAGTTAAAGATAATCAAGATCCAGAACACGTCTGCCTTGCAATTAACCTGAGTGCACTTGACCCATATATATATAGTCAAGGTCAATAAGAGTGCCCCTCATCGGGATATAAGTATACCATCCCCTGGAAGGTTCGCATGAGAGAAACATTTGTGGGAGGCTGTAGATAAAGCTAGTGACGCCCCGTGAGGCAATGAACGGCAATGTCCATTACTGAACAAACCCTTGAAGGTTAAAGGTATTGACAAATATTGGGAAACGACTCGAGTCTTGTCGTAAATCAGCCCCCATTTGGGAGTGTGAGAACGTGACCGAATTTGATCGACTCATACCGTAGAGAAGCCTTCCAAGGCTGTCGCCTACGTCTGAAAAGAGGGCAAAAAGCCATTATAGTATTTGGGCGACATCAGACATTCAGGATGATTCCTTATATCATGCAGCTCCCAAAGCAACACACCGCCACCGCTTGTTGGGCTGGATCAAGCATTGCATGCTGATCTATAAAATGAAGGGAAACACATCCTTCGGCTGCACAACTTCACCTATTAAAACTTTGGACCTCACTACAACTTCTTTTAGCTCAGAAAATAAACTAGCATGTGTGGTACTTGATGCCAACGGTTTGGAGCTGTTCCTGAAGTAGCCTAAAGCCTGATAATGCCTCAAGCATTATAGTGCTATTCGCATGTACTAGTCTGCCCTCATGAGCTTGCGATTGGCGGCCAATTCAGTGACTAACAGGACCATCTGACCCATGTAAATTCAGCGCATGGTCAACCATGGCCACCGCTATAAGCGTTTCGACGATAAGTGCCCATACTTGGAACAAAGTATAGCAGACTAAGGAACACTGCATGAGCCTCTAGAGCTCCTCCAGTAAACAGGCAATTATTCTTCCTATGGAATTCCCTTGCCAGAATAGACAGATGTCAAGTAGTGTATATGTGCATATGTGCAGTCATAAAGCTGCATTGATCTGGGAACATGTAAGCCACTCTTACAGGACTTTTCCGATTTCCCAAATTGTCACCCAGTCATCACCACTTTGCATAAGCTCATGGATCTACATCATGAGTGATGTGGTTTTAAAATTCTGGATAGCATGGAGGATGTACATGTGGCAGTTGAACCAGTTGAACCTGTGTATTGAGTAATGGATCAGGTCTGAAAACCGATAAGTTCCGTATTGAACTCCGCATGTCATATAGAAGCCTCATGACATCAGGCGACAGAGATTGCAGAGAAGGCCACATTGGTACTGGTATGGACAAGCCCTGAACTTGTTGTGGTTGTAATAAAGACAGATATGTTCCTCAGACCCAATCACTGTCTCCCAGATTATGCTTATGAGAGAGCTCTCGAGCAGTGTTTCTGGACCTTTGGTGGAAAGGCATTAAGTAGGCTTCAAGTTAAGCACAACCAAACCCTGTAGTATGTCACTGGGTTACAGCCACTGCCAAAAAATATTTGTTATTGATGACCCTTCAGTCCTAGGCTCTATATTCAGGTGACACTAGACTCGGGTGTTGAATGATCACTGCGATACTTTTGTTCAAGGGAGTTGCAACACTGCTGTGACATTGATGAGATTCATACAGTTGGCACCTTAACTGGGGAGGTAGCTTCAAAGGGCTATCGCATAACATGTCTGTTAAATAACGTATGACATGTAGTTCCCTGCCAAACTGGATTACTGCACCTCACTGTTCGAGGAACCATGTGCTCGGTGGCAATTGAAGACGCTAAACTACAGTGTCTCCACTGACAATTTCAAGATATGCCACACCCTTAGTTACGGATTTCAAGCTGTTTTCGCTTATGTGATGCCTTCGAGCTTTAACTGAATCATTTGAATGATCATTGACGATGTACCAGGTACATGACAGACACCTGACCCCTGTTGTACCCAACAGTCGTGCTGATGAAGTCATATTAAGCAGCAGCGACAGCTCATTAAGCGCACCAGTACAAATTCAACCAATGGTATTGTCAATTGCCTCGTCTTTATGGAAGGCCTTGTTGAAGATGAGGGATTGGCTGTATCAGCATTGCCATAACGAGTAACCTACTTGCAGTAGGTACAAACTCATATCATTGACTTCCCTCAAAAGCTTAATCTGATAGGCTCAGAAAAACCCTTGTCTCAACCGCATCGGTTCAATGAGAGAGAGTGATAAATCACTTTGCTGAGCATGACCAACGCACAACGCAATCTGCTTTGTGCCACAAAAAACAAGCATACTAAGTTGCTATTACAACCACTGCTCTTCTGGCAGGAATTCTCTGTTGAATCCCCACCCCACCTCAATGGGTGGTTTATGATGCGTTCACTGACGCGAGGCTTACCCCGAACAAAGTGGGATAACCGATATCACCAGTCTGCAGTACAACCTTCAAGACATATCATCACAATTCTCAATTATGAGTTATGGTTAAACACAGGCTGTCCACCAGCTGCTCCAGTAATGATGGAACAGTGTCTTGCTTTCATTAGCCCTGATCATTGCATGAATGTTGAACAGTTACCAACTTTCACTGGCTATAAAGGAGCATGAACATTCTCTCAAGTGGCGCTCTGGCCCTGACACTCCACTTGAGCAGGTATAGGAGATTATGAACAGTTCCAATGCAGTCTACAGGAACAATAGTAATGGAGAGTCAAATGCTTTCTTCCAATCGCTTTGGGAACTCCATCCGCAACCCGGACTCATCATGACCCTGTGTATGGCATGCCCATCTCACTGGTCAATATTCATCAAAACAAACCAGAGGCTACAGTACTGGTAGTACGTCTCAGTATGTCATGGCATCGTGACACTCAGCCTTGCCTCATCTATGTCAGAGGCCAAGACTTCCAAAAAATAATTTCCAAACACGGAAAACCAATCATCAACTTGTTGACGGATATCACTCCAATTCCTCCGAGGCTAATCATCTTGAAAAAGGCAATGGCACATTGAACCCACAAAGTCTGCATGAATCACGCTCCTAGCAGGTGTACAACTACAACCTGTTATCAAACAGGCTTAGTGTGCGTCCGACTGAGTACTTCAAACCAACCTCTCATTAGGCCTAAGCTACCGACCTGATCAACAGTGGCCATGTCATGCCGATGGTACGGCAACAGTATGACTAGGACATTGGTAGTTAAAGAGCCCCAAGTAGGTAAAATTTTCTTCTGACAAAGCTCCTGTCTGAACTTATTCAAAGGAGTAAGCCATTCCTCATGCAGAGATAAATGTATAGTGAATACACATCCTGGAACAGTACACTGGTGAAGCAAGAATTACAACTAAGTCAAAACTCCACATTTCAGGCCTGGCCCTTCAAAGGGGCAATCTATCTTTAAGAAACTGCTAAGAGGCCCAAAATTCCTGTTCCATGATGACAATGTTGCAACCGGCCATCTGCAGATTATAGACCCTCAGCCTCTGCTCGAACTTTTTCGAGGGGCAAGAAGCAATGGAATGGATTCACGCCATAATTCTTTGAATATATGGCATTTGGTGATGATATCGGGTCAAAATAAACCACTTTTGAAGTACATGTCCACTTGGTTAAAGCAATCGGGTCCCAGAAGTCTCAACGGGCGATAATACAGGAGCCCAGAATATTGCTCCAAACCGGCCTTATTTAGGCTCAACACCGCCTCTGCTCGAACTTTTTCGAGGGGCAGGAATCAATGGAAAGGAATCACACCATAATTCTTTGAATATATGGCATTTGGTGATGATACTGGGTCATTCTGGTCGCTTCCACAGCGTCAGGTTGACAATACACGTGGTCACATCGGGCGCCGCCATGTTGGAAACCATACACCGGCAAAAAAATGTGGACACTTTTGCCACAAATCGAAGCCATTCTCGACGCTTCGTCGCCTTCACATGCCCATACGTCCCAGTAAACGACGTAGTAGATGTCAATCCATCTTTCAGCGAGGTAAACGACGTTTTATTTGCCTAAACAATGACAATTTCACTCGAAAGTAGCGAGCAGTCCGCTCTGTGCGAGCGCAAGCAAACGACTGAGGCGGCAAGGGACTCTCGCGCAAGGTCACGTGCGACGAGATCCCGAATGACGCCGAACTTTAACGAAGCGCTTACGAAGTAGAATATGACTTACATTAGTTACATCTAACAGAGCTCTATGAATCTTAAAATTTCCAATCAAGCATTTAAATATGTAAATAGTAGATATTGTAGATGGGTAGACAATCAATACAAGAAAAGTCAATAACCATAACAGCAATACCTCGACAGTCATGGAATTGAAGTCACACAAGAAGTAGGCCACGAACGCCATCAGGTCACACGTTTTGTTGCATTCCAACTTGAAGGGACTTGTGAAGTCGAGGTCTTTTACGCTGCACGTTTTATGATCCAATTCCTGCAACAACATTCCAAATGGTTGATAGTAAATTAACCAAGGTAATTTTATGGAATCTAATTGTCTAGCTACTCAAATTGCTTTCAACCGATATCCAATGCTAACATTTTTTAACCGAGATTGACTGAAGTTTTTAATCGACTGAGTCAAGTTAGTGAGTCATATCAAGATGAACCAAATGAATATTTAAAAATTTTTTTTTTTATCATTACTTGCACAAAATTGCACCTGTCTTCAATTCTATGTATTATATTCTAGCAGCAATTATTTAACATAAAAGATGATCAGTTTTCAATTTATTTCCAAAAATGTGATTAAAAGTAAAAATGCATAAGACCTACAGGTCCCCCTGAGTTATTATCATCATACCTTTAGGCAGACAGCATTGGTAACAAGTTTATCCGCTTTCACAGTCTGAACTGATGCCTCTGACAAGACAGCACTTTTCATTGAGGACATCTTGAATCCGTAGACGTCGTGCCAGAATGTGATGTGCCGTTCTTTCAAGTCTTGGTCTTCCAGTCCCTGCAACCAGATGGTGCTGCGATTCGGCAACACGTGGCCCTCTGGTGACAAGTATCTGTCTCTGGCGTAAATTACGGTGTCCAACATCGATTCAAACAGCAAGAAATAGCCCATCCACTCGGAGATTATGATGTCCACCTAAATAAAAATTTCGTAAAATTTATGTATTTTTTAAGATCCTTGTGAGCCTGCCTATGAGTTTTTTTAAAAGAATTAACCATTCAATTAAAAGCCAATTTTTCTCCTACCATTTTTCTAACAATGACAGTCTTGAATCATATCTGATTGAGAGTCGCCTCAAATTGAACATTCATTGAATGAGGGCGTTGAAACCATCACTTAAGCAATTTTTTCAAAGGTTTTTAAAATAATGTCTCTTCGATAGGCACTTTTAAGTAAAAAAATATTTTTAATCTCTTTTTGAAATTCAATTTAAACTCACCTGTTCAACAGGTAACTCAATCTCCTCCATTTTACCTCGCATTAGAGTTATTTTGTCTTCTAAACCATTTTCTCTGAGATAAAAAGAAATCAAATATGGGTCAAAGAGGCCAATTTATTGCTCATCAGCTTTGCAGTGATGAACCAAATTCTTTCAAAGATTGTTTTTTCGTAAAATCTTCAACCTTAAAAATTTCATTTGGCACACCTTTCTTGAAAAGTTTGAGAAATAGAATGTAAATACAGTTGACAAAATTTAAGAATCTGACCCCCAGTCAAACCTTCAATTTTCTTTAACACCTGCCCATCAACTGCACAGGTTGTCTGTTTCAGAGTATGACATTTGGGTTTGGAAAGATAGATTGATCTCCAAAAGGTCACTGGTAATCTTAAATGGTCCAACGACAGAATAGATAGATATTTTTATTGGATAATTGAGAAATTGAGAATACACAGTATTACACACCTTACAACATCTATAGCCTGATAGATGACATCTGACATATCCACCCCAATGACTTTTTTTGCCCCTGCTCTAGCAGCAAACATGCTGAGGATGCCAGTCCCACAGCCCACGTCAAGGACCACTTTGTCTTTGAACATCTCCGCATTCAACTCAATACTTTTCTTGTAGCTTTCAGTTCTCACTTTATCCTATAAAAAGATTGAACACATTTTAGTTTCATTCACTCACAAACAGAGTTGCTCAAATTTCAGATATTTCTTGTTAAAATTTTGAACCGAGATTTGAAAAATCTGAACCCAAATTTGAACAATTTTCATCATAAACACCAAAATATGCTACATCTTTCCAGCTCAAAATAATGACATAAGATGGGGAATCCGACAAAATTTCATAAAAGGACTCCTGTTGGACTATACCAAAGACAAAGTATCTTTCATCAGCACTTCCATTTTGTCAGAAAAAATTACCAGCTTTTCTCTGAAGAAATAAAATATTGTAGGGTAAAAAATACAGCCAATTCATTACGTAGAATGGCTGGGATTGGGAATATTGGGACGGTTGACACCATAGACACGCTCGCAGAAGAATTTAACATTAGGAGAATATTTACTAATGATAGTGGACTAGTGGCAAAATTTCCTTCACAAAGTTCACATACCTGTAACATTTCTTGATGAATGCCGAAATGAGAGTAAGAACCAAAGTAAGCCTGGTCTTCTTCCACTGCTATGTCTGATGATGAAGATGGTCCAGGGCGAGAAGCCTGGGAAGACGACGTCATAACTAGTTGTTGGGCAGCTATTCTGTATTGCAAATTAAGAAATAAATTATTTCATCAACAATATAAATTGAAGTTTACAAATTTTGGTCTGGGGACTCTCCAAAAAATATTTTCACAAATGTTATATTTTTCAGGAATATCACTCCTGGTTTAAAATTAACATTTTTAATGAATATCAGCTTGTCTAAATTGTCCTTAAGACTTAATCCATACCTCATCTTTTGCAGGTCCTCCAAAGCCTCTTGCAGTTTCTCCTGCAGCTGCCGCACTTCATCTTTGGCGGCAAGGAGTGCTGGATCATTTTCAGCTTGTTCTTGAGATGATCCAATTTCCATTTTATCAAGTGCCTCATCTATGTCTGAAAATAAATAGCAAATTCAAATACAGGTTTCTGCAATTACCAAAAATAAACACATATCCAGCAACAACTAATTTTTTTAATTTACTTGAAGTTCAGTTTCATAGTGAAGTTCCTTAAATGACTACTCTCTAACAAATACTATTTAAAGTTAGGGGAAGATTTTCTGCTTGGAAAAATAAATCTGACAGCGTATGCAGCCAAGACGCAGTTGTCAAGAGAGTACCATGAGCATGAAGAGCCAAAGGAGAGCATTTTATATTTTGGAATGTTCCGTAATTTTGCGTACCAAACATTAAAAGAGGGTCTTCAGCAAGGACAGGTTTCATGAATTCATCTCCGCTCCAAGGATTTTTGCCACTTTTCAAGAGTTCTTTTAACTTCTCTGCTGAAGGTTTCTGAAATTTTATATTGGCAAAAAAAGTTAATAATAATATCAGAGGCACTGCTATCAATTTCAAGAAAAAAGTGGTATTTTATGATGTTTCATAATGGCAGTAGTTCTTAAAAGTTTTCTAAACAAACATAAAATAAAGTGGCAGGCTTGACTTTTTAAAATATCAATAAATTACCAAACACAAATTGACCTACAATTGAAATGCTGGCTTGTACAGCCAAGGAAATAGAAATGACAAAAAGTTCCAATTTAATCACCTGTTGTCTTATATAGTTGATGATCTTGATATACGTGAAGCAGTCTAGTAAACCATTTTGTTTGAACATTGATAATGGGAAGCCATGTTCCTTTGCGCAATGGGCCCAAGTGTCTTCACATCCTTCAAAAGTTCTTTCGCAAAAAATGCAAGAAGTGGTTTCACCATCTAGATCCAGTTCTTCATCCTCGTCATCATCTTCTTCCATGAAATCATCATAGAAGTTTTCTTCTTCACACATTTCTCCAGACATATCTGCAAAAAATTTATTTTAAACTTTCTGTTCAATAGTTAGGGGCAACCATTTCATATCAATGGGGGGGGCTTAAGGGTTTTTTTTTAAATATAAAATTTCTTGCTCAGTTTTGGTGAGATAAATAAATTATTTTTGGGCAGTCTTGAAATAAATAATTTCTGCTACTACGGGTATTTTTTAACAAAGTGTTGTTCGATTTTGGAATGAATATTAGGAGACTTCGCGCACTTGAAATAAGGAATTACTGTAGCGGCTAACGTGAAATAAATAAATAATTTCACATCGAGGAAAAGTCCAAGCCCCCCTGGATATTTAATGGTCGCCCCTTACAGATTTATGGTCATTAACAAAATGCAAAATGTTCCATAAAACTCTTTGACTCCAGGCTGAATAGCCCTGTCACTATCAGTCAATGATGCCATTGATGGAGTGAACTGGAGACTGAAGCTGCAATGATGTAGAGCCCAATGGAAATTTCATTCCAGTTATCAGGCCCATGTCGACTATCACCGTTATTCACAGTACCAAGGTCCAACTTTTGACTCACTGGGAGCTTTCACCCATTGCCTATGGGCTCAGAAGGCGGACAAAGCTATAAAGGGCAAGGTGCACCCCTGGTACAGGATGAAACATATACGTTAACGTAACATGGATTATCCGGACCAGAAATTGAAGCCGAGTTAAGCGACTCCTAAAAGTTAGCAGCCATCTTCTGCAGCACCCCTTCAACAAATATATTTATTTTTATTTTGTTTCTAGAATGAGTATTCATGTGATTAACACTGTAAGGTCAGACATACCAGCAGGTAATTGATCTTTAGCTTCTCGAAGCCCAGAAGGGGTGTGTCACTGGCTTACAAAAACTTTCATTTCAATAAGGCTTGAATCAGTGTAAATGACAATACAATTGTAATCAATACACAAATGCCATCTGATCCATCATGTTCAACTTGATGATGATCATCATGTTGGACATGGTTGATTGTTTGAGAAATTGAGAATGAGATACTTTGTAGGTACCTAACCATTGTATTCGACTCAATTAGTCAGTGTTAGTAGCACAACGAACTGTTCACAGTATCAAAACTCAAATCTATACATTCAATGTCTGAATTTACCCGTGTTTACCCTGTATTACCTGTCAAACTCAGTCAATTCTTCACCCACGTGTTTCTTGTTTTGAAGGTAACGTCTATTTCACACTCATCAGATGTACATTTTGCTTCCCGTTTTTTTCACACGGTGGCAGCACAGTAGCGTCGGCCAGACTAAATAACCGTACCTCTCAGCCCAATTTGTGTGTGTACATCTGACAAGTGCCCTGCACAGCTGACATGTTCAGTGTTCATCTGAGGAGTGCAGTGTCATCTGGGGAGTGCAGTGTATCCTATGAGTGCAGTGTACATCCCATATGACTAGTGCAGTGTATTAAAATACTGTAAATCTGAGGAAAGCAGTGTACATGGAGGTACTTCTGTGGAATGCAGTGCCAGGGCCTTATAACCTGAAGGGAGTCAGGGGCAAGCCCCCCCCCCCTAGAATACATGATACCAAAATTGAATGTGTAGAGCATTTTCCTGCAGGGTCCCCACCGGACAGGAAAACGAAAAATGGTGAGAAAAAAAAATGCCCTGCAGGTAAAAATCAGGGATTTGGAAATTTGACCTCAAATTCAGGGAAGACAGAGGGAATTCGGTTTCACATGTGTTAATGTGTGAAAACATAGGCTGCGCAGCAGCAAACCTTCAGCGAATAACACCTTTAGAAGATTACAATAATATCATAAAATTGGTGCGTTTACGAAATTGCTTATAGGTATGCAATAACGGTCGAGTAGTGGCCTTCCATTATCTCTATTTTTCAAATGATTCATAAAGTTTTATATTCATCAAAAAGCACTGCTAAATTAATTGCATAGGTGATTTGTTTAGAAAAAATGCATTACTGTATATGCAATAGTGGGGAAGTTTTGGCTCCGATATAAAAAAAATTCTTTAAAATATTTTTTTCTCAATATTACAAAAACTATAGAATAGCCATCTGTCAGACCATGAAAAGGCACAACTAGACCATACAAGCCATATGTGTACCAAACTTCATCCATGTATATGGAATAGTGACCGGATGTTGGGCCAGAAACAAAAATAATAATTTTTATGTTTTTTTCAATATTTAAAAAAGTATATAATATTTTCCATCAGACCTTTCAAGAGGCACAACTAGACCATATTGACCATATGTGTACCAAAGTTTATCCATGTACATGCAATAGAGAGCGAGTCTTAGCCAAAATAACAAAAAAAATTTGTTTTTATGTCTTTTCTCATTTTTTCAGAAAGTATAGAATATCTGTCAATAAGACCATCAAAAGGCACAACTAGACCATATAGGCCACGTGTGTACCAAATTTCATCCATGCACATGCAATAGTGACCGAGCCTTGGCCGGAAAGGAAAAAAAAATTATTTTTATATTTTGTTAATTATTTCAAAAAGTATTTAAGATCTATTCATCAGACCATCAAAAGGCACAACTAGACCATACAGGCTAGATGTGTACCAAATTTCATCCCCATACATTCAATAGAGGCCGAGTGCCGGGCCGGAAACGATCTATCCGCCCGCCGCCTGACCGCCCGCCCGCCCGCCCGCCCGCCGGACGGACAGCATTTTCACCCAAGTGATTACAATACCTTCTTCGAACTTCGTTCGCTGAAGGTAAAAACCTTCACTTTTAAGCAAAAATCAATGAAAGTTATAATTTTTGGTTTCCGATTTGCGACAATATATTGCCGCGATAACAACGCCAAGCCCAAATAAGGTCAGGTAAAACGTCCGGTGAGTGCTAAGTACATCTGACGAGTGCTACATACGTTTGGTGAGTGCCATGTACATCTGACGAGTGCTATGTGCATTTGGTGAGGGTGATGTAAATCTGATGAGTGTGCTGTACATTTGATGAGTGCCATGTACATCTGACGAGTGCTACGTACATTTGACGAGTGTGATGTACATTTGACGAGTGCTACTTACATCCGACCAGTGCTATGTACATCTGACGAGTGCTACGTACAACTGAAGAGTGCTACGTACATCTGATGAGTGCTACATACATTTATTGAGTGTGATGTACATCTGATAAGTGCTAAGTGCATCTGACGAGTGCCACGTGCATCTCCCGGGGGGGGTACTTCGCGGACTTTTGCATACGGATGCGCCACGGCAATTTTGAAAACCAGAACCATTTTAATCCGGAAACTGCGCCAAAACCACAAACCATTTTAATCCTTCACTAAAATTTTTTGCAAACCAATTTAATCTTCATGGTTTTTAAACCATTTTAATCCTCTTTTGAAGCCAATTCTAACGGTACCAAACATGTTGGGGTTGCGAAAACCAGAACCAAATTAATCAGAATTGTCAAAAAACCAAAACCATTTTAATCCAAGAAGGCCAAAAAACCATTACCATCCAGCGGCGCCTCTATATATACCCTTATAGAGTGAGTACCCCCCCCGGGGTGCATCTGTTGAGTGCCATGTACATCTGACGAGTGCTACGTACATCTGACGAGTGTGATGTACATTTGGTGAGTGTGATGAACATCTGACGAGTGCTACGTATCTGACGAGTGTCACGTACATCTGACGAGTGCCACGTACATCTGACGAGTGCTACGTACATCTGACGAGTGCTACGTACATCTGACGAGTGCCACGTACATCTGACGAGTGCTACGTACATCTGACGAGTGCTACGTACATCTGACGAGTGCTACGTACATCTGACGAGTGCCACGTACATCTGACGAGTGCTACGTACATCTGATGAGTGCTACGTACAGCTGAAGAGTGTGATGTACATATGACGAGTGCTACGTGCATCTGACGAGTGCCATGTACATCTGACGAGTGTGATGTACATTTGAAGAGTGCTAGGTACATCTGACGAGTGCCTTATATCTGACGAGTGCTACGTACAACTGAAGAGTGCTACGTACATCTGATGAGTGCTACGTACATTTATGGAGCATGATGTACATCTGACGAGTGCCGCGTGCATCTGACAAGTGCCATGTACATCTGACGAGTGCCATGTACATCTGATGAGTGTGATGTACATTTGACGATTTCTACGTACATCTGATGAGTGCCATGTACATCTGACGAGTGTTACGTACATCTGACGAGTGCAACGTACATCTGACAAGTGCTTCGTACATCTGACGAGTGTTACGTACATCTGACGAGTGCTACGTACATCTGACGAGTGTTACGTACATCTGACGAGTGCCACGTACATCTGACGAGTGTTACGTACATCTGATGAGTGCTACGTACATTTGACGAGTGTTACGTACATCTGACGAGTGCTACGTACAACTGAAGAGTGCTTACGTACATCTGACGAGTGCTGCGAACATCTGATGAGTGCTACGTACATTTATGGAGTGTGATGTACATCTGACGAGTGCTACGTACATCTGACGAGTGTAACGTACATCTGACGAGTGCCACGTACATCTGACGAGTGCTACGTACATCTGACGAGTGCTACGTACATCTGACGAGTGCTACGTACAACTGAAGAGTGCTACGGACTTCGGACGAGTGCCACGTACATTTGGTGAGTGCTACGTACATCTGACGAGTGTTACGTACATCTGACGAGTGCCACGTACATCTGACGAGTGCTACGTACATCTGACGAGGGCTACGTACATCTGATGAGTGCTACGTACATCTGACGAGTGCTACGTACATCTGACTAGTGCTACGTGCATCTGACAAGTGCCATGTACATCTGACGAGCGCCATGTACATCTGACAAGTGTGATGTACATTTGACGAGTGCTACATACATCTGATGAGTGCGACGTACATCTGACGAGTGTTACGAACATTTTGTGACTGTGATGTAAATCTGATGAGTGTAATGTACATCCGACGAGTGCTACGTACATCTGACGAGTGCTACGTACATGTGACGAGTGCTACGTACAACTGAAGAGTGCTACGTACATCTGATGAGTGCTGCGTACATCTGATGAGTGCTACGTACATTTATGGAGTGTGATGTAAATATGACGAGTGCCGCATGCATCTGACAAGTGCCATGTACATCTGACGAGTGCCATGTACATCTGATAAGTGTGATGTACATTTGACGAGTTCTACGTACATCTGATGAGTGCTACCTAAATCTGACGAGTGCTACGAACATTTGGTGAGTGTGACGTACATCTTATGAGTGTGAGGTACATCTGACGAGTGCCACGTGCATCTGACAATTCCCATGTACATCTGACGAGTGCCATGTACATCTGACGAGTGCTACGTGCACCTGATGAGTGCCACATACATCTGACGAGTGTGATGTACATTTGACGAGTGCTACGTACATCTGACGAGTGCTATGTACATCTGACGAGTGCTACGTACATCTGACGAGTGCTACGTACAACTGAAGAGTGCTACGTACATCTGATGAGTGCTGCATACATCTGATGAGTGCTACGTGCATCTGACAAGTGCCATGTACATCTGACGAGTGCCATGTACATCTGACCAGTGTGATGTACATTTGACGAGTGCTACTTACATCTGACGAGTGCTACGTACATCTGACGAGTGCCATGTACATTTGAAGAGTGCTAGGTACATCTGACGAGTGCCTTATATCTGAAGAGTGCTACGTACATCTGATGAGTGCTACGTACATTTATGGAGTGTGATGTACATCTGACGAGTGCCGCATGCATCTGACAAGTGCCATGTACATCTGACGAGTGCCATGTACATCTGATAAGTGTGATGTACATTTGACGAGTTCTACGTACATCTGATGAGTGCTACCTAAATCTGACGAGTGCTACGAACATTTGGTGAGTGTGACGTACATCTGATGAGTGTGAGGTACATCTGATGATTGCCACGTGCATCTGACAAGTGCCATGTACATCTGACGAGTGCCATGTACATCTGATGAGTGTGATGTACATTTGACGAGTTCTACGTACATCTGATGAGTGCTACCTAAATCTGACGAGTGCTACGAACATTTGACGAGTGCTACGTACATCTGACGAGTGCCGCGTGCATCTGACAAGTGCCATGTACATCTGACGAGTGCCTGGTACATCTGACGAGTGTGATGTACATTTGACGAGTGCTACATACATCTGACGAGTGCCTTATATCTGACGAGTGCTACGTACAACTGAAGAGTGCTACGTACAACTGAAGAGTGCTACGTACATCTGATGAGTGCTACGTACATTTATGGAGTGTGATGTACATCTGATTAGTGCCATGTACATCTGACGAGTGCCACGTGCATCGGACAAGTGCAATGTACATCTGACGAGTGCCATGTACATCTGATGAGTGTGATGTACATTTGACGAGTGCTACGTACATCTGACGAGTGCCTTATATCTGACGAGTGCTGCGTACAACTGAAGAGTGCTACGTACATCTGACGAGTGCTACGTACATCTGACGAGTGCCATATATGTACATCTGATGAGTGCTGTGTGCATCTGACATAGTTTGGCTGATAGGAATGAAAGTATTCCTTTCATGGTTGTTCCTCCATGTCTGTCATCCAGATCTATGCAGACTGAAAAGACATCAAATCACCATTTCTGAGCGCAGAACTTTGAAGGAAGCGCTTCGGATGCAACCAATCACACTGGGGAAGTGGGATGAGGATTGAGGAGGTTAACTGATCATCAGTTTTGGAGGAGGTTAACTCAATCAAAGGAGGAGGTTAACTGAGCTGGTGTGAGGTTTACTCAACTAAAGAGTATATATATATCACTTCAACATTGTCTTTTAGGCTTCTTTTCATGAAAACATAAAATACAAATTCTTGAATATCTATTTCTGAAAAAGAAAATGCAGCACACCCTTACTATAATTAGTCCGCTTCTCCAACCATTGCAGCACCAGGTCCTCTTAGCCATTTTCAAAAAGTTTGAGAGTTCAAGCGTAAATGTGTTTATACCATTCGACACCTCTGTCAGCCAATCATGAGCCAGTATTTCACTGCAATAAAACCCATATTCTTTGTTGTCCAGTTATCCTCCCATGGGAGAATAATAAGTGAAGCTGTGAAAACCACAGCAACAAATGACAAGTTTCAGTTTTGTCTTATGGTATAAGCCAGTTATTCACCGCGGGATCGACAATATGTGTTTATCACAGCTCGGGCTAACGCCCTCGCTGGATAAATCACATATTGCCTCTCCCTAGGTGAATAACCTATACATCTCTCCTACAAATAGGCCTGCATGCAGTCTAATGTCTTAAGAATTACTAGTGGCCTTTGAGCACCTGTTGAATTGAGTATATTTCTTCTTTTCTGTCTCCAAGTCCATAGGGTTCCATAGGCTTTTTTGCCATTTGACACAGCATAAATGTTGCCACAACTTAAACACAACGTTGATGTCATATAGGCCTATAATTTGGAATTCTAAATAATTTTCACCAAGATGGCGAAGTTGTCACTACGTAGATCTATAGTATCTATGTAGGCCTGCCCACAAGTTATGATTATTGGGTTAAGATGTTTCCATAGCCTATTCGTCAAAAGATGAAAATTGAAAATTAAAAACATTTATAAAAGAAAAAGAAGATAATCACATGCAACTGTACTTGCCTTAACTCTATTTGCCAAAAATTGGAAAAAAAAACTATTTTAAAAAGCTGAAGAAGTATATTAATCGCAAACAATTCAAACAATTGTGGAGTGGAGGAGGACGCAATACAAATTTTAACATAAAATCACAAATCCACGCTAATAATGTATACTGGGCCTGCACACATGTTAGTGGTGTTTCTAGGATTTTTTCCAGGGGGGGGGAAGCAAACCACACCAAGAAATTTCCCCAAATTTTTTATTGCCACCAACAGCTTTTTGCGTGTCGCGCTTGTGACACAATGTTAAAAAATTCTTTCTGAATCTCATTACTGTTATATATGTGGGGTTTTCCATAAGTTCTGTCCAACTGGTCATAACCTTTGCTAGATTTGATGTAGAAACATGATATTTGGGTCAGATAATATTGACGTAATTTGCAAATAACTCCCAAAAAATCACATCATAAAATTAAAAATAAGAGCTTATTCTGTTGCCATGGAAACCATAAATCATGAAATGCGGCCCAGACTTTGTAGTGCTCACTTAAAACGAACTGAACACCTGCTTGCATTATCTGTGTCTTGACATATAGAATTGAAGTATTATAATTTTTTTTTTTCATGAAATACAGTTAGTTAATTGTTAAATCATTAACAACAATAGAAACTGGTATTATTGTTACATCTCAGTTACTTTACCATCACTCATGCAGTTTCCCAGTTTTTTACGAGATGAGCAATTTTTTTGATATGGATGCCATCATATATACCTGTTACATTTCGTCATTTTAATTGAATAAAATGGGCAGAAAGAGTAAGAACCCTTTATCATACATACAAGGAAGACAGTATGAGTGACAGAACTAAATGAAGATTGTACCAACTTTTTCTGTATGAAGAGAACGCTCATTGGAAAAACTTAAGAAAAGAAGACCAGAAAATGTCAAAACTGACCTTTACATGAAAACTGAGGTATCATACTTAGACATGGATAGAAAGTACGAGAAAATGTATTTACAAGGTTCCAGTCATTAGTTTCGGAAGTTGTGAAATGGCTATGAATGTTTTGAAAAAATTCTGTTCGATATCTCTTGTAATAATATATTTTTTACACGATATATCAAGTATGTGTCTGTTATTAACAAGCGGTCGGTCGCATTTCATGACTTTTGGTGACTTTTAAATAGTTTTTTTTTTGGAAAACTTAGTGCAAGACAAGAAGTCAAAACATAGTTTATTGTTTGGTGACACTGGGCAGTGGCACCAGAGATGTACATGTGCAGGTGATACTATGAGGTTATATCATGGGTGGGGCAGTATTAGATCGACAAGTCTATCTAACTTCATGGTCTGGGGGCGGGCGAGTGGGCGACTCGCTCACAAGCCCCGCCCCCTCACGGAAATGCACGAAGCGAAAGAGACTGATGATTCGGTCTAGGGCAGTATATCCCTGGTATAGTCACCCGAGACACAGTATATCCCGAGACCCGAAGGGTCGAGGGATATACTGGGTCAAGGGTGACTATACGGGGATATACTGCACCCACCCATGATATAACCTTTTTATCCCATGTCTTTTTTTTGGTACTTTATTTTATATCAATGTAAAACAGTTTGAAGCACTTAATGTGAATACAACTAAAAATCAATAATCTTGATTGGCAGTACTTAATTGCCTTAAATCACAACAAACAAAAAGATGCAGGCTTGTTATGCTAATAAGCATGGTATACAGAAGGTCATATACAACGTCTTTTTGTTGATTGTGGTATGCAAATGAGGCAATGCTGATTTCTGATTTGTCAGCTTCAGTATTTCCCTGACACCTAATGAATAAATTAATATATCCCTGTTAGCTAATTTATTGAAGAGCTGTGATTGGGTGTACTGATATTTGTCCCTCTAAATGCCCAAATATTTCCCTATCTGATTTGGTATTTACCAGGGAAAACTTCAATATCAGGGAGAAAATGTGCCTAGATATGGGATAATGATGAAAACATAGTGCACTGTAAAGGAGCATTTGCCATTTTGCCCCAACACATTGACAATGTTTCAGGGCCAATGATGACCCATTCATGGTGAAATACCTTTGCTGACAATCATGATTCTCAAGCAGCTGGGCACAACATTAGAAGTAGAATAACTACATAATTTTGCTTATCTGGATTCACAAAAGAAAGGTCAAGATGGGCTTCTTATATGCAATCAGGTCATGCCATCCTACATTGGTAACACAGCGAGCTTGAACAAACTTTGGGGTTAAACAAATTGACCAAGAAAACGATTAGCGCAGTGATGTAGAGGAAGATCAGGCGAACATTTTGATGTGTAAAACGAAAAAATCTGTTGGGAATTTTTTTAGATATTCGACTTTTAAACTTTTTATTTATCACACCCTATTGTTAGCATGGAATCTCCATCTAAAAATGATTCAAGCTGCCAATTTTACCTGATAGGTAATATCAAAGACAAAAGTCATTATTCAGAAGTAA
This sequence comes from Platynereis dumerilii, assembly GCA_026936325.1. Lineage (NCBI taxonomy): Eukaryota > Metazoa > Annelida > Polychaeta > Phyllodocida > Nereididae > Platynereis > Platynereis dumerilii. Next base: position 84,220,347 of record JAPTHN010000001.1, on the reverse strand, counting down.
AAATATGCAGTCATTGCCACAATAGCAAGTACATACCACCTCATTCAGACTGACAGAGTGTGATAAACCTATAAAAGAAAACATTTCTCAGAAAATTTACAAAATATGTTTATTTTGCCAGCTTGTCCTAAGTTTCATCGTTCTGGTAAATAATTGTAGTAGAATCTGCCTCACTTTTGAACTCTGTGGTGTATTATTGAGGTTTTTATGGGTTTTTAAAGAAATTTCATCACTGTGAAACCAGTACTTTTGCAACCATGTGAAGGGTAGCCAATGATGAGAGAATCATCAGAAAACACGTAGATAGGATGTTTGGAAGCATTTAGTTAAGTATGGAGTAAAATACTTTGACATTGCAGTCTTAATGTGCAATAGTTGTGCATGTTTGTATTAACTACATTTTCACATAATTTACTGAATTTATGCTATTTTTGTTGTTCTATACAATCAAAGATTGGTTGATTTTGGATGCCAGATAACCTCAATCAACATTAACACCCAACATCCATTTTAAGTACTCAAAACACATTAAGCATTAATATTACTGTTTATTTATAGCTTTTAATCTTATTTTTTTCTTTTTGTCCAATTGCAAAGACGCTTCATGTAATATCAAGGGATTCAACTTCATAGTGAAGCAGATACTTACAAACATTCTATCCATGTATTGTCTGAAAATTTACTCATATATCCTTTTGCATTGTTATGAAATGATTTTTTCACCGTGGCAAAATTTGTGATAAAATGCAAAAAAAAATCAACAAAGCCTGTTACAATGAGATGATGAGACCAAATTTGCTAAAATTATTTACCAGAATTATGTAAGTAACACAACCTGGTATTGCAAACATTTTCTCAAGCCTTTAGCCAGAAATGTTAGCTGTTATAGGTTTATCACACCCTGTCAGTCTGGATGAAGTGGTACATACTTTCTGCAGAGACAATGACTGCATATTTTTACTTCTGAATAATGACTTTTATCCTAGATATTACCTAACAGGAAAAATGGACAGTTTTTATCACTTTTTCATGGAGATTACAAGCTAAGAATAGGGTGTGATAAATAAAAAATATAAAACTAAAATATCTCAAAAAATTCCCAACAGATTTTTTCGTTTGATACATCAAAATGTTCGCCTGACCTTCCTCTACATCACTGCGCTAATAGTTTTCTTGGTCAATTTTTTTAACCCCAAAGTTTGTTCAAGCTCGCTGTGGTAATGCAGTGTATTTTTGTATGCGCATGATGTCATGCATTTATTCCATATCTTTTCCTAATTCTTGGTTTGTAAAATCTTAGCAGATAATGTTAATAGCATTGTAGTTACACCCCAGGAAGGGCCCAACATCATCTAACAGCAGTGTTCCATATTTACCCACTCTCAGGCAACAGATCCAGGAAGTTGGCTACCTGAAGCTGGTTACTTGGGAGTTACCTGGCAGCTACCTGAAATGTGAAGTTAGCTACCCGAAGCTGGTTACCTGGCAGTTACCTGGCAGCTACTTGAAACTCAGTAGAAGATAGCTACTTGAACTGGCTACCTGGCAGTTACATGGCAGCTACTTGAAACTTTGGGAAGTTAGCTACTTGAACTGGCTACCTGGCAGTTACTTGACAGCTACTTGAAACTTTGGGAAGTTAGCTACTTGAACTGGCTACCTGGCAGTTACTTGGCAGCTACTTGAAAGTTTGGGAAGATAGCTACTTGAACTGGCTACCTGGCAGTTACCTGGCAGCTACTTGAAACTCTTCCCATCTCTTCCCTCCGAAAAGCTGCAGAGCTTGGGCGGTGACGGGGCCAACCCAGTGGAAGTTAGCCACTTGAACTGGCTACCTGGCAGTTACCTGGCAGCTACTTGAAACGTTGGGAAGATAGCTATTTGAACTGGCTACCTGGCAGTTACTTGGCAGCTACTTGAAACTTTGGGAAGTTAGCTACTTGAATTGGCTAACTGGCAGTTACCTGGCAGCTACTTGAAACTCTTCCCATCTCTGGCTGGTGACGGGGCCGGAATCCAACCCTCCGAAAAGCTGCGGAGCTTGGCCGGTGACGGGGCCAACCCAGTGGAAGTTAGCTACTTGAACTGGCTACCTGGCGGTTACTTGGCAGCTACTTGACAGTTTGGGAAGTTAGCTACTTGAACTGGCTACCTGGCAGTTACCTGGCAGCTACTTGAAACTTAAGGAAGATAGCTACTTGAACTGGCTACCTGGCAGTTACTTGGCAGCTACTTGAAACTTAGGGAAGTTAGCTACTTGAACTGGCTACCTGGCAGCTACCTGGCAGCTACTTGAAACTCTTCCCATCTCTGGCTGGTGACGGGGCCGGGATCCAACCCTCCGAAAAGCTGCAGAGCTTGGCTAACTTCCACTGAGTTGGCCCCGTCACCGGCCAAGCTCAGCAGCTTTTTGGAGGGTTGAATTCTGGCACCGTCACCAGCCACAAATAGGGTTTGAGTTTCAAGTAGCTGCCAGGTAGCCAGTAGCTAACTTTCCAAAGTTTCAAGTAGCTGCCAAGTTACTGCCAGGTAGCCAGTTCAAGTAGCTATCTTCCCAAAGTTTCAAGTAGCTGCCAGGTAACTGCCAGGTAGCCAGTTCAAGTAGCTAACTTCCACTGGGTTGGCCCCGTCAACGGCCAAGCTCCGCAGCTTTTCTGAGGGTTGGATTCCGGCCCCGTCACCAGCCAGAAATGGGAAGAGTTTCAAGTAGCTGCCAAGTAACTGCCAGGTAGCCAGTTCAAGTAGCTAACTTCCCAAACTTTCAAGCAGCTGCTAAGTAACTGCCAGGTAGCCAGTTCAAGTAGCTAACTTCCCAAAGTTTCAAGTCGCTGCGAGGTAACTGCCAGGTAGCCAGTTCAAGTAGCTATCTTCCACTGAGTTTCAAGTAGCTGCCAGCTAACTGCCAGGTAGCCAGTTCAAGTAGCTAACTTCCACTGGGTTGGCCCCGTCACCGGCCAAGCTCTGCAGCTTTTCGAAGGGTTGGATTCCGGCCCCGTCACCAGCCAGAGATGGGAAGAGTTTCAAGTAGCTGCCAGGTAACTGCCAGGTAGCCAGTTCAAGTAGCTAACTTCCCAAAGTTTCAAGTAGCTGCCAAGTAACTGCCAGGTAGCCAGTTCAAGTAGCTAACTTCCCAAAGTTTCAAGTAGCTGCAAGGTAACCGCCAGGTAGCCAGTTCAAGTAGCTAACTTCCACTTGGTTGGCCCCGTCACCGCCCAAGCTCTGCAGCTTTTCGGAGGGTTGGATCCCGGCCCCTTCACCAGCCAGAGATGGGAAGAGTTTCAAGTAGCTGCCAGGTAGCCAGTTCAAGTATAGCTTACTTCCCAAAGTTTCAAGTAGCTGCCAAGTAACTGCCAGGTAGCCAGTTCAAGTAGCTAACTTCCCAAAGTTTCAAGTAGCTGCAAGGTAACCGCCAGGTAGCCAGTTCAAGTAGCTAACTTCCACTTGGTTGGCCCCGTCACCGCCCAAGCTCTGCAGCTTTTCGGAGGGTTGGATCCCGGCCCCTTCACCAGCCAGAGATGGGAAGAGTTTCAAGTAACTGCCAGGTAGCCAGTTCAAGTAGCTATCTTCCACTGAGTTTCAAGTAGCTGCCAGGTAACTGCCAGGTAACCAGCTTCGGGTAGCTAACTTCACATTTCAGGTAGCTGCCAGGTAACTCCCAAGTAACCAGCTTCAGGTAGCCAACTTCCTGGATCTTCAGGCAACTTGAATACCAATTTTTTAAACATTTTGTGGAAATATGCATCAAGATGAAGCTGTCATTGTAATTTTATGAAGTCTGACAGTATCCAGTGGTCATGCAATTTGTTAGAAGCAATAGTTTGACGCTGCTGCAGTAGGACACCTGGATGATAATGTCACCCCTCTCACAGCTTTATCCCATATAATCAAGGCTCCGATGTCCAGGTATGGCCGTTACGTCATGGGAAGTTTGGTATCCGGCTTTTAAACTACCTTCAATGTCATTGAAATCATAAGTGGAGGTAGACAGTACCATCTGCCCTTGTAATATTGCAAGATAATTGCTTTATTATCTTGGGAGATATTTAATTTTTTTATTTTCGAAAATTTGTGGACGTAACATGGACAGCACACTGAAATTGTGAAAAATCAGACAGCAAATAGCATCTGTTTACCACATTAAAGTTCAAAAATAAACAATGACTTTCAATCTCTTGTGAAACCCAGTGAATTTTGAGGAATAAAATGGTAATAATATTCCATGACGTAACAGGACACCATTTTAAAGATTAAAATCATGTTATAGAGGTTAGAACCTGACAGAGGATAACAAAATGTTTACTTTTTATAAATTACTTTAACAAAAGCAAAAATTGATGCCAGTATTGCATTGCTGTGAAGGATTTTGAACTGAATATTCGCGAAACAAAAAATTTATGATGTAACATTGGACACCAATGTTCCACAGGTGATACAATTTCTCACCTGGCAATAATATATTTCATGCATTTTGTATAAATTACCGCCAATGATCTGTGAAACTATTATCTATGCCTCAAAATTTCATTTTCTTGCATTTTCATTAATTTTTACCCGAAAAAAATACTGCGAAAACACAGGGCTAATTTTAATTTTTTTTATGATTTGCAAAAATTAGCACACTTTTTGCTTTTCTGTGACAGTAAATGAAAATTTATCAAACATCCATTAAAGGCTGCATTCCTGCAGTGCAGTCCAATTATATTAGACATCTATTTCTGTAGGGAAATTGATATTGCATGTGTTTAACCCCCCACAGACAATAGTTTATATAGATACAAGAGAAGTGGAGTTTGACTTGAGGTCCATGGATTGCTTTGTGGATTTCTTCCAATAAAAATGCAATTGAAACTAGAATGAGCACTCGGAGATTGCATGCCTCAGCCTGCCTTCAAATTTAGACTCAGGCTGAAGACAACTTTCCAATAATTATTCATGATATCCGTTATCAATAATCAACTAGCTTAAAGAACATGCAATGAATAAAGTTTCTATGCAATTGATATGTCTGTTGACAAATAAAAAAGATTAGAAGCTAAGATTAATTGTATTCGCAGCCACTAATTGCATTTGATGATGATTACACTGACCAACGCCAATCAACAAGCAATGACAATCAATAGAATTCTGTAATTAATTAGATTCAAGCAAGATTCACAATTGCTGAATAGACTGTAGAAATATATACACTTTCTTGGGCTGCTAGTGCAAAAATTATATGTATACTGTTACAGTGCATGCAGCATGGTAGAGGCCTATTTTCGAATTTCCTTAACTGTAGCCACAAAAAAGCTCCAATATTCACCACAATTTGATCAGGTATTGTGTAGTACAAATGAACACATCATGCCAAAGGAAATCTAAATCCATTGAGTATTGTTGGCAGGAGTCGATTAACAAACACACAAACCCACAAGCTGAGATCCCAGAAACTGCCCACCCTCACAATACTCCGCCTGCAGCAGGCTGAGTAATTAAATTTCCTATCCTGTGTATCATTATTTTACCTGCCAGGTACAAATGATGCACTCAAAATAAATAGTTTGACCAAAAGTAATCAGGATTTCAAATTGGTGTCTCGGTTACATCCCAGTCTTGTAAAAGTTATGTCCTCGGAATTAATAAGATATCTTGTGAAAGTATTTAACATGAATTCATGAATGCTCGACTGTGAAAATGAAGTAAAATAATAGAAGTTTTATAGAACAAGCCACATTTTACTCTGTTGTAGGGGAATTTTGATTTGATTTATGCCCATGATGTAACTTATGACACCTCACATGCTGTCCATGTTACGTCATTGCCAAGATTTGGCTTTTTACACTTACTTATAATGTTAAATGAATATTGTGAACCATCTTGGTATAACTCGTGGCTAGTTATTGAAATTCAAGTATGTATAACCTTCCATTCTGAGAAACTAAAAGAATTAAACCTGCTTTTATAGCTTTTTATCATGATGTAACATGGACACACGATAGGATGAAGTTGAATTTGGTGTCTCTGTTACATCCAGTTGTATTTTCAAAACAAACTGAGAAAAAGAGTTCCAGTTGCAGGTTTTTTAAGCATTCAAATGTTTGAAATGATCCAGATTACAGATTTTGTCAAGATGACTGTCTTTGGTGCAAGTGGCTAACATCTGTACTAAAATATTAAGAGTGTAGAGTAGGTCGGGGCAAGAAGCCCGGGTTAGGTGAGAGGCCCCCCCAGGCTTATATCCAAACTTACATTTTTGGTGCGTTTATCTTTTGATAGGATTGAAGCTAGAAGCGTTTTAGGTGACGTCACAAATTTTCAGGGCAAACAGCACCAAACCATAGTAGAAATTGAAGAAACAAAAAACTGTGCATGGTTTTTGTAACTTTGACTAATTCTTTGAAAGGGGTTGTCAGAAATAACTTCGGAATTTTTTTAAAGTATAGTGGATATCTGCATTGCTTCACTTTATGACTATCACATCAATATGATTTGGATCATGTTTTTTGCATTTTAGTTCAAAATATAGAGGTCAAATTAAAATGTGGGTTTGGGGCGAGAGGCCCCACATGATACGGGGCATGAGGCCCCCTTCACTAGGGGGTCGAAGCTGCTTCAGGAACCATTATTAATGTGTACTATACCTTAAGACTTGATAGAATAGCTAGTTAAAATAGAAAAAAATTGGGCCGGAAATTGAAACAGGGCAAAAAATATTAAAAAATAAAAGTATGAACAGAAAAATTCTGAAATTCAGAAAAACTGAATAGAATGCCTTAAATAGGATAGAAGAACCCTAAGAAATAACTTTTAGGCTGAATGCGCTCGCAAAAAAAATTGCCATATGATTATAATAGGGGGGCTTCTTGCCCGATGGGTGGGGTAAGAAGGCAATTTTAATTTTTTTACAAAAATGGCCGTAACTCCTTTATTAAAATTAGTAGACATTTGTTTCACTAGTTATTAGTAGAGTCAAGTGATCCCTTCCTGACAGCATAAGCATTCAAATAATCGCCCATAAAAAGTAGGTCAAATCGCACCTCGAAGTTAAGGGGGGCCGCATGCCCCAACCTACTCTATGACTTGGATGTAACATGGACAGCGTTGGTTACAGAGTGGAGCTGACTTTGGTCAGGATTTGCTCTTTCTAGGAATGGCATGCATTGAAGAAATGTGGCCAAACCCATTGCAAAATTAGTTGTGAGTCTGCTACAGATGGTTTCAACAACATCTCTGCTACTGTTAATTCAATATTATCAACTTTCTGTCAGCATGTCACTGCAGATTGTGGACGTAACGAAGACCAGCCTCACTTTGGCCCACCAGGATCCCCCTCTTATGCTTATTCAAGTGGTGATGGCACCTGTTTTGGTGTCAGAAATTATGCATAAGAATATGGAGATGTCATGAAATGTCTAAAAATAGAATATCCTTTGGCCAATAACAAAACAGGAGGGAGATTAGGGACGTAACATTTGGACACCATCTGACATAATGATGTTTGATTAAGTATGCTGTGGTGCCATATGGGCTCCTGTAATATATTTAGCCTTTTTCCAAAGCCATTACAGATCAACTCAACATTGACAGAAAGAAAATGAACTAGCTTGGTTAAGTTTAGCTGTAACAGGAGCCATGTCATGGATGTAACAAGATGGACACCAAATGTTACATCATGGTACTCACTGAAAATAGGCCTATATATCTTACCAAATTTGGTCAAATTATAACTTCTTAAAAATTTGACACAAACTTCTGTTAAATGCCTTCAAATTGTAGTCGAAATGATTGAAATTCAGTTACTAATGTCTAATATATAGTAAAATCATTTTTGTCTCACCAGATGGACACCACAAAAATGTCCATCTTTTTACCACTTTTGCAAACCTTTTTTTCATGTGCTGAACAATTTTTTTGTTTCCTGTGGGGCTCAAAAAAGCTCCGATTGTCACCAAAATTTAATCAGGTCTTGTGAGGTACAAATGAACACATCATGCCGAAGGAAATCTAAATCCATCCAGTACTTTTTGCAGGAGACAACTCACATACACACTAACGCACATGCTGAAGTGCCAGCGACCACAATAGCTTCTCAGCGAAGCTAATAAAGATGAGATGATGTCATTGATAATAGTAATACTTGGTTTATTATGTACCATGAATGGTAACAGGACATATCAAAGTGGATTTCTCACTAAAACGAAATGGCAGGACTAATAAATTGAAGGTAACGCTATTTTTAAGTTTTGTTTTTTACTTACTTTCAAGTTTTTAAAGGCTGCACAAAAAAATATGCAAAATAATGGTCTTGCTTGAAAATGGTAATGTGGACACGCAGGACATTTACAGGGTGGTCAAAAAAAAACTTTACACTTATGAATTATTTTTTGGGTAACGCTCATTGTAACAATTACTTATTTTTCAATACAAAACAACTTGTATAGCAAAGAACATCCTTTCTAGAGATAATTCATTCATTTGGAGGTCCTTTTGGACTGATGACTTTTCTACCGTGGGCCTAAATGATTTAGAGGTGTCAACAATGTAACTTCGTGTCCGTTTTTCCCATAAAAACTTAACGGAAGCCTTCATTTGGCAACTAAAGTCTGTGGTGTCTTGCAGGGATCTGCCTCTAAATTTGCCAACCCAGAATAATCACATTGATTAAGATTTTGTGATGATAGGGGCCCTATTGTCCTGCCGAGAAACTTGGCAGAGCGAACCTTGATCCAGTTCTGGGCTTTCCATGGGAGAATGACTGATGCCCCATCTTGTTTGAAGATCAAATTATCTGTAGCATTGTATGTTTTATCTATCCAGTGCTTCAGATGCTCTTTTAAGATGTTAATATGTACTTTTCCCGAGATTTTTAACAACCTGATCGATAACCTTCAGACGGCTTTGTTTTTAAATCTTATAATGGCCATAGTGGAGGCTGAACTTGGTCTAGCACCTTCTGGCTTACGCTGAATTGTGCCTCTGTATTTTCATTTTCATTTTAGGTCATATTTATTTGTCTTGTGAAGCTCAGTTGCTTCCAAATTGCTGATGGGTCATGATCAACCCAGAGTAGTGAAAACGCAGGAGCATTCCTGGCTTCCATTTTGTCTACTATCAAAAAAGTAATGACCTATTTTAATCAGCAACCTATTTTCCAAAGATCTAGTATACTTGGCTTGTATAAAAAATAAGTACCCTGGCACTGACTCAATCATGGCAGCCTGGAAAATGAAATATCAACTGTAAAGTTTTTTTTTGACCACCCTGTACTGCTATTCCTGCTCAAATGATCTTTGTAAAGCTGGTAATAGGTCTTATATTGTTCGATTATATAATCCTAACATAGCGAATGCCAAAAAAGTATTAAAGTGGACTATTAATTTCAATGGCAGTGTTTCGTAACAGGACAAAATAGCACAGCGTGTAACCAAGACATGTCCTGTTACCTTTCAAGTTTTCAAAATAACTTAACTGCATGTGTTGCAACTGTAAACTAGTAAGGTTAATACAAATAAAACATGTCAGTAAAAGACACTTCACTTACATAATACCATTGACGATTTATTTAGTGCAAACTAGCAATGTCCTGTTACTATGATGCTATTAAATGTCTCAAAATACAAAATAAATTAATGCTCTTGGCAATTAAACATAAAAGGCTCGATAAATCTGTAAGTATATTGATCAGACAGTTAATTTATAAATAATTTCACCACCTAGTCATAGATCCAAAAGGACTAAACGGCATTTATACATTTGAGACATGTCCTAGTCACCATTTGATCTTTTTTCAACTTTCGACAATACAGAAAAATTCCTTTACCCAAATCCTCCAAACAACAACTAAATAAATGCTGGTCTGGGAAATGTTTAGAATACAATTGATCAGTTAGACATGGGGAACCTAACTACTAGTACTATTCAATATTATAGGCCTAAGTTGGACAAAATCGTAATGTCCTGTTACCATATCAAATTATCTCACAACTAAACAACCACTGTTGGTCAGGCCAATATCGAAAACTTTAATAAATTTCCTTCAACTTTTAAATTCAACGGCACAGATCCAAACAAAAAATATTGAAAGTAACCATGACATGACCGTGTTACTGTACATTTATGCTTTTTTGTTGGATAAGTAACAGGACATGATTAAATGTCCTGTTACGTTTGACGTACATTAAAGACATCTTCTTCTTCTCACCAGATTGTCATGACATGTGAAAATATGCATGTGGGTGTACAAAAGGACACCAAATCAACAAAACACTGCCAGGAAAAAATCTGTCAATATTATTGAAGGTTTTTCAGTTATCCAATGTATGTCCTGTTACATCCTTTGAGCTATTCAACCACAGTTTTTCATTAAATTCAAAACTCTGGCTATGAGTTTATTTTTAATTGTCAACACAAAGTAGTTAGTCCGGGCAACTGGTGGTTATATGGGGGTAACCCACCACAAATTGCAATAGTTTTTAACTATATATTTTATGAATCCTAGACTACCCAGGGATAACATATCAAAAGTTTACCAAAAAATAATTAGTGGAAGGCACTTTTCTGGAGGTATCTTCGTTAAGCTCCGTGAGCATGTAAGTTCAGATAAAACGGAGAACATTACTGGTTTTAAATGACCTAATGTTTGATGGAACTCCACTATAACTAAAGTTCTTAACACCCAACAGCATCAGAATTACTAAATGATACAGAAATGTAAAAAAAAGTGGTCATAATTAGGAAATATTACCGTAATTAGTCATATTTTCTTCTAACGAGGTCACATTAAATTTTGTTTTGTGATAGTAGCCTGAGAAAGATTTAATTGTAAAAGATGCAGAAGAGATAACTTTGAAGAACAAGTATTTCACGCCAAATAGACATAATTATATCTATAGAGATTCATAAATACATATGAGCAGACTCGTTTGCTAATCAAGTGACAGTGGCAAGCCTTTAGTGCAAGATTCAAACCACAATCTTGAGTATTGATGCATTTCAACAAATGAATATCCTTATTCCCTCATCATTAAGTCTTATTATTTTTCTGCTGGTGATAAATAGTTATAATAATTGCAGACCACTTATTTCTGAGGAGGGCATGAGAATGGATGCTTTATCAGTTGTCAAAGGAACAATTCCCTGCTCGTCATGCCTTCTTCCATTCCTTAAGAATAACATTTTCCTCTTCACTTGGCTAAACCTGAATTTGCTGTTACACACGAAACTCACTGGCTTTGACATTACAGAAGCTGTTGTTGGAGGCAGAGATTGTTGTCAGCTCCTTGTTTTACTTCAAGAACTTATGATATCGTTGTCCAGTAAGATTGTCGTTCTCATTTCCATGTATAATGCAAGACGGAAGCTGGGATTTATGTTCTGTCTTTCTGTCTGGTTTCATGAATCTGTTTGCTGCTTCTCTGAATTAGAATTACGATTAATTACCAATTTTGCATTGCTTTTCTTTTTCCAATTCCACATATCTGAGAAAAGGTGTCATAACAAAGAAAGGGCTGTCCGGCAAGTCACCTAGCATATTGAATCTATATTTCCTGGAGCTGGTTTGTAGTCCTCTGTCATGTTCTGCCTGTTTGCATATTTCACGTATTACTAAGAATGTGCATAAACAAATATTCCTTTTTTGCATTTGTTGAAGAGTTGAAGAGGAATCCGACTTTCTTAGTTTCAATAGGTTGATCAGCCATTGATTAAGTGAAATGAACCTGAATATGTATGATGTACATTACCTCCATTTGTCTCCAATGTGTGTTGTCCTTGGTAGAAGAATAGTCATTAAAATAGTTGGATAGATCTATCTACTTTTGCCTTTTGTTGATAACTGAGACAAGTCCTCTTTATTCACTCTTTGTCTAGGATATCTTGTGTAGAAGCACACATCCATTTATTAGCCACTGAACATTTTCTGAGACAGTCAAAACCTTTAGCTGCTAAATTTTTAGACAATCTTATCATTCTTAAGGACACCAAGAGGGCTGTGAGGTAGTTACAAACTGCTTATCTGACTCACATATATGTATATCTTGCTGACTGACAACAGGCAGACGAGCAAGCGTGGCCGCATACTAACAAAATTCAAGTCAAATATTGGTGTCTATCAGGTCAGCCTCAGCAGAACTCCGCAGAACTGCGCTGGGCTGCTTCAGATTTGCATGCATTCGCGGACATGAAATACAGCAGCTCTAGTGAAATATTGTAGCCTGCTCCCTCTGCTCACAACACAAGAAGGCTATTGTACCCTGTATATCTCAACTGTTATGCCCCAATCTGCCAAGTATACCGTAAAAAGAGCTGATCGATCTCTAACATTTGGTCTTTCCGTTTTGTCCAAATGGGAAGCACTCCTTCCATTCAAACATTTTTGCCTCACTGCAGAAGCACAGAAAGCTATGACAATGCAGTGAGTCTGCTGACTTCTTTGACTGGAATAGATTTTGCATTTGTCCCCCCCCCCCTCAAGCCGATTTTCAAAGTAGTCTGTTCAATGCAAGCCAAAATCTTTGTACATTACATCATTATTTCCATAATTTGCAAGACCAAAAGTGACAGAATTTGCTAAACACAGCAGAGCTGCTTTAGATGAGAAGTCATATATATATGTATATCCTTGTTATCTTGGTGCTGTCTGGATCTGCGAAGTACATAGGGACTCTGACTTCTTTAGCAACCTTTGTTGATGTTTTTGAATAAGTGCTGAAGCCATCCTGTTAAAATTAATGTGATCATAAATTCTTTGCCATTAACCTCTAATATTGCCTAGGAGTCAGTGTTGGAGGTCTCATGGCCATATTTTGATGGCCTCGGCCTTGGTTTTGGATGCCCAATCCTTGGCCTTGCCTCGGTCTCAACAACCTTTGTTGATGTTTTTGAAGAAGTATATTGAAGCCATCCTGTTACATGTGATCACAAATTCTTTGCCATTAACCTCTAATATTGCTTGCATAGGAGTCAGTGTTGGAGGTCTCAGGGCCATATTTTGATTGCCTCGGCCTTGGTCTCAGATGCCCAATCCTTGGCCTTGGTCTCAGCTGCCTTTGGCCCAGTGTTGGAGGCCTCGACATTATGATGGCCTCTGCCTTGGTCTCAGTCTTGGGGGCTCATGCCTCGCTCCTGACCTCGACTACATTAGAAGTTACCTAGCTGAATGTCTGTAGCTCACGATATGTATAATGAAGGATCTACACTAGTGCCATCAAGCACCTTTTACATTTTGTTGATTAACCAACTTTCAGACAATTTTTGGGTCTGCATTCTCCTGGTTCCTGGGCTTGATAAACAATTGTATGGATCTGGCATCCTCTGTACAATTTCAAGAGATCTCTAATATAGAGTGCCTTTACCAAATTACATTGGCCATCCCGCCAGGATGAAATTCACTTGCCACCAATAATATCTCTTCTAAACCAAGTCAATTTCATTAAACTCTATGACCATCATCAAGGGCAGGCATCATTATGTCACATGCAGGAACTTTGAAAGGGAGGGGTCAAGCACAATGAAAGCACAAATTCTGGCCTGAGATTTTAACTTCAAACCTTTTTCGTTTGCAAAAGTATCATCATTTTTCAAAGAAGTGGGGCAGGATCTGGACCCCCTTCCATGAAAAAATTCATACAAATCAGGACAACTATAGTGTATGAACAAAACAGTTATTTTTATAGTTAAATGTATATATATATGTATAGCCCCTGACCAAACATAGTGTGCAATGAACTTCCTCATGACCTCATCTCATCGAGAATGTTCTTTGGATTACGTATTTATCATTTTTATCACATGCCCTCAGGATCCACACCTTTTTTTTTGTCCATTTTACAAACTGTTCCTCAAGGGCCTATGGTTACTAGCAAAACACAATTGTCCCTGTCTTCATTCTGTGCATCTTCTGTGCATCTTCAGTCAGTTCTTATATTTCTATTGCTTGAGTTGGTCAAGTGCAGTTGTGCTGCCTGTCGACGGAAATGATAGAAATGAGATACTTTTTCACTAAGAAGTGATCTACTACACCTCCTATCCCCAGCAAAAAAGGGATTATTTAAAGATATCACCTGACCCCACAAAGCATTTGACTGCAGTGTGTGAATTTCAGAAGAAAAGGTTTACCACATCTTGATGAAAGTGAAAGCATGAATATTTTCTGGGATTGTGGCAGCGACAGCAGTAGTTCTACAGCATGATATTTTTTGTTTTATTTATTCAAAATAAGTTTACAGATCACTCAATATATTATTTAGCACATATTTGAAAACAGATTGTTACTTTTAGATGGAATCTGGATAGTTTTCATTTGATATTTGAAATTTATTATGTACTTCTCGTCATTTTACCCCGACGTCTCCTTCCGCACTGCCTGAAAGATTCCCACTTCCGAAAAAGGGTCTTCCACTAAATATATTTTGGTAAACTTTTGATATGTTATAGAGGAAGATGTAAGCTTTCAAATGGTATATGACTCAAAACTATTGCAATTTGTGGTGGGTCATTCCACCAGTTGCTGGGACTAAGTGTACATTTTCTTAGTTAAGAAATTGGCCATATTACCTACTACCACTTTATTGGTATGAAAATGGTAACATAGTAACACAAATTTCTTGAGGACACATAGGACAAATAAAAATTCAACTTAGCATTGCTGGCCAATCGGCCCTCTGGTAACATTGAAATTTTATATCAAGGTGAAAGTCACTCCCTGCATTTAATTTTTGCAGAAATAATCAACCCCTTAACGTTTTTTCATCCTAAAAGACATGGTGGAATTTTGAGAATGGTAACGCATAAAAAAGTAGGACATTTGTTTAATCTCTATTCAGAAAAATATCATACATTTCTTCCAAAATTTTCGACTTTAAATTTATACCCAACCATATTTTGGATAGAAATTTGAGCGCTAAACATTCCAGATGCACCACAAGCTTAGTTGGTGGGTGGATGCAGATGGTAACGGGGACAATTGTGAAGTTGTTACCATCCTCAATTGTCTACATTTTCTGTTACACCTTATGGGAGGTGCTGAGGATTGAGTGCACACAGTGGTGGAATTCTAGCCAACTGAATTCAATTAAAAATAAATCTTCATGATTTAGATGGAGACCCCTGAGAGACAAATCATCATTGTGCCCTCAGAATAACACACAGAATTTATATAAGACTAGAAACTCCTGCCGCAGAGCGGCACAAAAAGAGGTGGCCCTGCCACTTGGTATTTAGGGCGTGTAAAGTACTTTAATTTTTTGTTTGGCAACTCAATGCAAAATTGTTGAAATTACACTGTGCGGTGGGTATGGTGTGAGAACAATCACATTGACCTAGTGATGTGGACCGGACCACATAGCAACGTGTGGTCTTATTTTACCGATGGCGGTCCAGCCCTGGTCAGGCCTAGGGGTGAGTGATCTTGTCCACATGCCCGAACCGGTCCAGGGCTGATTGGTTGATATATCGAAATTTTTATACAATTTTCAAGTTGTAATTTATCCCTGTGTCTCTCTATCTTGGGGCCCTTACTTCAATGTGAACATTTATACTTTACGCAACATCCTTAATTATAGGCCTATATATTTCATCCTAAGTAAAAACACAAACATTTATACATTTTACTAAAACTAGGCAAGAAATTATTCATTCAAAAAAACAAAAAACAAGAATCCATGGATTCAAAGCCTGAAGGGCGGCTTGTGTCAAGTTGAATTTATGTCAGGTAAGATGAGGGTTATAGGAGTTTAGTTGTTGCCACCACCCAGGTGATTGTGAAAACTAAACTCACACCACAGATCACACTATGCTTAAGGCTAAAGCCTAAAGAAAGGCATTTGTACAACAAGAAGGGACACAGTTTCATATCGGTATAACAGAAAGCACAACATAGGAGATTTTGGCCGCCATCTTGTATTTTTCAACATGGACCTGATCCATACCCACAGGCCAATAATACCTGTACCAAATTCGATAACTTCAAGGAAATATTGAGGTAACAGTGGTCAGTTGAAGAATGGCAGCCATTTTGTTGTGAACATTTTGGCAGCAATCTTGGATTTCTTGACATGTTCCCGATCCCTACCCACAGGCCAATACATGTGCCAAATTTATCTACTCTAAGCAAAATATCAAGGTCACCGTTGACAGTTCAAGAATGAAGAAAGATAGCTGCAAAAATGGCCACCACGAAATGGCCACCATCTTGAACTTATTGACATGTTCCCAATCCATGCCCACAGACTGCAACAAATTTCATAACTCTAAGCAAAGTATTAAGTTCACAGTGGGCATTTCAAAAATGAAGAAAGATGGCTGCCAAAATGGCTGCTGTCTTGGATTTCTTGGATGGATGGATGGATGGATGAGTGGGGCTTTACGTCCTAAATTTATGCATTTGGTAGGCTACATAGGACAGGAGGAGGACACGGCAATGAGGCAAAGGATGATTGAAACAGCCATCCAACATAGGCCAAGGTGACCCAGCAAGAGCTGGATTCGAACCCTGGACCCAGTGATTGG
This sequence comes from Platynereis dumerilii, assembly GCA_026936325.1. NCBI lineage: Eukaryota > Metazoa > Annelida > Polychaeta > Phyllodocida > Nereididae > Platynereis > Platynereis dumerilii. The sequence continues at coordinate 84,203,862 of JAPTHN010000001.1, read as the reverse complement.
CAGTCCAGCACGCTAGCACTAGACCAACCCTCCCCCCCGGATTTCTTGGCATGTTCCCAATCCATACCCACAGGCCAATATATGTACCAAATTTCATAACTTTAAGGGAAATATTAAGGTCAGAGTGGGCAGATCAAGAATGGCGGCCATTTTGGCAGCCATCTTGGATTTCTTCACATTTTCCTGATCCATACCCAGAGGCCGATGCCTATACCAAATTTCATAACTCTTAAGTGAAAAATTAAGGTCACAAATGGACAGTCACACAAACCTTAACTGTGACAACGGTGCCAATAGACTGTGATAGTGGAACTCATTTTCTCTCAGCTCTCTGACGTTCCAGTGCACAAAACACTTTCCGGAAACACCAGGCAGTACATTGTCAATGGGGCCGCGTGTTTCGAGGTCCATAACACTGTTTAATCAGCCTGACAGGACTGGATAATGGTGGGAATCCATGCTAAACATTCCATTTAAGACTCGGCGATGCAAATCCGTAGTATTTTCAATGGATTAAGAGTGTTCTGGAGCTCGGAATGCCAGCTCCATGGACTCAGCAATGGTAAAAAATGGCGGCATGTTCCCGGAAAAAGTTTTAATGTGGATGGAGACGTCGGACAGCTGTAAATTGAAGAGTTCCACTGTGCAGTGTGAAAAATGGATTACAAAAGGCTCTAGTCCGAGGGGTGAGTGAGTGAGTGAGTGAGTGAGTTTGTGTTTTACGCCCCATCAGCACCAGTGTGGGTTATTTAGAGGCAACTCTAGTCCGAGGGGACTTGAGTGTCTTCTGATTGGCTAGTCTGAATGATAGGGAAACCGCCTGGTACATACATTAAATTCTGTTTCATAATTTTGGTTTTTCGGTTTTAAGCCAGTTTCACTTTCCTTATCATATTGTTTTCTTCATAAGGCCTCATGATTTTTGTGCATGTAAATTTATGTTGTTGAAAATAATTTATATCATAATTATTTATTTATTTATAGATAGCTACAAGGCAGACATAAGTACTGTATCAGTTCTACAACGAAATACAAAATTCTAAAATGTAAATGACGAAAAATTGCCTCCCATAATTATTAAATAGCCTTCCAGTATCATTATTTTTTTCTGAAAGATAGAAGTATCAGAAGGTTCCCCAAACTGCAAGTCAAGTACTTCAAAAGGTAGTTGAAGTTGTGTTTCATGCTTGACTGCCTTTTCATTTGCTTCATTAAATGGACAACAACTGCATTAACAAAACAATATAAACAGCCTCTCGTCTTGATCCGGAATTCTCAACTAAATCCGGACTACTTTTTCCGCTTAAATTTTGATACGTGCAATCTTTCAAATTTCTTGGTAACCATACCAACAGATTTTTATGGCATAACGATATGGTATACCACCAGATTTTATGCCCGGGCATAACCATACAATATCTATTGCTAGTTGCATGGGCAACATGCACAATGCATCAGTGAATCGTGACCTTGAGTAAACAGAAAGACCAGGCATGTGGAATTATGTAATACCAGCATAATGATACGATCCTGAAATAAGCTTGAAATAAGAAATTAAATGTCATGTTAAGTATTGGAAGAGGTCAATTAAAGTGTGTTAATCAAAGTGTACTGAGCAGAAGCTGACAACTGTAATTTAAGCATGTTGATGGTTGGCAGGTCAATGGCAATCAGTCCTGAGGTGTCAATGGACAATCACTGACTGAGACACAGATCTATATCAAATAGCAATTAGTAGCTTAACTACCCTCACACATTTGGAAATTGAAGTAAGACTTAAAGTGTCAAGTTAAACAATAAGACATTGACAGCTGGATTGATATTCACACTGCTGCAATCCTACTGCTGCTCCCATATATATGGCAATGACGGCCGTCACGGTCGGATGAACACGGCCGTCATGTGGGTCTGTTTCGCATGGCTAGTCTAGTCGGACTCGCCTGTGCTTGCAGCACTAGCCCGATCGTTATTTCAAGTGGTCAGGACGATCGGACATCCAGTATTTCACACACTGGGGCCTATACCTTCACTGTGGACACATGAATGACACCCTAAACTTCATTTTGCCACCACTGACGACAATTCAGCTCAGTAGATCTGTGCACTGCATGCATCCACGGAGCAACAGAGCTCTGCTGAGCCCATGGACATTGGGAATTCCCTGACGTCATTTGCTGTGCTGACCAATCAGAAAGCAACTTTTAACAAAAAAAACAACATCTTGGAAAATCATTATTGTGTCATTACAGGGTATCGTGCAGCCTCATCCTCATGTAGCGTCCACCTTAAGTGACAAACCTGCACTCCAACATGCAACACATGCCCCTGTGTTCACTGACTGATGCTGTGTGCCTGTCACCAAAAATGGCGATTTTCTCATTTTAACTCTAAAGCCTGGAGGGGATTCCCCCTTCAGGCAATAAAAACTGAAAAAGACGAAAGAAGTTTTGAAAAATACCGTGCAAGCACGTAGACCCCGCTGGCTCTATGTGAAGCCATTGAGACCATTCGGATACCGGTACAACAATTACATGCATACAAAAGTAATAAATTCCAGTATTGTTTGCAAGGAAAAATTAGCATTAATAAACACTTGAAAAAAGCATTGGTTTCACATTGGTAAATGGCATCTTATTTTGGCCTTTTATATTGATAATCTGTGAAATAGCATTTTCTTCCAAATTTGATGAACTTTCTTACCAAAACTATTAATTCATATGACCAGTCCTTACCATACTACGTTTACTACTACAGTAGATTAAAAATTCAAGATAAAAAGTGTGTAGATAACGCAGTTTTGGAGTTTTAGCTAATTGAAGAAGTTGTATCAATAATTTACACCAAATGGAAGAGCCTTTTGGAATGCCTGCAGAGATAAATCAAGATGAGAGATACCCCTTAAAGGTATTGAAAGCCACTTCATGGACCCCAGATATCATGTCTGGAAACAATCAAGGTCGTATCTTTCATGAAATCCAAAATATTAACCTTTGAAAAGCGACTTTCAAAAAAAGCCATAAAAACAGTCTGTTTAGAAAATGTTTCTAAACTAAACTGTTCAAGATATTGAGCTAAAACTGTTCACACATCTATTACACTACTAAATGCTAGTTTGAGAAATGTTTGAGACGAATCTAAGGGGTCAAGCGGAAAAAGTTTGTACATCACAATCATCAGATGTACGTGGCACTCGTCAGATGTACGCTGCACTCGTCAGATGTACGTAGCACTCGTCAAATGTACATCACACTCCTCAGTTGTACATGGTACTCGTCAGATGCAAGTAGCACTCGTCAGATGTACGCAGCACTCGTCAGATGTACGTAGCACTCGTCAGATGTACATCACACTAATCAGATGTACATCACATTTACCAAAGGTACGTGGCACTCGTCAGATGCACGTAGCACTCGTCAGATGTCCATCACACACACCAAATGTACGTGGCACTCGTCAGATGCACGTAGCACTCGTCAGATGTACGTAGCACTCGTCAGATGTACATCACACTCGTCAGATTTATGTAGCACTCGTCAGATGCACGTAGCACTCGTCAGAAGTACGTAGCACTTGTCAAATGTACATCACACTCATCAGATGCACACCAACTTCACCAAATGTACGTAACACTCTTCAGATGTACAAAGCAGTCGTCAAATGTTCATGGCACTCATCTGATGTAAGTAGCACTCGTCAGATGTACATCACACTCATCACATTTACATCACACTCTCCAGATGTACGTAGCACTCATCAGATGTACTTAGCACTCATCAGATATACATGGCACTCGTCAGATGTACGTAGCACTCGTCAGATGCACGTAGCACTCGTCAAATGTACATCACACTCATCATATGCACGTAGCACTCGTCAGATGTACGTAGCACTCGTCAAATGTACATCACACTCGTTAGATGTATGTGGCACTCATCAGGTGCACGTAGCACTCGTCAGATGTACGTAGCACTCGTCAAATGTACATCACACTCGTCAGATGTACATGGTACTCGTCAGATGAACATCACACTCACCAAATGTACGTAGGACTCGTTAGATGTACGTAGCACTCGTCAAATGTACATCACACTAATCAGATGTACATGGCACTTGTCAGATGTACATGGCACTCGTCAGTTGTACATCACACTCGCCAGATTTACGTAGCACTCGTCAGATGTACGTAGCACTCGTCAGATGTACGTAGCACTCATCAGATGTACGTAGCACTCGTCAGATGTACATCACACTAATCAGATGTACATCACACTCACCAAATGTACGTAACACTCGTCAGATGTACAAAGCAGTCGTCAAATGTACATGGCACTCATCAGATGTAAGTAGCACTCGTCAGATGTACATCACACTCATCAGATGTACATCACACTCTCCAAATGTACGTAGCACTCATCAGATGTACGTAGCCCTCGTCAGATGTACATCACACTAATCAGATGTACATCACACTCTCCAAATGTACGTAGCACTCATCAGATGTACTTAGCACTCGTCAGATGTACATGGCACTCGTCAGATGTACGTAGCACTCGTCAGATGCACGTAGCACTCGTCAAATGTACATCACACTCATCAGATGTACGTGGCACTCATCAGATGCATGTAGCACTCGTCAGATGTACGTAGCACTCGTCAAATGTACATCACACTTGTCAGATGTACATGGCACTCGTCAGATGCACGTGGCACTCGTCAGATGTACGTAGCACTCGTCAGATGTACATCACACTCGTCAGATTTATGTAGCACTCATCAGATGCACGTAGCACTCGTCAGATGTACATAGCACTCGTCAAATGTATATCACACTCGTCAGATGTACATGGTAGCACTCGTCAGATGTACAACATACTCGTCAGATGCACATCACACTCATCAGATGTACATGGCACTCGTCAGATGTACATGGCACTCGTCAGTTGTACATCACACTCGCCAGATGTACGTAGCACTCGTCAGATGTACGTAGCACTCATCAGATGTACGTAGCACTCGTCAGATGTACATCACACTAATCAGATGTACATCACACTCACCAAATGTACGTAGCACTCGTCAGATGCACGTAGCACTCGTCAAATGTACATCACACTCATCAGATGTACGTGGCACTCATCAGATGCACGTAGCACTCGTCAGATGTACGTAGCACTCGTCAAATGTACATCACACTTGTCAGATGTACATGGCACTCGTCAGATGCACGTGGCACTCGTCAGATGTACGTAGCACTCGTCAGATGTACATCACATTTGTCAGATGTACATGGCACTCGTCAGATGCACGTGGCACTCGTCAGATGTACATAGCACTCGTCAGATGTACATCACACTCGTCAGATTTATGTAGCACTCGTCAGATGCACGTAGCACTCGTCAGAAGTACGTAGCACTCGTCAAATGTACATCACACTCATCAGATGTACACCAACTTCACCAAATGTACGTAACACTCGTTAGATGTACAAAGCAGTCGTCAAATGTTCATGGCACTCATCAGATGTAAGTGGCACTCGTCAGATGTACATCACACTCATCAGATGTACATCACACTCTCCAAATGTACGTAGCACTCATCAGATGTACTTAGCACTCGTCAGATGTACGTAGCACTCGTCAGATGCACGTAGCACTTGTCAAAAGTACATCACACTCATCAGATGCACGTAGCACTCGTCAGATGTACGTAGCACTCGTCAAATGTACGTCACACTCATCAGATGCACGTAGCACTCGTCAGATGTACGTAGCACTCGTCAAATGTACATCACACTCGTTAGATGTATGTGGCACTCATCAGGTGCACGTAGCACTCGTCAGATGTACGTAGCACTCGTCAAATGTACATCACACTCATCAGATGTACATGGTACTCGTCAGAAGAACATCACACTCACCAAATGTACGTAGGACTCGTCAGATGTACGTAGCACTCGTCAAATGTACAACACACTCCTCAGTTGTACATGGTACTCGTCAGATGTACGTAGCACTCGTCAGATGTACAACATACTCGTCAGATGTACATCACACTCATCAGATGTACATGGCACTTGTCAGATGTACAACATACTCGTCAGTTGTACATCACACTCGCCAGATTTACGCACTCATCAGATGTAAGTAGCACTCGTCAGATGTACATCACACTCATCAGATGTACATCACACTCTCCAAATGTACGTAGCACTCATTAGATGTACTTAGCACTCGTCAGATGTACATGGCACTCGTCAGATGTATGTAGCACTCGTCCGATGCACGTAGCACTCGTCCGATGCACGTAGCACTCGTCAAATGTACATCACACTCATCAGATGTACGTGGCACTCATCAGATGCACGTAGCACTCGTCAGATGTACGTAGCACTCGTCAAATGTACATCACACTTGTCAGATGTACATGGCACGTGTCAGATGCACGTGGCACTCGTCAGATGTACGTAGCACTCGTCAGATGTACATCACACTCGTCAGATTTATGTAGCACTCATCAGATGCACGTAGCACTCGTCAGATGTACATAGCACTCGTCAGTTGTACATTACACTCGCCAGATGTACGTAGCACTCGTCAGATGTACGTAGCACTCGTCAAATGTACATCACACTTCTCAGTTGTACATGGTAGCACTCGTCAGATGTACAACATACTCGTCAGATGTACATCACACTCATCAGATGTACATGGCACTTGTCAGATGTACATGGCACTCGTCAGTTGTACATCACACTCGCCAGATGTACGTAGCACTCGTCAGATGTACGTAGCACTCGTCAAATGTACATCACACTTCTCAGTTGTACATGGTAGCACTCGTCAGATGTACAACATACTCTCCAAATGTACGTAGCACTCATCAGATGTACTTAGCACTCGTCAGTTGTACATCACACTCGCCAGATGTACGTAGCACTCGTCAGATGTACGTAGCACTCGGCAGATGTACGTAGCACTCATCAGATGTATGTAGCACTCGTCAAATGTACATGGCACTCATCAGATGTACCTAGCATTCGTCAGATGTACATAGCACTCGTCAGATGTACATCACACTCATCAGATGTACATCACACTCAACAATTGTATGTGGCACTCGTCAGATGTACGTAGCACTCGTCAGATGTACATGGCACTCATCAGATGTACGCACACTCGTCAGATGTACATCACGTATATCACGCTCATCAGATGTTCGTAGCACTCGTCAAATATATGTATCACTCATCAAATGTCAACACACCCATCAGATTTATGTGGCACTCGTCAAATGTACATGATACTGTTAAACCAAATGTTCCTGGCACTCAGCAAAAGAATACTGTTTTATTTTTATATAGGCTGATATGTGTGTATTTTTGCTCTTTGATCCTGAAATTAAAAAAAAAATCCCTGAAACTGGTCTGTCATTTTTAGTGAGCAGACCGGACCGCTTGGCTTTGGATCACCCTCAAAAACCAGTCCAGTGCCAGAATGGACTGGTCCAGTTCGGTCCGGATCGGTCCCATGTCATGAAGGGTGTCGCATGAATTTTTTCATATCTAAAATGAAATTCATATATCATAGGCTATATATGTTGTTTAAACCTTATTTTTATCATAATTGTGTAAACGCCGATGGTCCGCGTCTGCAATGGTCCACCAACAAAATCACCACCTCACCCTGGATCAGACAACCAACGAACCACTTTGTCAATACTCGACCACCCTGTTGAAGGTAGTCCGGTCTGCATCACTAGCCACTTTTTTTATATAATTTCAATATTGTTAACCACCTATTAAATACCTTGTTGCAAACTCTATAGGCCCAGCTATACTAGTATAAGCTACTATACTGAGTACAATACACAGGTCATAGTACTCCTCAGATGCACATAGAACTTCATTATCTCAACTAAGAAATGTCATTGGCAATAATTAAACAGCTGCTGGAACTCTAAAGTAGAGGAACTGTATACCTGAATGCACCTTGCATGTCCTTACAACAGCTCACAATGTACACACGGGCTAATGTCAGGTGGTTTAGACTCTTAGTTTATTGTATTAACACCAGGAGGAGCACCGGCGAATTTTGTACATCTGGCGAGTGTGCTATAGATTTTACCTTGTTTTGAAAGCTGACAGCAGGAAGTATAACTAGATGACAGTCGGCTGATCGAATGGGAACCCAGGTCCCACTGGGTCGGAAACGATGCCAGGGAGCATCAAGTTTTCAGAATTATAATTAAAATATAAAAACAGGTCACAAGTTTCAAAGGCTTAGGGTAGGGTATCATGACGATAAAATCAAAATATTGCAATTGAACCGATCACTGTTAAGCAATAACATCACGGAAAAAAATCCCAAAAAACAAGAACCAATGGGTTACAAAACTGTTCGTCGGTGACACTAGTTCTAAAGTAAAGTAAAGTAAAATACTGAACGCAGGCTTCTGCAAGCCTCTATGTTCAGATCTATGTAAAAGTTTGTGCTGCGGTAATAACTAGGTATTGTTCTTGAATAGTTGAGTATCTGGACTAGGTAATATCCTTGAAAAATGACTAGGTAATGTACTTGAATAATGGACGAACTAGATATAACAGTCTAAAAATAATAATAATGGACGAACTAGATATCAGTCTATGAACATATATACAGTAACTACAGTAATATAAAAAACAAGTCTATGAGCATCTCTGTCATATAATAAACAAATCCAATAGATGAGCATCTTAGGTATGGTATCCTTTGACAGGTAAATACACAGCTGATCAGAGAAAAGCTGAAAGTTAAGGCCTCTCACGATGCCTCCACCATATTCCGCAATCCCTTAAAAAGTCATTGAAGTATGTAGATCCTTTGGCATGTTAATGATCCTTTGGCATGTTAATCCACAGGGTCTGGGTTACATTTAATAGTCCCTAGCACCATCCAATTATTATTAGTAATTCCTAAGGTGAGCTAAGGCCTCTCACAATGCCTCCGCCCCCTTTCCCACTAGCTCAAGCTATATCTGCTTCCGGATCATAAAACACTGGGTGATTTACCCAGAACTTATCTAAACGAGCTTTGAATGAATTCAAGCTCGGGGCATATACCACATATTCAGGCAGACTGTTCCATAAACTCGGTATCCTATTTCTGAATGAATGTTTACGAATGTCCAGTCGGTGGGTCCTTTCAAGGAATAACTTCAGTCGGTGACCTCTCGTTTGTTGATTTGCTCGTTGTAGGTCAAGTGAGACCTCAGCATCGTATATATTGTGAATAATTTTATATGCCTCAATTGCATCCCCACGCATTCTTCTAAATTGAAGAGTTGAAAGTTTGAGAGTTTTCAGTCGCTCTGGGTACGACAAATGTTGGAGGCCGTTAACTTTTTTAGTTGCAACTCTTTGGACTGATTCAATTTTCCTGATGGTACCTTTTTTATACGGACTCCATACAGCTTGTCCGTACTCCAAAATTGACCTTACTAGAGTCACGAAAATTGGCTTGAATATCTCCGGCTCCAATTTGTCAAATGTCCTCCTGATAATACCCATCATTCTGTTTGCTTTGTTAACTATGTTGGAAATGTGGCTCTCAAAGCTCAATTTACTATCAATTGTTATTCCTAGATCCTTTTCCTCTTCAATTCTCTCCAAATATGAAACATTTCCTGTTTCTGTCTTGAGGAAGAGACTTGACGGCCGTGGAAATTTAAGAAGCCATTTGCCAGTCCATTGCTCTAATTTGTTCAGGTCATCCTGTAGTTTGTCTTGATCTGCCTTTCCCAGGGTCCATTTTGAGAAAATCTTTGTGTCGTCAGCAAAGAGATAAATGCTTGAAGAAATATCGTCAGGGAGGTCATTTATAAATATAACAAATAATATGGGCCCCAGCACTGACCCTTGCGGGATTCCACTTTCAATAACTGAAGGGGCGGATTTTACTCCTTTAACCACAACTCTTTGCGTTCAGTTTGTGAAAAGTCTCTTAACCAATCACTCAATAGTCCATCTATACCATAGCTTCCGATTTTGGCTAAAAGCCTCTGGTGTGGTACAGTGTCAAACGCCTTTTGAAAGTCCATGTATGCTATTTCAATAGTCTCTCCCTTATCCAAAGCTGCTGTCCACTTGTCAAGCACTTCAAATAGCTGCAGAACTGTCGATCTTCGTGGGATGAATCCGAATTGCTTCCTCGAGAAGAGCTTATTTTCCAGCATGTAATCCATCAACTCATCTCTCACAATGCTTTCCATTATCTTACACACGACGCTAGTCAAACTGACTGGCCGGTAATTATTGCACAATTTCTTCGGGCCCTTCTTGTGAAGTGCACAGACCTCCGCTTCCTTCCAAGCAGCTGGAAGTTTGCCTTGATTGAAAGAGTTTGTAAATATTATACACAAGGGTTTCGTTATGAAGGAGGACAGTTCCTTAAGCACTCTCGGATGAATTTTGCCGGGACCAGTTGATTTGTTAATCTGTAATTTGGCTAATTTCTTGGCGATCTTCTCCCTGGTAAATGTAACATTGTTGATACTGGATGTCGATTTCCTCTGAAGTTCCGACACCTCGCCTTGCGGTTCTTTTGTGAATACTGAAGTGAAATGGTTGTTTAATGCCTCAGCTTTGCCCAAATTTGTAGTCACTGCTCCCGATTCGTTTTCAAGGTCGGGAATTTCATGTTTTATCCTGATTTTGCTATTTACATATTTCCAGAATTTCTTGGGATTTGTTTTAATAATTATCCCTGGCGATGTCCTTTTCCAATGCTGACCTCGCTTTCCTGGTAGCCTTGCGAACTTGGTTCCTGCATTGTTTATATTCTTTGAGTTTATCCGGAGATCTTGTCTCCATGTATCTTCGCCAAGCTATATTCTTCTTCTTTATTCTTGATATGACAGTGTTGTCTAAGGGAACCGGCTTTGGCTTGAAGACTGTGCTAATTTTTCCATGGGGTATGCATGAATCTTGCGCTTTGGCAAAGATTTCCTGAAATATGCTGCACTGCTCATCCACGTTCAGAATTTGTTCCCAATCTAAATCCATCATGGATCTAAATTTTGCATAATTCCCTTTGTGTGTAAAGAAGTACTTCATACACTTTTCAGCACTATCCAAGCTGTAGCATTTAAAATTCATTAATAGTGTGCAGTGATCACTACGTCCCAGTGGGCTGTCAAATGTTATCGATTCCACCATTTCTTCTTCATTTGTAAAGATAAGATCTAGCAGAGAAGGGTTGTCCCGGCCTCGGCTTCTAGTAGGTTCCCTGATATGCTATGTCCAGTAAGTGGAAGTAACTGCATCAATGAATGATTGGGCATGTCTATCTCTTGTAGACATATTGTTCCAATTTATGTTTGGGAAATTAAAATCACCCATGACGATTTTGTGGGATGCGTTTAGTTCATCCAATTCCTTGATATACTCATTTAGTGCCTCATTGTTTTCTTCGCTGGACGATGGGCCTCTGTAGATAGCACTTAGCAGGAGTTTGTCGCTTCCATTCAGCTGGATGGTGATGTTTAGCTTCTCACCAAAGTGACTGTTGATGGACAGCTCTTGCGCTCTTAGAGTCGTTTTAGCGTAAATGCAGATGCCTCTACCTTTGTTAAAATCTGAGCAGTGTAGATCAAAGCCGTCTAAACACAATTCGGCCTCTGTTGGTGAATAACGCACATTTTTCGGCCATGATTCCGTAATTACTATTATATCAACATCCCTATTTGCCAATCTTGCTTTCAGTTCAGTCAGTTTACCCAGCAATGAGTCTGCATTTGAGTACATGATTGTTAATTGTTTTTCAGTGGTTCTGTTCGTTCTGGCATGGGCCGTATCACACTGCCCTCCACTACTACTAGGTCCCCTATGAGTACCTGCCTCACTAGTTTTTGAAGTGGCATTTCTGGCATGGGCCGCATCACGCTGCCCTCCGGACATACCATAATCTCTGACTACACCAAGATGCCCTTGATTTAATCTGATTTCTTCACCTCCTGAACTTTCCAAAAACCTGGCATTCCAGTTACTCTATGTTTTGTCCCACCAGCAGATTTTTCCTTGGCTTCCTTCAGGTATACTTGAAGTTCCAGTCGCTGCTGCTGGGTGAGATCATGACTGATTCCAATGTCTTCATACTGGCTGCCTTTCAATTGTTTTGATCCTGTCAGAATTTTCCCTTTTGTTTCTCCGTTCTGTACTATTGTTTTGGTTTACAAAACCGACTTTAAATAAAATTTGTCATTGTCATTGTCATTGTAGTGCACAAAAATATAAGAACTATATTAAGTAGCTATAAGTGCAATTCTGCTTACCACAGTCCACACCTTAGAAACCTTAGTTAAGGAGGGTCAGTGTAAAATGCGGACCATGCAGACCATGCGGACCAGACATTCTGGCAGCCAGTCTGTTGGTTCAAGCCTTGGACCAACACTGACCAGTCTGGAGGGGTTAAATCATGCGGACCAAACTGTGCAGACCATGCGGACCAACTGGATAACAAGGATATATATGATTGAAAATAGATTTAATGAATGAACCCAATAAAAAAAATATTTAATTTAATAAATAATTATTTTTCATAAAAAGGCAAACATGCCAATTGGTTAAAGTGGGCTGCATTTGGTCTGCATATTGATCAAAAATATTAGATCTATAAATAGATAAAAATAATATCTTTTAATTTTATTAATTAAAAAAGAGATTAAAACATTTTAAAAATATAATTGAACAGGCAATATGTTGACAGCCAACTCCACTTCGTCTGCATCCTTGATCTCAAGGATCTGGTTAGATTTCGGTCTGCATTTGGTCAGCATTTGGTCTGCAGAATTGGTCAGTGTACACCCCTCTGCGCACCGAACACGCTGGATGTACATCAACTCTGATCTGGATAAAGAGGTCGACATGACCTGCGTCCAGAACCACTACTAGCTACTACTGAACTGAACTGAACAGTATTTGGTCAGCACTCTGGTCTGAACTCTGGTCTGCATTTGGTCTGCACTCTGGTCTGCATGATTTGGTCTGCATTTGGTCTGCATGCAGATCTGGTCAGTGTTTGGTCAGCACTGTGGTCTGCATGGTTTAGTTTATTAGTATATTTCTCATCATGCAGACCAAATGCAGACCAGAATTATCATCATGCAGACCAAAGGCGGACCAAAGTTCCTATCATGCAGACCAAAATTCTAACAGAGCTGCATTCTGGTCTGCATTCTGGTCTGCATTCTGGTCTGCATTCTGGTCTGCATTCTGGTCTGCATTCTGGTCTGCAGATATAGGTTGTGTTTTTTTTTTATATTAAAAATAATATAAATATAATTTAATATTAATAATAATAATTTTTAATTCAATTATCAGGCTGATATATTGTCTGTATCTTGCTTATTGACTTGGTCCGCATCTGGTCCGCATTTTCCGCTTGATTGGCTTTGTATTATTAGCTTGATTAAACAAGCAATGCTCCTCTGCACCCCTCTGTGTTTGTTTTGTGTCTGGTCCGCATGGTCCGTTTGGTCCGCATTTTACACTGACCCAGTTAAGGAGTCAACCAATATAGGGTACATTCGATTCGATCTACTCTAACTACTCCGGAAGTTACGTATCTACTCCAGGAAGTGACGTTTCTACTCCTGGAGTAAACTACTCCAAGGTTGGTCCAAATCGAACATGAAGGAGTAGTTAAAATCGTCATAACTTGAGGATTCCTCAGCTGTTGGAATCCCGTAGTTAATGGCAATTAGGCCGTGAATCGACACCTTCAATCGATTGCTTTTAATTGATTTAATTGAAATACAGAAATGCACACCAGAAAAAAGCAATCTGGCACAAAATCAAAGCTTCTGAGGTGTAATGTATTTATGTAAACAATCAGTTGTCATGGGATATCCCAAATTCTTGGAGTACTTCCTATCTACTCCAAACTGCTCTGATCTACTCCCGGATATGCAAAACGAATGATCTGGAGTGAACTACTCCACTCCAAGAGCACTTTGGAGCAGCGAAACGAATGTACCCATAGACTAGCGTTATTAGCAGGTTTACGATATAGTATATAGACAAAACCAGTACATTTTGATACAGAAACCGGTCTACTACAAGCTGCAAAGTAAGACCAATCAATGATATTTTGAGCAAGAAAATCGCCAGGGGAGCCAGACGGCTCAGACGAACCTTCGCGCGCTACGGCAGGGGGGGGGGGGGCAAGTTGCCCCCCCCCCCGAAAGGATTTTGGGGAAATTTTTGCAGATATATTGCCCAAAATATGAAGAAAAATGGGGAAATTGAAAGAAAAATGGGGAAATGAAAAGCAAAATGGGAAAAAGGTGAGCAACATGGGGAAATGACCATGAAATTGGGGAAATTAATAAAAAAGTAATTGAAAGAAAAGGTGATTATACGAAGAGTTTTATTGGATTTCCTAATTTTTTCTTCCCACAATTTCCCAGTTTTTATTGGGCAACGAACGATATGCATCCACAAAAATTTTTCAAAAATGTAACCAACGCATATAGGACAGCTTTTGAATGTGTAATCAATGGAAATTGTGTTGGGCCTAAGGTATTTTCAAATATTTTTAATCAAAATATGTAGCGAATATCGAACAAAATTTATTTCAAATTTCCCCGGGATTGAAGTTAAAAAACATCAGCAAAAAGGTTCTCTGAAACGATATACAATATATTCTCCATAGTTTTTGCAGTGATATTTCTGTGAACTGAAAGAAAAAATTCTCAAGAGCTTTCTTTTATTATGTTTATCTCAAAAGAATGCTTAGAATTCTGCAACATCAGTTATTCCGAGTTCCCCCCCCCCCCACACAGATTTATGGTCCTGGATTTTCCTAATTTTGTAATGAAATCCTTGATATTTTTTGTCACTGTATTTCTTCCTCAAGTTACGAATTACCAAAAGAGAACACATTAATTTCCTCGGCTCTTTTTTTATACATTTCACAATTTTCTTGCAACATTTATTTCCCTGGATTTTAGATCCCAGATTTTCCTATTTTTGCAAAGATATGCTTAATTTTATCTCGCAAATTAAAGTCGACATAATAATCAAATTCGCCCGAGCGAAGTCGATCCGAGCCCTTCTTAGCCAATGAAAAAGAAGCATCAAACAAAAGTGCCCGAACCATCCACCACCATGTTGGCTTGCTTGAAGAGAGAAATGTCTACTGTTGATTATTGGGTCTATCTTGGTTAAGAGCAGGGTACCCACTGAAATTTGGCGAGCAAATTCCCTGTATTTTCCCTGATTTTTCCCTGCTTCACCGGATGTTTTCCCTGACATTATCTGGCCCGATCGGTGTGTTATCGCGACATTACCATCGCAATTCGGAAAACAAAAACTATTACTTTTACAGATTTTTGCTTAAATTATAGGGCTTGTCCCACACGTTAACAGATATAAAACCAAATTCCCTGTGTTTTCCCTGAATTTGAGGTCAAATTTCAAATTCCCTGATTTTTCCCAGCAGGGAATTTTTTTTCACCGTTTTCCCTGTTTTCCCTGTCCGGTGGGGACCCTGTAAGAGGCAGTATTTTTGCACTTTATGTAAGAATCAGACTGTAATTCTGTTGATTATTGGGTCTATCTTGGTTAAGAGGCCACTGTCAGTGTTTTAACACTTAGTCTGGCTATGTTACGGCGGCCGTAGACGTGAGCACTTGGTAAAGGCTCGTAGTCACTTGTTTGGAAATTGTCTTGGTTTGACAACTGTCAAACTTGACTTTTCTTTGAATCTATCCTGTTTTAGCTCAGGCCACCACGGTTGTGAGTCGGCTGATCTTCGTCAGAGCTGTTGGTCTATGTGTGTTGATTCTAATCCACATTTTCTTTGACAGGTCAACATGACTGATGTGACTGAAAATAGGACAGGGGAGGAGGACCATGGGCATGGTCATGATGATGTTGACGAGGATCAACTTAAGGATCCTAGACTGCCTGACGAGGCAGGTAAGGAGGCGTCCTCTTTGTTTATACCCTATCACTGGATGCCGCAGATGGGCCCAGCGCCTTCTATGATGGGTGCACCTTTCGTGGGCCCTCCCCCAGATTTCCCACCGATGTCGGGACCGCCCATGTCTCACATGCTCGAGCGGTGTGAGGAGACAGAGGAACCAGCGCCTAGGAGAAGGATGTACGAACCAACTTCGGTTCAGGAAGGGGCGTGGCCTGGGGGGGGTTCTCGCCCCGTAATATGACGGGGGTGCTCAGCTGAGCGTCTCGCACCCAGACCCAGTAACGGAGTGCCGGGAACCCAAAAATAGGACCCTGGACTAGGGAAAATTCGCCCTCAAAGAGGCATTTTTTTCGGGTCGGCTGTATTATTTTAATTATTTGTCCCAAATAATGATTCGGAAGGTGATTTTTATGCGAAATTAGGAGTGCTGGAAATGTTGGACCATGTCTAGGAATATTCAGACCTCATTTTAGAACCCTTAGCTAGGGAAAATTAGCCCTTGAAGAGCCCTTTTCAGCCGAGCATAGGTGTAGACCAACATATAGTGAGAACCCCCCCCAGGGGGCGTGGAACCTTCTGGATGAGCAGAGGGAACACAAATTCATGAAAGACCTTGCGTCTGAAGCGCTACATCAGATGAGGGATGATAACCCAAAACCATCCGATGGGTTTCTGAAGCCGCGGACATTAGACAAAGAGCTAATCCAATTATTGAAGTCTCCGGCTGTTGTCGAGAGCACAAAAGATGTGGATGGGATGCTGCGTGCGATTTACCTGGCAGCAGCTGAAGGCCTGGGCTGCCCTCAACAAGGGTCACGCCCGTGCCCAGGAAGGACTAGGAATGTGACATTTCTGAAATTCTTACTTCGCTAGAGCAATCATCAGTTTTTGTTGCTCATCTTCTTTACCTGATTGATCTGAAGCAAACGGTCGATGTCTCTTAAGGCTTTTTTGAAGGAATCAAAGAATGCTGGACCTCTTTTGAAAGAGGGTGAAGCTGCATGGTTGGCAGGAGGACCCGACGGCGCTTTTTGGGCAGAAGTTTTTCACGGAGAATATGAAAGGCACTGCCAAGGACTCCAAGGCGTTGGAAGAGGTCAAGAAGTCGTTGGGACAAGAACCCGGCAACGCAAGCGCAGCCCTTTCGAGGGGGCCCCACTGGCAAGGGTCTTCAGTGGGGCGACTATGGCAAATTTGGCCACCAATACCCCCATCAAGAGGTCAGAAACCAGAAGGAGGTGTCAGTAACAAGACCTCCAACAGAGGCCGCGGTGGCAACACCAGTTCCAAGAGGCCGTGGAAAGTCCACAGGGAAACCCAGGTATATTGAGTGGGGTGACAGGGGGGTTGCTTCAAGGGAACAAGATACCATTGCAAGAGTTGATTCCACACGATGGAGTCAAGAAGTTGGATTGGGATACCAGTGGCCGGTTGAGACATTTCCGCCACAACTGGCACATTGTTACACAGGACCTGGTTATCCTGGAAGCAGTACAGGGGTACCGGTTGGATCTGCTTGGAGAACCACCAAGGGTGAGTATGGTTCCACCACTGCACTTTTCTCAGGAAGAGGCTGTTCTAGTCAGTGCGGAAGTTCAGAAGTTGTTGGAAAACAGGCTATTGGTCAGGCAGAACCAGAGCAACTGAAGTACTGGAGCCAGCTCATTCCTTCGAGAAAAGAAAGGGGGGGGGCAACCTGAAGAAGCTCAACAAGTAAAATACGAGTACTTCACGATGGAGAATATGACAATGTTGCCAGACTTGATCCAACCAGGAGATTGGATGGTAAAAACAGACATCAAGGATGCATTCCGATGGCACAGGATCAATGGCAATAATATTATCTAGGGTTTCTCTGGCAGCGGACAGCGTACACCTTTCAGGTCTGCCCATTTGGGCTGGAATCAGCCCCCAGGCTGTTCAACAAAGTGACAAAACCAGTAGTGGCCTGTTTGAGGAGACTGTGCGTGAGGTTAATTCTATATCTGGATGATAGGGCCCTGCACGGGACTAGATTTTTGTCTCACTCCCGCCCGTTCTTTCCAAATCTGCTCCCGTTCCCGTCCCGTTCTAGGCATTACAATAATAAAATTTTCCGAATTTTGACCCACTCCCGCCAAATTTTGTCAAGTTTAGTCCCGTTCCCGTCCCGTGCAGGGCCCTGCTGGATGATTGTTTGATTCTGAACCAAAACAAGGAGGATCTGGTTCGCGATCGGGACACAGCATTATGGCTGTTTCAGATGTTGGGCTGCATTGTCAATTGGAAGAAGTCAATCTTATCCCGACACGATGAACAACATGCAAAGTCGTTGCAAGACCATGACAAATTGCGAGAGGACATCAGTCTGCAAATTGAATAGCAAAATAAATTGGCAAGTTGACAGCCACTGCTCAAGCAGTCCTCGCAGCTCCCCTGCACTACAGAAGGCTTCAGATGGGGAAGACCAAAGCTTTGATGAGGGGACACCAATGTTACGAGAGCATGCTGGAAGAGACTCCGGAGTGCAAAACAAAACAGAGCTTTGTTGGTGGGTAAGTCAACTAGCAGAGAGCAATGGCAAGGCTATCATGAGGGACCAACCGGACATGGTGATTACGCCCGATGCCTCCAAGGTAGGTTGGGGGGGGGGGGAAGTGAATGGTTTGAAGACGCAGGGTCAATGGTCCCTGGAGGAGTCCAATCTCCACATAAACATATTGGAAATGAAAGCGGCAGAATTGTGCTGAAAGCTTTCTCCAAGGACAAGAGGAAGACTCATTGCCACTTGCGACTGGACAACAGTTCCTGTGTGACCCAGATAAACCTCTGTGTTTGAATAAATATGTATATGTATATATAAACAAGATGGGTGGGACGAGGTCAGTACCACTGTTGGAAGCAGTGAGTCGGCTGTGGGAGTATTGTTTGGCGAAGGAGATCACAATTACTGCCTAACACATTCCAGGAAAGATGAATGTCATCGCAGACAAACAGTCCGGAGTTTTCAAGGACGGAAGTGTTCCGGAGCATTCAACAGTGTGTGTGTGTGTGTGTTTGTGTTTTACGCCTCTGCAGCACCTTAATGGGCTATATCGAGGCAGGCTAGAATTTTATATGTCTTTGTCATTTTTCTTCATATTTTGTAATATGTCTGTGTTTGATGTAAAAATGAAATTATGTTTTCTGGTTTGTGTGTAAGAAATTGAAGTGGATTTGTTGGGAGAAGTGTGTCTCTTTGTCGTTGAAAGTTTCTACAGTCTTTTAATATGTGTTTAATTGTAAGAGGGCATTGACAGTTATCACATATAGGAGCTGGATTCCCCAGTAGAAGATGAGAGTGGGTTAGCCGTGAATGTCCAATAAGACACCTGTGGATCACAACTTGATCCCTCCGTGTTCTGGCTTTAAGACTTTTAACCTCCTTGACTCGGGGAAATATGCTTCGTAGTTTATTATTTTCGCAAGCATTCCACATAACTTGCCATCCAGATTGGATGTATTCATTAATAACCGAACGCATATCTGTGTATGGAATTGTATCATCACTTCTATCCCTCGAGAGGGCTTTTTTGGCCATCGTGTCGGCCCTTTCGTTTCCGGCAATATCCACATGACCAGGAATCCAACAGAAGATAATCTCTTTGTCTTCTATACCTGATAGAAGCATAAGTATATCCTGAAGAATGGGATGATCCATCTGTTTACCTGCAAGAGCTTGAATTGCTGACTTAGAGTCAGAACAGACTACAAATTTGTCTTTCTCAGACATTCCAGCAAGCCAGACAGCTTGATAGATTGCTAGCAGCTCAGCTGTGTAGATTGAGCATTCATTGGGGATGCGCTCACTATATAGATTTGCCTTACAGGAAGTAACTGCATAAGCAGTTCGGTTTCCGTCTTTGGAACCATCTGTATATAAGAATTTGTGATCATGATGTTTCAGTTTGATGTCCTGAAACCTAGTTTGATATTCAATGGGATCCGTATCTGCCTTTTTTAACTTTTCTAATTCTAAGTTAATAATAGGATTTTTCATATTCCAATAAGGAATCTGTGGAACCCTGTTTTCAGAAATAAAAAATGCATCAATTCCTGCTGTTTCAAGATGAGGCCTCATTCTCAGTCCTAGTGGCTGTATTGCGTTCGGTCGATTGTCATAACGTTCTATGAAGTTGGGATGAAAGACAATTGAATATGCAGGGTTTGTCGGGTTGGCAGCCAATTTGACCGTGTATTGAAGAGACAGTTTTAGACGTCGCAGTGACAAAGGTGGTTCTTTAGCAAGAACATACAAACTCTCCACTGGCGACGTCCTAAATGCACCAAGACTCAATCGTAGACCTTGATTATGAACAGTGTTAAGGCAACGAAGATAAGAAGGTCGTGCCGATCCATAGACAATACAACCGTAGTCTAAGCGGGATCGGGTGACTGACCGATAGAGCCGAAGAAGGACAGTGGTGTCACCTCCCCAGTTCAATCTGCTCACAACCTTCAGTATGTTTAGAGATTTTAGGCACTTTGCCGTAA
Organism: Platynereis dumerilii; assembly: GCA_026936325.1. Taxonomy (NCBI): domain Eukaryota; kingdom Metazoa; phylum Annelida; class Polychaeta; order Phyllodocida; family Nereididae; genus Platynereis; species Platynereis dumerilii. Next base: position 84,183,388 of record JAPTHN010000001.1, on the reverse strand, counting down.
GTGATGTAATGTGGGGAACGAAAGATAATTTTGAGTCAAACGTGACCCCTAGGAACTTCGTAGCATTTACTACTTTGATCGCGCAATTGTCAATTTTAAGTGATGGCTCTGGATGTAGAGTTCGAAGATGGCAAAAATGCATACAGACTGTTTTTGCCTTTGAAATTTTAAAATCATTTTCTTGAGACCATTTATGAAGTCTGTTGAGACTTTGCTGCAATTGTCTCTCTATGGTAGACATGTGTTTGGATTTAAGAGCAACAAGAAAGTCATCCACATAGAGCGAGCACATGACATTATCTTGAATGGCTTTGACTATGCTATTGATTTTAATGTTAAAACAGGTGGGAGATAGGATGCTTCCCTGAGGAACTCCCATTTCTTGGGGGTACTCATTGGAAAAGGTGGATCCAACTCGAACTTTAAACCATCGATCTTCAAGAAAGGCCCCAATAAAGTTGGGGAGTCTTCCCCTCATTCCCATTTCAAACAAATCTTTCATAATTCCATACTTCCATGTGGTATCATAAGCTTTCTCCAAATCGAAGAAAAGAGCTACCACATGTTCTCTGGTAATGAATGCATCTCTAATATATGCCTCAAATCGAACAAAATGGTCTATAGCGCTCCTTTGCTTTCGGAAGCCACATTGGACTTCAGAAAGGGAGTCGCTTGACTCAAGATACCAAACAAGTCGAGCATTTACAATCCGTTCCATTGTCTTACAGAGACAACTTGTTAGGGCAATGGGTCTATAATTAGTCGGATTAGTATGGTCCTTGTTTGGTTTTGGGACAGGAATAATGGTGGCCATTTTCCAGGAGTTTGGAAAGGTCCCGTAATCCCAGATCTCATTAAAGATGTAAAGAAGAACCTCTAAACAAGGAGGAGGAAGATGTTTTAATAATTGGTAATGGACTTCGTCCGGTCCCACAGCTGAATCGGAGGATTTTTGAAGAGCTGCAATAAGCTCTTCAATAGTTAGAGGACAATTATATTCTTCTTGGTTATTTGAACGAATGTTCAGGGACAGGCGTTCTGCCTGAGCTTTGAACCGTTGAAAGTCAGGAGAATAATTTTCTGAGGAGGAATTGAAAGAAAACTTTTCAGCAAGCTTATTTGCTATCTGTCCTGGTGTTGCATATTCTTCACCATTAATTATGAGGTGGCTTATTTGAGATGATGTTGATTTGCCTTGGATTTTTTTATCATTTCCCATACTTTGGTTGAAGGCGTTTGTTCATTTAACTTAGAGATGTAGTTTTGCCATGTAGTCCTCTTTTTTTTGTCTAATCAGGCGTCTAGTTTTAGCTCTAATAATACGGAAGCTTTCTAGGTTTTCCGTTGTTGGAAAGGTGTTGAATGTTCGAAGAGCTTTTTTCCTATTTTTAATGGCTTCTTTAACTTCTGCGTCATACCAAGGTCTTGTTTGTCTTGGGAGACCTCCCTTAGTTTTAGGGATTGATGAATTGGCGATTGTAATAAGATCTTTAGTGAATTTTTCGATAGGAGAATCATTATTTACATATGAAGAAATTTTTATAAGACTAGACGCTAATTCAATGTAGAGGTCCCAATCAGCCTTGTCTAATTTCCAACGAGGATGGTTTGGAAGAGAGGAGCTTGATGTGGATTCAAGAACAATGGGGAAATGATCGCTTCCATGGCAGTCGTTCAAGACATACCAATTATAATCCAAGAAAAGTTCAGGATCACTTATACTAAGGTCTATGGGACTGTATGTCCCATGACCCGGATGAAGATATGTATAAGTTCCGTCATTGTAGAGACATAGATCATTAGAAGAAATAAAATCTTCAATTACTAACCCTTTATTACTTGTTTGGGAACCCCCCCACATGGGGTGATGGCCATTAAAATCCCCAAGTAAAAGACATGGTGAAGGCAATTGTTCGTAAAGATGATTTAATTCATGGATTGTAAGATTGTGACTTGGTGGAATATACAACGAACAGATGGTGAATGTTTTGTGTGATGAGATTCGTACAGCAACCGCCTGGAGGTTGCTGTCTATATCGACAGGAGAATGTATAACATCCTGCCTGACCAAGATAGAGGAGCCACCAAAGGCTCTATCATGATTGATATCATTATAATAATTATGAAAAATATAATTTCTTAGTCTGGGACTGTCCGAGGGCTTCAGGTAAGTCTCCTGCAAGCAGAAGACGGAAGGATGGAGATCTGTAGCTAAGATGTTTAATTCATCAAGATTGGCTCTGAAGCCCCGACAGTTCCAGTGTATTATATTATTCATATTTATTTTTTAGATGGAATGTTCGTGGGTTTTTTTCCAAATGCCCTATTAAGGGAAAATTTTGAGAGTTTTGAAGTAGTATTTAATGTAGATTTCTTTTTCCCAGGGGGAGAAGTGGACGAACAAGATGGCTGGGCCCCAGACGAATTTTCATTCGCAGAGGCCCTTTTCCGGGAGTTCCCAGTCTCATTGGTTCTTGGAGGTCTTGGTGGAGGTGGGGGTTTGGCCGCACCAGCTCCCATCGAGTTATTACTAATCTCTTGGGTGCTAGTGCTGCCACTGTCCAGGTCTGGACTGTTCGGTCGTGATTCGTCTTGGTGTCTGAAGGTCCGTCGTGGGGTACATGTAGATACATCCAGAGGGTTTTCGTTGTTGTCTGCGTCATCTTCGGATCTGTCGTGTTCACTATGTGATGTATTTATGAAGTTTCCTTCCAGATTAAGTCTTTTTCTTGGTGAAGAGTGGTGTTTAGGACTCGGGTATCTTGCCATGTCAGCATAGCTGGGAGTACCCGAGTTCTGTTCAACAAGTCGTCTCGCCTCTGGGAAGGATATGGCTTTGTCCGTCTTCAATTTGAGGATCTCCTTCTGTCTTGTCCACTCTGGACAGGTCTTGCTATAAGAAGGATGGTTCTGCTTGCAATTAATGCAGTGAGGAAGAGCAGTACAGGGGTCTTCCTTTGAATGGGCATGGTCCCCGGCACCACAATGTCCACAAGCTTCTTTTTGTCGGCACCACTTACTAAGATGGCCAAAACGTTGGCAATGATAGCATCGGCGTGGGTTTGGTATGTAAGGTCGAACCTTACATAACTCAAAGGTAACCCACACCGAGCTTGGAAGAGAAGTACCTTTAAAAGTCAGGAAAAGGAGCTCGGTTTTATCTCTCTGACTTATTCTCTTGAAGTCAACAACCGTTGTCTCCTCAGAGAAATGCTGACGCAATTCATCGTCAGTGCATGTCTTACTTTCGTGCGATCTAACCACTCCCTTGCACGTGTTCAGGGTTCTGTGCGGTTCTACCAGAACATTTTTATCTCCTATCAGTTTGAGGCCTTTTAGCTTCAGGGACTGTTCGTCATTCCTGGTGTGAATGAGAATTGTGCCATCCTGGAGCCCTCTGATGCTGTCCGGCTTTCCAATGAGGTTGTTGACGGTCTTATTTATCTGGTATGAGGACAATGTACTGAGTGTCCCTTCTGTTCCTTTGATGACTTGGTAGTGACAAATATTTTGAGAAAGAGTGTCCATAATAATTTGTGTAGTTCATCCCCCGTGCTCCCCACCCACCACGGAGCCCAACCAGGGGAGACTGCTGTGGATAGGGCTGTGCCCAGTACCCAGGTCCCAGGGATACACGGAGGATATACTCTTAGAAGGGTAAGGCGGCAATATAGCCTCAATCATGATGTAAATGATCATGGCAGGCAAATATCCGTTTCGTAACCTTCCTTGATTGACCCATCAGCCATGGCCAAATAGGACAGGGACCTATTGGCAACATGACAAGCCGATTGACTGGACCGGGCCAATCCAGCCTCCCGTCTGGGAGAAATCCAGGCCAAAGTAGTGTATTGTATGGGTGAGACCAACTTAGTCCCACCCAACTCAACCACCAGGACCCCTTCATCCTCCAACACGGGTCGCAACCCACGGCAAACAGGTTGCCCCTTTTCCGTCGGGGAGACGTGTGCTTGCGCACTGTCTCGTGTTGGCCACAAGAGATACAGGACTTCACCCTTGTGTTACCACCCACCGCCACGAGGAGGCCCGAGACCTGCGGGGGCCGGAGCATTCAACAGACTTGGGGATCTTTGCAACTGGATCTATATGCAGACAGGTTGAATGCCCAATTGGAGAGCTATGTGAGTTGGAAACCGGATCAGAAGGCAGAGCAAGTGGATGCTTTCTTAATGGAGTGGAAAGACAAGAAGGCGTATGCACTTCCAACATTCTGTATGATTGGGAGGTGCCTCGCGAAAATCCAGTCAGAGGAAGCGACGGGTGTAATGCCAATCTGGCAGACTCAAGTATGATATCCCCAACTCTTTCAGTTAGCAGTAGAACATCCTATGCTACTGCCACCGTTACCTCAACTGTTGATGTCTCCAATGGGGGAGACTCATCCTTTGATTCAAGAAGGGAAACTGCAGTTGGCAGCATGGAAAGTTTCCGGGAACAGCCTATTGACCCAGGCCTTTTGCAGGCAGCTAGGGACCTCATCCGAGATTCGCGGCGATCAGGGACTCGGAAGGCTTACAGCTCTTCCTGGGAAAAGTGGAGCTGCTGGTGTGGTACCAGAAGGTTGGATCCAGTTTGTGCCCCTGTGGAGGCTATTGTGAATTTCCTAACTGAATGTTTTGAGTCTGGGTTGGAATACAGTACTCTTAATGAACACAGGTCAGCCATTTCAGCTGGACACCTTGGGTTTCAGGGCATGAAGGCTGGTCAACACCCAGAGGTATGTGCGTTGTTAAAAGGGGTTTTCAATAGAAGACCGCCTCAACCGAGGTATACGGACACATGGGACGTTGACCAAGTACTGAACTTGTTCCGGCAATGGCCGATAGACTCAGGTTTAGACTTGAAGCAGTTGTCCCTGAAGGTTACAATGCTTAAGGCTTTGACAGGTGCAGTGCGACAGTCGGAGTTGCAGTTACTCAATGTGACTCATATGCTGGATTTGGGAGATTCCATTAAGTTTCTCATTGGAAGTATAGCAAAGAAAAGGAAGGTAGGCCAAGGACCGGTTCCTTTAAGTTTTGTTACGTATCCCCAGGAGGAAAAGTTAAATGTGGTCCAGTGTATCCGGGCTTATGTGGCCAGATAAAGCGGTAAACATGAACAGTTACTGGTCAGTTTTGTTAAGCCTCACAAACCAGTAGCACCATGTTCGGTGGCTAGACGGCTTCAAATGATCATGCAAATGGCTGGGATTGACACGAGTAAGTATAAGGCCCATTCCACAAGAGGAGCTTCTACGTCTAAGGCAAAGACTTTGGGTTTTTCGTCGCATGAGATCATGCAGAAGGCTAACTGGACGAGGGAAAATACTATCAAAAGGTATTATTGTAGAGAAATTCCTGGTCAGGTTTTTCAATCAGCTGTCTTGAGTGACCGCACTGGGTGTTAAACATTCGGTTATCATGTCGACTTCAATCTGCGAGATAAAACTGTTAATTTTATTAGTGCGCTCATGAAATTAGAATTTCATTAATAAAGTGTGATTAATAAACTGCAACAGAGGTGGCGGAACGCTTCAAAAAGTGGGGGTGCACTGGGCTCCGGGGCAACTCGTCCATGGTAATTTCAAGGAGAAAAAGGGGCATCTATATACATATATAAAATTCACCCTCTCCAAATCCCTTTGTAACGGGTCTTCTCTGTTGTTGCTTAACTGACAGTCATCATATTTTGCCATTGTCTCTTATTATGTCCAAGCTGTGTTCTAGAGGCCTTAAATACATCATAACTTCAGAATTGTTTATTATAGAGACATAAATCAGATAAAATATTCCAGCAGCAACAGCAGCAGCCACTCATTGCGAGTGGTTTCACTTTTGTTACGAATCTCAAAGATACCCTAGAAGAAAGGGGGAAGGGGCCAGGGAAGGAAGGAAGGAAGGAAGGAAAGAAAGAAAGACGGAAAGAAAGACAGAAGAAAGAAAGAACGAAAGAAAGAAGAAAGAATGTGTATTAAGGAAAGCCTTGAAAAAGGGATTAAGGAAGGAAGGAAGGACACTGGAAGAACAGACAGAAGATACATATAGATAGATAGATAGATAGATAGATAGATAGATAGATAGGGATGGAAGGAAGGCAAGAAAGAAGGAAAGAAGGAATCCGGCAATTATTAAAGGAAGGAATTCAAGAAAGATGTAAAGAAGGGTTTACAGAAGGAAAGACACTGGAACAGACGGAAGATACATAATTATATGGAAAGAAAGATAGATAGATAGATAGAAAGATCGATAGATAGATAGAGACATAGATAGATAGAAGAAAGAAAGAACGAAAGAAAGAAGAAAGAATGTGTATTAAGGAAAGCCTTGAAAAAGGGATTAAGGAAGGAAGGAAGGACACTGGAAGAACAGACAGAAGATACATATAGACAGATATATAGATAGCTAGATAGATAGATAGACAGGGAAACAAGAAAGGAAGGAAGGCAAGAAAGAAGGAAAGAAGGAATCCGGCAATTCTTAAAGGAAGGAATTCAAGAAAGATGTAAAGAAGGGTTTACGGAAAGACACTGGCACAGAAGAAAACAAAATTATATGGAAAGAAAGATAGATAGATAGATAGAAAGATCGATAGATAGATAGAGACATAGATAGATAGATAGATAGATAGACCGATAGATAGATAGATAGATAGATAGATAGATAGATAGACAGATAGATTGACAGATTGATTGATAGATTGATTGATAGATAGATGGAAAAACAGATACAAGTACGTAGTTAGATAGACCAACAGCCACATTGCCACATGCATAGATAGTATCTATAGATCTATATTAGATACACAGACAGATAAATAGACAGGCAGACACATAAATAGATATATAGAGTGAGATGGATCTATCTGTTAAAAAATGGATCTCCAGTTGATCATTACTTCCATAGAGACGGACAGACAGAAGGGTAAATTACACTTACATTCTCATTTAGATTCTTCTGTTTAGCAACCAAGGACTACACCACAATGAGGCAAAGCAGCATTGAAATGTCAAACTGCTGTCCAACATAAACAGGGAAGGGGGGGAGGGTTCAAAAGAACCACTTTCGTTTCCATTCACCATAAAAGTATTACAGACGTCATGTTGACTTATTCACATAACTCCTGATTGGGAAAATCAACAGTACAATGTCAATCCCCACTCTACCCGTCTTTAGACGGGTACACTGCTAGTTCTATATATTTTTGGACCCAAAAGTGGGGGGGGGGACGTGCCCCCAGTGTCCCTTCCAGCTCCGCCGCCTCTGAACTGTAATCTACTACACTGTAAAATGTGAAAACTGTGTTGAAGCAATAATTTGAGCTGTCTGAGAATGTTAATAATTTTCAAGCTATGATAGCTCAATCCTATAAGTTGTCAAGGTATGATAGCTCAATGCTGTAAGTTGTCCAAACGAATCATAACATTAAGCTGTGAAAACATGAAAGCTTCAGTTGTTGCAGAAAGCTTGACATCTCAGCCATGCCACACATAGCGCCATCTATAACAAGCACTTCTCATAATACTGCATTTAGTTTTAAATAATAATTTACTTAAAAGAAAAAAGAACATTTATATTACACTATCCCAGAGAAAACTGAGTAGCACATCACTTTAGCTGGTCACTTTTTAAATTTTTATCTCTCTTAAATTAATTTGTGGGAGTTTGTTTGTTTGTTTGTGTTTTACGCCTCTGCAGCACCTAAGTGGGCTATATTGAGGCAGGCGATCGCCGTATGATGATGAGATGAGAAGACTGTGAGTCTGGTACATACCCTATTAATTCAGGGATGCCCAGGGTCTTTCAGTTGCCCCAGCATAGAACACTGGATACAACCCACCTCCATTTAACGTCCCATGGGCGCGGACTAAATTGAGTTCCGGTGTGGGATTCGAACCCACACCCTCAGAGCCAGTGGTTGTGCAAACAAGCACTCTTAACCATTAGGCCACGAAGGAACTCAATTTGTGGGAGTAATTGGATGCATGCTTTCACACACGTCAACCAACATTTCCAAGTCAGAGTGTGTTCAAGTATAGGCTTCTAGCACTGTATACCAACACAGATGAGATTTAAATCTCCTTGTGATGCAATGGTCTGTGTTGAATGCATCTTGGGCCTGTCCATGATGTGCTAAAATGAAGCAAGCTGGATCAGGTGGATGCCCTTGAGAGATCTAACAATATTTTGGGATTACAGCCCACATTCATAAATAACTTAATAAGACAGGTCACACAAATATAAATCAAAAGCAGCTAAAAATAAGTCAACACAGCTCAAAATTTGGAGTTGTGTCAGCTTGGATCAATAAGTCAACAAAACTCAATATTTTGAGCTGTAAGTCAACACAGCTCATTGTTTTGAGTTTTCTCAGCTTGAATACCTTAGTCAACATCGCTTAGTATTTTGAGCTATCTCAGCTCGGTATTTTGAGTTATTTCAGCTTAAAACATTAATCTATGTTAGCTCAATCAAATTGTGCAACCATCTCACTCAATCAATTGAGCTGAACCAGTGCCTCCAATTTTACAGCGTATTTGTGAGCCCCTGAAATTCAACACACTAAAAGACTCGAACAAGAAGCTGACAAATGAAATTAAAGCTCTGAAAGAAGTGAATCTTACTCTTCACAAGAATGTTGACAACCTGAACAAAAACATCAAAGATAAAGATGAAAAATTAACAAAAATGCAAGAAATGATCAATGCTCAAGAATTGAAAATTGATGACCAAGAGCAATATCCATGTCGTAACACCCTATGCATTTCGGGATTACCTGAACGAGCTGATGAAAATCTCAACACTAAGATTCCTGAGAATGGACAGAGAATGTCTTTCCAAATTTCTGGATTGTGTGCGCATTGTACTGGACATTTGCACTGCTGCAGGAGAAAATTTCATTGTAATGACAAAATTGACTCAATTCAACAATGAATTTGTTTCTTAAGTTGTGAACAATTGGAATTGAACTCAAGTGTTCATAATGTCCTGCAATGTCTACCATGAACAACATAATTGTCTGGATTGAACAATGCAGTTGTCTGTTCTTTCATATTCTGAACAATTGGAATGTTCAAAATGGCACAACTGCAATGTCTGAAACAAACGATGAAATTGATTGAATTGATCATTATAGTTGTATTGCTTGCACCTGTAATTATCATACATTTGAATTGTTCAACTGTTGTTCTTTGATCAGCAGCAATGTTCATTTTGAACAACAAATTGGTTATTTTTTAAAACAATCTGATTGTTTGAATTTTCGAACAATTTCAATAGTCTGGTCCAGACAAGTTTGATCGGACACATATTGTACACCGATATTGTCTGATATTAGACAACATTTGTCTGATATAAGACAATCTCTTTTTTCAGTGCAGTTGCCAAGAGATTGCTCAATGTCATTGAGCATGGCAACAGCATGTATTGCAAGTTCAGAGAGGAACGATTTGTGACAATGGAGAATCTCTTCGACCCAATTTCCAAGAACAATCTTCCAAAATTTTACAATACAACAAAGCAGGCTGAAAAATCTACAGCATCCAGGGGTTGGGGTTGAAAGAGCTATGAAAGGCACAGAAACAGTTGGGAACTGCTTTTAATAATGCTCAAGGGATGACAGTTGAATGAAGAAATACTATATATGCACTGTATTATATTAGAGGTAGGCCTAACTCAATTGGAAGTTTTGAAACAATTTTCAATATATTAATTCCTTGTGCACAAAAACATGTACGTAGACCCAAAAATCATGAACATCAGACTATTAATTCCAAAGTTATAGGCTAAAAGGGTTTTTTGGTGGTCATTTTGGAATAAGGCAGTTGCTGGGGTCATGCCCGGGATTTGCCATATATACTCAAACAAATTTCAGTTCAAATACTGTTATATCATAATCAACTTTAAAAAAGTGTGCCCATTAGCCCGGCAGACAGGAGTTATATAGTTTTGTTCTTGGGTTCTGCCAGGTGCCTGTATACTTCGCACCCTTGAGCATTTGGAGTATTTCAAAATGCAAAAGGCCAAAGATGGTTGACCTTGATGGTGAAAATATTATCAGGACAAAAGGTACCTTGACCCAGTGTCAACAAAATTTCTTGATGTAATTGAGAAAGTTACACTAAATTGAAAATGAAATTAAATTGAAATCCTAAATCAAGTGTATCCCGATTTTCAGATAATGGATTTGAGCAGTGCATTATGGCAACATGCTGGTGGCTTTGATAGAAAAGTAGCAACTGGCGAAAAAAATGGGACAGGAATGTGGAAAAAGTCATGTGTTTTTGCATTTAAGTGCCATTGCAATGACAAACATGAACGATTAATTGAATGTGCTTCCAACAGAATCTATCTATGTCATTCAACACTATAAGAAATTTCAGACAAAATTGGTTTTTTAGATTCAAAATGTTTTTTTGAAAAACAAAATTTCAATGCAAAAAACCAACAAAAATCCATGTTGGTTTTTTGCATTGAAATTTGGTTTTTCAAAAAAACATTTTGAATCTAAAAAACCAATTTTGTCCTGACATTTTTTAGAGTGAATGTAGCAAACTTATCAATATCATTCGATACAGTAGCAAACTTTACGATGATGGCAAAGCAGACTATCTCCAAGAAAAGACCCTCGAAGACGAACACTTAAAAATTACAGTAAATGCCACAAGACTTAGTTTTCCTCCTACACATCAAGTACATATGGATGGATGGATGATTGGGGCTTTACGTCCTGTATGTATGCACTTGGCAGGCTAATTAGGACAGGAGGAGGACACATGTGCACAGCAATGACGCGAAGGATGGTTGAAACAGCCGTCCAGCATTGGCCCAGGTGACCCGGCAAATATGCAAAGATAGTGTCATTGAAAAAGAGATTTTTTGACGTCTGTGACTGGGAGCATTGCACAAAGTCAGTTACAATTGATCTATATGTGGCAAAACCGTGCATTAGTCAGCTTTGTCACTAATGTGTACTGTACATGGTGGATGTCATCCACCAAAGCCATTGATGCACCTTTATAGTACCTGCGGTGACGTCATTTGGCATATCCACTTGGATTTGACAGTTGTCAACGCCGTCAGCCAATCAGAAGCCCGTTTTCCTGGAACTGTGGCACATTGAATGATGTTACAAAGATTTTGACCTTTACACATGGCCTGGATGCCCTCATTTAACAATCTCCTTCTATTTCGTTCTGGAGGAAAGTTTCATAATCTTTCAAACTTTGCAACGACTCCTTTCAAATTTAAGGAAAATCATTTCTTTACAGCGGAATATGCTTATCAATATGAGAAGGCGATCTGCCATCAAGACTTGAGTTGGCAAGGCATATTCTTGCTTCACCAATACCGTCCAAGGCAAAAATGCTTGCAAAGAAAATCTCTGAAAACTCTCAGTGGAATGACACTAAGTTACAACTGATGAGGAACATAGTAAAACATGAAAATGCATAAGTGTGTAAAAGCGCGTGCTACTCCTTTAAGCACTGAAAAATCGGTTCTACTTCATAATGTTGAGTCCGATGACTTTTGGGGTTGTGGGTTGAATGGTCTTGGGAAGAACAATTTAGGATTAATCGCAGAGAACATTAGGAACGACTTTCGCCTGAAGTCATCCGTCAATCCCTGATCAAGACCTAACAGCTAACAATTCAGGGAATATTCATTGCCCTAATTGTTCGCTTGAATTAGATGGAAAAAGAAAAAAAAACTGTTGAACTTCAGATTCAATACTTCAATCTATCAAATCAACATTATCTGAAAAACATGGAAATCACTTGGCTTGCTTTCCTGGAGCTGACATTCTAACCTTAGGTCAGAATACAGCTCAATTATGTAGGAATTACAAAGTTGATTTTTCGGTTCTTCATGGTGGAACTAACAATTTAGAGAAGGGGGATTTTCATTAATAAATTGTATTGATCGATGCTAGTGTTGAAGACCAGTTACATTTTTATTGATTTACCAGTATTTTATTTAGTTTGTAGAAGCCAATGTACAGCAGATTGAAGAGCAGGTTGTAGAAGAACAGGCAAAAGTGAGAAGTGCAAGAAGAAGAGGCAATTGTTGAATGGACAGCGACGGAAGAACTTATCTTCTTAAGAAAACGAAAAAGGATGACTTCGATAAGAAGAGTCCATTAAAAAAGAAATTGTGGGAGGATATCGCTAAAGAATTGAGTTCGATAGTTGTCGCAAGTGTATTCATATTCTGGGTTTCCCCAGAGTAATATGAGGGACATAGAGGATGGCTCAAAATGCCTTTCTTCCAAAAGTTGTTATAACTAGTCCTGGAGCCAGCCTATTTGAAAGGGAACTTCAGTCAACGGATGCAGATCAGGCCAGTGGTGCAGTATTAACAAAATTTGAAACTTTCTTGAAAATCAAGACCACTTTGGATTCTTTGTTAGAGCAAGGATATGGGTTCACTTTGAGAGAAGAGATCTGATGCAAGATCACCATGACAATAATTACAAACAATGAAGAAGTTCCATTTGTAATGCTATCAATCAAAACTACCGCTTTTCCCACCTTACCAGAAGAATGGATCACAAGTCGATAATTTTGTGATGCCAAGGAAATGAGAAATCATGGCACTAAACCCAAGTTCCTGATAATCTTGCCACATTCTCAGTTTATCCTTTTGGTTTGGCAAATTCCAGGTTATCTCAATTTATTCGAAGTCTCAAGAGTGACATTGACTTTGATTGCAATGAAACAGAAGATGACAATGATTACCTTGACTTGCCCTGGAATGATCTTACTAATCCAATATTTGTGACATTGACAACCCTTTAGTAACTTTGCTCAAGCAGATGTCAGGCTACAGGAATTATGACCCATGCATGCACCCCATACAGAGTCGTAATTTCGACCACCCTGTGTTTAGAGTGTTAACAAATGTAAGGAAAAGAACTTAGATATCTCTGAACAGAATTGGCGTGTCCACCAGTTACTCTGACCAGTGACCATATATGCACAGTAGAAATCTTCGGTCCAGATATTCGTCGAAGGACCGTGAGGACAACAGCGTCCAAGTGCCTAGCCATTTCATCCCATCTTGTTTCACTCTTGTTGCTTTTGACAACTTCAACACAAAAGATGGCTCATCTTTCTTAGAAAAATTATAGGTATCATGTAACAAAATTCCTTTGTGCATAGATGAAGAAAGTTATCAGTTCAAAATCAAAATTTACAAAATAGAGTGTTTGCCAAAGTTAACAAAATTAAGGTGTCACATCCAAACCTTTGGATTAGACCGCAAAATGTTGGAGTTTCTGAACAAAATTCTCAAAGGAGAAGCTGGTTTACAGTCAGTAAATTTGATAAGCAGAAAGAGCGGACTGTTGCACTGTAAAAATGGCACTTTGTGCTCATGATACTATAGCCGTTCAAGTGTCATCTTCTCTGCATTCGACATGGGAAACGTAGAGGCTGCTTGTAGTCCATGAGCTGGGTTGCCCAAAATTCAAAGTCGTAGCATCGGCAACCGAACCAAGGTTGGAGGGTACCAAATTAAAGCTAGGAATGTCTAGTTTCAGAATCTAAATGTTGCTAAGTCCAAAAGTGGTTTGCTAACTCACCAGTACAGTATATATGAGGCAATGTATAAAAACGTCAAAAATAATCGAAATTGGCATTAAAAATTGAAAGTGGTGGTGTAAGAATTCTACTTTGTCCATAATAACTTATTATATGACATATAAAAGCTGAGATTATTACCTGTCATATGGTATGCATTGCATCTTTGTATCTTGAATGGTTGAGGAGTAATGCCATTGCAAACAGCATCATTCTGTTATGCGGAAAATGGGTGAACGGAACATGCTTCTTTTTAATTGAAATGCTATTTCCTTCCTAACTGTAACACATAGGTCATGTTTATCAGATAATGTGAATAGTAGACATCTTACTCTTTCATTTAAATGTACAACCAAGCTTCTAGCTTAAATATTAGTGAAGATATGGAAGGTAGAAAATGCATGTTTCAGCTCGCGAAATTCACAAATTTAGCATATTTGAGGTAGTCTATCAGGTGGTTTGTGAAAAATTTGCCATGACACCCCCTTTCTTCCAGATATATCCACTAAAACATCTTGATCAGGGTTTTTGGGGATACTGAATCCTTTTCCAATGCCTTCAAATCATTTGAAGGTCAGGATTATGTGAAATCATGCTCAATTTACCCTTTAGAACCTAATATATGTGCCACTTTCTTCCTTGAAATCGATTGGTGTGTTTCTGTTAAGGACATCTTACTTCAAAAGATTACCTAGGTTGTCTGAATAATTCATTTGGTATTCACAACATCATTAAGGATTCACAAGAGTTTTGACTAGAGACTGCATGCAGTTGAAGATGTCAAAAATCTTGGCCCGATTGCAGTTTTTGGTAAAAAGAATCAGGCAGAGACAAAGTTGTACCCAATTCATGTCACTGAATAGCACATATAGCCTATATATATATACTGGGCTCATTTTTTTGGCCTCTACAGACATCTAAAGGGTCTATTTGTGGCCTCTGAGATGTCTGTAGGGACTCATTTTATGGGATATCTGAATCGTCTATAAGTGTTCTGTTTAAGACTTCCATCTTGATCTTAAATAACAATTTTCTGGGGGCCAGAGACCAATTTTCCAGAATTTCTCTGTAATTTCATATTTGATTTGTACTTCTTGGGTGAATTTGAGAGTGAAGCTTCTTTTGTATCAAAAATATTCTTCACTGTCTTTATACAATTTAGATTCTGCAATCTTTCTGATTTCTCCATTTTCATAAATGATTTTTTGTCTAACTTAGTTTGGTGGAAATAGGCCGAAATCCTAGATTAGCAGTGAGCTCAATAAAAGGGCCCTTATGCAAGCATGTCACTACACAAGTATATCTTATGAATCTTCAGCTGATTCAGAGATGTCGCGCGTCACGGCGCTGTGAAGTTCCAATGAGCTCCCAGTCGACAATCCTTAAAAAATGCTCTGCTGCATATTATAATTTGCAGTGATTTGTCTGAGTTTGGTGGGTTTTCATTATTTAGAGATATAAAGGTTCTAATATGGCACACAGTCCTCCTCATATTTACGTGGAATCTGAAGTTCTTTTCTATGCTGTTGAACTGTGATTTCAGAGATGACTCTATTCCAGCATTGCAATATATGTAAATTAACTACAAGCTGTGACGTCATTTTAATACTGGGTTAGATTCCCTGGCTTCTAGCCAATGTGAATCCATCTGAACTGGGTGTCGCAGTTTCAACTCAATGTCAGAGTGAAAATTGGGTCGGAAAAACTAATACAAGTTTGACATCATAGCTGCCAGAAGAAATATACATGACATAATCCATGTGTTAACAAATTGTCAAAGCCTTTTGTTTATAGCAAGTTCCATCTAAGTATAAAGTTGTAAAAAATTAGCATGTTTGTAGACTAATCGAACAACTATGTGGGGATTATAACAGTTGTCTACTGTGAATGCTCACAAAGCTGCCATCAGGATTAGGACTGGTTATTGTCTGTGACAGATCAAACATTGATATATTCAAGGAAGCATTACATTTTTGATCCCAATGAACTATGATACATAGTTTACTTTCATTGGCTATCAGGCTGTGATGATGTGGTTGCAGGGGCTACTCCTAATAAAATGCTTACTCTGACATTGTGTAGAAACTATGATGCTCGGTTCAGGTGGATCCCATTGGCTAGAAGCTGGGTAATCTGACCCAGTTTAAAATGACATCACAGCTTGTCATCTCTGACATCATAGTTCAACAGCATAGAAAAGAACTTGAGATTCCACGTAAATATGACGACGACTGTAACATTGACTCTCTGTTATACCAAGAATTTTGACTGTTCATGACATCTGTAAATGTATCCATAGCCTTTTTGGTCAAGCTTCTTAAGTCTAGTGTCTAGTAATTTCCATGTCCATCTCTTACTCATCAAAGAAAAGGCAGGATAACTCTCATTCAACATTTGAAATCTAACAAATAAGTAATGCATCATTGGCAAGAGTTCATGATGCTATGACAAAGAAAAACTTGGACCATGTTCCAATATCCTCTGCTAATGGGAGCTGCTCTGTGGCTGCCCTAAGCTGTAAGCTGTAGAAGGCTCACCACAAATTTCCCCACATCAGGGGACAAAGAAGATATATACAAATATCCAAACAAAATCGGCAAAATATATATTGATTATTGACTAAAAATAAGTACACGTAATTTAAATCTAAATTATATATATAAACTTTTATTGACATCCTTATATCATAACAGATACATGTGTCATCAATACAAATACAATGAATAACAAACTACAATGCTAAGTCTATTCTAAATGCTAATTATTGCTATTTTACAGGAAAAGTTAGAAAAAACTATAGTTATTAAACAACGGATTTCGCAATATCATAGTATATCAATATCATGAGATGCTTAATATCAATTTTGTTATGGGATATTTTACAAATTTATATCATATAAATATTTTATAGGCTGGTCCCAGTCACATTTTGCTATAGATGTAATAATGTAATACTTAAAATGATACATGCTACTGAAAAGTAGGAAAATAAAATAACAGCCATTGAGATTAGTAAAACAAGCAACATTGTCATTATAATAACAGTTTCTTTTCCAGAGCTGTGTACCCAGACTCTGTGAGGGAAAAACAGGTGTGTCGTGTGATTAATAGTCAGGATTGGCACTGAAGCATAGCATAAAAATTTGCAAATGTCAATCACGGGAGGTTTTCATTGTTCATGTCGTCATATGGCAACGGCTTCTGACATGCACTAGCGGTAACGCTCAATGTACATGCCATGAAGTACAAAGATCCTGCTATATTAAGATCCTGTTTAACAGCCTGTGTCATATTAATTGGTGAGGTTCAAGCTTGTCTTTCATAAGACATATTGGTGAAACATATTGCAATTTACTGTACATACATAGTTTATCTGGCCCGGTAAGTAGGCCTATATCCCTGTGCCACCCTGACTAATTTGCCAATAATAATTCAACATCTGAGTGAAGTAATCCAGGCAAGTCAGGAGGACATGGTATCTCTCGGACTTAAAGAGTGTCCATATGGCAATAAAAACCTAACCTAACCTAACCTATACTTGGAGTGATGTACTCTCGCTGGTTATTGGAGAAGTATAAAGAAACGTGTTGCAAAATAAGGAGTACACCCAATACAATACATGTATTTCATTGCATGGGAGTGATCTGAGTAATTGAGTTTTACATAGAATTAATGGCATGAAAATTAAATTAATTTATTCGTATCATGTCAAATCTTAATTTGCCATTTATAAAGATCAACACTTTTGCGAAGCTACAGCAAAAGTTGCAGTTCAGCACAAGCCAAAATGTTTTCCTAAATCCTTTCCTCTCAGGAAGATGCTCATTATTGCATGCCCTTTGGTTCTTAACCTCACCCCTTCCATTCCTTGATTTCCCAGCTCATTTCAAAAACGACTCCCAGCAAATCCTAACATCAGCTTATAGACAAAAAAAAAACTGGTTTGGTAGTTCTATTGCTATTGGGTACATATATTTAAAATTAAAATTCTTTGGTACTAGATATTGATGAGATTGATGAAGTGTGCATCAGTGGGTAAGAGACTTTCTAACCCACATATGGTACCTTTTGTTGCAATAACTATAGAAACACTAGAATTCGTGTCGCAAGCGGAACGCATGGGGTTTCGCCATGCCTTTGCTGTTTAGCATTTAATTTTGCTTTTGGTGCAACAGACCATTCAGGTTGGTGATTGTGGTGCTTTTTGCAGACTCATTAAGAAATGAAGAGATTACCATTATACATGACAAGATTAAGAAATGTGAAACTAAAGAACAGGAAGTCTATTATGTGAGTTGGAACTGACATGTGGCGAGTTTCACTGTTTAAGTTCATGACATCACGAAATGGCAACAAGGAGTATTGATTACATGAAACTCACAAGCTGAGACTCAGCATTTTCATTTGGTAAGTGATAAGACTTGAAAATATAACTAAAGAATAGAAACTAACACGCAAGTTGAAAATCACAAGTATAGAAACTGTGCCATTCAAGTTCATATTGTGGAATACATGTTGACATTAATTTTTATTTGATCAGCGAGAAGACTTGAAAAAGTGAAATTTAATAATAAGGACTCTACCTCATGAGAATAGTGGTTGGACCAATCATGTTTATGACATAATGGGAATTGATCAGATGGAATTCACAAACGAGGGACTCAGCATTTTTTTTTTGTCAGCTTTAAGACTTAGAAATGTGAAACTAAAGACTAGAAACTCCACTGTAAGAGTAGAAAGTTACTAGTACTGCTGAACTAAGAACAGGAACTCTACTACGAATACTATGAAAGTTAAAAAGTACAAGTACTGCAGCTGCATCATTCAAACTCAGGATATCATGGAATAGCAAGAATGGAAATTGGTAAAATGAAAATCACAAGCCAGGGGCTTAGCATTTTCATTTGATCAGTGCTAAAACTTGAAAGAAGAGAACAGAAAGTTCACCATGGAATTGTAACTGGTAATTATGGCAGCTTCACTGTTCCAATTCCAGGACATCAAGGAATAGCTACAATGGAAATTGGTTAAATGAACCTCCCATGCACGAGTGCAGCATTGTCATTTGGTTATATTACTGGTTAGTGATAAGATTGAACATTTGAAAGTGCAGAAGAGAAACTAGTACATCAGTTACACTTGTAATTTAAATCAAAGACATCATGGAATAGAAAAAATGGGAATTGATTGGCTAGAGTTCAAAGGCAAGAGACTTGAAGATGTACAACTAAAGAATAGAAACTCTACCACAAAAGTTGAAAATCATAAGTACAACAGCTACATGATTCAAATTCAGGATATCATGGAATAGCAAGAATGGAAATTGGTTAGATGAAATTCACCTGCCAGAGACTTGGCATTTTCATTTGATCAGCAAAAACACTTGAAAATGGGAATAATAGGGACTCTACTTCATCCTCACTTGTCAGTGTAAGCTTGTTCAGCTCACCCTGACCACATCATACATTGTTGGGACCCAGGTTCGGAAGCTCTCCACAAAATAGTTTTCGCTTTGCTGAACCAATTCTTCGTCGCATCCCTCAATCTTCAGATATATATCGAAGTAGGAACTCCTAGTACAGGGTGAATTTTCTATAAATCTAAAATGGTAAGTTAAATGTATTTAGGAGTCGTCTGTAGGAATATATATTTCTTTATGCATCTTCAAAAATGCCACAGTCTTGTGAAGCAATATTGGCAATTATTCAGTTACTCGATTGATTAAAACTGTAGAAGGCACCAAATGATCCATTATTGACCTATTGAATATGCAATGACATCATAGTAACACAAGCAGTTTGAAGTAATCACTTGCACTTCGCTGACTGTAACTACTGGGTGTCTGCCAGTCCTTGAAAAGCCTTGAAAAAATTGCATTTACCACAAAAGGCCTGGAATCTGCTTCATACTGATAAAAAAAAGAAACACAGCTGAATATTTTGCGGTTTCTTGTGACAGTCAGGTCGCAGATACATTTTTACTATCAGAAAAAAAGTAATCTGCATTCTCTGGAAGATTGGTCTTGATTTTGGGAAAATTTGGGTCAAAATCCTGGAATTTGATTCCAAAAATGCTGCAGACAGCCTGCACTCAACACAATGAGACTGCAATGCAAGGGCAATAATGTTCTTCTAAAATTGAGTTATAAAATACAAGAACTTTTCTGCTGACTTGACTTGTGTTGTGCTGGTATACCCCGGCTGACTTGACTTGTGTTGTGCTGTTGATGTTGATAGGCTAGTAGCTGTTACTCTAACTGTTACTGTATCCACATATTCATAACATTTTGTCAAGGACCAACCACTGCATGGTAATTGAGTGGATTGCTTCCCCCCAAAAATGGCATCGAAATTAAAGAAAAGAAAACGAATTTCATAAAAAGATGTTTTTGTACAGAGGAGCAAAGTCATGGAATGATTTACCAAGCTATTTGAAAGTATGTGTTAAGCTGGAGGAATTCAAAAAACTTTTGAAACATTATATAAAGAATGTGGCTCGTTTATGATTCTTTTAGCTGTTAGATTATCTCTATTGTTTGAAGAAGGCACTGTGATATATAATTATATCAAAATATTAGTTTTTTTAACTGTTTTTAACTCTTTTTATCTGTGTTATTACTGGTATGTTTTTTATGCTTGTTTATTATTTGGAATTTTATTATTGAACTTAAACTTGTAAAGGGCCCAGTTGAAAAACAGTTTTGCTGAACTGGTTACCCTTTTAAAATATATTTGAAAAAAAAAATAAATAAATAAATAAAATTGCTATGAGAAAGTTCACTTTCACAATGGCCTTCAAGAAGGTGTTAATTGAAACATACTAACTCAAGGTGTGAATGGCAAATTGGCTAACTGGTGAAGTCTTGATTGCTATTCTGAATTGCCTGACATGGTAAAGGGACTGCTGTACTTCTCATATCATTGCATCCTGGGGAAAAATATATAGGCCTATGCAATTTCAACGAATTCTCAGCAATGAATAGAGATATCTTCATGAAAAAACGAAATCATAAAGATTAAGACACCAGGATTCCAAAGAGCCTAAAATTCTAATTCTAGCCCTAATAGAAGTGTCCGAAAACTATCAGGAAGATATCGAACCTGTTTCGGCCAATCAGAGGGCAGTATAACAATAACAACAATATTTCTATTTCCTGTTTTGCCGCGATTTCGTTGAAACTAAACACTTAAATTGTAATTAAACAAGGCACAAAAGACACAAAAGATGAGGACCACGCCTCAAGTTAGCCAATTCTTCATTAATTTCATGAAAAAGAACCTTTAAAAAGTGCTCCCTTGTCCCTCAAGAACGATCCAAACTTTCTGACTACCCTTATTTTATTCTGGTTGGCCCACAATGCGAGTTCACGTGAATAAACACCCGTTTCGTTGAAACTAAACATCTCAAAATTAAATTAACAAGGCACACATGAAGCAAAAGGTGAGGAAGGCGACCTTTTTATGCCCCATATCAGTCCATAAAATGCAAAAAAACCTTTGAAAAGTGCCCCATTCTCTTGGAATAGCCATCCAAAATTCCAGCCAGTCCACTACGGAAAACAAAGGGGCAAAACCCCCAATAAGTGTACAGTTGCCTCAAAGATTATGATGTCAGGGAGAATTTTTAATGCATTCAGTCTCAAGGCAAAACTGTTGTGGATCCTTAATGATATTGAGAATACCAGAAAGAGCTATTTAGGCAACCTAGGGATACCTTTAAGTGAGATATGCTTGACAGAAACATGCAGACAAATTTCCATATCATTTAAATGAAGAAGCGGCACATTTATTAAGTTCTAGAAGGTAAATTGAGCATGATTTCACATAATCCTGACCTTTAAATGATTTGAAGGCATTGAAAAATGATTCAGCATCTCCCAAAACCCTGATCAAGATGTTTTAGTGGATATATCTGGAAGAAAGGGGGTGTCATGGCAAATTTTTCACAAACCACCTGATAGACTACCTCAAATATGCTAAATTTGTGAATTTCGCGAGCTGAAACATGCATTTTCTACCTTCCATATCTTCACTAATATTTAAGCTAGAAGCTTGGTTGTACATTTAAATGAAAGAGTAAGATGTCTACTATTCATATTATCTGATAAACATGACCTATGTGTTACAGTTAGTAAGGTAATGGCATTTCAATTAAAAAGAAGTATGGTCCGTTCACCCATTTTCCGCATAACAGAATGATGCTGTTTGCAATGGCATTACTCCTCAACCATTCAAGATACAAAGATGCAATGCATACCATATGACAGGTAATAATCTCAGCTTTCATATGGCATATAATAAGTTATTATGGGCAAAGTAGAATTCATACACCACCACTTTCAATTTTTAATGCCAATTTCGATTATTTTTGACGTTTTTATACATTGCCTCATATATACTGTACTGGTGAGTTAGCAAACCACTTTTGGACTTAGCAACATTTAGATTCTGAAACTAGACATTCCTAGCTTTAATTTGGTACCCTCCAACCTTGGTTCGGTTGCCGATGCTGCCAACTTCTAAAATAAGGCCCTTTTTGGATTTCAGCTCATGGACTATTGATCAGTCATGATCATGACAAGGCCATGCATTTGATCTGACAAAACTGATTTTAGAGTAAAATTCAGATGCATATTACTTTAGTTGACATGTCACCAACAAGTGGGATTGGTTTTCTTAAATTAACATTGAAAGTATCGGGTATGATCGACAGAGACGTACTTGTGATGGCACAAAAGAATTATGGTTATATAAGTTTTCTCCTGTGGTCAGCATGGTCAGGGAGATGCTAAGCATCCAAGAAAGTTTTGGTTCCTTTTTTAGTTGTTCACATTTCCGAAATATTCTATAAGTTGTGAATTTTTTTAGAAATGGTACATATCCCACACTACAGGAAGTGCATGAAATTCTAAGGAAGGCGGAGGCGCAGCAATATACCAGATTTGTTATTCAAACATCTGATAAGGACTTTGGCAAAGATTTTGGTAAATATGAATAAATTTTGATCTACAATTCTACATCATGGTTGACAGCATTATCATTAAAGCCTCCATATCTTGAATGTCAAGATGGGCATACTTCAATTACTCTGTTCTCACTGTGTGTTTGACATAAATTGTCCAAGGCGTTGTGCTATGAAGCTTGGTATTGAACAAACTTTTGTGCTTGAGGATGACTTCACGAGAAGTAGTGAAACCAGGCAAAATTAAAAAAAAAAAGTTTATCCTTGCCAAGAATGCCTTCAACAAAACACGAGTTCCACAAGACTGAAGAGGACATTTTTGAGTACAGAAAAAGATGGATGGATGGATGATCGGGGCTTTACGTCCAGTACTTATGCACTTGGTAGGCTAATCAGGACAGAAGGAGGACACAGCAATGAGGTGAAGATGGCTGAGTTTTCGATTGGCGTCACAACATTCTTAATATCGCATGCACAATCAATAATTTCATGACACATGCATTTCAGTTTTATGTGACGACTCTTTCTTGTACGAACTCCTGTCCCCTGACATCGAAAGGCCTATGATGGAATTCAACCAAAAGGTCTAATATGAAATTCAGACAATTTAAATATGGCAATTTTTCAGGCCGCATAAATCACCTAACCTTAATACCCCGAAGTTCCGACCCTTTGATGAAATTCACAGACCACAGGATTGGCCGGATCTTTTAATATCAATTATTTCATCTTCCAATAAAATTTTTAGGGAGGTCAAAATGTCATTTTTAAAGGCCTCAGTCATTAAGCTAGACTTATCACTAAATACCATAGCCCACGAATGTGAAGTCCCCACACTTAGAATCAAATTCAGACCAAAGTTGCATGATCTGTCATATCCATAAACATCCTATAAAATGTGTAATGGTATTTTAGGCCTAATGTGGATCACATCAAACTGCAAGTTCAAAAGGTTCATTTTGCCAGTTCTTAAAAAGGCCTAAGCCATTCAGCCGCAGTTACAGTTCTGCCCAAAAGTTTACATACCCCTCTGCAAAATGACCAATTTCTCTATTTCGAGGGCAATTTTAACAAATCATACATGAAATATAGTGCACTGCATGTGGCTAAACACTTCTGAACCATTAAAAATCCAATAGCAATGAGATTCAATGATATTATCACTTAATTGGATTTTATGACAGTTTCAAAAGTTTACATACCATCCTGTACTATCACATATTTGCTCGCTTACGATCAACTGTCCGGAAAAAAATATTTCCAGTGCTATTTGCACTCAAATAGCCACCATGTATCATAATTGCATCACCTTGGTTCACCCTGTGAATGGTACAATTTAGTTCGTTAATGGGCGCTGCCCCCATTGTTGTGCTGAGCAATGGTGGGGCAGGGGGAGGGGTGAGGTATTTGTTGACGTCCAAAAACCTTGTATTATCATTCGGGGGCCAACACCTATTGCAGATGAATTCACATTCAGCTCAGTAGAACACCTCTACCACTTCAGACGATTGCATTTTCATGGTAAACCTGAGGTAGCGTTGAAGATTAAAGAAGCGGATACTGCGGCAAGAGCTAAGAGCACTTCGGAGCGATGTAGGGGAACGAGGGGCAAAACGGGCCGCCTAACTTCGAAGGCTCGCTGCACGAAGATGGTATATCATGCGAATGCCAAATAAGGTCTGATCCATGAAGAAGTACCAATACTACTTGCTCAAACACAGAAAAATTAAAATTTTTCCCTATTTTCAAAAATGCAACTTTATCCCGTTTTGCCCCATGCTTGGGGCAAAATGGAATTTCATATGGGGCAAAATGGGAAGAAATACAGTAGCAAAAGGTCTGCAATAAATGAGCTGTTTTGATAATAGCCTAACTAAAAAGCACGTTGACAAACAAAAATGCTTTAATTCATGTCATTGCAAAGTGAGAATATTGCAGAATACTAAGAGTAAACATAGCAATAAGTTATGAAATCAACATCTCAATACAGGATGCAATTATAGCTGGGAAGTGATGCTAGTAATTCTACATTCTACGTAATTATTTGACAAATTATTTAACCATAAACATTACGTTACAAAAGAAACAAAATTAGTTAAATTTTGTGGAAATTTTTATAAATATTCGCATAACTCTGATTTCCGAGTTTTCTTTACAATCTAACAATTTAAACTGGTATTGGATTTGACTGCTTTTTGAAAGGTAGTTACATTCATTTCAGCTTCAACAATACAGGGTTTTACCACTAAGCCTAAATCCTCAAGGTATAATTGATGACATGGATTAGATCCATAAATCTCTTGTGATATTTTCAAATTTTGCCTTTTATATGACCAGAAAGTGTATCAAATGTCTCAAATGTCATCGTTGAATTGACCCAATATCAAGCTTCAACCTTTTCTAGGCTGGGATTGCTTTTTTGTGCTTCCAATTTTGCCCCCGCAGGAGGACTCCATCTTGCCCCAACCATGCAGGGTAGATTAATAATGACCTACTTACACATGGCTAAGCACCAGACTACATTTTTTTGCCTAATACGCAAGCTTAGTAGTCCTCTAATAACACTGACTATGAATTATTTGGCTGGGAACGTCATTGGAGGTATTACACCATTTCCAAAAATTATGATTTTTTTAAGAAAATCGATCAAAAACTTCAAATTAACATAGCTGCATACCTGTAACGTTCTCACCAACGAAACTCTCAGGAAAAGTTGGTCATGTATCCTATTTTATTTTCCAACCAAAAAATTAGAAGGCAGGTCAAAACATTCCGAGAAAAGCTAAAAAACCATTTTGCCCCGCCGCTCCGTTTTGCCCCTCGTTCCCCTATTCCTGTTCAATCCTCTGATGAATCTTGGTTATCTTCAGCAAAAGTTGAGATGGTTAAAATCAACAAAACTAAGGCGTCCGAGTGTGCTGAATTTCGCTTAAATCTTATATCAACTAGATCAACCCATCTTGTCCATAATATGGAATCTGATGCAACTTGGGGCTTCGGCAAGGATGGAAATGGTCAGAACTGGATGGGGTTTGCTCTTGAAGAGGTTAGAGACTGGATTTCAAATCGTGATACTCAAGATCTCAAGTCAAATGTCGCTGCCAAGTCATTTCCAGCAAGTCACTCTCCTCATCAAGCAACAGAATCTCCTCGAAAATCAATTCTTGTATTATCTGATTCCATGTTGGAAGGATTGACAAATTCTTCGAGGATTCTAGCTTGAATGTGTCAGTTTGTTCTTTTAGTGGACATACCTTCAGAATGCTAAAGGATAAAGTAGATGCTGCCTTAGCTAAAGCTAAACCTGAAGTTGTTGTAGTTCATTGTGGTACAAATTCTGTAACCAAAGAAAATCGAAAAGAAATGGAGAAAGGGCTGTCAGATCTTGTCCAGAAAATCAAATGGTATTCACCAGTGAAGATTTTGCTATCGGGGGTTATCCATAGGTTGGATGATACCACTCACAATCAGCATGGTCAGGGAGATGCTAAGCATCCGAGAAAGTTTTGGTTCCTTTTTTGGTTGTTCGCATTTCCGAAATATTCAATAATTGTGATTTTTTTAAAAATGGTACATATCCCACGCTGCAGGAAGTGTATGAAATTCTAAGGATGGCGGAGGTGCAGCAATATACCAGATTTGTTATTCGAACATCTGATAAGGACTTTGGCAAAGATTTTGGTAAATTTATATGAATAAATTTTGATCTACAATTCTACATCATGGTTGACAGTATTATCAATACAAAGCCTCCATGATATCTTGAATGTCAAGATGAGCATACTTCAATTACTCTGTTCTCACTGTGTGTTTGACACCAATAGTCCAAGGTGTTGTGCTATGAAGCTTGGTACTGAACAAACTTTTGTGCTTGAGGATGACTTCACGAGAAGTTTCGAAACCAGCCAAAATTAAGAAATTTTTTATCCTTGTCAAGAATGCCTTCGACAAAACACAAGTTCCACAAGACTGAAGAGGACATTTTTGAGTACAGAAAAAGATGGATGGATGGATTATCGGGGCTTTACGTCCTGTATTTATGCACTTGGTAGGCTAATCAGGACAGAAGGAGGACACAGCAATGAGGTGAAGATGGCTGAGTTTTAGATCGGGCGTCACAACATTCTTAATATCACATGCACAATCAATAATTTCATGATACATGCATTTAAGTTTTATGTGACGACTCTTTCTTGTACGAACTCCTGTCCCCTGACATCGAAAGGCCTAAGATGGAATTCAACCAAAAGGTCTAATATGAAATTCAGACAATTTAAATATGGCAATTTTTCAGGCCCACATAAATCACCTAACCTTAATACCCCGAAGTTCCGACCCTTTGATGAAATTCACAGACCACAGGATTGGCAGGATCTTTTAGTATCAATTATTTCATCTTCCAATAAATTTTAGGGGAGGTCAAAATGTCATTTTTAAAGGCCTCAGTCCTTAAGCTAGACTTATCACTAAATACCATAGCCCACGAATGTGAAGTCCCCACACTTAGAATCAAATTCAGACCAAAGTTGCATGATCTGTCATATCCATAAACTACTATAAAATGTATATGGGCATTTTAGGCCTAATGTGAATCACATGAAACTGCAAGTTCAATAGGTTCATTATGCCAGTTCTTAAAAAGACCTAAGCCATTCAGCCGCAGTTACCTCACAAAAAGAATACCAAATCGATCAGGTTCCCAACACTTTGATGAAATTCACAAACCTTAGCAGCAGGATCTTTTCAGTTTAAATCAATAGTACTACTATCAGAAGAGCCTCAGCCATTAGGCCACAGTACAACAAATTTAGCTGGTCTCCAAGATTAATTAATCCCAACCATTGTTGGAGACCGGATCGTTTAAAATTAAAATAAATCCTGATTTTGAATATTATTTACCTGACTCTTTTAGGCCTACAAGTGCAGATTCCTCTCTTCTTTTTCTTTTGACTTTATCAAGGAAACACCCCACAAATAATTTTCCCGTTTCCATCTCCCAAATTTCAAGATCCTCATGTTTCCACTCACGTTTCACAAGCTCTCCCTTCATCTACCGTTCCTCCGCCCACTAAATATTGAGAGGACTCAACTGCAATCAGATCGACTATCCTGTCGCTACTGAACAGTTCAGCGTTGCTTCCAATACATTCCGTGACCAAAATCCTTCGTTTAAGCAATCCCAGAGGAAAAAAGAGTACGTTTGAAGCGCTTGAATTATTTAAATTACCAAATGTACTCCGATTGTACTGCAAAAATGCATATACTTTTCTACAAGGGAGCGTATTTGGAGCGTATGGATTTGCATATATGAAACGCAATTGAAATAATTCGAGCACTTCAAAAGTACTCTTTTTTCCTCTGGGAATACCCTATCAAAATCTACGAATAACTCTCCAATCTGTACATCAGATGCATCTACCAATATTCCATCATCTTCATCATCAACTCTGTTGGCTGAGCCTCTAAATGTTCCCCAAACCCATCTCAATCACTACTACTACACCTATAGTATACAACTGAGCTAACCGAAGTGTCTCCTCCTGTGACTGTGAACTTGCGTCTGAAACTTTGTCAGTTGCTGGTGGCACGCTGAGAAGATTCACCAAGTTTTTCAACTCCGTCCTCACCCCTGCAACATGTGCTGATGTCACATCAAATACCGAACCGTCTATTCCTGATACTGACCCCTGTCCACCTCTAGATGTGCCCACCTCTTTTTCCAGTGATGAGATTATAGCAGTCTACTGATATCCCATCATCTATTGAATTCCAAGACCCTGTTGTAGAGTCTTAGCCAAAGACTGTTGTTTCGTTCAGAGACAGAACTGCCCGATGGAAGCTAGGTCTCTTATCCTATTTTGAGGCCCGAAAAACCTAGTCTCAACCTTCTTCCAGCATCCGCTGAGATGGAAGAATCACTTATATCCTTGCTGAGTTACCTACCAGCATTAAATGCTACAGTACCACAAGGTCTCAAGAACAGCCAACAATGAGCCACTTCGCTGTCGCGGGGTCATAAATTTTAATGAATGATTTCATAAATTGTAGATACAGTGTATGCTAAGTGGAAGCACCACCAAGGTCCCTTTGGGACAGGCTACATTACAAATGTGGATGAGAGGAGAAAGGCAAGGAATTAAAGAAAGAAGACGCTGTGCAAGAAAGCACATGAACTGGCTGCGAGATGTGCTGGCGAGGTATTCTTGCAAATAACGGACCAAATCAAAAAAGAACTGGACATTTGCATCCAGCGAGGAGCTTTGGAACAGGTACCGGCAGCATGGCATTGTGCCTGCTGAAACAGAAAGATCGATGGACGAGCAGGGAAAGACGGCACCGAGAGAGGCGTTCCCTACACCTGCGAAGGAGGGACCTGGGGATTGCAACTTCGTGGTCACAACTGCAGAGCCAGTTCCTGTGCAGTTGTTTGTTCTGCTCGGACTACCTGAAACCCAAGATGTTTCTATTGAGTATGAAATTATTGAAGCTCCGCTGCAAGCAACATTGATACAGCAGGATATGGATTTGACACTTGATTTTCTGGCGACAACTCTCATGGAACCAAGCACCTCATCAGCAACAGTGGCGGTGGCAGGACAGCGAACAAGCTCGATCAGTAGGCCTAACTCAACGCCAGTGAGGGTGTCATCTAGGAAACGGATCAGGAAAGAAATACAGGAAAACTTGCAGAGTGGCGCTCGCCCAACTCTTTGCGGCATCTGTAAAGGCTTGTATGTAAGAAACAGGGACACCAAGCGATACAGCCTACGAAAAGGAATGCCACACCTGGGTGCACCGCCAGTGCATTTGGATGGACTGAAGCTGATGTGGACAAGAAAGATTACTATTGCAATGATTGTTCTGACTGATAACTCTTAGATTTGTTGCTAATTAGCTACCAAGTTTCAATTTAATTTAGATGACCATAGTTGTTTCACATGTCGTGTGTTTTTGAAAAGGCCAATTTTTGTAGGCCTTTGCTTTTACCTTCAGCGAATGAAGCTCGAAGAAGGTATTGTAATCACTTGGGTACAAATGCTGTCCGTCCGCCGGGCGGGCGGTCGGATAGATCGTTTCCTGCCCAGCACTCAGCCTCTATTAAATGTACATGGATGAAATTTGGTACACATCTAGCCTGCATGGTCTAGATGTGCCTTTTGATGGCCTGACGAATGGATCATAAACACTTTTTGAAATAATTAACAAAATATATAAATTCTTTTTTTTCGTTTCCCCACCAAGGCTCGGTCATTATTGCATGTGCATGGATGAAATTTGGCACACATTTGGCCTATATGGTCTAGTAGTGCCTTTTGACAGTCTCATTGACAGATATTCTATACTTTTTGAAAAACTGCGAAAAATTATAAAAACATGTTTTTTGGCCTAAGACTCGGTCACTATTGCATGTAAATGGCTAAAGTTTGGTACACATTATGGCCAATATGGTCTAGTTGTGCCTTTTGAAAGGTCTGATGGAAATATTATATACTTTTTGAAAATATTGAAAAAAAAAAAAATACAAATTTATTTTTTGTTTCTGGTCCAACATCCGGTCACTATTCCATATACATGGATGAAGTTTATTACACATATGGCTTATATGGTCTAGTTGTGCCTTTTCATGGTCTGACAGATGGCTATTCTATAGTTTTTGTAATATTGAGAAAAAATATTAAAAATAATTTTTTTGTATCGGAGCCAAAACTTGCCCACTATTGCATATACACTATACAGTAATGCAATTTTCTAAACAATTCACCTATGCAATGTAGCAGTGCTTTTTGATGCGTATAACACTTTATGAATCATTGGAAAAACTTCAGAAAATTAAGGTGGCTCGCTACTCATGCAAAGTGGGAGTTTGCGCACATTCACGCGCAGCCAGGCAGGCCCTATCTATCGTAACGTCACCATTGCAGCAGAGGACTTCAGCATCTTTTTTTTTTAAATCTGGGAATTTCATTCGTCGGCCGCTTCGTTTGCACTTTGCGCCACTTCTATTGGGGTTAGAGACTTCCCGTTTGAAGCATTAGATGCGCAATGAAGAGTACTATATACAGCCGGTGATTCAGCCTGATCCCTAGAATACAAATTTCTTGCTAGTGATTTTCGGCAAGCAGGTCTAATTTCTCAAAAATGACTTGTTGATATAACTAAATTTGTATATCAATTTTAAGTATGGTAGGAAGGTTTGTCTGTATCATCATATTGTTCCCCACTATTTTTGGAAGTAAATGACAAAGAAATAAAAAAATCCTATCTCGTCAATTTTTTTTAGCACTATGGTTTATAAAAAAGTAAAAATTCACAAAATCAACACTTTTATTCCGAACCTCTTGGAAAGTCCTTTATGCTAAATATATATCTTTGAAATTGTGATCAGCTTTTCCGTTTTAAAGTGTCTTCTTTAATTTCATACTTCATTGAATAATATGGGATGCATGACCACTGAATGGCAGGGCAAACTTCAAAGTAAAAAAGTTCAGAAAAAAAATGAATTTTTCAGGTTTGCGTGGACGGACTTTCTTGTACATAACCTCAAATATCTTGAAAAAAAGGCTGGTAGCAACCACTTTTATTTACACAACCTTGCTATTAACTATAATTTGGATCATTCTAAACTATTTTTAAGAAATCCTATCTTGGAAAGTTCACGAGTATCGAGCCACCTTAAACAGGGTTATATTTTTTGGTTTTCAACCGACACCTCATAACCTATACTTTGTACATGCATGAAACTATACCATAATATGCGTAAATTAGTCTAATAAGGCCTTTCCCTGATTTTACAAATCCTGGCAAGCAGATGGGAAGATGGCAGGGCAGCGGGCAAATAGAGATAATTGAAGGCCACTACTCGACCGCTATTGCATACCTATAAGCAATTTCGTAAACGCACCAATTTTATGATATTATTGTAATCTTCTAAAGGTGTTATTCGCTGAAGGATTGGCATTGCTGATGCGCAGCCTATGTCTTATGATTAAGGAGCATAGTTTGTTAACAATGGCCATGCATAGGCTTCATGATTTGTGACTTTTAAAGGATACACGACCCAATTCATGTCACTGAGTAGCACATATATATACTGGGTTAATTAATACTTTTTGTAGCCTCTACAGACATCTAAAGGGTCTATTTGTGGCCTGTGAGACGTCTGTATTGGCTCATTTTATTGGATATCTGAATCGTCTACAAGTGTTCTGTTTAGGGTCTACTGAGACATCTGCTCTGATGGCTAATTTTTTTGGGATATCCGGATTGTCTGCAGGCAACAGATATATCAGTGCTACAGACTTCCATCTTGATCCTAAATAACAATTTTCTGGGGTCAAGAGATGTCTGCATATATATTATAATTTTCAGTGATTTGTCTGAGTTTGTTGGGTTTTCATTATGTGGAGATGTCTATAAAAGGTTCTAATATGGCTTACAGTCCTCCTCATATTCATGTGGAATCTCAAGTTCTTCTCTATGCTGTTGAACTGTGATTTCAGAGATGATTCTATTCCAGCATTACAATATATGTAAATTAACTACAAGCTGTGATGTCATTTTAATACTGGGTCAGATTCCATGGCTTCTAGCCAATGTCAATCCGCCTGAACTGAGCGTCAAACTTTCACCTCAATGTCAGAGTGAAAATTGGGTCTGGGAAAACTCATGCAAGTTCGACATCATAGCCAGAACAAAATATACTGCTAGAACAAACATACATCACATAATCCATGTGTTAACAAACAAATTGTCAAAGCCTTTTGTTTATAGCAAGGTCCATCAAAGTTGTAAAAAAATAGCAATACAAGTTAGTATACTTATCAATTATAACAGTTGACTACTGTGAATGCTCACAATTCACAATTTCACAAAGCTGCCATTTGGATTAGACTGGCGATTGCCTGTGATAGATCAAACATTGATATATTGAAGGAAGCATTACATTTGTGATCACAATGAACTGTGATGCCTAGCTTGCTGTCAGCCCATTGGCTATCAGGCTGTGATGAGGTGTTTGCAGGGGCTACTCCAGGACGTAGGGTAGGTTGATTTCGGAACTTCACCATTGGACAAATTGGGATGGTGAGATTTTCATATCAAAAGGCTATATCCAAAATTTGAGGTCTCTAACTTGAAAACTTTTTTGAGGAAATGACATTGAATTTTTGACATTTTGAAAAATTTTCGGTAGTTTCGCAGAATCGCGGTTTCGTATAACTTTATCATTTCTCATCATACAGTAATACAACCTACATATTTGAAAATATCTAAAAAAGACCTACATTTTGAATACAAACATGAAGGGTTTCCGATAATTTTTGATCTGCACTTCTTATAAATTGCACAATTTTGAGAAAGAAAATCAGATCTGATCATGCTGATGATTCAAAACCGTAATAAACAGGAAATTTCTTGAAAAAATTTTTTTTTACTAGTCCGTGGTTATATTCTACCCTATGTCAGTAGACTAGACTACACCTCACAAGCATTGGAGGTCTTACAATGAGCCATATCGGAGGTATGGGGGAGTAACAGTTTCATTTGGCAAACTTTGCTAAGTTTTCCAGCTGCACAGCTTAATTTTTAATGAATCAAATGTCAGAAATAAAATTTCAATGTAGCATTGATGCAAGCAAGTTCTCAGCCAACATCAAGCATAAAGGCATGTTAAAATTTGAGATGTAGACCTTGGTATGACGCTACAAAAAAAAGGAAATTGTATTTTTTCTCTCTCTTTCTGAGCATTGATATTATTTTTGAAATGTAATATTCCCAATCCAAAAGGCATGATGTGTTCCATAAGGCTCTAGTGATGACATAAAGAGCTGTCTAATAATTTATCAAGACCTCCCTTTAACACCATAGTTCCATTATGAAACTGTTAAAAACTGTAAAGAAGTGCTTAAATAATTTTTATAGTACCTTAAAGAGTTAGGCTCATCATGGACTCGCCCTATCATATTAATGTATTTTCTAAAAGATACATATATAATGAACTGATTTCAAATTAATCTAAAATTTTATCATGTCCCAACACCTTAGAAATTCCATTTAAAACTACTGATTTGGACTGACCTTATTTTGCTGTGATGTCAGTGAAGGCACCCAAATATGGCATGCTGCTGGTCATGTGACCAGATGAATATGCATGAGTGTGTTTATCAAACTCCCTCTTAGTTTGTAAATACAGAATTCTAGTCTCCTTATGTACCACTCATAATCATATATTGATAATCTATCCACAAAACACCAATATAGAGTTCCTAACACCCATAACAGTGCTTGTTTGGGCCATTTTGGCTGCTTGCAGCTCCATCCCAAAAGTGGGCCAAGGGGTGAAGTGAGTGCAGGGGTATATTAGATGGCTGCAGCAGTAGCTAGCAGGCATTCTAGAGGGCAATTTGTCCATTTTAAAACTGGTTTATCTTGGTTATAATTGTGAATAAAATTTTCAAAGTGGTTGGAATAGTATCAACTGTATGTGTAATTTATTGTGCTGAGTTTTTTCCAATTTATTCCTAGCCAATCTTTAGTTATAAAGAAAACATAATTTTTTTAGCATTGGCAGATGGAAAATGGGTTCCTCCAGTGACATCATAGGACCTCCTTTCAGAATTGGGTCAGCAAAAAATTGCAACTTTGGAATGGGATTGTGATCAAACTATTGACCTGTAGCACCCAATATTTTGGATTTCGTTCAGAAAAAATATAATCTACCCTTCCTCTTAACTAAAATTAGCATGAGCCTATCACTTTAATTGTCAAAGCAGGGAAGTTTCATGTTACAACTTCTGCACACCAGTACAGAAATATACAATTTCCAATCAGGTGGTTGTTCTATTTGAACTTCTTTCTTGGTTAGAATGATGCCCTGGATTCCATTTCTTTCTCTTTTTTTAGTACATTATAATACTGAACCTAATTCTGATTCCAGTCCCCCCCCCTAATATTTACAAGTTCTTAATTTCTGTGATTCTATATGGGATACCTGTGACAATCATTGAATTGACAAAGGTAACTATATTATAGGTCTGGGTGCTTTACCTAAGATCACTAATATTGCCAGATAATATATCTCAACAGCCAATTGAGTTACATTTATACCTATAGTCATACTTTGATTAGCAGGTCAAGCAAAAAATTGAAAAGTTATCAGATTGTGAAGTTACTTACGCCCTCTAATTTGGCCTAGACCATTGATATTGGTATTCAAAATGAAGGTCTAATTGAGCCCTGTCCAACCATACCAGTTTCATTGTCATAACTCTTAAATTGACTAAGTAATTAAATATCGCGAATCGGCAAACCTCGCGAAAAATGTCTAAAAACTCACAACTTTAAATGGATTTCCTCAAAAAAGTATTAGTTAGAGTTAGAGACCTGAAATTTTGGATACGGCCTTTTGACATGAAAATGTCACTATCCCAATTTGTCCAAGATTGAAATTCCGAAATTTTTGCAAAATCAACCTACTCTAAACGGTACTCCTGATAAAGTGCTGACTCTGGCATTGTGTTGAAACTATGATGCTCAGTTCAGGTGGATCCCATTGGCTAGAAGCTGGGGAATCTGACCCAGTTTAACATGACTTCACAGCTTGCAGTTAATTTATATATTGAAGTGCTAGAATATAGTCATCTCTGACATCACAGTTCAACAGCATAGAAAAGAACTTGAGATTCAATGTAAATATGACGAGGACTGTAACATTGACTTTCCATTTTTCCTGGAAAATACAGAAATTAATGATTTCTAGATTGTCTAGATTGGCCAAATATTGACCATCAACAGATATCTCAAGCGGTCACAAAGTAATAACTGGAGAAACTCTAATCTGTATATGCTATATTTTGCAATATATATAGGCTTGTACATGCAGTAAGAGGAGTTTTCTACCTTGCCCGTAGTCATCATGTTTCGGAATTGTTGGTTGGGAGCTGCAAGAGTAGGGTAGGTTGAATTTCAATTTTTGGACAAATTGGGATATAGTGAGACTTTCATGTCAAAAGGCCATATCCAAAATTTCAGATCTCTTACTCTAATACCCTTTTGCGGAAATCCATGAAATTTTGAGTTTCTGGACATTTTTCACTAGGTTCGCCGATTCGCGGTATTGGATAACTTAGTCATTTTGAGAGATAAGACAATGAAACCGGTATTGTTGGACAGAGCTCAATCAGACCTTCATTTTTGAAATTTGAATGCCAAAATCAATGGTCCAGACCAAATTTGAAGGCACAGGTAACTTCCAATGTGGTAACTTTTAATTTGTTTGCTTGGCTTGCCAATTCATACTATAGGTGTAAATGTAACTCCATTGGCTGTTGAGATATCTGTCATTATAGGCAATCTCAGGTAAAGCATTCAGACCTATTTATATAGTTACCTTTATCAATTCAATAATTGTCATAGGTATCCTGAATAGAACCACAGAAATGAAGAATTTGTAAATATTAATGAGAGAGAGAAAATATAATTTGCTTTTTTGTGTGCAGTGCTATATAAAGGCCTACATGTCAAATCTTTACCTTTATGCTTGATGACATCGAAATTTTATTTATTATCTTTGATTTCATAGGTTTTCCAAATGAATCTGTTACTCCCCATCACAGGCATTATAATTTCTTACAAAAAGCTAACATTGCTAAACGTATCCTATATACGATACATACAAGGTTGGAAACTCCCTCAAGATTCCTGGTTTGAGAATTCCTGCTGTAATGCTGTCTCAAGCAAGAGCATGGATTCTCAAACCAGGAGTTGCCAACCTTGTATATAAATTCAATAAGTGCAGTGACAAGCTTTTTTCTCAAAATGATTGTAATGCCTGTGCTCCCCATACCTCCAATATGGCTCATTGTAAGACCTCCAATGCTTTGTCAAAAGTGTAATCCAGAAGACTGACATAGGGTTGAACATAACCTGGACTAGTAAAACCATTTTTTCAAGAAATTACCCGTTTATAACTGCTTTGAATAATCAGATATGACTTTCTTTCTCACAATTGTGAAATTTCATGCGAAGTGCAGATCAAAAATGATCGGAGACCCTTCAAGTTTGTATTCAAATTGTAAGTCTTTTGAGATCTTTTCAAATATATGTAGGTTGTATTACTGTATGATGAGCAATGACAAAGTTAAGCGGAACCGCGAGTTGGCGAAACAACCGAAAAATGTTCAAAATGTCAAAAATTCAATGTAATTTCCTCAAAAAGTTATCAAGTAAGAGACCTGAAATTTTGGATATAGCCTTCTGATAAGAAAATCTCACTATCCCAATTTGTCCAATGGTGAAGTTCCGAAATCAACCTACCCTACTGCAAGAGACGCAATATTTAGTAAGGTTTAAAGCCAGGATAACCCAATGTTCAAAGCTTTGGAAGAGAGATGGAATTACCAGTCATTGGAACCCACTGCCACTGGACGAACAGAAGTGGAGGATTGCAAACCATTTTTATGATCTTGAGTGCAACAGGCAAATGTTTGCCAATGTAAGAAGACTGGAACACATTTTCTGCTACTTTTTGGGAGTGATACTCTGAGGGCACACAAGGCTTGAACAAGTTAACCAGTATCCTCTTTCAATTTTAGGATCCCCAGTTTCCCAACATAACATTTCAATGAAACCCACAGATCATAGTGGCTGGATCGTTTCATTGGAATTACTGATAAATTCAGGTTTATCAAGTAGGCGACGTCAGACAAGACCAAAACAAGTCCACACCCTTGTGTAGGCAGTCCAAACTTCAAGACCCTATATTTTGATGAAATTCACAGACCATCGTGACAGGATCTTTTAAAATATTTTTTTTCATATAATTATTATTTGATTTACTTTTTTGAATAGGCCAAGCCTTCACCATTGGGCAAACAAGAAACTTGGATGTAATTCACGTCAGCAGGAAAGGATCTTAGCCATCAGGCTATATTTTCAAATATCCAACTTCAGGAATCCCAAGATAGGCCTAACACTTAAATTCAGCCAACAATGGCCTTGAAGAAATTCACAGATCACAATAATCTTTTTAATGTCAATTATTCCAATCTTTCTCGATCCACCAATTTCAGAGGATATAACAAGTTCAAAACTAAAGTTTTCAAAGGCCTTACCACCGAGCAACATCAATCCAGTAAATACCATTTTTAACAAACTGAAGTTCTAACAGTAGGATTAGAAGAAATTTGAGGATTTGCGAAGGGATCTTTTGTCATTTACTTCGAATTCAGAAGACGGATGATTGGGGCTTAATATCCTGCATTTATGCACTTGTAGCTAATTGAACCCTGGACCCAGCGATTGGCAGATCAACCCTTCAAATTCAGAGAATTTGATTTTTTGAACACTTTATGCACTTGAGCAGCAAGGATCTGGCACAATATTTTAATTTGTTAGCCCACCTACGTCAAGAAAACTATTCTGGAAACTTTGACTAAGTTCACATTGGCATGATCTTCAAAAACTTGTTTTAAAGATCTTAGCCATCAATTCAGGATTCTGGCACAGCACTTAACGAGAGCTACGAGATCTTTTCAATACCAATTGTTTCACATCCTACTTAATTCATAGAAGTTTTATGCTTGTATTGGAGCTACTGTCCAACTCCTATAAACTTGCTGTCTCTGGAGACTGACCCTTTGATGAAATTCACAGACCACAGGATTGGTGGGATCTTTTAATAGCAATTATTTCATATCCAATTCAGTTTTCTTGAGGGAGGTCAAAACGTCCATTTTCATAAGCCTCAGTTATAGGCTGGACTTGTCCAGGAATTCGAAAATCACCACACTTTAACGAGATTCACAGACTGAAGTGCTTCGATCTTTCATATCCAAAGTTTCACATCTGATAAAAAGCGTCAAGGTCTGTTTGGCCGATAAGGAACACAAGTTCAATTAGCCAGTTTTTAAAAAGGCCTGGGCCATTCAGCCAGTTACCGCACAAAAATAATACCAAATTGTTCAGCAACTCTTAATTTTTCAACACTTTGATGAAATTCACAAACCGTAATGGCAGGATATTTTCATGGTTTTAATCAATAGTTCAATTTACAGAACAGCCAGAGCCATTTGGCCACAATAATATCACTAATTAGTTTCCATAATTAATCCAAACACTTTGATGAAGTCACAGACCACAGTGGGTGGTGGATCTTTTAAAATTAATTCAAATTTTCTTAAATTCACAGAAATTAACTGTCGAACTAAGAATAAGACATTGCGATGTTGGAAACATTCATTCATTCCATCATACAATAAGTTAATTCATAAAATTGTAAGTACACATGTAGATTTTATCACAATTCAAAAATATGTTCAACATATATTACAGAGCATCATAAATTATGAAATATCTATACAACAGATGGATAATAATATCCAATATTTTATGGAAAATTTGTCGACACCAGAAACGCGAGTCAAGTGAGGACAGGAGGTATAAACTATAAAACACTGGACATTCACATTCACAAATCTAAGGATTTACTTCCATGCAATAAACGATTATCAACAGCAGCAATCACACTTTGTAGATGACTGTCTTTATTCCTGTCTATTCTGTTGCCTTGACTTGTCGTCAATTCATAGTCGGGGCCATACAATGGGAAGAACTGTAAAGAAACACATAAAATTTCAATAAAATTAAATAATTGGAAAAAAGATCGGAAGTGATAGGAAAGTGAATGAGGCTATTCCCATATCTCACTCTGTGTTCTGGTATATCTGACGGCAGCTTCTCTTTTAATACTGAGGCTGTGATAGCTGTCCAACATCGAGCCGTATTCGCCATGTTGTATCCGCCTGGAAAATATAACAAATGCTAATTATTACAGGCCTAGAAATCCGACAAGACTATATATACTACTCATTCTGTTCGCAATTTTGCAGGTTAGATCATCAGAATAAAGTTTCCAGATTTGCGACCAATTCAAAAATATGATATTGCATCGTCTTGTGAAGTTAAAAAAGATCAAAGAGGATTCTCACCTCCCCCTAGCAAGAGCAGAGGTAATTTCCAATTTGTAATAAACTGAACACTGTCTACTAAGGCATCAGTGGATAAGTTGAAAGAAGCCATTGGGTCACCGTCGAGTCCATCAGCCCCACACTGGCATACAACTGCTTGGGGTTTGAAGCTTTTGTATACTGTTCCAAGAACTCTGAAAAATTGACAAAAATTTTTTATCATGACGCTATCAAAATTTCATTTTCACCGAAACCAGCAGAAAAGTCTAAATATGAATATTTTGCAAGTCTGGCGGACAAATGTCAGAAATTGGTAACAATCATTATCATCTTGTGCTTCAGTCTTTTCTTCAAATTTGGCTCGTCAGTAATGTCAAGAGTGAGGCATACAATAAGTCTCTACTGATTCTAAGTTATTCCTATCTCATTTGATTTGCCGACTTCTCATGCACTTTCAGCCTTCTCTCCGATTTTCAGTTAACAACCTTTTTTCGCATTATGTAGACCTACACATTTCAAAATTTAAAACTTAAATGGGCTCACCTTTTGACAAGTGAGACAAAGTTCTCATCATTCATCCCATCCTGTAAAGGTACATTCACAGTGTAGTACTGACCTTTCCCCATTCCACAATCATCCGAGCTTCCAGTTCCTGAGAAATAAGAAAATATAGAAAATATAAAGGTACTAAGGTTTCAAACTTTACACTACACAGCATAAATGTATAACTTGCCATTTGAAACAATATGATGACGGAACATCAACCAGTCTTACCTGGGAAAAATCCTGGTGCGTGCTTATGGAACGACACAGTCATTACTTTAGAAGTGGCACAAAAAGCATCTTCTACACCTAAAATCAATAACAGACATATTTACAAATGATTTTCTTATCACACACTGAAAATCACTCATGGCTCATATTTCAAGGTAATCAATACCAATCATTCATGTCTACATTGTTT
The DNA here is from genome assembly GCA_026936325.1 of Platynereis dumerilii. Classification (NCBI taxonomy): domain Eukaryota; kingdom Metazoa; phylum Annelida; class Polychaeta; order Phyllodocida; family Nereididae; genus Platynereis; species Platynereis dumerilii. The sequence continues at coordinate 84,142,920 of JAPTHN010000001.1, read as the reverse complement.
TACCAATACCAATCATTTACGCACCATCACCATGGTGCAAATCCAGATCCACGTACAAAACTTTGTCAAATTTCTGACGGAGTATTAATATTGCCACTACAATGTCGTTGATGTAGCAGAAACCAGCTGCTTCATCTCTGAAATTTAAAACAATAGGTCATAATGTTTGATATCATAAAAGGATTTTTTCAAAAAAACTTCAGTCTACATTTAAAAATGTGAAATATAATATTAAGAGAAACATAAAACTTCAATCATTGACTAAAATATAGTAACAAATGGAAGGTATAATTTTACCGTTTCGCATGATGCCAACCACCAGTCCAGTTGATAGCCACATCTGCATAGTTATGTGAAAGTGCCTGTGCTGCTTTTACTGAGGCTCCAGTTATATAACTCGCTGTATCAAAGATTCCAGGGTAGGCTGGGCAATCATATGCTGCAAGATTCAGAAAGCAAACCAAATTTTCCATCCATGAGGACCATTGCCAAAAATTCAAGAGGGCATAAAAATGGATGAATGATTGGGGCTTTACTTCCTGTATTTTATACATTCGGTAGGGTAATTAGGAGAGGAGGACAAGGAAATGAGGCAAAGGATGAATGAAACAGCCGTCCAACATAGGTCAGGTGACCCAGCAAGAGCTGGACTCAAACCTGGTACCCAGCGATAGGCAGCCCAGCACGCTACCACTGAGACCAACCTATCCCCCCCTCCCCAAGAGGGCGTAAAGTGCAAAAGAGTATTTTGTGCAATGTAGATAACAATTAATTTGTAAATTGGGGCTATTGCAATAAAAATGTTGTTCTACTTCATGCGTCACTGCATCAAATAACCAAGGAGACTGCACAATCATTAACACAATCTCTCCATACCAACACTTAAATTACTACATCTTGATAGCGTAAGGGCAAGTGTAATAATTTGACAGAACATACTCAGGCCAAATGTCTCAGCTTCTTCCATCCATTTTTCATCATCATCTTCATCGCTGAGCTTTTGCAAGCAGTCAATATACTCAGAGGAGTGAAACAGCAGGATGTCAGTCAGCTTGGCCTTGTGAGGAGATATCAACCTGAAAGAATAATTCAAACAGATATCTTGAACATTTCTACATGTTCCATTCACAAGGCATCAATAAAAAGATTGCTACAGTAATGTACAGTTTAAAAATCTTGTTTTCAATTTATTGAATACAATTACAATTCTTGCAGTTCTTCAACAAAGAAAAGATCCAGACCACCCTGACAATTATATATAATTTAGCATTCCCAGCTCTAGTTATCCAACATACATCATTATTTTAATCTTATTAGGCTTAACAGGGTATTTAACTTCTGAAAGATAAAAAGAAATTACCTCATTTTACTGAGCAATCCATAAGAGCGAATTAAGCTGTGGACAATTGATGCCTGAAATTAAATGTAAATGTTGTACGTTCTGATGATGGTCATATTTCTATATGTTGGGTTTGTTTGATTTCAAAATATACAATACTAGACCAGCACCTAGCCTTTCGTCAATTAACAAAATGCTTATGTATATCGAAAGTTGTGAAAATTCTTGGCCAGTAGTAAAAGTTCATTGGGGAGGGGGTGCGGACAGGTGTCATTGGGGAGGCAGTGCTTTACCTAACCATTAGTAACATTAATGGTGTCATTGGGGAAGGGGAGGGGACTGGTGCCATAGGGAGGGGGTGCAGAGCAAGGAGGCATTACGGGCAAGAGCTTGATTTGAACCCTGGACCCAGCCAGCCTAGTAGCACGCTACCACTACACCAACCTCGCTCCCCCGTGAAGGGGTTGGGACTGGGCATGACTGGTGTCCTTCGGGCAGTGGCGTCAGTGTAGGTTGCTGGTGGGCATTTGCCCACCACTTTTTGACCAAATATTAGGTTTTCTGGGGGGAAATGTTTGAGGATATCAAGGGATATAATTTTGTGAAGGCTTCACCCCAATTTGCCTCACCACTTTAAAATGAAACTGACGTCCCTGCATTTGGGAGGGAATGCCATCAGAGCCCATCATGGCTATCAATAATATAGAGCCTCTGGTGCCACTGCTTAGTGGTGCCATTGCCCATTGGCAGGGCAAGAAAAAAATGTGAATGTCCAGGTAATTCGATTGGGTACGACAAAATTTCCCATGAATGGTCACCAATCAAGCGACTATTTCCAAAATTGGAATTTTGGACCTTTTTTCCGGTGAATATGACATTTAGATATTTCCAGGCAATGACATGCCCGAATTCCCTACTTTTTCCAGCCGATTGCTGGTCAACTAGGCGACAGACAACTAGGCTACAACACTACCAACTAGGTGACATACCACTACCAACTAGGCTACACTCTTTGGACAACTAGGTGACAGCAGATACCCCCCAGATACCATCCAGGTGACACATATTTTATTGGGGATACCAACCAGGTGACAGATCACCTTCAATGGTGGTCAATTAGCAGTCAGGGAAATTACCAGCATATGATGACAATTGCAATTCCAGCCAAGTCCTGGCCCTGACAGGATGATTGAGTGTGTGGGGTTGATCAGTAGGGTCTCAGAAGAAAGTCTGATCTCTTTGCAGCCATCCTCACCACACAGCAGCATGTCAGTTGCGGGACTTAATTCTATCCAATTTCACGAAATACTGCAAAGTCATCAGCAGCTGATGACAATTTAATTTCTCTGGAGCCTTAGTTAGTTGACACTGTGATACAACTTTATACCAAGTTTGGAAGTGATAGTTGCAGTAGTTCTTTTTAAATAGCCAGTCAAAGATGATTTTGAGCACTGCCAAAGTCATGGCTAGGCCATGACACTGTGAGAGTGTCATGGGAGGGTGATGACAGTGCTAGGGTGATTGTCATGTGGGGCTGAGGACATTGATTGTCATCAGCTGGTGATAATTTCCCTGACTGATTAGGAAATGTATTGTGACAATTTGTCACCTAGTTGGATGCGTTTTGTGAACTTGTGTCACCTAGTTCGAAGTGCTGTGTAAATCTGTGTCACCTAATTGGAACTGTTTGTCACCTAGTTTGCACTGGAATGAAATTTCCAAATTTCTTGTCACCTAGTTGGTTCTGATTGGTGTCGCCTTGTTGACCGTACACCTTTCCAGCCCAGGCCATTGACTGGTGCCATTTGGAGGGAAGTTCCCTGGAGACTAGAGTGGAGGGGGAGCGGGGGGGGGGGGAGCTGAGGGGGGTAGCAACCCACTGGCATGGCACTGACCACACTCAGACACTGTCACCAGTCACTGGTCCTTAAAAGTTAATCTCAGTCAATTTACCCGTCCTTTGATTTTTGGCAACTCATCGCTCAATTTTATGAGTTCTTCGTTGAAAACGTAAGCAACTCTGCAAGATCGTTCATCCCTCCTGTCATTTTCCTTGTTGGTTTCTGTTTTATCTGTGGGAAATGTCGACTGCTCATCTTTTTCGTCGTCTGCCATTTTCCCGCCGGCGATTCTGTTGGGACACGTGACTTCAGTTTCGTTTGATCAATTATCGAATTTGATCTATTCAATTACTTTAATTAGGTTGCATGACACAGAAATTGATACAAATAAAGTTTTATCCATTGACATTTTCTAATTTATTTTTTTTACCGCGGAATTTGTTGAGCGATAATTCAAGGTTTTAAACGTTCTCAGTGCAGTGACCCACAAATGCCTGCACATGTGAACTGCGAGTGTGACATGTGAGTGCTGAAGACCACGTGTTTGCGAACATTGGCAGATATTTCTTCTTTTCAAGGTATTGCATACAGGTTTTACAATGTGTATTGGTTGGTACAAATATAATAGCAAGCTCAAGACAAGTTCAACATGTTCAAGCTGAGCTCCGTAGTCTGAGTTTTGCTGGCGCTGCCTGCTGGTCATTGACACTGATTCAGCATTCGTTGACCACTTGAATCAGTGTCAGTCAATGCATACTTGCGTTGCCATTCGTTGACCAGTGGTCAACGAATGCTGAATCGCGTCAGTCAATGCATACTAATGATACTTGCATTGCAATTTACATGGTGAATGATTGAACCAGGGGCGTATCTAGAAATCAGGAAATGGCCTGGGGGGGGGGGGGGGAATACGGGGGATTGCCGGTCAACTAGGCGACAGACAACTAGGCTACAACACTACCAACTAGGCGACAACCAACTAGGTGACATACCACTACCAACTAGGCTACACTTTTTGGACAACTAGGTGACAGCAGATACCCCCCAGATACCATCCAGGTGACACATATTTTACTGGGGTTACCAACCAGGTGACAGATCACCTTCAATGGTGGTCAATTGGGAAATGTCACCTAGTTGGATGTGTTTTGTGAACTTGTATCACCTAGTTGGAAGTGTTGAGTAAATTTGTGTCACCTAGTTGGAACTGCTTGTCACCTAGTTTGCACTGGTATGAAATTTCCAAATTTCTTGTCACCTAGTTGGTACTGCAGGATGACCTTCAGCGGGCAGGCGGGATTGCGCTGGAACATTACCTTACCCCACCCAACTACTATTACAACTAGGCCTACTGTGTGATACTGACCCTCAGACCCGCCAAATGTTTTGGCCATCAATGAGTGGCGTAGGGGGTCCAAAGGAGCATGCTTGCAATAAGGTCTTCAGGTTGTGTCAGTGATAAAGTCTGCAATCATTAATGGCATTTGCGGTGGTGTGGACTTATATTGATCATTGTCTTGAATGACTTCAATTTGCAGCATTGTGTAAAAAAAGTTCCAAAATGAAATATCTATACCTACTTCAAATTCAAAATGTTATTATTTACAAGTTTAGAAGTACCATCGTTTTCCAACTTTAACTGCTTTTACTTTGTAAACACGGACAGATTTAGGCCCGGGAACTTAGGTCAAGATGGACTGAACACATTACCTCTTCATTCTTTGCAGCATGGCACTTGAATAGACTTGATCAAAGATGTGATGTGAATCTAACAATCTATTGAGCGTTGATGGTAGAATTCGTCTGATGCAATTTTGAGGGATTGCCCCCTTACTGACACCATCAGTCTGATGCAATTGTTTCTTGCCTCTCTAGACTTCTTGCAGGCTGTTGGTGCAGTGGTGAACATTTAAAAAGCTTCCTTCAGTCTCTGGGTATACTTTTGCCTTTAATGTTATGTGGGCTTCATGCCACAAAAGTGTTATATATATATTAAATATTAAAATTTAAAAAAATTGATATGAAATACATGTATAGGATTAATTTATTTCATCGATTTGGAGTGTAGAGCGTACACTTTGTACAGGGTAGATGCACCATTTGAATAATCTCAGGTTGCTTTATATTTAAGAAAGCAAAATTTTGTCTATTTATACATTCATGTCATATAATATATTACGTTATTTTTTATGTATTTTAAAGTAGTGTGATGTTCATCATATACTCTCAAGTTTAAAACCTTTAGATATAACATTTCTTGATAACATTCAGTCGAAATGTTTGAAATATCTTTTTCAAATCTAGACAAACTGTCATTATTGAGGTTCACCTTTAACCTAATAGTACAAAATGGATAAATATTAATCTTCAGCTTAAGATACTTTTGTTTATTTTTCTTCTTTTGCCAGATAGTGAGATGTCTTTCCTGAATAAATTAGTTCGGTACGTATTGTGTGAATTCCTTTAGCTAGTTGGCTTTCAGTTTTTGTGTGATTTGTGATAATCAAACATAAATATATCTGTCATCAGTTGCACATGATGTTTTCAAAATTTCAAAACAAAAACAGTTCATTTTGATCTTGAGTGGACTTCTTTTTTATTTTAAAGAAAGTACCCGTGGATACAAATACTGGACTGAGTAGTTGTCCTGCACATGCTTTCCTCTTTGACAAATTAAAATATAATCCGGTACTCCCTTATTTTTCTAATTATCATAGTCAAATTTTGAGATTAAACTTAAACAATTTGGTACAAACTACATACATTTCAATAAAAAACCAACTACCTCCATGAAAACTTTGAAGCTGTCACACTAGTATAGGTGTTGTTTAATCTGGCATGTCAAAATTAAGGAAATAAGTTCATATTTATAACTGAAGAAAACAAATTACATGTAACTCATCCTCATCAGCTCATCTTTCTCCTAAATTTATTGCATCCTGCCTTCAATTGAGTCACTCTTGAGAGGTGCTTGACAATGCTAATAAATCAAGTGAAATTAATAGCTATTTCTATACAGCCCTGCACAGATATGAGATTTTTAGAGGCTTTTGTTTCCCAGCTGTTGACAGCCAGCCTAGCATGTCCTTCTGCCAATTGATTATCTATTTTTAGAACGCTGGCTGGCCTTGACTTGGGTGCTGCATGTATCACTTGTGTTTACACTGTTTGTTATGGTCCATTCAAACCCACTGAAGGCCTGAACACGCTGGATAAGATTGTTTTTGTTATGAATGCTGGTTATGTTTTCAAATTCAACTTGTATGGCAAGTTGTGTCATTAGATATTCACTGGTCCTGTACTCATTTAAAGTGTTGCCAGTAAGGAGTGAGTTGATTTCTGGCTTGTTCTTGGGACACAATACATTTGTTTTGTGATGCGCTGATATTTATCTGAACTTTTGGACTGCAATTTGATTTTATACAGTGTTATTCTGCCAGTCATTGTCAGACTCGGGCTACATCTGCTTTTATTGTGGATTGGATTAAATTGATCAATGATCATTTTTCGACAGAGTTGACATAAGCAGTGTATAAATAATATTTATCTAGGGGATGTTATGATTTAAAACCAGCTGACTACCTGAATAATGTGAGTTCAGTGTTCCGGCTAGGATTTGATTGGGGTATTCAATGCTCAAATGGCCTAGCTTGAACACTGGAATTGCAGGTAAATATGGTTCACAACTTGGGGTATCATTGTGATGTCATTCAATTGTCTCTTATTTCAGAACCACATCAGCAATGAAGTACATATTGGTCACTGGGGGTGTGATCAGTGGAATCGGCAAGGGTGTCATTGCCAGTAGTATTGGCACATTACTGAAATCATGTGGGATCAGAGTCACGTCTATTAAAATCGACCCATACATCAACATCGATGCTGGCACATTTTCACCCTATGAACATGGTTGGTACTTTCTGTTGTCATAAATTTCTATTATGAGGCTAAGTATGTAAGCTTATGACCATCAATGAAATGCAGATGCTATGAAGATTGAAGAATAGATGGGGTGGAGTCCACTTGTCTTAGAATTGACATTGATTAGCTGTGATGAGGGAGTCGGAGGGACTGCCAAGGCAATTTCTCATATTCATGAACGCTGTCCAACTGGCCAGTTACAAGATTTGCGTCACTGGTCAATTGCGCAATTATTCTTAAATGTTTGATAGCACAAATGGCATCCATTGCTGTGTCTACAAAAAATAATAAGAAGCTCTGAATGCCAGAAATCATGCTGAATCATCAAGACAACAACAGTCACAATGCAAAAGGCCTTTTTTGACGATCTCATAGCCTCTCAGTAAATTTGTTTGCAAAGAGTTCTTGTTGTAAGGTTTAATGAATAGCTAGTAGAAATATTGCAATATCCAGATATTTGAGTTCACTGCATATTTACAATGTTGTGCAGTGGTAATTACTGTCTGGTAAAGAAAATCTGTGGTTGTCAAATTGGGGCAATGCTTTGTTGATTGTTTCCAATGTGTCAGGTGCAGATACATTTATTCAATTTTACATGACAGTTATGTAGGCCTAAATGTCCTCATATTGATATTAATACTTTTCTCTCGTCTACAGGTGAAGTATATGTATTGGACGACGGGGGTGAAGTGGATTTAGATCTTGGTAATTATGAACGCTTTCTTGATGTCACTCTACATCGAGACAATAATATTACGACGGGGAAGATTTATCAACATGTAATCAACAAAGAGAGGCGAGGAGATTATCTCGGCAAGACTGTGCAAGGTAAGAATTGCAATTTTCCGAGTGTGAATTCATGATCTCTTTGTCATAATAATATCAGTGTAGTTATCCTTCAGAATGGCCAATCCCTCATCGAATCACTTGCAATACAATTCAATTCTTGAACTCTCCTCACAGAATGATATTAAGATGATTATTGGTCTTTGTGTGAGAAGTTTTAGTCATTTAAAAAAGTAACAAAGGGACAATAAAAAAGTTGCACTGAAAAACATTAAGTCCACAGTTCATGATGAACATTGACCTTTGATATATATGACAAACTTCGTTGTCCAATGTCCATGTTGTTGTAATGAAACAATAATGTTATACCGAAATGGAGTACGGTTTGATATTGCTAGTCTTTCATGTTGACCATGATAATTTGATAAATTGTCATGATATTTTAGAAATCTTTTATCTTCCTTTTGAAATAAATTTCTTCAACAACCATTCACTGAAAAAGTTTATCAATACATTTCAGTATTTCTTAAAAATGCAATAAATGCATAACGTGTTGTGAAAGTTCTTTAAATGATATCTTTTAATGTATTATGGAGGTCTCGTTTCTGTCAATATTGCAGGATGACTGCGATAAAAACCAGTGATTAGAATTTGTACCGGTAATATAAACTTTACCAGTTTGTTTGCTCTTTTTTCAGTCGTCCCTCACATCACTGATGCCATTCAAGAATGGGTAGAACGAGTTGCCAAGATTCCTGTAGATGGCGATGAGGAGCAACCTGATTGTTGTATTATTGAGGTGAGAGATCAGAGAACATCAGATTGTGGTTAATTGACTGGGGGGAGAGTGGGCCTACTAATGCAGTGAGACCTGCCGCTGCTGAAATTCCATTCAAAATTTCAAATTAAAGAGTCAAATTTAATTCTATGTCGATTTAGATGCTCTATCTACAGTCCATGCTCATCACAACTGCTAATATTGGTGGTAACTGTGTATGGTAATTATTGGTAAATGAAAAGTTACATAATGTAAAGTTTAAATTGTTACCTTTGGAATTAACTCCAGATATTTGAGTTCACTGCGCATACAATGTTGTGTAGTGGTAATTACTGTCTGGTAAAGAAAATCTGTGATTGTTCATTGTTGAAGTATGAGTGATAACCATTTTGTCACTTCTTTAACAACCGCATAAACATATATATCCATGAAAATTTGATGAAGAATCCATGCAATAGGGGTGCTTGCTACGTTTGAAATATTAGTTCTGTGATGTTTGGTTATCCCTGAACCAATCAGATTAAACCGAAATGCTATTTATTTTGTCAGCCTTAGAATTGCATACTAATGAAAACGGCTGTAATGATGATTTTAACATAAAATTTCAATTCTTGCCTTTGGAATTAACTCCAGATATTTGAGTTCACTGCACATGCAATGTTGTGTAGTGGTAATTACTGTCTGGTAAAGAAAGTCTGTGGTTGTTAAAATATGAGTGATGACTGTTTTGTCACTTTTATGTCAACCTCAGGTACATTTTCATGAAATTCTGTACTTCAAATGATCATTTATTGATATTATATTACTGGTTTGGAAAATTTCTCTTGGGTTGGGGCAATTATTATTTTGTATCCTCCGAAATGATGATTAAATTGTTTGAATGCATGATTTTCTTGCTTCCAACTAACTTTACAATTTGAACATGTCTTTTGCAGCTTGGAGGCACAATCGGAGACATCGAGGGCATGCCTTTCGTCGAAGCATTCCGCCAGTTCCAGTTCCGAGTGAAAAGAGAGCATTTCTGTTGTGTTCATGTCAGTTTGGTGCCTCAGGTGGGTGGTGTTTGTTAATACATGAGTAACTGTTATGAAATCATAGTCAACGAAAGTCTGTACATGTCTGTTGAATGAATAATGGAGTTGCCCTAATAAAATACACCAGGATTATACTTACTTTTCACAAGGGTAAAATTCATTCTTATTCTGTTGGAAATTCTCAGCAAGCTAATGTTGGAAAGGTATGTTGCTTGAACATCAATTTGATTGTACTGCTTAAGCTCATAGATGTGCAATATTTTTTTGCAGCCAAAAACTACCGGAGAACAAAAGACAAAACCCACCCAAGCAAGTGTTCGCGAACTCAGGGGCCTTGGCCTGTCTCCCGATCTGGTGGGTATGCATTTGGTGTTTAGTAAATTGGTTAATAACACTTAAACAGTTTACTCTGTCCTAATGTCAAACAAATGTCTGAAAATTGTTCAGAGCTTCCTAATCTTGAGCACATGGTAAAATATGTCATCATTCGCTATTCAGAAACTGTTCTCGCATAAGAGTAACTGTGAGGAAATTGTTCCCTTTTGTTGCTTATTCTGGGAATTTCACCGTGTAAGAAACATCGCCACTACAAACTTATTTTGGATCTTCTGGGTTTTCCTGACAAATATTCAGCGGAGAGAAGCATGAATTCAAGATGTGTATAAAGATGTGCCTTTTCTTTGCAGATCATGTGTAGAAGCAGCTCTCCATTACAAGAAGATGTAAAGAACAAGATCTCAAACTTCTGTCATGTGGAGCCGCAGTGTGTCATATGTGTCCATGATGTGTCGTCCATATATCGAGTGCCTATTGTTTTAGAAGAGCAGAAGCTGATTGAGTACTTCACGGAGAGACTCAAGTTATCTTTACCCATTCCACATCCCAAAAGATATCTCTTACCTTGGCGCCAGTTGGCTGACAGGTGAGGCTGTTGTCGTAGTTTTTGGTATGAAATTGTCATGTTACATTTTCTTGCAAAATCGTGATCATATTACAAAACCATGAAGGTAACTTGCAGTGTCCAAAATTACTTGACTGAAGAAAAACTTATAGTGCCAGGCCTGGGGTCAAGTACTGTACTTGCTTGGACTTAGCGCACAGTAGCTATTTGAACTAAAATACTCTACTGCTTTAATTGAACTCCAAACTTCTGAAATTTAAGTTCTTGTACGGTGTGCCATTACTCACTCAACATTAACACAACTCTCTTGGTAAAGCGATAACATTGTCTTCTCTTTCATAAGAATTGCTCTTTTCATTTTGTAGCCATGACCGTATGTTGAAAGAAGTAACAATTGCTCTCGTTGGCAAGTACACCAAGTTAGAAGACTCCTACACATCAGTAGTAAAAGCATTGCGGCATGCTGCCATGGCATGTGATCACAAACTCAATTTGAAGGTGAGACTTTGACAGGTTCATGCAAGTCCATTGTCAAATCTATCTGATTTTATTGTGAACTGTATAATAGTCATACTTTTTATTTGCCGAAAATGGCTCTTCAGTGATATTACTCGAATAGCAGGTTCACTGAAAATTTCGGGTTCCCCACTTGGGGTTCGAACCTATGCAGACTCAGACTCAGATTAATTTTATTTTCCCAAAAAAACAGTTATAGTAAATATATTTAACAGTACAGTTTTAGATGTTGGGGCACGGGAGACCTCTCAAAGATAGGTATCGCTGCAGAGAGGCAAAGACGTTCTAAAGGAAACCTACAAGTAGATTATTCTGTGGTACTGTATGTGCTGAAATTGTCACATGCAAATATTTATGCTGATTTCTGCTTTTTCAGTGTATTGAAGCTGATGATCTAGAACTGAAAACTCAACAGACTGACCCAGTGAAATACCATGAGGCTTGGCAACAGTTATGCAGTAGTTCGTAAGTACATTGGCTAGTCCTGGTCAGTTCGCTTTATAGAAATATCTCCTCTGACAATAATATTATCCTAGAAGAAGTGTTGCAGGTATTCTGTTAAATAAGTTTGAAAGTTAGCGATTACATACTGTACATAAGTCTCATTGCCTAACAAGTAAAAACAATTGAACATTTTCGATACAATATTACCTAAGTATAATCAGCAATGGAGGATACAGTCAACAATTGAGGATAATTCTATGTATCTTTATCCTTCATAAATCTGAATTTCACAGTGGTGGCTACCCGTTATTCATAGTGAAGAATATTCTATACCAAATATGCATGTTGTTTTCAGTGTCAAATTAAATGTAGATTATACCCAGGCTGTTGAGTTCATCGTTCACATTTCATTGAATGAATGGTAATTATCACCTGGAATATTAACTTTAAAAGACATGCAAATGTAATGGTTCACTGCACCTTTCCAATGCTTTGTCTTTTGAAACACTAAACTTCAGTTGTCAAATGTAACTGTTCTCACAAACTCAAATTTATATGGCTGTAGACTTTTATCTTTGGCATTCTTTCAGAGGAATAATTATTCCTGGAGGATTTGGTGTGCGAGGTGTTGAAGGAAAAATACTTGCTGCTGAATGGGCAAGAAAGATGAAGAAACCATTCCTCGGTAAGATTTTTGTACAAATTAAGTACTTTCTTGTAGGGCTGCACGATATATCGAAATGATATCGATATCGCGATATCACATGCCACGATATTGATATCGTGCAAAACACGATATTCACGATATCATTATTTTCAAGAATTGTCAAAATACAACCCACTTTTTGGGCCGCCGAATGCCGTTTCGGCGGCAAAAATGGCCACTAAACGTCCGTAGAAGGTGGCGAAAGGTGCCAAACCATTAAATTAGAAACATTTTAACGTTTATTTGATGAAAATCCGACCAGAATTGACGAAATTAGCAAGAAATTGTGGAAAATCCCAAGCATGCTGCTGCATGCAGTCCTCCCTGACACGATCTGACCTACTGAGGTGCGGGGTCCCACTGGTGGGCGCAGGGAGCAGTCAGTTGAGGGAGCAGTTCTTTAATTTTACCAAATATCGAAAATGATATCGTTATCGAAAATTTAACCCCTAATATCGATATCGACCATTTTTCCAATATCGTGCAGCCCTACTTTCTTGTGACATTTAGCTCATGTTTAATGTATGTTCTGCAGTTGAAGAATGCAGTCTGCTGAAATATTATGCTTTTCAAAAGCAGATTCTTGAAAGTGATTTTGCAATTTCTCTTTTTAACTTAGAAAAAGAAGTCTATATTGCGTTCCCTTTGCTTATTCCAATGATACATATTTTCCTAAAAAACATCATGAAACCTAAATCCTTGAAATGCCAAATTCGATCAGTTTATAAATGCCAAGTGCATAATATTATTTTGATTGTACAACAATCCTGTTTTATCAATGGTTAGTGAAGGTGTCTTTTTTGGTGTAAAACTCTTTGGATTCTTTGCACCCTGAAATTTTTGCAGTTGCTGTGACAGTAACAATGCCAAATACAAAATGTCTAGTGAGACTGGAAACAATATATTTCATATTTTCTTGCAGGTGTTTGCCTCGGTATGCAGTGTGCTGTGATTGAATTTGCCAGAAACGTTCTTGGATGGAAAGATTCTCATTCTACAGAAGTCAACACCAAAGCTGAATATCCTGTGGTGAGTGTATAAATAGGCTTTCTTTTGTGAAGTATAATACTGAAAGTCTTTCATCAGTTATGTGTTGTAAAACGACTGGAGGCTAGGACTTGATTACTTTTTCTTATCCTTCCAATTGCAAATGTGTTGGGAGAGAGGTTGAAACCAAATAGTGTTGAGGTTACGTTGGGAAAATTTTTCTTTGACCTTATTGCACTGTGTATCTAAATAGCCCACACAGGTGCTGATGGGGCCTAAAACACAACACAAACTCATTCACTCATTGCGCTGTGTTGTAATTATCTGTCTTACTTAGCTGTCCAGTTACGGGATATGGACAGACAAGCCCCAGCTCTCCTGTATTCACACCAGAATGATATTTTTTGAGAGCTGACATTCTTTTGTCGGATTTTAGATCTCATTGTGGTAGATAAATGCAGTGCAGACAGGCGTTTGCTTTTGTCATAGGTAAATGCTTCGCAAATCACTGCTACATTTTGAATTATGATGAAGTTTCTAACTTGTGTCATTCTGTCTTGTTATTATTATTCATAAGTTGAGTCCCTCTTCTGTGAATATTCTTTTAAGTTTCTGGATTTAACCGTAGTGAGGCTTTGTTATTGGAACACTAATCATTTACTGTTTCTTCCTCAATGTGGAAGATAAATCGCAGTGCAGACAGGTGGTTGCTCTTTCTCATGGGTAACTGCTTCGCAAATCACTGCTACATGTGTTAAATAGTGCTGATATCTTGAAACTTTTTGGCCTGACATATTTTTCCTCAAACGTAATGTTATGTGGCCGAGATATTGAATCCATGGATTCTTTTGCCTTGCTTTCTGTGCCGTGAGTTAAATTGATATAATGATATCGAGTGCGAAGTCCTGTCAGTGGGATGTTAATTTGAAGATATAACATACAACACTTATATGGTACCACCATTGTGAGATTTTTACATGGCAATATGTATTTATTGTTTTGCTTCTCACTGTGGAAGATAGATCGCAGTGCAGACAGGTGGTTCCTCTTTGTCATGGGTAACTGCTTCGCAAATCACTGCTACATTTGTTTGTTTAATTTCTCAAAGTTGTAAATGAATGAAATCTCTATAAAAAAATTAATGGCCTATAAAATATTATAAGCAGATTATCTCAAGCTTGATATAAATTTCTGTCATGGAGTGACTCTATTGCTGTCTGTCCCACGTTATGTTGTGGGGGCTTCAAAATTCAAGAGGATTGTTATTTGAAGAATTAAAATGCTAAGAATATTTCATGCTTCAGCCACAGTGAGATTATCTACTTGGCAATATGGATTTATTGCTTTGTTTCTCACAGTGGAAGATAGATCGCAGTGCAGACAGGTGGTTGCTCTTTCCCATGGGTAACTGCTTCGCAAATCACTGCTACAGATGGCTTATAATTGCAACAAACTACATTGTGAAGCATATGGCGCTAAATATCTGATTCAATAAAATTGATCAATATCTTTGATTTGTCCATTTCCTTATAAAAAGTATTAATTTGATTGGAGAGCTAAAAACATCTATGGATTTGTAACCTTCAAATATTTTGTAAAGAATCATGTTTCCTGAAATTGTTGTTGAATTGGGTTATTAATAGCAAAATGATCTTTCAGGTAATTGAAATGCCCGAACATCACCCTGGTGATTTAGGGGGTACCATGCGACTTGGCAAAAGAACAACTCTCTTCAAGAATCCAAATTCACTACTCCGTAAGTAGCTTTTGGTATTTTTTGGGGAGTGATTCATAATTAGCGTTTTGGCAAATTGAATAGTTTGCTAAGTCTTCTTCCATGTGATTTGAGAGCGGTTATATTATTAATCTATTTTCACAGAAGTGCTACTGGGAATCTTGTATCTACAATATCATTCGCAATAAGTAAATCTATCTATATAATTGCTCTTCCAGTGAGATCTGTGTATTTAAATGTGACATGTCCATGATTAATTTTGATATTTTATTTTCCAGGCAAAATTTATGGAGATGTAGATCATGTGGAGGAAAGACATCGCCATCGTTATGAGGTGTGAAAATTTGATGGAGAAAAGACTGAATTTATTTTTGGTGATTTTTGATAAAGATTCCACAAGTGCCTGAAGTGTTATGCCTAGGCTTATCATCCTGATTTATTTTCCAGGTGAATCCCAAGTATGTGAAGGAATTTGAATCAAAAGGTCTACATTTTGTTGGACATGATGTTGATGGAGAAAGGATGGAAATTATGGAACTTGCAGGTAAGGATTTTTTAAAAACATTGGATATAACAATTTTTAAAAAAATCATTGGGTTATCTTTCTCTAGTGATTGATAAGAAATAGTAGTTTGACATCGAAGGTATCGCATTCTGTCTTGAACAAGAATTGGAATGATGATTGAAGTAATCGTATTAACTGAACTGTTTTGAAAGACTGTGTTGACATGACATGCAGTTGAAACAAAGTTCTCTGTCTTAGACTAGCACATTACCCGCATGAAGATGAGCAGTATCACAGGTTTTAAACAACTAAGTAACCTTTGAACATGGAAAGCCGTGACATCAAAACAGACCAGAGTAACAAAGAAAAATTAATTTTTATATCCCAACATTTTGTCATATATGACTCAAACCATTTGTATTTGTAATATCATTAGAACCGATAAGTAAATTTCCAATTTGATTTGATTTTAGGTCATCCCTACTACGTGGCAGTTCAGTATCACCCGGAGTACCTGTCTCGCCCCATGAAGCCCTCCGCTCCTTACCTTGGCTTACTACTATCATCTTGCAACAAGCTGGGCACGTACTTAATGAGAGGGTGTCGCCTCTCTCCTTCGATCAAAAGCAACTACAGCGATCAAGAGATCTCTGACGAGGAGGCTGAATTAGAGAGATTGACGTCAAGTTTGGGATTACTTTCGCACGGCGATAATGCTTCCAAATCGACCAATATGAAGTTCAAAAAGGATACCTCTCACGATGCTCCACCAAAGACACAAGCTGAACCGTTATAGTTGTAACATTTCAACATCGCGCTATTAAAATCTAATGCCGACTTTTACAGCTGCCATATATTATCTGGATTTTATGTTATATCATAATGTTGAAGAAATTGTATTTGTTGTTTGTGTATACATATATGTTTCCATGTTTTTGTGTTCGGATTTTATCCAATATCTGTTTGAAATTGTATATAATTTAATTATATACTTATCTCACTCTCTTAAAAAAATTATAAATTGATGCTACCAAGGTATTCATGTGGTTGTTGTCTCATTAACAGTATTATTCCTGACTTGTGTTGTCGCAGCTGCCTCCACAGATTGGCCTACCACAACTTGGAATCTTTTTACATTGTATCTACTGTCTACTCTGACAATGATTCAGACTTTTATGAGTTTAATGTAGTAAATGTACTGTCAATTCTACCTTTGTACGCATTTAGTAAATGAAGTATTTTTTGTATTATTTGTGAAAACATCTCAACATTGCTGTTTTACGATCTCTCATCAATTGATCAATTGAATGATGTACAAGATTTTGCTCTGTATTTGTTCTAGGACTTCATTATTTCCAATGTCCTAAGTTCACCATGCCTTTAGTCTTATATTGGTACAAATATATTAATCTAATTATTGACAATGTAAGTTAGGCAATGAAAATACTTACTACTTAGTTTGAACTACTTACTGAATTTTGCTAACTGACTAACCCAGCCCAGCCTAACCATTTTCCTTTTGCAGCTTAGAAACATTGCATAATCAATATCCATTAAACGTTGTTCTAAATGTTCTTTTGATACCGATGAGATGAATTCCTGTTATCAAATTATAGTTGTCATGATTTATTTCTCTGAATAAATGCAATTGTAATTTTAATTGATTTCTTGTCAGCCTGTTCTTTTGAAAGTATGTGCTGGAAATACAAGTTTGAGCATTCCAGAAATAAAACTCCCACTTGTTGAGTTCAATTGCTTCTTTGATATAAGCGAGATCTGTGAAGCGATAATATGCAAGCCTGGCCTGTTTCGTTTAAAAAAAAAAAGGCCGATTGATGGATGAATTTCATTACCCATGAAAATCTTGTTGGGCTGGATGGAATTTGGGGCCTGGCAAGTGCTGCAAAGGAAATTTTGCTGGTGAAAGCCTGAAATAGAGCACACGGGTTTCGTGAAAGCCCTATCAGTTGCCAGTATAATGCAGTGAGGAGGTCCACAAGTGAATATTGAAGAGACCACTTGCAGCTTTATGAATTGGCAAGAACATGTTAAAGTTGCTTTTCAGTGAATGAAAAAGCACATACCGTGTTTTTTTTTTTAAATCTAGAACTGTATATATATATATTTCAGTGGGCTGATTTGTCAATATTGTTCTTGTCAACACCAGGGGCGTTGCAGTATAAAAAGTAGGACTGATGGTGGGATAGTTAAAATATTGGGGGCATCAATGTGTGTACGCATGCGCATTAGAGCGACTGCATACCAACCGGTGTAAACAAATCGGGAGTGCTTCAAGGAATTTGTTCTGTTATTCAAGTTTCTGTGCTGTTTTCAACCATGTTCGATGTTGCTTTGGCTTCAGCAGGGGCACAAGTCGTCCTGGCTACGTCATCGGATGAAAATTTCCCTCCAGAAAATATGATAGACGGGTAATTGACATTTTGACAGCTCTGCTGACATGGCACAGAGTCAGTGTTGACACCTGTCACTTGACCATGTTAATAGACAGTGGCCTGCACTATAGGCCAAGGCCTACAGCTTGAGTCTGTGTGATGAGTCTTTTAGAAAAGTTTTACTAAATCATGTGAATATAATTATTGCATTGAGCTACATTATCCTAGGCTAGCTTAAATTATAGGCCTATTCAGTCTGGAGAGCGTTTCAAATAACCCGATATTGTTTGTGTGAGCAGCCAGCAGTAGTTTGCAAGTGAGTTTTTTACCATCAGGTCAGCAGAAACATTCTGGTCAACAACAGGACTTTTTCCACAGGAGTTTGTGATATCCTTCCAGTCACTGATGAACATTGACCGAATATCCTTGAACACATACAATGGTAAGCTACAATTACCGATGAAATGTCAAAATATCTACAAAGACTTTCACTCATAACTTAAGTGAATGTCCAAGAACTGCACTGGCTTGTGTTACTATATGTACATTCAAGATTTTGCAGGCCTGTTATAAATCATATAATTTTTTTTTCACCACAGCTACTGTCAGAGACAAAATTGCTCTGAATTATGATACGATGTGCATCATGGATTTAATGTTCATTGCTGTGTTATGTATTTCCAGTTGGTCATATGGAGGTTGCACGAAGTGTTCAACCGGACCCTGTGGATTTTGAAACCATTGGAGAAAAAGGTAAAACTACAATGTCACGTTTAATTCTTGACAAGACTTCCTCTGGATGAAAATGTGATAAGTCGTAATTTGAGTAGACAAGTAATGAACAATTTTACATCAATCTATTGATTGTTATAAAATTTTCTCTTCACAGAATTTGACCAGACCGACAGCCAGCTCCAGAATGAAGACATTTCCGTTTCCAGCAACATAACTGCCACCCACATTCGCTTCACCATCCACAAAAGTTTTGATCATTTTTGTTCTGTTCACAAAGTACATGTCAATGGAAGTGCAGTCCATTGATGAAGTTCAATATTTTGTCACTTGTATGTCCCATAATATTTCTGTCAATTTGTAATAATCATTAACTTCAAATATCGCAATTTGTCATGACTTTTTTATTGCTCAAATGTTTATATTATTATACATGGACATGTTATTGATCATACCTTCACAATCTATATATGGAAACATTGCAAAGAAACTGAGCATTCCTGTTTTTAGCACATGAACAGAAATACTTGGATCATGAAAAACATTCATATTAATTTGTCAATGAACAATTTAGTCATTAAAATTAAAATTTCAATCTAGAACATAAAACAAATTTTCCTTCTTTTTAACAAGAACTTTTTCAGTATCACACAATAGGCTATAGCTAAAGTGTGTCACCATAGCTCTTGTGACTGTTTGATAATTAATGTTAAAAATTCACGGCTGGTTACAAAACTTTTCAATGTACATATAAAATTGAATTGTTTTACCATACATATAAAAATACCTGAAATTTTGATAGCAAGTTCTAATACAATATGTGTACCAGATAATGTAATGCACCAAATTGACAAAATAAGACAAAATCTACCAATACATTGACAAATATAAGTAAGCCTCCTGGCCATAATCTAATGATTTATGGTCAAAAAGTAGACAGTACATCCAATACAATCGTTCAATGACATTCTCATTTCGCAAGTCAAAAGGAATACAATCACTGAATAATGAGTGACATTAACATGTACATCATATGGACACAATGGCCAGCTTTGAAAACTGTAAATGACAAAATTAATGATTCTACAGGATCCCGAGTATTTTCTCTCAACTTTTGTCACCAGCCAAAATTGACTTTACATTCAATATCATTCATGTTCAATTTTATATAAACGCTATTAAATTGACTAATAATTTCAACATTGAAAATCATAACCAATATGTTTCACTCAGAGCTAGGTTTAAGGTGATGTCTTGAAAGATTTCACTTGAATTGTAAGTTGTTGCCATGATAACTGACACTTTAAATGTAGCTTTAAAATGCTGGATGTGGGGGTGAGAGAGTTAGTGTTTTACGCCCCATCAGCACCAGTGTGTAAACGCTGGATGTGGAAGACAAAACTTGCACTTAGCCTAACTATAATATGGCTCCACAAAACGGCTAGATCATGAACTGATTGGAATATAATTATTTTTTCAAGAGAACACTCCTTTGTAAAAGTTGCAATTATGGATTCCATGTTGAAAAGGGTCATCGCCTCATTGGAGTTCTGTGCTTGTGACAAAAGCATAAAGCTTCATTGTAATACTCATGAAAATACTTTAATAATATTGTAGTCCTTTGACTACTTATTTCTAGCATCCCACAGCTGAAACTATTATTCAAAAGTTTACAAAAACTTGTTACAAAACATAATCTGAATTAACGTAAACTTTTATTTAAATTCAAAATTGATCAAACTCCGAAAGCTCTGAAGTGTATCTAGACACTGAATTTTATGGCAAGCTTGTCAACATTCTTTACTCCTACATTTACTCAATTTATAGTCAGTGAATCTAAAGACACTGCAATTTTACAATAAAATAAGGTATATATCATATTCCTGACATTGAATCCAAATGAGACTATGCTATCAAAACTGCTTTGTTGCTTTATTGAAAATTTTAATAATCCTTTTCTAAATTTAATGTCAAGTGACAGTCAAATTTTGAAGTTGCTCTTTTTCGAAAGGTAATCCCTAACATAGCTGCGATCCATGTTTACAATAACACACATATATAGGTCTATAGAAATAACGGAATATATCATTTGATTAATAAAACAAATACACTAAATTACCATACCAGAAGCACAATAAATATACACATAATACATAAATAAAATAATCATACAAAACATACTGTTTTTTTTTGCCCCAGCAAGTAGGGATGGATTAAAATGACAAGCTTTTTTCTTGTATTTTTCAATTGACAATAAAATTACCAGGATACTTTCACTCAATAACCTCATTGCAACAAATACTATTATGAGTTTACAGCGTCTTTAGACAAAGGTAGTCGGCTACTGGATGCACCGTAACGGTCTGCCTGTGTTGTAGGCAATGGCATTAAACCAAGCACCTTAATCACTTACGTATATATATCATTCTTAAGATATTTCCTGTTCATGGCATCGACTGCAGAATCACCAGTTTAACAAATTTAATACCAATATCACAAAGTCTCTACTCACTTTATAATAAAAACAACATGAATTTATAAGAATATTGTCGTAATAATCTTTTTTATGAACATTCAGTTTATTTACAGCAATATATATATTTATACGCAATAAAACTGGCCTACGTTATAACGATTATGCTTGTCGACTAAGTACATTATGTACAATACAAGCACTTGAAGATTCATGGCATGTGTTCAATTATAAGCAAACCACTCCTCACTTGATACCGTACGACTGATTAAAAATGTCCAAATTTACGTTTATTTGATTTACCGATGACCGTTCCCTGAAGCATTCTCTCTCATTCAAACAAATTTGCTGATTAAATTTATAAGCGCAAAATTAAACATACTCAATACTATTCCAGGACACAATCTCATCTGGTCATCATCATCATCACTCGCAGACCTCACATACCATAAATTTGCATTTTATCCAATCCCTAAAATCTAAGAAATAACCTTTTATCACCTCCGAATGTGATTCGTTATCCATTCTAATCCTTGGTATAATCTGAAAAAAGAAAGAGAAACAAATATTATATCATCAGTAGGCCACGATGATCAATCAATATTATAAAGTAAAGTTATAGGTCCTATAACATTTTACAAATATATTAAATAATACCATTTTTTTATGATTTAAGCTTCTTATGACATATTTCTTTCTTTTTTCATAATAGAGTAACTAGTAATACAATAATCCTGAAGTCAATATAAACAACAACAGGTCATAATGTTCGAGTCTGCAGCCGAAAAGTAGGCACGTTACAGTATAATATTATTCAGATTCAGTTTCAGATGTACTCGCTTTAATGAAACACTCAAGTCTCCACAAATATCATATTAGAAGTAGTAAAGGGCAGACTCGTGGATTCTTTTAAACCACAGCTTTCAAACATTTTGACTCTTGGGGCAATTTTTTAACAATTATACAATTTTTGATTTGGACAACACTTTTTGGGTCATTTCAGAGTTAACACAGGTTTTCAATCATTCTAATAATATCCAGCATCAAAACCTGTTACAGTAGTTTTAATAAACATGCAATCCTGAAGAATTTGGGGGTTTTCTAGCAGCTGATGGGGCTTTATGTCCTGTTTTATGCACTTTGTACTTAGTAGGTTGGCTAATTAGGAGACTAGGAGGCACTGAAATGAGGCCCAGGACGATTGAAACTGCTGTCTAACATTTGTCCGGTAACTGTATGATTCTCAGGAACCAATCAGATTAAGCAATATGCTCCATACCCAATATCACACAGCCTGGCAAATTTCAGGGGCAACTGGCTATCAGATTGGCATAGATCTAGGACAGCTCCCAATCAAGTATGCGCTCAGCGAATTTTGCTAGGAATTTTAGAAATTCATATGAGCACGGACCTGAAATGGAACACCCCTAGTGAAATAGTGTAGCCTGATAATTGCATACTTATGGTAGCTCCTGTAAATTACAATTAAGTCAAATAACTTTACGACTTACCCCTCTCCCGTGAGAGCACAGCAGGCCTGTATGTGCCACCCGTGGTCCTTGATGGACGTGAGGTTGAGCAACTGTGAGATCTCGGCTGACGACATCGCTCCTTTCAGATCCTGTTTGTTGGCAAATATGAGAACGGCAGCTTTTCGCAAGTCCTGGAAAATAGAAGACAAACAATTTGTCAAGATGAAAACAAATCTTTATAAAAGTTATTGTAATATTAGAATGGATTTGATGTACATTATTTTGACATGTATGTTATGTTCAATTGTGTGGTCCATCTTTAATTATAATTTTTCATTAAGTATAAATATGTTGGGTTTTTTTGTTGGTTTTTTTAAAGGGAACTACTTTAAAAAGTTAGTTACTTATAACTCTGTTAGGCTGCTTCTTGATAACTGACTTGTACTTTATTATTATTTAAATATTGTAAACAGAATTATTATGTTGCCAAGAGAAAACACAAAACTTTAAACTTCAAACTTCAAACAATCTATCATACTATGTCTTGGATCAATACTGAAGTGAGACGGTTGAGAAGGAGGTTACTTGCACAACTGTGTAAACAAAGCATCAACATAAATTTAATTTGATTTTACCCAGTGTGTTGTCACATTTGCATATGTAATATCTCCAGTTTTACTCTATAAGTAGTGAATAAACACTCAACAGGATTTAATACATAGATGTATCATAAATCTTAATGTCTCCACAATTTAAGAAGCACACCGATAACATTCAAAATATTTATGACAGTTTTTATGTAGTTTGGTCGAAGAAATCATTCTTTCCTTTAGCGCTACATCCTGTCATATTCTTTTCCTTCAATCAATTCTTTTTATAAGGCTCAGGACATCCATATATTATGCTAACAGAGGAAAACTGCATTAGTGGATTTTACTTTTGTCTAAACATAATCTGACAAGGAAATGTGATTTTAATAAATTTAAATATGTAGTACACGTGTAGGTAGGCAATGTATGTCATATGGGATATGTGTATTCTAGTCTGGGTATACAGGCTTACTTTATAATTATACATTCTGAACTTCCTGGGATAGCTCAGCAAGGAATCCAATGTAAAAATATTAGGAACTTTGATGATATTAAATATAGCTTATTAATAAATTTTCAAAAGGATATGTGTATTCTCTTAGTTTATCCAATAACTCTGCTAAAAAATTTTTTTTGGTTATAAATGAATGGCAGACTAAATTGGAAATTTATGCAAATTTCCCTAAGTCGGCTGTGTTGCAACAAGGGACCATGGGCCGTTTTTATTCATAAAATTTCTAATGACTCGATATCAAGGACGGACGGAAGATTGGGGTTTTACCTCCTGAATTTATGCACTGTGGTGGGTGAATTATTATTTAGGTCAGCAGGAGGACACAGCAATTAATTAATGAGGCGAAGAACTAAATATCATTTCAAGGATACAAATAATTAATGGATGATTGGGGTTTCACGTCCTGTATTTATGCGCTTGGTCACTTGGTAGGCTAATTAGGACAGGAGGAGGACACGGCAATGAGGCGAAGGATGATTGAAACAGTCGTCCAACATAGGCCCAGGTGACCAAGCAGGAGCCGGATTCAAACCCTGGACCCAGCGATTGGCAGTCCAGCACGCTACCATTAGACCAGCCCAGCCCCCCTCCCTCCCCAAGGATACAAATAAGAAATAAAAGGATACAAACAAGAAATATCATTCACCGTGGGAGTGTGATCTCACAGCAACAATGCACGTTACATTACATGACGTACATTAGTTTACAAGTGTTAAATTTTGAATAGGATATGACTGTAATAGATATATATAATATATATTATATATATAGAGTAGGCCTATACATGCACTATTTTACACACATACTATTTGAAAACATATGTAGGCTTGCATCAACCATAATCAATTCAATACATACACCTAACGATGTGTTATATGTACGTGTTTATGTTTATGAAAATATATGAAGATGTCATTTATTTGTAGGCCTACTATAAATATAAATATATTCTGAGAAAAAGTATCAATACATTTATACATGCATAGGGGCTGTTCAAAAATTATGTAACGCCGGAGGGGGGAGAGGGGTATGAGATAGTGTTATGTTGTGTTACAGGGGGGAGGGGGGGGGTGTGTAAGACTAGAGACTAGATGTTACATAACACAATTAAATATTTTTAAATAATAACAAACTGTAACCATAGCAATGACGTTCGGCGTACAATAATTGTGTTCTTGTTGTTTGTTGAATTTTTTTGGAGCATGACTTATTAATACTTTTAGGCATGAAATTTGAACTGGTGTGAAATCTGGATTTTTGAATTCAGTTTAATATTGTGAGGCCCTGGGTCGCGGAACACCAGTGCGAGTGCTTAACTTCCGAGATTTTAAGAGGGGGGGGTTTAGGTCTTGATATGTAACTGGGAGGGGGGGTATGGAATTGTGTTACAGGCTGTTACAAGGCGGTTACAGGGTTTGTCAAAAATGAGCTATTTTTGCATTATGTAATTTTTGAATGGCCCTTTATAAGGTATCGATCAATCTTTCTATCTGTCTAACTACCCTCCACCATCTATCTATCTGTCTGCATTTGTGTCTTGTCCGTATTTTCCAGATTTTGTATTCATAATATAAGGGGCTTTTGCATTGCCCTATGTTTGCTTAACCAGGATATACGGTGGGTAAAATATATGTACCTTACTGAATGGTGCCCCCAAAGAGATGTCCTATTCTATATCAATATAAGGCCACACATAATTGATTCTTAGCTTCGCTGACCCGCTGACACAACAGATTTTTTGCAAACGAAAAAAAAAAATTTTTTTTGACATTATAAAAACATTTTTTCACCTTTTTTTTGTCCTACCGGCCGACCCTAGAAAAAGTGCCTTGAGAAGATCCGAGAAGCTAAAGATCAATTATGTGCAGCCTAAGCTTATACATACAATGTGTACTATAGAAAAGACTTACCTCGTGCGCAAGCATTTTATAAAGTTCTTCTTTGGTGATTGACAGTCTTTCTCTATCAGTGCTGTCGACTACTAGGATGATGAACTGCAAAAAAGAAACAATTATTTACACATTATTGATCAAGTGAGTTCTCACAGCAACCTCACAGCATGAAGGAAAATAAGCAATCATAAAAAAGTCTAAACATTTGCTGAAGTATACATCTATCAAGTCCACATGCTGCAGTAGACGAATGACTGTATGCGGTATGTGACGTAACCAAAAATTGTCCACAATGAATCGTACATAATGGAGTAAAAGGAAGATCAATGATTTTAATTAGCCTTCGATTAAATCAATTCATGTATATGTATATTGCTATACAACAAAAGCATGAGCTGTAAACATCAATCACTAGTTAGGCCTAATGGGATTATTGATCAAAACTCTGAGCATCACAACCTGTATTGGCCAAATTAGAATACATCTATATTATGACAACAAAGTGAATTTTATTGATTTCTAGTTCATGTGCGAATTAGAAACTCAATTTAAAAGTTTGGATTACAGGACATATGCTAAATCTTATTCATAATGCTTGAGGCTCACACATGTATTCAATATCACTAATAGTAGGAATGCAAAGATTCAACATCATACTAACACTAATGTTTCCTGACGTTGTTTTCCAAACAGGTCAAAAATCGAACATATTCACAATATATGTGTCATATTGAGATGTATTTTAATATTGTCATGAATCACAAATCCACAAATTAAAGATTAAGGTCAAACATCACAGAGAGGCACAGACTGATGCACTTTCAACATAAACAGAGGCACAGGTACAATTTCATATTATATATAAGCAATTATAATCACGCAGATCTACTTAATAGGGAGTAATTTCAGGATTAATCAATGTCATTTCAGTGTCTAAAGCTGGCTTTTTGACTTCTCACTCCAAACACTTCCTAATTGCAGAACTATGGTACATAATATGTACCGTAACTGTACTACATGTACATAGATTCAGAGAAAATTGATTGGGCCTTAGGCATTAGGCCTACGCTTAATTATTCTGAGACTCTCTCTCACCCCCTAAAATCTGCAATCTAGTCTGATGACATATATATATCTGCATGCGTCACTATCAACCCTGAATTACCTCAGCATTTGTGTAGTATGTGCTCCAGGCCGATCGCAGTGATTCCTGGCCTCCTATGTCCCACATTAAGAAGTGGATATTCTTCCATACGACTTCCTCTACGTTGCTGCCAATGGTCGGAGAAGTGTGAACGACCTCATTCATTAAACTGCAAAGAGAAACAACACATAGCATTAAAATTTGATCACGAACAGTTGGACACTAAGCAAGATAAAACGAAACACAAAGATCGTTGAATTTAACTTTGAACAGGAGGATTTATGAACTTGTAGCATGAATCAAGCGGTATGCTCCATCAAGGACACTTCAGTTGACGTTTGCAAATGTAGGGCCATTTTATAGACCGGGCCAAGAGTTTATCTGCAGTCACTGCTATAAACTAATAAAGTAGTACTATCCATTTGGACACTGTTGAAAAACCACAAGTTAAAAACTGAGGACGTCAAAATTCAATTTGAATGGAAAATAATTTAACTCAAATCACAATCTTCCCACAAACACACTTCAGCAGAGATTCTCTCCGTAAATCTCATTTTGACAAAAAACTTTCCCCATAAATTTTGCACCATCTTGGGTGAACATTTTAGTATTGAAGTTTGAATTTTTTTAACAAGTTAATCATGTGGCGATGTGAAGTCCAAATCATTTTACAAGCAAAAGAAAGCAGTGCATGGAAATTGCACTAGAACCTAATATTTTCATAGCTGTTTGATTTTAAGATTTACAGCAATTTGTGCAGTGTCAATGTTCCGAAGTAGGAGAATATAATTATGAAAAATTTCCCAGAACTCTTCAGCACCTATGGAAAACTTCTGCAAGGTACACTGAAAAAACAAAGTCCTAAATCAACGTAAATACTAGATCAGCAATTATTTTACTTCTTATAACTATCTGAGACTTCCTTAATCTGCCCTTCCTCAGAAAAATAAATTACAAATCTGCAAGTTAACAAAATTGAGTAATTATACTCTAAAGTGGAACTCTTCTAAGTACACAAATTTCAAAACTTCTTACAAAATCTTATTCGAGACTTTTTAAAGAATGCCAACCCTGTACAGTCTTATATAAATCACATTGATTATAGTCTGGTTTGGGCATTTTATCATGGTCTAAGTCTGTATTGGAAATTGGAATTGGACACTGACAGGCCATAATTCTTTCTCTATCCCAGCATGTATACTGGGTAGTACTGGTATTATAATTTGGGACAGCCTGCTGTTTGGTTAGAAATGGGAGTTGTTTATGCATGCTATGACATTGCTCTGCTGATGGCACAACGACACGCCCACCGCACACAAACTCTTCCCAAGACAAGAAGTAGCATCCAGTCACAAGTTCAGAAAAAATGTAGGCTACTTTCACTTCACTGGTTGCACACCAGTGGATAAACCTACATTGTACGAAACAGCTGATAAATTTAAAGTAAAATGTTCATTTTTCAATGACACAATGCTAGCCAAACCAATATTGCATTTACTTATTGGTAATTTAAAACACAAATAGTGAAATAAATAAGCATGATAATAAATTTTATCCAACATTTGATTTCTCATGTTAAACAACAAAAATATCATACATTTACAGAAGTGCTTGCGTAGACAATCACATCAAGTTGAACAGACTGATCAGCTGATGGATGGATAATTGAGACTTCACGTCTTGTATTTATGCACTAGTCAGCTAATTAGGACAGGAGGAGGTAACAGCAACGAGGTGAACAATTGAATTGCTCTTCCAAACAGACCCAGGTGATCCAGCCAGAGCCAGAACAGAACCCGGGACAAAGGAATTGGAATCCACTGAGCTACCAACTTGGCTACCTGCCTGCCAATCGATTAGACAGAATAATTAGACAAAGTGTCATTTCTCCATTTGAAGCTTGCAATAAATTGTCACCTTTCCATAACAAGCTCCTGCCAATTAATTATCAGCTGTTAAGCAGAATTCCAGGTATAAGCATGTGACTTATTTCTTGCTATGAACTCTTTATGACAAAGATGTCAAGCACACCTGTCTTTAGAACTAAAAATAGCAAAAGTTCAAGTCCGCCCACTCCATCATCATCATTACGTACTACAATAATAAATCATAGAGGAAATTTAAGGAATCATTTTATTATGTCTCTGACACGAGACATGAGTCACCTTGTTGAGTGTTGACAATAAAAGTATTTAATTTCCACCAACTGGGCATTAGCCAAAATATTACAGCCTGCACATTGTATACAGCAGAGAGCACTTACAAATTTTATTCCAGTCAAACAGGTATTTCGTAAGTTATCTTTCCTATTCCTTAGATTTTTCTTTTATCTAAATTTGGTAAAAACGTTTCCTATCTTTTTTATTTAAACTGGAAAGTGAATTTCTCCATGAGGTTTATATATTCAACCTCCACCACACTCCAGGCTGTTCAGGCCAAGCCCAAAGTAAAGTTGCTTACAAGTATAAAATGATTTACTTGAAATAATGTCATGAAGCCTTGCGCATACACCATAAGGTCAAAAATAGCAACCTCCCAGTATAGGCTGTCACGTCACAGTTAGGCAGCTTACACAGGTGTGTCATTGGATTACTAATAAGGGCATTAACTGAAGAATTTTTTACCCAGTCAACAAATACCAGGGAGCTTCTTGCGTCAAGTAACAATCGAAGTCGTACGTTTATTGTGGTCCAAGGCTCCAAGCAGATATATTTACACTCACAGGTTTTAAGTGAGAAATTGATTGCCATAAATTTACTCTTTTTTTTAAAAAGTAAATTGGTTAGAAAAAATAAATATCAGAACTTGTCAACTTCACATGAACAGTCATAAATCCAAATTTGTAAATGGCAAACCTATGATTGGTACAAAGACAACTTTGAAGGACTGAAGGTCTTTGTTTGCATGGGTTCGAATCCTAGGTGGGGAACCCAAACTTTTCAGTTGACCTTCTAAATAATAAATTCTTGTTTCATGAGCAAAATCTCCACCTGGATTTTTGTTTAGATGAGACGTATGTTAAATTGGCAGACCCTTGTATTATTGTCTGTGGTGGGCAATAAAAAATCCCTCACAAGGGGTAAATGTGTGACATCAAAGGCAGATTACCTGGTAATTTGCCTTTGGTAACATGTTGAGGACTCCCACTCTCTCTGCCATCTCCTCAATCAACCCTCAAGAGTGCTTGAATTGGAATCAGAAGGTACCACCTACCATATCTATAGATCTGTCTAATATTATGTAGGCCTACAATGCTGAACATGCCGAAATAACATTGATCACCATTTTTAAAATCTAGTGTTTTTATACATTTCAGTCCTTCAAAGTTGTCTTTGTACCAATCATAGATTTGCCATTTACAAAATTTAACATGGATTTATGTCTGTTCATGTGAAGTTATTAACTATATTGAAATTTTGGTCTGACTCTGATGTCAACAAAACAGTTCCTGAAAACAGTTCCTGGCCAGTGGCCATGTACAACATAAGTTCTACAAAGTATCAGTCAACCCATATTGCTAATTATTTTGTGAAAACACAGCTGAGTCATTTCCCTGATCCTTCCTACAGACACCTAAAATCCACTTGCTTATTTCAATTCCCTAAAGCTCAGTAGTATTTGCATAAAAAAATTAAACAAAAGGTAAAAAATAACATGGCCTTCAACATAAATGTGTTCAAAAATGTTGCTGGTTATCAGACTGTCAGTATCAAAAGTCCTTGGAAAAAAATTGTTAGTCTAATTCAAACATTTTGTGACCAATGACATTTGGATAATGTTGTGATAAAAGGCAAGTGCCACTTAAGCAGAAAACAATACATGTTCAACTTGCAAGTTTACATCTGTAACACATCAAGGCAGATAAGACTCCATGCACCAGTGCTAAACTTATATGGAAGTACACTTTAAAATCTTTACATTATTTCGGGGTAGCATACACTGCCATACAAGGTACAATGTCCAAAAACACTACATTGACAGGGAGTTACAGACTTTTATCAGACTAGCTGGACAAATTCCATAAATGGAACCGGTTCTGAACTACACAATATTTACAAAACTTTTAAAACATGATGGATGGATGGATGATTGGGGCTTTACGTCCTTTATTCGGTAGGCTAATTAGGACAGGAGGAGGGCATGGAAATGAGGTGAAGTTTAAAACAGGAACAAAAAACTCCTCTTGGGCAAATTCTTGCCACTTTCGAGGTTCCCATCTAAAATAAAATCATTGGGAGAGAATCCGAGAGAGATACAATGTGCAATGTATGCAAGGAGGGCATAAGGCTATTCATTCAGGGAGCCTGAAATTAAGCCAATGAAAGCTAATGAAGGTGGAGGTCTGGGTGAGCGGGTTAGGGGAGAGTCCTCTCGATCGGACCGGTGCCTCGATCGGAACACTTTAACTATGACATAATTATAAAACTTATGAACAGGTGTCCTATCTAGAGTGATTCCTTTTCAATCACTTTTAAATGGTCATGAATGTTTGACTGGGAAAATCATTGATATTTGAAGTTAACATAATAGGTATAAAATGGTAGTGTTTGATCTAATATTGTGATACAGGTCTCACACAACCAGAAGCCACATACTGCTGGGAAATTCTTCAGAATCTGTTTCAGTAACCTCCAACTAATAGACTGCCAAAACGAAAAAGAAAACTTCCTCTATCTATAAAATTCAGGACACTGGCTTAACTTTAGCAAATGACAATTATTCCCTCGATTGGACCAGTGGAGTGTCCTCGATCGGACCACCCCATGGATGTATTTTTATTGATAAGACAGCCTGTCAATATGATAATTTGAGATTTCTATGAAGCATGAATCCCTGAAATTAAGAAATTATGGTCCAGGGTTAAGTAAAATTAATTATGTGAATTTACCTCCCATGCTGACATGCCCTCTATTGGCCCTTTCAGGAACAACCTTGAAATGTGAAATACATCAAAATTTGAATTTTATATTTGCCCAAAATTAATAAAACAATCAGGGACTGTTGTTTCTGTTTTGCAAAATGATGTGAATAGCTCTGGCTATTGAAAAAACAAATTTCTGAAGTGGTCCGATCGAGGCAACTCAGTGTTCCAATCGAGGATACCAAGTTCATGTTGTGAGAATTTGAAGCATTTTTTAAAAATGTTCTTGTGGCCATACGGATCAAGCTTTGTCCAAAACACGGTAGCACAATATATTTCAACTCAATCCTCGTCTTTCTGGCCCGTTTTGAACTTCATATCACTAATACCCTTTGCACACTGAGCCTCTGAAGTTAAGTGTTCCGATCGAGGGGACTCTCCCCTACATGAGTCCTGTATTAATACTCCGACCACACTTATAATCAGATGTAAAACTGGCCAATTTAGGGTAGGAAGATAAACTTAAACTTAAAACTGTGGTAACTCAAGGTAGGGGATAACCATAGCCAGAGGTTAAATAGCCTACCTATTCTATGGTCATCTCCTATGTTCAGTAACTGAGGTAAGGCGATATAAAAGGTTTCTTGAGCTGGGATTTTAATGCAGGATTCATACAGACAGACTGGGCATGAGTAGGCCAGATAACTTTAATACAAGCAACTAATTATCAACTTGCAATGTGAACATAACGGATGTGAAAGTGTATAAATTCATCATTGTGAAACATCCAAGTGAATTCACTCTTATGTAATTACTGGTAGCCGGCACACAACAGTGAGCATGTTTTATCTAACTCATAGATAAGCTTAGTCCATACACTCAAAAAG
This sequence comes from Platynereis dumerilii, assembly GCA_026936325.1. NCBI lineage: Eukaryota > Metazoa > Annelida > Polychaeta > Phyllodocida > Nereididae > Platynereis > Platynereis dumerilii. The sequence continues at coordinate 84,110,469 of JAPTHN010000001.1, read as the reverse complement.
TCCATTGAACTGATACACGATGTATATAAGTTGATTGCTTGACAGTTGTCCGATAACAATACAACAAACCTTCGTTATCATGTCAATTCCATTTTAGAAGTAAACATTACAAGGTTTGAGGAGGATATGTACATCTTATAATAATAATACCGGATCAATAACCAATACAACATAACACTGAGGGAAATATCTGGCATATCATATCTTCGCTTGAGGAACGACAAGTTTGAAGCAATTATGCCAATCTTTTTATTCAGAATTATCTAAACTCTTAACCTGATCCAGAGAGCACTTTTTTAAAATGACAAATTAGCTGAGAACCTGACTAAATTTCGATGTTCAAAAAACTTCTAAGTGACCTCAAATCCTTGACCCGAAGCAACTGTAATCCAAACTTTCAAAAGATTATACGGTTTACAGAATAAAAGATTGTCTTATAACAAGGGTCAACTGCAGGCATTAGAGTGTATAGATCATAGGCCATCCCAGGGAGGCCATCCAGGGACACAGGAGGACTCAAGTGGTCATACTATGGAAGTTTAACTGAATCCATGTGTCAATTCAATGGTCGTGTTGATGTGAGTCCAAAGCACACAAGCTCACATTACACAACCTCAATGTTAATCTTTAAATAACAAGTACAAACAAAATAGCGGCTGCAAGAAAACTATCAACTTTGTTTTAAACCTTTTTCATGTCGAAAGGTCATGGCCACAACTGCCAGAGGCAGCTAGACCAGGTTTAAAGTCCAAAGAATGCTGATGCACTTCTGTACCATGGACAATATAAGGGACACAGACTCACATAATCTATCCATACAAGTTTGAAATATCATATTATTTATTAACTATATACATGTAAGTCCTAGAAAGTAACCACTTCAATAAAAATATATAACTAAAATACAATGTCCATTGACCACAAAAGAAACATGAGAAATGATTGGCAACCTCATTTTATGTCTAGCTAAAAGGATAATACTTCAATGGTACAGACATGTATGCACAGTGTATGTAAATATATACACTGTATTTAGACAGATATAGACAGACAGATATGTTTATTCTATCTTGTCGAAGATTTATACACATTTTATTACATGTTATTGTGACAATTTAACTTAAATGTGAAACATTCTTGCATTTTATTCAGAAAGGTCAATGAAGCACCCGTGAACCTGACAAACGAATTAATCTGCTAAATGGGCATGAACGCAAAAGAGTGCTGGAGTAGAATACGGTCATTAACTTCAGATCCAAGCCAAGGAGGCAAAACAAGCTGAATAAACAGTCAAACTCTCTTCAGTTCTTTTTTCTGCCTCTTGGTCTGGATACTTTGTTTTTACAACTTTTCTTTCTCTATCAATCATGACAATCAACAGACATTCAGTGCACAAATCAGTAAAACTATCTCAGCAGTGCCACAGTGCTAAACTAATTGTAATGACAATACCCTTTCCATTGTTTCCAATTGTTCAGATGGCACATTGTTCCTTTGTTTAATAAAACAATGTCTTCAACAATTCTATGAGACAAACCCCCTGAGGGTAGGTAATTAGCACTTGTCATCTCCCCGGCCACAAGTCGAAACATCACATGACCACCAACTAGGAAGTGGGCAATGGAAAAGAAGCCGCTTCGTCAGACTCTGTCCTGTCCGAGTCCACTTTAGACATTTCCAACATACCGATTGTTGAACAGATTTGTACCCCCCCTAGTGATGATAGACTTTCCAACTGCCCATTTCCAACCCTAACTGACTTTAAAAAGAAACATATGAAACAATTTATTCTCGCTCATTTAAACATAAATAGCCTGCGAAATAAGTTTTGTGAAATTCATGATATTTTAAATGAAAATTTATGTGACATGTTTTTTCTTAGTGAAACGAAGATTGACTCTTCCTTCCCAGATAGTCAATTTAATGTACAAAATTTTAGAATTTATAGACAGGATCGTAATGAACACGGGGAGGTCTTATGTGTTATGTCAAGTCCTCTGTGAGCCATAGGCGTCGCGAAGATTTTGAGATTAATGAAAATGGTATTGAATGTATCTTAATTGAAGTGTTGTTTAATAAGGTTAAAATGTTTGTTATTAGTATTTATAGACCACCATCTGTTCCTGTTAAATATTTAATTGAAGCAATTGATAAAATGTGTACAAAGTGTCTAGCTGAAGGTCAGTTCCTGATTTTAATTGGTGATTTTAATGTAAATTTTAATGATGTTGATCATAGTCTCACCGACACTATGGAAATTTTCTCGTTAAAAAACATAATTGATGGTGCTACATGTTGTAAAAATTCTAATAATCCTACTAAAATTGATGTGATTTTAACAAATCAGCCAAAACGTTTAGCAGGTTCGTTTAACACCGACATCGGTGTAAGTGATTTCCATAATATTATTGGTACTGCCACTAAGGCCCATGTTGATCATATGGTAAAAAGAACTATTATATACAGATCCTATAAACATTTCAATATTGATAATTATAATGAGAGCCTATCTCAAGCCCCGTTTCAGTTATGTGATATCTTCTCTGATGTTGATGACAAACTATGGGTACATAATAAACTGTTAGAAGATGTTATTGAAAAACATGCACCGCGGAAAGAAAAACACGTTCGAGGAAAGCCAGCCCCCTATATGAACAATCAACTTCGTAAGGAAATTAACGCTAAAGCGATGCTCAGACGCAAGCACCAACGCCTGAAGACCCAAGAATCTTGGAACAGATTCCGTCAACAGAGAAATAAAGTCAACAAGTTAAAGAGACAATCACTCAAAGTTTACTTTGATACTCATTGTAAAAAAATTGATAGTGACTCGTCGGAGTTTTGGAAAACTGTAAAACCATATTTCACAGACAAATCTAAGGTGTCTGGTCAAAATATTACTTTATTTCATGATGGAAAAATTGTTAGTAATCAAGAAATGGTAGCTAATATTTTTAATAACCATTTTGTAAATATTGCCGATCATTTACGTGAAGATGAAAAAATTATTGCAAATGGTATAAAAGAAATTACTACTCACTATGAAAATCATCCTAGTATTATCAAGATAAATGACTGTATGAAGAATTTCTCTTCTGATAAATGTCTGACCCTTAAAGAAGTTACTTGTGCAAATGTTCATGATAAACTTAAGAAATTAAATGTCAAAAAAGCTTGTGGATATGATGGTATACCACCTAGATTACTTAAAGCTGGTGCTGATATTATATGTCAAACTATTACACCTATTGTTAATCTTAGTATTTCTAGTAATGTTTTCCCTTGTGAATTAAAATGTGCCGAGGTATCTCCTTTATATAAGAAAAAAGATGTTTTATCAAAAATTAATTACAGACCTATCAGTGTCTTAAGTACTCTTTCAAAAATTTTAGAAGGTATTGTTTGTGATCAGGTCAATGATTATTTTATAGATATTTTGTCAAAATTGTTATCAGCTTATAGGAAAAAATATTCTTGTGAAAATGTTCTATTTAGATGTCTTGAGGAATGGAAATTAGCCTTAGATAATAATGAGTACGTGGCTTGTATTGCAATGGATCTTAGCAAGGCTTTCGACTGTCTGCCACACGGTCTTCTTCTAGCAAAGTTAAAAGCGTATGGAATTTCCGAAAATAGTTGTAGTTTTTTCCAAAGTTATCTAAAAGATCGTAAACAAAGAGTAAAAATTGGTAATCATAGAAGTGATTGGTTAATTGTCAAAAGAGGCGTGCCGCAGGGTAGCTTAACTGGCCCTCTATTATTTAATATTTTTATTAATGATTTATTCTTATGTATTGATAAAAAATGTTCTATATTTAATTACGCGGATGATAACACGCTCTCCTATCATGATAGTAATATTGTAAATGTAAAAAATGTATTAGAAAAAGAAACTCTATCAGCTGTGAAATGGTTTGACTCTAATTTTATGGAGGCTAATTCTAGTAAGTTTCAAGCCATGGTTATGTCAAGAGATTTAAATTGTACTATAGATTTTAACGTAAATGATGTCCTTATTCCGTGTTCTGATCAAATTACATTATTAGGAGTAGTTTTTGATAAACAATTAAAATTTGACTGTCACGTAAAAAATTTATGTATAAAAGCTGGTAAAAGACTTAATGCAATGTCAAGACTATCAAGTTTGCTGTCTGAAGAGAGTATGATTAAGATTTTTCAAACCTTTATAAGATCAAGTTTTAATTATTGTAATATTATATGGCATCTCTGTAGTTCCAGAAGCTCAAAAAAGATTGAAAGAATTCAGGAAAGAGCATTAAGATTAACTTATAAAGATTATGTTTCTAGCTACGAATTGTTATTAGAAAAGAGTAATAGATGTCAAATGTATGCAGATAGACTTAAAATTATGGCAACTTGTGTTTTCAAAATTTTAAAAGATGAAATGAAACCTGTATCAAACGATTTTTATATAATGAAGAGAAATGGTTATGGCTTAAGAAATAAGATGTGTCTTGAAAGACCAATAGTTAATACTGTTACTTATGGAATAAATAGTCTACGATATCAAGGTATTCTAACTTGGGATAAGTTGCCCGAAAATGTCAAGAGATCTGAGAACCTGTTAGAGTTTAAAAGAAATGTAAATAGTGTAAAATTCTAATTAATCTTATTACTTTTTGTTTATGTTTGGGTTTTTTCCACTGTGTCGGTGAAAAGCGGTTCGTCGCTTATGTTGTCTGTTTTATTTTTGTACCGACTTTAAATAAAGGTTTTTATTCTTCTTTATTCTTTTATTCTTACTAAAAGGGCTGAGTATCAGAATGGTGTGAGTAATTACTTTAAAAGCAGATCTCTTTTCATAATGAAACATGTACTTACAATTGATACAAAATTGTTGTTTTTCCTGCATTGTCCAGGCCCACTATAATCACTTTGTGTTCTGAAAAGCAACAGGTGAATAATCATAAATCATCCATAATAGACAAGAAATTCCTACAAAGTGTACACAAAATAGAAAGAGGATAAATCGGTCCATTTCACAGTCAAGTGAATATATGAACATATTTGGTAATAATTACAGTAATTTGGTATATATAACATGGACCTTTAAATCATACCATGCTAGACATATTCTGAATGTTTAGAAAATAATTACAAGCTTGCGTCGTGCGCCATTTTAAAATTGATGATTTTACTAATTTTAATATAATTCTACTTTAATATGAAGTCGCATATTTTTTTTATATATTCCTTGCATTACATGTCTGTATTTGTTATTGAACAAAAATAAATATAATTTTATATTTGGCACTTATCTACATAATCTGTTAGACTTGTAGTTGTAATTTCCTCAATTCAATAATTTTTGTGTATTTAACAAGATATCATCTATAGACTTTTTAATTTTTTTCTAAATCACTAATTAATTTGAAATGTAATGAAGTCACTTGGAATTTTTCAAGGGGAGAAATTTGTTTTGCTGATGTCATAATACACCTCTTGAAAAACTAAGAAGCCTTTATCAGCAGCATGGTTATAATATAGTTGCCAGGGTAGATAGATTTATAAATTGTGTGCACCTTTAATTGTTTGTTTCTCTTTACTTTGACCAATATTGCAGAAAAAGATAAAATAAATAAATTTGCCAGAGGGAATACTAAGCATGTTAAGTGTGTCACACAACCTGTATGACCAGTACACACTGTACACATGTGTAAATGAATGGAAACAATGAATGAGATTTCAACCAGCTATAACATCTGCAGTATTGATCATTCATATACTTCAATTACTTATTAGCCAACTAATACACTTTTGACTCTTATTAAACTCCGACAAATACTCATATTACAGTCATTATGTCACATGGCTCATTTATGGAGATCAAATGAAGTCAACCATGAAGCTCAATTGACACTACAAAGCAAATGCCAAGTAAACAATGGTAAATCCAATCGTGTCAATTTCTGTAACTTGTTGTTCCATTTACGTAAAGCCAACAAACAAAGCATCAATGGAATAACAATAGAAATGGATTTGGGAAAGTGACAACACCACAACCTTTGTTAGAACAAAACTTTCAATACACAATCTGGCAGCTGGTGAAAATTTTCACGAATTTCTTTCAAGTGTTCAACCAACCTTCATTGGTAAATAAGCCCCACAACTTGGAGAAGAGTAGACCCATTTCCAGACTGTGTCCTGTCCCTGAAGGTCTACCTGATTGTCGGATATCAGCAGCTGCTAAGCCATACGCAGTTTCTGTTTAATTCCTACCAGAACCTCAGAAATCTAATCACGAATATCTCTCATCTCTCGAAGATCTTCGTTGTGTCCTCAACAACAAGGTTCATGGTCGAGTCGGCCTCACTGGATTTCGGACAAGGAGAGAAGAAAAAGAAAATAAATCATAAAAATTGTACACAATTTACAATGTAACTGATTTAGAGTTTTTAAAGCCTTCATTCCCTAAGAAATAAATCGCAGAAGTAATAACAACTTGCAATATTCACATCATTGTGACAAAAAGTTACCATTTTTATGCGTCGGGTGGCCGAATTGACTCTAGTTTTGGGGGCCAACATGTTCCCGGAACTGACGTCACGAGCAGACATTTCTCAGCTGAGTGGCGATGCCGGGTTGCACATGGTATCCTTAATTTCGGTTTCTGTAATTTACACAAGGTTTCGGGAGGTGATTCTTTGTCATAATAATAATGAAGTTGCCCCGTGAGATTCGAACAAGTCCGCCGGCCACTCAAATCTGAAGCCAGTATAGGACTTTTAAGCTCCTGAACATTGCTGAAGTCGCCAGGCGGCTCGTGACATCAGTCTGTTGATCAGTGTCGACGAGTTGTACCCGGTACAATGTGCACATATTATGTGTGCGACAGGGCCGGGGGATACCCTCACCTGCTCACTGGACCTGGTTTACGAGCTGGCATTGGGGGTCACGAGCGCCGAGTTCTCGAAGGGCACTCACCAGGCACTCTTACATTTCCCCCGTGGCCTAATGGTCAAGACTGCATGACCACTGGCTTTGAGGGCGTGGGATCAAATCTCCCCCCCCCCGAGAACTCACTTTTATAGTCCGAGCCCATGGGGCATTAAATGGAGGCGGGTTGTATTCAGTATTCTATGCTGGGGCAAGTGAAAGATCCTGGGCATCCCTGAATTAATAGGGTTTGTTCCAGACTCCCAATCTTCTCATCTCATTATCCAACAGCGGTCACAAAAAAATAAAAGTGCAGCTCCCTCTACAAAGATGGTGGTTGAGCTGCCCCGGCTGATCCGAGGTACACCAGCACAACACAAGTCCAGTCAAGTCATTGTAGTTCTAATTTTATTTTGGCTAAGTTGAAAGTTCATATGGGGGCAACTGGGGGGGGGGCACAGGTCATATATGGGGGGGGGGGGCTATGGGTACGATCAACTAGGCGACACCCATCAGTACCAGCTAGGTGACAAGAAATTTGGAAATTTCATACCAGTGCAAACTAGGTGACAAGCAGTTCCAACTAGGTGACACGAATTTACACAGCACTTCCAACAACTAGGTAACATAACTTCACAAAACACATCCAACTAGGTGACAATACATTTCCTAATTGACCACCATTGAAGGTGATCTGTCACCTGGTTGGTATCCCCAATAAAATATGTGTCACCTGGATGGTATCTGCTGTCACCTAGTTGTCCAAAAAGTGTAGCCTAGTTGGTAGTGGTATGTCACCTAGTTGGTTGTCTCCTAGTTGGTAGTGTTGTAGCCTAGTTGTCTGTCATAGTTGACCGGCAATCGGGGCTATGGACTTTGGTAGCAGGACGTTTCACCGCTGGGACGTTTCACCGTCGGCAGTGTGAGACATTTCACCGCCAGTTAATTTCACTATTTGGTATTAAAGTAATTGGAAATGATAACTTAGTTGATTGTTTTAGTGAATTTTGTTATCCTTCCTTATTCTGGTAATCACATTGTCGATTAAGTTATGTTTCGTTCTTAGTTTGTATACATTTACATGATTTAACTTGTGAATCGAGACACAACAAATGTTGCGTCTTTTTGCTACAAAGTAACAAAAAAATAGATGATCATAGATAGAGTAGCAACACAGACAATATTTTGTGTGATTTTGTTGAATTTTGCCTATTTTATGGCTTTTCATGCTTATACAAGACAATTATCACTTGACTAACATTGTTATAAACCAGCGGTGAAACGTCCCACTACTGCTGGCGGTGAAACGTCCCAGCGGTAAAACGTCCTATAATCTAGCTGGACTTTTGGTGAAAAAAAAGTTTGTTTCCCACTTGACACTATCAATGAAAATAAAGGTTGTTCAGCACAAGATTCATGAAAAAAAAAGAAGTTTGTTTCCAACTGTAGCTAGGGTATTGTAATGTTAAAATTGTGAAAAAAAAGTTTGTCGCTCTACAGCATACGAAAAAATGACTCGTCCAGAGGTGGCGGAACGCTTCGGAAAGTGGGGAGGCGCCTTGTCTACGGTAAATTCAAGGAGAAAAGGCATTTTTAACCGACCTAACGTCGGTTATTAGAGGGGGTGGGTAGTGAAAGGGGACTCATGTAAACCATGTCCATGTGTCCATATGTAAACATTTCTTGTCAACATGTGTAAGTGTAAGTGTCCATTTGTGACCTTAGTTTTCAACTTAGAGTAATGAAATTTGGTACAGGTATGCAGGTATGGTACTATGGGCATGGATCGGGGGGCATGTCGAGAAATCCAAGATGGCAGCGTCTTTGTGGCGACCATTTTGGCAGCCATCTTTCTTCATTTCTTGAACTGCCCATTGTGACCTCAATATTTCGCTTAGAGTTATGAAATGTGGTACAGGTATGGGGCTGTGGGTATCAGTCGGGAACATGTTGAGAAATCCAAGATGGCACCTTCAATTTCATTGCGCTAGGTCGGTTTTGAATCTGCGGATTCTTGTATGTACTTTTGGGCCCAAAAGTGGGGGGGATGACGTGCCCCCAGTGCCACCCCCAGCTCCGCCACCTCTGTACTCGTCTACACTTCGCGAACGTAAAAAGAAGTTTGTTTCTGAGGGTAAAATCCATAGCCAGCCCCCCCTCCCAAGTGGTCGACATGTCAGTTCACTATGACAAAGCAGGTTATAGGCTGCTCAGAACAGTTTCAAAACACACCAACTGGTCGATACACTGACTAGTCTGCACCAATTGGTAGACCCTTGTTGGTAGACAGGCAACTTGCATGCTCTTTTAAGTTTTTTACGATTCACCGAGTAATTGTGCCAGGGCACATTTAGATTTCAGTGCCATTCTGTGTGGGACGAGTCAATGCCAGTCCGCCACAAAAATTATTGGTGACAATAGTGTGACTGTTACAGAATTGTCAACGCTCATTTAGACAGGTAGATATCGAAGTACAGATTTGCGAGAATCCAGTAGCTTTAGTGATTTACATTCTGTGCTAAGCATGCAGATTTACACCAAGTTCATTAATGTACAGATTTGCCAGATTCATACGCCAAATTCATACAGATTTGCATGATATAACATCATTGGAAGCACAAAATCGTACCTGGACTAGTCCGTATTTGGTCTGCAGAAATGGTAATAGGCTCAAATTAAAGCTAAAGTCTCATAGAATAGATCTTGTGTCCAATTATACGATCCAATGTCCAGTTCTGAAGTAATCCTATTTTGAGGCCTTTAAATTGTATAAAATCTACTATTTGTGATCCATGAAGTGTGAAGGAAAAACACTGCAATAGGAAAACATTTCGCAACATTTGATTGCCTTCCTGGCAGGGGCGGACTGGCCTACATGGCAGAGTGGCACCTGCCGTGGGCCCAACTCCTCATGGGGGCCCATGCAAGAAGCCAAAGAATAAATCAAGAAAAAAGCCAAAATGTCCGTCTTAGTGACTGAGTTTGTGACTGTTTGATAAGTTGATACATTCAAACATTTAGGTTAGAGCCCCTATGTGAGAGGGCCCTGTATTGGAAAGGGCCCTTCCGCTTTGCACAATTGCAGGAACGTCGAAAATGGAAATGTGGGGCTCATCAATATATTTTAACACAAAGGCCTTAAACGTCACCAGTCCGCCCCTGCAAGTTCCTTGTGTCTGTCACTCAATCTACAAGCCATCAGCCATGGCTAGAAAAAGTAGGGAATGTCATTGCCTGGAAATCACTTAATCTCAATGGAAAGTATTGAAGAAATGCTAAATTTTCTGACTTGGAAGTAGTCGCTTGATTCGCAGCCTTTCATGGGAAATTTTGTCATACTTCATCAAATTGCTTGGAAATTCACATATTTTTCTGGCCCTGCGGCATCAATTTTCCAAAGTGTTTCCGCCAACTTTCCACAATTAGCTAGAGGTTAAGTAATCCGAGATTGTTACTGAAAAGCGTAGTGTAATCACCCAGAGAATTGCTGAAGTGAGTGTAATTAGCATCATTTATTGTATTTTCTTAACTCCTCTAAGTCATTTGGAAATTCCTTTCCCTAATCCAAGGGAAGCAGAAATCACCTACAATTCTCTGAGAATTGATAAGGGACCCAAGAAAAGTGGGGTGAAAACGGAACTCTCAGTCAAAGATTCAGTTCTACATGCGTAAGTATATTCCATGAAATGGACTGAAATGTAAAGAACTAAAGATGCTGGACTACGTGAGAAAAATGCACAAAATAATATCCACAAATATGAGCAGTGGCTAGTTGTATTTCCACGGTAGTTTGGCTGGGCGACAGATGGATAGAAAACATCTTTCATAAGGGTTAAACCAATTAAGTAAAAATATCATTTGTTCACAAAAGATTCCTGTTTGTAAGTTAACACATGTATTTAACAGGTCCTAGTAATAAGAAATAAATAAAACAGGCAGAAATAAATCAAAGCTCAGTAGTATTATGAGTAGGATTTCTTTTAGTTTACTTCTTGGTTATATTTTTTGCTTAATATTAAAAATATTTTAAAATAATAAAACAATGTAATCTAACTAAATGTTGTTGACAGTTTGACTGAAAATGTATTTGTATTTTATTGCAGTGATTTCAAGGCAGAAGAGGCTAGGATGCTCCGCGTCAGTGTTAATGGTTTCATGGACCATCTGCTTTTAGTTGTGCAAACTATCCAGGAATTTGGCTAGAACTTAGCCTTTTGAAATTTGGACTTTATGAAGCTTCTGTGATCATTTTATTGTGCAGTACTGCTGGCCTGGTAGTACTGAGTGTACCCTCGTGTTCAGAAATGAAATCATGATTGAAACGTGTTGAGTGTGGTGTGGATTCTGATCTTTGATCTTAGCGGTTGTTTTGAATGTAATGCTAAAATCATATGTTATATATTGAACTACGAAATAAAATTTAAATCACATAAATGTATGACTATATTGACTAATTGTATATTGTCAGTTATTAAGCAACGTGGATATGTTTTTTCAAGCTGTATTAAACACCTATGATGTTGAATAATATATTAAAAAGTCACATTTTGATGACTTGTGAATCTCATCAAAGTATCGGGAGTTCGATGGTCCTATGTGTGGAATTATTTCAATCTGTGGACAGGGTTCCACTCTCGCCGAAAGCCTGAGAATTTTAGAAAAATTCGTGGAAAAGCAAAAAAATGGCATAAGTCAGTGGATCTAAATTTCAGAACTTATAAAAATGTCAGATTTCTGTGGTTATGGCAGTTGGTTGTGGACTGGATTGCCGGATGGGAGATGCAGGCTGTGTCGAGAACTTGGGATGCATCTTGACCTCTGTGAGATAAAAAATTGGTCATGCAACATCTTGACTTGGGTCTTCGTTCTTGCGATGTTGAGGGTCAGTTAAAATTAATGTCTAAGTTTTTGTGGTGCTTCAAACCCTTTGTTTGAAGTAGGTTAAGGATATTAAAAAGCTGCTAGAGCTGTAGAGTAAAAAAATCAGTGTCTGCCACACCTTAAAAGAATTTGGTTTCTCATATTCCACGCCTTGGAATAAATTGCATTTTGTACAAAAGGCCATGGAAATCCTGAAATTTAGTATAGAGATTGAGGGGCCTGTGAGTATGATAAGCCTACACTTGCAGGCTTTGTCCTCATAATAGTAGGGGGGGGAACAAAATTCAAAACCTTGGCGGGACCCCCTAAATTTTTTATTTTTAGGTGGCCACAGAGTGGCCACCTCTTCTAAATGATAGAAATTCGGGTGTCACAAGGTCAATTTTCGCAACAATGATCAATTTAAACAACGTTTTCTGGCATTCAATCAATCAGTTTAGTCAGCAGCTAAGTTGTTCTCGTTCCATAGAAGCTAATCTTGCCTGGTTTTGTAGGTAGAACAACTTTATTTTGCTCCATTGGAGCCCATGCTTTTCACTTGCAGCAGGACGACATCGCGATTGCCTACTAGTATTGCGGCAGATGCTATTTTTGATTATTTCTCTCTCCGCAAATTACAGTGATAAAAAATTGCAAACAAATTGAAATCAATCCATTTATTATATACTGCCAGATTAAAACTAGTTTAAAGTTAATGTATGCTTCTATATTTAATTATGGTGGCCTCCTAAAACAAATGCCCTTTTCTTCTTCTTCTTCTTGGGCTTCCCTCCTGTATAAGGAGCTCCCACAATGAGGTGTATGACCAGACCCAGCTTTGTTTCAACTTAGTTCCACTAATTGCCATTCAATAATAGTCAGATCTGATTGAACTTTATAGTGCTTAGCAATACTTGTAGGCCTAATTTTCATGTGATGTGATCTATCTATCTATAAATTTATAATTGAATTTTAAAATGGAAAAATTAAAATATCACTCTTGTATGATTTTTGAAGACTTTTTTGAAGTGTATTTTAGTTGTCAAATTTAATTCAAATCATAGGGTAGTGATAGGCCATTCTCTGGATGTGTTGTATTTTCTTCTATTTAGGCGTATTTTGTTGTTCAGCATTATGATAGGCAACGTCACCGTACTGTATGGCAGCAACTGATGTCTTCATTTCTGAACTTTAAAAATGTATTAGATCAGAGTCCGCGAAAAGTGCTTTTGTCTTACAGGAAATTCGGGCAGGTAGATCTTGAATTTAACCTGCCCGAATGAAATCTTGTCTGCCCGAATAAAATCATGTCAGCGACAGTCAGCCTGAAATTCTAATTTTATTAATTTCTATTGGTATTTTTTGTTTTGTGTGCCTTCAGAATGTCACTTTCATTTTTAGTTGCTCCAAGGTCCAAACTTCTCCCAATAACAATTACAGCCTACTAACTCATTGTTGTCAAGCAACTTAAATAAAAGTCTTAAAACTGTATTAAAAAGTCTGCAAAATTAAAAAAAACTTTGTATTAATATAATAATAGTTATATTGCTAAAATTGAACCAGGTAGGGTTTGTTTCATATTGATTATATTTAACATTTATTTCTAGGTTCATTGGTATTGGTCCCAAGCTGCCTATATCATATAGTGGTGTGCATAAATCACTATGCATTACTACAGAAACCCGTCAGAACCCCTGCTATGACATACCCCTAATGTTATAACCTGTAGGGCCTCAAATCTTGCACACCTGATACCGAACAATGCTAATTGCAATTAGCAGAGCTATTGACTGTTCTTTTGATTAATAGCAATCCATTTGACACATCTGACTCCCAATTTGAGTCATTGATGTGTTCAATTGCAATGGCGGGTCAAGTCATGCGACAGGAGGCTGCAGAAAATTGGGGGAGGTCCTAGCCTTGGTCCTGGTCAGTAAGCTGAAGAGGCCCATGAGAGAGCGGCGAATACAGATTATCATTTATCAGCTTTTTGGAAGATAACTCAAGCTGGGCATGGCCACCTTTGAATCCCCGGATTCTTGTTATCATAAAAATGAACAAATGACCATTTAAACGTGTTTAAAATAGGTTTCCAGCCTGCTACCAGCATTTTCCTCATCATCGCAAATTTATGTAAATGATAAGTCGCGGTTTTAAATAACTTTTTCATTTCTTATCCCAGAGTAAAACCAACCACATATTTGGAATCCTTGTAAAAAATCCTTTCAAATGAATACCAACATGAATGTATTCTGGTGAGTTTTACTCCTTACAGCTGGTAAAATGTATTGGAAATAAGTTCACAGCTCTCGCTTGGTCCCTTTTCTGCTGTAAGCAGTGTCAAAAGTACAAAAGGCCATGGACAAATCTGTATTAGGTCCTCAGTACACAATTACAAGGCTGACATCAATTAGTCCTTATATGAACTGTTTCCTGATTTGATCCTAGAAAGTCCCAAGAAGACCAAAACACTTTTAATAAATATAAGATTTTCTTATTAAGTTAAATCCACTAGATCCACTCCTGCTATCTGAAATATAACAATTTTTGTGTTGTCCATGTTCTGTGTGATTATTTTGTTATAAGTTGGATGATTTAAAGTCTTTTTGGGAAGTCTTGCACAACTCTTTAGTTCGAGACAGTATACATCGTGCATGTACTCATAATGTCCTAGGGCCAAAATCAGATAAAGGGCAACAAGTAACGTCCGTCACTTTCACTTTTCATTTAAGCATGTTGCACAATGCCAATATCGGATATTTTGGTTGCATAGGCTGCCTTTACATACAGGGAGATAGAAAAGACAACTTCATGGTGCAAAGGCTAACGATAGATGTGTAATTAAAGTTTTCGTGAGAAATGTCAATGATTTTGGGCGGCCATTTTGTGACATTTTCAACATGTGGTTATAAATTGATCTCGTTGTTCAAAAATTAGGCAAGACAGGACACATTGTCCAGTGCAAAATGTAATTCAATATGTGTTTTGCATTTTGCACTTATAAAATAATTAAACTTATTGATTTAACTTGGAGAAATTTTGATTTGAAAAATGGTGTTCGCCCGTTATTTTTTCTGTCAAAAACAACTAAAATTTTAAAAAATTGCCACGACCAGCAAATTTGTTTGTACAGTCCATATTGATCTTTAAAGGCAAGGTTAATGTATAAATTATAGGTAGGATTGAATAAATACACTGTGAGATGTCACATATTGATGTAATTCTGGTCGTTAGATGTTGATGTCATTTTCTGTCAAAATCATAACGTCCGAACAAGGCCCCCTGCAACAGAGCACAGGTGACCTAATTAAAAGCAGGTGCCTGGAATTGATCTAAAGAGGTCATATTTTGATGCCCCCCCACTAAAACAGAACATTTACAAATTGAGGGGGGCAGGAAGAAGGTGAGTTAGCATTCTGTCAATTTTTTTCCCTCAATAACAGGCGAACACAATTATAATTATTTTGCCAGTATTTCCATAGTTAGCACAGTTAATGCTCAAACTGTGATCCAGCATTAATAGTGATGTTGATTTCCATAATCTCCATCATCTGCACCAGTTTTCAATGCATCTAAATGGTTGTATTGAAGTTTCATGCTCGCCTGTTACACTTGACAAAAAAGCTGAAAATAAGGCATGTCAATGTCACGTCCGTAACAGAATTTCCAGATAAAGTCAGTCCTGAATGTCTGTCTTTCTTCTTGTTTGCACTGTCCTAAACAGTTTGAAAAAATAAAAATGTTAAATAAACCGTAAATACTGTAATTCATCCCTAATTTAAATTATTTAGCTTTATGATCAGATGACATATAGGTTCTAATACACAAATTTGAAAAATGTCAATACAGTCAACGTAACATCCGAACAAAAAAATGTCAGTGCTCGCTTGTTTATCAGGTTATTTTACCCGATGGGATTGAAAATATTACTTTAGATTCAAGATTAACCTTTCTAATACTTTTAATGTCACTGTGATATCTGTGGGAAGGCTACTGAAAACTTCTTTATAGGATTTCCGAAGTAACGTCCGTCGCATCTAATTAATACTAATTTATGCAATAATTCTTCAGTTTTATTAATTAAAATTTGGCACTGAGAGAAAGACCCTGAGCTCTTACACATTCCAATTTAACTCTCATTGCAAAATATCCAACCAGCTTTGAAAAATTAGGCTTGAAAGTTTGACATGTCACGTCCGTCACTTTATGACATACCCTAATTAAAATCCAATTTCTAGGGTTCCAATAGCATTAATTATCTTTTAAACCATAAAATAACATACTTTAGGCATTCTATTCCCCATAGAAATGAATAATTGTGACCTTTGGTGAGATTTTTTGGACCATGATGATGTCACACAAATGTTGCCCTTTATCTGATTTTGGCCCCCAGGTAACAGTAAATTTTTCATACATAATTCCATCTGTATCCCCTAGAATCCTGTTTTTTTTTGGTGAATTTTTTAAACCATTCAATCCAAAAAGAATATATTGTCTCAATATTTGGACTTACGCTTCCCCATTATGTTAAATAATTTCCTCCACTTAGAAACATCCATCTTCTCTTGTCTTTTTGCAAACCCATTCCTATTGGTAAAGCGCTCCAAAAGGCAAATGCATTGTGAGAGTTATAAGGTTGCAGTAACTGTTCATGCTGTTTTCACTACTATGCTACACATGATCATCTGGAAGATTGAACAACATTGGCATAATTCATGTTCACAGGAAATTATATTCCTTAAGAAACTTTGAGGCTCAGTATCCCATATTTTTGATAATGGACGGTGGACATTGCTGGTAATATTATCAGAATCCATAGAATAACAGTGTGTCATATACATGAATGAGAACTGAAATGTCAATGAGGTGACATTTATGAGAGGTATGAGAAAAGCCTAGTCTAAGCACATCTTCACATGGGGGTCATCCTGAAATGTACCTAACAGTTGTGAGAGCAAAATTGTGTGATATTGGTGGGGACCAAAGATGTAGTCATCTTACAAAACTCAGGATTAGTTGGAATAAGTGGAAAGGAGCCAGGCTTTTGAAGTTGAGCCATTTGAAATATAAAATTCATAATTCTGGAAAATCTGAAACTAAATAGTAGACCCTTTACATATATTGGCTGATAGCTCTTTTGGAGGCGCTAGTATCATGCCAGTAGAAAGCAGTCTGTACCCGAGACATCTTGGCCCGGCCTCTTCGCTCAATAATTATGATGTATCACCTTTCTTGATTCTGAGTTACAAGTACTGGGCCTAATAAGAATAATCTTTTCTAAGGACCTAAACCTCTTCCTGAAAAAAAAAACAGATCGGACCACTTCAAAGCAATATCACAGAAACTCATAGTATTGTTACATGTGTCTGTCATATTGATTGTGAATTGTTGATAAAAATAATTGTAAACAATAATTGTACTTAGTACATACATCTGTGATATAAGTTTAAGAGGGATATGTTCAAAGCTAAAATCATTTTAATTTTATTTTAGTCCATGAGTGTCGGTTCCAAGACCTGAGATGACAAAAATATTTAGGGCTATTCCATTTAAAAACCTGGGGGGGGGTGGTCAGGTTACATTTTTGACCCCCCCCCCATGCATCTAAAGTGAATTAAGTTCGACCCCTCCATGCGTCAACTTCGATATTTTTGGAGACCCTACATGCATTAAATGCGAATTTTTTACCCACCCTACATGCATCAAATCCAAATTTTTTTAACCCCCCCCCCCACGACAAACATCTTTTGACCCCCTCCCCCCAAAAAAAAATCTCAACCCTACATGCATATAATTTTTTAAAAATTTTCACCATCAAAAATTAAATTTGCTGGTTCGATTGCAGACGCCAAACTTTCCATTTCGCAATCTAATAAATGTGGTCTTTGGCTGCACTTTATTACCTTTTAACTTCCAAGTTGGAATTGCCTTCATGAACTGCAAGAAATTGTCTTAATCTTCTGTGGCTATTAAATGCAAACAGTAAACCTCGAAAGTCGGATTTGCATTAAAGCTAATGGATCTCAGACAATTTTCATCGGAAAACTTGCTTCATATTTCTGACTAAGAGTTCTTTGTCTGATATCAGGGCCGTTGCCTGCAGAGGGGCAAGGCTGCCCAGTGCCCCCCCCCCCCCTAGAATTTGGCCAGTAAAGGTGCATTACAATGATATATGTAAAAATTTCAGATATTCAAGGGTTTTCCAGGGTGCACATGCCTCCAGACCGGTCTCTGCCCCCACCCCCAGAATTCAGCCCAGCCTACGGCCCTGGATATTCTCTTAACAGAATAGTGCAATCTATTTTTGTCTGACTTCCGCAAGGTTAACTGTTCTCCGTAATATGGGGGTGAAGCCAGCCAGACTTTCCAAAATTCTTGAATTTATTTCTTATTTTCCAACCAGCTCTCAGAGATATGATGGAGGTGGAGGCAGTTCTCCGTGACATGATGCAGGAGGAAGTCAAATCCTCCAAAATTCTTGAAATTAATATTTATTTTTGGAAGGGACTTAATTATTCCATTTTTCTTGGCCAATATTTTCTAGTGTCTTGATGACTCCATACTGAGGCAGAGGCTTCTCCGTGCGGAGGAGGAGGCCTCTCCGTGATAGGACAGGGGCCTCTCCCTCATATATATGACAGAGGCATCTCCCTGATAATGACGGAAAAAATTTCACAAGATAGTCAAAATTTCCAATTTTGTTTCAAATGATTCCAGGGTGCTCCCTTGATCCAATTGATGATTCTCTCAAGAAAAAGTCATTTTATTCAATTTTTAGCATTTTCTGTATTACTGTAACTTGTCTTGAGGCAGAATTCAGATGTGAAGCATCCATTAAATTATAATATATATTGCCTCCTAAGATCTGGCTCAAGATTCAGCTGACCCCACAAGAACTGTCAAGATATATATTTAATTTTATTTAATTAATCACTGTCAATGAACTTTCTGGAGACTCCCATCAAAAGGACCACAATGGAAATAAGAGTAATCTTTATTGTGTAATCCTACTGTTTCATTTTTAAGTACAGTGAATAAATTTAAATCAAATCAAATCATGTCTTACAAAATAACTCCTAACATACTGAAGAGGATGTATACCAAGGGTGCCGGAAGGAAATGAGGGCGGCTGGGGCGGTCGGTCGAGAAAGGGCAAATGTAATTCGCGCCACAAAAATTGAATTTAGCGCAATAATAATTTTGACTTTATTCTTATAAATTTTTGACTAATTTTACTGTAAATTAAGGCTTAATAAGGATTTTTCTTTTCGACAAAAAGGGCATCCTTGCCCCCCCTACCCCTCCTGGCCAAGGGCATAAGGGGCAATTGCCCCCCCTGCCCCCCCTGTTCCGGCACCTTTGATGTATACCATTACTCTCCAAGGGAGGTTCGCCCTAGACAGAGGTGGGAATCAATCTCAAGAAGAAGAAGAAGGGTCATGGCCGTCTGAATGTTTATTTCTTTTTTTATGAAGACTTATATAGCTGCATTTTGGAATAATAAGCTTAATAATGACTGACAGGTACCGAAAATTACTTATTAAAGTGTTTGGGCACATGTCCAAATAGTTTTTTAGTGGTTTCATGTCCATTTCAGGTCAGCAGAAGCCCCGAAGTGAGCCAATTTCGGCGCTCGCGAATTTTGACAATGCGGTGACCTGTCAAATTTCGTCTGAAATGATGGTTTATTTAATTTCTTGTAGCATGTATGTGGCAATTATTTATTTATTAGGTGTAGGAGGGGGTCAGAGGCCCCCCTACATGCATCTAAATCGAATTTTTCGGGTACCCCCCCTGCATCTATATCGATTTCTTTGGCATCCCTCCATACATCTAAAGTGAATTTTCGCCGACCCCCCCATCCATCTTACGAAAAAAAAATCAACCCGACCACCCCCCCCCCAGAGTTTTAAATGGAATAGCCCTTAGAGAAAATGTAAATTTTTCAATTAACTTTCCTTGACAATACAACCTAAAATATCCGCAGCATAGCATTGTTGGTATTCAAATAAAAGGTCTTTCTTGACTGGAAAATATGGTGTAATTAGTTTTTGGCTAACTCTAAATTTGACAGAGATACCGAGAACCGCGAATTTGCGCTAATGCTAAAATCGGCCATACACAAAAATGCTGGTAGCAGGCTGAAAAATCAATTGCAGGAAAAATCCCTTTGGGAATAGTCTTTTCATACAATTTGTCAAAACTTAGGGGGGTCACATGAGGGTTTTGAAAGAAAAAGTGATTTTGTTCCCCCCTCTAATAATAGGTTGAAGTTTTCTATCAAAATCTTGTCACAGGTGGAAGCTCAAGATCTGAAAGATGCACTCTTTTGAATACGATCACTTGGTACAATGCCTGTAGTAAATGTTTGTAAAAGACATCACTTGTTGGAGGAAGGGAGCAAAGATCAGATTTGCTTGATGCAAAAAGATGTTGACTTTTGCCATTACATGCGTTGACTCGTTTACAACTGCAGACCGGTGTAACATGTGTCTCTGTACCTTGATTACCAAATGAACTAAGATGGTTTACAGTTCCTGTCATCTGTAAGGCGATTTTAGCTGCCTTTTGCTTGCTTTGTCTAAATATGTAACTCGCATCACACCCTGTGAGAACATACACAATCAGTAGTATCGGTGTCAGGGAAAGTACTTCAGTTTTTGTGGATCTTCACATGAAGTTGTTTCAGCATTTCATGGATCACTATGTACTTACCACTCTTTTCTATCTTTTCTTCGTTCTAAATAGCCCAGTCAAGTGCTGATGGGACGTAAAACACAAACTCACACTGGTCATATTCAAACATTTGGACCATGAAATTTCTGATGAGCCTTCTACAATCTACATGATACCGTTCAGGGCAGAGATGAAGGAAATGTTACTCAAGGTTCCCATGCCATTGGCATTCTCAAGTTTTTGGCGATCGCACCTAACCACTCGGTCGCACCAAACTCGCACCAAAGATTATGTACCTAACTACCCTGGATCTGGTGGTGCTGTTACACTCTGAGGCTGTGGCGCTTCGACACTGATGTGAGAGGTGGTGAAATTGGGTGAACTGGCACTGGGTTTGTAGAAGGTTTTACTCAGAATTTCTGATGCGGAGTGTCAAAGTGTTGATGCCATAGTCAGGGTTGTCATTAAACAGTCAAACCAGGGCTGTTTCACCAGCTTAGATGATATCATCTATGTTGAACATTGGCGCTTGAAAATCTTTGCCTGATCACGAAAGTGACTGAGGTGCGAGAATACCTTGTGAAAATTTGTCTGGAGTATGCCAACTCTTAAAAGGACTGTTTATATAAGTGTTGACATAACCAGGAGAAGACTTGACTCACTGCTTGATTTTTTTCTCGTAGCAGTGACTTTCTATCTTTGCATCCTCGGAGTCCTTTTCCACGTAATGTCCACATCTATGCGCTGGTGGACACCTTCACCCCAGCCACCCCCAGATTATTGCATGTTTCATTTTTAGTCACCCTTGGATTCTGTTTAGCCATTTTGATGGTTTTTTGTGTTGTCTGTCGCCACCAGTTTGGCTCTTCTTCCAGTTCCCTGCAGTGCAGCGATGAACTTGTGGGTCTTAAAATGACAAACTATGTGTTGTACTGAGGATACAACAATTTAAAATGCTTCCCAATTGTTCCCTATGACACCCAATATTGTGCATTCATATAATTTGCATCTTTTTATCTTCTCCATACTGTTTGCATGATCCCAATAACAAGGAGATTCACGGAGAAAGTGAAAGATTGTGTCCGGGGCCTCTATTTTTTCAACAGAACTGAGGATAATACATTTGAGACTTATTTTCTACAAACTAGGATAGAAAAATGAAATATTTTTCAATTAGAGGTATAAATATTGCATTATACAACCATGGTCCCGGAGTGTATGCAAACTTCTGACCCATCAACTTTGGACGACTCACAGATTAATGCCCTGTATTTTTAAAGGAATTTGGTCAGACGGACCAATTATAGTCAAATTCATAAGTTCAATATGTAGGAAACAAGAAATCAAATTGCCAAATATGTAGACCCATTTGCACTTACATTATACAGCTTTAACTATTTCCTGTGCGTCTGTATGCAAATTTTTGACCTCAACTGTAGGCCTATATGAAGAAACTTAGCTTGATCTCTCGTGCGGTTTTTACCCCAGAGGGTGCCTAAGTAGGGCATGTCAAACGTATCAACTAACCCTACTGGGCAGAGAGTACATTTGACTGGGATTGCAGCAACTTCTTTTCTTTGTCTTCTACACAGAATTTCTGATTCCTTAGTGTTGATACCATGGATATACTGAATGTTAATGGCTTAAGCGCTGATCCTTTGCATCAACATTACTGGATGTGCCAATTTCTTTTCGTTGTTGGTTTTGTCGCGGGCCATTTTCTGAACTGGTTGTGCTGGTACTGAACAAAAAGTGAAGGTCCATATTTTTTCGATGATGACCCATTGTGAAACTGCAGGCGCTCATTTTCTATCCTGAGGAATAGTTTCGAGGCATCAGATTGTACAGTTCAGTTATCAGGTGTATTAGAGCATTCGCATGGTATTCGTTACTCTGGAAATTCAGCAATATGTTCGTCTTAAGACTCTTCACTGCTCTTAGGCAAGGGTTTCCAGGAGCTGGAGAATGACTTCAGCTTTGTGAAACTGCTTGGAATTGGATGGTTTATTCTGATGAAAATTTGACAGTAACTTGTGGATACCTATGCCACTTTTTCCAGATCTGATTCTTCCTCCTGGTTCTGACTACGGTGTAGCGGCAATGATCTTATTAGGTCCAAGGATGTGCTGAGGTCATACTTGAAAGGCTGGTATATCCACCTAGTCTTGCTTCAAAGGTTTTAATGAAGGACTATTAACAACATCGTAGGGCAGGATATTCCAGGGAGCAACTACGTGTACAGTTGAGATCAGAAGCACAGCACCTGTAGGGTGATCTTTTCAAAGATGTGTGGCATTGTATGTTTACTTCTGACCTCAACTGTATTCCTCTAGCGAAAAAGTGGGATTTTGGATGAGACTTTAGTGACGTGCCTGAGTTTAAAGTTGTGGCTTGTGTTTTACTTGTGAAGAGTACTAAATTAGGAGATACTGCTCTATCGGACTTGTGGAAGATTCAGTATGTTTCAAGCACTGCGCCTCTGGTTCCTCTGTATAATAAAGAAGACAAAAAGGGCAGGCCCAAGCACTGATCCTTGTGGTATTCCACTGGTAGCAGGTTTCCATGATGAAAATTTTTGACTGACGCAGACTCTCTGTTTTCTACTGGTTAAAAACTTCAATCCAGGGGAGGAGCTGCCCACGGATTCCATAATCATGTTGTTGGAGTTAAGACGATGGTGTGGCACGGTGTCGAAGGCCTTGGCGAAATCCATGTATGCTATGTCGACTTGTCCTCCTGAATCAAGTGTATTTCACCATTTTTAAAGGCATTTTAAGAATTGAAGAACAGTTGATGTTCTTTTTGTTTGTGAGAAAAAAACTGGCTCCGAATGAGTGCAAAATTCAGCTGCCGGCCTAGTGGATATTAATGCATCCATATTGAAATGTAGCGGGGAGGGAATCTGTCAAAATCTACATGAATTGTGCACTTGGTGACAAGTTTTTGAAATTTGGCATGGGGGTTTATATGACCCAAGGGGTTCCAAAAAGCACCACATACAAGTTGAGAGTACCCCCTGGTGGTCGGTATGCACAAAAACCAAAATGGCCACCGCGAAATATGAAAAACACCATATATTGGACAGATAACTAATCTTAATTTTAAAACTGATTTCATGTTACAACAATACAACATGACATTTCTGGCCACTAATCCAGTTAGAAAATAAGTTATAGGAGTTAACCACTTTAGGATAACCCGTTTTAAGTGTTCGCACAATCCAGTGGTGTTTGAGATGCCAAACCGCTCTGGGCCGAACCTGACTGTTTTCCTAATTCTTCTGTCGTCTTTCGTACTTGGCTGCAGCTTGCCTGAAGTTCATACCTTCTGTTGTCATTGTCATGGGGCGATGGCCACGTTGGTCAATAAGAAATGTTCTTTCATCCAGGATTCTTGTCTGTTGCTCCCATTCTGCGCGAGATGTGTCAAACAATAATGTCAATCTCTCAGTGAAACCAGTCTCTGCAGAAATATGTGCTTCCGAATGCCTCTTCTTATTTTTGGAAACTTTGATGTGATCCTCGCTGAAGTCAGAGCAATTAGAGTTTTTGTAGTTTTTGATGTTGTTGCAATATTTGCTTTGATCCAAATGGACAAAATCTCATCAGCTGCTGCATTGCATGCCATTGACAATACACTCCAGCTAAAGAAACGCAGCACTTGATTTTAGCATGATTATTTGTGGAAAGCCATAACTCCGACAGCATGTGGTGTTAATTAATTAAAATTTAATAAGCATTCTAGTATTATTACATAATCGTCACTAGACATATGGGTGGCTGCGGCATTCCGCCGACAGCCATAAGATCATCAACAGAAACATGATATACAATAGATATATTTAGCACCTTAATAATACAATACTGAGAAATGGAGACTATATCGATGTAAATAGATAACAACTAGATGTGGCACAAAATGAACAATCACAAGTATTTAAACTACAGTCTCTAAGCGGCAAAGACTTTGGCACAGCAGAAATGTCTGAGATCCTTTGATGTAGCACCGTATAAACTCTCCCGAATTGGTGGAACACTCTGACCCGCCTGACCCGCCCGTCCGCCCATAATCCCGGTAGCCTGGTGGTTGAAGGGGTGGTGGTGGGTCAAACTCGGTGGGTGGAAGGGTGCTGGTGCGCATGCGCCGCGGAATGGTAGGTGCGGTCTGCGCCGCGCACCAAAACCTCCGTTCATAGGCTCTCCACAAACATGTTGCGCTACGCTGAAACGCTGCTTTGTGGAAAGCCATAACTCCGACAGCATGTGGTGTTAATTAATTAAAATTTAATAAGCATTCTAGTATTATTACATAATCGTCACTAGACATATGGGTGGCTGCGGCATTCCGCCGACAGCCATAAGATCATCAACAGAAACATGATATACAATAGATATATTTAGCACCTTAATAATACAATACTGAGAAATGGAGACTATATCGATGTAAATAGATAACAACTAGATGTGGCACAAAATGAACAATCACAAGTATTTAAACTACAGTCTCTAAGCGGCAAAGACTTTGGCACAGCAGAAATGTCTGAGATCCTTTGATGTAGCACCGTATGAACTCTCCCGAATTGGTGGGAACACTGTGACCCGCCAAACAACCCATAGCATGGGTTGCGCCAAAGAGGGGGAGAGAAGAGGGGAGACAGGGACCTGCGGTATTCCACCGACAGGCCCCGTTCCCACTAAGCTGTGGCCCAGCTTTTATAATCTCACAATTGACCTAATGTACTTGAGATAGGCGTTCGACGACCAACGTCCCACATGTCGAATGTATGCATCACTGGCTCCGCCACGGAGCACCAAGTCTGTCGTCCTACCGATCCTAAAACTGTGGGTGTTCACCCTCCTCCCTGGGAAGGAGGACTTCCTGACTACCTGGCGCAGACGGGACATGACAAATGCTCGAGTAATGGGCCTAGATTTCCTGTCACAGAAATATGTTTCACTTTGCCGCTTAAGCTTATGGTAGCTCCAGAGAAGTCTGACAGGGCACACAGATTTATCCTTGATGGCGCTCACCTGGATGACCTGGGGAGCCTTGGAGTGCTTGAAGGTGGTAAGATTGATTGTTACCTTTGAGGGATGATTTAGTGGCGCTTGGATTGAAAAACTGACCATACTGGATTTAATAGCGTGGTCAGCCATTCTCGAGAGGGCCACTTCACTAATTCGCAAACAAGCGTGATACATCAAGGACATGACTGCCTTGATCAGGATTTTCACAAAGATAGAATCATTAAGGGTGTCGACTAATGCTATGATCTCCTTACTGCAGATTCACTAAGTATGAGTTTCTCTGACCAGTTTTCTCACTGTCTACGTAGCTTTTTCAGCTTGCCTGATTGGTCTATTAGCAAATCAAACGTCCTCCAAATCCTTAAGTTTGATATAGACAGCAATGAAAAACGTAGTATTTTGCTTCAGTGAGCAGCTGAGCTTGGAAAGTAAATCAGATTAGCAAGGAAAATACTGAGAATCCCAGTCCCTCCTGACACGTCACTGGCTTTGAAAAACGTTTTATTCTATTCAAATTAGAATTATGCTACGTAATTTAGGCCCTCAACCAATCAGAATAACTGTTTTTGCTATGTTTTGCGGTCCCTTAGCAGAAACTCATATTTCTTGAAATTGCAGTAAGCATCATGAATGTTATGGGCTCCAGCCTATTTTGGTCATTGATGTTAACTGACTTCTTTAATCCGGTTAGGAACTTTGAAAAAAGGAATGAAGAAGTGGGGTCCTCGAACCCTCGGATTTTATGGGCAAACGCGATAGCCGACACATACGGCATGATAGTGGCGTGTTTTTTGCCACTTTGTACGAGATGGGCTATGAAGCTCATCACTGCAAACGTCGTTAATGGATAATCCTTTGGCATCGCCTGATTGGTCAAGTAATTATTCAAAGACTGTATGTGGTGACTGTAGCTCTTGATGGTGGAATTTGCCAGCGAAGAGTTCAGGATACGTGTAATGCCTACCCTGGCACCATTTCCTCCGGCCGAAGGTGGTCTGGCACCGGCAAGGGTAAGGGCTTCATCCCATAACTCTTCAACATTTCCTCGTCTTCCTGAAACCGAGAGATAGCGTCAGCCAATTCATTATCCTTTGATTTGATGTAGACCGAAGTAAATTTCACATTGTTCAACATTAAACTGAGTATTAGCGGTCGTAACAGAATAATGATAGTCGGGTTTTTCGCTGAATGCTTGTTAATGGACGCCACTATTGCCTGGTTGTCACAATGGAATATAATCGATTGATTTTTACACAGATGGCCGAACATTCCAATCACAGCGACAATTGGGTAGAGCTCCCGTACAGCTATGTTCAGTGATTGCCATTTAACATTCCATTTTCCCTGTATCCAGCTAGAACCGAATGTTCCCGCGTACCCTAAATCTGATGCATCTGAATACAAATTTATTGAGGAGTTTTCACATGGAGGGTTGCGGGTTATGACAGATACCCCGTTATAACCTTCCAAGAAGGCTTGCCACATTTTGATGTCGGCCAGCATCCCTTTGTTAATCTCGATGGTTGATGGTCCTGATAAGCCCTTGGTAGCATCTATCAGGCGCCTCAGGAAAGGTTTCCCAATAGGGACGACTGAGGTGGCAAACTGGAGTTTCCCAATTAAGCTTTGGAGTTGTTTCAAAGATGTTGTTGACTGGTTAAGGAAGGCTTTTGCATCCCGACTGTATCTCGCCAGTTTGTCTGCCGGTAGCTTTGCCACCATTTTAACCGTGTCAAGGTGGACTCCCAGGAACACCAGCTGTTGTTCAGACAGCTCTGAAGTTTTTGCTTTAACCAACGGGATTCCCACCGATTGGCAAAGAAATTTAAACTTGTTTAGAGCAAGGTCACACTCCCCCTTGGTGGGGGCCAAGATCAAGAAGTCATCGAGCACTTTCACCACATTATTAATTCCGAATTTCCTCATGATGTGAACAATTGAGTCCGAGATCTTTTCAAACAGGGAACATGACTCTGCCATCCCCATCGGTAGAAATTTGTCATAGTAGAATTTTCCCCTCCACTTGAAGCCGAGTAGATGGTACTGCTCGGGGGCAATCGGGACTATTCTGTACGCAGCTTCAATGTCAGCTTTGGCCATGAAACAGCCTTGGCCCAACTTGTTTATATGCTTAATAGCTGTTTGGACCGATGCATATTTTACTGTCTTATGCTCTTGGTTGATTCCCCCATTTACTGAGGTGGTGTCATAGGGGTATGACAAGTTGTGTAGTAACCTGTAGGTACCTGGCTCTGATTTCTCTCTAAGGGATAGCGGGCTACATTTGAAATTTGGAAATGGAGGGTGATCGAAAGGCCCCGCAATCCTGCTCAGGTCAATTTCTTTCTTTAACTTGGCATCTACTGCCTCAGGGTGGATATTTGCCTCCATGGAGTTCTTCGACTTCACCTCACATTCTATTCCTTGGAAATGAAATTTGAAACCATTGGTAAAACCATCGATTAAGGCACCCGAGCCGTCAAATCCATCTAAAAGCTTCCTCAACAAGGTTGTGCGAACAGGAGTGACCACTTTATGCATTTCTTCTTCCAATCGGCCCTGCAGCATTCCGCTGACAGGTACTGATCTGGTTCCATCCAGGGAGTTCTGAATAATAGCATTGCTCTGCAGCATTCCGCTGACAGAGAACGTGTCATTTGGTATCTCAGTCCTGTTGCCACGACATGGCATTCCGCCAATGCCCAGCAACTCCTCCCCGGCGACTCCATGTCCTTACTTAGTGGTTTTCTCATCTCTTTTCTCGTCACGCTTCTCAGTCTCCCTGCCCTGTTGTTGTGTGCCCTTTTGCTTGTAGCACATGTACTGTGGGTGACGGGCTCCACAATGCTTGCACTTATGGGAGTACTGGCAGGAAGGAAGTTCGCATCGTTGGCCGGGTGTGTTAAATCTGAAGCAGGTGCCAGCCTGTAGCCCTGCTGGTATCGATCCTTTGGCCCGCTGATGATGTTGTTGGGCACGAAAGGGCTGCTGGACTCTTGTCACCGCACGCATATAGCTCCACCCTGGTGTGGGCAAAGGAGTAACCGGCATTCACCTGCTGGCGTCTGAAGTCGGCATCATACACTTCCCACTGGTGCTTCTCTTGGGCCAAGGCCAGTACATTATCCATGTGGACCAGCATGTCCTGGGCTTCTGCCCTCGAATTTTCCAGGAGAACGGACATCAGACGAATGTAGGCCCTGGCCCACGCAGTGAGGGATAGAGGTTTTGCCTCGTGCCTTCTGCCGTCGCCCGAATTAACTGGATTCAAGTGTGACAGGTCGATGTATCCCCCATCCAATATTTTTTCTGAGGTCTCCCTCTCGACGAACATGTGTAGAGGGAGGGCCTGTGATGAGATCACGTACTCACCGGCATTTGGACGCCGATAGCTCGGGAGGATGGTCCCTTGGAGGGGATGCCAACGAATTCTCAAGCTCATTGATTCTTCGCTCAAGCCGACTGATTGTCCTGTCCGGGTCCGACCTCCCCAGCCTGCTGGTTGATTCCAGCCTTGGTGAACGGGACCTATCTGCTCTTGGCGTCACCTGCCACGAGGTCCCCGGCGTAGCTTGCACATTCGGCCGCCGTTGAGGGCTGGCACCACCCTCCCTCGATGGGGTGTATTTCGCCGGGGGGCGACGCTGTCTCTTTAGGTGTTTGGGCATCTGGAAAGAACCACAACACGTATGAATACTCAAGAAGCCCACCATAATGCCGGATTATGTCTTATACAGGGATAGATTGTGGAAAAACTATAAATGGCCACAAAATAGTGGTGGCCGGAAGAAACAGTAATTGGCCACAAAATAGTGGCGGCCGTAAGAAACAGTAATTGGCCACAAAATAGTGGTGGCCGGAAGAAACAGTAATTGGCCACAAAATAGTGGTGGCCGGAATGAACCAATATTGAAATGGTCACAAAATAGTGGTGACCGGGATGAAGAGAAATCACAAATGATGAGCAGGAACGGAGACAAGCCACCCTGGATGGTAACAGACACAATATAATATAATACAATAAATAGTTGGAAGTTTTCTGAAACCCTAGAATTGCCTGCCGTATTCCACAGTCAAGCGAGACCTGGGTTAACAATTAATTAACATAAACAGTAGATATGCTCACATAACACTGAACATTAACACATTGACAATTGCGGCATTCCGCCAACAAGTCAGTACATAGTCATTTATTTGGATTGCCTGCAGCATTCCGCTGACAAGCCCTATAAACAGTTTTTTACCGAGGCTGAAAGCCTCTGGTCTTGTCATAAGCATCAGGCTAGGCCAATTAGGATAGTTTCTCTCCCCACAACATCGACACTGCTCTTCGTCATTTGCGGCCCTAACACCACGAGTACACATATTCACGAGTACAAGAACTATTTTGGTATTTATTTGTCACATTCCTGCCATGTTGTGGTGCTGCTTTTTTTCGGCATACATACAAAAAGCCGCCACTTCCACAAATGTGACACACTTTAGGCCAAGCCAAATGACACAATACGGGTGGTTGAAGACGCCTACCTTTGCCAATTGAATACGCAGGCTACGTACTAATGTTCCCGTCCCAACTTCGTCCCTAATCTTTTTGCGACACAAGCTTCATACACGTGCAATTACACACCTCTAACATCCTCAAAAACGTTTATTTCCAACTTCCCTCCTAGCGAAAAATCTACTACGCTCATTCTCGCCATGTTTACAATTTCGAAGTGCCCGGATGTGCATTTTCGCACCAAAAACGTGCATAAATTAGGCGCCAGAAACACCTGAGGCCACCCGAACTCACCAGCTTAATCAAAATCCATTTCATAATGCACAAGTCCACGAAATTTCTCCGAAAATGACTAATTTACGCCTGAAACACCTTACAAATATTCATTCCCAAACAAAATCGATTGCCGTGGAACTAGGTCAGCCTGACCTAATTCTCGCCCTCACTTTTCCTTGCCATTATACTGCAATAGGAAGCTTGCTTGGCCATAAAACACCCCAATCCACGGCCCTACACCCTCTAGAATAATTCATAACCCTCAAAACACCTTTTTTTGTGCAAAACATTCACTTCCTGTCTTGCCGATTTTTGGCCAATCAAATGCCAGCATGGCTTGTTGGGAATGATTATTGGTTCTCCCTGGACTCCGATAATTGATCTCAGCACTGGAGCCAAATCTTTTCATGGTCAATGCACAGGAACTCTCCAATAATACAGATATATATATAAACTTTTAATGAAAACAGAAATATCAAATACATGTGTCAATCAAGAATTGAAAATCGAAAAATCAAAAAATTCAAATCTACATCTACAGTATTCTATGTTACCAAACATAATCTAGTGTCATATCATAATAAATGACAGGTTTCACAGTTCATGTAGAATTGTCTTTCATAGTTCATGAAATATGCACATTGGTCCCAGTTTCATATGTGTTACTGCACAAAAGTCAATAAAGCAAAGTGAGGATACATATCTCGACATAGACACCAGCACCGGTGAAAGTGAAGTACAAGGAGGTACAGAAGTTTTAGATTTTATTCACATTATTTTATTGAGAAAAGAACCCACAGCAAGTATTATGTCAGGGTTTTTATTTGACATGAGTATTTTAAACTGTTGTATGCTATCAAGATCACAGAAATTAGGGATTAAGCTGCTTGCTTTATTTACAAGTTCTATTCTCTGAGCAGTGTTATTGTTGCACACTAAAAGGCAATGTATTTCATCTTCAATGTCACCTGTGTCACATTTGTCACATTTTCTAAGCTCTACCGGGGTCTTGGGTATATTATGTCTTCCTGTCTCAATTTTAAGATTGTGAGAACTTAATCTGAATCTTGCAATATTAGTGTATGTTTTCTTTGGGAGATTCAAATTTAGATATGGTTCCAGGCAGTAGCTTGTCTTAAAGAGTTTATATGTGCGAAGTTTAGGAAGCTTTTCAGAGTCAGTGAGTTCATTAAGAATTCTGTTCTGTTCTTTTGCGTATAGTTTTAGTTTCACTTCCTTTAATACTGAAGTGGGATCAGCTGTAAGCCAATTTGAGATGTCAGCTTCTTTCGTAGTTTTCTCTACCTTACTGTACCAGTTATTCTGACCTGTGTTATGTAAATCTTCCTGAATTTTAAGGCATTTACTTAGGACATCATGATTTGGGAGATCTTTTAATAATACAGACACCTTGGACAGTCTGTATAAGTTTATACAGCAGACTTATCACTTGACTAATGTTGCTGTGTGCCTGTGGCCAATGGCACCTGATATGACAGCCAACTCAATTGAACTCATATCATTACCAGACAAACCAACTAGGCGACACCTGTCAGTACCAACTAGGTGCCAAGAAATTGGAAATTTCATACCAGTGCAAACCAGGTGACAAGCACTTCCAACTAGGTGACACATTACATTTACACACCACTTCCAACTCCCCCTGTATCCTCCACTGCCAAATACTGAAACAGATACAGCCGAGGTTTAATGTGCTTTGCACGGTATTTTATTTCATAGTAAAGTGTCAGTTTTGTTGGGAGTTGTGATAGGTTTTGATCATGTTGTGCATGATCATCGTGGTTACAGCCCTATGTTCAGAAGGTTCAATGTTCAGAAGGTCCAATGGTCAGAAGGTCCAATGTTCAGAAGGTCCAATGTTCAGAATTTGAGCAACCCTTGTCATCTTGACATATTCCCAGTCTGAGTCAGGATGGCCCCATAGTACCTACAGTTGAGCCACTGCCTGCAAGGGAGCCACAATGCAAGTGACCATAACCACTCGACCATGCAAGTGACCTAACCATGGTGATACGATCATCCAGGGTTGGGTTCAAATACAAATATATTTGTATTTGTATTTGTAAATACTGTATTTGTATTTGTATTTAAATACTTTTTTGGAAATTTGAAAGTATTTGTATTTGTATTTAAATACTTTGCAAAGTATTTGTATTTGTATTTAAATACTTTTGTCTAATTTCAAAAGTATTTGTATTTGTATTTGTATTTGCATCAAAGTATTTGGTATTTACAAATACTTTTTTCAAATACAAGGTCTATAAATGGATTTTTAAAAAAGCATGAATTCCTTAACTTCAAAGGTGGATATAACTAATGTGTCTATCTTTATACAATCATTTTGAAATTTTGGATTACTATAATATATTTAGTTTAAATATTATTTTTGAAAGAGTAGCATTTTAATGATTATCATCTTAGTTTCATCTGAAGTGCTTAGTTTGTGGTCTATGCACAAACATACATGTATAGAGATCATCACTGTCTCTGTGTTGTTAGGTTTGAAGAAGTTAACAATAGCTCAAGAATCCAATGTACTGCACAAGTGAAATACAACTCAGCTTCTGTCCTATCCAAACTTCCAATTTTAAGTATTTGTTGATCACAAGATGCAAGTGAAATATACTCTCTATGAGAAATCATGAATTATAATTGTTTGCATATTAAATTTTTAAAAATGATTTTCTTTAATTTAGTACAAATTTACCTGTGGTAGTAATTGTGTATACATCTCACTTACCTATATACTAAATATATTTTCTTTGACAAAAAAATGTTACATTTATCTAATAGTTACAGGTAAATGTCCATTTTTTATGTCTAATAGTATGAAAGACATAACTATCACCCATTTTGAATGTTAACTGCTATTCTGACACTGGCTATTGTCTTAATTGCTATTCAAACACAGGCACAGGCCATGCATTGTCTATTGTGAGCAATGGTGCATTGCAATTATATAGGGGTACATTAATCACACACATCTAGCTCTAGCAGTTATATAAAGTTTATATTATTTTGCATTTATAATGTTTGCATCATTATTTATCAAATTGCATGCAAAAGAAAACTTTAAAAAAATGTTTTCCAGATATTTTTGTTTATTATTCATTATTATAGCATCACTATCAGTCTATCACGGAACAACTTCTAAATTACAATGCCTTCTTTTTGAATACAATAATGCAGATTTTATTTATGTATATTTTGGAATGTGAGAGGGCTGTCAACAGTGGAGTAGAAATTAACTGAAGCCTAAATATCTATTTATAAATGTTAATTGAATTTCTTTGACTTGATATAAGATTGTTGTCCAATCAACCCCCAGTTAAAGTATAATGGCTTTGTGTGGCACAGATATGTCTGTATCTGACTGACACTGTATTTCACCAAGGTTATAAGCCTATTTGCCATATTGACTTATTTTTAGCTGACGAAAAATGTTGTTAAATGAACGAAACACCTATTTCTCTATTTTATATAATTTTTTTATTGTGCTTTATTTTTCACAAATTGTCCCAGTCAAGCATTCAACGAATTCCTGGTATTGAAAGTAGATATTGTAATGAAACAAATGTGGCATATAGAACAAAAACACGGCATTTTAATGAATCTAACATGATTATTCTATCCCCAAAAGAACCCTTACAAAATTGGTTCAAAAGAACCTTCTAACTCGACCAATCACGGAACAGTATTCACCAGTGCACCTTCCCACAGCCAATCACAGACAATGTTGCTGATGTGGAGCATTTCGCCCACTGTTCTGTTGAAAATATCTGATTAGATACATACAAATTTATTCCTTTCACTTATCAAGTTGACTTATAATGTAGGAAGTCATTTCAATAGTTTACTTTGTCCATTTTTAGTTAAAGTCAGCTTCACCAAATTACAAAGCACAAATGTGAATAGACAACATTACCAAGCCAATGTGTCTGAATGAGCAAAGTTCTTATTCCAAAGTGATTACAATCATCACCAAGGGAAGTGAATATCATTGTGAATCAGTGAAAATTGTGTATTTCACCCGGAATTACTGGGTTTATTTAGGAAATAGTCATAGATAAATCAATATTCATCTATTGATATGCAGAATATCATATTTCATCACTTATAACAGTAAGATAAATAAATATTTTTACAGGTTTAAAATTGTAATATGCAACTCATCAGTTTATGATCGGGTAAGTAAATGACCCAAAATGCCCCGATTTGAACAGATTTGAACGAAGGAACTTGATAATAAAATTCTGAAAAATTTAATAACCATTCTTATACTTGTTAAAACTGTGTATAACATATACACCCATAACAGTTTATTGTATTCATAAACATTAGCTGGAGTCAGATTGGAAACAATTTAAAAAGACAAGTTTGAAGTTCTAAGACAGAATTAATGAAAGTATTTTCAAATATATTTGCAAATATATTTGTATTTGTATTTAAATACTTTCAAAATTTGAGTATTTGTATTTGTATTTGTATTTGAAAGAATTGAAAGTATTTGTATTTGTATTTAAATACTTTTGAGCTCAGGTGTATTTGTATTTGTATTTGTATTTAGAAAGATTGAAAGTATTTGTATTTGTATTTAAATACTTTTATCTGTATTTGAACCCAACCCTGCGATCATCCAAGCAATAAATGTAAGGCAGGCCAACTTCTCATTTTCTGTAGGCCCACTAGGCCTAACTCACATTGAAACCATCTTAACATTTCATTTGTGAACAGGTAGATTTAATGATGAGATAAGTCTACAAAAATGTTACTCACACCACAGAGGATATTAAGTGTGACTCTTGATTTTTTTTGAATCCGTTTATCAATTTTACCTTTCATTACATGCACATCATTTCATTCTCAATATATTTTTGCTGTGATCTTTACTTTTAAATGTTTCTAACTTCTTTTTTTTTTTAATTGTATCTTTTCTTTTTCCCTTAGATTATTTTTTTATGTAAAAGCCTATCATGACAAAATGGACTGATGCATTTCACAAAATAACAAACACCAACCTACATGGAGCTGTCATGTTTCATTTTTGTAGTTTGCATCTCAGATGTAGAACAGAACTATCTGCTAATAATTAGTAGTATATTTTGTTTGCTGCAAACTTATATATTGTACTCACTAACCTTCATGGATGGACACTGCTCAATGCTCATTTGCATAAAATATGCATGTCATTGCATGACATCATCAGTTTATGTGTTGTTGATGGAAATACTTCTGCTCATGAAATCTTAGAAATTGCTGTCTTTATGTGCTTTTTATATGAAGATCCAGGATAGGAGCAGTGCAGGATAGGAGCAGTGCAGGATAGGATCATGCAGGATAGGAGTAGTGCAGAAAAGGAGCGGTGCAGAGTTGTGCAGGATAGGAGCAGTGCAGATGCAGAAATACAGGATAGGAGCAGTGCAGAG
The DNA here is from genome assembly GCA_026936325.1 of Platynereis dumerilii. Lineage (NCBI taxonomy): Eukaryota > Metazoa > Annelida > Polychaeta > Phyllodocida > Nereididae > Platynereis > Platynereis dumerilii. The sequence continues at coordinate 84,074,788 of JAPTHN010000001.1, read as the reverse complement.
GGAGTAGTGCAGGATAGGAGCAGTGTAGAATAGGAGCAGTGTAGAATAGGAGCAGTGCAGAATAGGAGCGGTGCCAAATATCATATGTGCAATAGTTTAGGCACAGCGGCCAATACACAATGTGTGCAGCTGGCCGCAGTGGATCCAAGCAAGATATAAAAGGAAAACACGTCTTAATTACAACTTGCCTGGTATTCATTCCTATGCCAGATGCATGCTCTATAATCAAGTTATGGACATCTCTTGACCCAAACATCTCCAAACGATATAGCCAAGACAGGGCCCAAAAGACATTCTGAAAATGCTCCAATTTCAAATTTCCCACCAAAACTGTCCATTTTGTCACTGTGACTCCATAAATGCAGATGTGTACACACCTCCATTAAAAATGACAGGAAAGGGAATGTACTGGACAGCTGAAAATTTTTATTTCTGCTAAAATAGCATAACTAGGCATACATATCCAGTGGCGTAACTGGGGCGTCTCGAGCGGGGGGGCACCTGGGGGGGCACCTGGGGGGGCACGTGATTCTCTGGGGGGCACCCTCCATACTAACTGTATATTTTAGCCAAAGTTGGAAAGTTCATATGGGGGGCACTAGGGTGTTTTAGGTGCCCCCAATATTTTCCGATCTTGCTTGACCTTGGTCTGGTATTGCGGTTTATATAGTAGAAGTCACATGTAAAATTTTGGCCCATTCTATAAATACTTACCATTACCAGAATTCACTTGAAGTTTATAATGTAATTCCCCATTGGCGAACTTGCAAATCCTGAAGATATTGCAGAAATCAATGAAGGAATAGATATTTTTTCCTCAATCCATAGTTTCTGAGTAAGTTTTGGGAGGGCAATTCAAATATGGCATCAACTATTTTATAGCAGGTCTTCCTAATGAGCTAGGAAGTTTTGAATTTCCTAAAATTCTGCCGTTTTATGCATATTTTCACAAATTTGACAGCTTCTGGTAGCTTGGTAAATGGGGTTATACAAAAAATAACACCAGATTTGAATTTCCCTCCCAAAAGTTACTCAGGAACTGTGGATTGAGAAAAAAATATTGATTTCTTCATTGATTTTTGAAATATCTTGAGAATTTGCAGGTTCACCAATGGGGAATTACATTATAAACTTCAAGTGAATTCTGGTAAAGGTAGGTATTTATAGAAAGGGCCAAAATGTTACATGTGGCTTTTATTATATAAACTGCAATGCCAGACCAAGGTCAAGCCAGATCGGAAAATATTGGGGGCACCTGAAACACCATGGGGGGCACCTAGGGGGGCACAGGTCCAATATGGGGGGCACGTGCCCCCCATAGGGACGCCACTGTACATATCGGCCCAAATCATGCAAATTCTGGCTTGCGCGATATAGGTGCAATTTCTGTTCATAAATAATGTAAGTTCAGGGTATAAGTTGGACCACCTCCTCCAGCTTGCTTTGGAGTCGGAATCTAGTAATGCTGAAGAGCTCAGAAGGTCTCGGATTTGTCAGGATCCTGACATGATGCTGATTGGCCAATCCAATCACATGACCAAATCAGCCAATCAGTCTCAGATACTGATGGCCTGTATACATATCCCAAGAACCATCACGGCAGTTAAGCAATCAGATCAGAGAAAGCCCTGCTAAGTGCCAGTCTGTTTACACAGACTGTAGGACCAGTGCTAGTTCAGGGTACCTCTGTTCACAAGATTTAGTGGATCTTTGCAAACCTGACAAGACATTCCTGTTTCAATCGGTACATTATAAGCAAAATGGGAAGTTCATGACGTTGCATGTATTTGCTAATGATTTGTCAGCATACAAAATTAATGTTAAAAAGGTAATATAAAAAAAGGTAAAATGAGTTTCATAAGGAGGTCATTGAGCAATAGACATATATCCTAACTTTAAAAATCATACAAATAATAATAGCTATGCAAAGATTGCTAAACCCAGTGTTTGAATCCTCAGATTCTTGTAAAAGATTCCTGTTTAACGGGGTCAATCTGAATGACAGGCACCAATCCAGGGGCAGATCCAGGAAGTAGGCTACCTGAAGCTGGTTACTTGGGAGTTACCTGGCAGCTACCTGAAATGTGAAGCTAGCTACCCGAAGCTGGTTACCTGGCAGTTACCTGGCAGCTACTTGAAACTTTGGGAGGTACCAGTTCAAGTAGCTAACTTCCACTGAGTTGGCCCTGTCACCGGCCACGCTCTGCAGCTTTTCGGAGGGTTGCATTCCGGCCCGGTCACCAGCCAGAAATGGGAAGAGTTTCAATTAGTAGCGGGGCAGATTTGTCATGAATAGGCCAAAAATAATGCATTTATACATAGAAGCATGAAACTTGGCACAAAGTTTAAAAACATCTTAGAGAATATATTTAGATAGGGAGCCACTTCAGATTTGACCTGGTTGACCCATGGCAGCCATTTTCCAAGATGGCGGCTAATTCTCTCATTTTCCTGCTTTCTGTTGAGTGCCTGTAGTTTGACCCTGTGAAAACAGTACTCATTATTCCTTCTACAGATCTAAAAAGCATAATCACTTGATTTCTGGTTTGAACAGTGAAATTTCAGGGCGGTGAGGGTCCATTTTGTTGGAATTTTTTTACAAAATGGATTATTTTCGCGATATCTCATAGTTTCATGGAATCGCACTTGATATTTGAACAGACTATATATTTGAATTCCTTGCAAGAAGAGCTTTCAAATGAATTTCGCATCGATAGTTTCTGAGAAGTTCTTGTCAATTGAAGTTGAGAACCGAATTATTCAAAAAACATTTTATTTTAATGTTTTGCCATTTTCATTAACGTAACCCATAGATGCGGGTACTCATTTGAAAGCTCTTCTTGCAAGGAATTCAAATATGTAATTAATTTTGAGATATATTAAGAAGTGGCATAACCATCCGAAACCGCGAAAATTCAGTGTTTGAATCAATCTTTATACCAAAATGGATGCCAACAGGAATGAAATAGTTCAGGCTACAAAAAACGTTATAGTAATGTTCTGAATACCTAGAGAAGGAATAACAAACACAATTTGCATATATTCTAATTGTAGGAACCACACAAAAAGCAGTAAAATGGAAGAATTGACCGCCATTTTGGAAAATGGCTGCCAGCAGCCACCTAAGCTAAATCTGAGGTGGCTCCCTATCCAGATATGTTCGTAAAGATGTTCTTTAAGTGTACACCAAGTTTCATGCTTCTATGTATAAATGCACTATTTTTTTACATACCTGCCCTGCTATAGAGTCAAGGATGGTAAATCCGTCCAGGAGGGTAAATCCGTCCACCCCCTAATATAGGCATATAATTACAATTTTTACAGTTGTGTGAGTTGTAAAAGAAAGAGAAGCACGTTTTTCAAGTAATTTTGCCGTTTTTATGGTGTTGACAACATTTTAAACGATATTCAGGTCCATTTAAAAGTTGAAGACAAAAAACAATGAAATCCTGTGACGTCATCACAGCCATTTTTTAATAACAGGTAGTTGGTCTTTAGGCCTATTTCCATCAAAATCAAAATGTACTGAAGGTAAATAGTTGATGCATTGGACGATTAATATTATTATTCTTATAGGGTTTCTTAAATAACTGATTTCCAACACATGGAAGGAAGATACAATGGAAATAAAAGTGGACGGATTTACCATCATTATTTTAAAAGTGGATTCACTGAGTGATTGTAAATCCGTCCACCCACTTCAAATGGTCTTTAAAAGTACTTTTATGACCTATATTATTTATAAATAGCAAAAAACTGATTAAAGAAATAAAATTAAGCAAGTATACCACTTGATTGGGTTAAAAGGGTTTTCAAATTGTGATTGAGGCAGTCTATTGAAATTCTTGATAGTTAACATGACCACTGTTATTTGATTCTTCTATTATAAGTACAATCAGCACCCCAATGTTCTGATATTGACAGATTTCCCTTGTGACAGGTAATATTTTGCAAAACTTTTAAAAATCACAAGATATATCACAAGATATATGCATAATACCCTGTGGACGGATTTACCATCCTTACTGGACGGATTTAGAAGCAACCTGGACGGAATTAGATGCCCTAACCTTTAATCTTTGTTGCCATGGTTTCAGCAAAACTTATTTGAATATTCTACTTTTTTTTGCTGCAAGTGGTAGTACGGAATATTCCCCTTCCAATGTGCTAATTCTTATTTTTGTATCTAATACCATTTTCCTTAAAATACAGTTATAGCCAAAAGTGGACGGATTTACCCTCCTTGACTCTAGCTGCTAGGTAACTGCCAGATAGCCAATTCAAGTAGCTATCTTCCCAAAGTTTCACGTAGCTGCCAGGTAACTGCCAGGTACCAGTTCAAGTAGCTAACTTCCACTGAGTTGGCCCCCTCACCGGCCAAGCTTTGCAGCTTTTCGGAGGGTAGCATTCTGGCCCCGTCACCAGCCAGAAATGAGCAGAGTTTCAAGTATCTGCCAGGTAGCCACAATGGCGTAGCTAGGAAATTTTCCAGGGGGGGCAAAATTTTCAGGTCATAAATATTTATTGGTTTCTTTCTTACAATCAGATCAGCGTACATATTTACAAGACTATTCCGAATAGTGAATTGTTACATCTTGTTTTGTCGATCTTACTGTGGTAATGAATGAAGACGGTGTATTTCATTGTTATATTGTGGTTTTAAAAGGGAGCAACCTTTAAATATCCAGGGGAGGGGCCTGGAGGTTTCCTCGGTGGGAAATTATCTATTTCACGGCAGCGGCGGCAAAAACTCCAATTAACCCCCCCCCCCCTTGAGATTAAATGTTGGAAGGCATGCAGTTGAATTTTACCAAACTAGGTTAACTAGCCATTAAAGACTGAAGAGGTGCAAATTTACTTATTAACTTAGTCATGACTGAACTCCTTAGAAAACGTCATAAGTTATTCAATTTATTGATAGCAACAGTCAAAAATAGTTATTTGAAAATGCCAGACGAACTACACAATCACTCATTCATTTTCAATGCCCCCGTAAATCTTGGCCAGTAGGCCTATATCAATAACTGCTAATTTTTGCACAACGACACAGATGACCATGTTTTGATATCCACTAAAAAACTCTCAATTTCAACTGTCTTCTAATATTCAATGATTTAGTGGAAGTTTCTGAAGCAAAAGGTCTTCATGCCCTGACATATAGCTTTTTGGAGTCACTGGGGGAACAATTCTCATACAAAGGCAATTGATGTGGAACATGTGGTTCCTCATTTAATTTGACAAATTCAGCAAAATTTGACTAATTAACTTACTAAGTGATCTACAGGCCTGGTAAAAAAGACAGTGTTGATGACAAGGTAAAGAGCAGAGGTCTAAAGTCACTATCCTGACAAAACTTTTGAAATTGACGCCCATAGAAGCCAGCAGGCAAGTTAATAAATACAATTTTTTTAGGTTATCAAAATGACGGAAAAATTGCACTCTCGATTGAGAAGAAAGAAGCCAATAATCTTTAAAACATGTCAGGTAATCTATCTTATCCGGACTGAGATGACTATCACGGCTGCACATCGGCAAAATGCAACATTTGATGAAAATGTAATAATTTTTTTTCTGGTCAGGATGGAGCCAGGGGGGCGATCCCTGCCCCCCCTGTAGCTACGCCACTAGGTAGCCAGTTCAAGTAGCTATCTTCCCAAAGTTTCAAGTAGCTGCCAGGTAACTGCCAGGTAACCAGCTTTGGGTGGCTTGCTTCACAGTTCAAATAGCTGCCAGGTAACTCCCAAGTAACCAGCTTCAGGTAGCCAACTTCCTGGATCTTCCAGGGGCATATAATCTATTTACACGTATTGACTTTCAGAGGGCCGAGGGGGCGGGGGGGAGTTGTGACCTGTTTCCATATTCTTGCCCAAATTCAGGCACAAAATTTGGGCAGCAATCAAAGCACAATTAAGATTTTGGAATATCTTAATAATTGTCATCCACTTAAATATACAGGGGCAATCAACCAATTGGCAATTACCCCGGCATTCACAACAAAGTTTAAGGTAAATTTCCAGAAAAACTGTCTCTGAAAAAATGACAAAAATTCTGAACATTGGACCTTCTGAACAACGGACATTCTGACCAGTGGACCTTCTGAACATTGGACCTTCTGACCAATGGACCTTCTGAACATTGGACCTTCTGAATATAGGGAAGTCACCGATCATCGTTATAGCTTTTTTATATTTGGCTGCCCCGGCAGGGATGTTGGCATGCACGCCGTCGGCTGACCAAGCTGAGGTGTCGGTCGCCTGGCCTCCTTCAGTCCTCCAGAACCCTTTGTGTCTGTGGAAGGTGATGTTCGGGTGGTCTCCTACCAGCTCCTCTGTCAGCCGGTTGGTCTCCACTGCCTTTTGTCGGAATTCCAGGGGCGACATGGACCTTACCGTGTCCCTGGGTAGGATAGTTGCCAGTGCAACAGCCCGTACATCGTAAAATTCAATCAGGTTGAATGCGCCGCGGAATGGTAGGTGCGGTCTGCGCCGCGCACCAAAACCTCCGTTCATAGGCTCTCCACAAACATGTTGCGCTACGCTGAAACGCTGCTATATTAGAAAATATACATTGTTTTGGCCAAAACAAAATTGATGCCATTGATTCTATGGTTGACTTGACAAGCATAATCGTACCAAAAATCATTCAAGTGTGACCATTCCCGTTTTCCTTTTGTCTGTTTTATCAGATTTGAGATTTTGCAAAAAAAGAGACCTAACCTTCAACTTAAAACCAAAAATATGATGTTATTTAAAAGCCTGCCTATACTAATAGAATACCAAAAGGCAAAAATTGACTTCAACAACTTGATTTTTAGATTTTACACAAAACTTTGAAAATTTGCGTTTCACCAATTTTGAAACACAGTGAAGAAAATGATAGTGCTATTTTAATGAAATTTTTCCAGGATGTTGCAACATGTGTCAGAGGTGCAAGAAAGAAATTCAAGGCAAAGTATGGATTAGAAAAAATATTTTATTGCATTGAAGGCCAAGTTTTAAAAGTGAAAGTGACAATTACTAAATAAAACATTAAAATCCCAAAACTGCATGATATCGCGAGATGTTTCAGATAGTCCTACTCTTACATGTACTTAATATAATTGATATTCCAATAAAAAAGTTCCAGGTCAATATTTTGAAATGAATTTCTTGAATTACAGAGCATGAGTCTCACTCCAGACATTTCCTACAGGTGGTGCTTCAGGCTAGAACCATAAATAACTTAGCCATTATGCGTATACGACAGGTTGAATTGTGTCGGCTGGAGTTGTCACCGCCTGATGTAAATTTCTGGAATGAGACTTGCATGCTGAAATAAAAAATGTGTTTAAAAATATTGACCTGGAACTTTTTTACTGGAATATCAGTCAAGTCTATGGCAGAGCTATCTCAAACATATTGCGATATCATAAATTTAGTTTTAGGATTTTAATGGTTTATGCAGTGAGTATTGCTTTCACTTTTAAACTTTGGCCTTCAATGCAATAAAAGATTTTTTCTAATCCATATTTTGCCTTGTTTTTTTTTCTTGCACCTTTGAGACATTTTGGAAACATCTTTGGAAAATTAATAAAAATAGCACAATTCAAATGGTATGAAACTCAAATCATTTTCTTCACTATGTTTCCAAAAATTGGTGAAATGCAAATTTTCATGTAAAATCTAAAAATGAAGTTGCTGAAATGATTTTTCGTCTATTACTAGGCAAACTTTCAAATGACATCATCCTTTTGGTTTAAAGTTCCTTCTTAAGCTGTTATTGGGCGACTTTAGCATATTTGTAAATGCTTGCCAAAGTTTGCCTATGGCTCTGCATTTTCAAAGACTGCTTCTTTAAAGGTCCCAACGTCTATATCCCATAAGGAATCATAAATTTCCTTGTTATATACAGTCTGGCACATATGCGTTTGAGTCAGACTGCATTTGAAATTGTATTCTAGGGCGAGGATGCCGGAAGGAAACCAGGGCAGCAGGAGCGATAGGTAAAAAAGGGCAATCCGATTCCAGCAACAACATTTTAATACAGTGTTGGTAATAACTGTGCATATAAGTGATAACGTCTTAATAATTTGTACCTAAAATAGCCTGATAATGTTTGTCTTTGAGGCCTATAAGGGCATACCTGGCCCCCACTGATTCCCCTCCTGCAAGCTCCTGCAGGGCAGTGGTGTAGCCAGACATCTGCCACAGATGGGGCAGTGGGTGGGGCAGGACTTCTTGAGGGGGGGCAAGACCTTTATCGACATTTATCGACATTTTTCGGATAAAATTCACATGACTCCCACAATGGTCATTTTCATCATCATTAAACAAGTTAAATTGACCATGAGGTGCAAGAAATTTAATTATATGTTTTATTTACATAGCATTTTTTAAGGCATTAGATATTTTTCTGCTAAATGTTAAGTTATCATTATATCTTGCATAGATTTGCTTGACTGAATGCCACTAAATATTGAATCTAGATGATTGGATCCATAGATGAAGAAAACACCATAGAAAAACATCAGAAAAGTGACATTTTTATCAAACAAGAATTCTGGTATCAATGAAAATATTCTTTCAGTCTTGAACAAGAAACAGAAAAGTTATAATGCTCATCACATAGCAATCATCATCTTAGCAATGTCATGACACTAGAACAGAAAAATTGCATGATTTTTCATCAGACTAGGCCTATAAACTATTCATAAATATATTATAGGAATGTAATGAGTGTCATATAGAATAATAAAAAGATTATCTCTATCCTTAATTAGAACAGAGCAGTGTAATGACAATAGCAGGTCTCCTAGCAGCCCTCCAGAAAAAAAAATTGGAGTTTGGCAAAAAAAATTGGGATCATTGTACATTGAGCGGTTACTGCTAGTGCATGCCAGAAGCCATTGCTATATGACGACATGAACAGTGAAAACCTCCCGATATTGACATTTGCAAATTTTTTATGCTATGCCTCAGTGCAAATTGTGACTATTAATCAAAAGACACACCTGTTTTTCCCTCACAGAGTCTGTGCACACAGCTCTGGAAAAGAAACTGTTTTTCTGATGACAATGTTGCTTGTTTTACTAATCTCAATGGCTGTTATTTTATTTTTCTATTTCAAGTAGCATATAATTCATTTCAAGTATTACATTATTACATCTATAGCAAAATGTGACTGGGACCAGCCTATAAAAAATTATATGATATAAATTTGTGAAATATCACTATCACGTAACAAAATTGTTATTAAGCATTTCATGATATTGATATACTATGATATTATTGTGTAATCCGTTGTTTATCAACTATAGTTTTTTTTTCTAATTCTTTCTGTAAAATAGCAATAATTAGCATTTAGAATAGACTCATTGAATTTTTCATTGATGATCATTGTATTTTTTATTGATGACACATGTATCTGTTATGATATAAGGATGTCAATAAAAGTTTATATATATATCATTAATTGTGGTCATGTAGGAGCCTGTTTTAGTCACATTTTGCCAAAAAACAAGATAAAGGGACAAGATATTGTCTTCATTTTTGACACCTTCATTGAAAGTACACAATTTTTTCCTTCAAGATAAGTCCCAAACCTTGTCGAAAGAATGTACGATATCTGACATTTCTGACTCAAGGATTGAACTTTGTCCTATGAAGAGACAAGATTTGCCACTTCACTAAATTTACCATTTCTGAATTTAAAAAAATTAGGACAGGCCAAAAAGGAAAAGTAGGATGATTTCTAAAAAAGGTAGGAAAAGTAGGAGTTCTAGGAGGCCTGCAATAGAGACACTAAATTTCAAAGTAGCAACATCAGTCTCTGATATGAGTTAAGAAGCATGATCCTGTTTGAAAATATCTCTACAAACTCATCCAAATCAAATGAATTTGACCTTTGTCATTCAATATGGAGGTTTGAGAGCCTCTCATCTGCCATTGAATTTTCACAAAGGTTTTTGTCCTCTTCATGACAGAGAAGCTTCGCTCACAAGAAGCACTGGACGCTGGGATTGTCATTGCAATTTTACAAAGCCTCACTGTATGGTTGAAAAAATTTGACAAATTCGGGAGAGTTCAGTTGGTGTTTCGAGGCCCTGCATTTTTCGGCTCCACCAGTTGCTTGGCCCGCTAAATAATTAGGTCAGCGTTTGAAACACTATTTGGTAGAGGCCATCTTAAGCAGAATAGTAAAACCAGTTCATGCATTGGACCTTTCAGGCTAATTTTATTTTATTTTTCTCCAAAGCCAGAGGGGGGCAAGAGGGGGGGCAAGAGGGGGGCAAGAGGGGGGCAAGAGGGGGGGCAAGAGGGGCCACAGGGGGGGCAAGAGCAGCCACATGGGGGCAAGAGCAGCCACAGGGGGGGCAAGAGTAGCCATAGGTGGGGCAATTGCCCCACATTGCCCCCTCTGGCTACGCCACTGCTGCAGGGTCAAGGGCAGGAGGGGAAATTCCGCCCCCCTGTTCCGGCACCCTTGTTCCATGTCTATACTCTGCACTGTTATTTATAAGTACTTGTGAATAGTGCTAAAAATGTCAAAAAGCATGCTTTTGCTGCCAGTGGCTATCTGAATGCAAAACAACACTGTCTGGTGTCCAACTGAGTAGTGCACCCTATGGTCAGGCTCTCCAGGCCTCAAAAAATGACCCTGTGGTCAGGAAATCCCTTAAAAACCTATCTTTTGAGCGGCACGTAGGTTGTATGACTCCAATGGCAGTGCCCCCCCCCAGGGGGGAGGCAATACAGCAAAAAAGGGACGCAATACCTGCATAAGAAACCTACCAAGACCGAAGCATGCACTATATTTAAACTGAGAACAAGAAGGATTGATGTGAAAACTAACTACAGGAATAAATACATGGACGAAACATGCCGATACTGTCACAAACCAGAAACCCAGGAACACATCTAAGGGACCGTTCAGAATTTATGACTGGGGGGGGGTGGGAGTTTTGGCCGAGGGGGTACTAACTTTTCACACGTGTTTCAAGGGGGGGTTAATAACTTTTGACAACACTTCCAAGGGGGGGAGGTAAGAAATTTTAACAAAGAAAAAATGTTTAAAAACCCGCATAAACTCATTTCATTTGGACTTTTTTACGCGCAAAAGTCCGCGAAATGACGCGAATCTGTACGCGTGGCCGTGTAAAACAGTGCATATATATATGTATTGCTTTGTATGTCGAGGGGGGGGGTACTAAAAATACGCGTGTTACCTAAGGGTGGGGTACTAAAAATCCGCATGAAACTCAAGGGGGGGGTATCAATTTTTGACGGGAAGTTCCAGCAAAACTCCCACCCCCCCCAGTCATAAATTCTGAACGGTCCCTAATGATCAAGTTGTACTTTGGGAATCCCTGTGGGAATTCCACTTCAATCCTAGATTTTGGAAAACTTGCTAAACATATATATATATATATTGATAGATATATATTGAACCAACAAAATCCAGTGGTGGATCCTGTAGGCAGTGGGGGGGGGGGGTGAGGTCCCAAGAGCCGCACCTAGACCACTGAGATATAAAGTTAAACTGTAGCATTCTGAGGAAAATTAATATGTGGCGTCGACAACCACCCCCCCCCCCCCAGACTGCCCTGTCTGAATCCGCCACGATTCCTCACATTTTTTTAAATTACTGTCAACAAACATTAAAAAGTGAAGAAAAATTATAAAAATAGTAGGCTACATAATTGCTTTTGCAGGACTCCGCCCGAATTACATAAGCAAAGGTGGCATGACTAGAGGAAACGGGGCAAGCGTATACTCTACAGGCCTCTATAGCCTCTGTATTAGGAAGTAGTTTCAGTTTTTCATTTATTGTGTAACAGTCAACAGTGGAACTGAAGTGTCAAATGCAGGTGAGCAATTCACACTTAACAGGTGATTTCATTAGTACGCGATTCTAAGGTTCCTGGCCAACAAAATACGTGGCATTTATGATTGATTTGATTGGTTAAGACCTACACAGAACTTCACACAGCTGATATATCAAACGTAGCAAGTGCTTGTTTAGCATTGATTCCTCACACCAAGTGTGAATGACAAGAATCCCATGGTAATGAAATCGCCTGTAAATGATAATGCAGATTGTTTACCCTACAAATTTATGTACAACGAATACATGTAGACAACAACCTGCATACTACAGCTGGTCCATTAGTTATGAGGAAAGGGACCATTTCAGTGAGAAAAAAAAAGATTTATGATTATGCTGATGACAATGTTGCTTGTTTTACAAATCTCAATGTCTGTTATTTTATCATTCTATTTCAAGTGGCATGTATCATTATTAAATCTATAGCGAAATGTGACTGGGACCAGCCTATAAAATATATATGTATAGGATTAAAATCTGTAAAATATCACGTAAGCAAATTGATATTAACTTATTAAGCATTTCATGATATTGAATATACTATGATAAAGTATTTTTTTCTAATTCTTTCTGTGAAATAGCAATAATTAGCATTTAGAATAGACTTAGCACTGTAGTTGTTTTTCATTGTATTTTTATTGATGACACATGTATCTGTTATGATATTAGGATGTCAATAAAAGTTTATATATATATATATGGTTTACGTTCAAAAAAATGCAGGGGAGGGTTAGCCCAGTGGCAGCGTGCTGGGCTGCCAATCGCTAAGCCCAGGATTCAAATCCAGCTCTTGCCGGGTCACCTTGGCCTACAGTTGAGGTCATACGTAAACATACACCAAGGGGTGATATTTTCAAAGTTGTGTGGTATCATAAATATGTCAATATATGGATATGAAAACACTTCAGATTATTTGCTGTGATTGCTTTTCAACTAATCATGGCATTGAAAAAAAGCAGAATCAAAAACGATTTGTAGTTGTTAACATGGTTAAGAGGCTCCGAATTCAAAATGTCCAAAATTTGATGGGTTAAAAGAAAACATACACTTGGATTTTTCTCCAAAATATGGAAAATAAGCAATGGTACACTCTTAAAACAGATTGGTTGATTTTTGGGAAAAGACCAACCAATCAATTGGTTGAGGCAAAATTAATCAATTATTATGGTTGAAACTACCATTTTGACTGGTTGAGGGCAACCCACTAGAATTGGTTGAAAACTATTCAACCAACTCCAATGGTCAGAAAAATGGTTACGTCATATTCATTTGAATAAAGTATCTCTCCTCTACACAGCAGAATAGAAGACCCTTAAAATAAAAGGCTGCCCTCAATACAGCCAGGAAAAGTTGTACTAGTGTACATGTTAAAACGTTCATGAAAGCCGCTTGAAACAAAGGTCCATAGCTCTAAAATAGAGAAAGGATGAGGGAGGGGATCTATTCAAGTTGATGTGGTACACACAAGTTTAAATGAACAAGTGAGTAAAGGATCAGCAAGGAATCATTGAAGTTATCAACAATAAAAGCATAACTGAGTTGTAACAACAAACAAACAGTGTATAATCTGATAATTTATGCTATGATCCCAGCTTACACATCACAGCTGACTTAAAAATTCAACGATTCCAAGGTAGTGTAATAAATAAGATCAGAGCTCATATCATGTTTGTCTAAGGAATTTTTAACACTTCACAACAGAAGAATCATGAGCAATAGAGAGCCGGGTGTCGCCATCTATATCCACTGTCAAGTCAAGTTTAGTGTGTAACTTTGAAATTATAAAAATCCTGCAGGATGCATAGGCATGTCAATTAAATCAATGCCTCACATAATTATAGATACAGTTTCCGAAAAAATATTAAGTGAATATCTTTTAAAATGTGAAAGATTAGGTAGACTAAACATTTTGTTGGAGAACCATGGTGACCAAGAACTTGAACAGTCACTCACATACAATTGTTCTAGATCCCACAGGAATGTCCCATAGTTAATATAGAATTGCAGTGACATTTCTGTGCAAGGTAAGTGTATTTTATTATCATAGTGGTGTGAATGGACTGTAGACTGCTTGGTAAAACAAGGAAGAAAAGTCTACTGATTTTTAAAACCATCTCCAGTGCCTTCTGGTCAGAGTCCGCGAAAAGTGATTTTGACGAACAGGACATTCGGGCAGGTGGATTCAGAATTTTACCTGCCCGAATGAGATCTTATCTGCCCGAAATTTCAATTTAAACATTTTCAATCGGTTTTCCCGAGTTAATGGTGTCTTTAAATATGTTAAAAATATGAAGTTACTCAAAACTCCCTCCACTGTATTTGTGGTGTAATTCAATGAAAAAAATATATATTCAGTTATTATTATTCACACATAATTTGCAATATAAATATTTATATAATTTGTGTAATGATGTAAAAATTCTAAAATACAGTGCAGTTCAGCAGCTTTAAAAGTTAAAACTGATAAGGAACATCAATATTGCTGACAAGTGAACTGTTCACCTCATTAATTTGATACACAACTGAAGCACAGCCACTGCATCATTGCAACCTTGAGGAGCCTCAAATCCCATGTAGAAACTATTGAACTGATGAGTTCAATGGAATCATACCTGCAATTAAATAGATGAACATTGCTAATTGCAATAAGCTAGGTATTTGAGAGTCTTGATCTATAGGTTAAATTTCAATCCACCTAGCGGAAATCGGAGCATCACAAGTGAAAAAATCGTCCTCAAACTTCTCCAAATTGGTGAATAATACCTCAAAACTACGTCCTCAAATCAACAGAAGTGACGACTAACAACTTCTAGGAAAGACTGGTGTGTGTTTTGGCCATCCTGCATGCAGTGTGGTTAATTTACAAGACTTTTTCTGTAGCTGTCAAAAGTCGCATGTTGGCAGACCGGATGTTGTTATTGGTTGCTTGAAGTGTCTTATTATCGCTCACATCTGTCATTATGGGCACTGAAGATCGAGAAGATATCCCCAACATATTGAATAGACTGTCCCAAGAAACCCCCGAGCAATTGCCTGACAGTTTCAAGAACAATTTGAATGCAATTTATTAATATGATGCAACAGAGATCCGTGAGTTTCTCACAAGTTTGGATGCTGCCAGCGAGAATGAACGTTGTGCCTTACTAAGCTCAATTGCACTGCTGTTATACAGTGTACTATGTGAGAAATTTCCGTTATATGGCAGTAGGGAAATGTTCAAGAGGCGCAAGCCTGAAAAAATTGCTGAGGATATTTTTATTATTGGCTATGCCTTGGTTAATGAACTTGAAGACACAAGGCTCAAGAGAATTACAAAGCCAACCAGACTCAATGGGAGTCATCTAGAAGAGTCCTTCTTGGCAGAGGGAAACGCTGATCTAATTGAAATTTGTGTTGATCTCAAACAGACCATCAGTAGTCTGACGGCAGAGGTTAAATCTCTTACCGAAGAGGTTAATAACTTGAAAGCCAGACTCCCCACCATCCCTGTCCATCCAGGCCCAGATAATGATGCAGTGGTTAATGGTGCCCGTGGAGCTGCCACCACAAACACCACCCAGGACGCTGGAGTGTCATCTGGCACACAGGGAGAAGTGAATACTGCCCAAGTTAACAATGGAACCGTAGTTGATATGACCAGAAATCGTGCAGACGAGGCTCAAGGAGAACTTAATAGTACCGAGACTAACAGTACACATGGTACAGTTCGCACCCCTGCGGAAAGTGCCCCTCTCCAACCTTCTATGGCAACTGGAAGTCAATTGGACTCCTCCCAACTCCAAGGTGGAAGTAGGACACCACCCCCAGTTTCCCAACAGCCGGCATCCGTCCCCCTCGAAACGCAGCAAAGCTCAACTGTCCCCTTCACCCTCCAACCAGATCAGAGATCGAGAGCTCGTCAAGGCCGCTCCTTTATTGGCAGCTCCCGCCTGCCAATTAGTGGGTCTGCGACTTCCCTTACAACAATTCGAGGCATTGACCCTGTTAACGCCCCCAAGTCAATCTATGTTGGCAGATTGGCCGAATCAGTCACCACCACCTCACTGCATAAACATTTCCGTGAAATGGGCATTAACAATATAACAGACATAATCGACCTGAAGTGTCGTTTCTCCGGCCAATCCTCCTTCTGTATTGTCGTTGATGGAAATGAAGCAGAGGAAGCTGTATACAACAGCTCAATCTGGCCTGTTGGCGTAAAGATCAGGCCCTATGAAGAACGGAAATCTAACAGTAGGCCTATGCACACAAACAGACGATATTCCCCCCGGAATTCTACAAGGTCCAGTAAGCCCCCTCAACAACATCGAAACACAATCGGATCAAGACCATCCTCGCCTCCCACCTCTAACCATCCCTCGACCCAAATGACATATCACAGCCCAAGTGTGCCCTCGTTTCTACCACCCCTGTCAACTCCTCCCCCGTCCGGAATCAACTCCCACATACCGCAGCTGATGTCACAGCCAAGTGCTGCCAACGTAGTGCCGCACCCATACTACAACTGTTTTCAATCTCCGAACAGATTTAACCCGCTTAGTGATGCTAGATTCACTCCGTGGATGCCCGTTATGTAGATTGCGGCGTCACTTCAGAGAACTTTTACACAATGAATATGGATTACTCTAAATCTATAAACATTTTCTCTTTTAATTGCCATGGTTTTAATAGCAGTTTCAAGGACGTTATCCATGAACTTATAAATTTTAGTGATATTGCTTTTATCTGCGAGCACTGGCTCCAACCCTTTGAATTACCTGCTATAAAAGGACTCCTACAAAATGAGGGTCTAAAGTGCTTTCTTAAATCAAGTGTAGACCCGGAAGAAGTTCTAATTGGACGCCCACACGGAGGTGTCGGATTTATCTTCAAGAAAAGCCCAGAGTTGATTTACTTAAACGTGGACACTGATAATGAAAGAATTGCTGCCTTGAGAATAACTAACAAAAGTGATGGGAAAGTCATATTAAATATCTTTGGTGTGTATATGCCCCACTACAACGGCGATCCAGAGCAGATCGCAGCATATGCGGAAACATTAGACCAGTTACAGGCACTAATGGATAATTGTTGTGATGGCCCAATAATAATAGTGGGCGATTTGAATGCGTCTATTCCAAGACATAGTGACTTACAAGCAAATTGGTTTCGTAAAAAACCGTATACTCATCATAGCCAAATATTGTATGACTTTATTATTAATAATGACTTTAATGTGGCAAATTACTTATTCGAACAATGTATTAACTACACCTACGAAAATGGCAACAATTATTCTTATATCGATCATGTCCTTGTTTCACAACATGCTTCAGCTGATCTTCTAAACTGCCAAATCTGTTCGAATGTAGACTGGCATAGCGATCATCTCCCCCTTCGGACAAAGCTTGAAATTGCTGTCTCTGTGTCAGATTCGACGGATCATCCCAGACATATCTCCAAGAAGATTCCAAAATTCCCGAGGATTAATTGGGACAATGTCCAAGCCAAGGCGAAATACACAGAGAGTTTAAAGAGCTTCCTCTCTGAGGTATCCGAAATCTCGCCTCCAGCTATCTGCCGGGCCAATGCCCAATCTTCAGTTGATGGGTTATATGATAACCTTGTGAAAGCTATACATCAGGCTGGTTCCCATGCTAGTGACTTGAATCAACCAGGCCAATACCCTGGTGGGCGTCGACAGCCCTGGTGGTCTGCGGACTGTAAAATCGCTCGAGACAGTACTCGTTTCTGGAGGCATCTCTGGATTGTCAACAACAGAGATAGATCATCACATGTATTTCGTATTTATAAGCACAATAAGAAGATCTATAGAAACGCAAGAAGAAACGCCATGAAAAATTTCCATAAAGACAATTTCCGTAAATTATCTAATATTTTCAGATCAGAGAATAGTAAGAGTTTTTGGAACAAGGTAAGGGCCCTGAAAGGCCCAAAAGACTCTGTAAATGATGATATTGGTATCATGTGCCTGAAAAACTTTTTTCAAAATAAATTTCAAAAGGATGTTCAAAATGGTAAGATTAACGAATATGATGTCCATGTTAAAAATATCTACAGTAAGGTTAAAGATAAGATTTTTGACTGTACAATTTTTGATAGAACTAAAACTGTTAAATATATCAACAAGCTTAAAATGGGTCGTGCTCCTGGTCTAGATGGAGTAACTCCTGAGCACTTACGATTCTCTGTTAGCTCTAATTTACCGGAGCTCCTGTCTGGTCTTTTCAATGTCTGCCTCAAGTTTGGTATTTTACCAAAAGCATTTCGCACAAGTATCCTTATACCTTTAATTAAAAAACCCACCTCCAATCCAGCAGAGCCTAACAATTATAGGCCGGTTATGCTTTCAACAATAATGTCAAAAATATTAGAATATGCAGTCTTGGACCAGACCAGACACGAGTTTAGTGACTCACAATATGGTTTTGTTAGTGGTCGAGATACTAAGATGGCCATTGCCTCGACTGTAGACGTTATTAGTTTCTGTAATTACAGGGGATCAGCAGTATATGCCTGTACGCTCGACGCTGAAAAAGCATTTGATGCAATTCCACACAGTGTGTTACTAACTAAAGTGTATGATTTATTTCAAAACCATTGGTGGCGTTTGCTGTATTTATGGTATAATGACTCTCATGCTGTTATAAGGTGGAACAATACATTATCTGAACCATTTAAATTAGCCAGAGGTACTAGACAAGGGGGCCTAACTTCCCCATTTATGTTTAACATAATATATCAAGATGTAATTGACGAGCTTAACAATATGACTGGAGGTATTAAAATTGGTAACACATCGTACAATGTATTTTGCTATGCTGATGATATTTTATTAACAAGTACAACTGTCTCTGGCCTGCAAAGGCTTATCGATCATGTCAACAATAGAATAACAAATCTCGGTCTTTCATTTAATGTGCAGAAAACCTCATGTATTGTGTTTGGCAGAAATTATTTAGTGGGTCACTCCTGGTCTATGAATAATAGTAAACTAAATATTGTCAATGATATCAACTATCTTGGAGCTACATTGTGTAATAAACCTGATATGTCGTCCATACATGTAAAAAATAGAATTAGTAAATGTCGAAGGGCATTCTATAGTCTGCAGAGCGCTGGTATGTGCAGCAGTGGGGTGGAGCCAAAGATAATTTCATATTTATGGAAAACAGCTATTCAGCCAATTTTGTTATACGGAGGAGAATGCTTCCATCAAAAGCGAAAGCATATTTTAGATATGATAAAACTTCAATCAAGATTGATAAAGTCATCCCTAGGACTGAAAAAATACTTCCGCTCCACCCCACTGCTGGCGGCCCTATATATTTCACATCCTGATGTAATCTTAAAGGCCCAATGCCTTCAATTGTTTAATGCAATAATGAACAATAGTGCAAGAGCCAAGAAATTTTATTGTCATACTTTGAAATTCAATTTAAATTTACCCAATTTCTCACTTTCACGTAGAGTAATGCAAGTTTGTAGCGATAATGATATCAATTTTATCAAGGTTATCTTTAATCGTAATTACACAAAAAAGTCTTGTAAATCAATTAAAAGTGAAGGTTTCTCTAATGACGGGTTGGTAGACAGTTGCCGGCAGCTGTTGAATTGTTATAACGCAGCAAACAAAGAGCTGCTCGAATTGCTTTTAAACCCTTTCTGAAAAGAAATGTTTTTAAATGTATACATGTCATATTATATTCATTTTATTTTTATAATAACTATGTTGTAAATACTCTCATTTTTTGAGGTCAATAAAATATTATCTTATCTTATTATCTTATTTGACACTTGTGAGTCCAATTTGCATCATTGATGTTTGCTGATTGCCCTTGAGTCTCCAACGGCCTTCACTGATAGCATTGACAGCTCAGTCATCTTAGTGATTCACCAGCATACCTGTCGGACATTTGGGCAGGTAACCACTTTCATTTTACCGGTCAAATGCTTATTTTGCCGGTTTTGACCAGCAAACCGGCACTTTTCGCGGACTCTGCTTCTGGTGGATAGCTGGGCTTTCTCCATCTCTCTGTCTTTATCTATGATAAACTGTTGTTTTTTTGTTGTCACTATAAACTTCTTTCTCTTTTCAGATCTCAAGGCAAAAAAAAAACACAAAACAAACAACCCTCTTCCCAACAAATAAAAATTACCCCGCCCCCTCCCCACCCTCAAAAATGAAACCCCTGATGAGTGAAATTACACCTTATTTACGAATAGCCATTCGGCTGGGGTGGGCGTATGGGCCTTAGCATGTGGGTTCAATGGCTTTACATCCTGTATTTTTGCACTGGATACTATATAGCCTGATCAGGCACGTCATGGACCATGGAAATTTGATAACAGCTGTCAGACTGACTTCTGCAGAGGGGTGTTCCTAGGGCCGTGAAGTTGACTAACTGTAATCCCATGCCTTATGAACCAATAAGGTACTTTCATTCAACCAATTATTAAAGTTTAATTTCATGTGTTGAAATAACAGTAAGTGAGATTAACCAATTCGAATTGGTTGGTAGCTTAACCAATCATGATTGGTTGACTGCAACCAATGAATTGGTTGGTCCCATTTCAACATATAAAATTGGTTATTTTCAACCAATATATTGGTATATTCAGCCTATCTGTTTTAAGAGTGTAGGCCAACTAAACAATAGAAATTGATGTCAGAAAGTGATGCCTCTACCCTGATGATGTTTGTCAATTTCTGTACAACAAACTATTGACTGACCTAATTTTTCCCAAGGGATGTGACAAGTTACTGGTCAAATATGTTATTTCCATTTTTCAAAACATATTTAAAGGAGAAAAACGTGTAGCAAATACATGAAAATGCATGAAAAGGCAAATAATTGACTTCAAAGGGTCTGGGACCTAATGTCATGCAGTACCTGAGCAATTTCACATGCACGCACACACACGCACGCACACACACACCAGGCTCTGTATATATGCTTATCTACCTGTATCCAAAAATGTCTTTCTAGTGTCTATTGTTTCAAAAACAAATGTTACCTTATTCTCTTTCTAATTTCACGAAAGTTACAGCAATATTCGTATAAAAAATATGAGTGTTGTGCGAATTTCATGACTATGCCATCTGCATATGCAGATGGCATAGTCATGAAATTCGCACAACACTCATATTCGTTTGCATATCAAATTTCCTGGCTGTAATATATATTACAGCCAGGAAATTTGATATGCAAACGAGTGGACTGTTGCGCTGTAAAAATGGCACTTTGTGACTCATTACAACTGATGTTCATCTTCTCTACATTCGTCATCGGAAAAATAGGGGTGGTTTGATTAGTCATGATCAAGAGAAGGCCATTTGATTTGCCATAAAAGATTTTAGAGTAAAAGTCAGATACATAATCTTTTTGTTTGCCTGTCACCTATAAGCGGGATAGATCTCCTTAAATCGTATTAACATGAAAGTTATGGGTATGGTCATGACAAATCATCAGCCTAATGACACATGAAGTACGATATTCACAGTGCAACAGTCAACTTGGATCTTTTTGCATATCACATTTCCCGGCTGCAATAGGGAACACGGGGGAATTAGAGTATGCAAAAATGTTAATTTGAGGGCCTGATTGATAATCTATAACTTACAAAGATTATATACAGATGTCAAGCAAAAATATCACTTTCCAAAATTTCAGAATTATAGATCAACAACTTATAATATAATCCAGCTGACCGTCTCAGGGAACCTCACCCTAATCACTTATGTGTTTTCCCCTGTCATTAACAGGGCAAAAGATCATGATAAATAAAGTCTCCGACACTATTGAAGCAAATTCCAGGAATCATGACAATTTTTTTTATATTTTACCCAGATGACACTTCTGGCCTTCCAGTTCCTGGTAGGCCTAACTTATTTCAACAAATCTGGGTTGGGAGACATCAATGTATTAATAGCGCTGATGTGTCCAAAATTCCCAACCTATGATTAAAGGACGTGCCTGGTTTATCTTATCTGTTCCACTAAAACTAGGTTTTGTTTTAGTCTACCATGTAATGGCATATGTGTATTTACTTAATGAAGGTAAGAGGGTGATTTGTTTGTATTGTTATATTCTAATGCAGTTGTTTGTATTTGTTTTGCCTGGAGTGGAGAAGGGGTTCAGCCATTTCTTATTTTGCTCCCAGCTGCTAAAATTTACTTGTTTAGGCATTCAATATTTTATACTGTGTTGCAGCAAAAACAAATAACAAAAACAAACTTGTCGACAAGTAGGGGAGAGCGGGGCACCATGAGCCACGGGGCACCATGAGCCACGGGGCACCATGAGCCATGGCCCCTACAAAAAAAAGGGCGAGATAGAACTGCTCGATAAGAAGACCATATATTCCTTATTAGTGTAGAACTGGCTAGGGTAGCGATCATAATCTTTCTTTTCAATGTAGGACCAAGAATTGAAAAAAAAATTTTTGACCAGTGAATTTGAGTGAAAAGTAAACATAATGGGCGGTGGAACTTTTGCTTCTGGTGCTTTAACTATTTCATAAAATTTAGTCTTCTTAGAAAAGGTAAGGCATGTGCTAAGGTGATGTCATAACATTGATACTATGATAAACTGGAAAATGGTGATTATTCACTAATAAATGAAATTTGCAAATGGGGACCATGAGCCACTTGGAGATAGGGCACCATGAGCAATTCCTTCACCTCATTGCCGTGTCCTCCTCTTGTCCTAATTAGCCTACCAAGTGCATAAATACAGGACATAAAGACCCAAACATCCATCCATCAGAATATCTTGAAGATATTTTACTTGTTCATTGCAGTTTTGTATTTTGTAACTTTTTCTTTCCACAGCAATTTGGACCCCAAAAAATCTGACAAAAAGATGGCTGCAACATAAAGCAAAGGAGAAAAATGAAAGAAAAAGCCACAAACTTCACATTGCTCTAAACTTTCACATTATGTAAATTGTTCAACGAACGATCCCGCCTTTAGCCATGAAAGCAGAAGGCAAAAGAAATAGTATCCACTACGGACTGAAAGACAAACATTGTTTCCCGAAGCCAGACACCTTGTAGAACAGGACACGGGCAAACCAGGCCTAGTAGCACCCTACTCCAGCTCTTCATTCATCGCCACAGAGAAGGATTCATATGGACAGGAACCTCTTCACAGATGTCTTTTAAATAAAAACACATTCACTGGCTCATCCAGAGACTGAAGAAACTGAGAATTGCCCTGGACCAGTTGTCCACACCTTACCACAGAAGCTCCGACGAAGTCAATATTCTGATAATTCACATACAAGGACTTCGGCCGAATGCAAGGAAAAAGAAGCTCTATCATCTGTCGAGAAAGCACCCAATCCTGCAAGACAAGAATGTTCAACAGACCACTTGTTACCTCCCAAGGGTCAGCAGAACAGAACAATCCTCAGTTCACAAACTTGTCATCATTTCACGGGGATGGCAGCCTGAAAGGTATGTCATCCTATGTCATCTACAAGACAATTATGGAGATGCTTGGCAAACTCACAATCATTTAAACGACAGAATAATGGCAATCTATTGTTACAAGTCTTGAACCCCACTCACGCCAGGAAATTATGCGAATCGAAAAAAAAATTGCTAATGTACCTGTCATCGTGAAACTTCTTAAAGTTTGAGTATTTCTCTTAATTGCACACTCATGGGGCTGATGAGACGTAAAACTCAAATACACACAAACACAGACACACACACGAGCTATGGCAAGTAACGGAGTGGACAAAAAAAATGACATAAAATAGTAAAATAGTTTGCTATATCAAATAAATTAATGAAATAACACAAAAAGCAAATTGAACGTCAACTAGATATTAATTGCAGTCTATATTTTCATGAATCATGTAAAGACATTTTTAAAATACTGGTATATTAGCAGAAAAATTGACACTTAATTTTGTCATATCTGGTTCACTGACATTGAAAAAACGTCAATTTAGCATGGGTGACGGGACACAATGTACCAAAAAAGTAATAAATGGCTTTTTGTTCCAAGTACAGTGGTTCTAAGAAAACTAAAAAACAGATGTAGGGTGACAATACATATATTAATTGCATTCAAACTTATGTCATGACACCTGAGTGATGAAGGTTGTCCCGAAATTTGAAAATGACCCAAAAATATGTTTTCCTTTTTTCCCGTTTTTTAAGTGCTCAAGTGGCAGGTTTTTTTGCAGCATATTTTTTGTGTGCAGAATTCCGCTTCATTTGACAAAATAGGTCAAATTGGTAGCAGTCCGTTCACCGTACCTGGAAGATCTGACCCAAAATGAGTAAGGTTCACTTATATTCATCCTCCCATTGCAGGGTTCATTAACATTCACCCTGCCAACAAGTACTATACAATTCTGAAGTTTTCAAATCTTTTTACAGCTTTTTTCCGGCGTGATTTAAATAATTGTTTATGGTTTTCTACAAAGAAACTCATTCTAACAATTAACAGGCAACAATGAAACACTCAACCACCCTTTCAATTGCTTTTAGAGATGCTCCTCTGTCCCGGCAGCGTTTCTGAAAAGTTTCTGCAGCAGAATATGTAGTTCTATAGGAATTATGCAGCTTGGGCCAAGCCGTGGAATTTATAGATCTACAGAGAACTGAAGATTCTGCCGTAGAACTTTTCAGAAAATTGCAGTGACAGGGGGCCACCAAAAAAAAATCTGCAGGTAGAATTCTGTCTGCAACTGCAGAATTTGTTTGATTCTGTAGCTCCTGCTGCAGCTTCCAACATAATTGTTGCTGCTTCCTGTAGAATTATGCTGTTACCTGCAAAATTTCTGAAAAAAATGCAGAAATAAATTCTATAGTCCTCAAGTTTTGCAAAAGAAGGGTTTCCTAAAAAGTTCATATGACGCAAATATGACTCTGTCTGTCCCATTTTCGGAAAAGTTGAAATAGGAAATAAGTATTGGAGTGTTTTCTCTAATGCTGCATGTATAGGCCTATACCTGTATGTTTTTCAGTTGTTGTAAAAAATAGCCAAATCCTTAATTTGCCATATTTGGCTGAATCCTGGCTGAAACAACACATATATAGATCTATGCCACATATATTATATATTAATTTCGTTATATATATATTTTTTTTTTTTCCCAGAAAATTTAGACATCGTTTCTCCTGAAGTTGCTCTTGAGGCCAGTAACTGTTCTTTTACAGTCTGTAAATTTTATATGCAAAAAGAGAGGACCGTTTAATTGGACTAAATAGTAATTTTTCATTAAATTAAATATATTTTCTTTATTTGATGACAACTGGCAAATTTGGAAAGTCTACAGGACGATTTTCATTCAAATACATGCACCTAATAAATTTTTCTAAATTTTTCGGAAAATATCTTTTCAAAACTTATAGGTATATCATCTCAGAAGCATACAGTCGAGGTCAAAAATTTGCATACAGTTGAACAGGAAATATTTAAAGACCTATTACATAAGTACAAACTGGTCAGCATATCTGGCATTTCTGTCCCTTATTTCTTACATATTGAACTAATGAATTCGGCTATAATTGGTCAGTTTCACCAAATCCCCTTAAAAATATGCAGCATTAATCTGCACACTGTCCAAACTTGATGGGTCGAAAGTTTGCATATACTCCAGGACTATGGTAGAATTATGCTATACCTGTGCCTCTAATTTATAAATCAATGAGTGTTATATCATAGTTTGTTAAAACAAAGGTTCAGACAAGTTATTCTCAAAGTTTTTTGCCATGTTTTGTAACTTTAGTCGATGCATACTATATAAGCTCTCGGAACCAATTTTTCATTTTCTCCGTAATTTATGGTGGGATCATCCAAACAGTATAGAGGAGGTAAAAGAGTGCAAATTATATGATTAATTGATTATGCAAGAATGGTATGTCATTGGAAGCCATTTGGAAGCATTTTGAGATGCCCAAGTCATCCACAGAGTGCATAGTTGGTCGTTGCATGACTCACAGGGTCAGTGATGCACTATAGAAAACTGGATGAAGGGCCAAACTGACAGTAGTTGGCATAAAAATGATAGCCAGAATGGTAAAACAGCTTCCAAAAGTGACTATAAAGAAATCTGCAATGACCTTGGAGAGTGTGGGGTGAAGGTGTGGACTAGCATATTGATGCGGGTATAACACGGAGCAGGACTCTTGATGATGAAAGGTAGAAAGAAGCCACTGCAGTGAGAATAAAATCTTATCTTGAGTCAAATTTTCTCTTTAGTATGCGGACACCTACATAAACAATTTTTGTAGGAATTGGCTTGCTCTGGAGCTGATTTCACATGGCATTCTCACAGCTCTGGTGTCTTTCCGTCTTTGCATCCTCGGAGGTCTTCAACTCAGTATGCCAAGCCACCACGTCTTCCTAGACTACCCCAGATCATTGCAGATTTTGTTCTTAATCATCCTTGGAGTCTGTTTTGCCATTTTGACTTTTCTCTATGTCAGATGCTCTCAGTTTCGGATCTTTGTCCAGTTCTCTGCAGTGCATCGATGATCTTGCATGGCGACCCACCAGCTTACGAGGGTTAAGAAAATGCTCTTTTGAAGAATGGTCCTGGAGTGTATGCAAATTTTTGACCTATCAAGTTTGGACAATGCGCAGATTAATGCTGTATATTTTTAAAGGGGTTTAGTGGAACTGACCAATTATAGCCAGATTCATTACTGCAATATGTAAGAAATAAGGGACAGAAATGCCAGATATGCCTACCAGTTTGTACTTACGTAATACATCTATAATTATTTCCTGTTCAACTGTATGCAAATTTTTGACGTCGACTGTACGTAAAAGGATGCTTTTGCACAGAAAATTTTCTAAGGAATATTCGGCTATTAGGAAAATTAATTCCAATGTGCAATTAATTTTTTATAAATAAATGGCTCCTGAATCACTGTGCCCTGAGTACTGATTCACTATATCCTGCTATCGGGGCACAGTGAATCAATTTTTTTTCTTCATTCTAAAGATTATATCTTTGAAATCAGAAGAGGTTCTATTAATTTTTGAGCATGCATTTTTACTTTACACTTATATCTTTCCCTGAAACCATTTGTAAAGAAAATATTATTATAAATCTTTGAGATATGGCAAAAACTTATCCGATTCACTGTGCCCCCCTACTTTTAAGATTATCGCGCTAACCGACAGCAATATTGTCATGAAAATTTCAGGAATTTTATTATTTATTTATTAAAGTCATTTTTACAAGCGCCTTATTATATAATTTTTCTATGGTCTGTACAAAAAGAGCAATTTTCAAATGTAAATTTATATGTATAAGGTTAAAAGTATAATTTGGCTGTAAATAACTATAAAATCAACCGGATTAAAATCAAAATGCTGTTTGTATTTGATGGAGTAATGTGTTCCACAGCTTGGAGGACCAGGTGTCAAAGCATCTGTCGCCATATTTATTCTGGGTTCTTCTGATGGTGAGCTGTAGGCCTGATGTTGAGCGTAGCCTGCGGGTTGGCGAATAGCGGAGAAACAGAGAAGAAAGGTTGGAAGGCATGGCAGGATTAGTGAGACATTTGTAGATGGTGCACATTGCTTTAAATTCAATTCTCCAGTGCACAAGAATGTATACAAAGCAATAGTGTACAAATCTGTTGCATACATGTACATCCATTCCTACATTTTATGACCCCCAATGAAATCCTGCCGTGTGGCTTCATTATTTTTGAGATAGACCTTAAGCAAAATTGCTCTGTATTTAGTGGGTATAGAATGTTAGTATTTCATTCTAAATCGACTGTTATGGAATATCAATACTTCTGACTTTTTCTTTTAGATGTTTTCAATATTTTGCAGAAAATTAATATGACAGACCAGTACCTTCAAAATGAACAACTGAATATTGAGCAAGTGAAACAAAGATTGATAAATATATGTAGAGAAGATTGGAGTGCTATGATTCAAGATTCCCCAAAGCTCAGAACTTATGTGTTGTATAAAAATGAATTTGGTATTGAGCCATATATAGAAACAATTGCTAATAAAGGTTATAGATCCACGCTTGCACAGTTCCGATTGGGTGTACTGCCCCTTGCTATAGAGACAGGCCGATTCCAGAATATTCCATTAGAAAATCGTTTATGTACTTTATGCAGATATCGATATCTTGAGGATGAAATTCATTTCTTGTTGTATTGTCAAGCATATGATGATTTGAGAGCAGTCTTATTAGATCATGTTTTACAGATAGAGCCGGGTTATATTTTTTTGAACGTAGAGGATAAGCTTGTTTTGTTGATGTCGAAAAATGTTGTAAAATATACTGCTAAATTTTTATTTGATGCTATACAAAGAAGGAGGGAATGCATTTATACACAATAAGAAAATATTATGTATTAAGTTGAAATTGTGAAAGTTGTAATTTTGTATGTCCTTTTTGTATATATATGTGTTTCACTTGTGTGTCCTTTATAAAGCTTTTTGTGACTTGTAAGCCCTTTGTGGGCTGGGTGCTTCGGCACATGTCAATAAAGATTTTCTAACTCTAACTCTAACTCTTTTATAACAAACAGGAGACTGAGTAACAGAACATTACATCATTCCATTTCTTATTTCAGCCATGGATGCAATCAAGTCCAATGTACCTCAACCCCATGGGCTGCCTGGCTTTGGGAAATCTCAGTTGGGAAAATATCGTGAGTTAAATTATCCTTTTCATGCTTTGGTTGACATCATTTTAACCTGAATGAATTATTGTATAGTATAGTGGGTTGGTATAATAGGTTGCTTTTTAGCACCTGGCTTGGAGGCCGAACCTTTAAGCAGAATGTGTTGTCACGTAATTCACAGTTTTGTGTAGGTCTCCCTAATCTTCTTATTTGAAGAGATACCTTAACTCATTTAATTAGTTTGTTTATCGTCACCAATGCTGCTAGATATGATAAGCACTGAATCAACTGATTGACCACAACTGACACAAACGAAACATTTTTAAGCCAGTGACATCACAAAACCAAGTTGAAAGTTGATTTTGAAACTGTTTGGAATGCTAATCTGCAAATAGCTCTAAGGCAGAGCATATCAAGAAACTTGGCATGAAAAATCAAAGTTATCTCTCAGAGCTGTCTTGGGAAACTTCTAACGTTTCCTTTACTTCCAGCTTCTTCAAACATAACCATCGAGCCTGTACCCAAAAAGGTTATCCCTCAAAAGGATGTACCTGATGAGCCTGGTAATAAAATCAAAGTTGATACATCTGGTAAGTTTCAATCGCTCATACTGCTATATTTATCATAGATCTCTGCGGATTGGTGGTCCACTGGAAAAATTAATTTTCTTATTTTCCATTTGCAAACTGGCTTTGCCACATCATCGACAGTTTTCTGTTGGTCTCCTAATGTAGCTGCTGCTAGATTTGATAAGCACTGAAACAACAGAATAACCATAACTGAAACAAAACACTTTTAAGCCATGACATCACACGACCAAGTTGAAAGTTAAGTTTGAAACTGTTTGGGCCGCTAATACGCAAACAGCTCTTTTATACATGGAACAGTCTGTTGAAAATGAGAACTGCATCCTGCTGCCACCTGGCACAAAGCTTGGTTTTTTATGCTTCAGCATTGCAGCTCCAAATAAATAGTTCCAATTTCATGGCACATTCACAAAGTTTCTATTACAGGTGATTTCATTACCATGCGATTCTTGTCATTCACACTTGGCTGTGAGGAATCAATGCTAAACAAGCTCTTACTACGTTTGATAAATAAAATGTGTGACATTCTGTTGTTTCTAAACCAATCAGATTAACTAAAAATGTCACATATTTGGTAAATCTAGAACTAAAGAATCACATACTTATGAAATCACCTGTAACCATTGAGGTAAAACAGAGTAAGACTCGCCAAAGTCAAGTTCTAAGGAAGTAGACAAGGCCATCAGCATACTCAGAAACAGCCCTGGTTTCTCCCAGACAAAATTTTGTGAGTTATCCACAATGGGTTGGTGTGGACCCCTCGCTGGAACTCGCGGAATTCACACTTGCCGCTAGGTGGCAACACATGACAGGATTACAGTTGTGCTCGAAAGTTTCTGAACCCCCGGCACTTCTTAGGGACCGTTCAGAATTTATGACTGGGGGGGGGTGGGAGTTTTGGCCGAGGGGGTACTAACTTTTCACACGTGTTTCAAGGGGGGGGCATTAATTTTTGACAGCACTTCCAAGGGGGGGGTAAGAAATTTCAACAAAGAAAAAATGTTAAAAATCACACATAAATTCATTATATTTGGACTTTTTTACACGCAAATTGCGAAACGACGCGAATCTGTACATGTGGCCATGTATAACAGTGTATATATGTGTGTATGGCTTTGTATGTCGAGGGGGGGGTACTAAAAATATGCATGAAACCTAAGGGTGGGGTACTAAAAATCCGCATGAAACTCAAGGGGGGGGTATCAATTTTTGACGGGAAGTTCCAGCAAAACTCCCACCCCCCCCCAGTCATAAATTCTGAACGGTCCCTTACCTTATTTGTGTACATCTGTCTGACAAACATAGGAATAGCTTTTAAATTGGGTTAATAATAAAACTGAAGACCATCTTTTGTATGAAAACATATATTCATAACGAAAAATTAGGTTTAGATATGATTTTATGATGAAAGTCTCCAAAACTGTGTGTTCAAAAGTTTCTGAACCCTTCTGAAAGGTAGACATTCAAAAATGTGTATGGACCCCTTCTGCGGAAATAGATGCTTCCAAACACTTCTTATGGCTTTGGACTAACATTTGGCAGATTTTCTGTGGGATATTTGACCATTCTTCAAGAGAGCATTTTCTTAACCCTCGTAAGCTGGTGGGTCGTCTGATGTGGACTGCTTTGTCAAATCTGACCAAGGCATATCTAGTTGGCTCTGACTGGGAACTGGTCTATGCCATTCCAGAGCCCTGAATTTGACATATTTTAACCAATTTTTAGTGGATTTGCTTGAATACTTTGGGTAATTGTTCTGACAGAAGACCTACTTGCGGCCAAATTTCAGACTCACAATCGACAGCTTTACGTTTTCTAAGTGCACATCTTGATATTTCTCGGAATTCAATATGCTATTAACAATACTTCATTCTCCTGTGCCATTTATAGCGAAACAACCCCATGCCATAATAGAACCAACATTATCTATCATAGTTGGGAGGATGTTATATACCTTGAAAGTGGCACCCTCGTGACGCCAGATATAGCAATTTGGAATGTGGCCAAAATGTTTGACTTTTAATCAGTCTGTCCACAGGACATGGTGTCAATAATCATAAAATTCACCAAGATGGTTTTCAGTGAAGTACAGTCAGGTTTCCTGGTGCTTTTTGGCCACAATCATAACGGCTATGTCAAACATCGGAGAGGTGCTGCTTTCAACAAACATAACATCCTCCCAACTATGAAGGATAATGGCAGCTCCATCAAAGTATAGAGTTTTTTTGCTCTAAATGGGACAGGGAAATGAACTGTTACTGAAAGTATAATGAATTCTGTGAATATGCACTAAGAAAACGTAAAGCTGTCACTTACAAGTCTGAAATTGGCCGCAAGGGGGGTCACTGGGTCATCCAGCTGAACAATTGCCCAAAGTATATAAGCAAACCAACTAAAAATTGGTTAAAATCCCTCAGATTTAGGGTTCTGGAATAGTCTGGACAGTTTCCCGATCAGAACCCATTAGATATGCCTTGGTCAGATTTGACAAAGTAGTTCACTTCAGACGACCCACCAGCTTACGAGGGTTAAGAAAATGCTCTCTTGAAGAATGGTCAAAAATCCCACAGAAAATCTGCCAATTGTTAGTCCAAAGCCATAAGAAGTGTTTGGAAGCATCTATTTCAACAGAAGGGGTCCATACAAATTTTTGAATGTATACCTATCAGAAGGGTTCAGAAACTTGTGAACACACAGTTTTGGAGACTTTCATCATAAAATCATATCTAAACCTAATTTTTCGTTATGAATATATGTTTATATTTTTAGAGATGGTCTTCGGTTTTATTATTAACCCAATTTAAAAGTTATTCCTATGTTTGTCAGACAGATGTACACAAATAAGGTAAGAAGTGCCAGGGGTTCAGAAACTTTCAAGCACAACTGTATGTTCTGCCAAAGCTGGAAAAAGCAGTGGCAATGAAACAGCGGTCCACTTGTAGACAGTACTTGGAAGGTTAATTGTATAATGTATACTTATTAATGAAGTGCGATCTCTTTCCAAATTGTTTCAATTACTCAATTCGCAGCTTCAGGGCTTCTCCATCATTATTATAGCCGGTATTGTTTTCCAGGTCAAGATCAGCGCTATGTGATCGTTCAAGAAGGAACGCAGCGGAAAAGACAAGCATTACTGGATCGTGAAGGGTAGGTTTTTCCTCCATTAAGGTAAATTACTCACACAATACTTCAGGAAACTGCATCACATTTAACTTTTATTCATATAATCATCAAAAAACATATCTTATAAAATAAAAGTTTTGCTCGTTGATTGCGAAAATCACTCATGCCTCTAGTTCAAACTGCAAAGTTGCTGGTTGACTCATGCCCTAAAAATTCCCAAATATCACGACTCTAATGAGAGGGCAATTTTTGGTGCAAACCACACATTTTCAGGTCAGGTCTTTCAGGTGCTTTATATACTCGTAGTTATGCGTGGCCATTGGTTCATGTCGCCCTTACTTTGAAACATTTTGTCATAGTGATCGTATATCTCTGAAAACAGTTTAAAATGAACACTTATAATAATAATAATAATAATTTATTGACCACATAAAAAACAATTCACAATTACATAATTTGACAAGAATTAATATGACGTGGTTGGCGACACCAGATAGGTGTATTTGCCATTACCAGTTAATGAAACAAAGTGTTGCAAGAATAATACTTAAAAGTTAACATAATCGAGTTACAAAATTAAATTTAAGAAAAAGAAAAAAAAAAAAAAAAAAAAAAAAAGGAAAAAATGAACTAGAATTTTATAGCTTATCTTAGTGAATCCTGGGTTAACACTCGCAAAAAATTTAGATTATGATAATGAATGATAATGTGATATTAACAAATGAACATGATGATGATGTAACCTTGACGTGAAGTTTACAAAAACTTCTTGATCTTCATGAATCAACAACTCTGAATGAACTCTATGTGTGGGTAAGTACTTTATCCTCCTAACTGGAAACAGGAGGACTGGGGAATACCCACAACCACACTAGAGCCATTGTGTAATATCTGTTCTAAATGCTGACCAGCAACAAAGCAATGAGATAAAAAGAAATTATAATAAATATATAATAATATATGTAGTTTTTGTTCTGACATTATCAGCTGAGATTTAGTCATTAATGTCATCAATAAATTGGGATTTGATGAAAATAGGGCACCACATGGTATATGTTCAATTATCGCCATACGATGTAAAAGAGACGATAAGGCTGGGATCGCACACGTACTCTATTCATTCAGAGATTTCCTGGGTCTTTCAGTTGCCCCATCATAGAACATTGGAAACAACCCATCTCCATTTTTGGTAAGGTCCCATGGGCTCAGACCATTTTTTAGGTCGTCTGTTTTATTTGAAAATGAAGAGCTATTGTCGTCACTCCATTGTCGTCCTTGTCGTCTGCAGTGTCGTTGTACCTGTTAAGAGCCAGTTTTTCTAAGATTCAGGCAGGGTGTGCTACTCACCCGACCCAGATCTTGTTCTTAATTTTTTTCTTTGTAAACTATTACTAAAAAATGGGGAAAATTGCATTTTTAGACCTCAATACCTTTTAGGTAATTTTTAGGGGCCCTTTGAAATATAGGGCCAAAATTTGGATTGTGTCGAAGTCCAGATTTCAAATCCCATTATCTCAGTATCTGCTTGATGTTTTATTTCAAATGCAAAATAAATTGACCCAATGGTATCATTTGGTATCGCATTTAGGATGATTGACTCAGGGGGCAGGCAGCAGGGGGCAGGCAGCAGGGGGCGCTCAAAGTCGCTGCTTAAGTCAATTATAAGCTGAGTTGATTGTGGCATACGCACTGGGTGTACCTCAATGTTTTGAGCATGCATATGAAGGAGGGAACCTATATTATAAGTTTACATAAAAATTAGAATGGTACACTGAGGGCGCATCTCCACAGGGGGTGCTGTTTCCTATAAAAAAGTGAAATAGACCCTTTTTCAGGGCTCTGTAGCTCATTGCGCCCAGGGTCATCAGCATGATGAGTATGCCTGTCACGTGCTATAACACCTTTAGTTTACTGGGGTGTAAGCATCTCTGAGGTACTCTTAACCATTCTCTTCCCAGAATTTTTTTAAGGTACCACATATGACGATTTTTTGAATTTTAAAAAAATCACCAGGACGCCCTCAATATGAATGGAGACAGTCTTGCAAGTTATTTCTCTAATAAATTTTGGTTGATTGTTAGGATATATTTCGCTCCAAATAGTGTGTACACGAAAGTAGGGGGCGCCACAAGTACCCCAAAATTTAATTTCTTCCAGCTTGCTGTTGCCGCATTCTTGTAAGTTGTGGGACGCTAATCTCAAAACAGGCAATTTAGCATGCCACCACAATTTCCTCTTGCTCTAGCACCAGTTCCATATGGGTCAAAATAATTTAAGTGAGTGAACCCCCGTCATACCATACCTAATTCTGAGTATGTCAAAGAAAATTGGTTGCCATTGTTATCCAACCCACCTTAAATATTGGCCTTTATGACCCAGTTTGTTTTTATCTCATTGAATGAGAATTCAGACTTACACAAGCAGGATGATAGCATTGATCCAATACCATTGGCTCAATGCTATCGTCCTGCTTGTGGAAGTGGCAATAGTGCAACATCACCCGTTTCACTTACTTGCAAGTTCTTCTATATCGGTATGCAAAAATGCAATTTTTGATAGACCATTTTTAGGTTTCAGTTATGAAAGTTTGGCTACTCATTTTTAAAGCTGAATTCCTTAAATTTGGGCTCATTACATCCAAGACTGCACTAACTTGATGTATAGACAAAGAGGAACGTAAAATTTCGAAAATGTGTGTGAAAAGCAGTTCACATGTTGGTAGAAATGTAAAAGATGCATCATCATAACGAACAATAGGAAATACATTTTTTGTATATATTAGTTTTATAACTCAATTAAAAATTATAAATTAGCCAAGTCGTTCAGATAACAATACCAAACCAAAGACATTGAAATGAATACAATAATGCCCATGCATTGAACAAGTTAGTGAAGATGTAATGAACATAAATTTTATGGAATTGAGCCTTAAAAATGTGTTACCAAACTATTATAGCTGAGAGCTGAAACGGTCAATCATAAATGTGATTCCTGTTGATCACTATCTAACAAATTTACTGTCAGAAGATTAGTGTCCCATAAATTACATCAATGCAGCACCAGCAAGCATGAAAAACAGGAGAATAATCTATTTGGGGGTACTTGTGGCACCTCCTACATGCCCGTGCAGTCATTGCACACACTATTTCAAGCAAAATATATCCTAACAGCCAAAATTTATTGGAGACACAACTTGCAAGACTGCTTGCTTTTATATTGAGAGCGTCCTGGTGATTTTTTGAAAAATTGAAATGTTGTCATATGTGGTTCCTTAAAAAAATCCTGGAGAGAGGATGGTTAAGAGTACATCGGAGATACTTATACCACAGTAAACTTGAGGTGTTATAGCAGATGACTGGCATGCTGACATTGCTGTTGACCCAGGACAATATGAACTACAGAGCCCTGAAAAAGGGTCTATTTCACTTTTTTTATGCTGGTTCCATTGGGCTGTAAGAAAAGATGTATTATGGCATATCTTTAGCCGTTAATACCAGCAGTTTACTCGGTACCCCATACTGAAAAGTGTCAACACAAGTTCACCTCAGCCTTTAGTGATATAAAGTGGAGCACTGACAAATAACTCATCATTGCAAATACTTCAAGTTGTTGCATTTATTTCAAAATACACCTGCCATTTCGGAAATTGATGATTGATCCACCTAAAATTGTTCTAGTACAATTTAAACTGGAGGTGAGTTGTCATGATTGATACAGACTACTGGACTACACTTGTCATGTGACCAGGAAATGCACTGATCAGAATTATAGACTTTGAATCCTTGCGTTTCTGCTTGATCATGGACTGTGGATACATAAATAGATTCTGTAATCATTCCAGTTGTATTTTTGTTCACAATTAGTAATAGGTCCAAGTTAACACTCTGATTTAATCATGGCCAAGGCACGTACTATGAGGTACAGAAACATATAATATATGTATGGCTCTGGCTCTTGAAACATGAGCCTAAAAAAAAGCAGCAGCCATGGCTGCCCCAGTGGCAAAGTTGGTAGGGCACTTGCCTTCCACCCCACTGACCAGGGTTCAATTCCAGCCTGGGCCATATGATTTTCAAATTCATTGAAAAATGGTCTTTCATTTACTTCTAACCAAAAAGGTTTTTGACTGAACACCAAAATATAAAGACTTTTTCTCTGCTGAATTTTTTTTTGAAATATATATTAATAGAGAAGGATATTATATTAGATGTCTCATTAATAAATCTATCAATATGATGAAGCACAGCACACAATTTACATCACTGGTTAATGTTAAATTTCTATTCAACATTGATGTATACCAGAGTCAGACTCGGCAATCACATTCTCTAAGGAAGTAGACAAGGCCATCAGCACACTCAGAAACAGCCCCGGTGTCTTCCAGACAAAATTGTGTGTGTTCTTCTGGTCCAAAGTTGGTGGACTGCTCGCAGGAGCTCGCTGAATAGCACACTAGTCACTAGGTGGCAACACAAGACAGCATGTGTTCTGATCTGTGGCAATGCAAGAGCAGTCCACTTGTAGACAGGGTTAATGTTATATTGACAGCTCATAACTTCTAGTATTTATAATGTTTAAATTTATAGATATATTTGTTAAATAAAAAGGCCTACTTGTAAAAAAAATTTTTTTTTCACTTTTCAAATATATCATTGCTACAACCAGCATATCTTTTTTTTTTTAAAGATTTTCTTGTTATAGGAAACAGCACCCCCTGTGGAGATGCGCCCTCAGTGTAGCATTCTAATTTTTGTGAAACTTACAATATAGGTCCCTTCTTCATATGCATGCACAAAAACATTGAGGTACACCCAGTACGCATGCCACAATCGCCCCATCAACTCAGCTTATAATTGACTGAAGCAGCGACTTTGAGCGCCCCCTGCTGCCTGCCCCCTGAGTCAATCATCCTAAATGCAATACCAAATGATACCATTGGGTCAATTTATTTTGCATTTAAAATAAAACTGAGGTACATCAAGCAGATACTGAGATAATGGGATTTGAAATCTGGACTTTCACACAATCCAAATTTAGGCCCTATATTAACTTTCAAAGGGCCCTCAAAAATTACCTAAAAGGCATGGAGGTCTAAAAAAGCAATTTTTCTCACTTTTTAGTAATCAGTTAGCAGGGAAAAAATTAAGAACAATATCCGAGTCGGGTGAGTATCACCCCCAATGGTGAAGTGCCTGAATCTTAGAAAAACTGCCTCTTAAGGATTGTGTATGTGTCCATTTGTAACATTTCACTTAAAGAGTTACGAAAATTTTAACAGGCATTGGCCAGTGGGTATGGATTGGGAACATGTCAAGAAATTGAGGATGGTTGCCAAAGTGGCCACCACGAAATGGCCCCCATTCTTGTTCTGCCCACTGAAACCTTAATATTTCGCTTAAGAGTTATGAAATTTGGTACAGGTAGTGTTTTGATAGGGAACATTTCAAGAAATCCAAGATGGCCGTCATTTTGGCAACCATCTTTCTTCATTCTTGTACTGCCCATTGTGACCTTATTATTTTTCTTAATAGTTATGTAATTTGGTAGAGGCATTGGCCTGTGGGTATGAATTGGGAACATGTCAAGAAATCCAAAATGGCGGCCATTTTGAGTTGGCCATTTTGGCAGCCAGCTTTCCTCATTCTTGAACTGCACACTGTCTGTGGGTATGGAGTGGCAACATGTCAAGAAATTCAAGATGGCGCCATTTTGGCAGCCATATTGCTTCATTCTTGAGCTGCCCAATGTGACCTGTATATTTTGCTTACAGTTATGAAATGTGGTACAGGTATTGGCCTGTGGGTGTGGATCGGGAAAATGTAGAGAAATACAAGATGGTGGCCATTTTGGCAGCCATCTTTCTTCATTCTTGAACTACCCATTGTTACCTTAATATGTTGCTTAGAGTTATGAAATTTAGTGCAGGTATTGGCCTGTGGGTATGGATTGGGTACATCTCGAGAAATCCAAGATGGTGGCCATTTTGTGGTGGCCATTTTGGCAGCAATCTTTCTTCATTCTTGAACTGCCCACTGTGACCTTAATACTTCACCTAGTTCTATGAAATCTGGTACAGGTACACTAAGAAAATAAATGGGCGATA
Source organism: Platynereis dumerilii (assembly GCA_026936325.1). Classification (NCBI taxonomy): domain Eukaryota; kingdom Metazoa; phylum Annelida; class Polychaeta; order Phyllodocida; family Nereididae; genus Platynereis; species Platynereis dumerilii. The sequence continues at coordinate 84,036,484 of JAPTHN010000001.1, read as the reverse complement.
ATAGTACTTTCTGTTTCCGAAATTCGTCATGGTATTGACCGGTATCAATATTTTTCTAATTTTTTCTGATTTTCTGGTGATATTGGGAATCGTGACCAAACTCGGTAACACAGTGAAAAGCAATACTTCCTGTCTATTGACCAATCAGAGAGGGGTATTCCAGCAGGAAGCAGTTAGAAAGCAGACTCAAAAAATGCAACAAGGTGTTGCAACAGCCGAAATGGTACCATTAATGAAGTGTCTCTGAGAATATCAGGCGGTCCTGTTTGGATGACCATCTCAGAATTTCACCAAATTTTGCAAAGTCAATCAATAACTTCCTAAACCAAGAAAAATGTAAAAAAAAATTCATAGGTGCAAATATTTTTTTTACTGTGGCCATTCAAAGTTAAAAGGTTTTCAGCCAACTTTTGACCCAAATTTAACGTTTTCGGCCGCTAAAACACCTCAAATTGACGCTTTCATTAGCATGACTTAGACTTGCTTGGCACATACAAAGTTGGTTTTATAGTATGCCTAATAATATTCTCAACATGCAGATTTTAAAAAAGTTTGATTTCATCTAAATCCTGGCTTCTGGGGTAAAATTGAAAATGCCCGATTTTTGCCTTTTTGTCATTTTCAAAAATCATGCCAAGTTCAAAAGTCAATATTTTCTATAGTGGACCTTCAAACTCTATCATTTTCACTCACAGCTTGGGAAAACATCTGAAATTTGATTACTTAGTGAAATTTCCGTGGGGAAATTGGTATTGTTTAAAATACAGCAGGAGTAAATATCCTATTTTTCGTAATTTTTCGGATAAATCAGAGATAGTATTGACGATATGTATTGTGCCTGCACCTGGCAAATTCTTTTTCTCATGGAAGTTTTTTTGCATTAAAATAGTAAATTTTAGGTTCCTTTTGCATAAATGTTAAAATCAGAGCATTTGACCTAGTTTTTGGGTCGAATTAGGTCAAATAAGTCTGAATTTAGCTAAATTTCAAGAAAATTCTTCAATTTTTCACACATTGATGACATATCTTCTAATAGAAATTTGCAATTGATCAAGATATATTTGCTTGTAAATTATAGCTCAATAGCATGAGCAAAATTTATTACAAAATTGTGGTTAGCATGGAAATTTAGCATCCATCAAGAAGGCAAAACGACAATTTTTCACTGTAGAAAAATCTTGACGAACATTATTGATATTTTTTGACTTTCTAGCCAAATGTCGTCAGGAATTTCTGCCACAATAACATCAGAACTACTTTATATTCATCAAATTTTGACTCTCCTTTGTATGAATTTTAAAACAAGAGCATTTAGTCTTGTTTTGAAGTCACAGCAGGTTAAGAAAACTCAGAATTCTATGAAATTTCTCGCAATTTTTAAATTTTTTTATCTTTTTAAGAGATCTTTTCAAATATAAATTTGCCATTTATCATGATATTTATGTTTCTAGACTGTAGCTCTACACTTCAGCAAAGCCTTCAGTGATAAAGTCAGACACACCCACAAAGCTGGCCAATGAACAGACCCTCAAGCATGTCATGCAAATGAGGCTGATTTCGCTATTACGCACTTTCCGGTAAGGGTTACGGGTGTGATTCTTATATGAGTAGATAGATCTCTCTGAGACCTTTAAAATGATGTATCATACGTCTCTGAGGAGTCAATAGTTGCTTTGCAAATTGCCGGTAAACTTTCGAAGTGGAGAGAAATGCTGCACGGTGATTGGTCAAGACGCTGGTGACGCAAATCTATGATAATGCAGCGCTCCTGAGAGATTCGTCTAGGGTAGATTCTCTGGGTGTAGCTCTAGAGCATCAGTAACATTTATTACAAAACTATGGTTGCCATGGAAACATAGAATCCACATAGAAGGCAAAATATCAATTTTTTGCTGCAGAAAAATCTTGTCGAGCAGTAGCTTTATTTTGGGAATTTTAGCCAAATGTCAAACGGACATTCTTCAACAATAACATCAGAATTACCACATACCGCACTCTTCAACTTTCAACTTTCTGAGGTATAAAGTTTAAAACAGGAGCATTTGGCCTTGTTTTAAAGTCAAATGAGTTCAATAAATCTCTGAAAGTAGTTAAATTTCTCAGAAATGATGCAATCATTCACCACTCTAAAGGATCTTTTCCGATAGAAATTTAAAATTTATCAAGATATATTTGCTTCTGAACTATAGCTCAATAGCATAGGTAAAATTAATTAGGAAATTGTCTTCTTCTTCTTCTTAGTGGTTACTCGATCAACATCAAGACTTGATGGCTGTGTCGAGGAGTGTGAGTGCGCATTACCATGGAAACCCAGCATTCACGAAGAAGGCAAAATATACATTTTTTGCTGTAGCAAATTTGCCAAGCACTGCAGTATTGATATATTTTATCCTTTTTAGCCAAATGCAATCAGGATATCCTACCAAAATGGAATTCTAAGAATTTATTGAAATTTTTCTCAATTTTTTTTTTAACACTTTGAGATCTTTTCAAATAGAAATTTAGAATCTATTGAGATATTTTGGTTTCTAAACTATAGCTCTGTAGCCTGAGTAAAATGTATTAAAAAAATTGTGGTTGCCATGGAAACATCTTGACAAATAGTATTGATATTTTAGGCTTTTCAGTCAAATGTCATTGGGATATTCTGCCACAATGATATCACAATAGTGGTTGCCATGGAAACAAAGCATCAGTGTTGCAGGCCTTGGGGCCATATTTTGATGGCCTCACCCTCAACCTTGGCTCTGTCTCATATGCCAAATCCTTGACCTTGCCTCAGTCTCCGGTATCTTTGTACCAGTGTTGGGCCTTTTTGGTGGCCTCTGCCTTGGAGGGTCATGCCTCGGGTCTCCTCCTCGGATGTCCTTGCCTCGACTACAGCATACACAAAGAAGGCAAAATGTCAATTGTTCCCTTTAAAAATTTCTTCACAGACAGTATTGATATTTTAGGCTTTTGTCACAGGATGCGCTTTTGCAATATATGTACACAAAATTTTAATTTTTCAGGAGTTTTTGACTTTTTCCTGACAGGTTGTGATAGTTAAGGAATTAATTAATATTCAAACTAATAATCATCTGTCTGCTGATATTCCACAAGAAAATCCTTTGGGAGATTGGAAAACCACTTTGGGTTATTGGAGACAATTGCTGTAACTCTAGCTGGGTAAAGGGCCTGCATTGCTGTTGAAATACTGTTAGGCAAAAAATTTCTAGTGAAAAATTGATATTCTGCCTTCCTGTGATGCTATGGCAACCACTATTTTGTAATACATTTTACTCATGTAGAAACCAAAATATCCTGATAAACTGCTGTTTGAAAAGTTCCTCAAAGTGGGAAAAAATTGCCAAATTTGCATGAAACTTCACAAAATTTTGAGATTTCTTGACCTCATTTAACGTCAAAACAAGGCCAAATGCTATTGTTTTCAAATTCATATTGTGAAACTAGCAATTACATTTTTTTTAGTAATTCTGATGTTAATGCGGCGGGAAATCCTTATGACATAGTTGCCTTAAAAGCCTAAAATATCAATACTGTGAAGCAAGATCTGTCTGTAGTGAAAAATGGGCTTTGAGCCTTCTTTGTGGATGCTTGGTTTCCATGGCAACCACAATTTTGTAATAAATTGTACTCTATGTACTCCAAGAGCAATTGTTCAGAAACCAAAATATCCTGATAAATTGTAAATTTCTTTTTAAGAAGATCTCTTAAATTTGCATGAAATTAGACTAAATTTTGAGGTTTCTTTACATTATTTGACCTCGAAACAACGTCAAATGATCATGTTTTAAAATTAATACAAAAGATAATTACAACTTCATGAATTTGGAATTAATTCTGTTGTCATTCTAAAAAGACTAAAACAGCAATACCATTCGGCAAGATTTTTTTATAATGAAAAATCGATATTTTGCCTTCCTGATGGATGGAATTTTTCCATGGCAACCATAGTTTTGTAAATTTTACTCATGCTATTGAGCCATACTTTACGAGGAAAACTATCTTGATAAATTTTAAATTTCTATTTGAAGAGATCTCTTGAATATCTGAAAAATTGCAGACTTTTCGTGAAATTTCACAAAATTGAGAGATATCTTCACCTCATTTGACCCAAAACTAGGTCTTTTTGCTATTTTTTAACATTCATAGCACATGAACTTGAAATTTGATAAGTTTACAGTAAGTTTGATTTTATTGTGGCAGAAATTCCTGATAAAATTTGGCTAAAACTAATATATCAATGTTATTCAGCAAATTTCTATGGTGAAAAATTGAATTTTTTGCCTTCTTCGTGAATGTTATGTTGCCATGGCGACCACAATTTTGTAATGCCTTTTACTCTTACTATTTAGCTATAATTTAGAAGCAAAACATCTTGCTAAATAATAAATTTCTATTTGAAGAGATCTAAGAAAAATGCCAAATTTGAGAAAAATTTACTCAAACAATGAAATTTGTTGACCTCATTTTACCCCAAAGCATGGTCAAACGTAAGTTTTCGAAATTTGTTCCAAAAGAATTTAGAAAATCATTAAGGTATGGTAGGTTTGATGTTTTTATGCTTAAAACTTCTGAATAAATTGGTTGCCTCTAAATAGCCCACACAGGTGCTGATGGGGCGTAAAACACAAACTCACTCACTCTGAATAAAAATGTCATGTAATGCTCAAACAAATTTATGGATGTGGCCTTATTGAGTTTTCACTTGTGCTATGATCACACGGTATCCCTGATAACCCATTATTTGAAGTAATATTTGAAGTATGGGGGTTATTCACATGATACATGCACACCCTTCTCAGTGAATCAGTTGGGAAGAAAGGATTGACAAGTAAATCTATTTTCTTCAAAGAATCTGTGAACTTTGGGAACTCCCATTTGACCCCAAAAGGATGTCAAATGAATATACTAAAACATTTTTTGCAATGCCTATGCCCTATACTGCGTTTTTGGAAGATTTCACGTTTATGCATACAGTATTTGTTTAAATATCCAAAATAAAGGAAAAAATTGCATAAAATCTAGGGTGTCCTTTATATTACTGAGGTTGTTGACCTTTCACCCCCCAGTGCACAGTGGGAATACCTGTCCTAAGTATGTCCTAAGGATTAAAAAAATGAGTTTGTAGTAATTCTGATATAATTGTGGTTGATTATCCTGATGACATTTGGCTAGAAAGCCTAAAATATCAATACTGCTCGGCCAAATTTTCTATAACAAAATATGTATATTTTGCCTTCTTTGTGGATCCTGGGTTTCCATGGTAACAGCAATTTCCTAATAAAATTTACTTATGCTATCGAGCTATAGTTCAGAAGCAAAAATGTCTTGATAAATTTTAAATTTCTATCGGAAAAGATCCTTGAAAGTGCTGAATGATTACAAAATTTCTGAGAAATTTCACTAAATTCAGAGATTTATTGAACTCATTTGACTTAAAAACAAGGCCAAATGCTCCTGTTTTAAACTTTATACCTCACAGACTTGAAAGTTGAAGAGTTTGTGGTAATTCTGATGTTATCGTCGAAGAATGTCCATTTGACATTTGGCTAAAATTTTAAAAATATCAATACTGCTCGACTAGATTTTTCTGCAGCAAAAAATTGATATTTTCTCTTCTTTGTGGATTCTATGTTTCCATGGCAACCACAGTTTTGTAATAAATGTTACTGGTGCTATAGAGCTATAGTCTAGAAACATAAATATTATGATAAATGGCAAATTTATATTTGAAAAGATCTCTTAAAAAGATGAAAAATTTTAAAAATTGCGAGAATTTTCACAAAATTCTGAGTTTTCTTGACCTGCTTTGACTTCAAAACAAGATTAAATGCTCTTGTTTTAAGATTTATACAAAGGAGAGTTGAAATTTGATAAATATAAAGTAGTTCTGATGTCAATGTGGCAGAAATTCCTGACGACATTTGGCCAAAAAGCTGAAATATCAATACTGTTCTTCAAGATTTCTCCATAATGAAAAATTGTCATTTTGCCTTCTTGATGGATGCTGTGTTTCCATGCCAACCACAACTTTATAATATATTTTTCTCATGCTATTGAACTATAACTTACTAGAAAAATATCTTGATCAATTTCAAATTTCTATTAAAAGATATGTCATCAATGTGTGAAAAATTGGAGAATTTTCGTGAAATTTAGCTAAATTCAGACTTATTTGACCTAATTTGACCCCAAAACTAGGTCAAATGCTCTGATTTTAGCATTCATGCTAAAGGAACCTAAAATTTACTATATTAATGCAAAAAAACTTCCATGAGAAAAACAAATTGCCAGGTGCAGGCACAATACATATCGTCAATACTATCTCTGATTTATCCGAAAAATTACGAAAAATAGGATATTTACTCCTGCTGTATTTTAAACAATACCAATTTCCCCACGGAAATTTCACTAAGTAATCAAATTTCAGATGTTTTCCCAAGCTGTGAGTGAAAATGATAGAGTTTGAAGGTCCACTATAGAAAATATTGACTTTTGAACTTTTGAACTGATTTTTGAAAATGACAAAAAGGCAAAAATCGGGCATTTTCAATTTTACCCCAGAAGCCAGGATTTAGATGAAATCAATTTTTTTAAAAATCTGCATGTTGAGAATATTATTAGGCATGATATAAAACCAATTTTGTATGTGCCAAGCAAACCTAAGTCATACTGATGAAAGCATCAATTTGGGGTGTTTTTGCGGCCGAAAACGTTAAATTTTGACTTTGAATAGCCACAGTAAAAAAAATATTTTCTCGGTTTAGGAAGTTGCTGTTTGACTTTGCAAACTTTGGTGAAATTCTGAGATGGTCATCCAAACAGCTTGTCCCATATCATTTGATTCTCTCAGAGACACTTCATTAACTTTTCATAGTGAGCTATTGGCCTGTGGGTATGGATCTGGAATATGTTGAGAAAATCCAAGATTGCCAAAATCACTACAAAATGGCCACCATTCTTGAACTGCCCTTTTGATATGGATTGGGAACATGTCACCTGTGAGCGATAATTAGGCACACATTGATAGATTTCACATTAACAGATGAGATTTAACACCGCTTGTGGTTCTGGTTTTGTTTTTGTACCACTTGTTAAAAAATAATTGTTCCCTGTGGGAACCCTAAAAAAAGAACCTCGAGAAGATCTGAGAAGCTAAAGATAAATTATATCTGGCCTAACCAATGGCTTTCATGTTATACTTTATCTTCAGATACAGATTTACAAAAGACAAGATTCGCAATAACAAAACATACTGGAGATGCGAGCTTCGGAAGGAATGTGGTGTTGGCGTTAAGCAAATCACAAAAGGAACTGAAATTACTTTTATACCATCTACAAAGCAACACACCCATCAGCCAAACAAGCACATAAAGGAGGATAAAGGTGCAGCTGATGTGAGTTTTGAGTTCTGGAAATATTTAAAAAGCCAAACTATTTAAATCAAAATTTAATTTTAAAAGTTGATACGTTTTTTGGTTATGGACGGAGCTTTTTTGTTGTCTTTTGCAGGGAAGCGAATCCGTTACGACAGTGGAAAATGAAAAACCTGAGAAAGAAACAGCCAAAGCAACACAAGAAACAGTTCTACAAGTTCCTGGTCCCAGCGAAGTGCAAGGCCACAGAATAGAGCAAGGACACACCGAAGCACAAAACAAGCCTAGTCTCTGCATGGACACTTCTTTTAACAATGAAGAAGGTCCAGCGTACAATTTGAGTGTGGCAGAACAGGAATGTTCATCCACACATGCACTTCAGGGCAACGCTGACCCGTGGATGGGTCCTCCACAGGTGCAGTCCGCAATATTATTTGCAAAATATTGATTAACTTAATAATAATTTTGTTATCGTATTTCACAAAATAGTGTTGAGATGATGAAGAAAACTATCCTTTGTCAAAGCCAAAATCAGAACCAATGCTAATTGCTCCAAAAGCTAATTTCACACCAAGTCCATAAGAGCTCAATGTCCAGAATGTAGTCATAATCTGAGAATGATGGCAACAACCCTGGATACTTCTAGCATTTTTACCGGGGGGGGGGGGGCATTGGTTTAGTGGTAGCATGCTGAGCTTTTACACGAGCCAACAACCAAAGCTCAACGTGTAATATGAGCTGAGCTATAAGGCAAAATTTCATTGTGTTGGACGTACTCAGAGAAATTTAAAATTTAATGACACTTTCTGACTTGTTGGTTTGTCTCTCCATTTATATGTAGAGAAAGCAATCAATTGACATTTTTTGTGAAGAAAACTATTTTAGACATCAGCCAGGTTAATTTTCACGGAAATATTATCATTTTTCATAAAGCAAATAGACGAGTCTGAAAACGTTTTTTAAGAATTTTTCATAGTGTTTGTCATATTAAGTATTTTTCTCATCTTTAGGAAGAACCAAAGCTTATAGGGCAACATTAAAATTGACAGGTGTTTTTTGTCTACTTTTTATCTGAATGTAATTTTTTTCCATATTGTGATACTTGTGGAGTGTTTTAGAATGAACAGGCTTGCAAAAAAATGAGATTTTGCGACGAAGCGTCTACTTTGTTCTGGGTGGGTCAAGCTTTTCGACAGATGAAAATGTCGATGTATGAGCTATTTTATGGCACAACGCCATTGATATTCAATGGATAATTTTTTGCAGAACACAAATTTGGTTTTCCGAAGTGGTCAAAGTAACCCCTTTTTACGGTATCTCTGGCCGAGAGTGGCACTTGCATTAGCAGGTATTTTTAAAAACTAACTAGCCAGAGTCAGAGAATTAAAAAGTGTTCAGAATGAAACACACATTTAAAAAAGGATAATTTGCAGTGTTCAAAACTGTTCATTTCAGAATGAAATCATGTTGCATTGCCTGGAATTTTTCAATAAATCGACTGAACAGATACACGTCCCTTTTGATGCTGATGACCTGTTTCGAGACGAGGGTAAGTTATAAAGTCGGCTAAAAAAAGTAGAGAGAGAAATTTTCAAAAATCTACTATTAGTTGTACCTTTATAGAGGAGCAATATGAGAAAACGGAAAATGTTAATTTAAACCCCTTGCTTTTGGCAGATTTTCCAGATACTGCATCACCACTGACTGTGACACCAGCTCCAGAACAAGCTGTGACAATGGTCCATACCCCTGCCTCTTTTGGGAATCTTCCAGATATTTCATCAATACTGACAGTGACACCAGCTGCAGAACAACGTATGACAATGGCCCACACCCCTGCTTCTTTTGGGAATCTTCCTGATGGTTTATCAACACTGACTTTGACACAAGCTCCAGAACAAACTACATCCTCAAAGGCTGTTGCAAAGGCTGCGACGATGACCCAGACCCCCGCCTCCCTTAAGATCAAAGGTAAATTCATGATTACAGCAAAAAGTCAGGTCTTGTTCAAGCCAAACTTGTATTGAGTGGGTGACGAGCCTTACTACGTCACATTTTCAAGGCATTTGATTGGATTATAACTGCCTATTGACATTATAATTGGCTGACATTATCTTTGTCGCACTAAAGCAACTACCTATGTTTGGAGGCTGTCTCAACCAATAGCAATCAACTATTTCTACTAATGCTGTAGTGGCTATACGTACATGCAAATCTATACTCACTGGTACAGAAAAGTCAGAATATGTTCAAGTTGCAGAGAACACCTATTGGCTCTTATCATGACATTGCAATAAGTACTCAAAATGTACTTTCCTGAATTCTACATTTAATTCTACAATAATGTTAACAGGTCCTGTATTGAAAATTGTTTTTTGACAAATCATGTTTTATTGCAGACACATCAATCTGCCAAGAATTTACTACTTCAAACCAGGTGGGCAGAGGTAATGAACCACAAAAGAGAAAATCAGCTACTGAAACGAGACCCGCAAAATACCAAAAGACAACACATGAAGAAACGCAAGGGGCAAGTACATGAAAATGGCATACATAATATGTATACAGTCCAAGTAATATATGACAAGAGAAACATGACCTTTGTCTTGTTCTTTCAGATGCCCCCTTCAGTAATTGATCTAGTAAGTGGAGGTCAGCCCAGCCCAAAGATGGATGTAGTAGCAGATTTGACTGAGGGTGTTGAGCAGTTGTATCCTCCTCGCCCAAATACAACTATGACCTGGAGGTCCACACAACGGTTCCAATCGGTGCCAGAGAATGAAGCTGAAGCACCTGGCGAAATCCCAATACCCATTTCGGAACCATGCGAACCAGCGGCACGATATTTTACTCATCCAAAAAAAGGTCTGTTCATATTAATTTTTTCCTCCCAGTTCTGCAATAACATGTGATAGAAGGGTTAAAATGTCCAAAGTTTTTGGAAAAGACCAAAAAATTTAATGTGTATTTTCTGTCTCAGGATCAATGAAAACAAATAAGTTATTTTTTGAAGAATAGTTAATTTCCCTGCAAAAGACGACAAAAAGCTCCATCCATAACCAAAAAATTTAATGTGTATTTTCTGTCTCAGGATCAATGAAAACAAATAAGTTATTTTTTGAAGAATAGTTAATTTCAAATCAATTCCAAATACAGTGAAACACTTTTAAAACTGATTAATTGGCTGTCTCTGAGAAAACCATGCAGGTTGTACAGTAAAGTGAAACGTGGCCCGAGCCGGATTTTAACGAAATTTTCACCAAACGCCCTCTAAACACAATAATGAAGGTTGGTTAAGTCCGTTTTTCTATGATTTCAATTTTTCCTTGATTTTAACCCACTTGAAAATAGGGTGTCAAGTGTGGTGCAAAATTCCTTTAACATGGGTTTCAATGGGAAAACATGCCAACTTTAGCACTATAGGAACCAGAGCGCAGCGCATGGTTTGAAAATTTTATGATGGAGGATGATTACACATGACTTGAATATTCTAAATTCACTTTTTGTAGCGTGGAACACTCCTTCATAAGCCAGATATAAGCATTTTTAGATAGCGGAGGGTGGCAAATTTCTTTGCGTTTCACAAAAAATGAAAAATACTAAAAATGTCATAATTCTGCTAAGATTTGTCCAAATTTGACAATTTTAGTGTCTAACTATATGTTTTGGGCAATTCCGCACCTCTTGGGATGATTTTTATTTTGATTGGAGGTCAAGGTCACTGCCTAAGGTCAAGGTCAAAGTCAATTTTTTCTGTAATTTAATGATATTTCAAGTTTTAGTCCCCGATATCTATCAAAAAGTCCCATAATATCAATGCTTATTCAGCATAAACTGATTTTATAAATTTCTAGCTATATGTTAGTATCCTAAACTGTATCAAAAACCTGTTTTTTTTAACCATAGGGGGCAATTTCAAATTTTCGAAATTTCATAATTTTTTCAAATTTCAGGTTAATTATTTTGAAGATGTCCATCGATCATTGTGCATTAATAATTCAGAGTTCAATGGATTGCTGCTATTGCATGAGAGTCAAATAAGGGATTCTGGGCCAGAAAACAGACCTTAGAATATGATATGAATGTTTTCGGCGGCCATTATTGAAAATTTTGTCACCTCAGTTAATGTCAAAACTAATAGAGATAACAGAAAAGTTTTTGTTTCTATGCCTATGTTTTCAGGGTCAAGGAATAACACAAAAACATTTTTATCATTGCATGTTATGTAATATATGTGTAATTTGGCTGCCACAACAACAACAAAAAGTATCTTTGCTAATATCTGCGGAATATTGGAATAATTCTTAGGTCTATACCTATGTTTACATGGTCAGGGAATATGATAGTCAAATTCCATGCTCTATATGCTTTCAAGTACACACATTCATGCATTGATAATTGGACAATTTCACAATAGAAAATGGGATGCATAAAGTATTTTGTAGTGTGAGATTTAGGGGTGTTTTTTTACATCAGCTTTTGTCTTAAACTATAATTTTGGAGTAAGTGATGTCATTTGCGCTTGGGCAAGTAATGCCAAGTCAAAGCTTTTGTGTCAAATAAAATCACCAAAGCCATTGTCAAAAATGCAAGTCTCAAAACTGATTAACTTTGTTGTTCTTCACACAATATCTTTTGATTACCATTTTGCTAGCTTGAAGGAATGGAAAAAAGTGATATTTGACCTTACCACAATTAAAGATGATGAATTAATACAATTTTAGTGTCATTGTTGGCCTGCTCCCAACAGGAGCTTTTGGTCAAAATCAGCTGAGTCTTCTCCGGCAAGGGTCAAAGTGTCGTTCCTTATTCTTGCAAGCCAGTTGTGTGATCAACAACCTTCCTTATCGCTCCGTTAAGGCCCACTGCAAAGTGGCCTGACTACGTCACATGAACAGTTTGAAAATGATTTCAGCTATGAGTTGGGACGCCAATCTGCAAAGACCTCTTAACAAATAGTTTCTATGCACCATTTTAGGGATTTACTAAAAAGCGGGCTGGAAGAAAGCGGGTAGCGGGTAGCGGGTGGATTCTGATACAACACAGAAGCTACTTGATACAACACCATCCGCTACCCCTTGGTCGTAGCTTCTTCCGCTACCTTTCCCCGCTCTCTCAGGTCAATTCTAAGTGCCAGGCAATCATCACAGTGCAGGATTAGCAATAACTAATTGCACCTTAGGCTTAAATAGGGACTATAGGGTCACCTCAGAAACATATTGTCTTTCAAATGGCAATTAGTGTCTGTATCTTTGGGGGTAATCTACTCAATTCCAATTAAACATATATATGCCCTTTGATTAATACAATAACCTGCATGCCTATTAAAGTATATTGCAGGTATTTGATCTATAAAATTATGATCTATCTATCTATAGATCTATAGATCTAGCCTTCCTTGAATTGTATATAACATTAAACTACAGAAAACACCCTTCAGATGAAATAGCCCTATTTGTTTCTATTTATTTTTTGTTTCAATAGATTTATATCTATGATATATCTACCTATCTATCACATTATATATTATTTATGAAATTATTCACCAAAAAAAAACTGCAACAGTAATAAACACTGCACATAATTCATTATTCTTCCCAAACTTGGCATTGAACTTTGACACCTTTGGGTGGAAGAAAGTTGATGGCAATTAAAGCCAATCACTTAAGAAGTTTTGAACAATGGCAATTCTTGTGGATAGCAAATTGATTGACAAAAAGTATAAGTCCAGCTGATTGCAAGTAGCGGAGGTAGCAGGGTGAAACAGTAGCGGGCAGACCTGTATGTTGTACTACTGACCATTGAATAGCACTCTGTTTGTTCAGGGTGCTTCCTATTGTTCCCTGTTAATACATCCGCTACCCGCTACCCGCTTCTTTCAACCCGCTTTTTAGCGGGTCCCACCATTTTAGCATTTAAACGAGTTTGACATCCGTAAAAAATTTCCCAACATAATATTTTCCATTTTGTCTTGAATTGTTCGCCTGATCATGGCTTTAAAACTGAACAAACATGTACTTTTGGTTTTGTATATTTATAGACACAAAATACAGTCTATTTATTTCTGATGATAGGCAATAACACAGACACAAAGGCATAGGCTATATGCTATGACTAAAATACCAGTCATTGATAGACATGATAGTGAAGGGTATTGGAGAGTGGGGCACAGTGAGACACTTTTTTTTATTTTCAAGTGTTCCAAAATGTCGGCAGTAATGAGTTAAATGAGATCAGGTCCACATTATAGATAATAACGTTGGGTATACTGTCCAGTAGTTTCAGGTTCCTACCTTTCACTAGTTTGGAGTAATTTTGAGTTACGTCCATGCTTGTTAAGTGTCTCACTGTGCCCCGTGGGCGGGGCACAGTGAGACAGCAGGCGGGGCACAGTGAGACAGGGAACCTGCTGCCATAACCACCGATCCTCAGGACCTGCGGAATTGTTCTATCAATTGTTGCTACAGAAACTACTGTACTCTTATAAAAGCAGCTGGCTAGGTGATTTTTTAGGTCCTTGTTTGAGCATGTTTCGAAACTACATCGCACAGGACACATGCACGACTTATTTAACCTGCCGCACCTGTTACATACTGATCAAAATTCTTTCTGATGCTTCCCTTTGGATGTGACTCACTAAAATCAGTAGTTTACAGCAGGAATTTTGTTTTTAATAGTGAATTGTGAGCTATGCATTATATTTAGGTCGTTTCAAGTGTATTTTGTGATGTCTCGCTGTGTCCCCGCCTCAAACTGTCCCACTGTGCCCCACGCAGCTCTCTTTATATAATTTTTGAATCCTGCGGACCGATGCCTTGTATTGTGCTTCATCATCTTACTAAACTAAGACAAATAATCACGGTTTGAATCCCTGGCAAGTGATTTGTATTTTATTATTTTTCTTGAATTACAACAAAAAGCCGTTTAGCAAAATCATTTAATTTTTCTGGCTAAAAACCAAAATATTGAAATTCTACACCCGATATGCTGTGTAGGCATTCACTTACCTACCTCTTGTTCTATACAAGAGAGGATTGATCTGTAAACAGTAGCAGCTAGACGCTACGGCTTTGTCTCACTGTGCCCCGCTCTCCCCTATGCTAATCAATTCTCTGCACCTTTATACTAGCATAGTAGAAAGCAAAAGTTTTGATACTGTTTGCATTTGAAGGACAACTGCATGTGTAGGGGAGACCGGGGCACGTTGGACCTCGGGGCACGTTGGACCTCGGGGCACGTTGGACCTCGGGGCACGTTGGACCTCGGGGCACGTTGGACCTTGGGGCACGTTGGACCTCGGGGCACGTTGGACCATCCCCAATATATATATTTTAAAACATGGGCCGTTATCCAAATCCTAAATAGAGACCTTTAGTGATATGCCTTTTGGCCAAGATGTTTCATGAGCATTGGAGGAAAAGTGTGAATTCTATTTCAGGTTTCCTGATTTTCAGCATAAAAAGTGACTTTTTCCAAGTCTCAATGGCTAGGTTACCCTTCTTAAAATATGGGGGATCAAGTCAGACAAGTCTCATAAATTGAAACTGTCACTACTTAAGTAAAGTTTGATATAAGTTTCCCGAGTTTAAATTCAAACTTGTTAGCGAGGCATGCACATTTTTGTAAGAGGTTGGGATGGGGCAGGTTGGACAGGCATGGCCGGGGCACGTTGGACCGTTGTAAACTCTATTGACTGACAAAAAATAATCTGCAAAATGCCAGCTGCATAATTTCTTACATGAATAGAGCACCTAAGCCATTCCTGTACAATATGAGGGTAAAATCAATTCAGTTGACTAATCTGCTAGCCTTTCTAGCTGAAACAAGATTTATTAAAATTATCTGGGTAAATATTCCGATATAATCATTCTGCAATGACACACAAGTGTGTGTTGTGATCTGTGAGAATAAAATGTGGTGTTTCCTCACTTTCTTCTACTTTTGTGGACTTTTATACCATGGTCCAACGTGCCCCGAGTCTGGGGCATGTTGGACCATTAAAAAAAATCTCAAATTTATTTTTCTCCACAACTATTGAAGATAGATTGACTTGGTTTGGCATACGGCTACAGTATGTCACACAGAAATTTAGCATTGTTTGTACTGTCCATAAAAATCAACACCATGAGATTGGTTGTTCTGCTGATACCAACTTGACTATAACGAAGCCTGGGGTGGCGCTGCAGAGCACTTTTGTGATGTATCTGCCCATTGTGTGTCAGATTGGCAGTGTCACAAATGTCAACATTGTGCGAAATTGGACTAAAATTATCATTAATTGGCAAATATCGGACAAAGACAGTCCCAAAATATCACAGAATTTGATATTCATATTACAACAGAGCCAAGCTATACATAGGTATATGTATTTCTCCTGTGGGGCTTCTGGTTGCTGAGATATCCGCCAAACATCTGTCCTCTGCTTGATGTGACAAACTGTAGTATAGATGTTCAGATCTATGTCAGTCAGAAAAGAGATTTTTCAAATATTTAGAGATCATTTTGATTGTGAGCCAAAAAATAAAAAATGGAACCAACATGCCCAGGTCTCCCCTACTTGAAAGCGTATCTATAGAGCATGGAAAATTACTGTATCATATTCCCTGACCATGTAAACATAGGTCTAGACCTAAGAATTATTCCAATATTTCTGTAACCTCCGCAGATATCAGCAAAGATACTTTTTGTTGTTTTTGTGGCAGCCAAATTGCACATATATTACATAACATAAAATGATAAAAATGTCTCTGTGTTATTCCTTGACCCTTAAAACATAGGTATAGAAACAAAAACTTTTCTGTTATCTCTATTAGTTTTGACATTATCTGAGGTGACAAAATTTTCAATAATGGCCGCCGAAAACATTCATATCATATTCTAAGGTCTGTTTTCTGGCCCAGAATCCCTTATTTGACTCTCATGCAATAGCAGCAATCCATTGAACTCTGAATTATTAATGCACAATGACCAATGGACACCTTCAAAATAATTAACCTGAAATTTGAAAAAATTATGAAATTTCGAAAATTAGCAGAATTATGACATTTTTAGTATTTTTTCATTTTTTGTGAAACGCAAAGAAATTTGCCACCCTCCGCTATCTTAAAATGCTTATATCTGGCTTATGAAGGAGTGTTCCACGCTACAAAAAGTGAATTTAGAATATTCAAGTCATGTGTAATCATCCACCATCATAAAATTTTCAAACCATGCGCTGCGCTCTGGTTCCTATAGTGCTAAAGTTGGCATGTTTTCCCATTGAAACCCATGTTAAAGGAATTTTGCGCCACACTTGACACCCTATTTTCAAGTGGGGTAAAATCAAGGAAAAATTGAAATCATAGAAAAACGGACTTAACCAACCTTCATTATTGTGTTTAGAGGGCGTTTGGTGAAAATTTCGTTAAGATCCGGCTCGGGCCATGTTTCACCCCCCGCATGGTTTTCTCAGAGACAGCCAATTAAACGTATCTCAATAGTTTCATAAATGGTCTTCTTTTATTTTGCAGGTAATGCCAATGCACCAGCCAACCCAGGAACAAAGAGCACTGGGAACTGCCAAGAAGATCATCTCGTGCATTTCCCATCGCCTGTGATGAACAATAATTACGAAAATGTACCCCAGAATGAGAGTCAGGTGAGATGCATTACAGATTATATAAATAGACATAAATTTCTAAATGATCAAAGGGTAACTTATCAATGGTCTGTCTGTAAAAGGAGTAAAGTTATGTGGTTCATTTACGACTGAACTTAAATTTACATTATTTTCAGGCTGGCCAAGTGAAGGAGGTAAACCAGCCTGAAAACAACAACAACATATGGCAGAGCCTAGATGACATTGATGAACTCTGTAGAAAAATCAATGAGGGCCGGATTGGTTAGGAATACGCCAGTCCGGTCCTGAAGGGAACATTCTTCATTACATATTTTGATCTCATGGATCAAATTATGCTAAGGCATGGGAACCTTGGGCAATGTTCCCCTTGTCTCTGCCCATGGGCGCCGTACTATGGCTGCCCTGAGCTGTATCATTGTGGAAGGCTCACCACAAATTTCGTGCCTGCATTGCAGTGCATGACTGATAGTATATACAAATTATCAATTAAAAATTGTACGTATTTACAAAGAGTCAGTGAGCTGAACCATTTGTCAATTTCTAAAATTATGTTTACATGAATCTGCTGTCACTGTGACTGTGCTTCTGTACAATTCATATTCTGTTGTTCTATAATTAATATATATATCAGTGATATTCAATTGTCCATATTGTTGTGCTCTTTGCATTGTACTTATAAATAAGCTATTTCTCATTTTGTGGAATTTCCATAGAGAGTGATTCTGCAGCAATAGATTTCATGAAGGCTACTTGAGATGATAGGATAGTAAATATGTGAAATGACCAGTTGAGGACACAAATTGATTAGCATATGGATAATTTATTAAACATCTCATGATCTCAAACATGTCTATCTGAAATGTATCTCCTATTACGTGTATCCATTATCCCCTGTTTGGCACGTTAAAATGATATGTTGAAAATATATTTAGGCCTTCTTATAGAAATTGGCCAGTTTTGTTTAGTATCATCCATCAAAAATATATTCTGAAGATTTTAGACCAATAATGGCTATGGCAACCACAAAATTGAAACTTCTCTTTCTGAATTAACAATAACAATTGCAACGGCTTCAAATGTGGTTAATTAAATAAAATTTCTTGAAAATGTGCAAAATATGCTTCACGTGCTTCTCTTGTTGTCATATATAATTACGAGTCCTTTCGATAAGTTTAACTGACAAAAAGAAAATCAAGACTGTTCTAACTAAAATAGACTTTTCTGGTTGGAATCGCAATGCTCCAATTAACACCAAGAATGAGACATCGACGTCTGAGACCATGCAAGGACTATTGCTGGGCTTATCAAAATCGTTCAAGATTACCCTTTCACCAGATTGCAATGGCTATACACAGTTCACATTACATAGGCCTACATTAGGGTGCTTCTTTTGCTCCAACTTGCGCAGAACCCCGTATACTTTTTTTTGTGGGTGAGGTTAGTCAATAGAAGTAATCATGCTAAATTTCGAGAAATTTTATTGATGCCTAGGTGTAGCACATTTGGATTGAAATTTGTCAATTTCCTTAATATTGTGCGATTTCTTGCGAATTACTAGGTTATCTATCACATTTTTTTCAATAGCCCTGAATATTGTTTAAGAAGATTTCTGGGTCAAAACAGCATTTTCCATCCATATCTTACTCATTTCTAAATTCAAAATCAGATTAAAGGCTCAGCTTATGTTCAGGAAGGCACTGTAGGTGGCAACACTGATTGCGTTGTCTATTAATGTCATAACATTATCATTAATTGTTGATAAAAAGGCTGGTTTAGTATATATAGCATATTATACAACAAATAAAATTATTTTTCCCCTGATTACACGGTAACCTTTGTTAGAAATCAAACTTTTTCACTTCTTTGAATGCTTTTATCAAAATAAGGCTATATCTTGATGGAAACTAGAATTTCGATCATTTAAATGAGTTGAAAAATAAAAAGTTGCCTAGAGTTTTTAAAGTTTTGTAATGTGACCAGCTGCACAGTTCCTCACATGGTAAAAGTGTGAAGGACATTTCTGAAGTTTTAAAGGCCTGCAAAGATGTCAATCATCAAATTCAGCAGATCCTTGGGATAGTCCTTTTGGGCAGCATTCTTAGTCATGTCAAGACACTAGGATCAAGGTATTTGTTTTACAAGAAACTGTGTCTACAATTCTTCTCAAAGGAAGCAGGTCTTGTTGAGCTTCATAGCTCATAGAGAAGATATTTTGAAAAAAATACTCTGAACTTGTTTTATCTTTCTGTGAGAGAGCACATATTTCCTGTCAGCCCCAAATAAGATGGCTTCGGACTAAATTTATATTTAATGCTATGAGGAATTTCAAGTGTTACTCAAATAAAACATCAAGAGAGGAAAGACTCCTGCCACAGTGGCTGGGCACAGGACCATGAATGGGCCATTCTCAAATTTCGGGACAACGGGTATAGGAAAATTGTCCTGTAACGGAGGGGACAATGTGGTAACGGAGGGGAATTTTGATGTAAAAAACCAACTGAAGGAACAGCAACAAAAGGAAAAATGATAAAAGATTGATGTAACTATTATTTTCAGAAGTACTTCATCTCGTATCAGTAGATTTTTTGGTCAAAATGTCGATTTCTTGCTCATGATCTGGTAACGGAGTGGACAGTAACGGAGGGGAACAATTTTTTGCTTTTCGCTCATTACTGCTTTTTATTTTGGAGATTAGACAAAATAATTGCAGAATATTAAAACCTGCCACCCTCAGCAACATATACATGAAATCGCTCTGTAAAATTATCATTGGTAAGCTTGGAAATGAAGGAAACGGAGGGGACATTTTAGTGGGACCAAAAACATTTTTTATGAACATTATGTCATAATTTATTGAATACATGTTTTATGAAGTCTGCAAGGCAGTGGTACTATGGTGCACATGCGTCTGATGATATTCAGTGAAAATAGCTCATGAAAAACAATAACGAACAGAGCTATGGCAAGTAACGGAGGGGACAAACAAATTGACATAAATTAGTGACACGACTATTGTATCAATTTAATCAATGAAATTATACCCCAAAAAAATTGAATATGAACTAAATATAAATTCAAGTCTATATTCCCATGAATCGTGCAAAGAAACTTTGAAAATAATGGTATATTAGGAGGAAAATGAACACTTGATTTTGTCATGTCAGGTCCAGTGACAGGGAAAAACCATTGATTTTGCACGGATTTCAGGACATAATGCATTAAAAAAAGTCTAATGAATGACTTTTTGCTCCACATGCAGTGGTTCTAAGTAGAAATATGAATAACAGATGCAGAGAAATATGAATAACAGATGCAGAGTGACGCTTCAGATATTTATAGCATTCATATTAATGCTAGAGTGACGCAAATTGTCCCGAAATTTGAGAATGACCCGAATATGTTCATCATTATATGTCTAAATTAGGAGAAAATTTACCCCAAAAAATATCATTCAGTGATTTAAATTCATTGTCAATGGCGGATAGTGGTTTGCAGCCTTTCCTCAGTGAGCTGAAAGAGATTGTGGCAGACCTTTTGTAAAACTTCAGAAGGTACCCTAATTCTGATGATGTATTGATACTTGATCTTGTCTTGCTGTATTGCTACTCTTCAATTGCGACTAGCAATGACTTGAAAAGGAGGGTGCAACTTCGATGGCAAAGCTTCTTATGCACTCTAGTTAGCTGTTGCTTGAATAGAGTCTTGTCTTTATTTGACAATTATAAATAAATAGTGACAATTAAGACAAGACTCCAGGCTTTTGCCTGTGCTAGCAGCATTCAAAAAATTAAGTTCACATATCAAGAATGAGGAAAACAGGACGACCTTTTTCAGCTTAGAGCAATGCAAGCACTTTTGCATATCATGCTTGCATTTTGCCTTTATAGTCTAGTCATTATATGAAAATATTGGGTCTAACCCGGAACAAATTGCAACACAAATGGTTCCAGTGGCATTTGGTCCCTAAATATGTAGAGAAAGACATACTAAAAGTCCTGGAAAATCCATGTGGTGGAACACCCCAAATTAGCCCTAAAGCCAAGATGGCCGCCATAAAAATCATGTTTTTTGCAAATAACTCAGAAACTATTAGATATAGACCCCATATGTGTATGAAACTTGAATATAAACTTGGGTATTACGGACATTTTGACACTATTCCCATGTCTCTATCTCTAATAGTTCTCAAGATATAGCATATTTGAATATCTCTGATTTTACAAAAAAAGCTGTAAATCGCCAAAAATGTCATTTATGTCTTGATTCTGAATACTTGAAGTATGACTTTTACCTTATCTATTAAAGACTATTAAAGATACAAAAGGTATAACTTACGTTTAATTTCAGACCCCAATCATGTCTCTACCTCTCTTCAATCCCCTATTGTGCCATATTTTGCATTTGGAAGTGTTCCCTCGAAATTCCATTTATTTAGCTAAAATTGGCATTTTATGTGAAGGAAAGTGCTCATTTTGGGTCTGAAATGTAAGAAATATTGTGGGTATGGAATTAAGCCTATTCTGAGTTACTCCATGTGTAATACTAGACATTATTAAACTAAAATCACTAAAGAATCACACAGAGAATCTGAAATAGACAAATTTTTCCAAACCATATATATTATCATCGATTTATGTCACGAGCGTCAATCAGCGCCCAGCATCAAAAGTTTACCGGCAATTTATGAAGCAACTGTTTACTTCTCTGAGACGTATGGCATATCATTTTAAAGCTCTCAGACAGATCTATCTATCCATGTAAGAATCACACCTGAACCAGTGATATGATTGAGGCCAGACCATTAGAAACTGAGGCATCAGCCTCCAAGACCAAGACCGAGGCAAGCCAAGGATTTGACACTGAGACTGTGCCAAGGCTAAGGCCATCAAAATATGGCCCCCAGACCGGCCACGCTACCTTCAACTGAGCCTCTTACCCTAATGAAGTTTGTGAAATTGCGAAATTGGCTTAAGTTACATGACATGAGTGAAGACCTGTTCATGGACAAGCTTTTGGAGTGTGCCCTGCGTATTCACTGAATTCTGTGTAAATTAAGTATAATATATATATAAGTTAATATACCTTTCAAAGTTAGAAGTACTATTTATATTTATATATATATGCAGCTTTCCAAATTAATATTTCAGAAAAAATCAAGGCATACACAGAATCACACTTCACAAAGTGAAATTTTGGGGCAAAATGATCACCTAGTCTCCTCCTTATTTGTCAGTTTCAAGCACAAAGTGAGGCACGTCACCAGTTTCTGTGTTGAAATCACGCGCATGAATAGCAATAATACCCTAGAGACAATACAAACGTATGAAATTCAAATTTGTAGATTGCAGAAGAAGAGCCATTTTGCAAATAACACGCAGATATGGTGCCAATGCAATAGTTGACCTTGTACTACTCACTTATTTTGATAATGTTCTGGCTTGCAAAGTATTTTCTCTTTTATAGTATTTGCATATTTTGAAGAAATACAAATCTTGTGGGAGCCTATTCCAAAGTCACATGGCAAATTCCAGTTAGAATACAACCATAGCAGTGATCACAAACTGTTATATTCGCGCAGCGACGGGCGCAAAGCCGCCCGTCGCGTCAGCGAACTTAGCTTAACAACAGGTCATAGTAAATTTTGAATCTGTCAGTGGAGTGAGAATGAAGGACTGCCTGTACCTGCCATGGAGTTGGTCCCTGATTAAACAGTTAGTTTCGGTAAAAGTAAACATCCCTTAATTTCTCTTGCAATACTGTCTGAAAAATTCCATTTGGTTCTTAACTATCCTATTCTGTTTTGAAAATTTCATTTTTATGCTCATTTATGTCGTCTGCATGAAAAAAGCTTATTTTGCTAACAGGTGTCGCCACCGATGTAGCATCATGCTTGCAGTGCCACACCCAGGGAAAATGACTGAACTATCAGCAGCCTGCTTGTGAGCAGTGATATGTGAAGTTTATTTGAGGTGTGAAGTTTAAAAGCTGATTGCTATTACTGTACTTCAATAGCATCAATTAATTTAGG
The DNA here is from genome assembly GCA_026936325.1 of Platynereis dumerilii. Classification (NCBI taxonomy): domain Eukaryota; kingdom Metazoa; phylum Annelida; class Polychaeta; order Phyllodocida; family Nereididae; genus Platynereis; species Platynereis dumerilii. The sequence goes on along the minus strand of JAPTHN010000001.1, from coordinate 84,013,455 downwards.
CCCAATATTACAACAGTTACTGATTGTGTTCTTGTTTATCATTATCATACCTCCACCATGAAAGCAGAGCTGTCATTGGCTGAGAGCTGGTCACATGTCAGTCATTATTTTAGTATATTGACCAGGACTATTGCCCTCCAAAATTTGTTTTCCGAAAAAAAAAAATTTTCAGAATTTTTTTTTTTTTCCGAAATTGTTTTTTTCCGACAAATTTTTTTTCCCTGAAAATTTTTTTTTTCCGAAATTTTTTTTTTACGAAATTTTTTTTTCACAAATTTTTTTTTTCAGAATTTTTTTTTTTACCAATTTTTTTTTCTGAATTTTTCACTTACACACCCTCGAGGGAAATAGATTTGACTAATGCCCTCGAAATCAGTCAATATTTGTATACTATAATACGGTTTCAAAATAAGAACAGTTAATTTGAGCTCCGCGAATCTATGGCATTGCCATCTACATATTACATCGTTTGTTACTATGTGTGCTTTTAGCAGTTAGACTTGAGATAAAAATATACGAGAATCTGCAAGTTATAGAACTAACAACACCCAACAATAACTGTGAATTTTGATGAGATGTTTTTCATAGTCAACTGTCAAATTTGATAGAATCGGTGACAAATATATCAAAACACACATGTTAAGGGCATTTCTTGGACTCACATGCTAGTATATGGAAGGATTAAATTGATTAACGAGCCGTGATATACCTTGTCTATCAATGACACATACTTCCGCTCGTGGTATAAATGTTTCCGAATATAGCTCAAGAATGCAAATGAAAAGGTTTTTGTAAAAAAATAAGCTGCACAGAAGCAGACCCTCGGCTTTCGGCAGCTTTTCTGCCATGATGTCTGAATTCATTGTATTTATAAATATTTTCGTGTAAATATATCTCAGCACATGTCACTAAATTTTATTAAACAATTTCAAAAATTGACTGAAACGTGATAGGAGACTTCTGTTACTTCGAGAAATAAAGGTAAAAATTCCAAAAAAGTATCTTCAATTTGAACACGGTCATATGACAAATGTGTGCAAGGCAATCATGTTACACATTCTCATATATATATTACCTTAGTCATTGCCATTCATTTTTGAGAACCAAAAATTCCAAATAAATGTCCAAAATCTGTCATTTGTTCAGTTTTTGTATTTTTATCGAAATTTCATAACATTGCCTCTCCAAATGAGCTAAGAAATCATAAAGGTGTAATTTAGACATCTCAAAGCAACTCTTATTATTATTTTTATACTTCTAATTTTGTCACCTTTATAGACTTACGTATATTCTTAATTTACACAGAATTGAGTGTTAAGCCAGACACACTCCAAAAGCTAGCCAATGAACAGGCCTTCATTCATGTAATGCAAATTAGGCCAATTTCACACTTCCGTAAGGGTTAGAGGCTCAGTCGAATGTCTCAAGGCCGGCCTTGGAGCCATATTTTGATGGCCTCAGCCTTGGCTCAGTCTCGGTTCCAAATCCTTGGTATTGCCTCGGTCTGGGGTGTCTTTGGGCCAGTGTTTGAGGCCCTCGAGGCCGGCCTTGAGGCTAGACTTAGATGGTCTCGGTCTTGGAGGCTGCTGCCTCAGTCTTTAATGGTCCAGCCTCAACAACATCACTGGTTACAGGTGTGATTCTCACATGGATAGATAGATCTCTCTGAGAGCTTTAAAATGATATGCCATACGTCTCAGAGAAGTAAACAGTTGCTTCATAAATTGCCGGTAAACTTTTGATGCTGGGCGCTGATTGACGCTTGTGACATAAATCGATGATAATATATGGTTTGGAAAAATTTGTCTATTTCAGATTCTCTGTGTGATTCTTTAGTGATTTCAGTTTAATAATGTCTAGCATTACACATGCAGTAACTCAGAATAGGCTTAATTCCATACCCACAATATTTCTTATATTTTAGACCAAAAATGAGCACTTTCCTTCACATAAAATGCCAATTTTAGCTAAATAAAGGGAATTTCAAGGGAACACTTCCTAATGCAAAATATGGCACAATAGGGGATTGAAGAGAGGTAGAGACATGATTGGGGTCTGAAATTAAACATAAGTTATACCTTTTGTATCTTTAATAGGTAAGGTAAAAGTCATACTTCAAGTATTCCGAATCAGGACTCATAAATGACATTTTTGGCGATTTACAGCTTTTTTTTGTGAAATCAGAGATATTCAAATATGCTATATCTTGAGAACTATTAGAGATAGAGACATGGGAATAGTGTCAAAATGTCCGTAATACCCAAGTTTATATTCAAGTTTCATACACATATGGGGTCTATATCTAATAGTTTCTGAGTTATTTGCAAAAAACATGATTTTTATGGCGGCCATCTTGGATTTATGGCTAATTTGGGGTGTTCCACCACACGGATTTTCCAGGACTTTTAGCTTGTCTTTCTTGAAATATTTAGGGACCAAGTGCCACTGGAACCATTTGTGTTGCAATTTGTTCTAGGTCATTTCACATAATGACTAGACTATTAGTAATGATCCAATTCACAAATAAGCATATTTGCAATAGACCTGTGTGAAAAAGAAGAAAAGTGACTGTCCTTTTTTTCTGTAGACACCCTGTATGTACCTTGCGCATGCGCGCCAGTTCAATAAACACTCACAGTGACTCACTTCCTGTATACACGAGTCTCATCGTCGTCTATCATTATGGATATTTAACACGTATTTCATGGTGTCAGAGTGAAACAAGCGTACACAACGAACTCACAAATGATCCAGTGTGAGATCTGAGTCAAGGAAGGAACTTTTCCGGACGATTAGAACCGGCGATTCGACTTGTTCTACTACGTCCGTCCGACCATGTTGTTGATTAAAGATGGCGGCCACGCTGAATATTCACACTACGGAGCCCATGAATATAAAAGGCGATGTTGCGGCCAACTGGAAATACTTTCGCTCAAGTTTTGAGGATTATTCTCTTGCTCAAAAATTCATGCGCATGCGTCAGTGTCGGACGTGTTTGAAACTTCGCTCCATAAGATCGTGAATTTAGAGGTGTATTTTAAAAGGGCTTGAGCAAGGTGAGTGAGTGAGTGAGTTGGTTTTTTACGTCTCATCAGCACCTGAGTATGCTATTTAGAGACATACTTGGTTTGTGTCAAGGTTCTTGATACGTTAAGTCTGTGAGATGTGACAGGTGCTTTGTTGTTGCTTGTCATTTTTCTCTTGTCTATGCAAGGAAATCGTTGGTCTGTTGAGCTGGCTTGATTAGTTGTTGTGGATGGTTTCATGTACTCAGCAGCTGTTTCTTTCTTCTTCGGTTGTTGTAGTGACATTTTTGTCCGTGGAGCTGTTTCTTTCTTCTTTGGTTGTTGTGGTGACATTTTTGTCCGTGGAGGGTAAGGAGAGGATGGTTGACTTTGTTGAATCTTTTTACTGGGTGGTGTGCATAAGTCAGATTCAGGATATTTCACAGTTTCTCCCGTCTTTGGTCGGTCTGGTGAAGGCGTTGTCCGAAAGAGATCCATGAAAAGGTCCCTCTCAAGTTGAATCCGTTTCCGTGGTGACGAATGTAATACTGGGCTTGGGTAATCTGCGTCTTGGTCGATTTTTTCCATGTCCTGTTCAACTATGTGCTTGGCTTCAGGAAACGAACATCCTGTGTCAATCTGAAATTTTACAATTTCTTTTTCTCTCTTGAAGACTTCACAGTTGTGGCTAAACGCAGGGTGGTCCCCTCTGCAATTGACACAATGCGAGGGCCTGAAGCATGGTTTGTCTCTCGTGTGAGTGTGATCTCGATCACCACAATTGGCACAAATTGAGAACCGTCTACATGTTGTGCTGATATGGCCATACAATTGGCAATTGAAGCGTTTTGGTCGAGGAAAGAGTGGGCAAACTCTGCACTTTTCCAAAGCTACAGGTACTTTCTTGGGTACATTGTTGTTTTTGAATGTCAGTTTTATGGATTCATAACCATTTTGTTGGGACAAACGTTTGAATTGGGTAATACCATGTTTTCGGAACCACTTTGTGAGTTGTGAGTCCGAGCATGTCTTGCTCTCTTTCGAGAAGATAATGCCTTTGCCTGGTTTTTGGAAAGGTTCAATGGAGACTTGTGTATTCGCAGTTTCTTTGACTAATGTCAATTTCTCTTTTTGTGTGTCATCCTGTTGTTGAATGAGAAACGTTCCATTGACTTGACGCTTTATTGTATCTGCTACTGTGTTGTCACAAATGTCTGCAACAATTTCGTATACAGCAATTGCTGATAGGTCCTCTAGTGATTTTTCAATACCAATTATCACGAGGCAATTTTCATCTTTTGACATGAGTGAGGGGCGGTCAGGGTCAATCAAGTCATCCGAGGATGATCTTGTCCGTGGAAATCTTGGTAGTCCAGTCGCAAATTTTTCGATCTCAGCCTGGTTTCCCGCTGAGGGACGCGCACCTTGGTAACCCGGTTGACGTACGATCCGGTTTGGAATCATGGTAAATGACATATTCATTGATATTCCCCTGTAAGGTAGGGGACACACCATGCATGCGCACTGTCTCATGTTGGCCACTAAGGATAGAGGACATTAGAGGTCTTCACCATAGTGTTACCACCCACCGCCACGAGGAGGCCCGAGACCGGCGGGGGCGGCTTTAGCAAGGTATTTTCGTTTGTATTCCACTCTTATCCAACTATTGCAATCACAAGGTTAGATATTGCGAAATTTGCAGTTCAGATCTGGTAGATTGAGGCGATTTTCAATTTTGACAGCTGAAAGTCGTAATGGCGGGAAATTCGTATTATGGCGTCCATGACGACGAGAAAGAAGTTTGGACTTGTAAAGGTTGTAAAATCAGTGGCAAGAAAAGGAATATAAATTGGATTGAGTGTGCCTGTTGTGAAGCGACATATGAATCTAAATGCCAAAATATCACTGAAACTCAGCATCTTGCATTGAAGGAAAGAAAAGATATCTTATGGCTCTGCCGTGATTGTCTAGCTGCCATGTGTCCCAAAGAAGGCACAATTAGTAAGACTAATCTAGGTGGTAATCGTATTGAAGGTTTGCCGGATATTGTTGATGTGATGGCTGAAGTAAAACTACTTCACAACAAGCTTGAGGCTATTGGAGACTCTCATGCTTCCATGAAGCAAACCATAGATAGGCTACATACTTATGTTATTGAACAACTGCCTTCCAACATGCAGGAACAATTTGACAAGACTGTTCAGAAAACTGAAAGGAACTTAAGCTGTAAGATCACAGCGTTATCTCAACAACTCCCCCCAGGTCATGGTAAATCTTGGTCAGAGGTTTTGAAACAAAACGCCCCTCCTGTCACCCCCAGTGTAACTGTTGAATCATTGAGGAAAGCTCTTGCTGTAGTGAACAAAGAAGATGGAGAAATGGAGATAAGAGAGAGAGGGATTGTAGTTTATAGAGCAGCTGAAGTAACACCAACAGACTGAAGAAGCGACATCCAAAGAAGCCTTCAATCCTGTCAACGGAACTACATCCGAGAGGTCAACAAACTCGCTGGTTCATGTGCTTATGGAACCATGACTGAAGAAATGATTAGAGACAATATTGTGTATGGAATCAGGGAGGATCCAGTGAGAGCCTTGTTGCTCAGGGACCCTGAACTGAAGCTCAAGTCAGCCATCGATACATGCCGCGCAAGTGAACGTGCTCAAGCACAGGCCAAATCGATGCAGCCAAGTTCAGTCAAGGAGGAGGCAGTCAATTTCACCAATAGAGTGAAATCCAAATCTAATTCCAGGCGACGCCCGCAGTCGTCGCAGTCACACGCCATCGATAGAAGCAAATTCTGTGGAGGCTCCTATGCCTGGAAGAGGGAAGCAAGTATACGACCTAAAGAGGGGCTCATTTTTCCATGTAGAACAAAAAGTGTAAGTTCGATAATAGACCAACAAATAAAAGAAGTTAAAATTACAACAAATTCCATCGTATGATGGCCAATAAACAAATCTTGACAAAGACATCATGATCAATGATTGTTAAAACATGGCACCAAAAAAAAAAAGATGAATTCACAGAAGAATGACACACATCGAAATCGATTAGTGATCTATTAGTAACTTTACTGGTCTGAAAAGCCAAATAACATCAAAGGTCTACAAAGTTCTCTAAACATGCACATAACTGGACACCTGACAGTTCCAAGCATCCTATATTGAGAGCTATTGAGAGGCCAGGAAGTGAAATGCCATTGTTCTGAATCTGATTCATGATCAGTTTGATCGCCATACTTCACCCAAACGGCATACCATATACACAGATTTTTATGAAATTCACAAGCCATGAAGTCAGGACTTTTTAATATTTTACACATTTATTTGACTTATCTCCAAGTTTCAGGCCAAAACAATATGCCAAACACGTTATTCATGTACAACAGCCCGACTATCCTGATAACGGAATCATTGAGAACACCATAATTATGCTAAGCCCGGGCAAAGCGAACAAATGCTTGATTATCGCTTTTCCTGTATAGAGCTCGAGTAGGTTGCTCAAAATTAAATAGAAGCTAATGACGTAGAACTGCTCCCTCTGAATGAGGCGCCCAAAGGGTACCGGCCCAGGCGGGCTGTGTCACTGGGCACTTTCCTCATTCAAAACATAAATTCTTGTAATTAGGCCCTTGGAGACCCTCCGCCACTTTCTACAGATGTTTAAACAGCATTATTATGGCCGTAAAACCACTCTGCCAGCAAGTCCTGGGACTGTTGTGGTGAGTGGAAAGCTGGAAATCACTTATAACTAGATAACCCTCAATTTCCATATACAATTGTTAGGTATGTTGCAATCTGCTGAATTTGCCAAGCAAAAGTTCTGCCTGCAGTGTGCTGGCAGAAATTGGTGCATTTGAAAACGTCTCCCACAAAATTAGCTCTGGCTATGCCTGTGCTTAAAATAGCTCGGTGATTCCAACAGATGATGTCAGCAGGATCACCCTCTACAGTCTCATTGTAAAATTTTCTAATTCCATCCAGTGTTTTGGTTGCAGTGCTCATCTGAACGTGACAGTGTTAATCAAACTGCTACAGATTTTCTCCTGGGCTATGGCCATTGATTAGAGGTATATGGCCATTTAAGTTATACTATTGCTGACATTTGTGCAAAATTTGAAAGACTTTGTATGAATAGGGAAAAAGTTATACGAGGCCTAATTTCCGAAGTCAGTTCTAATTTTATTGAAAATCCACCATGATGGCCATCTGAACAGCTGAATCTTGTTGTGTTGGCAAGCTGATCAGCATAATGATAGGCAGCATCGTATGAAGTTAATTTTGAAAAGGCACACAAAACTGTAGCTATGTATGAACTGCAGTGTGCTTCCAATTTAATGGAAATGATAAGCTAGCCTCAAATGAAAAAAAAAAATTAAACAAAAACGTATCAGAAAGCTGTTGTAATTGATGATAAGATCTTGCAGTTTAAGTTTAACCATGTTTAATGGCCTATGAAACCTTGTATCTTATTGCAGGAAAAAATCATGCCACCAAAGAAACACAAACTCATCAGCCCTAATGCCAAACCTGGAATTGCCCAACAGTATCTTGAAAAACATTTCTCCTGTTTCCCTACTGCTGCAGACCATGTCAAGAATGGACACATACTTTATGTTTACAAGACTTCTGCAGAATATAGTTTAGCTAAGTGTGAAAGATATCTAAAGACTATGGTTATCACCAAATTGAATTGCTCTGAAGATGTCCATTTCGGCTTCAAAGCAGAAATTAGGAAGATTGTTCGCAGAAGTTTGGGAAAATACAGACGACTTACAGATGCCGGGGATTTTCAGAAGTTTGTTGCAGTATGTGATGAACCTTTCACTTTTGGCAAGGCAGTAGCTGGACAAGTTCCTAGAACTGCCAGAAAGTCAGTCATTCCTGAGCCTAGTAAAAGTAGTGAAATCAGCTCTCCTCAGCCTGGTACAAGCCATGACATCACTGGTACCCCAGAATCAGAATCTAAATGTTATAGTGATACTCCACTGACTCCAGTTGCATCCACCTCAACACGAACATGGAGAAGTCAAGGAAATGACACTCCTCGTAAAGCAAAGCTGAAGAAAAGACTGCAGTTTGTGTCTGCTGTGTCATCACAGAGAAATGAAAAGTACAGGGCGCAGATCCAGATTTTGAAGCGCCGTCAGAAGTTGCCAAAAAGAGTCCTCAATCAGGCAGTGCAACGTAAACTAAATATCATCTCAAAACAACATCACAAAATAGAGGAGCTGCAGATGATGTTGGATGAAAGTCATCTTGTACAGAAACTGGCACATGTCAAGAAAGCCCACAAAATCTCCTTGTCTTACTACCACAAGAAGTCCAGCTCAAGCATATCGAAAGCAAAACATGATAAAGTGTGTCATAGAGTGAAAGAACAGGAGGAGACGATGAAAGGTCTAGAGTATGAAAATCTACTTCTAAGGGATCAGCTTGAAAATGTCCAGGGTTCCTCAAGCACCAGTGAAAAATTGGATGGAAAGGTGTATTCTTCACAGATGCGGATGAAAGTGTACGACTGCATCGTCAACAAGGTCCCAACTGCAAATATACCTCCTCTGCTGCAGAAACTGCAACAAAGGGAACAAAAAGATGCTGCAAGTGTCCCACAACGCAGTGCAGTAGAAATGATGACCAGAGAGCTTGGCGTAATTAGCGAACTGCAGACTGCTGAAGCTATCTTGGAGAATGCAAATGTCACAGTGGGTTTCGATGCAACGACACAGGAGAACCAGCATATCAACAGTGTACATTTTACCACCAAGAAGCACTGTTTCTGTGCTGCAGTAGATGAGCTTGCAGGTGGAACTGCTGCAGATTATGCCCAACACATCTGTGAAACAGTAGATGTCCTCAGTGAAACATATGTGTATTTTCATGAAGATGCAAGTTATCTGGAAACCAGGCAGGCAATAATCAACAATATTGCCAACAGCATGACCGACAGATGTGCAGCCAATCATGCTGCCATCACAATTGTAAATCGCGAATGGCGGACATCTCTGAATGAACTAAACTGTCATTTGCACCCACTAGACTCAGTGGCAACTTCTGTTCGGGCAGCACTAAAGAAACTGGAAGAAACTAGAGGCAGTCTGTTTGGGAACGACTGCCTGGCAGCCAACGTAATTCTGCAGATGAACAAGCTCAGGTATACATATTACATTGATATTCAAACTACGTTCCCATGAATTTGCCCTACTTTGGAGTTTTTCCACTTTTTAAGATAATAATTACAAAATTAAGGAAATGAAAGTAGCCAATATTTACAGTTTATGTTTTCTAAATATGACACCACTTGCGGTGGACTGATTCTCTTGCAGGTATAAAAACTCGAAGGGAGATCCACGAGGATGTGTTGCCTTTCTGGACGACCAGAACATTCCAAGGGGAATCCTTCCGAGGTACCGTGGTAATCGTCTCCATGTGCTGTTTCATATTGCAGGAAAGTTAATAGAGTACTATGATGCTTTTGTGCAGCTGTTGAATACTGGGACATCATGCGGAGGCTTGAGAAAAGCCATTCTCCGAGATTTCACCAACCCCACCACGAAGATTGAGCTGCAGGTGCTAGGACTTCTTGGGAAATTGCTGACAGGGCCATGGATGAAGAAGTTTTACACCTCGGCTACAACTGAAATCAATCACATCGATGGTATTCAAGAGGTGAAGAAAGTCCTGGAAAATGTAAATCAAGCCAGCAACAAACTTGAAAATCTAGTTTTGGCAGATGTAGATTTTTTTGGTGAGAAATTGATCAATGACAGTACACTATCCTCATTGCAGAGAATGCCTCTTCATCCAGATTTTAATGCTATGATGGAAAGCTGTCTGAATGCTACAACTACAGTGTTGCAGAGACAGTACCAGAAGTACTTTGGGCTGGATATTACTGAAAAGCTTAAGGAAGAGACTGCATCGGCACGATCCCACAACATGGATGCTGAGGAAATAATGGGTATGTTTTCTGCATCCAAACAGAAATCACCACATGCCACCATGAATTACCTATCATGCCGGATGAGAGCCAATAAGAACAAGACAGTGGATTATCTTGATGCACTACCAGAACTTCAAAGGGACGATATACTAATGAAAGTAATCAAACTGGCAAGACAACAAAGAATCAAAAAGAAATTTCAACAGAAGGAAATCAGTCAGCAGCTTATTAACAGGGAGAAGGCCAAGGAACAAGTGCGTGATACTAAGGAACGGAATAGAATAGAGAAGAGACTCAAAGTGTCAAATTTGGAAACTGTTCGTAAAGAGTTTCCCAACTTGGACTATTCAAATATTGAAGACATTGAAGCCATTCTTAAAGGCCGCATTGTTGGAAGGAAAGCGTGTCATGTCTGGTCTGTAGATGGAAAGCTCATTGTTTACAATGCCAAAGTGGAAAAGATGAAAACCATCAGAAAAATCAGAAAATACCGGATAGCATACTGGCTGCAGAGTGAGGAATATGACAATGCCACAGATGAGGACATATCATTGTCTACATTGGCAGTAGATGCACTCTATGGAGACTTCGCCCTGTGTTAACTACCAATTTGTATTTAAGTTTGATGAAATGTGACTAATTGCTTTGCTTACAGATGCCCTCAATGATAGAAATTCACTTTGTATCAGCTTATGCTATTTATAGACAAGTTCGCTTGCAGCCAATAAAGTTCTTGGTTATTGTGCCAAAAACATTGAATATGATATACAAGTGTTGAAAATTTCATTCAATTATATTCATCCATAACAGAGCTATGAGCATTTTAGTCTTAAAAATCACCATCGTCGATCACAGACTTATTGTAATTACAATGCTAAAACATAGGGGCTTATTTCTTGATTTTTAGAGTACAAAAAAATTCATAACTTTCTTAATAATTGACACATTGAGGTGGTTGTGGTGTCAAAACTTCTTTTTCTTGACCATCTATCCCATAAAAATGTCTTCAATGTGAATTTCCCAGTTTGAAAATTTTTGCAACATACCTACAATTGTATATGCCAAGTCATTCCATTACCGCAATCCGGTTTGATGAAAATCACAAGCCATGCAGTCACGACTTTTTAATATCTCAATCACCATCAGACATCTTGCAAAATCTACTGAACGGAGACATAATCGGAACATCCAGAGATATCGGGCCACATCTGCCCACTTGTTTTACCAACTGGAGGAAGCATGGTAATTTCAGTGGAGTGGAGGCGAACTATGTGAAGTCTGTGCTCAAATACACAACCAGTTCCCCATCCACAAGGTGCAGACCAGATTGTCAGCTGCCGTAGTGCCTTAGATGCAAATTTGATGTCCCACTGGCTCGTCTCACTCCACGGCTTCTCCATGTTCTCTGGGCGGCTTGTCTGTCAGCAGGCAGTCAAATGTGCACCAGCCAGAGAATCTAACCTAGACGAATCCTGCTATAGGCGTGCATATTATCATAAGATTTTGCGTCAGAGCGTCACAACCAATCAGCGCCTAGAATTTCTCTCCAATTCAAAAGTTACCGGCAAATAACTCCTCAGAGACGTTTGACCTATCATTTTAAAGGTCTCAAAGAGATCTATCTACCCATGTAAGAATTACACATGTAACCCTTACGGAAGTGTGCGAAATGGCGAATTGCCCTCATTTGCATAACATGTGTGAAGGCCTGTTCATTGGCCATCATTGTGGGCGTGTCTGATCTATTCATTCAAGGCTCTGCCGAAGTAATGTGCACCAGAATTTTATGAATTCACAGGAAGACAATTATGACATTGCCTTTTCAACCAGTCAACAGACACCTAGCGAAAAATACACTTGATCTATTCAGCCGCAAGAACAAAATTTTAAAACGCCTGGTTAATATATCATCAACCACAATAAAAACAATTGAAAGACTGACGACAGAAAATTTAACAAAAGGCATGGAAAAGAGCAGCTGACAGAGCTGATCCTAAACCAACTAGACCATCCAACAGCTAATTAAGAACCAAAGAACTCAATAATTATTCTTCAAAAAACCTTCACAACGGAAAAGGCTGCAACAATAATGAAACCCAATATCAAGATAGATTATCGATATTTTTTAATATATATTTACAATAAATACAATGTAAATCACTCAAGTGCAAATAATCAGAGAAACCTGGTAATCAGGCTGATGTGCTATCCTCAAGATACTGCAAAAATGTTCAAGCGCAAAGCTATTATTATGTAAATCCTTTATTAGGCATTCAACTTGATGATTCAAGGGCTCTCTAAGTGGTTTGATTGAAAAAATGTAAAAGCGATGACATGTCATAATGCGTTTCAAAAGGAAATTAATGAGAAAGAGCAAACAATAATTCCACATGTATACATGCTACCTCTTCCATCATGAATTATAATAAATATGTTTAAATTGTTCATTAACCTGATAAAAGAAGAATCCAAATTATCAAAATAATTTTGATTGCCAATTTGATCCGGTAATTTCAGGAAGCAGACTTCCAAGTATGGCACTTCATACATTGAAATGTATAAACAGTATAATAATATACAGCACATGTATAACATTTTGGAATGACTGCTTATTGAATTCACTGCTTTCAACATGTTCATATTACGACTTCACTGATCTTCTTAGGGTGTCGCAGCTGTCGCTTCGAAAACTCGAACAACAAATAAGATACATTTAGTTTGCATGTAGTCCAGTAACTCAAAAGAGTCCAATTACGTAAAATTGTGCACACAATTCAACATGCATACACCTCTCATTACCCATACCAAAAACCCGATTGTCATTTTCCTTCAAGGAAAACAAGCAACAAACAAACTGGTCACATGACTCCGTGACCCACTTTCACACTAATAAACACGGAAAGCCAGTTATTTGACCAAGGGCCTCGTTCGGTCCTCGTCCTGACAGGACTGAGATTTGTACTTTTGCACTTCCTGCAAATACCTGGCCCACGCATCTTTAGAATCCGTAGGAGCTGGCTGAAAACAACAAATCCAAGTGATGTTAATCCGCAAACACACACAACATGTTAATAATAATTATTCAATATATATCAGTTTTACCAATTAGTTACAAATAACTGGTTGTAAACCATTAAAGAAAGAGCAATTAAAAACTATTTTCAGGTAAAACTGAGGTGAATAAAATTGCTAGGCATATCAGCTGCAATGTGATTAGAATAGATCGATGCTTAATTTTCAATATTTTCCAACAATTTTTATGTTTGGGAACTCTTTTTATTTATATATATATATATATTACAAAACATGTATCGTCTGTGACAACAAGATATCTAAAACAATGTATATATATAAACAATGTTCGAATTGAATAAGGTATAAATAATCTTGGTTTTAAATAACATATTATTCATATATACATTTTTTAAATGAAAATTAATCAGAATACACATACTTCTGCTTCCTCCTTTTTCTGTTTCTTCACTGCCCCAGTCTTGAGAACTGGAGCCCCACCTCTTCGTTTGCCTACCTGTTAAATAATATCTATCACATTAGCTCTCATCCTGGCCTCTCTTTTCAATAACTGAAGAAAAATACCCAATAAGACAAAGAAGTCTCTTATTGCACCTCGATGTGACTTGGTTAATGCTTTGACAATTTAGTTGGTCCATGATAATGATGATCAAATATGCTTTTAAACATCAACCAAAAAATATTTGGATACGATCCAATTTACAATTTATACACCCTTGTCCAAGCTTATTTGTAGCAAGCGATAAATAGGTTTATTTAATAAAATTATGAATTCACAAAAAAAGTTCCAACTTGTGTCAATAATTTTCTTGATTCCCTCTCTCCTTAGTACTCAATTACATGTATTTTATGTTATAATTGCAAATTATGTGAAGATAACAAGTAGGCCTATATCTAGAGTTGGTATGTCATGTTTAAAATTGTCACTGCATCAGTGTCATCCATTATCAGGCATCAGCTGATTATAGACCATTTTATACTCATTTAAAAGGAACATTGTAAGTTCAATTTGGGAATTTTGATGGACATATTTGTTTATTGACTTGAGTTTGATTTCTATTCATGAATATATAATTATGTGAAAGATACCACACAACTCATAGTAGATCAGTGATCAGCTGCATCGTGCCAGTGCCAACTGCAGTCGAGACTTATACCATGATAAAATTGATCATTATTGACAATTTATTTTGATGAACATGTCATGAGTGATTGTCATGAATCAGGACGAATACCAAATGGTGTCACTACCATCTTAACTCAGTCTTGATTAAGCTAAGAAACTTCACAAAGATCATCCAATTGCTATAGACCGGACTAATAAGAAGGAATAAGATATTGCAGAATTGGCCCCCTTACAAATGGATAGATATTGGGTTTCTTCATGGAAGGCTCACTGTTGCTGGCTTCTCCTTCACTGTTGACAGGTGAGTCGTTTTGAGCTGGAGGTGAAACAACCTGAGATTCTGACGTGTTTTCTGACTCCTTCTTCTCGTTTTTCATCTTATTTTGCTCCTCCATCTTCTTCTTGAACATCTCAAGGAAACTTCCATCATTACTGAATTTGTTAACAGCCGCCGGGTTGGCATTTTCAAGAGATTTTTCTCCTGAACTTGGGATCCTCCCTGCAGATCCATCCGTCGCCATTTTCGCCCTGTTTCATTGCTCAGCCAATCAACGGCAAGCACCAATTTGCGACCAGATCGCCCGGATGTAAACAACAGAAAACCTCGTGGTGCAGAAATGTCAAAAGGTCGGCTTGCCACTTTATGGCAAAATTTAAGGAAAACTCCTCTGATATACCGTCATAAAGCCATCCTAGTGGGAGTTGACAAAGAGGGGAACAAGTTCTATGAAAAACCAGCAGGTATGTCCTCGAATTATAGTCTTGAACTTTAAAAAATTCAGTTATTTCACTCAAAAATAGAAACACTGTCTAGGCCTATCTATTTACCATTTATAATCACTGTTAGTATTATTGTGTAATCATCACAAAGTTGATTTGTATGCAGTATGCCATGTATTATCACACAGCTAAACTACATTAGGCCTACCCCCCCCCCCCCACCTTACCCCCCCGGCCCCCTCCAAAAAAATATCGGTGTACGGTCAACTAGGCGACAAACCAGGGGGTAGGACTGTTTACCGGAAACCTCCGGAAACCTCCGAAAACCTCTGAAACCCGGAAACCTCCCAAAACTTTATTCAGATGGGTTCATAAATGTCTGAAATCATACCGAGGGAAACTTTTAACAGCTATGCTTATTATTTTCAACAAGAAATTGCTTTTGAAAGCTTAAAAATCCTAAGTTTGTTGATAAGACACACATGCTACCTCAAACACGACAGCGCACTGGAGAAAACCTCTCTGAGTACCTCAGCAGCCGCTGAGATACACAGGCTCCACTGGGTCTCATTTCTTGGGGAGCAGCTAGTAGTTTGTGGGCAGACCTGTCACTTGTTGTTACCAGACTGCAATTTTACAATAGATTTAATTCCATTTTAATCAAAGTAGTTTACTGAAGTTAGCTGGGAAAATCAGCATCCGAAAACCCCTCAGATTACATGCAACATCCACACATTTTCTGAAAATTGTTGGCTGTTCATATTGTCAAAGCTTGGTTCCATGTATGGGAAATTATATATTCTCAATCAATTTTCCTCAATCCTTTGCATTCTTTGTGTCATAACAACCAAATTTGTTTCTGACATTGAACTTTATGGCAAAAACCCCTGAAATGCCGAAAACCCCCTGAAAAATTGGCAATTAATAATTTCAAGATTGAAGTTGCTCAATTAATCCAGATATATAGACTTCCGGTGTATAGGCCTAGCTGCTAAAAAAAAAAAAAATCTCAAAACATGTCTCTCAAGAAGCTGAAGGGTCAAGAAGAAGAAAAATTCAGAAAACTTGCTGATTAATTAATTAAAGAGAATTCATCTTCTTCGTGGTCACTAAATTGAAATTGAAATAAAAAGGTACAATACACTTACCTGTTGGTATTTCTATTGTTTTGTTTTCTTGAAGTTTACTTCGCTTTCATTGCTAATGTATGTTAACTAGACATTTTAATATTCATGCATGCATGTAGGGTTAAATAAAAACATATTTTTCAAAACCTACTTGGCTGTTGCTATTTTCATTGTACTTGCTTTCTTGAAATCAAATTTTCCTCGCCTTATCTATAGCAGTCAAGTAATGAAGCCATCCTTTTGATTAGTAAAGTGGGTTTAGGGCCTATTCATACATTTTGTTAAATTGCAATTATGCCAACAACAGTTACTGGTAATACTATAACAGAGCAATTTCACAATGGGGTAATCAGCAGCTTCTTACTATTAATTGATTGGTGTGTAAAGTAGGCCTACTTGTGTTCACTGCTTGAACAACCTTGTGGCTTCATTAATTACAATCAACTCCCTGAACTTATTTGTAGTGTGCATTTTTAGGCCTTAATGCCAGAGAACCTCTGAAAATGTCTCAATTTAACAAAAATATTTTTTGACAGCACAAATCTACAATTGGCCAAAGGTATTTGTTGCCAAGTGACACGTTTTTTTTTTGGGGCTTTTTTCAATCAGGAGTAAGAGGAGTTTGAAGAATTCTGGTAATATTTTTTTGTCATAAATCAATCAGCATTAAAGAAGCAAATGTGATGAAGAGTTTTAAATAAGGATGGCAATATATATCAGTTACTACTACTGAATTACAAAAAAAAACCTTGTCATTGAAACTCGAGATCCTTTGATAATTAAGTTTGGTGGGAATTCAGTAATAACAATTAGAACTAAAAAACAACACTAGACAACCAGTTGCAATTGCCTAAAGTAGCTTTATTTTGTCAATATCAAACAACTTGACTTAGCCTAAGACTGAAAAAGTTCCAGGTCTGTGGAAGTTGCCTGTTTGCTGCATTCAGACTCAGAGCATTCTACATGTCACTTGAGGGTTTCCGGGGATTGATTTTCTCCTTGGCTTCCTAATAATTGTTGTAAATTTCCTTGATTTAAATCTAAATTAAATCTATTGTGAAATGACAGCAGAGCAACTGCCTGCTCCCTACCTGCAGTGCTGCTTGCCCAGTGGGACACAGTGCTGACAGTGCGACGTCGCTTGAGTGAGTGAACTGCAGAAGTTGCGTGCATTTGTTGATGACAAACCAGCGGTCTAATATCATTTTAAAACAGCTAAAAATACTACAGAATAGATCAAATTCCTTCAGGTATAGTCTATTTTGCTATCCAGACACATCTTGCAAGTGAAACAAAGGGGTTTTTGCAAATTTTGAGGGGGTTTTCGGTATTTCAGGGGTTTTCGGAGGTTTTCGGTAAAACGTACTACCGCAAACCAGGGACACCATCACTAGGTGACAAGAAATTTGGAAATTTCATACCAGTGCAAACTAGGTGACAAATTTACACAGCACTTCCAACTACGTGACACATGTTCACAAAACACATCCAACTAGGTAACAATTCATTTCCTAATTGAAGGTGATCTGTCACCTGGTTCGTATCCCCTAGAAAATATGTGTCACCTGGATGGTATCTGGGGGGTATCTGCTGTCACCTAGTTGTCCAAAAAGTGTAGCCTAGTTGGTAGTGGTATGTCACCTAGTTGGTTGTCGCCTAGTTGGTAGTGTTGTAGCCTACCCAGACAGCACTGCTCCGCCGGACTGTCAGCGGTCCGCCGATGACGGATCGGCGGACCATCGAAGATAGCCGCCGCCGGCCCATCGTCGTTTTGGCAAGCACTCAGTTGGCGGTCCTCCAATGGCTTGCCAATGATCGGACCGTCAACGGGCCGTCATTGGGCCACTGATAGACAAATAAAACCAACTCCAAAGAACTGTCGATGGACCATCGGTGGACCGCCGATGGCTTGCCAACGACCGGGTAGTCGTCGTTTTGGCAAGCACACCGACTGCGGTCCTCCGATGGCTTGCCAACACCAGACCATCAACGGGCCGTTATTGGGCCACTGATTGACAAATGATATTCCCTCTAAAGAAGTGTTGATGGACCATTGATGGACCGCTGACGGCTTGCCAGTGATCGGGTCATCGTCGTTTTGGCAAGCACTCCGATTGCGGTCCTCCAATGGCTTGCCAATGACAAGACCATCGACTGGCCAACATTGGGCCACCGATTGACAGAACGAAATAACTTCAAAGAACAGTCAACGGACCAATAATGGACCGCTTACGGCTTGCCAATGATCGGGCCATCGTCGTTTTGGCAAGCACTCCGATTGCGGTCCTCCAGTAGCTTGCCAATGATCAGACCAATGATGAGCCGTCATTAGGCCACTCATTGGCGAATGATATGCTCCAAAGAACTCTTGACGGACCAATGGTGTACCGCTGATGGTTTGCCAATGATCGGGCCATCGTAGTTTTGGCAAGCACTCCGATTGCGGTCCTCCAATGGCTTGCCAATGCTCAGACCAATGACGAGCCGTCATTGTGCCACTCACTGGCAAATGATATATGCTTCAAGAACTGTCGACGGACCAATGGTGGACCGCTGATGGTTTGCCAATGATCGGGTCATCATCGTTTTGGCAAGCAAACCGACTGTGGTCCTCCAATGGCTTGCCAATGATCAGACCATCGATGGGCCGTCATTGGGCCACCAATTGACAAATGTTACCAGACACAAACTGTCGATTGGACCATCGATGGACTGCTCACGGCGAGCCAACAATCGGACTATCCGTGGGCCGTCTTTGGACCGCTGATTGGCCAATAATACAAACCTTCAAACTGCAGACGGTCAGTTGATGGACCATCAATGACAGAATGGCAAATCTAAGGCGGGCTAGCTGAGTAATGGCCTGTCAATTATTGGACCATCAGTGGGCCGTTGTTGGCCCGTTGTTGGCCCGTTGTTGGCCCGTTGTTGGCCCGCTTGCAGACCAATGATAAACCTTCAACAAACAAATCATGCCATAGTAGCCCACCAATGGGCATCAATAATTTATAAAGGGATCCTACAATGATTATGATTTACATTGAGCGTGGATTAAGCCACCTATAGATATAGTTATACAACATGAATACAAAACTCTGTTCTTTGATATGAAGTCATTCATTTACAAAACATATAGACTGTAAAAAGTAAAAGCAAGGAATATGAGCAGCGGCGGATCCAAACCGGTAGTTAAGGGGCTCCAGGCATCATTCCGGCATCCTTTGGCCCATTGCACTGCACATTTTCTTCAAAATGCTTTGCAAAGTTACGAATCTGAAAAAATCAAATATTATAAAACGTAACACTGCATTTCTTGTGCAAACGATGAAACATTTTTATGCGGAGCCAGGGTGAGGGAAGAAGCAGGGAGGGAGAGGAGTTCTCGTTAGGGGGAGACCATTTAATAACCTGGGGGGGGGGGGCTTGGAGTTTCTTTTAAACAAATAATTTCTTGCTCAGTTTCGGCGAAAAAAAAAGTGTGAATATTTTAGGATGTCGCATGGTGGCCTATGTCCAGTGTTTTTCTCTTAAGGCCCTCTCTGGAAATTTAATAGCTGCTCCGAGTGTGTATATCAGTGGCATGCCATTGGCGAGCTGCCAATGAATTGCCGCTTGTGCGCCACTATCGATTTGTACCAATATCGGCTTGCCTTCAATTAACACTCATCGGCGTGCCATCGGCGTGCCATCGGCGTGCCATCGGCGTGCCATCGGCGTGCCATCGGCGTGCCATCGGCGTGCCATCGGCGTGCCATCGGCGTGCCATCGACGGGCCATCGACGGGCCATCGACGGGCCACCAATGGTTCGCCGATTTCGCACGACACTCGATTTGTAGGCCAACCAATATTGGCTTGCCTTCAATTAGCCCCTCAGCCGTGTTCAAGAGGGTGCCGTCAGCGGGCCGCTAATGGCTTGCCGACTGAGCACCACATACGAAAATGGAGGGAAAACGAATCTGCCACATGGAACTGACTGATTGTAGTCTGCAGTTTAACCAAAATGAAAAACAGGTAGAAATTGGCTTCTTAGGATGCCTGGATGTTTCATAAAACTACTTACCTAACAATACAAGACATTTTCAGCTTCAAAGTGTTGATTTTCATTCGCGCAAAGTCACAAACTTCCTCATGCCTCTTCATTGCAGCAGACATTTTGTAGAAGTAGCTTGTGGTTTTCCCTGGGCTCCCGAGTCCTCGTCTTCCGACTTACCGTCAATGGACCGCCAATGGCTGGTCAATTGTGTACCACCATCGGTTTGTAGGCTACCCTTCAATTAGCCACCAGCGGTATGTCAGTGGCATGCCATCAGTGGGCCTTCAATGGCTTGCCGATTGTGCACCATCATAAATTTGACTAGCCCTCAGTGGTGAGTCATTGGCAGGCCATTGGCGGTCCTCCAATGGTTGCCGATTGGCCAGTACCAATAGATATAGTTACATAGTTGGCTTGTCTTTGATGAGCCATCAACGGTGTGTCAGTGGTGCGCCATCACCGGACCTACAATGGCTTGCCGATTGCACACCACTGTCAGATTGTTACATAATCTGGTTGCCTTTGATTAGCCCTCAGCGGTGTGACTGTGGCACGCCATTGGCGGACCTCCAATGACTTGCCGATTGCACACCACCATCAGACTGTGACATAATCTGCTTGCCTTTGATTAGCCATCAGCGGTGTATCAATGGCATGCCATTGGCAGGCCTCCAATGGCTTGCCGATTACGCACCACCGTTACCTTAGTACATAGTCGGCTTGCCTTTGATTAGCCAACAGCGGTGTATCAGTGGCATGCCATCGGCGGGTCTCCAATGGCTTGCCATTTACGCACCACTGTTATCTTGGTACATAATAGGCCTGCCATCAATGGACCGCCAGCGGTTGGGCAGAGGCTTGCCGCTGCCGACCATCCGACCACTGCCGCCGACGGACCGACGGTGCATGCTGTCTGGGTAGTTGTCTGTCGCCTAGTTGACCGGCAATCAAAATATCAGCTCACAAGACAGAAAAAGCGCATAGCGAGACATTTCAATGCCTGAAGCAAGGCTACCACCCGTATGAGAAAAATCTCTGCCACTAAAATTCTTCGTGGGTCTATTCAATGCCAATAGCAGAAAATCAACTGAAAGCTTGACTCTCTGAGTCTCACTCTTTCGAAATAAATTGGGGTCACTGCGCCGCATTAGTTGAATTCTGTGGAGGGTTTAAACTTTCGGACGTTTTGTTCTTCCCAACCTGAAATTCATGAGGTTCATTGCTGTGAACCACACTCTCATATTATATGTGTTTTTCCATTTTTAGTTCCAGATAAAGGTTTAAAAGGTTCAAGGTGGGTTGAACCATCGGACGGAGACCAATGGAGTGTGCCCGAAGTTTCTTCAGAATGGAACGGTAAATACATATGTTTCTGCAATGCATTCCTCATATAAAGAAGGCTTCACATACATGCTCTGTACTGATCTTAGACGTTGTACATAACATGAGCACATATTGAACTTGTGGTTTGCACAATTATTAACACAAAAGATTTAAACTTGACCGACTATCAAAACTTGCTGAATTATTTTTAAAAAATCTTCTTTCTTTTTTCAGCATGGTTAAGAGAACGGAGAATGAATCCTCCAACAGAGGAGGTAAAATAATTAAAATGTCTTAAAGCTGTATTTCCTCAATAAATCTTAGTTATCATGTATATATAATTCAGTGATGTAGTCGAGGCCGGGACATCCGAGGCCAAGACCGAGACCGAGGCATGAGCCTCCGAGGCCAAGGCGAGGCCGAGGCCATTAAAATGTGGCCTCGAGGCTGGCTTCGAGGACAAGGCCGGTCCCGAGGCCTCATTCACTGACCCAAAGACACCCGAGACCGAGGCAAGGCCAAGGATTTGGCATCCGAGACCGAGCCAAGGCCGAGGCCACCAAAATATTGCCCCGAGGCCGGGCTCGAGGACGAGGCCGGGCTCGAGGACGAGGCCGGGCTCGAGGCCTCCAACACTGATATATATATATATATATAGTAGTTATACTTGCACCCAAGCAAGATTCAGTTCCATCATTGGACTCTGAATCAGTGGACACAGGTTGATCTTCAATTAATACCTGTTTTTTATTTTATTGAATATATACAGTTACAGCATTAACAGAGTTATTTCATAATTTCCATCTGCAGGAGTTGCAACGCAATGAAATGCTGATGCTGAAAACACGAATGCGAGCTGAAGCTATTCAACAGAAAGATGAATCTCAGGTGAGCACAAATAAGATTTGCACTAAAAGCATAAAAAAAGTTTATGTTGATACTCAAAATATTTGCAACTATAGCCTCTAGTAAATTTGGCATTTTGAAATTATAGCAACATAAGTTCATCCAGATAATCTATGACAGTGAAAACGGTTTGCCATCGGTCCTTAACTGTTAAGACAAAACAGTCTACACCAGTGGGTTAAATAGTAGTAACGACTAAATAATTTTTACATGTAGAAGTAGTGCTCATCACTAATACTACATTTTCTTTCAAATGAACAGCGTGAGAATGACATCACGGAAGTGAAGCCATTGCCAAGTAATGCACGTAAGTTGATTTAAAGTTCTTATCATATGATAATTATTTTGGCAAGACTTTGAAAATGTATTTTATCACTTATTAACTCAAAGGAGAGCCATACTTCTGCATCATAATTATCCCCCATGCTATGCTATGGGGGATCTTACTTTTAGTCTCCATTGCATGGCATCCATCAAATATCTCAAACACCACTCCATGCACAATGCTCACCCTTTCCCAATGTTCAAAGACACCTCAAAACTTCACAAATCTTATAATACTTTATAAATATCACAACCATTTCCACGTCCAAAATACAGTTTTCATCTGGGTTGCTGTGCTTTTGGCCTGCAGCCATAGCTAGCCATGTTTATTTTCAAAAACAAAGTCCACCCACAGGTGTCGCCACATGCATACATGTATGCACAATTGCTCCCCTGGTGGAAATATTTAGCACGACTTAAATAGGGAGTGGGTATAGATATATGTATAGGGTATGGGGGATATGGCGCAGTATACCTTCTCTTGTTAGCACTGTTGTAGGCACCATTAGACTCCAGTAGCCTGATCACGGTCGCAGGCTACAATCTTTCACTGGAAGTGCTCTATTTCACGTTCTTGCAGTGCTCGCACTCATGAAATTCTGGGAGTCTACTGCCCAGTGCACGAACCTAACGGGCTGCTTCCCTAAAGCCAATTCAACTTGAATTTGTCAGTCTGCAGCCTCACTGCATTCACCTGCCTCTTTAGCAGGCTGTTGTAAGTCAGTAGGCCCTTGTTGATATTTATTGTATAAATAAATATTTTCTTTCCAGAGACACCCTTTCCCACATATCCCGAATATGAGCTTGGTCCTGGAGATAAAAAGAAAGATCGGTGACAGAGAATCACTCCTACTCGAATCATATAGGCCTAGACTTCTGTAATTCATCTATTTTGAAAAGTATTGTATATAAAATCTCACACTGATTTGTCATAATCAGTGCTTAAATTGTCTACTATGTATTATTTATTATTAATAAAGTATGTATGAATATATATAAATGCAGTTCTTAATTGTTATTTCAATAAGTCCAAGTTGATCAAATGATATCAAGTGAAGCTACAAGCGTATGCTTATTGGCTTGATGAATTACAATCAATTTTAAAAAATGTGCATGAAATTGTTGTTGACTCGTACATCAGAAAATGGATAACAGTCCTAAATTTTCTAGTGTAATAGGCCTAGTTGTGAATACTCCCTGAATACACATATTATTGATATTAAATGTGTATTCAACCAAATACAATGGGATTGTATCCATATATTGACCCAAATGTGTGCACACAAAACCCAAGAATGTTCCAACATATCACATAAATATATGAACTAGGACACTTCCATTAGAAGTAGAAAATTTATTCACCGAAATTACAGAACATTTGCTGAGACAGCTAGCATGTGTTTGTATACTTGATCCGACTAGCTAAATAAACTAAATTCTACAACACTTAACAAAGATAACTCAAGATGTCCACTAAAATTAACAGAACCCATAACAGGCTATTCAGGAGAATTGAACCCCAAAGTCAGTCACCATAGAAATACTTTATAATGTCATTTTGTGGGGTTTATGATTTCATGTATATGGAATTATCACAGCTACAACCATGAAATGAATTGATTGTCTCACAATTTAGGAAAATGCTAGTCCCATGCAAAACAATCCTCTCACCAACCAAACAGTCACCATAGTCGTCCATGTTCATTTTCACATACAAATTCACACAGAAAGAAGCCATAATATTTGTCAGTCCGCTTTTTGTCTCCTTGTTTTAGAGATATTGGCCTCTCGTCGAGACTTCCTTTTCTTCTCCTTTTCTTTGGCTTCTATTTGTTTCGCCAACTGCCAAGCCAGATAGGCACTGATAGCGAAAAACGGGGACAACGCCAGCAAAACATAATAGACAAACTGCCATGGATGCTGCCCTGCGTAGAGGATAAGGCTCTCCAAGAACTGTCTCCAATCCCAGTCAAACATTTTGAACTGCAACAGAAGAAAAACTTTTTAGTATTTGTTAATCGTTCATTCAATAGGGATAAAAATGTTTGCGTTTGGTAAATTCCGGATATATATATGGCCTATATTTCTTTGAACAATACCAACCAAAGTAAGTTTAAGGAAGAACACCCAGATTAAAAAATTTTACTATACCCTATAGGAGGTGCCCTTCCAATATAGGCCTACACTACGTACAAAATAAATTAAATTCTAAACATGTGCCCGTATTATTGAATAAATTATAGATCAGTACTGGGCCTATAGCGGCATAACGGTAGCAGGACGTTTCACCGTCGGCAGTGTGAGACGTTTCACCGCCAGTTAATTTCACTATTTGGTTATCAAAGTACTTGGAAATGATGACTTAGTTGATTGTTTTAGTGAATTTTGTTATCCTTCGTTATTCTGGTAATCACATTGTCCATTTAGTTATGTTTTGTTGTTAGTTTGTATGCTTTTAGCTACATTGTAACTTGTGAATCGAAACACAACAAATGTTGCGTCTTTTTGCTACAAAGTAACAAAAAATAGATGATCATAGATAGAGTAGCAACACTGAAGCAACACAGACAATATTTTGCCTGTTTTTGTTGAATTTTGCCTATTTTATGGCTTATCAGACTTATGTATACAAGACAATTATTACTTGACAAACATTGTTATAAACCAGCGGTGAAACGTCTCACTACTGCCGGCGGTGAAACGTCCCAGCGGTGAAACGTCCTATAGTCGGCATAACTCTGGTAACAAAAAGAGATTAACAACAATTTTCAAGAGGGTCAGGATTGGGAATTTGCCATTGGCTATGACCAAAGTATAGTTTGGCTTTAAGTGGCTGAGCATCTATATAAATAAAATTCATAGCTAAAATTTGTTATTTACCTTTGAAACACTTCACTGCAGACAGGAAGCAACAAGCACTGATGTCAGTGATAAAATCACACACAGATTAATTTAGTCTTGATGACTGGGCCACAAGAAGATTTCTGACCAATCTCACCAGAAGAGTAATTGGCACGACGCTTTGAACATGAACTCTCTGTTTTTGGTCAGTCTATGTTATCATGACCGTGCTCTTGTCTTTAGTTGAAGAAACTTGAAAAGTTCAATCATGAAATTGTTGCTCTGTTGTTTTGCTTTTCCACGCTTGCACCGGCGGAACCGGAAATGGCCGACGTCGGGTGGTATTTATAATTTATTCAATTAATTTTTATATTCATCTTTATTTTCACTTTAATGGCGTTAATTCATCGTGCGACCAGGAAAAGTCGCATTGTGTGAAAAATTACGTAAGTAAACAGCTGTGAGAAAACGAAAGTAGGTCAGTGGGTCAACATTACTTTCACAATCACTGGCAAGCCAGTGGCAGCACCTGCAGACTTGTGAACTTGTGGTGCAATAATCAATGGTGCAATGTGACTGGTGCTATATAGGTGACAAGCCTAACAACACACAGAACCATGGCTGAAGCAGGATCAAAAAGATCCAAGTCTAAAATGACTGAAGGGAAATCAAAAAGATTAAAATCTGCCAAGGCAGCTGATGGGGAGACAAGTGCTGGCAATGGGAGTGGCAGTAAAGAAGAGAAGTACACATTTTTCTGGAGGAAAGACTCACCATTTAGTCAATGGCATCCTGCTAAATTTACTGTGGACGGATTGGAATACAATTGTTGTGAGCAGTACATGATGCACCAGAAAGCAGGTAAATAAAATAATATTGAGAATTTAAGAGCTAATAAGGATTATTAAAATGCATAGCCCCTACAATGTATTGAATAAAAAAACATATAGAATTAAATATGATTTACAATTCAATAGCTTTTCATGATGGGTGATTAAAAAAAAAGATCACTAAATGCCATTGTTTTTGACTTCCAGTTATGTTTGCTGACAAAGAAATGGGTGATGACATCATGGCTACAGAGGATCCAAAAACTCAAAAATCCCTCGGACGTCAAGTCAGAAATTTTGACCCTGACCAGTGGAGAGACAAGTGCCGAGGCATTGTCTATGATGGAAATTTGGCAAAGGTATTTACATCATATTTTTTAATTTGTGGATCTGCATAAATGAATGCGTGATGTCTCGATTTCATTTAAATGACAAATCTTTCTATGGGTTCAGTATCAAAATACTCCACAACATGCAGCTTCTGAACTTTATGGTCACCATAATATCCTTTGATTTTTTTCAGTTCTCCCAGAACGAACACTTAAAAGAAGCTCTGTTTGCCACAAAAGGGACAGTCCTTGTTGAGGCCAGCCCGAGGGACAGAATCTGGGGCATAGGTCTCGGAGAAAAGAAGGCGAGACAGCTGGGCAAAGACAAATGGAGAGGAACTAATTGGCTTGGCTATGCACTGACTGATGTGAGAGAGACACTAATGAGCCAAGAAAAGCCAACAGAATCTGATTAAAAAATTCACATTTCTGCAAAATTAGTTATTTGTCACATTAATATATATATATCTCAATTTACAAGTTTAAATATCAAAAGTGAAAAGGAAAATATCTATAGAAATACTCATTTACACTATTTTATACAATATTTATAAACAAATATGGACTTTTTGAGGGCCAATTTATGTTTTTTTAAATAAATTTTAAATAATATTTATACATGCACAAATATATTGTGATCTACATTGCCAATAAAATATTTATATTACATGTATATATATTACCACATTATTGTATTTGTTATTTTCCATTTTAACAGGCGAGAAAAAAATCGGTATTATCAGCTGTTTCCTCCACCTCAGTGTAAACAGCTGATATAAGTGTGATTAAAAAAATAATAAAAGATCAGATACATAATAGAAACTATTTTTGGTCTTTTTGTTTTTATTACAAAATTAAGGTAGTCTTCAGAAGTTTTCAGAATGACTGCACAGTGCACATACTCCACTACCATAGTACAATATGGTTAAGCACTCATTGAAAGGTCTATAAACATGATACATTTTTCAAATTCAGGCACACATTGGTGTTGACCTAATATTCAACTCTTTAAATACAGTCTTTTTTCTTTATAAGTTAGATTTCATTTGTTTCATCAGTTTCTCCAATTTCATAGCAAGGCCTAAATCTCCTTTGATTTTGAGTTGACCGGACATGAAAGCTTGGGTAGGATTGAGTTTTCCAGAGAACATTTTTCCGAAATCCTCGGCTGACAGGGTCATGGTGCACTGGACATCATCCGGAGTTCCTTCCCCAGTGGCCCCAGGGCTGTTCTTCAAGTCCAAATAATACTTGCCGGCCTCTTGAATACAAGAAGATTTTATATTATAATCTAAAATATGTTTGGTGTAGCAAAATATTTTATAACATACCGGCCTGCAGTGCTTTTCCTAACTATAAGTCAATGCTCACATTTGCTAAATGCTAATGCATTCTTCATGTGACCATTGACCAATGAAACTGCATATTATGGCTGCAAATTAGCCACTAATATGTGCACTACGTATATTAAATGCATTTCACTC
This sequence comes from Platynereis dumerilii, assembly GCA_026936325.1. NCBI lineage: Eukaryota > Metazoa > Annelida > Polychaeta > Phyllodocida > Nereididae > Platynereis > Platynereis dumerilii. The sequence continues at coordinate 83,985,428 of JAPTHN010000001.1, read as the reverse complement.
AAATTCCTAGCTGTGGCTAATAGCATTTTGGTAGTAGGAAAAGCACTGCATGATGATGCCAGTATAGGAAACAGATGACTTACCTTTTAAATCAAAGGCATAGACACCGTTAACACTCTTCAACAAATCTGGGTTGATCAAAGCTTGTATTTTTTGGAAGATGGGTTCAACGCCAGCTCCCTGGCTTGAAGACTGAGCAGGTTTGGCACCTGCCAATTGATCAATAGGGATTTCAGCGCCATCCAGGAAGAAATCAGGCATTAATTCAGCTCCTGTAAAGAAAATCAGAATAAATGTAATACAACCAGATGAAATGTCAAGGCTTGCACTCACTATGATGACCCACAGATTGTAATAAAGCAAAAATGTTTCATCAATTGAAATTAGTATTGCCAACCTTAAAATACTGCAACACTACATACCTTTGACATAAGCATATTTGTCTAAATCTTTCACACCCGCGGCAGCCATAACCTCATCATCAATACAGAAGTTGCCTGTGTAAGACTTGCTGTCTTTTGTCAATATAACGTAAGCTGCATCAGCCATGATATCTGGTGACCGGCACTTTGGCTTGATGGATTCACCCCCGCCTAACATTTCCATAGCTGCAGTATAGATAGCTGGAAAGAAAGGAACAAGTTGTTTAAAATTTTTCTTAAAATTAGTTTATCCAACATGATTGCACCATTTCTTAAATACTAATATCCTGCTTATTATCATAGGCCCCAGATAATTCTTCAGAGATTTAGTTTTTCTGGCTGACATACTCTTGTCTCAACGGGAGCCCAACAACATTTAGATACTATCATCAGTTATTTTAATAAACCAACCCAATATTTATAAATCCTTAAATCATGCAATCTGGTTCACTTCCATAAGACCAATACAATGCACTCCATTAATGACAATCCTCAGTATTTAAACAGAAAAACTTCACAATCAGTCGCCCTGATGCCTAATTGTCTCCGTATGATGTAAACATCTTATTAGACATATATCCTTGATTCAGAACCGATTCATTTAACATGTTTAAAGAAAGTTCCTGTGATCTTACCTGTTCTTGGCCATAAGGTGTTGACTGCAATTCCTTCTGGTTTAAATTCTTCGGCCATTCCAAGAGCACACATGGACATGCCATACTTAGCCATTGTGTAAGCTAAAAACAAGTGTTTATATTAAAGCAAACTTTAGCAAAGGCAACACAATACAAAACTTTGCTCCTAATAATGTTAACTGCATTCAATGCTTATCATTCTTTGAAATACTAAAATAAGCTAGCCTACAAGAACCATGGCCTGACCTTGCCTTGTCCTAACCTGGCCAGTCTTACCCTTCTTTAACCATGTCTGGTTCTTGCAGTGTGTAGCAGGAAATCACGAATACGAGTCAATCATAAATAAATTAGGAATATTTTGGAATAAATGGAATTTCTACTTACCAACATGGCTCTTGAACCAAAATGGGTTCATATTGAGGGGTGGGCTGAGGTTGAGAATATGGGGATTTGTTCCTTTTTTCAGATGTGGTACGGCAATCTTGGAGCTGAAAAGAAAGTGACATTAATATTAACTGTGAAATTACTTGCAGTGTTTACTTAGTTTGTTAAAAAATAAAGCATTTATCTCAATTTTGTTATTATCTTCAAATCAGTCATCTACAAATTGGCCTACATACAAAATACATTGTGGAATTAAACAACCGATCAGCATGACTCCGTTTACAGACAGTCAACTTCTTCAAAGAAAAAAAATTATTTAAATATATACATGTAAATGCAAAGATCAAAATCACAGAATCAGACAAATTGAAACCCTCAGCGAAACCACACGATATTTCAATCTATTTTCTAAGCAACCTCAAGAGTTCCTAATCTTACATAAACATAATTAATTTGCAATACAAGCTAACAACAACTCACAACTTACCACAAGTAAGTTCCTCTGATATTGATGGAATGCATGAGGTCATATTTCTTCATAGGAGTGGTTTCTGTGCCAGTGAGGCTAATGGCGCTGGCATTGTTGACAAGAATGTCAATTCCTCCAAACTTCTGAACGGCTTCATCCACTGCTTTCTGAACCTGTTCTTCAGAGCGAATGTCCACCACGCATGGCAAGCATTTGCCTCCTGCCTCTTCAACTGGAAGACGTCAAAATGTGTAAAAATAAACAAGAGCACATTGTAACCCTATCTCCCATCTACAGCTGTTTGCAAGATAGGACTGATAGGTCAATAATCAACCACCAGTTTTTCCAAATTCAACAGTAAATTTACCCTCTTTGGCAGCAGTGTAGATGGTCCCTGGTAAAGTCGGATGGGGTTCTGTAGTTTTGGCAGCGATGACAATATTGGCTCCATCTTGTGCACATCTTTTCGCAATACTGAGACCAATACCTCTGCTGGCCCCAGTGATAAAGATGGTTCTTCCTGCTAAGCTGCAATAAAGAATATCACATAATTTAATAAAAAATGATAAATTTTAATATGAGAATTTACCACAATAAATCAACCAAAACAATTCATGAAAGTTATTAGATATCTAATTATTGTTGCAGATTCAATTTTAACAATACTAAACATTTCTCAAATTTACCAGGCTTATAAAAGGTGGTGTCTAGGCCAATATTGGCTTCTAATTTTCAAGTCAGCCAACACAGAAGTTTTAAAATTAAAAGTACATAAAAAATTACCTTGTCATTTGAACTGATTAATTGATGCACCAATAGACCAATTTAATCCTTGCAACTATAAGTAGTATGATTCTATACTAGCAGCTGGTTTATGAACTATTTTATAGTGAGAAATATTTTGGCCAGTGTCTCTAGATATGGTTACTTTGATCAGCACTTGAATGCTGCACTTCAGGGTTAGATTATCATAACTATATCCCATATCTTGACATTAAGCAAAAAATACCACCGGGCAAAATTGAGGGAACTAGTAAACAAAAAGGATAATATTTAGAACATTTTAATGTTAAAACTGATTGCTGTCTGTTAATGAAAATTTGTAAGAAATATAAATATAGGCCTATTTATACAAGGCTACCGGTCATGCTGTAGTGTATTCAGATCCAATGAAAGTGTCAACGTAATTTCGAAATGGTAATTTTAATGTATAGATCTTATGTCAATTGACTCTACAGGCAAGTTCCTTTATCAGAACCTATAGGCTTTATTCGCCAAGTCTATGGCTCAGGCAGCCATAGTTCAAAAGTTCAAAATTTGGAACATTCTTTGAATATAAGGCTGAGCTATTCACAGCTTTTAATCGATCATTTTAAATTATTTGTAGATACAGAAGGATTATTCACACTAGACAGAGTAAGTTCAGTGTGAGGACATCATGTAGATATCTAGACCACGCAGAACAAGCATTGGCATTTGCTGCAAACTGATCAACAATGTCACTGATCAATCAACACAATTCGCCATGCTGGGTTCAAGAATTAGAACATAAAACAGTTGGCTGATTTTGGCTGCAAGCTGGGACAGGGGCAGGGCCTATGCCCACAGAATATAGGCCTGTGACATACTAAATCTCATTGCCACTTCATGAAATTATATATATAGGCCTTTTATGATTTTAATACTCACCTTGCCATAGTGTGTGTGTGTTAACAGTGCCTCACCAGATGACTGAACAGTGAATGATAGCAGAATATGGATAGGGGCAAGTCCTTGGAATTGACCCTTTGCTATCAGCTCCAATCTTGTTTTAAAGGGCAAAGTCTTCAACTTTCAGTCAGTTTGACCTACAAACTAAAAGTACCAACTTGCAACAGTGTTTCACACAGCAATACACAGCATGTTAGCAAATAATTCGATTAGAACAAACTGAAACTGTCACAAACCTTCCACCCTGCAGCCCTGCCAACTGAGAACAGTCTGCTTTCCTTTAATTTAAACAGAAGGGGTCACCACTAGTTCGGTAAAGTGATGCATGGCGTCCTCTAGAGTAGTTTGAAATATTCATTTTCCCCAACTCAACAGCAATGATGAGTTTTGAAGTAAGTATTATGAGAGCTTATGAGCTTATATGCTACAGTAGTCATACTTTTACTTTGCAGCTTTGGGAATTATGAATTGGTCTTTGGCAGAGGGTTACTTGCTAAAAACACTGAGGTCAGACCGTCACTGTTTTCATTGAGTTCAATGTTTTTATCTGTAGACAAAGGTTACCTCTATGAATTTATATATATACCTTAAAGTTGAATCCCACAGAATACAGCTACTCCACCTATTGTACTCCACAGTTCAACAAAAATACCCCAGCTGGTGGCTCCCCCACTTGGTCAAATTGTTCATATGCATTGGAAAAGCCACAGATTTTTGAAGTTTGAAGACAGAGGTAGGTTCACCGTTCACTCGAAGACTGCTGGCTCAGCCAGGAATAATGGCACTAAACTATAAATGCACACATTTTGGGTTGATATATATGCCTATAATCGAATCCAACTTTCTTAAAAATCGGAGCAGTAATCTTTGAGATATTAAGGGTGACTTATTTTTGTTGAACTGTTTTTCATAATTTTCTCATATTGTACACCATGTAACTCTCAAAAAACATCGGTAAGCCCCCTTCAAAGACATGTTTTTCAATAAAGGGTATGTTCAGCTATATTCCTTTAATTTTTCATAAATATGTCATGGATATTGTTTGAGCGATGCTGCTTTTCGTTATAAATCCCACACGTTTTTAGTATTTTACTGTAATGACATAAGATTTTGAAAAGATCATAGTTCAAAAATTATGTTGGATAGCCTGCCTTTTTTTTGTAACGTTGGAAAGCTTTCTTTTTGAAGAACTTTTCGGCAAAGTTTCATGAATATCTCATGGTTTTTAGATTTCCTGCCAAGTGTGGGATTCAACTTTAAGTATTTTGCTTTTTTAGCTCGTCTGTTTTCTTTGAAAACGAAAAGCTATTGTCGTCACTTGATTGTCGTCGACGTCGGCGGCGTTGTCTCGGTTAAGGTTTGTGTAAGTGTCCATTTGTGACCTTAGTTTTCCACTTAAGAGTTATGAAATTTGGTACAGGTATGGGGCTATGGGTATGGATCGGGAACATGTCGAGAAATTCAAGATGGCTGCCATTTTGTGGCGGCCATTTTGGCAGCCATCTTTCTTCATTCTTGAACTACCCTTTAGTTGTGTCGACCTTAATATTCCACTTACAGAGCTCTATGAAATTTGGTACAGGTAGACCTCGCAGTCAAGTCATGCTTGGATGACTGACTTGATGTTCAATGACTTGACTGACTAAGTCGACTCAGTAATCTTCTGTGACTTCACTTGACTTACTATGAAGTTGGCTGGCTAAGTCAGCTTGGCTGACTGAAACAATAGGTGAACATTGTTAATGTGGGTAATATAATGTTTAATCATGGCATTCCTGCTCATCGGATGGGCTTATCAAACATTTACAGAAATATTCTGTCTTAAAATTCTAACAACATGGTCTAGTTCGGGCCAGAGTCATCCAATGACTTGACTTGACTTTTCTATCCATTGACTGACGGCGGCGGCTTTTGTCGACGGCTCCGGAGTCTAGGTACAGGTATGGGCCTGTGGGTATGGATCGGGAACATGTCGCGAAATCCAAGATGATGGCCATTTTGTCGCGGCCATTTTGACAGCCATCTTTCTTCATTCTTGAACTGCCCAATAATTGTGACTGGATTTGTGACCTTAATATTCCACTTACAGTTATAAAATTTGGTACAGGAATTGGCCTGTGGGTATGGATCAGGAACATGTTGAGAAATCCAAGATGACGGCCATTCTGTGGCAGCCATCTTTCTTCTTTCCTCAACTGCCCATTGTGATCTCATTATTTCGCTTAGAGTTGTGAAATTTGGTACACTTATTGAACTTTGGGCATCGATCTAGAGCATGTTGAGAAATCCAAGATGGTGGTTATTCTGTGGTGGCCATTTTGGCAGAACTGTACTCTGTGACCTTAATATTTCACTTACAGTTATGAAATTTGGTACCGGTATTGACCTGTGGGTATTGATCAGGAACATGTCACGAAATCTAAGATGGTGGCCATTTTGGCAGCCACTCTCTTCATTACTTGAACTGCCCATGGTGACCTCAATATTGCACTTAAAGTTACGAAATTTGGTCCTGTGGGTATCAATCTGGAACATGTTCAAGATAGCGGCCATTTTGGAAGCCATCATTCTTCATTTCTTGAACTGCCAATTCACCCCCCCCCCACCCCTCATTTGTGATCTAAAAGTTTCGCTTAGAGTTATGAAATTTGGTTCAGGTATTGCGCTGTAACCTGTTGGTATGAATGGGGAAGATGTTGAGAAAACCAAGAAGGCAACCAAAATGACCACTTCAAAATGGCTGACATCATTGAACTGCCTATTGTAACCTTGCTATTTTGCTTAGATGCTTAGAATTATGAAATTTGGTACAGTTATTGACATGTGGGCATGGATCAGGAAAATATAGATAAATCCAAGATTGTGGTATTTTGGCAACCATCTTTCTTCATACTTGAACTGCCCATTGTAACCTTAATATATCGCTTAACATAATTAGGGTTATAAAATTAGCTACAGGTATTGGCATTTGGGTGATCATCTGGCACACATTGATAGATTTCACATTAACAGCTGAGCGTTTAAAACTCTTGCAGTTCTGTTTTTGTTTTTTTTGGCACCTCAAGAAAACCAATCAAACATTGCGCACAATTGTTTTGTCCCAACATAACAAAAGACTTTCGAAGCTCACTTTTCATCACATAAATAAATCATCCAGCATGCACATGATGCACCTCTTCTGCAGATTTTGCAGACTCTAGCAGGAGAATGCCATATATATAGGAATTTTGATTGCTGTTGTGAAAAGTTTCTAAAAAATGTATCCTTTCAGTTCATGTGATCGTCCCTCTCGAGAATGGTCATGGTCTAGTGCACGAGAATCGAGAATTTCTCGAGAAACCTAGGACACTGTTCTGCCATTGGCAAAATGATAAAACAAGGGAGGTTTAATCATGCAATGGATCATATGTTTTTGCTTTTGTGATATCTTTTGTTGTTTTAATGTTAATCTGTGTGTTTTGTTTCCTATAAATCACATCTAAACATCCAGATATTATACAATTTTAAAACATTTGTACAAGTTCAACTGCAACATTTATCAGGTATACAATGAGGATTATCATCAACAGATATTTAAATTGAACAATGGAGCAAGTACGCAATAACAATAATTTAAAGCTAAGCAAAACAACAATCCAATGCTTTGTAACCGTTATAAACATCAGGGGCGTCACTTTCATTTTAAAGTGGTGGGGCAAATTGGGCTAAAGTCTTCAGCGAATAGTGTCCCAGAAAATCCTTAAAATTTTTCTCCACAGAACACTCATGCTTTGGTCAAAAAGTGGTGGGGCAAATGCCCCACCAGCCCCACCTACACTGACACCACTGATAAACATTAAACACATGAACACCGTGTCTAACAATGATCAACATTTCAATTCTCGAGAATCGCTCAACGAGACGAGAAAATGCTGAATCACGCAAATCTCGAGACTTCTCGAGAATTCTCGCTCTCATTGGAAACTCTACACCAATAACCACAGAATTTTCCCTGTGATTCCCACTTTCTGTTTGTGGGCTAAAATTTGTATTTAAAAATTGTCATAAAAGCTAAATGGATCGCTAGATCGCAAAGTTTTCTGTACAAATTACACGCGTCAGTAACAAACCAGAAAGAAATCAGTCTCTGTTTCTACTGTATTTGACCCTGCTCTACTTATGAGACTACACAGCTCTTTTATTATCAACTGTACAATTATTGTAATTGCAAAAATTTGGGCGAAACATTGTTGTTGCGTTTGTTTTTTGCAATAATCAGGAAAATTTCTACAATAAACATAAAAATATTTGCAATAATCATGAAAATATCTGCAATAAAAAATGTACTAAGATCGCTGAAAAAAAGGGAAATTTTACATTTATTCCAAGACAATAGCACATTTTCATCCAATTCTTGCAAAAATATTTCTGAGACAGTCATAGAGATTTCAGCAATAGTCATTGAAATGTTTACGATAATTGAAGAATTTTTACAATAATTGTAAATTCTCATAATGGCATAAATTTTAGCAATAATCATACTTATTTGCTCATGATAATTGCTGAAATTTCTAAGGTTTTACAAAACATTTCCAAGACTATTGCAGAAATATTAAGGTAGCTTGAGGCCCTAGGCTGAACCTAAATGCCATTATGAGAATTTACAATTATTGTAAAAATTCTTCGTCCCTCTCGAGACTCGTTGGAAACACTATATTGGCGGTCTTCCCCGGTCAGGTCGAGCAGGGGGCCTCACATTTAGGTTCAGCCTAGGGCCTCATGCTATCTTAATCCGGCCCTGGGTATACCAATATATGTATATAGAAAACGTATAGATAAGATCTGAGATAAATAACTGATTATCCAATTTTTGTCCGATTTGACCAAAAATTCCCAATTTCTTCTTCTTCTTCTTCTTCTTCTTAGTGGTACTTGACAACATCATTGTTGATGGCTCAGTCAAGGGTGCAGTGCGCATGCGTGAGATAAAATCCAGTGATGTTATGGTTATGATATATATACAATGTCATTAATGAAGATAAAATCCATGTCTTGAACGCTATATACATAGATGTTTTGTCAGGCGGTCTTTGAAGGTATCTATGGAATCCGCTCTGACAATTTCCTCTGGGAGGACGTTCCAATCCCTGATGGTCTTTGGGTAGAATGACTCCTTGATGTAAGCTTTTGATGTTTCTGGGATGTTGAAGGCCATGTTGTTGTTTCTTCGGCGGGATGGTCTGGTGCAAGGCTTCAGACGATCTTTGTGACTTGGCATGTCTACATAATTATTTGTAGCTTTGTAGAGCATGCATAGTCTGGCGATCTTCCTCCTTGTCTCCAGCTGGGGCCATTTCAATTCCAGGAGCATTTCTCTGACCGAGCTGCGTTTTTCGTGGCGATTTAGCACGTATCTTGCCGCTCTTCTTTGGATCATCTCTAGACTCCTGATGTTCCCTAAGGTGTAAGGATCCCATACTGTGGGGGCATATTCGAGAAGGGGTCGTACAAGTGCCTTGTACGCCCTGTCTTTTATTGTCGGCAGGTTGCTTTGTAGGTTCCGTCTGAGGAATCCCAGATTTTTGCTGGCTTTGCTGATGATGTTCGATATATGAATGTTCCAGCTGAAGTCCGATGTAATAGTGACTCCTAGGTATTTCGCTTGCTGTACGTGTTGTAATTCGTGGCCGTGCAGTGTGTATTTGTGGTGAATCTTATTTCTGTTCTTGGTGATTGAAAGAACTTCGCATTTTTTGGGATGGAACTCCATCAACCATTTTCGTTCCCAGGTCCCAAGGCGGTCCAGGTCCGCTTTATAGCTGTATTGCATCATCTATGCCCTTTACCGCCAGGTAGGCAACGGTGTCATCAGCAAATAAGCGTACGGTTGAAGTCATGTTGTTTGCAATATCATTGATGTAATATATGAATAAGCAGGGTCCGAGGACAGAGCCCTGAGGTACTCCTGAGGTGACAGCGACTTTGTCGGACTTCTCGCCGTCCAGAACCACACATTGCTGCCTCTCTGTTAAGAACGATTGTATCCATCGGTTGGTCTTTCCTCTCACGCCGTTTCCTGATGAGATGCCTGTGGCTGACTTTATCGAAGGCCTTCGCGAAGTCCATTATGAGGACATCGGTTTGGCGGTTGTGGTCCAGGTTTTGCAGTATGTCATTCTGGAACTCAAGCAGTAGTGTTTCACAGGAGCGCTTGTCCATGAATCCATATTGGAGCTGGTACAGGATGTTATTCGACCGTGCTTGTGTCATTATGTTGCTGGCTATGACATGCTCCAACAGTTTGCATGTGATGCAGGTCAGTGAGATTGGCCTGTAGTTTGAAGGGTCTGATTTCACTCCTTTTTTGTAGACCGGAACTACATTGGCTTCTCTCCACTCCTGGGGCACAATTCCGCTGTCATATGAAGCCTGGAAGAGTATTCTCAGGATTGGAGCTATCGGCTGGGCCATCTCTTTTAGGATCCGTGCCGTGACGTTGTCTGGGCCTGCAGCTTTATGGGGCTTCAGTCTTTTCAGCATTTTAAAGATGCCATGTGTCGTGATGGTGATGTCTTCGGCCGTTGGGTGAGATGATTCTCCCAGTAGGTCTTCAGGTATGGAGTCGGAAGTTGCTGAGAAGACAGACTGAAACTGGTTGTTAAGTGTGTCTGCTTTGTCCTTGGATGATATGCTGACTTTCCCTCCTGATTTGAGTCGCGGTACTCCATGTGAGTCCTTCCTGTTTGTCTTGATGAAGTGCCAGAATCTCTTCATGCTGTCTATTTCGCTTGAGTCCGCAGAATCTGGGTCGATGATCTTGTCGACGTATTCCCAGTAGGATCGTCTCATTTTCTGTTGGATCTCTCTTTTTAGGAGTTTGATGCTTTCTTCTAATTTGATGTAGCTGTCTGTTGAGTGTTCCAGATTCCGTTGTTTCTCTTTGAGTTGCTGGTATTTTCTATTTCTTTTCCTTATGAGCCTCTTGATTTCTCTGGTGATCTACGGGAGTTTCTGGATCTTTCTTGTCTTTTTGCGTGGTATGTACTTCAGGATCAGCTTGTGTAATTCTTCTTTGAACAGTTTCCAAAGTGCTTCAGGGTTTTGTGCCATTTAACTGTTTGTCATCTTTGATTGTAGTTCTCGAAGGTCTTCTTCCATTTTTGTCCAGTTTGCCTTTCCATATTGTAATATCCATCTTGGTGTTTGTTGGCGTCTGAGGGGAAGGACATTGATGTTACAGGTGGCTATGTGATGGTCGGAGATGCCGGGTATTACGTCTGCGTTACTGACTCTTGATGGGAAGTTGGTCATGATCAGATCCAGGGTGTTTTTATATCTGGTTGGCTTGGTGATCATCTGTTGCATTCCTGCATCATCTATTATGGTGTTCAGCTTTTCATAGATGTTGTGATGTTTGCAGGATGGTTTGGGTCTGTTATTCTCCCAGTCCCATCCAGGTGTGTTGAAGTCACCACCCAACAGGATTATGCTGTTTGTGGTGCTGAGTTTAGCTAATGAATCCTCTAGATGTTGCAGACTCTCTTCATCATTTTCATTGGGGCGATAGTAGGCACCCACATAGATTTGTTTTTGGTGCATGAGATGTATTTTGCACCAGGTTATCTCGCAGCAGGTCTCTAGGTCTTCTTCGTGTGTGGCATTCAGTTCTCGGTCAGGATAAAGACTCCGCCTCCTCTGGTACCTCTGTCTCTTCTGATGACATTGTATCGGTCAGTTGGGAAGACTGAGTTGTTAGAGATTTCGCTGTTCAGCCATGACTCTGTGCCGATGATGACATCCGGGTTGGTGCTTTCAATCAGGTAGGCAAGCTCATGTCTTTTTGCCCATACACTTTGGCAATTTATGTTGAGGATTTTGAGCTGGGCCTTGTTTCTAGCAGTGATGTTCTGTCTCAAGGGCGATGAGCAGTGTAGTGGATTTCCTGGGGATGTTGATAGGTCTATGGAGAGTGAGGGGTTTGAATTTAATGTATTGTTAAATATGGCTGAGTCAAAGTTTCTCATTCCGCAGTTGTTACATAGCCATATCGATGATGTATCTTCTAGTCGGTTGAATTCTTCATTGCTGATGTTTATGCAATTTTTGTGTGACCATTTGTCACATCCGTCGCACTGGATGGCTAAGCTTGACCAGTTGACATCAATTTTACATAGTTGGCAGGCATCATCTTCATTTGGGCCAGGATTACTTTCTATATCATTTGCTCTGGATATAAGTAGAGCAGTCAAGTAGATGGAAGGGTCATAATTGACTATCATACACTGCAGTGATTCTATTGTTTCCCTGGCCTCTCTTGATGCCTGGGTTGCGCCAGAAATCATTGCAGGGTATTGAGGCTTTAGATACAAACACCAAGGATATCCCATAGCTTCCCTGGCCTCTCTTGATGCCTGGGTTGTTCTGGGAATCTCCGAGGTGTTTCTGGCTGCTTTGGTCCTGGCCTCTCTTGATGCCTGGACTTCAGCAGACAGGGTGATGATTATTGCTTTATTGCCTCTTGAAGTTCCACGAGTCGCCTGTGGCAGTGTGGCTCCATCGTTGTCGGATTCTTCATCTTCTATATCTTCGCTCTGCTTGGCCAGGTTCTTCTTGATGATTTTTTCCGCTTGTTGGGCGATGTAGTCTGCCCATTCCTTTTCCAATTTCTTTGAGGGGTGGACTCCGTCGGGGAGTTCTTCTGGGTCGAACTTGGTTATCCTCTTGCGTTTTGATCCCTGCTTTTTGAGGGACAGAGTATAGCTTATTCTTGCAAGGTGAATGGTTGGGAAGTCTCGGTGGATGTTTTTGTTGATCAGGTGCTGGTTGGCTGCCTCGATGTCATGGAGTAGGCAGTCCTGTTCCTGGTCAATTGCTGGGTCTTCTTTTCTGTAGTTGGAGTACTTTGCTAGGGCTGCTGGTGTAATGGTACAGATGTGGATTTTACTGTCGTTTGAATCCAGGATTTGGTCTATGATGTCTTTGGTTTCCTCTAGTTTGCTGACTGTATATTGAAGGTAGCGATGATTTCTGGTTGCTATTCTCTGTGTGAAGTTGCAGATCCCTGCAAGTATAATGCACAAGTCCCACGAATATCTTCTTGAAGATCTTTCTATTTTCTGGTGGATTGCCTCTAAAGTTGTTCCATTTGTGCGGTGGACCTCATAGTATATCTCAATGTCTGATGCCTCCGTTTGGTTTAGTTATTTCGCCAGATTTCTGCCTCTAGAGTCTGAGAAGATGATCACTTTGAATGGTCTATCCATCGTGGCCGCCATGTTGTTTACATAGTGACCATTTTCGCGCCAGTTGGGAAGAGCCGATTTTTCCTTCTTCTGGTCCTTTGATGTCTTATGTCATATATTAGTCCAATCTTATCTAATTCTTAGCTTATTCATGCAGTTAATTTTCCAATTATAACATGCATAACTTGTATTATACTCATCTAATATTCGAATTTCTTCAGGAGTCGATCGAGACAGCTGTTCACTCTCACGCATGCGCACCAAAATATTTCTTAAGAAGTCCTTAGAGGGACGCCTATATGAGCGGAAATAAACGGTAATGTGACACTAAGGTCCATATGTATAATTACAATATTGAAAATATTTCTTTTACAATGAGCTTGTGTTACAAATGCATGATTCTTATCTTTCCTCAGACCTGCATGGTCACGCTGTACAAACGGACAGACTCAACAGCAGGGATGTGACGATTATGGCAGTCAACCTATTATTTCCTTTAATAATATGCTTTCAAATCTTAATATTTCATAATTGCGTAATCTAGATTGTTTCCTTGACATCTCTTGATGATGCTCGGTGCATTACATCTTCACATTTCCATGAATTATCAAGTTATCAAAGTATAGAAAAATCTGGATAAATGTCCACACTGTGACTCAATTTGTGATTAATTATTTAACACCAAGACGTTAGAAGTTATGTCAATGTGTTCCTAATATTGTTGGTCGTTTTATGCACAGTATTTTATAAATATTTCACCAGTCAATCACATTTAAATTAACATAAACTGAAGGCACTATTGAAATGTGCTAGTTCAAGCCTACCGTATTCAGCTGTCCTTTCAAGACTTGTGTGCAGAAGCAGATTTTTAAATGCTAATCTAGTGTATTAATAAAGCATTTGGAAGCTTGCAAAGTTTCTTATAAAATGCCTTATATTTTTAGCTGTTAACATCTTTCTTGGCTTTTCCAAATTTTTCACAGAAAATAACCAAAAAGTGAGTTACAAAGACAAAAGTAAGACATCAGTCAGTAAATACACTCCAAAATGTCTGTGGTTATTTCTGATTGAATTTTTCGTTAGGATAAATGTTCCTGCGATCATTTCATTCATTTAGGATCATAATATCATAGCCATTATATGGACATTGTTATTTGGCTTCTTTTAAAATATGTTAACTGCCTTATATGCCTGATAACTGCCGTTGAGTCTGTCCGTTTGTACAGCGTGATGGTTAAGGAGATTTCAAACTCAGCATAAATGACTACCATGCATGCAAATATAACAAAGAGCTGAATAGCACATTATTTTCCCGAAACAATGACAGTTATTTATAAGGCAAACATTTGATCATGCACGTTTCAGACATAAAACAGACTATCATCTTGTTGTTGTACATTTATTAATTGTTTATTCATATCACAGACTAGATAGGCCTACAAAGCCTAGCATATCCAGTTAAAATCAAAATGATTGAAAATTATTTAATTACATTTGTAGGAATTACATTTTTAGTATGTTATATATGACATAGGTGGCAAGATTAATTAACGATTTTTAAAATTATGAGCATTTGTATGTGTAACAAAATGAGCATTTTAAAAGCAATATTGTGCCATGGTTTTATATATTACATCATCATATCACAGAAAAAGTTTACCCATAAATTGAAGGATGCGTATACAAGTTTACATTGCTGACATGACATTATTCGACCAGAATCACCAGGTGTATTGACTGCTTTAAAATTTGAAACGGTGTCCCTAATGGACTGGTCGCATGCTCATTTATCTACATCAAGAGTTACTCTAATGTAAGAATAAATATTATATAGATAGTGGATGGTGAGGAGACCAATATTGATTTTTATTGGACGAAGCAGCAACATTGGTCGAGGCGGTAGGCCGAGACCAATATTACCTGGTAAGGCCAATAAAACTCAATATTGGTAATTTGGTAACTCAACATCCACTATTTGTTATATTCTCTCACCAGTGAGTCACCACAATTTTCAGACCTATACATATTCGTAAAATCCTAGTTTTTCTACAGATACTTTTTTTCATATGAAATATACTTATTTTTCCCATTTTTGCAATGGGTATATTTGTAAAATGATAGATTGACTTTCCAAGAAGTTAAATTTTGCAAAACACAGCCTTGCCCTTAATAATAGGCAACAAGCACTCTTTGAGCTGCAGCACCGGCCATGCTGCTCATATTTTTTTCAGTAGAATTGACATTATTAATATGGTGGATGGGAAAATTTAAAAATAATTAATTTCTTACAATGTTTACATTAGCTGGTAGACATGTGTGTAGTTTTATTTAATACCAGAAAGAACAGTTTCTTTTCATGGTGTTTGTAATTTAAGGTTCACAATTGTATTAAGGTCTGCCGTTGCAATGCATTTTAGGATTTTTAATATTCTAGGCCTGAATATTTAGTGTTGTTTTTACTTTAGGCCTGATAACTTTCATATTTCCACTAATATTATTTTATGCATGAAGTTTACTTGGAATGAAATCTTACAATTAAAAAGATGAGATCCGAGAATTATCTCAAGTTATACTCAATGCCTGGTCTCCTAATTCCACCTGTGCCTTCCTGTGCCCTTCAAGGCTTGGGTCTCCCCTTTTGGGCGCTATCACAAATCTCAAAATTATGATTACTTTAAGCTAATTCATATACTAATTCACATACAATACACGAGAGGGCAGCACCTGCAAGTTCTCTACCAGTTGCTTCCTCGCTGAGCATTACCTTCTATCTGGGAAACTTGGCTACTTCTGCATCTCACTATAATGCATACATCTTTCCAACTAATTATACAGGTGACACGGGCTTATTGCTATAGTGTATCTATTTCATTTGATTCTTTTATGTCCCCTCCAATCTACGGGCAACTTACTAGTAAGTATGAAGCTGATTGAAAACCTAAGGTTCAAGTGAGTTGACAGTCTAATGACAGATGACACGGAGGTGTGAAAGTGAATTGCACTTTAGGTCCTAATTGATTGGAATGGAGCAAATACAATAAAGATAGAGTGTCCAATCAACACCCTGTAATTATATGAGTGTCAAACATGCACACCTCAATTTCCTGTTTCAATTTGATGGCTGCACAATGTACATAGTCCAAATAGGCCTGCAGCACTTGACAGCGTGAATACACAAAAAAATGGCGGCGCAAAATCACCTAGCGCTAGGCATGAGAGGGATGTTCATAAATCTAACAATATTACATTTAATTGTAAAAAGACACAATTGGTGGAATCTATGTGTTATAACTAAGAAATACATATAAAATAAGCCCTTGGAATGGTCTGGTTGAGCTAAGAGGCTCGTGATTCACATGTGATGGATATCACTGCATAACCGTCCTATGCATAGCATGGCCGGTAATTATGATTACTTTAAGCTAATTCATATACTAATTCACATACAATACACGAGAGGGCAGCACCTGCAAGTTCTCTACCAGTTGCTTCCTCGCTGAGCATTACCTTCTATCTGGGAAACTTGGCTACTTCTGCATCTCACTATAATGCATACATCTTTCCAACTAATTATACAGGTGACACGGGCTTATTGCTATAGTGTATCTATTTCATTTGATTCTTTTATGTCCCCTCCAATCTACGGGCAACTTACTAGTAAGTATGAAGCTGATTGAAAACCTAAGGTTCAAGTGAGTTGACAGTCTAATGACAGATGACACGGAGGTGTGAAAGTGAATTGCACTTTAGGTCCTAATTGATTGGAATGGAGCAAATACAATAAAGATAGAGTGTCCAATCAACACCCTGTAATTATATGAGTGTCAAACATGCACACCTCAATTTCCTGTTTCAATTTGATGGCTGCACAATGTACATAGTCCAAATAGGCCTGCAGCACTTGACAGCGTGAATACACAAAAAAATGGCGGCGCAAAATCACCTAGCGCTAGGCATGAGAGGGATGTTCATAAATCTAACAACATTACATTTAATTGTAAAAAGACACAATTGGTGGAATCTATGTGTTATAACTAAGAAATACATATAAAATAAGCCCTTGGAATGGTCTGGTTGAGCTAAGAGGCTCGTGATTCACATGTGATGGATATCACTGCATAACCGTCCTATGCATAGCATGGCCGGTAATTAAGTGCATGGTTGCAGCTGAGTGCACTGAGGCACACCAATATCACTCTCCACTTGCCAATAACACTTTTAAGACACCAATACCGTTATTTATTGGCGTGTCATGTGACTGATCTCCTACTACATGATTGGCCTTGAAATTTTGATGCAGAATATACATTAATATTGTTTGCTCTGCTTCATTGTAACCATTAGTATAGCAGGGGGATAAATTTACTGAAGAAATAAATAATGGGCCAGTCCAATAGTCCCAGATCTGCCACCTCCTAATTAAAATTGAATTGCAATTTGTCACTGCTATCAGCACAGTGACCCCACCAACCTCATCTGATTTGAGATACATGTAATGAGATGGTTGAGGTAATGTAACCTTATCTGATCTGAGATGACTTTAGATTGAAGTAGATCTTCCTTATTTAATGACTGTTTCATTCCACCTGGTTAACCTAAGACATTCTATCGGTATACACTGTATGAACTATATTTCAAGAGGTCCCTTTCTTGCAGTGCAGTTAGCCTGAAGTTTAAATCAGAATTTTTATAACCCGATTTAACAGTCTTCTGACTTTTTATCATTTCTTACACGGTCAAAATTGATGATTTGCTCAAATCGCAGAGACATTCTGTACAACATAGTGAAAACCCAGTGACTTGAGATGGTTTGCAAGACAATTCAGTAGATGACGATATTTCATTCTTCAAGCAAATCATGCTCAAGATGAAAATGCACCAGTGCGTTTCGTATTGATCTCAGAGAAGAATATTTGGTTTAAATAAATAAGTTACAGTATATCACTCAATGTGAGACGGCAAACGCCAACACTAGCGGTGTATGCAGAAACAGGAAGATTTCCCCTTAAGATTAGGCAACAACTAACTGGAGTAAGCTACTGGGCTAAAATTAAAAATCTCCCAAGTGATGATATCTTACATAAATGCCTAAATATACAGATAATTAATCACAATGCTGGTCAGAAAAATTGGTACAGTAAGATAGCAAAAATAATGACAAATGCTAACATTGCCTGGCTAACCAATGAGCCTGGCAAAACCTTAAGGGAAATCAAACTTAAACTATATTCAGAGGAACAGTCCAGAATTTTGAATGAGATTAATAACTTGGATAAATTTCCCAAACTGCGCACATATAAAATGTTTAAGACAAATTACTGTCTAGAACCATATCTAAATCTAAACCTCTCAAAGAAAACATACAGCAACATTGCCAGATTCAGAGTAAGCTCCCATAATCTAAAAATTGAAACAGGCAGACATAACATACCGAAAATTCCGATAGAACAGAGAAAGTGTGACAAATGTAATACTGACGACATAGAAGACGAGATTCACTGCCTCTTAATTTGTACTAATAACGATATCCCAAGATCAGAGCTTTTTGACAGAGTTAGTAGCCTTATGCCAAACTTAAGTAGTCTTGGTGAAAGTGAAAAATTTATTGCACTGATGTCAGATAAAAGACCGGATGTGATACAGGCTATAGGCTCTTACCTAAACAAAGTAATGTAAGTGTAGCTAAGAAATTAATGAAAAGTAAATATCCTTCTGTGTATTTTTAGCTGTCTAGCTGTGCCTCCCTACTTGTGAGTAAAGAGTTTGCAAAATGAATTGTGGTACTAAATGTATGTTTGAATGCTAGATACGTGTAAGGCATATCTTTCAGAATATATTAAATGTTTGTTAACAACTGTATACCTTATAATGTTTGAATCATTGAATGATATGTAAATTGCTAACTAGATGTAGTTTTTGTTTAGGAATATCGACAGGACTAATTTTATGTTTGAGGGCCTTTAAGCAGTTGCTGCTGGTCAATCCGACATATTTTTGTATAATGTTTTAAGGACTGATATTACATCTATATGGACATTTTTTAAACTATGTTTTACTTGATAAATAAATCTAAACTGACATTGGACACTCTTTAAAGAAAGAAAGAAAAAACAAAAGGAAAACAACAACAACATTTACATTTTAATCAATAGAACTGGGACCATGCAGTATTGTAATGATGATATACTTAACCATGTTTTTAACTTTCCGTAGACTAGTTTAGAGTTTGATTTTGCTTTGTATTATTGATGATTTTGCTTTGTATTATTGATGACACATGTATCTTTTTTGATATTCAGTTTGTCAAAATAAAAGTTTATATATAGTATATCACGACATGCCGTAGTTGAGACTGTTTAAGCTTTGAGAGCGAACGTTGTAGAGTCTTGAGATGCGTTTGCTGATCATCTGTCCGGGGATCCAAGTTGTCTTCTCAGAAGTGGAAAGTGGTCTGAAATGGAAAACATAGATAATGTATATCCGTTTAGGCTACTTATTGTTTTGTTTAACTCAGTCACTGGCAGGCTACAGCAGCCTGCTTCATTTGCGACCGTGAGGGAGCAGGCTACAACATTTCACTGAAGGTGCTGCCTTGCTGGTCCTCGCTTACATGCATTTCTGAAGCAGCCTGGCTCATTCTGCTGAGTTCTGCTGAGCGCGGACCTGACAGGCAACAGCGCGGACTTTAGAGGCAGCAGTCCCACTGACCTAGATCCCAATTCGATACCCAGTTCGACTTGAATTTCATCAGTCTGCAGCCTCGCTCGCTCGTCTGCCTCTAAAGCAGACTGTTCTCAGTCAGAGTCACTGGTTGATGTCTCCAGTCCACCCAGTTTAACCACGAGGGATGAATTGCAAATGAAAGTATTTAACACTGGAATTTATACACTGGATCTTGATTTGACCATTTGATACTTGCCTTAATTTGATTTTCAAATCTGACAACTGTTGAGATGCTCTTGAGCTTCATGAGAAATCTCTAGCCTAGTATAAGACTGTATGTTGTTTATTTGTCTGTTTCAGTAATTATTTTTTTCAAAGAATCAAGTGTAAAATCCCAGTGACAATCAGCTGATCCCAACCCTATACACAGTAAACACTTACCTTGATTTTGTTTCACTGTCTGAACCCTGTGTTCCAGAGGTCTGTTTAGCATCTGAAGCAAACTGGTAGACAATCAGTAAGCAGTCCCTGCAGAGCTGCACTATCCTTTGGCAACAGTTCATCTCTGTTGGGGTGATGACCTCTGTACTCTTGCTGAAGATGGTTTCCCATGTAGTTCTAAAAAAAAAGTTACATTACAAGGACATATAATACCAAAGTTATATAAATCTAACAAACCCTGAATGGTTGAACCAAAGAGAATAGATCGAAGATGTCTTCATGCGAAGAATTCAGACAAAAAGTAGAGACGGGCCTCTCATCAGGGGCCATCAGGCATCAGCGATTAGAGGTTGGCTACAGCATCATTGCCAGCCCCAAAATGTTGCCACATTTGGAAACACTGTCATTAAGAACCAGACAAGGAAATGCATCTATAATGATGTTTTCAGTCTGCACTATTAAGCCAACGAAATGCTAAATACCTTTAACAACTAGTTCAACAGCTCTACCAATGTCTACCGTGCCCATTCAGAAAAGATCATCCCTCGTGTGGAATTGCATGAGTACCAGAATACACAAGGGGGACCATACTCCGTAGCATGTAAAGCTTGTTTTGGACCTTCCAGGGCTCCTGTAAAATACAAGATCAATTTTTTACCCGGTGGATTGAAAGCAGTTCCATAGTCCTTGGCCATGGCTCCACAACAACCGGTTGAACACTCGACTGAAGATGCGATGGAGTCGGAGGGTTTCCATCTCTTGATTCTTCCACACTCTCTGCAGAACCGCTCTCACATTGGACCTCACTATGTCTATCACCTGTCATAATGATAAACAGATTTAATAGATTAAAGGCGTAATTTCCCAGCATGATTTATAACGGTAAAGAAGTGATGGTCGAGATATCTCGAAACATATTATCACTGATTATCCTACCTTTCGCCGTTTCATTGAATCGAGTTTAACCAACCAGTATGAGGCTATTCTTGGCTTGTGGAATTTCCAGTTCTCATGAAGCTGCAAGAATGAAAAATATCTATTTTTTTTCAGTCCATTTTGATTTTAATGTTATCACATTTCACATCAAGAGAGAGTTTTTCTGAGCCCTCAATTGGCCAAAAGAAATAAATTGATCAATCATTACTGGAATATTGATTGTCTTCAGTGAGTCAATGTGGAATTCTGAGTCAAGTTATACAAGTGTTTCGTATCGTATTGTTTTTGAAGAATTGTTATACTTTTTTTTTAGTCTTAAAACATGTAAACCAACCTTATCCAGGATGTATTCAGCTTCTTCATTGGTCTTGCCTGGGAATTTGATCCTCATGTCATTCAGGGACAATAAGGTCTGCTGAGTGAGCTCTTCCCTCAGTTCCCTATTCAGATCATCCTGTAATCAACCAACAGAATCATGCTATTGTGCCAACTCATCAAATAATCATCTCACTCAGAAGACTTTCTTACATTTCAGGTGAATCAAGCAATTGCCTTGTAAGTTTTGAACAATTTTCTTCCTGAACTTTTTTGTTTCGTTTTATTTCTGGTTTTCCTTTTTCTTTCTCTGTTTGTCTGTTTCATAGTCCCGTTCCTTGGTTGTTGCTGAGTGTTTTTGTTCTATTTGAGATTGAAGAGAAGTCCTGCTATAAATCAGTTAATTTTAACCTCAAACTGAACATTTTAACAGCTATTTGATTGGGCCAAAAGTAGTCCGAATGGCAAATGATAATTATATATGTTTAATTATTTAAGGCAAAGATTTCTTGACAATTCAAAAATTGGATTTCAAATGTTCAAATGACTGAGGAAAGATACAAGTAGCTGCATGTATTCCTATACAAGCTCCACTGAATGTCACTTGGACCATTGTGGTGGCTTTTAAATGTTTCATCATAGAATTTTAGGGGTTTGGAGAAGCAAAAAAAGAACTGTGCCAACTTTCAAGTAAATGAGAAGACCCCAACAAAGAACAACTTACAGGAGAGGTTTTAGATCTTGACCAGACAGGAGCTGTGTGAGAAGATCTGTGTGAACGACCAGAGCGAACAGACGGCGGACGGGAACTCCGACTCCAACTTGGTCCATTTTGTTCTTCATCGCTTTCTTCTTCTTCCTCAAGGTCTTCTTCATTTGGATCTCTCCTGCTCACTGGCATGCTCTGAAGAGGCTGTAACACAAAGGCATGAATGAAAAAGTGTTAGGCATAGCTGCTTTTGTTGTAAAGCCAGTAAAGGAACATGAAAGAATTGTTACAGTATCAAATACAATGGAAATTCAAATAGCTTCTATTATAAATTTGCTGCCTTACATTACATAAGAACAATCATTGAATTTGGAGAGAAATAGGCCTATTTATTCCTCCTTTAATTTGCAAAAAAAATTGGTTCTTTTTGTTTCTGATTGTTTCAGATTAGATATTTATAAATTCTGATAAGATTGACAACAGTTGTCAGAAGTCTAAAAACCCTATTGCCTCTCAGAAAATATATTGGGGATGAATCATGAATGGTACAGAAAGGGTTGGAACTGATTTTAGATGTAGCCTATCATTAACCTGATGATGAATTGTTGTTGGGCGTTTTGAACAAGACCATAGACAAGCAGTGGCGGAGCTATGGGGGGCCGGGGGGGGGGGGCCAGGGCCCCCCCAAATGGATAAGTGGCCCCCCCACCGGCCCCCCCCCCCCCCATTTGAGATTTGAAAATTTTGAAAAAATTATTGGAGCAGCAACAGTCGCTGGAACACGTCCGTCAGAAGTTGTGGCTTTCACTAGTAACATGTTTATACCCAATTTTCTCTAGAATGATAGTTGCCCTTTGAAAAGTTCTGAAGCATTTGATAATTTGACATTTCCGTATTTTAATATATCTAGCAATATATGTACCGCAGGCATACCTTTTTGGGGTGAGCGACATTTGCCCGAACACAGGATCTAGATTTAATAATATTTTAAAAGAAAAATCTCTTCAAAACTATTGATACTTAATCATGTCTATTTAATTATCTGCGAGAATTTTTTTGCATTTTTGGCCGAATCTTAGTGTTTCCTAAACTTTTTTGAGGGACTCTGGTAAACCAGATCTGTTTAATTAGAAAACTTTCAAAGGAGCATTATTTTTTTAGCTGAGCAATGTCAATGGTGACGGAAAGATTTCCTCAAAACACCCTGATTTTAGATGTTGCATGGAATATCTAGATACATCCTGATATATACAAACTGCTCGATTTTTCATATTTGCAAGGAATTTCCCTACATTTTTGGTATTTCTGTGATTTGCACAAATTGCTACTACCTTTTATACCTATTTGAGGAGTTTGCATGGGTAGATTTTTTTTGCATCAAAGGGACTTTCATAAATCTTCAATTTATACCTAATATATAAAAAAGAGGACATTCTTAGCAGGAATATACTCAAAACTTGCAAAGATAGTCATGAAAAAAAAACCAAAAAAACAATAGGACCATTTCACTGCAAAAGATACTCTTTGTGACTCATGATAATTGATGAGGTGTCATTGTCTTACTTTTAATATCGGAACCATAGAATCTGTTTCATTATTTTTTAATAGGTCAAAACTTATTGTATGTATGAGAATAATAATGAGATGTACGGTCATTTTGTTTATCAGTCACAAAAGATAAGACGGTCAACATTGCGAAGTCATTCGTAATGAAGGCTTACATAACGCTGTATCAATTTTTATCCATGTAACGCCGCAAAAATGTGGCAAAAATTCCGCGAAAGATTTGCCCCCCTAGTTCAGATCCTGCCCCTCCCCCAATCATGGATTTCTGGCTACGCCACTGTCTAAGATAAGGAATTGGTACCCTACCTTAGGACCTCTGAATTGTCTTCCACCAGGCATCGTGCTGCTGTCTTTCTCATCCGCTTCACACTGGGCAAGCATGTCGAGGACATCTTCCTCCTGGATAATATAAGAGTCATGTCAATCAATTGTTTGTCTTTTAAAACCACCTTGCTTTAAATTAGTAAAGCAACATTGCCATTAAGTATGATCATTCAACTTTTAGCTGGATAAAAATTGCTTACCATACACTGGATAGATGAATTTACATAATACTAACATTGCCATTAACTTTCAAACTGCATGATGACTTGTCAGACATTGCAGGTTCTTTAATATTTTCAGGGGGGGTTTGACTTATAAAAGAAATTTTGTCTCCTGCAAAATATGTAGTAGTCCTGCTGCCATACAGACCAATACAATAGTTTAATCTAAAATGTGGCTTGCTTTGTTATCTATTTCATAGGTTTTACAAAATTTCAAACTCATTTTTACCCGTAAGTTATGGTTGTAGATCTTCTGCATCTCTGCCTGTAAGCCTGATGCTCTGCCTGACAAAAATGTGTTGTATGCCTCTGACAACAGATTTGTGTACTTCTCCCTTCTGTACTTGTCTTCAGGAGGAAATATTCTCTTGAAGTTGCCACAATTTCTGTTTTCAAAGTCTTCCCTGGATGCGTCCTTCCTCACTCTTGTCAGCATGTCTTTCTGAAGAATAGTAATGCAAGAATGAAACAATTGAATGATGATGAAATCTGTAATAGAACTAGTATACAATATTTACTAGTGAGGTTAGTGAGAGCAATTTGCGACAAATTGCAATCGCTAAGCAATCTTTCCCAGATTAGTAAGTCACGTATTTAAAAATCATGACAGTGGTTAGCTCGTGCAAAAACGTATGTGGAACCGCCATCTTGTCATTTCATCATGGGAGCAGCCATTGTTCTAATGTGCATGCGCCGCTTCTGAAAGATTTGATGCCGTGCACAAGAAGTCTGTTTGTGGCCTCTCAAAAATGTGACTGACGGCATTCGTATATTACAAATATATATGACTCATATACGATGGAAAGAAAGGCATCGATAAAAAACAGTGGCATCCATCTTTGATCAAAACTTACTAAGTCATCTTTGCGTTTCTCCACTGTTTGTTTCCTCTTCTCGAAGTCCGTCAAGTCTCCATCGGCCCTTTTTGTTGGTTTCAGAAGTCTTCTTTGTGCTTCAGCTTTCTGAGCTGCCATGTTTTTTCTCTTATCACTTGCCCTGTTAATCAGATGTTAATTGTATTGTTTATATATATATATGCAGTTTATCATGCAAAGTTGGAAATATTATGAATCAAGTCAGACTGACAATTCACTTACTTTATGTTTAGAAGTCTTAAAGCATCGCCTATTACCCCAGATTTAATTTCGAAATCAATTCGCTCATCTGTAGAAAAGCTTGGAGATCTATTCACCTGGAATATCATTTGAAATTTATCAGTAAGGTGGGAAAAAAACAATTACTCTGAATCCTGTTTCATGCAAAAAATGGGATATGGGAAGGCACTTTTTGAAACTGGGAAACTTCATCTTTGAAAAAAAAAAATTATATATGCTTGTGAAAAATACCACTTCATGCAATGAATAAATATTTGTTTATACATTAAAATTGCCATTGGAATAAGCCACTCAGTAGAAACTCTCAAAATTGCATTAATTATTCAAAAATGTCTGCTGCAGAGCATATTAGACAGTCTGAAAGGTTTTTTTTTTCAACCTGACATGTCCATGTGCCAAATACCACAAATTGTCTTAGGTGTCATTGACAACCACAGTTGTGTAACTTCATTTGGATCCTGAGAACTGCCTCATTGAAATCCTCTCAAGTGCTTGTAAATGTCATTGACCCCAGATGGAATTGAAGTTCAATTTGCATGTCTTAAGCCAATAAACTATATTTCTCACTTCTTCGATCCGAAACAGTGGTTAACTCTACAGCCTTTTCCACTGGTTGACCTGGCTTATCTCAGACATTGGATTGCATGTCAAAGTGTAATTTTGTTAATTGCAGATCTGAGACAATTTCAAGTGGTCAGTTAAAAAAAACTAGTAATATAGTCGAAAAAAGGGGTTTTACTAGCACAGCTTCAAGTGTGTTTCCCAAATCAAACTCGGATAGTATTTTTTATCGCAGGCATAATGAGGCATTTCAATCATTTGCCTGTCCTCCTGCTCTCTGCAGTGCATGATGTTGACCTCCTTTTAAAAACAGAACAGGAAGATGGGAAAGTCTGGGCAATTCCCTTGAATCAGCCACCCTGCTCCCCATTAGTACAAGATTATAGCAGGGTGGTCAATTCAGGGGACTTGCCAAGCTTATCACGTCTCTATAGTGGTCAACTGGTCATGAGCACCGGTGGCAAGGTCCATAGCGCAGAATTGTTGTGAACAATTTTAATGCTTGGGTTTTTAACTGGTGCTTTTTCCCAGATTGCAATTGCAGTTCAGAGCCTGAATAAATCTAGAAAAACATCAATGTAATTTTACATGCATGGTGTGTATTATTTTGCCATCTCAATAATATTAAGCCACCTTTTATTCGCAAAGCATCATTATGCTCTATCTACAGACTTACCTCCAATAGCCACGGCCGTAATTTCTTATCGAGCATGATATCAAATCCTAGGATCTCGAAACATACACTGTCGTTACCGACTGGCTGACCCGGCCGACACATCCGATAAGCATGAAGGACATGGGGGTGGGCGACAATAAGAGTCTTTATGATAATGTCTATAATGTTCTTCCACAAATAAGCGACGTCATAGTCATTTCGCCGCAAGTATTCGTTGAAGTACCTCAAAGAACGTTTGCTGCCTGTATCCGTTGAGGAGCCTTTCTCATAGTTGTCATTGTGCTTATTTACTGAATAGTTCGTTAAATGCATGTACAGTTGGTCCTGAAAAATAAATGAGAATCTCATAAGTTATGAATGACTACAGGGTGCGGCAAAAAAACTTGCACCAGCAGCAGTTATGAATTGTAATTGTTCCATGACCCCGAAGTAAGAAGCCCCCTGATTGGCCAACAACCCACCTGCATAATGTGATGTTCACCTGCGTGCAGTGGTGTGCGACAGGCAGGTCAATAACAAAAGTGTTATTCACTGATCAGTGAATATAACATTTGTTATTGACCTCCCCGGAAAAAAATTTCCAAAAAAAAAAAATTTTCCGGAAAAAAAAATTTTTCCGAAAAAAAAAAAAAAAATTTCCGGAAAAAAAAAATTTTCCGAAAAAAAAAAAATTCCCAAAAAAAAAAAAATTTCCGAAAAAAAAAAAATTTCAAAAAAAAACAAAAAATTCCGAAAAAAGAAAATTTCCACAAAAAAACATTTTTTCTGAAAAAAAAAAAATTTTCAAGAAACAATTTTTTTTCCCCAAAACAAATTATCATGGAACAAAACAATTGTGGACTTCAGTTTCGGTCAATATCAGGTTTTACGGACCTGACCTAGTGATATTCACCTCGGCCTTCGGCCTCGGTGAATATCACCGGTCAGGTCCGTAAAACCTGATATTGACCTCAACCGAAGTCCATAATTGTATATTGTTGTGTTTTCATAACCAAAGCCTCTGTAATTATGAAAGTTGGTAATATTAAGCCTGTATATGTCTAAATTGATATTATTGATGTTTTGTCCTTCCTGTTCAATTAATTTTTGTTATTTGAGCTTCGAATGCAACCCTTGTGCTTAGATGCACTTGGGTGACGTTTTCATCCTACATTTTCTAATTCTTGCTTCCCAACATGTCAATGACTTCTTTTGGGTGTAACAGACATCTGTCCACACCTTTGCCCACAAAAAATAGTCCATTTTATTGAACTCTGTTAAGGAGAGAAGCCACCGATCATCAGACGAGAGGCGAGAGATATTTCTCGAAAATCAGTCTTTTGTTATTTTTCCAGTGTTCGAGTGTTCCATTTTGGGAGATTTGTCATATAACCCGGGGGGGGTACTCACTCTATAAGGGTGTATATAGAGGCGCCGCTGGATGGTAATGGTTTTTTGGCCTTCTTGGATTAAAATGGTTTTGGTTTTTTGACAATTCTGATTAATTTGGTTCTGGTTTTCGCAACCCCAACATGTTTGGTACCGTTAGAATCGGCTTCAAAAGAGGATTAAAATGGTTTAAAAAGCCATGAAGATTAAATTGGTTTGCAAAAAATTTTAGTGAAGGATTAAAATGGTTTGTGGTTTTGGCGCAGTTTCCGGATTAAAATGGTTCTGGTTTTCAAAATTGCCGTGGCGCATCCGTATGCAAAAGTCCGCGAAGTACCCCCCCCGGGTCATATAATAACTTCTGCTGAAGTGAAGTCCCCTTCCAGGTTTCAAACGTTTATATTAGCCTTGTATACACCCTAGCATTAATTTTCTTTCATCAGTTTTATGCGAGGATGGGAGCCATCATGCCATTTGCACAAACCAATCCAAAATCGTAACCGATCGCATAAATTGGACTAAAACTTTCAGATTATCTCTTCACTACCTCCCCTTCCTTATGCTTTTTTTTCGGAAAACATCTTAAGTCTATACATGCAAAATGGACAAGCGAACATGAGGGCACAGTGCATGCAATTGAAAGTGCAAACAGAGTTTTGAGGATGCCACAAAATATTGAAAAAAGGAAGTAATCAAGCTCTAATTTTACACTGATTGACTTTGTTAGCATTTGTTAATGTCTTTGACTGAACATTCCAATTATTAGATGGTTCATTTCTATATTTTTTAATAGTTTGCTAAGGCCTTTTTGAGTCCATGCATAGTGCACATTTTTTTGCCGCACCCTGTATCATTCATAGCAAGAAGGAAGTTCAAGGAACATTTGAATCATAGCCTTCCGAAAGATGAAACTTTAGTCAGCAGAAATACAATTCAAATGTTTCCAATTTCCATTGGATAACTTTTGATACATATTGTCAATACTGATTGCCATTGGTAGCAAAGAAAATAGATGATGATAACAGAAATGTCATGAATTTTGCATTGTTCATCCAGACACGAAAACTAGCTGCAGCTGTATGTAGGCCAATATCTTCTGTGTAAAGCAGGCCATATCCAACCATAAAACTTAAAATAATGGAAGTTTTTTTTGTTCTACAAGTGATCGAATCAATGAATGATCATAAAGAACACGAAATAGATTGAATCTTGCATGTGCTCTGTCATGTGTCTGCCTTTCCTTTTAATTGTTAAGTGCAGGGAGTATTCTATAGCTAATTTCATCCACAGATACTCACCTTTACAGTTACTGTAGTAAAGTGCCCACAGTCTCAAATGTTGTCTTTACAAATAAACTCACCATATTTCCTTCAGTGGGATTCAAGTATCGTTCAGTGCTCATTCGCAAGAGTCCGTCATTGAACAAGAAGAGTCGAAGAGGATCACAATTCGTCACCAACACGTAAATCCTCATGTCGGTTTTGTATCCATCCAGCAAAAATGGCTTGTCGATATACTCTTGAACAATTATGTGGTCATTAGGAGGTATTTTCTCTGCATTTCTGTACAACATAATTCTGAAATAGTGAAAACAATAAAATGCTAAATGTATATATTATATATTATATATATACATGCAAATTAATGATGTTGAAAGCAATAACACATGCAACAATTTCTTCGGAATAAATTTCCCTGCTGATCTGTAAAGACTTGAAGTAAAACATTGTCCAGACCACTATAAGTGTAGGCACTGACTAATAAAATTAGTAGATTTAGTTCAGAAAACTGATCAAAAACAATGGTTAATTTGTAAATCTGAAATATACCTATACAAAGCACTGACTGAGCCAATATCGAACCTTTATCAATATAGTCAGAGTAGGACTTAATTGAATAGCTACTGTGACATAATTTAAAAGTCGTTTATTATTTTCTGGAGATATTGCTATTTAGTGGCATCAGCGAATTGGAGCAACTGCGGCACCTTCATTCAATTGTGCCGAAGTCTCATCAGACAGTGGTCAACGTCTTTTCTGTCAGGAGCAGAGTCACTTGGACGATTTTGTAAGGAAACCAGATAGATAGATCTACGTATAGATAGATAGATAGACAGAAGGATAGATAGATAGATAGATAGATAGATAGATAGATAGATAGATAGATAGATAGATAGATAGATAGATATGTCCAGTCCCAGATACTGGTTAGATTCTGCAATCTCATAAAATAAATCAATACTAATAGCAGCTGAGGCTGAGCTGTGTGTACACTGAAAATTAAGCATCTTCCAATGTACTAACCTAATTAGTGTTTCACCATTTTGAGCATCAATTGTATCTTAGTGTCTGTTAATTAACTGCTCAGGGCCAAATTATAGAGCCGTTTCTGCCAATTCTCTTTCTTCAGCCGAGAGCAAATGAATAATTCATCACTTTTTTGTGAATTTTATCTGTAGAACACCATGCCAGCCTTTTCTTGGATACAGCCCTAACACTTGTACACTTGTGCTGTTGCTGTCTTCATTTTTTGTCTTTTTCTTTCTTTCTTAAAAAAAAAGTTTCCCTTTGGCATTAACAGCCACCCTGAAAACAGTTTCTTTGGCTCTAATTGGAATTAGCAATCTTTGGCATTTGCACCAAGGCCCGTGTTTAGGAAAGGTCGTCTTTTACCTTTAAATATCAACATGAATATAATTCCCTCATGATAATGCAATTTATTAGGCCTACGCTGGAAACGATAAATGGGAAAAATAATGATCATGCATCTTGCAGCGAAACACTTTGATATAGAATTAAAGTGGGCTGTGGCACTGTGAAAATGGCACTTCGTGTGTCATCATGCTGATGATGTGTCATGATCAAACCCAATACTTTCAATGTTAATTTGATTGAAGGAGACTTATCCCACTTGTTGGTGACAGCCAAACGAAAGGATTATGCATCTGATTTTCACTCGAAACATGAAGTCCATGTGAGATGAAATGCATTTTTTATGCTGTTTTTTGCTCTCAATTTAATCATTCTTGGTACTAGATTTCGGTTTCTGTTTATTTGACAGTGATGAGAACAATTCAAACAGCAAAATTCACCCATTGCTCATTTTTGAAACTCAAGGTGTCTCAGTATTCAGGGGTCCATATCTAGTGTGACGGAATGATGGTAAGAATCATTCCGTCATGCTAGAAATGGGCCCCTGATTGCTGAGACACTCTTAGTTTAAAACTTCAGCAGTTGGTGATTTTTACTGCTTGAATTGTTCTCTTAAGTGTCAGACATATAGAAACTAATACTTGGCACTGAGAGTGATTAAACTGAGACTTTTAGAGCAAAAAACTGCTTCTTAGCATCATTCCGTCACATGTGGACTTCAAAATTTGTTATGAGAAGTCAAATGGCTTACTCTTAATCATGACTAATCAAAACAGCCTCTATGTTGAAAGTAGAGAAGATGAAACTTCATCGGCTAACATGAGTCACGAAGTGCCATTTTCACAGTGCCACAGTCCACTTTAATTCTATATCAAAGTGTTTCACTGTAACGAAATCGATGTAAAATTTAGTGATTTTTAATTTTTCCCCTTCATGCGCTTTCAATATTTAAAGTTTAATGAGAAGACTCTCTTGAAAGCTTCGATTATTTTTGGGCCTGTGTGCATGTGTTTGATAGTTTGAAATACTTGCCAGGTTATTAGTTAACAGCTTCCTTGAATGTTATTAAGGTCGGTTTAATTAGTTCAATTTAAATTGAGTGCATTCTTAATTCTGACATATATTGCATGCATTTCTTGATAAATTGCCGTTTGAAAAAGGTATTTATTCCATGACTAGCCATGTATTGGCCAATAGCACCAAACCTGTCTGGGCCCTATAGGGAAATAAACAACAGTGGAGGGACTATAACTCATATGAAAAGATAAAAAAAATTATTCGGAATAAATAAACTTCTTTCTTATGATTGATAACTGTTATGGTCGCTTGGTGGTGCTATTGTGCAGCACCACAATCCCTCTGGTGTCGTTCTTATAATAATAACAAGACGAGATGCCACAGTTTCTATTTTGTTTTTTTCTCTTTGCTTTTACTTAATTGGTAAAGAAATCTTTATTTTAAAATATATTAGAAAAGATCTGAGCTGCTCACCCATTTCCCATAGCACCATTAGCAGGTTTAACAATAAATGTTTTACTTTTCTTCTTCTTTTTCAGTTCTCTTGTGTAATTCAAGAATGCACTGTATTCTGAAGGAAATATCCAAGTCTTGGGTACGAAGCTGAATTCCTCTGGGTGAGCCTTGTTCATTCTGAAATTGGTCACAAAGAATTTATTGATATTGATCAATTTTAATTGGCTAATGAGATAATTAATTAAATATGCGAAATTATTTTACTAAAGCAGGTATTAAAACAAATTTATAGTGAAGTTTACTTTCTTGAATTGATCATCAACTGGATTTTGGTTTGTGAGACTTATTTCCATAGGCGTAGGAGGCAGGGGGCTGGGGTGGGGGCTGCAGCCCCCCAAACAATTTTGGGAAGTCGATTTTTCATGCAGTTTCTGGGCAGAAAATTTTGAGATTTTTTTTTGGGGCAATTTGGGCAATATTTTTCGGCAGCCCCCCCCCCAAAAAAAATTAATGGACCTCCTCCTATTCCATTATATTCTATTCTATTCCACCACATGTATTGTTATTACTTGGTCATATTTCTGGCCAGGCAGTCTTTTCTGCATATTTCTCCCATCCCAGGAAAGTGGTTCAGCTTCTGGTATGGTTTCAATTCTGTGATTCTCTCTGTTGACACAAAACTGTCATTCCAGACGAGGTAGCTGCAAGAACAGAAAATTGTTTTCTTGGTTTTAGTAAATTAAACCAACATACACATGAAGATATACACATGTACATATCAATATTTAATAATAATAATAGGCATTTGTATAGCGCTAATTCCAGTAAACTGCTCACTAGCGCTTGTTTCATTTCATTTACCAGTTTGGATCTTCGTCTTTTCCTGGAATAAATCCTAGGTTTTCTCCCATGGCTCGAACTGCAAAAAAGTGAAGTCTCAATAAAATTTGTTTTATTTATTGAAAAATATTTATATGGTGAATATGTTTTGCACTGATAATCGCAACTTGTTCACATTACTTTCGACGAGGCCCAGATGTGAGAACTATAGAAATACTAGAATTATTGGCAAAAGCCCCATATTGAAGCTTATTTTAACGGACAAGGTAGTTGCTTTCATAGTCACTTTGACTTTGGGAATCACAGGATGAGGATTGAATTGTTTCATGTCTACGCTTATAAGGAGGAGACGGTGGAGACCATTTTATCTGGGGAGAGGGGCATTGGGGCAGGCTTGGGAATTGTTTTAAATAATAAATTTCTTGCTCAGTTTCGGTGGAAAAAAAATCTGGCTGTCTTGAAAAAAAATTCTCATCTGCACATGTGGTGTTTCTTTTACTGTAGGACTAGATAATAGATATCTACTGCTTGATTCAGGAACAAATATTTCAGATCACGATTGTGCTCGAAATAAATAATTACGTCTGGCATTTAATTTCCTGTCAAGGAATTAGCTTTTGCATCTGTTGGTCTGGTACCATAGAATATGAAAAATAATACCATCTATAGGGGGAACCGGGGCACATTGGGACGCGGGTCACTATGGGACGGTGGGGTTTTCTTGGTTCCTGGCAAGGTTTAGGCTATGATATGGTAGTGCCATCACATCTTGTAATTTCACATCCTGATGTTTCTATTATTTTATTGACAAATTACAGCCATATGCGGAAGTATGGCGAGGAAAAGTTTGTTTTCCTACTACTAAAGTAAATTCAGAGGGGTTCAATTTAAACCATTCTGTGGACAAACCATGGACAATGAGACTTTCTTAATGCATGTATTAATTTGATTCATCGTAACGAACAGTTATGAATTGCTATCCTGATAAACACAGTCACTGGTGCCTGAGAAATTAGCATTTTGGCTTAAAAGTCAGATTGGGGCTCATTGGGACTTTGAATTCGGGGCACATTGGGACGCACTTAATATGACAGAATATAAGTATCCAAGTCAACTGAATGACCTGGGACTGCACACAATAGGTATTCAGGCCACAGTGAATAGAGGCATAGTAGATTACCATGCTCTGTGAACAAATTTATCGCAAAGCACTGTGTGTAGTTACATAGATGTCCGCACCCAGGACAGTTTATGTTAAATGTTTAAAACTGTTTAAAGTCGGCCCGGGGCACATTGGGACAGTCATGATTACGACTCTCTTTTTGCTGCCTGACTGCAATTAGGTAGGTGCAGCCTGATTCATTATGCCTTGCATTTAAGCTCAATAGCATTGGTGATATCCATGCAAACTTCTGAGTTACTCAGTGCTTTCAGCATTGAGCAAAATTAGTAGATGTTAAAAGCATCCCAATGTGCCCCGGTTCCCCCTACCTATATCATATCTGGTGCCACTGAGGTTCATAGTGATAGGACTCCTTTTCTTCTTCTTCTTCCTGGATTGTGAAGGTTTGCCTTGCTTGTCATCATCCTCATCAATTGACCTGTCTCTGACCATCTCTCTCTGGAAACCATGGTTACTGCTGCTGCTTCTGTAACCATGGTGATTGTTGCTTTCTCCATACTGATGGTTGTCTCTGCTCGGTAATTCTGCGGGAAAGATAATTCCAAGTGATATTTTATCAATTTGTTAAAACTTTCTAAGAATTTCTCAACAAATAACTCCACACTAATAATTTTATTTTAAAACTGGTTGATCATTTTCAATTTTTCATACAACCGATTTTCTGTAAATTGTGATGTAAAACCAAACATATACAGCAAATTTTCGATGAATGATTATGTACCGTAGCCAACTTTTGAAGTTTATCGATAATTCCGTGATGGAACTAACTTCCATCTCCACAATTCAGACATAATCCACTAAGCAAGTTGACTACTTTAAATACGATCCTATCATAAACACTTTGCAGAAAATCATCCAAGAGTATCCATTTCCTATTTACCTTTGCCCTTGTATATCACACCAGGGTATGGAGAAAAATCTTAAGTGTAATCGACATCTGCTTGGATCATAACTTGATCAAGACTCAGAGGGTTCTGCCGCTATGAATCAGTATTGTCAAAGGCAGATCTGCATGCCTTTGGTATTGTTCTAAAAGCCAAAAATTTTTTAATAGAACCTCGATCCGTTCTGGTGCCAAAGTTTATTTGGTGGAATGTAGGCCTATCGGTACTTCGAAGTATCTCTTGTTTGATTCTGTGGACGTTTTATTAATATTTTTCAACAATATTATTTTTTTTGTCACATAATTTGCCGAATGCCATCTGGAAAGTGTTAAAATTGCAAATTTGAGAGAGTTGTTTGTCACACTCTTCAAAATTACATCCTCGTTTGTATATTGTTGTTGTTGTAAAAACCCAAATGTGATAAACATGCCCAAAAGTAAATGGAAAATGATTTTACTTAGATGGTTTTCAGCAAAATAATATTTTTGTTTTTCAATGATGGATCCAATACTACATACAGTAAAGTTGAATAAAAGTGGATCATATGGAATTATCAGAATTCCTGAAGTTTTGCTCATGAATGATCCACTTCAAACGTTGACTACTGCATGAGCATGTTAGAAAAAATATAAAATTTTAAAAATACAATTATACCAATACAAAAACGATAAAATGTTATATTCTAAATTAGTAAATTGTATTACCAACCTCTTTCATAATAAGCTGATGAGGCAGCTGCCAGTCTTTGGGAGAAATTATAAGCTGAAGTCGGTGTGGAAGCAGGAATGGGCATTTTCCCATTCAGTGATTACTGGTAATCCAAATCATGTGGCATCTGAAAATGTTACATGAGTTTTTAAGTTCCATTAAATTTCCATGTGAATAAAAACGTGTAGGCCTATGCTTATTTTCTATACACGATTCTGACTTTTGCTCTTTCTTCTTCTTCTCGTTGGTTTAGGTACTCCTTCCTTTTCTTGAGTCTTACTTAGTCCAGTCCTTCTATTTGAGGGATAACTGGTGGCAAGTTTGAAACAAAATAGAATGTCCCAATTTTGCAGATCAGTACAAATCAGTACAGATCAATGAGTACTGTCATTAGCCTAGCTCAAATCGAATGATTCAGTTAGCTTATCATTATTACAATTACACAATATCTTTGCATGTTTAATCAGATTAGCCTTGCAGAAGAGATTAGCCTGCAGGCTGTGGCCAGAGTCTTGCTAACAGTGACCTACACACTGAGCCTGTGTAATATAATATATATAAAGCCTAATTGTGAAAGAATAATATTCCATTGTCAGTTATTAATCTCTTGCATGTATATATTTGGTGATACATACATGAAGATTTTGGTTTAGCACTAGTCTATTGTGTTGGACTGTTATTGGACACAAGGAAATGGTAAATCGATCAAGTAAACAAACTGATATAAGAGCCCAATGCCTGTAGATTGAATTGCAAATCAATGTTCTCATACAGACCCTCCTCAACATTAAACAACTTACAATCTGTATGTTTTTTAAGGAAGAATGGGCAAAAGTCTTACCATTATGTAGTAAATTCCCAAGATAACGCATCCTCGCATTAACCATTGGTATTTTCATTTATTTGTTTGCATCCAATCAATCAACACTGAAGCTGAGAACCGCCATTATAGTTTGGTCACGTGGTCTGCATAGCAACTGTTGCTGGCAACTGCCATACTGGCAATAGCACGTCCAATAAATCCAAAAGATCTAATTGCATTGGCAGTTGGACAAGGAAGGCCTGAGAGGATAACATTGTATTCAAATGTATGCCCCTAAGAGTACTTAGAACTGCAGAACCTTCCAATTTCTTGAATTGTTCCTCAATCAATCTATCTATCTATCTCTTAGTCCATTTCAGAATTCAAAGTTTGAAGACATCAATGGCGTCATAACAGCTCTGAGAGTCTTTGCCAGCATAGATTCAAGCAATTATCATTCACCCTGTCAACAAGTACTAATATGTAAATGGCACTGCCATGAAATTCGCGCAGCACTTTAAAACGTTTTTGTAGGACTTATAGTGTTACCATAACTTTCATGTTTATTTCATATTCAATGTATGAAAGGAGTTATGTAACTATTTCAGAAAATTAGAAAGACAGATACATGGAAAGACAGAGAAAAATGAAGAATATCAAGATAAACTAGACAAAAAATGAAATAGATAAATAGATAAGTAGACAGATAAATAGAGAGATAAATAGATAGACAGATAGATAGATAGATATAATGACAGACAGATAGATAGATAAATTGATAGATAGATATATATATATATATTAAATAGATAAATAAGATTGATAGATAATCAGCTAAATGGTAAAAAGGCAGACAGCACTGAAAGCTGGCAAAGTCAAGTCTATGTTAGATTGTTGATATTACATAATAGTATAAATATATAGTAATACAAAAACAATAACATTGCATGTAGATTATCTGTTCACTGTTACATAATCATCAGTTTATAAGATTATGTAACTTTAATTTTGTTATGTTTTCTTGTTGTCTGATTGAAATTAAATGAATCACATGTTAATAATTTGATTTGGCTTGTCAATGCTAATAATTAACTATTCCATAAAAATTATTTGTACAGGATATATTACTAGAGAAAATTGCATTTTTAAGACACTTTAGAAGATGAATATGTTATGTTTTGTTAAATACGAAACTAAATCATTGATAAGAAGCTGGACCCACTTGACCTAATTCCAGACTGTGGACTGTTGATGTTGAGACCATCACTGCATAGATTTTTGAGTCTTCTCTTGCACTCAATTTGCTTCGCTCAACGGCCTTCGGCCGTTTCGCTGCGTGAATATAAAATTCTGAAGTTTTCGAATTCTTTTAAAGCTTTTTCCGGCGTGATTTAAACAATTTTTTATGGTTTTCTACAAAGAAACTCATTCTAACAATTAAACACTCAACCATCCATTCAATTGCTTTTAGAGATCTCAAACTGTTGATTATGTCTTTCACACCGGAGGAGAGTTAATCTTTATGTTACAACTTCACAAAACAGTATATCATGTGGTCAGGGTAGGTTCACCAGCCTACACTGAGAGGTGAGGATGGATTCAAACCCCAAATGGGGATCTTAAAATTTTGAGTCAGCTTAAATGATTAAGTGAAACGGTTGCACAATTCCTTTTAGCTAACATAGCTTGTTGCTTTAAGTTATGTGAAAAACTTACCGCTATCATAACTTATAAACTACAAGCTATGTTAGCTCAAAGTAATTGCTCAACCATCTCACTCAATCATAAATTGACTCAAAATGAAAATTTTACAGTGTACATGTAGCATCAGTATGGTCACTGGCAGGCATGTCACCATATGTGTTACAACCTGATAAAGAGCATTTTCGGAAAATCAAATGTACTTCCACGGATCACAGCTAGCTGTTATATATGAGAAAAGACTAAGGTGTGTGTTCAGTTCTAACTTCTACTGTACCATGTAGGCCCAGACCATTATGTCTTAGTTCACAGGTTGTCCTCTTCAAGGCCAGCAATAAAATCCACCAGAGGGTCCAAAATCAGCTCTTGAAGGAGCTCTTAAACACTGGCGTTCATGTTAGCTCCTGTCTACAAGTGGACCACTGTTACATTGCCACTTCTTTTTCCAGCCTTGGCAGATCAGAACATAATGCTGTCATGTGTTGCCACCTAGTGACCAGTGTGCTATTCCGTGAGCTCCTGCGAGCGGTCCACATCATTTCAGTCTGAGGAACTCACACAATTTTGTCTGGAAGAAACCGGGGCTGTTTCTGAGTGTGCTGATGGCCTTGTCTACTTCCTTAGAGAATGTGATTGCCGAGTCTGACTCTTGTATACATCAATGTTGAATAGAAATTTTGTGAATGTGCAATGAACACAATGCTGTAGTAGCATACAAATTCAACTTTTGTGCCAGGTAGCTCAGCAGCATGCAGTTCTCATTTTCACCAGACTGTGTTAGCTCAATCTGCATGGTCCGTAAGTCATCAGAAAATACGTGTCAGCTTAGGCTTTGCTTTAAATAACAATTTATGTATAGATCTTCAATTAATATCATAACTGAACATGATACACAGTTGCCCGAGAAATAGTTATCGCTTGCATGACTCATAAACATGTTTTAGTGGAATTAATTTGCAAAATGTGTAAAGTGTGAGACGTTATTTTCCTGTTGGGTCATCGTAAGCGGTCTTTGAGATATTCAAGTTTTCGTAATGGGGGATTTTTGTTGAACTCTTTAGGCCCAGGCCGATTTTATGCTTAGCCTTTTTTAGGCCTAATTTATAATGTTCGCCAATCTTTGGTGACGCACCTTTGCTAAAAATGCTGCAGTCAGGTCTGGAGACCTTAACTCTGACTAACATGCATATAAAATGTATAGTATCCTCCCTTGACTATGAAGGGGTCAATGGAGGATACAGGTTGAGGGTGAAGATGCAGCGATGGATGCAATTCAGCCATGGCATAACCTTTTTATCCCACATCATTTTGTTTTATTTTAGTTTTCGGTCATTTCAATTGTTGTCTATTATTATACAAGCAACATGTCTAGACAATTTGTTTACTCTTGGATATGCATGACTTGTTAATGACAAATAAAAATCTGAAATGTTGATAAAAATCTGAAATGGAAACCACATATAGATAATATTTCTAAAAAGATGTATGTCAAAAACAACAGGTATAATGAAGAGGCTGAAAAATTTTGTACCATCTGAAATATTACATATAATTTACAATTCTTTAATTCTTTCTTATCTAAACTATGGCTTGATTATATGGGGTTGGAAAGCAAATAAATTGATAAAGCTTCAAAAGAAATCATTGAGAATAATAGCTAAAGCAAAATATAATGCTCACACAAGTCCCCTTTTTGAGTACTTCAATATTTCGAAGATCCCTGATCTATGTGCACTGCAAGATCTTAAATTCTGCTATAAATTAAACAATAATATGCTTCCACTATATTTTTACTCTGAAAAATTTCTTTTATATAATTATTCTCATAACTACCTCACACGTCACTCAAATAGAAACCTTCCCGTTCCTGCTGTGAGACATGACTTCGCAAGAAATGGTGTTAGTTACAGGTACCCAATAGTGTTTAATGATATGTCTTCAAAATATAAGGATAAAATCTTTACTCACAGTTTTGATGGTTTTAAGTTTTATGTCAAACAGAATCTTACAGATCAGTATGAAACTAATTGTTCAATATCAAATTGTTATGTTTGCGGGTCATCAGTCTCCTCTTGTGAGCCAGAAGCTGTCTTGCATTCAGGTAGGTAAAGCATTGCCTCATTATCTCTAACATCATTTCACTTTCTTAATCTTAATTGTTTTATTTACAAATTACTTTAAAAAAAAAACAGAGATTGTCATGGTTTCATCAAAAGTAGTAAGCACTTACATCATTAAACTGTAAAATAATATCCTCTTCATTACATTAAGAATAATTTGAATAATATTTTTACACAAGGTGGCCCTCCGATAGCGACAAGTATTTTGTCTTTGGAGGTCTCCTGGCTCCTTAATTATCAATTTTTCTGTAAAACTACGTACTGTACACTGTAAGAGCTAAATAAAATATGTGTCATTGTCATTGTCATTGTCATTAATGTCATAGGCTACAGGGAAGAATATCACGACTGAGTGCTTGATTGGACAAAGACATGTAATAACCTACAATTATCCAATTTCATTGGCTGAACCTGATATCCTTCCCTGAAAATTTGGCACCTAAATTAATTAGCATGTTTCTTTTTGGGGGGACAATCTCCCATGTGCTGTTGTTACCAATGTTATTTTGCAAGTCAAGACCACTGTTGAAAAACTACAACCTTGCAAAAATGTTTTACATATATATGTACGAAATGGAACAGTTCAGCCCATGAAGATGGTTTTAAGGTTAATGCTTTTGTTACTTAATCTGTCAGATATGAAAGGTTATCTGATGTAAGTTACATGTAGCTATTAGTTTCACGTTAATTACATCAAAGCTGGTGAAATGTAATTTGATTCTGAAATGTTACGTTGTATCCTATTAGTTACATAGTATCATATCATTCACTTATTTAGATTATCATATTACAATGAAACGAGTTGGCTGATAGTAGTGCTAGGACGTTCCTTTATAAAAATGTCCGGTAGTGTATAAGTTGATAATTAAATATGGATATATATATGTTTATATGTAAGGAGGTATTAGTTAGATACCGATTTGGAGAGTTCTAACATCATGTAACATGCAACCGGAGGGAGGGATCTAACTGACAAAAAAGCATGTTAGAACCCAACAACGAGGTGTCTAACTGACTTAGGGACCGTTCAGAATTTATGACTGGGGGGGGGTGGGAGTTTTGGCCGAGGGGGTACTAACTTTTCACACGTGTTTCAAGGGGGGGGGTATTAATTTTTGACAACACTTCCAAGGGGGGGGGGTAAGAAATTTTAACAAAGAAAAAATGTTAAAAAACACGTATTAACTCATCTTATTTGAGTGTTTTACGCGCAAAAGTCTGCAAAATGACGCGAATATGTACGCGTGGCCGTGTATGGCAGAATATATGTGTGTATTGCTTTGTATGTCGAGGGGGGATACTAAAAATACGCGTGAAACCTAAGGGTGGGGTACTAAAAATCCGCATGAAACTCAAGGGGGGTATCAATTTTTGACGGGAAGATCCATAAATTCTGAACGGTCCCTTAGACATCATATGCTTCTTCTATTATACCTTTTAACTTTAAGTGTTCGCAAAATAAACAATAATCTGATTGTTTGTTTGCTGTTATTAATAGTGTTAATCCTTAGCTGGGCGCTAACATGCAAAACTGTCAGTTAGATAATATATATAACCTTTAATGACAAACAGAAATATCAAATACAGATACATGTGTCAATCAAGAAAAGAAAATCAAAAAATCGAAAAATTGAAATCTACATCTACAGTATTCTATGTTACCAAAAAAATATCAAGTGCCATATCATGATAAATGACAGGTTTTGCAGTTCATGTAAAATAGTCTTTCATAGTTTGTGAAATATGCACATTGGTCCCACATGTTATTGCACTAAAGTCAATAAAAGCGAAGTATATATATCTTGACATCGACAGCAGCACCGGTGAGAGTAAAGTGCTAGGTTAGATACCAGCTTTTCCAATGGTATTAGTATCTTAAGTTGACTGAACTACCTTAATTCTTTCTTCTTTTTCGGATGGGATGAAAGTTATCTGCTGCATATTTCGTGCCTCCTATAAATGTGTTTAATACATGGGTCCAGATGGCTGACAAAATCATATGTTTTTAGCTGCGTCAAGCAGCTCTTACCCCAAGCATTTTGCTCAAATCTTGTTAGCACTGCTGAGATCGTCCTCTCTCACCAATCTCATTCAAACTCAAACTACAGTCTCAATGGAATATTTGCTTGAGCCCAGTCGATTTTGGTCGTCCTCAGTAGCAAAAAAATTAATAAAGAAACTAAATGGGCTGATTTAACAAGGGTCAAAGGTCAGACCAAATGCCTTCGTGCATTTCCGTAAGGGGGCGTGGCATGTTACCAATGTAGGCCTACTGCAGTTCAAAGCATTGGCAGAGGTCACAGTTAACTGTCATTGATAGGTCATAGCTCAGAGGTGTTAAGGTAAATTACAATTGAAAAAGTCTAGGGTAATTGAAACATTGCTGAATGTTCTTTATTCCAATCAACTTAATTGGTAATTGGCAAAAATAGACCACTGTCTTTTGAAAACCATTCAATTGCTCTTGCAATCTTGACAGTAAAATTTTGCTTCACACCTACAACCAGATAGATAGATAGATAGATAGATAGAAATTCCACCAAAGGCTGATGACAATTCTTGGACCTTTGATGCAGCTTAAAGTGCTTGCACGTTATTTTTGGCAATTGGAAATTATTGTAAAACGATGGAGACAAGAATTTTTCACTTAAAACAAAGTAAGTTTTGACCTATTGTTACATTTTGATATGTTTTCCCCAACAGAATTTGTCAATATATAGTAAATTTCTCAGGAAAATGTATATGTATTGCATTTCAAAAATAGAGTGCTGTAGACACAAAGAGATGACCTCTGGATGGCGGGGATGACGCGAAAAGGTGTTAGACTGATATGCG
This sequence comes from Platynereis dumerilii, assembly GCA_026936325.1. Classification (NCBI taxonomy): domain Eukaryota; kingdom Metazoa; phylum Annelida; class Polychaeta; order Phyllodocida; family Nereididae; genus Platynereis; species Platynereis dumerilii. The sequence continues at coordinate 83,942,495 of JAPTHN010000001.1, read as the reverse complement.
CAACTTCGCAGGTTCGAACCTCAGTCGTGCACTAAATAGAGCCAACGAGAAACAGATTGAAACTTTAACTTTTAATAGACAGCAGTCACAGCACTCTCTATTAAATTGGGTGTACTCTATTATAAAGTGGAGCACTTTTAGTGCTTTTTTTAAAAATAAGAATATAATTGTGTCACAAACAAGATATCTTATGGCCTACTATTGGCCTATTTCAAAAATAATGAAGCCACGCAGCATATTTTCTGTAGGGGTCTCAAAATATGAGAATGGCTGTATGTGACAACTTAATGGTACACTATTGCTTTAAGGTGACTCAACCGTGGTACACTGCACATACTTCTGAGCAGCCTGGTTGCCTAGCAACATAGCGTCACCGCTGCTGCAGGCCCTGAAAAAGTTATGACGTTACCATTTTCTGCTCTCTTTTTTTTAACAGCATGGCAGCCAGTAATTTGCTATTTAAATGAGATCTAATGCAGCTAGAAGCATAATTATTTTTTTATTGAATGCAGTAACACCTACTCTATGCTAGTTCAAAGTTTCAGCTTCTCGTCTTTATCAAAAGAATTTTCTCAACTAATTTCAGTCAACTGTGTCTAAAATTGTCTTTATTTCTTTAAATTGACATTGGCATAATCATGGTACTGCAGTTAAAAAACGACTCGGTGAATTTTTTTTATTTTTGGACATTTGTTTGACAATAACCTGTTTATGATATATGCAAATTTTTAAAAAAATCTGTATGATCGTTTTCCTAAAATTTGATTACTGCCAAAATTGATGCATGCAAAATCTGCAATTAATTAGGTTGTTGGTGCCCTTTGAGCTCTTACAGAAAAAAGTATTTTAACCTTTTTCTTCAAATTTGTGGCAAATGTATTGGTTTACAACCATGGGAAGACATTTCTGACATTTTTGTGTGACAAATGCATGTAATGCTTTATTCTGTGGTACATAACCAATAACTCAATTTATAACTTTTAAGCAGTCATCAGGCCAAATATGCTGTTACCATGGCAACCAAACGAGTCGGTGAATTTTTTTTTTTTTCATTTTTGGAATGTATGGGTCCCATAGAGTACCTGTGCAAAATTCTAGAAAAATCTATATGATCAAACTACCATGCTCGAGTCACCTTAAGTACATTCTTGTGCAAATTTCCTGAAAATTTCACGACATTCTGGCTCATAGTTATTGAGATAGAGTCCATTAACATTGAAAAACAAGCATTTTTTCACTAAAAAAACGTGACATAACATTTTTGACCACTTGAATTCTTTCAGTTTTACAAATTTGTACATATTCTAAGACAATTTCCTAACACTTTTTGGAATCTCTACATCCTTAGGCTTCATCAATAGATCAAATCAAGTTCTTTTATTTGCCTGTGTTGACATTATTGAGCTATTTGTACTCGAAGGTTGACTTCCAAAAATTAAGTCAAATTTGACGCTCACTGATCTGGGATGCTCTAGTGTCCCTTTGACATATGTCAGTTGAATCTTTTGGCCTCTGAGACCTAGTCTTATATCTGCTTGCCAATTTTAGAGCTTCTTATGGTTGTGGAAAATTTAGTTCACCAAAAAATTCCGATGAATAGCAGGGTAGGTGAATCTGTCGCAAGCGTAACGCCTAGAATACTTCGTAGTGCCACAGAGCAATAAAAGCTCCGTTTTAATTCTGGTTTGGCTTGTAATATTGCAAAATCTGTGTAGTTTTGAGTAACAATCAAGTAATCCAGGTCCGCAGCTGGTTTCTGGTGGTAAAATACAAAGATTTCTTATATGCGGCTTTGTCGCAAGCGTAACGCTATGGAAAATATTTTTATGGTTTTCTTGTAAGGAGTAAAGCAATCATTCTAGTATTACTTGCAGTGATAATCAACACAATATTTCAATAGTTGGAATATGTTTCAATGTTTAATTATCACAATTTCGCCCTTTATGAAGCTTTCCTCAAAATATGTGGCAAATTTGTCCAAAAAGGCAATAACCAATACAAATATCACTTTAATTTCGTAATTACTGTTATGCTTCATCCAGTTATTACTGATAATGCATATAAAATCGATTTGGGTGGAAATTTGGAAACTTTTTTTAGTTTCGTGTCACGCCATTGCTCAGATTGGGCTTTTTTACTGGAAAAAAGGCTAAAAAAAACACGCTTCTAGCACAGGCGGAATGATCACAATGGCTTAGCAGTTCTAGAGATAGAGAGGAAGGTGCATGGCTCAAGTGCCGCCTGGTGGAGTGCAAATATAGAAAATTGATTAAAATTGCTCAAGGAGCAGCCTTTCACAACATTCTTGTTGGTTCTGTGAGATAATAGTCTCTCAGCTACACTTAGAGATGATTTTCACCCACTACACTGCATTTAGACTCGCATTAAATCTTGTTTGGCCAATCTTACCTATGTGTGCGTCCATATCAGCATACATCACAAGGGAATTCCCTTTGACAGCCAATCAGAATTTAGGAGACCACAGAGCCATCTCTTGATTAAATTGGAACCTCAGTCTGCCCTTTGGTGAGCATACTATAGCCTGTTTCCCAGCCACCACAAAACAGGCCTGGTGGCCATGGGATATCCCAAGAATACTATTTATGGCAACTTCCGCAAATATGACCGCACACGACGACTGTCATTTTCCCATAGGGGGAGCTTGAGCAATACACCTTGGTATAATATAACAGAATAAGGGCAAAGCATGTGAACGCTGCCTGTGCTTCTATCATCATTTGCTCTGTTCGTATTCACTTCAGTGGCACTTATTTGGTACCAACTCGAAGCCCACATCCGGGCGCATAACACAGGACAGGTGAAATCATTTTAGAGGAAAATATGTACATCTGGGGAGAAAATATGTAAGTTTTTTCTTTATTATTGCAACAAAATTTCGAAAAATACTGTTTTCCTCATAAAATATATGGTGAATTTGGATGAAAAAAGCCATGGACACTTAAGAGTATATGAGTTTTGTCATCCAACAAAAAACTTCGATTTAATTTGAAGATAAGTAACCATTTGGTCTACTTTTCTTTCACAGCCATGGAAATAAAAAATTAATAAAATTTGGTAATATTCGGCTTTTATCAGTTATTTCCACAAACCACAGCAAAATGGTAAATAGAGTTTCTAGAACTTAGACATGTTCGTTACAATATTATGTGGTCATTTCATACATATAAACATTTTAAAATTTTGATGGTCATGTCACACTTTGGCTTCATTATTTTTGAAATAGGCCTTATTTATTCAGACAGCTAACATTCCTTTTTTTCTGTTTGGGTGATAAATTCTGGAATAGCCCTGTGTGTGAAATTGTATATTATACACTATTGCTTTAATTTAAGATTGTCAATGACTTGCAACCAATCAAGCTTGACAAATAGGCCTATTTTGCATTTGGCAAGAAAAGGGGATTAGTATTCTTTATTAATACAGTATTGAATTTATGGATCAAAGTTACCAGAGGTTATGAACAACAACAGAAATCATCAAGACATAGACTTACAAGGAAGACATGTGGATATAGCACCTATTTGACAGTAAGTAGTCAGCATTTCCTTCTTCTCCATTTTTCTATGAAAGGTATTTGAAGCTCTTTATTATTTGTAAATTCAGAAAGGAAGGCAACTCAATAAATTTTTTTGAAGTTCTGAGATAATGGTGCAATTTCTGTTTTGCCTTTGGACACAATTAGTCTATAGCCTGCATAGCAAAGTTATATTTCAACCTCTTTGTATATTCAAGAAAATGTTTGCCCCTGCATTTACACAAATATATTGGTATGATTTTGTGGCTATCACCCCCACCCCACAAATGTTTAGAAAACACTAAGATTCGGGCAAAAAGGCTAAAAAAAATTTTGGCAGATGATTAAATAAACATTATAGACAATCAAAGGTTTCCAAGCAATTTCATTTGAAACGGTGTTTAAATCCATAGATCTTGAAATTCGGGCAAATGTCGCTTACCCACCCCCAAAAAATTGCCCCTGTAATGCCTATGAATGAAGTAATGATATACAAGTTACAGAAAAAATTGACTTATGTGCAAAATGTATGTTTGCAGGCAATGCTGAATGTACATAACTAGAGCCTGTAGGCTCCCAGGCCTAGCAGAGGATCCTCCAATCAATTGTCAAAGATGGTAGGTCCAAAGAGAGATCCTGGTACTTTGGAGAACATCCGGATGCTGGCAGATGTGTCGTATGTGAGAGATGGTCGTCATCGTTTGCCAACTGCCAAAAAGCAGAAGGTTGTCGCACTCGTAACATCAAGTGAAGACAGACGTCGTCTGGGCAAACAACAGCAGCTTTTGAACGACATCGCTCGCAGATGTAGGGAACAAGAGGTACAAGATCTAACAGGAGGACTAACAAGGAAAGTCCACTTCACTTCCGGGGAGGATAGAGCAGCACGAGATTTCTCATTTTATGCATCTCAACAACCAGCGGCTCGCCTTAATTCGTCTTTGTCCCGAGCATCGTCAACCGGCATCAAGTCCCCTTCTTTGAGTGTGGAAAGAGGGAACACCATGTTTCCATTGAGGTCGCCCATAAAGAGCCCTGTCAGAGGTTTCTTCAGCCTCAACCTGCCAAGATTACCCCAGAGTACTCAGAATACCGCCCGAGACAGGATTATTACCAAAGAAAGCAACGCTTTGTCAAAGTCTCATCCAACGTTTCGCCCTGCAATGAGTCTGCCCAGTATCAGATACTTAGGTATCAAGAATAAACTGCAGCTGGAGTCCTACATGAAAGCCAAAGCCTTGCCAATTGAGGACAAATCCAAGTCGCCATCAAGCCTTGACCAATACAACAACAGCGGCATGGGGCAAGGTTGGAGAAGTGAAAGTGCTTTTGGGGTTTTGCCCTCCATGTAGCCTAGTTCAGATTGAACTTCATTTCACTTTCTGTATCTAGTTTATAAATCCTAATCACAGATAGAAGTCTATGCATATCTTTTGTAATAAGATGAGCATGATGAATCCATACTATCTATATTTTATTCCAAAGGCAGAGCACTTATTAGTTTGCCCGATAAATTCAGATGCCCAGTACGAAACTAAATTGACCTGTTCCAATTCTCCAAGCTTCTAGGATTCGCTGAAAAGGTTGGGATATGTTCAATTTAGATTTGTGAACTGGGCTTCTATTGCATATGGCGTGAAAAACATTGGCTCGGATTATTTCAACTGCTTACAAATTCAATACAAAGATAAGTGATTGCTATATGTACTAGCTGTGTTCTAGTGTGTTTGTTTTGAGCTGGTGTCAATGAAAAAAGAAACCACAGACATGCAGATGTATAACTTACACACAATGACATTTATTGATCAAGCAATAAGTTACATTGGCACTTCGTAAAAATCATCCAAACAAGTGATGAGAGGTAGTGAAGAATTCCTTGAGGTTTCTTTAGGCACATGAAATCTTGCCATGGTCACCTAAAAATAAAATAATATAATATAAACAAATGATATATAAGTTGATAATCATGTAATAAAATACTGTAATATGATATGACTATAATGTTATACACATTTCTACCTTAACATTCATTACCTCAATGCATTACCTAAATACCTTGAAATAATTTATTTTTATGGAATGTTGTATTTTGCATTTTAGTTCTTAATAAACCCTTTTTAAAGCTCTTTAACAGTCATTTAATATTGAATAGCATATTCACCATGGGCTTTCTGGCCTGCTGCGCAAAGTTCCTTGAATTCTCCGCTGCGCTGGAGACGCTGGAAGGCACAGTTCCACCAAGGAATGATATCGCTGAAGTATTGGGTCATCACAGACAAACCTGAAGAACAATTAATGAAATAAAACATAGAAACCAACTGCTATCTTTTAAATTTTCTAGAAGAGCATCTCACCTTGTGGCGCGGAAGTTAATTCATCATCATTATACCAATGAGGGAGAGCCATTCATTGATGTGCTTTCTCAAATAAAATCATCTTGTTATGAGGGGGCACTGAATTCCATGTCTAAATCAAGCAAGAATAGGTCATTTGAATGGAATCTTCCTTAGACACCTCTTATTTTTTGTGAATTTATATAAATTTAGATATGATATCAATTGACCTCTGCTGGAGCACTGGATCCAAGGTCCATCAGGGACAACTCCTTTGCTGGCAGAATCGAACACATCTACGCTGAGAATGGCATCGACCTGAAACACGAATGTTCATGACTGGTAAGAATTTTAAGATACCTGAAACTGTGACATAATTGATCAAATAGTCCAGTGTCATGTAAATTATTAACCTCAGATGGATTTGTAAGACCATGTACCAACTGGCAATATGTCATGGACTTCCTGCTTTATTGTTACTTCTTTTCCATAAAATCTTAGATCTACTTCTCAAGCAATGACTGCAACCCCGCGAAACACTTCCGAGACTGTTGAAGGTGTTGTCTAAGATTCAGAAATCTCTGCATGGTCTGTTTATATGTTCATCATTTATCAGTCACTAGACCAGCTTTTTAGGCTTGCGTGCAATCAAATAATTATATGGTCTTCATAATTACCTCTTTGTGCAACAGGCCTTCAACCAGGGCATCGTGGTTCTTGTAGAAGACAGGAGTGAAAGGTTCTTCTCCTGTGATGTTGTAGCTTCTCTTCAGGCACCTCACAGAGAAAGCCCATCCCTCCAGGAATCCTGAAAAATAGATCTTTATAGAAATTACAGATGTTCAGAATGATCAATTTTAAAGTGGAATGACCTTTTCGTAGAAATTCTACCTGAGTTACCTGAGTTTCCAAACTCAGGTAGAGCAATGCACTGGAATGGCATGTACATTTATTACCCCAATGTCTTAGTGAGTCTCTGAAACTCAAGATCATCTCAACAAATTTCAGAGCTTGCACATAAATAAATTAGTAAAAAGCATGCTTTTAACAGTTCTGTAGTCCTATTCATTTTATAAAGAAGACAAAAAAATAAATGTCTTCGTATTTATATGTACAGAAGAGTCTTACCAATGGAGCGGCCAGTGAGGTTCTTGTGGTCCGCTGAATCATCATCCTTTCTCCAGTGGAGGGCTCCATTGGCATTGGGGGTGATGGCAGAGGTGAAGTTGAAGGAGTTGAGACGGTCAGGGCTGGGCAGGAATCCGATGCAAGCCTCATAGTATTCGTCCAACATACCTGATATATGTACAGGAACATTTTTATAGATGATTCCATATACCACCACAACATCATTTATCTTACAAATTTTGCAACTTGAAATTGTTGGCTGTAAATTCCAAAACAATGAATTGTAAACTGTACATAAAGTGTAGGTCATTGACATTTCTCTTTGTCAAAGCTCTTGGGAGTTATCGACATGTCAAGAGAAACATTTTGTTTCAGTCTTCATCAAGTGTTCAGTTCAGATTTCAAAGAGAACAGTAAAATAATTAGATGTAAATACACAGTGTAGATGTAAAAGTGGTAATTTTGACAACTTTTCTACTCACCAACGCCTGGGAATTCAGTCTCTCCCTCAGCATGCCAGCAGTGGTCGTAGGTGTCTCTCAAGTAAGCACACTTCTTTCCAGCCTTCTTGCAGACTGGAGAAAAGAAAGACATGCTTTTAGTTAAACATTCTTCATTCAATGAATTAGTAAATTATGTAGATAGTACTATGATTTTAGCATCGAAAATAGTGATTGAATTACCAGCCATGAGGACATCAATGTAGAATCCCTTGAGGTACCCCTCTTCATTCCTGGAATAAAGGTACCAATTTTTATTGGACTAATTATTTGCAATTATTTCGAATCAATAGATCTATATTTTACTTTAGGAGCTTTTAGGTCTCGACATCAAAAAGATTCCCACTTGAAAAGGATTCATACTTTAAAGTATGCAATAATTTATGGAAAATTTAATTGAAAAGATAATCAGACGTACTCTTTGTTGGACTAGTCTGACACATGTGATACAAGATGAAAAACCACAATTAACAAACTGAATGAAATTCAGAAATTCAATAGCTAGAAATTGCAAATAGTCCTCATTGTTTGCAATCTTATCAATTTTAAAATGAAGAATGATTTATTCACTTACAAGTAAACGTAAGCCCCGAAGTCCTCTCCAACCATGAATCTGTAGACGTGTTCTTCCTCCTCATCGTCATCACCATGTCCCCCACGACGGCCGTAACCACCATAGCCATGGCTCGTGTCCATCTCAGAACGTCTACGTCCACCTAAGGGACAATGCATTTTTTTTGTCAAGTTAGTGCTTTTCTGGTTTCATAATAAATATAAACTTTTCAGGATTTCAAAGTGAATAGAGCGAATTCAATTCCACTATATTCAAACAAAAGCCTGTCAATGTATTACGAAGTGAAATCATAGAAAACTGATGAATTATGGTAATTTATAATTATAAATAAGCATTGTGACAGGATAACTGTATAACTTAATTGAAACTGGGTGGATCAGCAATATTGATTCACAATTTTCTTGCCAAATATAGCAATGGCACGAAGTGGCAGCCATTCAGTAACTGATCCACTAAGAATTATTTCTATGTTTATATCCATTATTTTACTAATTTACCACATGAGGGCATGTCATCATCATCATCATAACCACCACATCCTCTCCTTTTGTATTTTCCATGGTGGGCCACTGTTAAATAAAAGAAAAAAAATCATTAGCAGTTGAACTGGCTGAAGTATGCCAAACTATGCATAATTATAAACCCTCTGTGTTACTATGCATATATATTATTACCTGCTTTCAGCCCCCACCCCTAAAAAAATTAGCAGACACCAAAATATTTTCGGGCTGGGGGACTACAAAAATATAAATAGATGACCAAATAAAATAATGTATATTATAGAAAATCAATAGTTCACAGGACATACCATTTAAATTCAATCCACCATATGGTATGTATGTTTAAAAAATAATAAATGATAATAAATAAATAAAGATTTATTTCATTGTAACCACGCAGGTTGAATTGGTACAATAAAATTTACATTGTAGCAATACACAATAAATATAATATATGAAATGATTTTAAAAATTATAAGAGTAAAAATATAATTTTAAAAAGTAAATTACAATTTCACGTATATAATGAAATTTTAAAAATATGATGAAAACATGGTAACATCAGGAATTTAAATATTCGTTAATAGAAAAAGGTATAACACTGTCTTTTAATCTATTTGTGCGACAGATTGGTAATTTAAAATCCTTTGACACTCTGGTTTGCCTGTCAACATTCATAAATGGCACCAATAATGTAGTTAATTTGTGACTGTCACACTGCATCTGGGAAAAAAGTCGAACACACATTTTAGATCTGCGATCTGCTAAATAGTCAAGTTTACTGAATTTCAGGAGTGTAGCATATTCTTCTTTGAGTTGAGGGGAACAGTAAGTGATGCGTAACGCACAATGTGGTAGCAAGAAAGTTTTTTCTTGATTTTTAGTGAATATTTAAGTTTAACTGCTGAAAAATAATGCAAGAAAATAAGCTCTGGAAAATACTTACAAGAGACGGCCAGTACGGCAGCAAGGAGAGCGAAGAGCAGCAGAGACTTCATGGTTAGGCTGAGGTGCTTGCTTGGATGGGGTGAGGAAAAGTTATCCCCCTTATATATACTCCTTTTCAAGCAAATTCCATTACGTGGCTTTTGACAAAATGATTTCATAAGCATCTAGGATGTAACATCACACCAATTTTTTAACCTTGTCTGTTGTTTTCAATTAATCATGGATATAAAAACTTGTGGTTTTTTATTATAATGGGCGTTTATGTTGCATAGGTTTTTGGGTTACCATTGTATGTTATCAAGCATACCTGACCTGTGTCAAGTTGGTTAACTCTTTAAAGATATGTGCATTGTAAGAGCAATATAACTATCTTTGTCATTTATTGGTGGCAGATCTGATGACATGTCAATTTCAAGAAAAAAATATTTTTTAAAGAGAAAAAGGAGCAAAAAAGAAAGTACGCCTCACATTACATTACAAAATAAGATGACGTAACCTTTTTGTAATTCAAACCTCCAAATGGTTGTAACAAAGATAAAAGAAGCAGGAAATAAGGTTATGAGATTGAAGGCATCATGAAAATTGGGTACATTTATATTGTCACTCTTACAGGAGCAATTCATGTTTTGAAAAAGTGAACTTAGAGGAAGCAATATAAAGTAATGATATAACTTCCTATTATTTTAAAGAAAAAACCTATCAGCAATGACATCTATAAGATATTATTTTAAGATTCATGTTTTGAATATCTTCTATTGTTTTCCATTGCTTGATAACACTGTACTTGTATAGACATCATCATGCATTAAATTGTATTGATTTTACTATTGAATTTGATCATCTGGTTTTTAATGTTTTTCCCAATTAAACCACATTTCTTTTGCATATACTGAAATGGAAACAGGATCTTGATTCCTGATTCTTGGTTCACTATGTATTTCTTGATAATATTATTGAAAATGAGAAATGAAAATAATCATTGCAAACAAAACTAAAATATTTTAAACATGTCAGTTAATGGTTTTGGACATATCTTGAGGATCCCAATGAATATTCACAAGATGCAAGAGTGATGTGTCATAACCCGATGTGTATTAGTGTACACCCTTTCTCATAAATATGGCATATTATCCGAATATAGGAAAAAATTAAAACACAGTTGACATGCACATGGCTATACCATAGTGTGGTCCATTTTTCAATGGGAAAAATCAGATCTCATAAAACCCGCAATTTGAAAGTGGAAGTTGATGACCACATACAGGGTGTCTATAGAAAAAGAGGACAGTCACTTGTCTTCTCTTTTGTACTCATATAAGTTCAGAATTTGGTGATAAGTCTTGATATAAGAGTGGATTTGATAGTCAGCCATATTAGATCTATTGCAAATATGTTTATTTGTCAATTAGATCACTACTAAAGGCAAAACGGAAGCATGATATGCAAAAGTGCTTGCGTTGCTTCAAGGTGACTACGGTTGTCCTGTCTTCCTCATTGTTGATGAGAAATTTGTCACCATTTATGGTGCTTGTAAGAGAAGGAATGAATCATTTGTGAGTAGTGGGACATTTGCTGATGCTCCAGCTGCCGACAATTCAAATTAGGGACCTAACACTTGGTCTTCAATGTGGAGTCATCTGATGACAATAAAATCACAAAAATGTCTCAAATAGTCATTGATCAGAGCACCGGAATCAATGCAAATGCTTATAACAACATTGTGAAAGAATTTGTGATGCCATGGCGTCAGACAAAAAACTCATTTTGTGGCGAAATCATCTTCCTACAAGGTGGAGCACCTGTTCATACTGCATAGAAGACTCAGGAGTGCCTCAAAACAAACCTGCTGAGCAAGGTAGGGTGCCACCCCTTGTCTCCTGAGCTGGACCCAGTGGATTACTCAGTATTGGCAAATTGGGAGAAAGCATATATGATATCTATGCTCACCTACTGAAAAAACTTTGTAAGGCAGAAAGAATATCAGGACTGGATTGGGCGTCCTAGAAAAAAAAAAAAAGTTACTTGATCAAAATAATACACTGTTATAGCAAGATTTGCAAAGACCAATGATTTTGAGGTCTGCCAATGGACAATCGCATATTGAACTTCAATGACCATGTGCCACCTCTAAACATTAATTTATTTTGCTGAAAACTTTACACAATACCATCTATCCATATAAGATCAGAATGCAAGATTCAAATCAGAGAAATTCAGAAGAAAGTGTTTTTGGACCACCGTACTATACCATTTCAAGTTCTGGGTTAAAATCTCACTTTAAGAACTGAAGTGCACTCACAGTCAAAGTCAGAGTCAAAAATACTTTTGTTTTAAGAGGGTAACATGTCATACTCAGTATGTGAACTGTTTATCGGTATGGCCCTATTAGCAACACATAGTGTATAAAAACATGCAGTAAGGAAGAAATACTCATTCTTTAAAAAACATAGATAAATATAAAATTATATAATCACTACTCTATTCTATGCACAACAAACAAAATAATTTATGTAAACACCAATCTTGACCACTTCAGCAAAGCTGAAAGATTATCTGGGTGATCTTGACATCCTCAATTGAATATCTTCTAAATCTAAGAAATTTGGTAGCCAGACCAAAGTAAACAAACAATGCTTATACATTGTTGATCTACTTCTAGTTCTCATTGGAGTATGCTAATTTTGATATAAACAATTGATGAAACAATTTCACACTTCTAGGCGGTCTTCAGAATCCCCCTGTCACTGTGCGTCTGCGCCCCACCAGTTGTCTCACTGTGCCCCACCCACAGGGCACTGTGAGACGAATGACTACCATGTCATTAGCTGTAACATGGGTCTGAAGTAGTTTTAGATCTACTGCTGCCAACGTTGCATTACACTTGCTAGTAAAAAAAAACCGTCTCACTATGCCCCGCTCTCCCCTACATGTTTGGTTATATAATACTGCACGGGCCTATGTGTCATGATAAAACCAATTTCAATAACATTTAATGAAGCTGATATTGCTTGACAGTGCTTGATGGTGGCTGACAAACAGAAAGATTAATGGCCTCTTCTTACAGCCAGGAAATTTGATATGCAAAAATAGAGGAATGCTGCACTGTGAAAATGGCATGGTCATACCCAATACTTTTAAGGTTACTTTGATTTAAGGACTAATCCCACTTGTTGGTGAGTGGTGACAGGCAAATGCTAGGATTATGCATCTCAGTTATACTCTCAAATCAGTTATGACAAATAAAATGGCCTTTTCTCGAACATGACTAATCAAACACGCCTCTATGTTTCCCATGTTGAATGTAGAGAAGATGACACCACATCAGCTATCAAGAGTCACTAAGTGCCATTTTCACATTGCAATTGTCCAGTATTTTTTCACATCGAATTTCCTGACTGTAATCATATTCCCAGTTTAGGAATGATCAAGACACATCACGAGCTATTGTGACTCACTCAGTTAAAAATGTATCTATGGAATCATCCGTAAAAAGGAACCATTGTGGAATGGCCAAAAGAGGTCTTTGACAGCAGGTTTTTTATTCTTAATTCCTATTTTACATATGATCTCTTATTTGTAGACTCTGAGACTGAATGAGAACATTTTTTTTTCTGACATTGTATTCTATAGGGAAAAGTGACATTAAAAAACTTATGACATCACTTTTCCTTTTGAAAAAAAATCACATTCAGTCTCAGTGTTAGGTCTGGAAACTCAGAAGGCTGCTGGTCTATCTCAGTGTCTGCAAATATGAAATCATCTGTAATTCATTTTGCTTCTTACATGTTTGATTTTTAATAGAAATTATTTTCATAGTTACCAAAATGATTATAAAACATTCACATTCAGGGTGAATTTTAATATTGCTTTAGTTTCCCATTCCCGTATACTATGAATAACAAGTGATTGAGACAGTTTCTTTGATTGATTAGGTGGACCATCGATTGAGTGATTGTTTGATTGACTGACAGACTGAACAGTGAGTTATGGGTGACAGCTTATAAACATCTATTAACTATAGGAATACTCTGTCTGCAAGTGGACTGCTCTTGCATTACCACAGATCAGAACATATGCTGTCTTGTGTTGCCACCTAGTGATTAGTGTGCTATTCCGCAAGCTCCTGCGAGCGTCCACACCATTTCGATCAGAGGAACACACACAATTTTGTCTGGAAGACACCAGGGCTGTTTCTGAGTGTACTGATGGCTTTGTCTACTTCCTTAGAGAATGTGATTGCCTAGTCTGACTCTGGTATACATCAATGTTGAATAGAAATTTTGTAAATGTGCAATGAAATTGGAACTATTTCTTAGGACAGCAATGCTGTAGCATACAAAATCAACTTTTGTGCCAGGTGGCAGCAGCATGCAGTTCTCATTTTCACCAGACTGAGGAATACTCATATTTTCAGTAGGCCAATCTTATCTTCCTCCTCCAAAAAATGTTACATTGCAGTAAAAACATTTGTTGTTTATTTTCCTGCACAAGATCAAAAACGAAAAGGCTTAAATTGGATATTATCTTGCTCGAGACAACATTTTGCTTGACATAAGTGTACACTAATGTGTCACTACAAAGGGAAAACATTAATCATTGAAATTGACAGGGGTCATTAGCCTGTGATATAATACAATGACAACCCAAAAACCCAAAACCATGAATAGATCGTATTATTTAAATGTCTATTAAAATAGGCATGTCTTAAGATAAAAATGGGTTGATGTCACAATATTCTATGATCATAGCCTGATATCGATAGCCCTATTGCATATAGGCTACGTAATTGGATTTTGATGGAGGGAGTATATAAGGAGGATACTTTGTCACTGCTCATCCAAGCAAGCACCTCAGCCTAACCATGAAGTCTCAGCTGCTCTTCGCTCTTCTTGCTGCCATAATGGCCGTTTCTTGTAAGTATACTTTTTTTTCACCAATGCTGCTTTAACATTTTTGCAGTATTTTTTAAGTAAGAGCAAGAACTTACACTTAGAGTTTGGTTGTTTATATTGAATTTAGGAATTTTTTTTTCATAAAGATTGACAATTAGTAATTATACACATTATGTGTTGATGATTACTTAAACTATTGCTTAATTAGAAAAAAACATCCTCAAAATTCCTTATTGCTCACTCAGTGATGTATTTTTCAAAATAATTAATTTATTTATTTTATTTATGAAGTTACCAAATTCCCTAAAAACATATTACCTATTCAGCATTATATTAGGCCTATAAACTAAAGAAGACACCCTAGACCTTTACTAAAGTTGGAATAAGCATGTCTTACCTCATCAAATTGATACATGGCATTTCAGCTTGATCTGAACTACTCTGTTTTTGTATCAACCAACCATACCAAAGTTAATGCTATGTTACAAAATGGACACTTGGACAGTGAACTTTTTGAAACTGCTGTAATTGTTACATAGGATAGTTTTACTCATCAATACACATTTGGGCTATTTACCACATTTTTTTCAAGGTATATCTCATTGAAATATAACAAAACCTAGGCTACATCGTACTTTTCAAAAGTAATCTATCGAATGCTGAGATAAAATATTAGATAACCTAAGAGGAATATGTATGGCAAAATTACTACCAATCTGACACTAGTCACAATCACATGCTTTTAAACAATGCAAATTTACTTTTTCAATTTGAGCATTTGAATCCAATACATTTCCAGTCTAATTCAGATAAGTAAAGGACCACTACAATAATTTCCATGTGAAGGAATTATGACATTATACTTTTGATAATAATTTTTTTATGCTCAATGTATTTTTCCATTTTACAGTGGCCCACCATGGAAAATACAAGAAGAAGGGAGGGTGTTACATGGATGACGATGATGATGATGACGATGACATGATGTGTGGTATGACCACAAAATTTATTACTT
Source organism: Platynereis dumerilii (assembly GCA_026936325.1). Lineage (NCBI taxonomy): Eukaryota > Metazoa > Annelida > Polychaeta > Phyllodocida > Nereididae > Platynereis > Platynereis dumerilii. The sequence goes on along the minus strand of JAPTHN010000001.1, from coordinate 83,927,070 downwards.
ACACAGTTGAGAACATGAAATACTCTTGTCATTACAAACAGGGGGCAATACACTGCACGTGTTTTGTAATTATAGCAAAGGGGTCATCCAATTGTTATTTACAGTTTTCATAATTATGTTCAAAAAGATAAATTGCGACATTTCTGGGCTAAGGTCCTTTTTCAACTGATTGATGAACATCTTTGTTGTGTAACTGTATTGGTCAGGGGGGCGACCATTTAATAATCAGGGGGGGCTTGGAGTTTTCCCCAGCGGGAATTTTTTTATTTCACGGTTACGGCAGCCGTAATTATTTATTTCAAGGGTGCGAAATCCCCGAATATTCATTCCCAAATCAAGCATCGCCTGCTTTTAAAGAAAAACCCCACCAGAAATAATTTATTTCAAGACTGCATGGCCAGAAAGAATTTTTTATTTCACCAAAACTGAGCAAGAAATTATTTATTAAAAGAAACTCCAAGCCCCCCTTAAGATTATATGGTGGCCCCCTTAAAATACATACCTAATATTGCACATACAAAGAAAATGACAAAAGACTCGTGTTTTTTTAAATGTTCAAATAGACAGAGAGCCTAAATAATGTACTTTACATTATTTATCATATTCTTCCTACCGCTTTTTGAATGTACTGGTCAAAAATTGTTAGCTTTTCAACATTTTACTTACAGCATCTAAAATTCTATAATTTTTTATTAATTTAATCAAAAGGTATAACAGTGTTTTTTTTTTACATAGAGTGTCCTTTCAATGTGCTTAGTCTGATTGGCTCCACATGTACATGATTCATGAACCAACAGGCTTAAAGAAAAAATGCCACGTATAGAATAAAATGAAATCATGCCTTTTTATGCCGCTGTAGTGCAAAATAAATTCATTTGGGCACAAAAGGCTTTCGGTTGTGTAGATAAGTTTTTTCTTTGGTTGTAGGCCTATCTGGTGGCTTATATATCTGTGTTCAGCTATACATCTGTAACGTTGTTTGAAGCATGATTGATGATAGTTTTATTCTTGTGTGAAGTATACCAATCCAATCCATAGTGTAACCTATAATCATGACATCCAGGTGGAAGACGTCACGAAAGTGATGCTGGACATGGCTATGGTGGATATGGAAAAATGAGAGGCGGACGCCATGAGAGTGATGCTGGTCACGGTTACGGAGGTTACGGAAAAATGAGAGGTGAACGTCATGAAAGCGATGCTGGACATGGCTACGGGGGATACGGAAAAATGAGAGGCGAACGTCATGAAAGCGATGCTGGTCACGGTTACGGGGGATATGGAAAAATGAAAGGACAAGGCGGACGCCATGAGAGTGATGCTGGTCATGGTTACGGAGGTTATGGAAAGATGGGAGGACACCATGGAGAAGAAGAAGAAGAGCGTGTCTACAGGTTCCATATGGGGGAGGAGTTTGGAGCATATGCTTACCTGTGAGTGTTTTATTTACATTTAAAATTGTTGAAGCAATCACAGTAAGATTTTTTCAAACGTTTCAAGTAATTGTGTCTTATGATTTTAAACAAATATGATTTTTTAATCACAAGGCAGATTTTTCTATAAGTCACAAACATGCAGTTTTTTTTTCTGTTTTCGATTTTTTTCAAAAATTAAAAGAAACCAAAAAGTAGGTTCCACTGGTGATATATAAATACTTAAAAGGTTAATCAGTATTACTTGAAAAATAAAGTGAATATGGTGAATGTAGCAAAAAGGGATCAAATTTATCAGTTATAAATCAATTCACATACTGTTGACTGGTGTATAATCAAATCCGACCTTACATAATTAACAATTTTCATTACTTATAATTGCAGGAATGAAGAAGGTCGTCTCAAAGGATTCTATATTGACCTATTGCAAGCTAGTGGGTACTTTTACAGCTCAAAACAATACAAATAACTATGATTATCGTATTACATTTCCTAGCATTGACACTAGTGAAAATACATCTATCAATTATTCAATGAATCATATGATTTTGTTTTCAGTCTGCAATAAGGCTGGAAAGAAATGTGCTTACTTGAGAGACACAACTGACCACTGTTGGTTTGCTGAGGGAGAGACTGAATACCCTGGAGTTGGTTAGTAGGACATATTTCTACCTCAAAGTTTAATTCAATTGACGGCATTATTTTCAATTGATAAATGGCTTCCTCTAACTTCACATTGATAGATAATAGACCTTGTCATTTTTGTCAGTAGTTTTGTCTTTTTGCAACGTCCTCCACATCTTTTTCATAATCTAATTTGGTACAATGTGTATGTTTAGATTAACCATTCAGCTTTAGCCACAAGCAATTTAGAAAAAAGGTTGACCATAAAAATTTTACAATTCCTGTGCTTTTAAGATCAAATAGTGTAACAACCTTCTTTTGAACAGGTTTGTTGGATGGATACTACGATGCATGCATGGGATATCTGCCCAGTCCTGACCGTCTCAACTCCTTCAACTTCACTTCTGCCTTCACCCCTAACGTCAAGGGAGCTCTGCACTGGAGGACTGGAGAAAATGAGACAGTTGATCACAAGAATCTCACTGGCCTTTCCATTGGTAAGTTTGAATTTCATTGTCTTTTACACTCTATTACAATAGACATTGGATACATATATTATATTTGTTTTACTAACATAATTTTTAAACAGCATCCATTTCTCAATTTTTAACATCATCAATTTCAACAATTTTTTGGATGGTGGATTATGTTTACTAGTTAGGCAAAAACATCATATATCTAAGAACTAAAGTAAAAATGGACCACTAGTATTATATAAGTCACAAACCTTTTACCTTTATTCCTTCCAGGTTTCCTTGAGGGATGGGCTGTATCTGCAAGGTGCCTGAAGAGACAATACAACATCAAGGGAGACAAAACATTCAAGCCAGTTTTCTACGAGAGCCACGGTGATATGGTTGATGGACTATTGAGCCATGAGGTACTTATTTTAAAGACGTCAGTACGATGTCTTATATTGACTAGCTTTGCGCATATGAAATATCTTGATTTGGCTGTATCTCTATCAAAAATTCAAAATTACCATCACACATATTTTGCTTTCTGCATCTTTAAAATGGTCATTGTCACTCTTTACTAACAACTCACATACATAATAATTCAATGGCTTGTTACAGGTTGATGCCATTCTCAGTGTCAATGTCTTCGATTCCTCCAGCAAGGGTATAAAGCCTGATGGTCCGTGGTTCCAATGCTCTACCAGAGGTGAGTTATGGCTTTGCAGTTGTTATAAGAAATCATAAGGATATGATATATTATGCTCCATGCATTCTGGGTCATCTGAAATTAGTGTAAAGCCAGAAATTGAAGTTGCTTGACCAAAAATCAGCAGTTTTAAAGGCAAATGAAATGTAAGGTGAAAAAGTGGTAAAAGTTGTAAAGGCCATACATATAGTAATAGGAGTAGGAGGTTCTTCATCAACTTTACCATAAAAAAAGAACTAAAACCAAATTTTTCTTGCCATTTCCCCATTTTTCCTACAATTTTCCCAATTTGCTTATTTCCCTATTTTTCTTGATATTTCTCTTTTTCCCTTTTCTTTTTTATGACAAATTTCTGCAAGTGGGGAGAAGGGGCGGAAGTTGGGATAAGTGGGGGGCAAGTCGGGGGCAAGTGGGGGAAGTGGGGGGGAGGGCAAGTGGGAGGAAGCAGGGGACAAGTTGGGGGTAAGAGGGGGGGGGTAGCCGGGGGAAATCAGGGTAAAATGGGGGGGGGGGGGTAACTGATATTGCGGGAATTAGAAAAGGGAGCCGGGGGTGTATCCTGTCATGAGGCTTTTTTCCCAAATTTGTCAGAATTTTGGCCAAATTTAATTAATGTCAATTCATAATGATAACAGCTAGCCCAACCCCTTTGCCCTCCTTTCTATGTCTATGTAAGGGCCAAAATCTGAAGTCTTTGGTTCAACATCTTAAAAAACACTGAAGTTTTTTAGAAATTGATATAAACTTTTAAACTTTACCAATAAAGCTTTGTTCTTTGTAGCTCATTAACATTCAATCTGTTGATCTCCAGGTGTGTCTGTGATGGCCCATTACTACAGTGATGTCATTCCCTGGTTTAACTGTGCCCTGAAACGTCTGCAGCGCAGTGGAGAATTCGAGGAAATCTGTGAAAGTAGCCAAAAGACCCACGGTAAAAAAAAAAATGTTTCAATTCAATGTTTTGCAATTTGGTAAGCTGAATAAAGTGGCCTTACGTTGCAGTGACCTTATTTTTTGACACTTCAATGTTAAGTCAACCAAGCTCTTTTAAGCGCTAATGATTACTATGTTTTTATTCTGATGTTTTAAAAAGTCAAAATGTTTGAAAAAAATGTTCACGTACAGACATTTTTCATGGTGTTGATGTATTGCTTGTTAAACTAAGGTCAAATAAATTTTTTTCCCATGTGTTTAGTGTAAAAAAAATTGAATATGATCTTTTCACTATCTTTGACAATTTTTTTTCACATAGGCCTAAATATTCTCTTCTTCTTTTTTTTCCAAGGTTCTCACGGAAAAATTACCTGCGTCTAGACTCATCCACTTCATGGCGAACAAGCTGAAATCATCTGGGCAGAATAATTGATGATATCCTTTCACGAAACTTGTTGATTGTTTGTTATACTGCCAATAAACTTTTGTAAACATTTATATATTGAATTGTTTTCATTTATCTATTTTGAAATTTCGATTAAGGTTGTATGAACCATTCAATGTCTATCAGTCCTGAACTGGCGAAATGACATTAAGTTTGTTTACTCTTTCAAGCATTATACAAACCGACGGAGCACTCAAGGATTCAGAAAATTATAACGGCACCTCATTTTCGGTTGAGTTTAGGGTCGTCCTTTTGTGGACGGATAGTGCTAGGTGAGATATTATGATCCCCAAAATTTGTTTTACCATGACCTCCAAAACTAATAAAGGCAGAGAGGTCTGTATTTCACTGTTATGTAACCCATCAATAGCTTTAACAAAATCAACAAAAACATTATTCAGTTTCATAAAGGGGTAATTACCCCAACCGATTTAGTAGTTTACCCTTTGTCGGACTAATCTCAGAAACCGAAAATGGTAGGATGATGCTGACAAGTGTATTATGTTTCCTAGAGATGGTTCCAGGGGAAGTAGTATTTCATTTTTGGATCACTCACTTTGTTTTGGAGATATTCAACTTTCAATTTCCATAGATTTACAATATTTTGGCATCCGTTGAAGCTGGCAAAATATAGTACAGCTAGTGCCGTGCCAGGTAAGTGTCACAATTGCTGTTAGATGTGTCACATGTATGAAGTCAATATGAAGTCAATATGTGGTCAATTTAAAGTCATTTCATTATAATTTCATTTCATTGATCGTTTCATTGATCATTTCTCTGATCATTTCATTGATCATTTCATTTGTGTGATAAAATATTGAATGCTCTTGGGTCATTCCGTGCAAAATCAACCAATGGTCCCAGCATGACCACCTCCGATTTCTTTAAAACTTTCTGCTTTTCAAAAACATAATGAGGAAAGAGCAAATCCAAAATTACAGGGCGATAGCTCAATTATTTTCAGAGTTAAGATAAAAATAAGTTGGAAAAATTGAAAAAAATACTGAAAAACGTCCATTAATTTTGTAAAATTTTCATTACATTTCAAATTAGGACCCGAACTGTTCGATTTTTTTTATACAATGCCAGTGACACCCTAAACTAATAAATAGAAGCAGTAAAGTGGTTTTCCACAAGAATGCCTGTGAAATGGAAATTTTCAAAGTTGACTGATTTATCACACTAAAATCAAATATTCATGAATTTTTTTGCCTACCTTAAACACATCCAAAAATCTTCATATTTCACACGGTAGTTCTTTGCCATATAGTGCAAGAGTAATATAAGTATCATTGTCCAAAAACCACTGGTTATTGATATATTGTACTTTGAAATTTAGAATTGCACAAAATAACCCATTTTCAAGCCATTAAATGGCCATGTGTCGTAGGTGATATGGAAAAAACAAGTATCCAACACGAAATAACTTGGGAAGAGCTTTAAAATGATGAGTAGAAATGTGTGTGTATTTGAGTTCTTCATACTGAACATCCACACTCAAGTTGAGTAGTTTTCGATTTGACCAAAGTTTTTAGAAATATATGTCTGAGTATTTCATCACATATTTCATATTGTACTTGTTATATTAATCATTCTCAATGAGTTCTACTTATTCTGGATGAATATTTTTGGAAATAAATAAAGTAAATTGTCAACAAATCAATTTTCTCATAAGGTTTCATTGGGCCTAAATTATGAAAGATAAATTCATCATTTAGCCGAGATCATATATTGATGAAAGGCGTGTGACAACCGTATTCATCTCATGTAAATGAGACTTTATCCATTGGCTACTGCAATTATATATATTTAGCAGAAATACCACGTAAGATTTTACTACAGGGAAAGTATGTCACATTTATTTACTCATGGTTTAATCATATTTCGAATGGATTACATTGTGTTGATGTTTTCTGATGTCAAAAGGTGCCTGTTGACCGTGTGGTAACTGTTGAAATCAGTGACTGATCATTTGCGGCCGGCCAAAAATACAATTTTAGCAAATTAAAAACAGTTTCATATGTAATATGTTTGATAGCTTCCCCACTGCAGCCCTCATTATCCTATATTAAGTTGATAGTGTTTCAAATTGGGCACCTATCATAATTCAATTTTTATCATTGTGTGATGATTGAAGTACTGAGAAAAAGTTGCGAAAAATGTTCGCTTCATCCCAGTGGATAACTAATTAAAAAGTTCAGATAGTGTTACTTTACATAGAAAATTCTTACTATTAAATTTGGTACATGGCAGGAAATGATATTTGTTTTATTGCATGACTACTGCTGTTGAATTTAAAATACAATTTTTATAATTTTTATAATTCAATTTACTTTGTATATTTCAGTCATTGATCATTGATTGTATTTGCTGTGCTATTGTGAGAATTTGCCAAACTGTTTCAGTATAACTGTCAAAATAAGCTGTAGAATCCTTAGTTTCTGTGTTCTAGTGAGGTTATTCACAGTTTTTAATATCAGGAAACATAGTCCTAATGCTAAATTATAGAGCTGTAAATTCACTTGGAAATAGTCATTTGAACTGTCAAGATGGGAAATCCATCTAAAAGCTACACATGTCAAAGAATAATGAGTTTGTGAAAAGGGTCAATTTCCTGGCTGTGCCCAGATGTATGTACATGCTAAGGCTGTTGCACATCCTTATTACTGTTGGCTTGTGCCCATAGAGATGACAACTTAGGTGTAGATTGATGCACATTTATTCACTCAGCTTACAAAGTAGCTGCTGGTAATCTGAAATTTACATAATAAATAATAAATCACCATAAATACATTTTATAAAAAATAAGAAATAATGACAAAAGATCATGTGATAAACACTCAAAATTGATAAGTAAAAGACTCATAAAGCCATTACAATTTATCTGCTCTTCTCTTTACATGTATTTTGAGCATGATTAATTGTACATACTGTTGGCTTGTGCCCATAGAGATGACAACTTAGGTGTAGATTGATGCACATTTATTCACTCAGCTTACAAAGTAGCTGCTGGTAATCTGAAATTTACATAATAAATAATAAATCACCATAAATACATTTTATAAAAAATAAGAAATAATGACAAAAGATCATGTGATAAACACTCAAAATTGATAAGTAAAAGACTCATAAAGCCATTACAATTAATCATGCTCAAAATACATGTAAAGAGAAGAGCAGATAAATTGTAATGGCTTTATGAGTCTTTTACTTATCAATTTTGAGTGTTTATCACATGATCTTTTGTCATTATTTCTTATTTTTTATAAAATGTATTTATGGTGATTTATTATTTATTATGTAAATTTCAGATTACCAGCAGCTACTTTGTAAGCTGAGTGAATAAATGTGCATCAATCTACACCTAAGTTGTCATCTCTATGGGCACAAGCCAACAGTAATAAGGATGTGCAACAGCCTTAGCATGGATAAACATCTGGGCACAGCCAGGAAATTGACCTTTCACAAATTCATTATTCTTTGACATGTGTAGTTTTAGATGGATTTCCCATCTTGACAGTTCAAATGACTATTTCCAAGTGAATTTACAGCTCTATAATTTAGCATTAGGACTATGTTTCCTGATATTAAAAACTGTGAATAACCTCACTAGAACACAGAAACTAAGGATTCTACAGCTTATTTTGACAGTTATACTGAAACAGTTTGGCAAATTCTCACAATAGCACAGCAAATACAATCAATGATCAATGACTGAAATATACAAAGTAAATTGAATTATAAAAATTATAAAAATTGTATTTTAAATTCAACAACTGCAATCCATTTACACAATTTTTTCTCCATTTGCAAATAAATGAAAATTGTCAAAGTTGAAAAAACACTAAACTTGGGTGCTCATCTTCAAAATGAAGGACTCAAATACACAAGTATTTCTATATATCATTTTAAAGGTCATTCAAAGTTCTTCTATGCCATGTAGTTGTCTTTTCTATAACACCTACGCCACAGGGCCGTTTTTTTGCTTGAAAATGTGTTGTTTTGTGAAATTCATAAATTTAGAAGACCATATTTCAATAACTGCTGTTTTTGGAACATTAATACTTATTGTATGTATGCTCTATGTAGCAAAGTAATACCATAAAAAGTATGTCAGATTTGGGATGTATTTTTAAGGCTACCAAAAAAAATAATGAAAATTGGATTTCAGTGTGATAAATCAGTCAACTTTGAAAATTTCTGTGGGACAAGCGATTTCTTGGAAAGCCATTTCTCTGCTTCTGCTAATAACTTTTGGGTATCTTATGCATTGCAAAAAAATATCAAAAAGTTTAGGGCAATATTGAAAGTTTGATAGCCATTTTAAAATTGACAATATTAGACATTTTTTTCATATTTTCACAATTCATTTGATCATAACTCCTAAAATATTTGAGCTATCGTCCTGCAATTTTGGATTTGCTCTTTCCTGATAATGGCCTTGAAACGTAGAAAGTTTGAATGGAATCGAAGACGGTCATGCTGGGATTTTCGAAAATTTGGTTGATTTGGTGTGGAATGACCCTATTACTTTATTTTACATAAGCTTTCCATTTACGCTGTTTAATGTTAAGTAGTTTGTTCAGATTACCATTAAACCATTGAACTCCCTTGTGTTTTGAAACAATTGTAAATGGTACAAAGTTGAATATAACATTATTCAAGGTGTCCCTAAAAGCCTCCCAGTAATCATTAGTTGATATACAATTATTATATATTTCATTGCAAATTAGAGTGGCTAAATGTCAAAGGAGATACATGTGTCATCAAAATTATAAAAACAACAACAACAAAAACTAAGCAACAAGCAAAATCAATGTGTACACTAATCTATATATAAAGTTTAAAATGCAATTATTAAGTATATAATATCCTATCATATTTAGTTATGAAAATGACTTTATTCTACTGGAATTGAGCTTTAAAATGATGTTTAGTATGTTTTGATATCTCCATCCAATCCAAAGATATGGCACCTCAAACATTGATGATAAGAAACATCGAACTCTCAGAAAATGGAATTTAAAATTCCCGCCATTGCAATGAAAGAACTCAGAAAATCAAGAAGGATGCCCAATTTAGATCATTTAAAAATCAGTTTTTGGTTAAGATGGACTTAAATTATCAAAGCTAATTACTTTTGCTGAAACATGGTACCAACAGCTAGAAATCATCAAAATGTGACCTTTTGCAAAATATTTCTTAAAGTTCCTTTCCCATGTCCTGACCTGCAATCCCATTATAAATGTACCACTTAAGTTACTACCATGATTACGCCACGGACAAAAATATTTTTAAAAATTCAAAATTTTCAATTTTTTTGATTTTTGTAAAAAATTCATATCAATGTCCATCTTTTTTGGGTGATATTTTTAATATTTAATATAAAGCTATTTTCATACAAAATTTCACGGGTCTAAAACAAAAATTGACAGAAATATTCATAATTGAAAAAATAATATTTTTTCTTATTTTTTCCAAATGTGCAACTTTCTACTTTGCTTAGAGCATTTAGACCCTCAAAAGGCACATCTTGGGTATTTTACACATACTATAACCAAATTTCATGACCATATGTACAGCCACATTTTTTTTGTCTACAGCCACATTTTTATTCTGGTCCGGAAACAACAAAAATTAATTTTTTCCAATTTTCTCTCTTTTAAAAAAAAGTATCAGTAGTGCGTGAATTTGACCACCAAAAGGCACAACTAGGTTTTAAGGTTCATTAATTTGCTAAATATAACAAATGTGCATAGTACAGTTTTGCATAATACCCAATACACATAGGCAGACGCCCGTGTGGCAGACGTCAATACACAAAAGTAACTACAATACCCTTGGCAATATACATTGCCGAGGGTAAAAATGCAAAAATGGGGTAACTACCCCAACACAAAAGGGTGAAAACTAATTGCTCGACAAAATCTCAGGAACCAGCAGTAGCACATGCATGAAAATTGCACAGTTAGTTGTTCTCCAGTCTGATCTAGTGCACCTAGCCTTTTGTTTTGTGATATTCCAAACAGTTGCTGAGAAAATGGCCATTTAGTGTGACAAACTTTTCCAAAAATGGATTTTTTCTGAATAATTCATTGAGACTTAATGTAAGCGCACCAAAGTTGATATTTTTACTGGCTAATATACCCTTCTAAGGCCATTTCAAACAAGAAATGGTGTTTATCACACAAACTAAATGCGACATACTTTATTGCAAATGTTGTTTCCTGAATATTTCCTCTAGACATGGAGGTTAGGGTTGGAGTTAGGGTTAGGGTTGTGCTTAGGGCTAGGTTGAGGCTAAAGGAACCAAATATAGCATATTTACAGGCAAGTTTGGCCTTCTACCACCAATTTTGCAGGGAAATGATGTTTATCACACACTTCACATTTGACAAACTTACCAACAGATAGAGATGTGAAAACGGCACTGGAAGGTGCCTAGGAGTCTTGCCAACTACATACCAAACTTTCATGTGTACCACAGTAGAACTTCTTACATATTATTAGCATTCACCAATACTTGGTGAATGGTATTGTTTTTGCTCGTATTATTATTATTATTTGGCCACCTAATTTCGGAGAAAGTTGGTGAATAGGTAGTCCTAAGTGAGAAAAGAAGTTGTGCAATTTTATTTTTACATTTACCTATTTTGCGAGGTCAGAAGTCACGTCAAAGTCAGCATTGTGGGAGGTCTATTATGGAAACTACGTATTTGAGATATTGAATGCAGGCCTTCACTATCCATAATAGTGACACAATTAGCAAAAAAAAAAAAAAGAAGCAAAAATCGAAAACGGGGGTAACTACCCCACCACAAAAGGGTGAAAACCAATTGCTCGACAAAAACGCAGGAACCAGCAGTAGCACATGCATGAAAAAGAGTTTTGATATGGAATGATTGTCTATGCATATATTTCTGTCTTGGGCTTGCATAAAAACCCATTTTTCAGTACTTTGGGTTCACGTGCTTCATTTTCAAATGGTAATTTCTAAATATTGAAATTTTCTTTCAAAATCTTCTATATCCTCAATATTTTTTTCAAAATGTTCATGTGACAGCTTTTTGGAGCTCCTGTGCCTGTTATGTGAAAATTTCATGAGATTTATACTATCCGATATGCCAAGAAACCAATAATTCCTTCGTGCGTTTCCATTAAAATGCAGTCTGCATGTGAACTGATGAAATTTCAGACAGAACTCATTAAAGTTAGCGCCATGTAGCCAAAAGTGAATCTAATACTTTTTCATGAAAGTTACTAATGTGCCTTCTAAGACCATGCATGAGGTGTGTGCCAGATTTGATAATTGTTGATAATTGTTGATAATTTAGAACTTAGGAAATTTTGTTGTTTAATGATGTTGCGTTTTTAATGATGCTCAGTGTACAATCGTACTTTGATGGCTGGTTATAGACATCCATCTATATCCTCAGGTCAATCGAGATCACACATTGACAGCTCTTTGAAAATACAAATAATTACTTCCTTTGCTGGAGAGGTTCATTCATTTTGTTGAATGATGTTGACATGGAAGCTTGATCAAGTGCCAGTCAGAGAATGATTCATGCCATACTTCTTAGAGCTTTAAAATTGGATAAAGGACACACAATTCTGGACATGCGATAATAATTATTTATTGGCAGTATAACAAACAATCAACAAGTTTCACAAAAGTAAATTATCAATTATTCTGCCCATATATAATTTATTTGCTGCATATGCACCGCGAAGATAATTGGGAGAAGTCCTTTAGATGCAGGTGATCTTTCCATGAGAACCTTGGGGAAAGAGGATAAGAAAAAGAAGATGTAGTTCATGAAAAGTGATTGTCAAAGACATTGAAAAGCAAAGTTACATTATAAACATTTTTTAGACAAAATCTGTGTATTTGATAATCTTTCAACAAATGATATATCAGTACTTTGATAGTGTCAAGTTTTTGACAAGTTATAATTACCAGACTTGAGCTTTAAAATCTTTGTACGGCAATTGATAATGTTTAAAGGCCTAGCACAGTTAAACTTGAATAGTCGAAGATATGTCTCTGGAAATTAGGTCACTTTTATCAAGTTAGGAAACGGTGATACATTGAATTGAAAAAGAAATGTTTTATACCATGGGTCTTCTGGCCCTGTTCACAGATTTCTTCCAACTCTCCACTGCGCTGGAGACGTTTCAAGGCACAGTTAAACCAGGGAATGACATCACTGAAGTAATGGGCCATCATGGACAGACCTGGAGATCATTGACAGACTGAATGTTTAATATTCTGCTTTAAACAGTAAAGCTTTATTGCAACAATTTAAATGTACAACAATTCTGATAAAATGTTGTTGGTTTCATTTTTTAAGATTTTCAGTGACTTTCGATTTTGACTTTACAACTCTAGTTTTGGGCCAACAAGCTCCAATTTGGCCGTATACACTATTGATATTCAGATTTTGGCTTTAAAGCTGTAGGCCAGCAATCTTCAGATACATGTACAATATTGGCAACTTGGCGAGCCACACGGGTGATATTCTCTCGACTTTTCATAAGCAATGATGTTACTCACCTCTGGTAGAGCATTGGAACCAGGGACCATCAGGCTTAATTCCCTTGCTGGAGGAATCGAAGACATTGACACTGAGCATGGCATCAACCTGGAATAAGAAGTCATTACAATATATATGTAAATTTACAATGAAGCAATGAAAATTACCGTTTTAATGCTTCAGAAAGGGAAATTTCTGTGATAATATCTAATTTTGAAATGTTGATAAACCTTACCATTGGGATATGTCTTAATAAATATATTGCATTTGCAAAAGTCAATCAATAGCATACTTGGTACTAAAATGTTGATAAGTACCTCATGGCTCAGTAGTCCCTCGACCATATCGTCATGGTTCTTGTAGAAAACTGGCTTGAATGGGGCATCTCCCTTGATGTTGTACTGTCTCTTCAAGCATCTCAGAGATATAGCCCATCCCTCAAGGAAACCTAGAAGGCAATATATGTACTTATGTGGTATTTAGGTGAAACACTGTAATTTCATTGAACCTACACACAGCCCCTCGATAAAAATTTATAATACCATATTCACTATAATCTTTAGACAGGATGTATTTAGATAGGCTACTTTTTAAACATAATTCACTTATTAAAGAGTTGTCGAAATTGTTAAATTTTAAAATGAAGAACTTGATATGCTGGTCATTCAAATTTAAATGGAAAGGGGTGGGGGGGGGGATGGCAATCATTAAGATTAGTAAAAGAAGTAAATGTGTGCTATTTCTATTGGTAATAGAATATAAAACACACTGAGGTTGTCAAACTGACTTCTCGATTCAAACTAACTTACCAATGGAAAGGCCAGAGAGATCTTTGTGATCAGCTGTCTCATTTTCTCCAGTCCTCCAGTGCAGAGCTCCCTTGACATTAGGAGTGAAGGCAGAAGAGAAGTTGAAAGAGTTGAGACGGTCAGGGCTGGGCAGGAATCCCATGCAGGCATCGTAGTATCCATCCAACAAACCTGTTCCAAATAAAAGGTTGCTACAACTGTGATCCTTCATCCAGATGTGGATTTCTTTTTGCATAGCTTACATTTAAGGAGACAACTATAGTATCATCAGTTTCAAAAGTTGGTTGGTACATTTAGAAACATACACGATTCGATCAAGTAAGAAATATAAAACAATCCTTTAGAGTTTCAAATTGGGCAATACTGCTATAAATAAATAAAAAACAACAACACAAGAAGGTTGGGTCTAACAATGTGAATGTAGAAGAAACACAGTACTCAATTGTAAATGTTGCAGTTGTTGCTGTCGATTAGATATAAACTCTATAAAGCAGAAATTTGTCCTACTCACCAACACCAGGAAATTCAGTCTCTCCCTCAGCATGCCAGCAGTGGTCAGTTGTGTCTCTCAAGTAAGCACATTTCTTTCCAGCCTTATTGCAGACTGAAAAAAAAAGATGTAGTCGTATGATTCATGGTTTAACTGACAAAAGTGTAAACACCAGTATCAACACTGGGAAGTTGAATATGATAATCATTTTTATATATAGTGTTGAACTGTAAAAGTACCCACTAGCTTGCAGCAGGTCAATGTAGAATCCTTTGAGACGACCCTCTTCGTTCCTGCAAAGTGAAGATAATTTTGACTATTGTTCACTTATCAAAAAAATCTGAATTGATTTTACACTTTATTTTTAAGCAACACTGATTAATTTATCTGTTTTTATGTCTCATCAGTGGAATGTCTTCATGGGATATTCTCAACAGTTTTACATCTTCATTTTTGAAACAATAGAAAATAAATTGTTTGTATTAGTGACTTATAAAAAAAGTGCATTGTGATGAGTACATCTGACATGTTTAAAATTATTATTCAAAACATCCAAAAAATCTTGCTGTTATTCGAAAATCTTAATTGTGAGGAAATCACTCACAAGTATGCATAGGCTCCAAACTCCTCTCCCATGTGGAACCTGTAGACACGCTCTTCTTCTTCTTCATCTTCTCCGTGATCTCCTCTCATCTTTCCGTAACCTCCGTAACCGTGACCAGCATCACTCTCATGGCGTCCGCCTCTCATCTTTCCATATCCACCGTAGCCATGTCCGGCATCACTCTCGTGACGTCTTCCACCTTGAAGTCATAATTAATTATGGGTTGTATCATGGATTAGATTGGTATTCAGACTTCTACTGTCATGATACATGTACAACTTGAAAGCATTAGTCATGTTTAAATGATGTCAAAAGTACAGTGCTAAAACACAGATGAAGTCAAAATACAGTAGTCAACTTTCGAAGTGGATCAAGAATTTACATATTATTTATATTAACACAAAAAAATATGAGTAAATGACCTAAGTGCAGTATGTTGGTGTGATGTCTTGGCAATGTTTTGGCCGACAAAACTTCATGCTTCACTAATTTTTTAACCTTCAAAACGATGATTGTTTGTCACAAGGTGCAAAATGGTCTGTAACACTAATAAGCAATGGCAACCTTAATTGAAAACAGGTTATCATTTCTTTTGTAACTGTGCAATAAACCAGGCATTGTTTTGTTAATAATAACACAATTGAGCTCAACTTTTGATTTGATTCACTGTTTTCAAAAATCTGTGGCTTTTCCAATGGATATGAACAATTTCACCAAGCGGGGGAGCCACCGGCTGGGGCATACTTCATCAAGTGACTGGAGAAAATTTGTTTTTCAATCATATTTAGTAGACAATTGAGGACTTCTTTTTTTAACATTTTCACAGTTTAGGTTCCTTCGGTCCAATTCGACATTGTTTGAGTGACCAAGGCTCTGAAATCACCACTCAATTTTGGTGTTGCTACAGTGTATTGGCTAGTGTGTGACAAGTCATTTTGCACCTTGGTTCAGACAATCGTGTCTGGTGACTATCAAAGTTACCAAAGCCTAACAATCTCGTTCAAGCACATTACCAAGATATCAAAGTTAACATTTCACGCAAAATTATGCAGCAACAAGAACTGATGTCAGAATTGTTACGATGTAAATTCTTGATCCACTTCAAAAGTTGACTACTGTACAAGTAGTGAAAGTTCCCGCAAGAATATGAGAGATGACACACACCTGTACTGTGGCTGTACATTACTTTAAAAGCTTCTATTTGTTTGCAAAATAACCTATCTTTTGTAATATTCTATTGCTTAAATCTATTCTAACAAATACATTTACACAACAAAGGTATGTATAATGTACATGTATATCAATCAGATGAGAAAAAATGTAATTCATCTTAGTGAACAAAAGGATAATGTAATTAACCGTAAGATGACCCCCTTGCAATAATTACGAAACACCTGTTGTTCTCTGCCCCCTCTTCGTAATGACAAGAGTATATATTTCATAGTCTCAGAGTTGCAGGTTATAGATCTTTTGGTCCTTACCACACATGGGCATGTCGTCCTCTTCCATGTAACATCCTCCCTTCCTCTTGTATTTTCCATGGTGGGCCACTGTATAAATTGAAAAATGTATTGAGGTTAATTACCAAAAGAAGACTACAATTTATTCACATGGAAATAATGGCATTCATCTTTTAACGCTCTAAATACTCAAATTGATAATTCCTAGTTTGCCTTTTACAGACAGTTTCATAATTGTAGACGCGGAGCCTGAGGACATGTATTCTATAGGGGAAAATGATGTCATAAGTTTTTTGATGTCACTTTTCCCAATAGAATACATGTCCCAGAAAAAAAAACCACATTCACGCCCACATTTCCCAGTGTCTATGGATGTGTTTGTTTTTTGTTGTTGGGGTTTTTTGGCCGTATTGTAACTTAGTTAAATCACTTTCTATGACAACATTCTCTATTACTACAGCATTACTTTGAAATGCAATGTTTAATCACTAATTCAATGGTAAGCAATACAGATTAGTCAATGATGATTTATGAAAAGTAGGCTTTGTCAGATTTTAATAACAATTATAGTAGTTTCAAGAAGCATGTGCTCACTTTCCATCCCATGTAGCAAGTTTAAAATATCACATGCTTACTGAAACTAAAGTAAGGTTTTGGTGATTTTTTACGTAGATATAATAGATTGCTAAATAAATAATGCTTATCTTCAGGAAAATTGGTAGCTTGGGAAAATCAAATAAATCACATTTTTTAAAAATTCTTAGTAATAACTGAATTACCAACATGAACAAGATTAGTTTTTTTTTCTTATTTCCATTTACAATTAACAGTTTAAGTAAACCAGTATATAACATAATTCTGAACAATTTTGAATTTAATTGCCTTAACATACTCCAAAAACAAATCATATTGGAAAAATATAACAGACAGTAAAGAAGCGTTAATGAAACTTATTAAATGAATAGTTAAAGAAAAATGTTAGATATAAATATACTTACAAGAGACGGCCAGTACGGCAGCAAGGAGAGCGAAGAGCAGCAGAGACTTCATGGTTAGGATGAGGTGATTGCCTTGGATGAACAGTGAAAAAAAAAGCTCCTTATATACTCCCTCCATCAAAATCCAATTACGTAGCCTTAACTACAATAGGGCTATCCGTATCAGGCATAATCATAGAATATTATGACATCAACCCAGTTTTATCTTAGACATGCTTTGATTAATAGAAATCTGAATAATTCCATCCATTTATGTTTAGGGTTTTTGGGTTGTCATTGTATTTTATCACAGGCCCTTGACCCCTGTCAATTTCAATGATTTAGGGCACAGCTAAGTCAAATTGTCCAGCAATGCTTTATCTGCAGATAGATGGTATCCCATTTCAAGGTATAACTTTTAATCAAGGTTTTTTTAATCATGTGTGCAGTTTAGTTATTTCACTACGACACTGATGTTGTTAGAAATTAGAATTCTATTGTTTTGTTAGCAAATTTCATGAACCAGATCTAAGCCAAATTTCCAGTTGAAGAGATGCAATATCAGAACCAGATGCAGTTATTCAATGATAATGTATAGTATAGTAGATTGTATACATTTATTTGTATTTCACAAAGCCTGCGTCCTGCTCTCCCCTACAGCAGAAAAAATTTACCATATTTGATGAAAAACATTATAAAAAGTTCAAAAAGTATGTTCAAGACTGAAGCAGGATGTAAACAAGAAATTTCTTTAAAAAAGAGAATTTTAGATGGCTTTAAATTTTCAGAGCGGTTACTGTGTATGTCGCAAAATGTGTACATGAAAAGATCTTTGAAATATAGATGATGTGAAAATAGAATCAAAAATCATGTGTAATACGTGTATGCTGATCTATAAAGCGCACACATTACACATGCAATTTTTAAACCAAGACTTTTATTTTTAATGTGTGCCCCAGCATGGGATTGAACCCTGGCATGTGGGATGGAAGGCGGGCATGCATTTGGCCACTGGGGCAGGTGTGGCTGGCAGAATTGTCAGGGAGTCCTCTAAGTGCCTCTACTAGGCAAGATCTTTTGTGTTTTATATCATAGAAGTATGCATACAATTCCATGCTTAGATAAGTTTGAAGGTTTAAGGGTTTTTAAAAAACTAATTGTGCAACAAAAAGCATTTTAATTGAAAAAATCACATTGAAACATAATGATCTATCTCATGCATTCACAATTATTGAGCAGGAACACATGAACTAAAGAGTTATATTAAACTCCTGAGCCTACACAGACTGATGACACTCTTTCGCATGGATAATCCGAGCCTCGAAATAAGAAATACAAATATTGTCATTAAATAACTACAACAGCTTCTATTGTATGACTGAACTGAGACACTAATTGGATTTAACACCTAAGCCACAGGAAATTTGGTGCAGATGTGAACGATGGAAGTCTGCTGATGAAAGATGGAAATTCAAACAGCCACATAATCAAACTTTATCTAAACAACCAGCTCAAAACTGGACACAATTAAAGCCCTGATTAAACAGATTCTTTAACATGAAATGGGATACTGTCTGACTGAAGATTAAATGTTGCATGATAATTTGACATAGGTTTACACCACTGTGTCACTATGCATTACTGAAATTGACAGGGGTCATAGGCCTGTGATAAAAATACAAAGGCAACCCAAAAACCCCAAACCACATAATGGACAGGAAAATTCAGATCTTCATTAATCAAAGGATGTCTAAGATAAAAGTAATTTGATGTCGCAATATTCTATGATTAGAGGCTGATATTGAAACCCCGATTACATATTATGCCACGTAATTGGATTTTGATGGAGGGAGTATAAAAGGAGGTTGGTTTTCCTCTGCTCATCCAAGCAACCACCTCAGCCTAACCATGAAGTCTCTGCTGCTCTTCGCTCTCCTTGCTGCTGTACTGGCCGTCTCTGGTGAGTTTACTTTATTCAAAATGAAACTTTGACTTTTTAAATTAATGTTTTAAATAATATCTTTCTTAGTATTGATATTTTAAGTTGTAAGGTTGTCATTAAGTATTTCCTTGAAATCCTAAAAATAAGCAAAAAAATCCTTTTGTGATTAACTTACAAGTATAGATATCAAACAAAAGTGAGAAAATAATATGTTTACTTGGCACGGATCTTCTATATGTCTGAACTGATCTGGTCTTGTTGCCTTATTTGAAAGTTTATGATGTCACACTGCAAATTTTCCTTCCTTAATAATATTCACCATTTCTTGCTATATATTGACGATATTGTATAAAAACCGTTACTTGGATACATTCTCAACCTTAACAGTAAGAATCACAGGTAGGCCTATTCTATAATCACGAGTTAGGTAAATTTACTGAAGTGGACAGAGTATGAAGCCATTTTATTAAAATCTGCATCTTTAAATAACAGTTTGCAACTAAAGTCTAAGAGTCTGTGTTTATGTTAGGTATCTAATATAATTTTCCTCCCTTTACAGTGGCCCACCATGGAAAGTACAAAAGGAAGGGAGGATGTTACATGGATGATGATGATGACATGCCCATGTGTGGTAAAATCTCCTAAATCTCCTATCTGATAAATTGAGAACATCTTAGAACATAGCAGTCAAATTTTCAATAATAACAAGGCATATTCCTATCTATCTGCAGTTTTTTCTTGACTAGATCTACGTATTACATGATAATTTTATATCATTTATTTATTTACATTGTATACTATTTCTGACACATTTGTGACTCACATTAGAAGCGTCAAACTTTTTCAAAGTGCTTGTGACAAGGATTCACACAAAGCTAAATAAGTGTACTTGGTGCAGAGGATGGTTTTGAAAGTAAATCCTTAGTAATTCATTGGTGCTATGGTTTTAGGTGGAAGACGTCATGAGAGTGATGCCGGACATGGTTACGGAGGTTACGGAAGGATGAGAAGACATCACGGAGAAGAAGAAGAAGAAGAGGAGGAAGAACATGTCTACAGGTTCCACGTTGGAGAGGAGTTTGGAGCCTATGCATACTTGTGAGTGATTTCAGCATGATTTTTTTATGTTTCGTGATAACAAATAAATAAAATTTATTGATTACTGGGTAGGACTCTTGTATCTGACAAAGCTAGAATGGTGATCCGTTGTTGCAAAAAGTAACAAATAAAACAAAATTTAGTTTGAAAATGAAGTACAGTGATGGAAAATTTGACAAAAAATACCGTATAATATTCAACTGGGAATAAATCTCTCTGTTGTTTATCATTGAGTTAACACTGTTATTTAACCTATCACAAATTCACAATGTTCATTACCTTGCAGGAATGAAGAGGGACGTCTCAAGGGATACTACATTGACCTGTTGCAAGCTGGTGGGTACTTGTACTTCTCAAATCTGCAACAATGCTTTTTAATGATAATAACATTCAATTTGCAAGTGTTTACACTCATATAAATTTCTCAGTTACACAATGAGGCATATTATTACACTTTGTTTTCAGTCTGCAATAAGGCTGGAAAGAAGTGTGCTTACTTGAGAGACACCTATGACCATTGCTGGCATGCTGAGGGAGAGGCAGAATTCCCTGGAGTTGGTGAGTAGACACATTTCTGCTTCGTAGTTCAATTCAATTGACTGTAGCTTTGTCAATGGATACTGTGATCCTTTAAACTTCAAATTGTTAGACCACAGAATGTTTTCATATTTTCACATTCACACCAGTTTTGTCCAGTTTTTAAATTAAAAAGATCAGTTCAGTTTGAAACTCACTCTGTATATATCATTCATTTATTATTATTTAGTATGATCATAAAAGATAAATCGAAATAAGCTACAATTTAGACAACAGAGGACCGAGATTGTTTGCAGGGACTATTTATTTTGATACTGCTGAAAGAATTATTGGTTCCTTCAAAGTGTTTTTTGGTTGGTTGTAAATGTAGCCTGTATCAGTGTACCTCAATCAATAAAAAAAACTTGGTGTACACAACAACTTACTTCTTTGGAACAGGTTTGTTGGATGGATACTACGATGCCTGCATGGGATTCCTGCCCAGCCCTGACCGTCTCAACTCCTTCAACTTCACTTCTGCTTTCACTCCTAATGTCAAGGGAGCTCTGCACTGGAGGACTGGAGAAAATGAAACAATTGACCACAAGAATCTCACTGGCCTTTCCATTGGTAAGTGGAACAAATAATTTTAAGGCAATGTATCAAGTTGTGATCTAGAATCTGACAACAGATCTCCTTGAACAAACTGTCATGATTGGCTGCTAAAATATCTTCTTTTATTATTTTTTTAATTGAAATTTACCTTAAATTGTTTATATATTTTTTAACTTTTTAATATTATCAATTTCAACAACTTAAGCTTACATCTAGTTTTCAGTCAAAAGTTAATTTTTCGAAAATGGACTAAAAATATCCCATGGAGAGCACTGTTATGGACTCTACAATTAAGAGACAGTCTATCACTGAAGCAAATCGGTATTCTTTGTATATAGACAATAATCATCACCTTTCTAGGTTTCCTTGAGGGATGGGCTGTATCCATCAGATGCCTTAAGAGAAATTACCACATCAAGGGAGATGCACCATTCAAGCCAGTTTTCTACAAGAGCCATCATGATATGGTTGACGGACTTTTGCACCATGAGGTACAAATTTAGACTTCAATGAAATTAATTTCCTTTTTATTTATTGTCACAGGTTGAATTTCAGGTCAAATATTTCCAATAGAGTAAACATTGTCCTCATGTCTTTTGACAGGTTGATGCCATTCTCAGTGTCAATGTCTTTGATTCCTCCAGCAAGGGAATTAAGCCTGATGGTCCCTGGTTCCAATGCTCCACCAGGGGTGAGTAAAATTATTACTTAACATTGAATATGAAGCACCCAAGGATTTCTGAGTCATGGAAGATGCTTGCCTAAATCTATTGTTGGGACGCACAAATCTGAAGATGCCGTTCCAAAATCTAAAGTTGTTGGCTTAAAATCTGAAGCTCTTCAACCAAATCTTTCAAAAACAAGGAATGTTGCTGAAAATTGCTGCAGATATTAGGCCCTACAAGCCTAAATTCTTCATCCAGTTATTTTGCACAGATGGGACAAAAAGGAAAATTGTGAATTGTTTTCCAGCACAAAAATGTTACACGTACAATGAAGCTCAACTATTTGAGACAGACGATTTTAATATTCAATCTGTTCATCTCCAGGCCTGTCTGTGATGGCCCATTACTACAGTGATGTCATTCCCTGGTTTAACTGTGCCTTGAAACGCCTCGAGCGCAGTGGAGAGTTGGATGAAATCTGTGAAAATGGTCAGAAGGTTCATGGTAAGGAACATTTTTTAATGCACCATGAGTGTTGTACAATGTCATATTAAAACTGCTAAATGTGACCTGACATTACAGTAACATAATATGACACTTCAAGTTTATTGAAGTTTGCCTAGTCTTTAAGCACAAGAGATTTCATTCAAAGACTGTTAAAATTTGTTGGACATAATTCATGTATTGCTAATGTCAAATATAATTTTTTACTCAACAATTTTAATCATTATTTCACAAAAGAAGGAGTAAATACTTCCTTTTTTAGTTTCAATATCTTCCACAAATATTTATTTTAGTATTAACAAGCATGTGTTCTGCTTTTTTCAAAGGTTCCCATGGAAAAATCAACTGTTAGAAGACTTCCCCAATTTACTTCATGGTGAAAATGCTGAGAATTTCAGGGCAGCATAATCGATGTAATCGTTTACTTTCACAAAGCGTGTTTATTGTCTGTTATTCTGCCAATAAATTATTTTAAACTTATGTTCTGAATTATGTGTCATTTATCAAGTTTTAAAGTTCCATGAAGTATATGGCATCAATTAGATTAAAAGCCATTTGTTTGTTGCATGGTCATAAACTGACATAATTATTCTGTCAGAAGAAAGGACCTCAGGAGTTCACACTCAAAGATATATATTTTAGAATGAAACAATTTGACAAACATAGCACTTCTATGTCATTCGCAACACAACATAATTCAGAAAATCTTGAAAGATACGAAAGCAAAAGTGAACATGACATCATGCATAGAAAGCATGCTTAGTGTCAATGTCTTTGATTCCTCCAGCAAGGGAATCAAGCCTGATGGTCCCTGGTTTGAATGTTCTACCAGGAGTGATCGAGTAACACAATGCAAAACTTGCTTGTGAAGATGCATGACACAATGAAACAGTAGCTAGGGAGTCATGAGGGTATTGCCCATGGACATTGTAGCTTGCCATTATTTTATTTCCATGTTTCAGGCATATCGCTCCAGCTTTAAATTCAAAATCTGAAGTTGCAAGGGCGAAATCTTAATTTTTAAAGCCATAATCTAAAGTCTAGGGCCAAAATATGAGTCTTTGACCCAAAACTAAAATCATAAGGCCATAATCCAAAGTCACTGACTTAAAATAATTAAAAAAAACTACTAGCTACAACAACAATCTCATAGAAACTGTAATAACACTCCATCTGTTGCTAATAAATGTACAGGTCTGCCTGGGATGGCCCATTATATATTACTACAGTGACGTCATTCCCTGGTTTAACTGTGCCCTGAAACGCCTCCAGCACAGCGGAGAATTGGAGGAAATCTGTGAACGCGGCCAGAAGATCCATGGTAAAAACTCTTCATTTTCAATTATTAAAACTGCACAATTTTGTATAATTGAATAAAAGTGACCTGATTTGCAGAGACATTATATTGACAATTAAAGTTGTACTGTGATATGCTTAGAAGCACTATTGATTGCTGTACATAGGTTCTGATGTTCATGTCTGAACTTGTCAACAGCTTTTAACATTTTCGAGAGTACCTCATATATATTGTTGAAAGAATATCTAAAATGGATTTAGATGTTGTCCAATGAATGTTGAAAGTGTAATTTTGCCTTTCAATGTCTTTGACAATTATTTGTCCATCAACTATATCTTCATCTTCTTTTCTTTTTTTCAAGGTTCTGGTGGAAAATTTCCTGTGTCTAAAGGACTTCTTCCAATTTTCGCCATGGTGCATATGCTGGAAATATATGGGAAGAATGATTGATAATTTACTTTCACGTAATTGGTTGATTATTTGTAATAATGTCAATAAATTACTAAAATCTTATCTTCTGAATTGTGTATCATTTGTCTGTTTTCAAGTTCTAAGCAGTATGACATTATACATTCACAGATTGGCACTTTATCACAAACTGACATAATATTATCGCATGGAGAAAGGTCCATTCATGCTTACATTTTCTAGCATCCACTGTACCAGCACTTTTCAGCCACTTCAACATTCAAGAGCAAGCTTCCATATCAGCGTCATTCGACGAAATAAATGAAACACTATAGCAAAATAAATAATTGTTTGTATGGTATGGTACTTTGATTACTACTCTGTATATCTGTATGTTTTCCTGACCGATTTGTACTGATCAGAACTTGAAAAAACGGGTTAGGAGTTGCTTTATTTACCACTTGCCATAGTAACTAATTGACATGTATAGCCTAGTATTCTAAATTGTAGTACATGTCACGCTCTCATCTCAAAGGAAAAGTAATTTTTGATACAAGTGAATTATTAATTATAACAATATTTTATGCATTTTGCAATGTCGCAAAGGTTGGATTTGTCAGACACGAAATGTGCGTGAAAGGAACATCCAATGGAAATATTCACATGTTATAAAGGAGCACATGGTTTAAACCATGCACTTGTCGACCATTTTGCTTTCCAGACTGTTGAACCCCTAAAAACTGGAAATAGAGCACTCAATGTTACTGAAATAGTTCTATCATGCCTTTGTTTATTTACTATCTATAGAGTCAATGGATTTGGCAGGTCATTAGGAGCTATTTGCAAGAAAAAACTGAATGTATGGTTTGTATTGTCAAAATTCGAAATTTTGGCGGCTACTTTGTTTTTCCTTTCCCTGGAAAATTGAAAATCCAGCTTGGTAACAAGCAGATTCAGAATCAGCATCCTCAAATTAGGTAAAGACCGCTTGTTACTGACTTTTAACAAGATGTGTATATTAAAGTCACAATTTCCCGAATCAAGCCTTGGACTAGAGTAGGGCGGGGCAAGAAGCCCGGGTTAGGTGAGAGGCCCCCCCCCCCCGGGGTTATATCTAAACTTACATTTTTGGTGCATTTTCTTATTGATAGGATTGAATATGGAAGCTTTTTAGCTGACGACACAAATTTTCAGGGCTAACAGCATCAAACCATAGTAGAAATTAAAGAAACAAAAAATGTGTATGATTTTTGTAACTTTGATTAATTCTTTGAAACGGGTTACAAGTCAGAAATAACTTTGGAAATTTTTAAAAGTATAATGGATATCTGTATTGCTTCATTTTATGAACATCACATAAATATGATTTGGATCATGTTTATTGCATTTCAGTTCAAAATATAGAGGTCAAATTAAAATAAATGGGTTGGGGGCGAGAGGCCCAACATGGTGTGGGGCACGAAGCCCCCTTCACTGGGACCTTGAAGCTGCTTCAGGAACCATTTAATAGTGTGTACTTTACTTTAAATCTTGATAGAATAGCTAATTAAAATAGAAAAAAATTGGCCGAAATTGAAACAAGGCAAAAAATATTTAAAAATGGAAGTATGAACATAAAAATTCTGAAATTCAGAAAAAGTTAATAGAATGCCTTAAAAATGATAGAAGAACCCTAAGAAATAACTTTCAAGCTGAATGCGCTCACAAAAAAAATTTCCATAGGATTATAATAGGGGGGCTTCTTTCCTGATGGGTGGGGTAAGAAGGCCATTTTCCTTTTTTTTACAAAAATTACCGTTACTCCTTTATAAAAATTGGTAGATATTTGTTTCACTAGTTATAAGTAGAGTCAAGTGATCCCTTCCTGACAGCATAAGCATTCAAATAATCGAACATAAAAAGTAGGTAAAATCGCACCTGGAAGTTAAGGGGGGCTGCATGCCCCGCCCTACTCTATACTGTTTATTGTTCGTGTTACAGTCAGCATGTGTTATTTGCCTATCATGTGTTATATACCTATCAGCATATTGTCAATAAACAAACATATTATACCTATGAGCAGAGGTAAATGTACCTGATAAGGGATTACAAGACTAACAGGTAACTGTCAATGATGTTGCAAAGCCAGTTTGGAAGTTGGAAATGAAACAATTAGGATTTCCAACTGATCGCTTCTTCAGCAATATTTAGCAATGAAATGGGATACTGTCTGACTGCAGATTAAATGTTTCTTGATAATTTGACATAGGTGTACACCACTGTTTGACTATGTAAGGATCATTGAAATTGACAGGGGTCATAGGCCTGCGATAAAAATACAATGGTAACCCAAAAACACATAACCTCAAATGGATAGGAATATTCAAATCTCTATTAATCAAAAGATGTCTCAGATAAAAAAGGGTTGATGTCATAATATTCTATAATTAGAGGCTGATATTGATACCCTTATTGCATATTATGCCGCGTAATGGGATTTTGATAGAAGGAGTATATAAGGAAGATTTTTTCACTGCTCATCCTCACAACTTCCTCGGCCTAACCATGAAGTCTCTGCTGCTCTTCGCTCTTCTTGCTGCTGTACTGGCCGTCTCTTGTAAGGATACTTTTTCATTAATGACATAATGACGTTTTTGTTGTAGTTTTTACATTTTTCTTGATGTTGGTATTCTAAGTGGTAGGCCACCATCAAAAACTTCATTGTCTAAAACATTGCTTGAAATCCTAAAAAAATAACTGGAAATATCCTTTTGTTGTTATCAATTTAGGATGTTTCTTGTGATTAACTTACTCAGTTTACTATTATATATGGCCGTTCTTTAATGGTATTATATTATTTATTTTACTTTATGAAGCTCCCATACATTGTATTCCAAGAAAAATAGTTTATTAATTTAGCTTAGCAAAGTGAAAAAATAATTGGGCCTACATTTATTTGGCATGGATCTTGTATTTGTCTGAACTGATTAGGTCTTATTGCCTTATTTGAAAGTTTATTATGTCACACTGCCACTTTTCTTTCCTTATTCTTGGCTATTGACAATAATTGAAAACTATTATTTGGATTTATAACATGTTCAACCTTAATAATCAGTATTACATAAATCTCATAATTACTAGTAAGGTCAATTAACTTATACATTTACCTAGTTTATGACTGGCAGGATAAGGAGGCCAGGAAAATTTATTTTAATGAAATATATATCTTGAAATAACACAATCAGCTGCTACAGTTAAGTGTTAGTGATGTGTATGTTAGGTATCCTATATCATATTTTTCTTCACTTTACAGTGGCCCACCATGGAAAATACAAGAGGAAGGGAGGATGTTACATGGATGAGGATGATGATGATGACATGCCCATGTGTGGTAATATAACCTATAAATCTTATCTCCTAAATTATACGTCACCTACATCTCATATCTGCTAAATTATATTAATTAACTAAATCACTTACATGTATCTGCCAAATTAGGTCACCTTAATATAATCTCTTATCTGCTAAATCGTATCACTTCAATACCTGCTGAATTAACCAAAATGTAAATAGTGCATTATTTCTTGGTCGTATGGTTTAAGGTGGACGACGTCATGAGAGTGATGCCGGACATGGTTACGGAGGTTATGGAAGGATGAGGAGACATCATGGAGAAGAAGAAGAAGAAGAGGAAGAACATGTCTACAGGTTCCACGTTGGAGAGGAGTTTGGAGCCTATGCGTACTTGTGAGTGATTTCTTTCCAATCAACATTTTTAATAACGGTATAATTTTTTAATGTTTCATGATAATGCGTAAATAAAATTTATTGATCACTAGGTAAAACATTTATTGTATCCAACAAACCCAGTAAGTTGGTCTATTGTCGCAAAAGATAAAACAAATAAAACAAACTGTTTTATTTTGAAATAAATGAAAGTGACTGAATGCCACAAAAAGGACCTACAATGTACATGTATAACATTCAGCTAGGAATCCTTCTATTTGTTGTTTGATTGAGTGAACAATCTTATTCAACCTGTCACAATTCACAATGTTCATTACCTTGCAGGAATGAGGAGGGGCGTCTCAAGGGATACTACATTGACCTGTTGCAAGCTGGTGGGTACTTGTACTTCTCAAATCTGCCACAATACATTATAAAAAATGATTAGCATGTTTTTGAGTTTTTGATTTTGATTTGATTTATATGTTCAATTTGCAAGTGTTGACACTCATGTATATTCATTTGTCAATTATAAAATGGGTCATATGGTTTAACTTTTGCTTTCAGTCTGCAATAAGGCTGGAAAGAAATGTGCTTACTTGAGAGACACCTATGACCATTGCTGGTATGCTGAGGGAGAGGATGAATTCCCTGGAGTTGGTGAGTAGGACATACTTCTGCTTTGTAGTTTAATTCAAATGACTGCATGCAGCATTGCCATTGGATACTGCGATTCTTTAAACTTCAAATTGCTTTATCCTGGATTTTTGATGTTTGAATTTACAGCAGTAGTTTTGTCTTTTTTTTTTAAATCCAAAAGCCTGTTTTGAAACAACAGTTTTGTCTTTTTTTTTAATTCAAAAGCCTGTTTTGAAACTTTATTATTTGGTACATACCAGGCATACCTACATGAACCAATCATATTAAGCTACGAACAAGTCAGGAAAATGACCACCAGAATTGTTAATATATACTGCTGAGACGATTATTGGTTCCATCACTACTTTGTTGTGAATGTATATTGTATAGCCTGTATCAGTGTCTCTCAGCCTACTAGAAAACTTGAACAACTTACTTCGTTGGAACAGGTTTGTTGGATGGATACTACGATGCCTGCATGGGATTCCTGCCCAGCCCTGACCGTCTCAACTCCTTCAACTTCACTTCGGCTTTCTCTCCAAATGTCAAAGGAGCTCTTCACTGGAGGACTGGAGAAAATGAGACAGTTGATCACAAGAATCTCACTGGCCTTTCCATTGGTAAGTTGGAATAACTCATTTTAAGACAGTTTGTTGTTCTCTAGACTCTGACACAGAAGCTTGTTTTGATCATCTCTTTGAAAAACTAAGCACGAAGGTTATGAAGGTTTTCCAAAATATCTTTTTTAGAATATAATTTACTTCAGAATATAATTTTAAAAACAACTACAACTTCGGGGCAGTGGTAAATTAAAAGCTTCTTTTTCGAAAATGGACTACAGACATCCTCAAGGAGAGGACTATAGTGAGCTCTACAAAATGAAGAGGTTGTCTATCACTGTACCAAATAAGCATATAATCTTTCTAATTCCCCTTTCTAGGTTTCCTTGAGGGATGGGCTGTATCTATAAGGTGCCTGAAGAGAAATTACCACATCAAGGGTGATGCACCATTCACACCAGTTTTCTACAAGACCCATGGTGATATGGTTGATGGACTTTTGCACCATGAGGTACATATTTAGACTTCCATGAAATTTATTTATGTTTTAATATTTTGCCTGATTGCATATTTTGCACATGTATGTTGTTGCCTCACATGCATATGAAACATTTGACAAATGGTCTTTTATTTGTAATTGCCCAGTTGCTTATATTTCTAAATTTGGTATTATGGATGGAATTTGACACCTTTTCCATTCTTAAATATGTCAAATATTTCCAATAGAGTGAACATTGTCCTCATGTCTTTTGACAACTTCTTACAGGTTGATGCCATTCTCAGTGTCAATGTCTTTGATTCCTCCAGCAAGGGAATTAAAGCTGATGGTCCCTGGTTCCAATGCTCTACCAGAGGTGAGTGAAATTATCACTGTTGAATAAGAAGTAGGCTCTAAATCTGTTCAGAGCTATTTAGCTAAAATCTATAAGAACAAGGGAAGTTACTGAAAATTGTTGAACATACCACAAGCTTAAATTCTTCACCCAGTACAGAAGGCATTTTGCCTGGGATTGGTATGAAAATTGTATGATATTCAATCTGTTGATCTTCAGGTCTGTCTGTCATGGCCCATTACTACAGTGATGTCATTCCCTGGTTTAACTGTGCCCTGAAACGTCTCCAGCGCAGTGGAGAGTTGGATGAAATCTGTGAACGTGGCCAGAAGACCCATGGTAAGGAATTCTATAAGCCACTGTGCAATTTCATAACTGATAAAACTGACCTGACATAGCATTACAGGCGATTTCATTACCATGCGATTCTTGTCATTCACACTTGACTGTGAGGAATCAATGCAAAACAAGTACTTACTACATTTGCAATATCAGCTGTGTAACGTTCTGTTGGATTTGAACCAATCAGATTAACCAAAAATGCCACATATTTTGAGGGCCAAGAACCTTAGAATCGTGTACTAATGAAATCACCTGTAACATAATTACGCCCTTTAAGTTTGTGAAAGTTTGCCAATCCTTTTAAAAATTAATTGACAATACCGCCCCCTCCCCAATCATAATTTCACAGTAAAAAGGGCAAATATAGTCTTATTTTTGTTTTCAATACCTTTGAAATATATATTGTTGAGTAAGTATGTCTTCTATTTTTTTTAAAGGTGCCCATGGAAAATTCAGCTGTGTCTAGAGGACTTCTACCAGATTACTTCATGGTGACTGTGCTGAAAATATCTGGGCAGAATAATTTACATAATAATTTACTTTCAAAAAATGTTTTGATTGTTTGTTATACTGGAATAAATTATTTTAAACGACATTTATGTTCTGAATTGTATTTCATTTATTCATGTTTTGAAGTTACATGAAGTATGGCAATAATCTACAGGGTGGGGACACGAAACTTGCACTATTTGAAAGACTTTATATTTTGGTGGAAACGGAAGACTTAAAAAGCACAACAGATTGATATTAACACGGCTGAGAAACGAGAGAATAAAGAATGTTTTCATGTTGTTTGGCTCATGTAATCTCCAAACTTTAAATGAACATGGCCGCCAAAAATTGAAGGAACTGTAAAAAGAAGTCCTCTCGTGTTTGACCGCTCTCCATGATGACAGTCCAGATGATGACAACACGTTGGTGGGAGAACTTGTTGATGACCTGCTTTATTATGACAGCAAAATAATTTTTCCCACTGTCTTTCATCGAGCCTTGGCGAGAGTCAGAAGTCCGCAGATCAGATATCAGCAGGTCTAGCTTTTTTTAACAGCTGCATTTTCTTCACTTATGGGTTGTTTTTCAATCAGGGTACGCTCTGGAAAGTCACACAATATCCAAAATACCAGAAATACCATGCATATATATGTGGAAAAAACGTTACACAGAAAGATTAAACATACTGAGATGGACCGGACCTACAGTAGCGAAAAAATTATTCAAATCGGTTGATAACTGCCCGAAAAAAATTTATTTGTGTCATTTTGACCAAAATTTGCTGTCTCATTCACAAATTTGGCAAATATCGCTTCAGATTTTTCTGTCCTGACCTAACAGTAAGTTTTAATTAGTGTGAAAATGCTTTCAACATGGTCCCAAGAGTTCAACATTAGAATTACATGCAACAATTATGATTAGTCTCTTCAGAATCCTGCATTGAACACATGAAGGTCAATTCCGTCAAATATTGTCCTCTCCAAAATAGGGTCAGCAAAACAGCAATAACATTAAATTAAGAGGATTTTTATCTTATAGAAATACTCTTTCAATAGATTAGACTAAGTTTTGGTAAGTGTTTCACTTCAGTTGTACGAACTGCACAATGCTCGTTAGGGCGTGTCAATTTTGGAAAAAGTTTGAAATTGCAAAAAAAGCCCCTCCAAAAGGGTGACAATAGTCCATTGGTACCATTCAAATTGAAATTGAAGGATGTTTAGCTTGGTAAATCTTAATTTGAAAATTGAATGTTTAATTTCATTCGAAAAAACACATTTTCGCAAATAACTAAAAAACTAATGGTCTTAGGCCAAAACATTGTATTGAAGTTGAATAGGAAAAGGTATATTCCGGAAATTTTGATGCCATCTGCATGTATATTATCTTTTTTTAATGAATGGGTCAAGAAAATTTGGTTTTAGATGTCACTATATCTTGGATACATAGATAAGTGTACTAGTGAAAGTGTAGTTCCAGAAACGCAGCATATTTAAGGTTATTACACCATTTGGTGCGTGGATTATAATGCAACATTTTGTATTCTCGAGAAGGATGATTGAAATAGTCACTATGTCATATCACATACTATAATGTTGACTGTAAAACAAGTAGATCTTGAGTCTTTTAATGAAGAACACATACAGAGCATTACAGACAATTTTAAAAAGGGGAATAATCAACTATTGTTACACAGCAAAGCCAACCTGTTTTTGCATAGTCGGGAGCATTTATGATACTAATAATATGGCAAAGCAATGTCATAGTGATCATTTACAAATGAAATAGAATTTGTGAAGCTCATTTAGATTGGCATGCTTTAGTATGTCTGAAATGTGTCTTCTGATTATTTCTTGAGCACAGGTATATATATGTCATCACATGCATTTATAGGAATGAATACATTACTTGCAATATTAGTAACCTTCTTCAATGCCATCACATGCATATTACACTTTCTGTGCACCACTGCATATATACTAAATTTAGGTACATTGGCCACTTCATAATTTTTCTGTCTTCTGAAAGATATCAAATGGAAGCAAGTTCTTTAAAGCACTTACCGGAGACAGCTAATACGGCAGCGAGAAAAGCGAAGAGCAGTAGAGACTTCATGGTTAGGTTGAGGTGCTTGTTTGGATGAGCAGTGACAAAGTTTCCCCTTCACATACTTCCCCCTTTGTGCAAAGTCATTTTAAACACACAAAAATATTTTTTAAAAAACTGAACACATATCCTGGACATAAAAAAATACGTTATTTTTTTAGGGCCAACTTCGGAACCTGGATTTTATTTTGCCATCGTCATTCCTGCAACAAGCAATTTTCTTTTGTCATTCATTTTACATTATCACAAAACCTATGACCTATGTTAGCAATGAATTGTGCTTTTCTGACACTTTTATCCACCTTTCCCGAAAATTGCAGATTTTGTTACATGGTTGAGTTATATTATTGTTTCAAATTTCATGATAAGCATATTTCAATACTCATGTCATGATCTTTTCTTACTTTGATGATAAGAATTATGTTGAATTAAGAGAATGCAGGGAAAAGCAAAGTAATTATACTGCATGAACAGCAAAAGAAAGTTATCAAATTCCCCTTGAAAACATTGCGTTTTTGTAACCTGATTTTGGAGTTCAGTATGGAATAGTTGCATCATATGATGTACTTACAGTTGAGGTCAAATGTTTGCATACAGTTAGGTAATCTCCCAAGGGAATCCAGTAATATGATAATGCCGCAGCATAGAAGACGGCACTTGTAAATACTCGATTGGTTGACAATATTCATAGGTAAATGCCAAGTGTTATTTTTTTGCTAATTTTATTTATTTTGGGAATTTTTTTTGTGGAATTTTTTGAAAATATTTTTTGTTTTTTTTTCTGAAAATTTTTTTTGGAAAATTTTTTTTTTGGTGGAATATGAAACAGAAGAAGAAGAATAAGGTAGTCACGTTGCAGTCACACGTGAAGAGAAGCAAGTGCCGGGATCATATTATGGGATGTCTGAATCAAAATTTTTGATTGAACCATGTGGATCACTCCACTCACATGTTAGCCATAAGGGACGAGACAGCCGGTGGCTCTGTCTTATCTATAAACAAATTTAAACAAGATTCGAGGTAGGCCTACAGACTCAAAATTCCATTAACCATAAAATCACCTTTACATAATTAAATTCACTATATTTGATATCTTTAGTATCAGCCAGCCTATCTGAAGTCAGAAGAAACCCTTGTGAGACAGTGAGAGGGATGAAAGCTCCCTCGATGTTATACATTTGTACTTTTTAGGTTGTGTCAATTTAAAATGATTATTTCCATACATTTCCTTTTCAACTGCCAACGACCCAACGTGGCTTTCCTGCATCATTGCTTGCCAGATTCCACTGATTGATGATTGCATGACATTGCCACATTCCCATGCTTTAGAAAAAACAAAATTACTTGAAATCTAACTGTTTTCGGCCATATTACACCATTCAGAACTGTCGATATAACCATTGTTGACCATATACAGTGTGTCTGACAAAATTATGCAAGTTATGTATTTCACACGAGTATTTGGTGGGTCTAGCACATAATTGGCGAAACCACGCAAAACCGCGAAAATACAGTATTTGAGTTGATAATTCTACCAAAATGGATTCTAGAAAGCCTGAAAATAGTTGAGGCTACTAAAAATGTTGTAGTAATGTTCTGAATACCTAGAGAAGGAATAACAAGCACTATTTGCAAGCATTCTATTCGTGGGAACTACACAGAAAGCAGCAAAATGGAAGAATTAACGGCCATTTTGGAAAATGACTGCCAGTAGCCATCTGTGCTAAATCTGAGGTGGCTCCCTATCCAATTATATTTGTAGAGATGTTTCTTAAGTGTGCGCCAAGTTTCATGCTTCTATGTATAAATGCACTATTTTTTTTACATACCTGCCCCGCTAATATAGACCAATTTCACAAAATAGAAGGTAAAATTAAAGCTCAGTATATTAATGTGTCTTTAAAAGTTTTTTAAAACGTCCTCATTTTCTGCCATTTTTGATGTTATTTGGAAATGCATTCCACCACTGAGGTCCGATCACACTAAGCACCCAATGGCAAAACATTGTCACTGGAGCGCAGACAATCTCTCCTTGTAACTGCACCATTGATAAGGTCTTGCAGGTATTTAGATGCTTGATTCTTAAAACACTTACAAGTATGTAAGTGTTAGCACCTTATGTTGCACTCTCAGTCTGACTGGAAGTAAGCATAGTCGCTTTAAATTGTTATGAGAAGAGTCGCAATCGTCGAGAACAAGTTTAGCAGCTAGATTCTAAACATGCTGGAGCTATTGGATGCAAAGACAACATTGGCATAATCCGACAGTGAAATAACCAGGCTCAGAAGCAGTGTCTCACATGCCTCTTTGGTCAGACCGATGGAATTTGCTTGACAGTTTGGATGTTCCATATTGCTGACTAACATTTAATTTTGATGTGATCTTTAAAATTTAGTTCTTCGTCTATTGATACTCCAAAGTATTTGATGGTGCTTGATGGATGGACTGTATTGCTGCTGACTTCAATCCTGTTGGTATTGCACTTCATTAATCACCTCTTAGAGACAAACATGATGAACTCTGTCTTGGAAGCAACTTTTTAACTGTCTCAATCTCATCATTCTATCATTACATGTGTAGGAAAAGATAGCTTTACTGAATCATCATCCCCATAACCATGCAGTGTAACTCCTGTTGGTATAACCTCCTGCAGGGTGTCAGCATTAGTGATATATATATAACACAGGACCCATGAAGGATCCCTCTGGAACGGAGAAGGTTAGCTCCCTCTCTGTGGAGTACTATTACGTTTCTACATTCACCTTGCACGTCCTAGTATAGGTCCCATTGAGGAATTGAGCCACATCAAGGTGCTTCAATTGTCATTGAAACCATAATGCCACTAGAGAACATCTCACAGGTCTAACAGGATATGGTGGTCCACTGGATCAAATGCAGCACTGGGGTCTAAGGCCATCAGTCAACTGATCAGTGCTGTCACATGCTGTGGCCTCATAGCCTGCTAAATGTCATCGATTATCTTGACTAACTCGGTATTTGCAACTTTACAAGAAAAATGTGCTGTCTAGTGTCTAGAAAAATGATAAATGTTTTCTCGTGTAGATATGCATGTATTCAGATTTGTTCAATATCAGGTTCGGAGAAAAAATGTTTTAAAAAGTTTATATCTTTGTTTGACATCCCTTCCCATGCACAATACAAAGTTATCTGCTCTCAGAGTTAGGTGGGGTTTAAATTATTGTGGTCTGAAGTGCTCTGCTTAACTGTATTTAGCAAGCTATATTTTGCCAAACAAAAAGGTAAATAAGTTTCCAACAAAGTTGCTCTTAGTTTCAAGTAATATTTTATTGAAAATTCATCAATCAGCCTATCAAGTGATTCATGGAAGTCCTGCTGCCCGATGAGTGCACGTTTTGAGTGGAGCCAGATGAGGAGGGACACAATGCTTTAGACACAGGTAACGGTTCCATGGTCAGCTGAAACAGAAAAACATGGCGCAATGAGAGAGATTCGACAAATGAATCATAATTTTCAGGGATATAATTTTAAAAACTATGATGCCCAATTTGTCAAAAGCAGAATGTGAGGATCTTACCATGGATCTTCTTGCCATTTTCGCAAAGTTCTTTGAATTCTCCACTGTTTTGGAGACGTCTGAAGGCACAGTTCCACCAGGGAATGACATCGCTGTAGTAATGGGCCATCACAGACAGACCTATTAAATGGATGAGATAAATATTAAAACTTAACCAGTGACTATGTTGACATGTAGGCAGTTGGAAATTTAGCAATAAAGACAAAAAAACAAATCATACTTTAGTTTTAACTTGAATTAAAAATGGGCTTCTCAAATAATTATTTGGCAAGATAATCAAGCCATTGCTTATGATGGACCATGCCAAGATGCAAGCTCCTAAAACTTGCAGCTATATGTGGCTATAATTATTAAATATATTCAAGAGTGCATTGTCCTTTACCTCTTGGAGTGCATTCAAATGATGGACCATCAGCAACGAATCCATTGCTGGTGTAATCAAATATGTCTACTCCAAGGATGGCATCAACCTGTAAAATATGATTATAATAATTAATATATACAAAGGAAATAATTGGTGTTTCTTTAACAGAACAATTTCTTCAGAGCTAGACAAAATGTTTTGATTTTGTTGTCGTTAATTTGTAAGACAAAAAACATTAATAAACTCACATGCTTGAGGATAGTCTGATGTTTAACTCTTTTGTTACATCAATAGCATAATGATTGATGAAGGGTGGATGGATGATTGGGGCTTTACTTCCTGTATTTATGCATTTGGTAGGCTAATTAGGGCAGGAGGAGGACATGGCAATGATGAGAATGATGATTGAAAAAGGTGTCCAACACCGGCCCAGGTTACCAGGCAAGAGCTGGATTCGGACCCTGGATCCAGCGATTGGCAGCCTACCACTAGACAAAAGCTCCCTTTTATGACTAATTTAGGAGGCGAAAAGTTTTACTCTGTATTAACTTACATCGTGGTGAGAAAGACCTGCAATGAGGGCTTCGTGGGACTTGTAGAAGACAGTCTTGAAAGGCGCATCTCCGGTGATGTCGTAGTTTCTCTTCAGGCACCTCACAGAGAGAGCCCATCCTTCGATGACACCTGCAAATAAACATTGTCCATTGGCTGAGTTCAAATGTTCATGTTACTAACAGAATTATTTAAGTGAAGGAAGTCATCATGGTTGACTTGAAAAGTTAGTTTCGACTGCAGTTTAGATAAAACTCAGTTGGAAATCAACTAGACCAAATGATAATATGTACAATTGCAATAGTAAGATAGAAAAGACACTATCTTTGCGTACTAATTGGAATTGCTGTAATAAATCGGCAAAAATCTATAATCATATTTCAGAGCTCGTCCGAGCATTGCTTCTGATCCTAGAAATGCAGGAATGCATCAGAACAGACCATCTGAATCAATGATTATTATTAATTGTGTGTTTTGGAGAAATAAAATTAGATTTGCGAGTTAACAAGTAATAAGATACAACTATATACGAATCTATTAATTTGTAATATCTCACCAATGGTGCGGCCAGTGAGATTCTTGTGGTCAGCACTCTCGTCATCCTTATTCCAGTAGAGGGCAGCGTGAACATTAGGGTTGAAGCCAAGAGTGAAGTTGAAGGAGTTGAGACGGTCAGGGCTGGGCAGGAATCCCATGCAGGCATCGTAATAACCATCCAACAAACCTGAAGAAATCAACAGGGAGGTGTTAATAAACACATAAATGCTGGTAAAATTGTTGCTATATTTGTGAACAGTTACAATTGTTTGGATCTATCTTCTTTACTGCTTTGTATTTACAACAGATAACTTAGATACTTTGGAAGATATAATCATCTTCCTTCCACTTACCAACTCCTGGAAATTCTGCCTCTCCCTCAGCATGCCAGCAATGGTCAAAGGTGTCTGTCAAGTAAGCGCATGTCTTTCCAGCCTTCTTGCACACTGAAATTACAAATCAGAGTGATTATAAAAAGTTGAAATAAAAGCACACTTTAAATGTTCTAATCTAATGATTATTACAAGAAATGAAAGAGTATGCTTACCAGCCATGAGGAGATCAATGTAGAAACCCTTCAGGTATCCCTCCTCATTCCTGCAAATATCAATCAAGGATTAATTTCAACTTTAATCAAAGGAAAGTTACGGATAAATAACATATATATACCTTTTACAATTCAAGGCCTTTCAATCATTACAGAGATTCAAAGGGACCGCACAATTTGCAGACACCATACAACATTCACTTGCATGTCAAAGAAAGTTGATTTTCAAAGGGCATCTTGCTGTTTTCACTCTAAACATTTGGTTGTCACTGTGACTAGTTTATGACTACTTTAGGGTAGTAATGGTTGCAAAAATTTGTTACTGACTTCCTGGAAAATCATTTCGCCTATTCTATCACAATCAAAATGACTATGTTGACTATGTAAGTGTCCGAGAGGTAGTCAATTTGATCATCATCTGGTAGCTTTAATAACCAGAAGGGAACAGCTTACTAATCCAATATTTGTCACATTGACAACCTTTTAGTAATTTTGACTCAAGGAGTTGTCGGTTTAGGCACCAGGAATTACAACTCTAGAAATGTCATCTTGACCACTCTGTGTTTACAGTGTACAGTAAAAATAATGGTCACTATGGTGAGATTTTTTTAATCTGTGGTACCAACAATGTAAAATCTGATTTTTGAGTAGCTTAATGATTGAGTGAGACGGTTGCACAATTCCTTTGAGCTATCATAGCTTGTTGTTTGAAGTTATAACAACCAAAAGATTATCATAACTCAAAATTTCAAGCTATGTTAGCTCAAACAAATTGTGCAACCATCTCACTCAATCATTTGAGCTGACTCAAAATTTCAAATTTTACAGTGAACAATGTGCAAATGCATCTTTCTATGCAAATCAAGTACTCACAAGTAGGCGTATGGTCCGAAATCCTCTCCTACAAAGAATCTGTAAACGTGGTCATCCTCCTTTGCTTGACGTAAACCACCTGATATTAAGCAAGAAATTGAAAACAGTTAAAATGATGTTATTCAAGACACACATGAGTTAAGTGTTTTTCCTATAAAGTCAAAATTATTTTACAAATAGACATTTTATTTTTAAGCTTACAAAATTACACTTACTACATTCAGAAATGTCTTCGAAGTCATAATCGTCCAGGTTACATCCTCCCCTTTTCTTTCCAACTGCACAAAAACATTATCAAATATTTACAGCACTTTCAATATAGCATGTCATTAAAAAAGCATCAGACTCTTATTGTAACCACAAGCTTCTGGAAGCTTTGCACAGAACTGCATGTATAAATATACAAGGTATAATACTCAGGTGCCACCTGGTGAATATCACATAGGAAAACAATACCAAAAAAGGGACATAAAAAGACTACACTGTAAAATCGGAGGCACTGATTCAGTTCAATTGATTGAGTGAGATGGTTGCACAAGTTGATTGAGCTAACATAGATTAATGTTTTAAGCTGAGATAACTCAAAATACCGAGCTGAGATAGCTCAAAATACTAAGCTATGTTGACTAAGGTATACATTCAAGCTGAGAAAACTCAAAACAATGAGCTGTGTTGACTTAGGGGCCGACCAGATGATCTTTGGGGGGGGGGGGGGCTATGGATATTTGGTGAAAAAAAAAGATTGTTTCCCACTTGACACTGAAAAAAAAAGTTTGTTCAGCACATGGAATTAAAAAAAAAAGTTTTTTTCCACCTGTAGCTAGGGTACCGTAATGTTAAAATTCCAATAAAAAAGTTTGTCGCGAGTGTGCAAGCAAAAAAATTGTTCGTCGACGCGCCGCGAGCGAAAAAAAAAGTTCGTCCCGGGGGTAAAGTCCATAGCCCCCCCCCAACTATCGTCTGGTCGGCCCCTTACAGCTCAAAATATTGAGTTTTGTTGACTTTTTGATCCAAGCTGACACAACTCAAAATTTTGAGCTGTGTTGACTTAT
Source organism: Platynereis dumerilii (assembly GCA_026936325.1). Lineage (NCBI taxonomy): Eukaryota > Metazoa > Annelida > Polychaeta > Phyllodocida > Nereididae > Platynereis > Platynereis dumerilii. Next base: position 83,886,394 of record JAPTHN010000001.1, on the reverse strand, counting down.
TTTTAGTTGTTTTTGATTTATATTTGTGTGACCTGTCTTATAAAGTTATTTATGAATATGGGCTGTAATCCCAAAATATTGTTTGATCTCTCAAGGGGATCCACCTGATCCAGTATGCTTCATTTTAGAACACCATGGACAGGCCCAAGATGCATTCAACAAAGACCATTGCATCACAAGGAGATTCAAAAATTAATTTCTTGTGAATAAATCCCAATGGCCTGTGGCTCATCTCAGTTGGTATACAGTGCTAGAAGCCTATATTTGAACACACTCTGACTTGGAAATGTTGGTTGACGTGTGAAAGCATGCATCTAGTTACTCCCACAAATTAATTTAAGAGAGATAAAAATGAAAAAGTAACCAGCTAAAGTGGTGTGCTACTAATTTTTTCTCTGGGATAGTTTAATATAAATGTTCTTTTTTCTTGTAAGTAAATAATTATTTAAAACTAAATGCAGTCTTATCAGAAGTGCTTGTTATAGATGGCGCTATATGTGGCATGACTGAGATGTCAAGCTGTCTGCAACAACTAAAGCTTTCATGTTTCCACAGCTTAATGTTATGATTCGTTTGGACAACTTACAGCATTGAGCTATCATACCTTGACAACTTATAGGATTGAGCTATCATGGCTTGAAAATTATTAACATTCTCAGACAGCTCAAATTATTGCTTCAACACAGTTTTCAAATTTTACAGTGTATATTTGAGCTGTCTACAAGTTGACCGCTATTTTCTGCCACCTAGGGTGCAAAATCTGTGAGCTCCGGTGAGCGGTCAACAGAATTTCAATCTCTGGAGGAAACCAGGATAGTTCCATCATTTAGTGATGGTCTAGTTCATTTCTAAAAACTCTTAAAGCGTCTAATCTGACTTTGGTTGGCTTCAATTTTAAGCAGAAAGCTTGTAAATACTAAATTAAGTTGGAACTACTTTTTATCATGGAGGATGTGTACATTGCAGCTCACATATAATGTCAGTATAGAGGGGGCCACTTGTGGCATGGACAAGATATTTTGATGAGTAAAATCATCCCTTTCACAGGCAAAGTTTATGCTAAAGTTTCAAAACTCTCTTTTTGTCTCATGATTTCCAAACATTTTCATTAAAAGCAGTGGACTGGATCTTTGCCAGCAACCATGTTTTGTGGAAGTAGTTTGGCATAGTTATGGACAGCTCTTGTGCGACCTGGTCTTGTGATCTGTCCAAAACAGATCAAATTATTGTTTACCCAATTCAATTTTCCAGGAACTGTCAGCATTCTGCTGCCACTTGTCAGTTCCGAACAGAGACAGATATTTGAGTTAATTTGACCAGTGTCATTCTTATCATACGTTCATGTAACTGTTCTGCTGCGCATGTATCTTGATCATTAGCAGCAATCACATTACACATAGTAAATGTGTGTCTAGCCAGTATATTTTAATTGTTAGGGTAAAACCATGGCACTGTTCAAGTAAATGAGAAGTATTTACAACACTGAGTAAAATTACGATATGAAATTCAAAGAGTATCTTGATTAGAGAATACTATACTCACGAGAGACGGCCAGTACAGCAGCAAGGAGGGTGAAGAGCAGCAGAGACTTCATGGCTAGGCTGAGGTGGTTGCTTGAATGAGCAGAAACCAAGTTTCCTCCTTATATAGTCAACTCATTCAACAAAATTGTGCAAAGCCAACGTAAGCGGTAAAATAAGAACCAAAAAAAGATATCCACGTATCCCGGACATGATGCAAAGGGCAACCCCCAAACCTCAATTTCCTTTTGTGGTCGTCATCCTCAGATAATGAAATATAGTTTTTATTCAGTCATTTTACATAATCAAAAAACCTGTGACCTATGTCAGCAATGAATAGTGCCTTTTTGACATTGTTATCAACTTTCTCCATTAATTGCATCTTCCATTACAAACATTAGGAATATTAATATTTATCTATTGTGAAACATAAATAAAATGCATTACAAAAGCTCATGCCATGACCTTTTTGTTTCATAATGATTAGAACTGCGACGAAATTAACAAAAATGAGAAAGTAAGAAAAAAAAAGATTAGGGATGTTTCATCATAAAGGATGATGGTTAAAAGTATCACAAATTATTTTGTTTTTAAGATAATCTTGCTTGTACGAAAGAGCTGACAAACTAAATACTTATATGTCAGAGAAAAAAATGCATGTTTTATTCTTTATACCATTCGACACCTCTGTCAGCCAATCACATTACAGTATTTCAGGGGAATAATTCCCATATTCTTTGTTGTCCTGTTATCCTCTCATGTTTGACTGTTTGAGTGTTTGTCTCTTGGTATAAGCCGGTTATTAACCATGGGATCAGGAATATGTGTTTATCACACCTCAGCCTAAAGGCCTCGGGTGATAAATCACATATTCCCTCTCCCGTGGTGAATAACTTTTACAAATACCCTTGGTAGGGAGAACAGTCTCTGCATGGGGGAGCCACTTCTGCTCTGCAGAAAAAGACTGACAGAATCACAAAAAAGTGTCCCAACTGACTGGGTCAAAACTACCTATTTTTTCCCGTGTTTTTGGGGCCAAAAACAAGGGAAATTTGATAATTTCTTTATTGCATCATGTAATAGAGAGGTGAAATGTGACGTATATGAGGTTTTCTGACTTGTATGAGGCATACTTAAATATGAAAATCAATGTTGAAGTTTTAAAAGTTAATTTATTATATGTTCCAACCTGAATACGCATATGGGAAGTAGTGTCAGTGATAGACAATAAAGTTGGCATTTATTTAAGGTATAAATCAAAATTATTGAACCAGGGATAATGCTGGAATAAATGTTTTTGTGAAAGTGTCTGAACAGCACCACGCACCTACGGGCTTATTTGCGACGTTATTATTGCCAAAAAATCAAAATCTGTCAATTTGACTGAATTCTACATAAAATTCTGAATCATTTAAGTTTTTAAAATTTTTGAATTGACCAATTATTGACCAATTTAGCATGCTTTTTGCATAAATCTGATGTAAACCACTAAGCATTCATTGAGCGGTGAAATGACACTCACACACAAGACTCCTATCATGCATTCTATTACTGTGTGGGCCTATTTAATAGAATTGAAGATTTAAAAAAATGTCCATGTTTTTAAACGGAGAGAAAAAAACCAAAATGCAAGATAATGCATGGCATCAGCAAAACTCTTCTCAAGACATGGGTCTTCCACTCCAGCAGAGGAAATACTAGAGCTGTCAAAGTTGATTATACCAAAATGCAAGCAGAATCTAGCTAATTGTAAATAAAAAAGGACCAGGAATTTTTGTCTGTGAAAAAGTAAATTAAAATCGATGTTGAGAAGTTCAATACCCAAGTAAAAATTTTGGTGTTTGACAGACACCTTCTCAGAATGATTCCAAAATTATATAAAAAATTAGGCCTAATAAATAAAGAAAAATATTCAAAACACGAGAAGATAATAGACTCTAACATCTCCAAAGACCTTCAGAAAAACTAGTGTGGTAAAAATATCTGGGTGAGCACATGTTGTTTTTTTCCGAAGTTGTTAAACAGGATGTGGTCACTTAAAGTATCTCAGGAGCAATACCAATATAGAAGTAGAAATAATTAATATGTTTGTATGTGAATAACTAAGCCACAAAGACAGTCAAATATGTTCGGAAGCAAATAACAAAATTGGATATTCTCCCATAACTTTTCTCCCCCCCCCCCCCAAGAGACATTATACCTCGTTTACACTGTATGTAGCGGCCTTATAAGGTCAAGTAGATCACAACTGATGACTTTTTTTAAACTCCAAATTTGATTTATATTATTCTAGAAGTGTTAACTTTTGAAAATCCATCATATATCAGCAAATTTAGAGCACAAACAACCTGCAATTTTGAGAGTCTGGATCAATTCATGGAGATTTTTTCCGAAGCTCGTGTTTCTTGATGTTGTCAAAGCATTGCTTGTACAGCTAGGGCCAATTTCTTTGGTTTTATCCAACGTTTATTACGTTCAGAGACATCATGCAAAAAATCACGAAAAAATTATCATTCATAAGCAAGATAATGGCTTGGGACGCTTTTTTCACAGATTTGTCATTTTTTTCACTCTGCGAAGGACTGGATAGGGGTGTCTAAAAATGCCTCTGGAGTAGAATAGGGATAAGAACTGTCACATATTTTGACTTATTTCATATCCAGGGATGTATGAGAAGCCTCTCTGACAGTGAAATCTTTAATTAGAAAAATATTTAAAAATTGACTATTCTCCCTACCCTTGGTTCTATAAAGCACTTGACATACTTGGATATTATGTAAAATAAATGATAAATTGCCTTCCTTGACTTCCTTTAAAATAAATTGAAAATCAATCATATAAAAAATGTCTTCTCCAAACTTTGTTTCTTGTGCTTCTTTCTTTCATAATCACCCTCCTTATACATTATTACAACCACCTGCGGTTAGCAGCTTTATCAGCTTTTTCATATGATTCCTATGAAAATAGTACTACAGCATCGACATAAGCATACCGCAGGTGAAATTTTTTGTGGCGAAGGACATTTGTACATATTTCAAGATCTAAATTTGATACAATTTCAAATGAAATCGCTTGGAAACCATTGATTTTATATGTTTATTTTATCGCCTGCCGAATCTTTTAGCCTTTTTGTCCAATCAGGATTTTTAAATAAGAATAACTTTTCAAAGTGCAGGATCTCTAATTCAGAACTCTGTATTTACCCACATAGGCCAGCTAAACAATGATGAAATAATGATAGAAATGTGTAAAATGTCACCAGTAGCAACTTTGTATAAGGTTGTGTGAAATTTCATGATAAGAAAATTACAAAACAAATGTCACAACCTTTCCTAATTTTATGGGCTCAAGAAAATGAGAAAGAAAAGAGAAATAAAGGAGAAAAATAAGAAAGGGGTTACACAAATAACGTAATTCATCAAAGATTATAGGCTTAGTATGCCATATTATTAATGAAAAAGCAAAGATATGCATGATAAAAGTAATTACAAGTTTGCTATATGAAGGCAATAATTGATGCAATGGTGCATGTTTCGATATCATGGGTTGTTTTTCAATCGGGGTATGCTCTGGAAAGTCACACAATATCTAAAATACCAAAAATTCCATGCATGTACGTGAAAAAATCACTACACAGAATGATTATACATACTGCGACAGGCCTACAATAGTGAAATAAATATCAAAATCTGTTGATAACTGCTCTTGAAAAAATTAATAGTGTGATTTTGACCAACATTGACTGTCTCATTTGCAAATTAGGCAAATATCACTGCAGATTTTTCAGCCTTAATATAACCTACTGATAAGTTTAAACAAAAGTGCAAACGCTTTCAACATGGTCCTAGAAGTTAAACTTTAGAGAGACATGCAACAATTATGATTTGTCCCTTCAGAATCCGGCATTGAACACATGAAGGTCAATTCCGTCTAAAATTGTCCTCTCCGAAATTGGGTCAGCAAAACAGCAATAACATTAAATTAAGAGTATTTTTATTTTATAGAAATACTCCTTCAATGGATTGTACAAAGTTTCAGTAAGTGTTTCACTTCAGTTGTACGAACTGCAAGATGCTCGTAGCGGAAAACACCAAAAACAGCTTTCGTCAAAAATTCTGTCCTCTCTGAAAAATGAGGAAATTGGTTTGAAATGTCTGTTTTCCTTGATACGCACAAAGTTCTTGGATGGTCGCCCCCCAAAACCTTTGAGAAAAGGCCCAAATTAGGGCAAGGAGGCTAAAAATTCGGGTAGATGATCAAATAAATATTATTGAAAATTAGGGGTTCAATTTCATTGGACACTGTATAAAATTTGGATCGTGAAATTCGGGCAAATGTCGCTCGCCCCCAAAAAATTCCGCTCGCCGTACGCCTATGAACAATAGGATCTGGCTCGTCATATAAGGCCTGCTGCTGGCAGTCCTAATCACATTTTGTGGGGAGGGGGGAATGCAACCCGCATTCTTCCCTAAATCTTTGCCCATCTAGGATCAAGAGCTCTACAAATTTAAACATAAACTTAAATTCTCTGTAACTTTAACATATTAAAATTACACATAATTGGCTCTAATGTCACATTTTAACACATGATACTTATATATCATATAGTCTGATGCCATAACATATACAAAACATTGGCCATGGTTGAGTGAGCCAGATCAGTCACGGTTCATTGATCTGCAAGTCAAGACTGTTTGCCCAATCACAAGATTGCAGCAGTATGGAAATACCACATCGATCAGTCACTTCAAACATTCTTGGATTATCATGGCCTCTGCTAATATACTGCTCTAAAGGTAAGCCACCATTTTAATGACAAAATATAGACAAAATATCAATTGCCATTGTAATAAGTATTCAGATTGGGAGTTTTTCTGAGCATGACATCAAAAAGCATTAACTCTTGTAAGTTGTAACGATTAACCAAGAATTTGATATCCATAGAAAATGTCAATTTCTGCTTAGGGGGCGACCATTTAATAATCAGGGGGCTTGGAGTTTTCCTCGGCGAGAAATTATTTATTTTGTGGTAACGGCAGCCGTAATTATTTATTTCAAGCGTGCGAAGTCCCCGAATATTCATTCTTAAATCAAGCATCGCCTTCTGAAGAAAAACTCCCACCTGAAATTATTTATTGCAAGACTGCCCAGAAAGAATTTATTCATTCACCGAAACTGAGCAAGAAAGTATTTATTTCAGAAAAACTCCAAGCCCCCACCCCCAAGAGAAGAAATGGTGGCTCCCTAACAGCATTTGTAAACCATAAACAGATTCAAGCTGACTCAAACTTACATAAACACATTCAAGCTGACTCAAACTTCAAATTTTACAGTGAATTGTACAATGAAAATATACCTTGGCCTATAGCCTACAACTAATAATGCACATTACTTCGTATTATAACCGATGATTATTTATAAGGTGATGCAGGAGACTACTAGATCAGCCATCGTTAATGAATTGTAAGTCGTGTGCAATTTTGCACTTAGTTGAAAAAGTAATAATTTGGATCATTTCCCCCTCCGTTTATCCGCTTAGTGTATAGGGGAGAGTGGGGCGCAGTGAGCGCGGGGCATAGTGAGACAAACCCTATCGTACAAGTGGTATCGTTTGCAGAATTGACCTCTTTCATGTTGTAAACAAATTAAGTAAGAGACAGTTGCCCTATATCCAAAAAGGTTTCACAGCTTTGGATCACACAAATTTCACATTATGCCGCCGAATGGTTTCCATAATGGAAAAGTAACTAATTCCGTCAAATGACTTTTCGTCATCATGACACATCATTACTATCATGACTCACCAGGTAAAAATCTCACAACAAAAAATTCCACCCTTTCCCCATGAATAACGAAACAGCTGCAAAAGAACAGAACAGCTGCATGCAGAGAATGAAGTGTTTGGCTGCACTTGATTTGTTGGCTGGCATGGAGCATGTGTTGCGTCAAGCAACGAAAAGAAAATTCTTTGGAATTACATTAATCTGGTGCCACTGGGACACAGGAGTGTGAAGGGCAATATCTCTAATACCCTGTTCATCCTTTTAAGTTGTGGTCGATTTGTTTGGCATGCAAGTCCAGCAGATGAGGCCTTTGTGAGTTTCTTGTTTCCTTCTTTGTGCCCCATGTTAAGTGTAATGAACACGTCGGTGCCAGATCAGCGGTTGCAATAAAAGACAGCATGGAGGCAAGTTCATGTGGCGGCCTGATCCCATGGACACATTAAGCTGATTAATTCCTTACTCTGACCCAGTTAGGCATTCTGTAGATTAATTGTTAATAAATCAAGGCACTCGGGAAGACAGATTGGGTCGCTAAGTGCCTTCGGGTTTTTTGAGGCTCCGGTAACTCACTAAAGGTTCCTTTGGCCCGTCAAAGCTCCGAAGGTTCTTAAGGGTCTTGTTGGGGATCTAGTGGCCTCATTCCTAAGTAAGTGACTCACATTTCTTTTATTAAGGCTATCAAAATGACTGCACTATGGTAAAGAAAGATCCCAATGATTAAAATGAATGACTCAAGTCTCAAGGCCAAACAAGGTTTTCTTTATTCTTTGTAACAATAATAGTATATGCTTCAATGACACACTCGTTCCAACTGTACATTTTGGTTATTACTACTTGGAGATAAAAATGGAGCTATTTATTATGGGTCATTTCTTGCATGTCAAACACATGCACAAAATCACACTTGCAACGTAATTATGTCATGGCAATGCAAGAGGATGATCATTGAAGAAGGAAACATGTCATGAATCAAAAATTGTATGAGGTGATTCTGAGCCCAGAGAAATCACTACAGAATGCAGATATACATTTTCTTCATGTTACTTTTCAGATAACATGGACTGAACAGCAATACTGTCATGTAATTTCCCATAAGATTCAGAGTAAGTTTTTGTCATATCATTTATATCTAACAGATGGGACCACTGTTTTGTCCACTATATAGGATCCACCTAGTGTTGTAAAGCCATCACTGAGTGTAAATTCACATCATTGGTGTGCAACTGAACATACAAAATGTATCATGCCTGCTCTTCATATATACCAGAAGCATGCTCTATAATCAAGTTAAAGAGCTCCCTATCATTGATACATATATCTGTCATTATTTTAGGTGATAATTCCAATTGTTCACCAAAAACTGTTAATTAACGATTAACATTTATTTTGCAGATGACGGCCTCACAGGCAGCATGCACTTTACCCAAGGCAGCCTGGTATCGGAATGCAGATACCCTGGATGGGCAAGTTGTGCACTTCTTGGCCCGGGGGTTGCGCTTGACCGACGCCAAAGTCCGAGATGAGATTCTGAGCCGTAAAGCCAGCTCTGTCAGCGCCACCTATCAGTTGCTGCTCAAGCGCAAACAATCGGGACAAGGCCTTCCGCATTTTGCACCGGATATCCGGGCTGAGAAATGGCCGAGGCTGCTGGCCCGTCCGGTGGCGTCAGATAGTGCAGCAAGCGAAGCGACTCACGAGCGGCCGATGAGGAGCCAGGGAGGGACAGCAGCTGTCCGTTTGGCCGACTCTTCAGAATCCACTGAGCAAATTAAAGTGACTCAAGAAGCAAACACTGCCCACCCATCTTCCATGGAGTCCAGTGCATTACCAAGTCATGACAACAGGGAGCGGCCATCGCTCACTAAGCTGTCCAGTTTGGTCAGTCAGCCAGATGCAAACTCCGCTTCCCCCAACAAAGATCAATTCAGCAACTTACCCAAATGCGAAATGAGAAACTACACGAGCAGTCCGACGGAGACACAACGATTAAGTAGACAAAAGACCCAGCGAACGTCTCCAGTTCCCAACAAACACCAGCCTTACAAAAAGGCTACACATCACCAAAGTGAGGCTGGGGTGTCACAAAGTAATGAAGACAATTATAGGGATTATTTGGTGAAGCTGCGAAGGCAGAAACACAAACTGTATAGAGGAGTGCTAAATAGTATTGGAACGAGGAGGTTAAATCATTTACCCCAAGTACAGGGTTTTGACAAGGACGGTTTGACATTTCAAGAAGTTGAAGAGGGTAACAATAGACCAATAGAGGAGTATGCTTACACTTGTCCCATGCCGCGCTACAAGTCTGCGAGTAACAAGAGTGTCAGGTAGGCTATCCATCACACACTGAAAAGCCATTTCCTACTCATGTTATAAGAACCACCACAGCAAAATTTAAGAAGTTTGCGTTGTTGTCGATGTTCATTTGGTCTTGTTTTACGAAATCTATTTCAGATTCTTAATAGCAGACGAAGCCTCGGAATCAGAACAATCGACAGAGCCATTGCACAGAGGTGAAGGCTATCCTGTACCAGGCTCAGGGCTTTGGACAAGACAAAACATGGTAATCCCAAGAGAAAATTACACTTTGCTGAAGTGACACCGTCATGCTCTATCAACAAAAAATAATAATAATATGCATTTGAAGGTTCTGCTATGTTTTTCCCTGCCTTGATTTCTTGACATGTCGATGGTAATTCAGCTTATTGCTCGTATTTGCCAAATGCTCTAAAAGGCATACAATATTCCAAACACTTGTATTTTTCATCTTTGTAGAATTCCAGGACTTCAAGTGCGCAGAAGATTTCTTATAATTCAAAGAACCAATCTTTCGCGAGGGCATCGTCTAGAGCTGAATCGCACTCTAGAAGTAGGCAGAATAAGACTCCTGTTCTCAGTGATAGTATTAGTGCCTCATTTAGCAGACAAAATTCAACCGTGACCTTGCTGAGTGGGAAGACATCAGTTACAGATTGGGATAACACGGAAACATCACTTAACCGACCAATCAGCAGCCCTCGACAGCATCACGTGTTTAAGGTCAAGGATGACGCATCTAACAGACTCTACTCGTGGGACCTTGGGGAACCCAACCTGAAAATGGCTGGCGAGAAGGTCAATAAGAGTGAGGACAGGAGTTTACCTGATATCGCTCGATCGCAGCCAAATTCTGCTTCTTCTGGTATGACTTTTCTCCTCTTTATGTATCTTCTACTGTTATAATTGTGTATATTACATGGTAACCAAGGTAATGTGAGCTCGAGTAATGACTCAACATAATATGGGGAATGAAACACTTTTTCCTGAACTGTCACAAAGCATTTAATTTGCTGCAACGAAGAAAATTTTTGGTATCCGATATGCCATAACCACCCAGAGAATCTGCTGAAGTGACCATAACCTTAGGTGTGTTACTGGATTAAATTATGATGCGCAGGCAGCGCAGCTGAATTTAAATGTATTTCTGATGACATTATAAAATGGTCTAATAGGCCTAAGTATTCAATAATATTTTCAACATACATTGTAGGCTAATCTGATGGGTCTAACTTGCAGAATGAATCTGATTAAGCCTTTTTATCAAACTGGAAAGAATAACCATAGAATTCCTATTGTTTCAAAAACTTATTACAGGTCCACTGAGTCCAAAAACTGCTATATCCACTCTCAGTTTTACTTCTGTTCTGTTTTTGCAGCATCCAGGATAAAACCAAGTAGCGCAACTTTACTGCAACACCGGAACAAGAAGAACTGGAAAGGCTCTTCTTTCGTATCACCTGACAGTCCAGAAGACATGGATATGACATCAACCGACTTTCATATCCATTCAAACTCCACTAATCAAAAACTAAGTCGCCATCGATACAGTTTTATGACACCACTCTCTCAGCCGTACCAAGGTCAAGTTGCCAAACAAACCAGTGCGAACAGATTTCAGTTCCAAATTCGCATTCCAACAGGAACTGAAGAGGGCTCAATTCAAAGACCTTTGCAAATCCATTGAAGATGTAAAGAGACATATAATCCTCTAATTGCAGGGTTAGTTTGCACTCACCCTGCTGACCAGCTCGAAAATCACATAAGTTTTATTTATACCACTGTTTGCTTTTTCTCGCCAATCAGAAGGCAGGATTTCGCTCTGATATAATGCATATCACAGCTCATTCACCAGACCATGATATTGCATGCTTGGCTGACTACAAGTTGACAAAATTGAAGGGAACACTGAAACAAAAACTGACCAACAAAGGATTAAAACTGAACAACAGAGACAGTAAACAAGGAGGTATAGTCCAGTAAATATGCCCTATGCCCCCAAAAAAATTGCAAGAAATTGTTTTATTGCATTTTCTCACAGTATAGAGTCATAAGAATAACATACTAAAAGTCTCCCGAAATTGGGTCAGCTAAAGTGGGTTAATTAGGTCATCAAAAATTGGGCCGCTAATTAGCCAAAATGTTTGAAATATTAGTCTACTAGAAGCTTATTAAAGCATGTTTTGGGGTATGAATGATGTTTTATGGTTAATTTTGGTACTCTGGTGTGTCCTTAGGCAGATTCAGCCAGGTGTCACCTTGGCACCCTCAGGTAACCTTTTTATTGGCCAAAAATAAAATAGCCTCCAACCGATAACAAAAATGACCATAACTTCCTTGATATTTGTGATACAATGTTGATTTCAGTGTCTATACCTATGTTTTTGGGTAAAGCAATGCATTAAAACCATCAAATTGTTAATTGCTCCTTTACAATTCATAATGCATATAAAATATTTGCGTGGTATTGGTAAATGAATGAACTATGGCAAGTTGGCTGAGAAGGCTAAGCAATATTTCACATGCACAACTTCATGATAATTTCCCCATGAAAGCCTTTGGCAAATCTTTATTTTAGAAATAATAATTTATATATCAATACAATGTCTTGAAAATGTCAATTCTTAGGTATCCAACTCATAATGATGAACAAGTGAAAGTTGAATTGAAATCTGTGTATCAGTCAATTGCAAAAGATTTCCAAGTCCTTCCAAGTTTTGATTATTTACACAGAAGTTTAGAAAATGACCATAACAGTGTAATAACAATTACCATACCCTCAAAACCCACAATGATTTAATTTATCTGCACATGCTGCAAAATTTTAAATTCTGTATTCCAGAAAACCCATCACCATGTTTAAGTTCTTGATACAGGCCTATGTACTAAAATGTTACAATGTGTCAGCAAAATGTATGGCTCTGCAATTGAAATTGCATCCTTTAAAAGTTTCCACTCTGGTGATTTAATTTGCTCCTAGTCGTCTCTTCATGACAATTGTGGAAAGTTAAACATGATATTCTGTGATCGATCACGACTTCATCTGCACTGGATATTCTGCACAGGAGAATTTGAAAGTACGTATTTCCAAGATTGTCTGCAGTTGAACACAATTATTTGAAGAGAAAAGGCTTTTTGTGCAGGTTCTAATGTTATCAATTTCTCAGCACTATAGGCTTTTGCAATAGCCACATTTTTCAATGGCACTTCATTTAATAGGGGCCTCTGATTTCCACTTTTGTTTCCATATCACTTGGCTGTGAAAGATGAGATACAACATCATTGTACTTCCCACTAACTCCAGGGATCCGTTGCTGTCTTAGTCGTATCTTCAAGGTGATCATCTTCCCTTTCTTCTGTCTTGCTAGTAAATATTAATATGTGTGTGAACTTGATTCGGTCCATTGATTCCATTCTTATGATTTTCTTTTCATTACTCATAGCCATAGGACCTGGATCTTCAGTTGCCAGGAACTGTTCATTATCAGTATCTTTCATGTTATATCATGGAGATGTTGGCTGATCTAGACTCTCTCTTCTAGTGGATGGACATGGCAATTGGTGTACAGGTCTGGCGATGTCTTTACATCACTGGCTTTCTTTTTGGCCCATGAAAATACAGGTCCTCTGGCTTTGAATAACGAGAAGAAAATCATGAGAATGAAATGACGGAACCGAGTCAGTATCACACATAAAATGATATTTAGTGACAAGAAAGACCATTTTCTCTCAAATAATGTCAACAGGCAAGACCTAATTTGGCTAACTTCCCGATATATGCCTTCAAGAGACTGCCATGTGATTCAAGCTGAAGGAGAATCTGATCGGACAGCAATAATGGCAGATCTCAAGGTGATAAAGCAGATGCACGGAGCGGAAGTGTGCACCAACACGCTATTCCTATAAGCTTCACTTGGTGTGACATGACTACCAGGGTATTGGAAAGAAGATAGTGGTATCCAAATTGATGAATGGAGATTGAACCCTAAAAGTTTTACGACAAAAAGTCATTTTGTTGCTGAAAGCAATGGATGCAAAGCTATGGTTGCACTGTTTATAGGCAGGTTGGGAGATGGTCTTCATTCACTATGATACAATATCTTACGTACGAAAGTGACTGCTGCAAAAAACTATCTTGCAGGAGCAATTGTCACCTACAGCCTCAGCTGCATGTTATCACTCTTTGTCAGCCCAGATAGCTCAGTCAGTAGAGCACTCGCCTCACAAGCGAGGGACCCTGGTTCAATCCCCAGGCTGGCCATCATGTCATTCCACGACATCGTCGTTCGCATCAGACGGAAATTGGAGGCGCCATGGGCCCAACTGGAAACAAGTCATTGACTAAGCTTGGCTACCCATGTTAAATAAAAGTACCTTTACCTTTACCTTTGAGGAGCAACCACCAGGTGAAGATATGCATGGCTATGATGAAGGCATGAATGCTACATAATGGGAACATTTTGGGAAAAGCAAGGCAATTGTCTAATGCAGAAACAAATCAAATAATTAACCATGCATCCCTGATATGACGGTTACGAATCCTGCTCCAGAAGCATTTCAAAGTTATTTATTGAATATCTGCGAGGTTTTTCATATACAAATGCAGCAAACTGCTTTTTATTCTGAATTTGTGCCATGCCCGGTGTAATCTATGACAACGTGGACAAATCCAATTTCAAAGTGGCACTTCATCTGAGGAAGAAAGTGTCAAGGAAAAGTGGGCAGTCACTGGCCAGTTCTATTTTTGGATAGTTGCTCATGTGATATCACAGTGACACCTGTATGAACAATGAATACCAATGGGATAAGCATCACAAAAGGTGATATGTTTGAAAAGATTTGTGTGAATTGTAAATTGAGTATCAACAAGCCTATTATAAATTAAAAAAATTGACGATTTCCAATATCTTGTAATGATGTTGTATACACTCTACCTTTGACATGAGTACAATAGATTTAAATCTTCTTGTCATTTTTAAAGTATTTTATTATAAATTGTCACTTTGCATTTGAAGAAAAGCTTTCATGGTGGAATTACCTGGAAGCAATTCTGTGATTGTGAAATTACGCTTAGATTTTGCTTCTATCCTCCCAACCTAGTTAATTTATGTATCAATATTTTGCTTATATTGAGGGTATATCATGAATTGGAAAGGAACTATTGACAATTTGATGGTTTATTTGCATTGGTTGACCCTTAAAACGTAGGTACAGACACTGAAATCAGCATTCTATCACAAATATCAAGGAAGTTATGGTAATTTTTGTTAACGGTTGGTGGCCATTTTGTTTTTAGCCAATAAATAGGTTACCTGGGGGTGCCAAGGTGACACCAGGCTGAATCTGCCTCAGGATACACCAGAGTACCAAAATTAACTATAAAACATCATTCTTACCCCAAAACATGCTTTAATAAGCTTCTAATAGACTAATATTTCCAACATTTTGGCTAATTAGCGGCCCAATTTTTGATGACCTAATTAACCCACTTTAGCTGACCCAATTTCGGGAGACTTTTAGTATGCCGTTCTTATGACTCTATACTGTGAGAAAATGCAATAAAACAATTTCTTGCAATTTTTTTGGGGTCAGGGCATGTTATGACATAAATTGACTGGACTAGTAGATTGTATCAAGTGTAACTGGTCTCAATAAAAAGGCTATATTCACTCTTTTTTATACCAATATCTGAAATAATTATCAAATTTAAGGTCACTTGATAAAATAGTTCATTTTGGATAGGCACGCCGCAAAAAAATAGCGGAGCAGTAGACCAACAATTTTGGCCAATTTGGCAAGCTCAAAGACTTATTTTTTCTTCTTAATTCGGGGGCTGTCACCCCCGAACCCCTGCTTCTTCTTATTTGGGGGGCTGCCGTCCCCGAACCCCTGCTACTTGCTTTCTATTGTTTTTCAAATGTATTTCGTAACTTCTGCTCAGCGATTGTAATAGTCAGCCTCACCAAAGAGACCTTGCCTGAGAAGGCTGCACTATCGACCTACCTATCTGTCTATCCGTCTATCAAAATATAGATCTGTCTATCTATCTATCTATAAAATTAATCTATGAAATTAAGGTTATTGTGTTACTTTGATCTATCTACCAATCTTTCCATCTATCTTTCTATCTACAAAATTAATGTATTGTATTATTTATTTCCTGAGAACAAAGAATTCTGACCTGTTGCCTTCAGGGCTGCCAACCTTCAAATGAACTGAGGAACATGAATGTGCAACAAATACAATGAAATATTGTCAAACAAGAAGAATTTAAGGCAAACAAACGGATTTAAATTGATTTGTTTTGCACTAAGTGGTATAAGTTAGATAACGCCCATGTTTGTGATGACATGCAATAATCCTCGGGCTAAAGCCCTCGGATATATTGCATATCGTCACAAACGAGGGCGTTATCTTTTACAAATATTCTAATCCTTTGCCAGCCTTTTCCTAGTGTAATAAATATATGACTAAGATAATTGTTTGTGGTTTTCTACAAAGATAATATCTAAAACAAACAGACAACAGTGATAAATTCAAACTGCTATTCAATAGCTTTCAGTATTCCCAAACTGAATTTATATGTATCACACCAGAGACAGGACAGTATTTTAATTATTTTTTCACCAAAAGCGGATGACTCAGTCTGGTGAAAATGAGAACTGGATGCTGCTGCCATCTGTCACAAAAGTTTATTTTATATGCTAGAGCATTGCTGTCCCAAGAAATAGTTCCAATTTCATTGCACATTCACAAAATTTCTAATCAACATTGATGTAAACCAGAGTAAGACTCGCCAATCACATTCTCTAAGGAAGTAGACAAGGCCATCAGCACACTCAAAAACAGCACCGGTATCTTCCAGACAAAATTGTGTGTGTTCCTCTGATCGAAATGATGTGGATGCTCACAGAAGCTCGCGGAATAGCACACTAATCACTAGGTGGCAACACAAGACAGCATATGTTCTGATCTGCCACGGCTGCAAAAAGAAGTGGCAATGCAAGAGCAGTCCACTTGTAGACAGCCGATGACTGTTATTAGGGTGGCGCAACACCAGGCCAAACACTGTGTAGGGGAGAGCGGGGCACCATGAGCCACGGGGCACCATGAACCATGGCCCCTACAAAAAAAACGGCGTGATGGAACCGCTCGATAGGAAGACCATATATTCCTTTATTAGTGTACTACTGGCTAGGGTAGCAATCACAATCTTACTTTACAATGTACGACCAAGAATTGAAAAAATACTTTTGACCAGTGAATTTGAGTAAAAAGTAAACATATTGGGTGTTGGAAATTTTACTTCTGGTACTTCAACTATTTGCGGCATCATCATAAAACTTAGTCTTCTTAGAGAAGGTAAGGCATGTGCTAGGATAATGTCATAACATTGATACGATGATAAACTGGAAAATGGTGATATGCACTAATAAATGAAATTTACAAATGGGGCACCATGAGCCACATGGAGATAGGGCACCATGAGCCATTTTCTATAAAGTTTTAATGTACAATTAAAGCTGAATTGTAACAAAAACTCTACTGTTGTAAGTCCAGAAGTATAGTGCAAGACATCAGCAGCTGTTTAGGACACTTTTTTGCAATTTCATAGAAAAATCTGTAAAATCAATCTGATCCATATTATGGTGTAAGCCAAGAGAAAATTTCAAGTAAAACATCTGGTTTATGAGGTATCAGTTCTTTACAGTTGAATGAGAAGGATAATACATGTATGTAAACAGCCCCCCATGCCATGGCTCATGGTGCCCCAGGGTCGGGGCACGATGAGCCGCTAGACTATATTTTTTAAAGACAATGTTTTGACTATTTAAGAATTAAGAATATAATGTAACAACACTGGATATTGTAGCAAAGAGGTCTTGCTATGATTATATAAAGCAACCAGCCATTTACTATTGAAACTTTAGGCTCAGGAGCTTAATTTCGGAAAAGCGGCTCATGGTGCCCCGCTCTCCCCTACTCGCCAAGTGACCTAATTAAGGTTTTTCATATTCATTTTGCTCGTTCTCATATATAGAGCAAACAACAAACTTTGCCACATAGCCAGTATGCTGTCTTATAGTACAAGTAATACCCATAAAAATGTGGTAACAAACAGTTAAGTTTTCTGGAAGATCAGGCAGTTTTAGTAAATTTTAGTGCATTTTTTACTAGAATCGCCAAATCTTTTGATTGCTAACACTTAATGCTTGTCATTTCACATCTTACAAAAATATTAAATATACATACTGGCTATGTAATATTGTAACTGAGTTGGTTTATTGTCCAAAATTCAAGATTTTATTATTAACTAGGTTGCTTCGAATGGAGCAAACAGTACACAGTGTAAACTGAGGTGATGATGGTGCATATATTGATAATTATACCACACCTATGAGCCAGCAGCCAATCAGAAGCCTGTATTTGGCTGGTATATTTCATATATTCTTTGTTGTTCACTTATACGCCCATGGGAGTATATAGAATATATAAGCCTCATTGTTTAACAAAGCTCAAAACACAAACAGCAAAACTGTACCAAACAGTGAATTACTAACAAAAATTAAACAAAAGTATTATAAAACAAAATGCCTGAGACAAATCCGTAAATCCTTAAATTTGACCCCCTTCAGATTTTAATGTCAAGAACACAACTAATAAGGGGTCAACCATATTGAAACATTAAAACTCCCAGCACCCACCCTTTGTATCTGATGGTGATCCCCAACTATCCGAATGCATATATTCTTCTGATTTTTTAACATTTTTTTCCAACAATTTTTTCGTTTGCTTGCTTTTTGCCCTGGTAAATCTGTTTTTTAAATTCTTTTGTTCCAACCTTTTTTTTTACAACTCCCACCCCCCCCCCCCGCCAAATTTTGTTTTCTGATTTTTTCTCAAAAATTCCCCTCCCCCCCAAATTGTTTAACCCTATTTTTCTTTTTAGAAATACCAATGTTTTTTTTTGTCAAATTAATTTTCCTTCCAAACATCCCCCCCCCCCCACATTTTCACTTTTAAAAATTCAAACTATTTCTTTTTAAATTTTCAATACAAACATTTTTCATTATAATTAGCTTATTACAACTATTGTCTTTAAAATCAATCTTTTGGGTCCAGGCAGAACAGTCTTCAAGCTTTTGTATTTACACATGTATGTTATTTGAGCATATATAATATATTAAAGTGAGTAATTGGGAGATATCCCTATATTTCAAGTAACTAACACAATGTCAAGGTCCACAGTATTAAAATCAGTTGTTTTCTAAATTTATAACCAAATTCTAAAAATGTAAGGGATGTCTAAGTAGCTTTTTCAGTGTATGATTGAAATTTTCAAATACCTTTCAGATGCATTAGCCTTGTATATCCAAGAAAATGATCAGAATATGTATAAATTTCATATATAATTGTCAACTGTGATTCCTTTTGGATTTTTTTATTCAACTGATACTTTCATGTGATTAAATTAATCCCACTTGGCAAATTGTTTGTAGCAGTTTTCTTCTTCTCGTAAATCCTTCTTGTTTTATTTTCTCTTTTAAATCTCTTTGTTTTGTTTTATTTTGTTTTGTTTAAGGTATAAGTTAGTTATATCCCTTGTTTTCGTGAATATGTGATAATCCTCGGCTACGCCTCGGATATATCACATATTCCCGCAAACGTGGGATATAACTGGCACTGATAACAATAATCACGAATAGGTTACAATTAAAGGAACAAACCATTCATGAATTCATCGTCATTTGCTAATAAGATATAATTTCACCAGAAACAAAAAGTATTGTATGGATTTCTTTATTAAAATTCCCTAAATTACAGCGTACACTTTGTGACAACTGCAAAGTGCTTGAAGTGACATATATAGTGTACATCATGGTAAGCAAACATTTCACATAAAGCATACTATTTGGGTTCACATGCAAGATAATTACAGTGCCGCTTGTAAGTAAGTGAAATGGATGATCTTTTACCATTTGGTCAATACCTAACATCCTCAACCAAACTGCTTGTGGAAGCAAGGATTACTCATCTGATGAGAGGAATACACATGGGGTCATAAAGTGAATTTTCTTTCCTCCGCAAACAGATACATATGGGTCAAAATATTTGATAATTAAGCGAACCATCTTCCCACTGAAATTGCATTGGCCTAGGGTTTCACTTATCAAAGATTTTTTGACGATGTTACTCGGATTGCAGCCATTGGCATCCCACATACCTAAAACATTGTCCTTTGTGGCCCAACATGTTTCATATCACCAGATGAGAAATCGTGTTTCCACAGTTCGGTTGATGTTTAGCATTTACCCGAGGGCAAAACACCGACCGTTTATCCCATTTACAGGGCCACACTGTCAGAGGTATGTATTACCAAGTACACACAATTCATACTTTCATTGCAGCTATGGCATTGAGCTTGACAATAAACTTAAAAGTATTTATTCACATTGACAACAGTGTCATCTGTGAATAAAACTCATTAAGCTCAATGCAGCTAATGTTGTTTGGCACACACAATACTGAAATAGGGAGCCACAGATTACAAACACTCATGAAATATTGGGCCAGTTACTTTTCGAAATGGGCCACGCAAATTGCATGTTAGAATTGTTAGCTTTGCAAATGGCAAAAGTGGCTTAGTTTATGAGTTTGTTCAAACACATTATGAAGCTACACCCACAATGGTACAGGAAATGATATCCCGAGCTTTTAGATAAACTGAAATAATGGTGCATGGTTATTAACAAACAAATAAGAAGTAAAATGCTGTAAAATACTTTTCTGTGAATGAATATCATAAAAGGATCCATTATAGACATGAGCATTGGCAATAATAGGGACCAAGAATCAAGATTCTGGTTGTGGTGTTACAGTTTGCCAATGGTCCTTATACAAATGCTACAGGAATTTAATGAAGTGATTACTTTGGACATTAGAAGGAAATTAAAAAAATAACTCCTATACCCTCGCTCAATATGGAATAATGGAAATACACTTCTTTAGAAATAGATTTTACTATTTATTTCAATGTTATGGAGATTAGCATACCTGCAACCCAACCTGAAAATCCAAGCTGTAAACTAAATTGAGGCAATCAAAGAAGGCGCACTAAGGAAAAACGGTTTGTGGTTGACCTTGCTAGCATGCAACTCCCAGACTCACAAAAAATATGCTTTATAATCTGGCATTTATTGTTTGATTTTAAAGACATTGACACTTGCAAAAGAGAATGTAAACTATTAAATGCCTGTTAACCCTTATAATTTGATAGTAGGCCCAATGGTAAAGATCTAATGTTATAGAGTATTTATGTTTGTTAGCTGATGTTAGACCCTTCAAAAGAAAGTTCTGAGGTATGCTAATACAATCAGGCAGATCATACATTCTTCCTGGAGCTACAATTAGTTGTCTTATTTACACTGTTGTTAATAACTGAGAATTATTTTCTTGAAACATACAGTTAATCAATAATATAAATTCATAGCCAATTAATGGCTTGGCACGAACCACACAATATACGAGTCAAGATTACAAGAATGTTAAACCTGTTAAACCTGCCACACATCTATCAGCAATCAGAAGGTGGCCCATAATCATAGCATAAATGACATTAACACAGTGCCAAAATCTATGAACCACAATTATTTGAAAACAGGCAATCAATCTCAATCTCAAATTCCCTGACACAAATAACAAATGAAAGTTATAATCTCCTTTGGAAATTATGGGTATTAACAATTTGTTATGACATTGAATTAACAGTAGTCTAATTAAACCAGCATTAAACCAGCAAGGCATTCCAATGGATCAGAATATTAAGGAATGATTACACAAACTAATGTTAGGTACCTAGGCCCATTTCTCAAAAAATCATCAAATCAGCACTCATGTGGAATCCTTGGTATCCATTCCTCTTGTTTGCTGAATATTCAATTTGTATGTTTTAGATTAGAATTCCATTTCTGTTTATATGCCTACATTGCGGCCAGATAATGATGTACCATTTCTAAACAGTTTTGTGCATTGGTTTCATATTACCTCTGTCACCAAATTAGCACACAATTTGGAACCCTTGGCATCTTTTCCTCTTGTTTACCACATTTCTTATATATTTTTTTTATTATAATTTCGATCCCCTCATAATACAGTTCAATTTTACACATTGGTGCTTATGAAGCACCGTTAATTAGCTATTCAGGCTATTTATTGTGTGCATCATAGGCGTACGGATCGCGCAATTTTTTTGAGGGGGGGGGGGTGAATGACATTTGCCCGAATTTAAAGATCTAGATTTAATACCATTTCAAATGAAATTGCCTGGAAATCATTAATTTTCAATAGTGATTATTTAATCATCTGCCCCCCCCCCCTCCGATACGCCTATGGTGTGCATTGGACACATCCTGGTTTGATATTACCATGGCATTGGTTGAACCATGTATTCGCTGATTGAAAGGGCATTTTTAGCATTTCCTAATGAGCCAGAGGCAATACTTGAGAATACTGGAGGACCCTTGCCTGTGACAATTTATGAACAGACAGAGGGGTTGGTAATTAAATGTGTTAGTTTTCTAACAAGCCCAAGAGTTAATTAAACTCCATAATCAAAATTAATAATGAGCCAAAATACAATGAGTGGGAAAAAATGTGACAAACAGCCAAATCCAAAATGAAATTGATGAGGGTCCCTAACACGAAGATGTAATAATAGGCAAAGTTGAAAATAGGCCATGGTTACAACTGCAAATTCAAGGCCAATATTTTGAGTGTGAATCTGGATTAACAAACAAAATTGAGTCATATATAGACATCTAGGGCAATGTGACTGACAGTGATCTGTGACTGAAATAGCGAGAATAACCAAGCCATTTCCTACAATGCAATTAATAATATATGTGTTAAATAGACAGATTAAAAACAATGGTAGACATCAGTAGTATATCAGCCATTTTGTTTTTGTTATTAATCATGCACATTAATTTTAACTGGAAGTTGTGTCGTATCCTAATTAAATCTATATTTTCAAATTATGGAATCATAGACACCACGACAGTGTAAAATACAATTAATATTGAGGAATACGGTTAGCCTATTTGTAAAAAAAAATAAGAAGAGAAAAGCAGTATCTGAACATTGCAAATTACAAGTAGCAATGAATTAACCATAGCCTTTTATGAATAAAACATTTGGGCCTACGTGAATGTCTTACACCACGTGCCATTTGTCAGCAACGTTATTTATGATATTTCAAAAAGCATTTGGAATAGTTTCATTTCCTTTACACGTGGCAGTTGATTTGAGTTGAATATTATTTAATATATTTTTTGTCCCAATCTGAACATTGGTGTTATGAGGAGTTCTGTAATATATTAGGGGTTTCAGGTGTGTACAGTTATTAGTTCCTCATGTTGTGGGAAAATGCATGATATGGCAAAAAAAATTTCTACGTAATAACTTCGGAAATGTATTCATTTCGCAAAATATCTAAACATTTTGTAACACTTGTTGCAAATTGATAAAAAAAACGAAGCACGATACCTTCGCTACGCTGGAACAACTAACTTCAAGATATCATACGCCAGAGTACATTACGTCAATCGCAATTCCTTATTTCTACATCAATCGCAATAACTGTAATTCATTCACCCAAGAAACATATATTATTGCATATTCAAAATATTTCTTACAAAAAGACAGGTAAGTTTCTTGTCACAAGTTGCCAGTATACTTGCTAGTACCACTGTTCTCCAACCAAATCAGAGTACAAACCTTTTGTGGCGAAATCCTATATTGTTGATACATTTCTGTTTTATGTATTTATCTATAGGTCACAATAATTTACAGAGACATTAATTAGCTGAATGTTTTTACTCTAAAAACAGATAAGTTGCCAATCTCACTTTGTTTCACTGTAAAATTTGAAATTTTGAGTGAACTGAAATGATTGAATGAGATGTTTGCACATTTCCTTTGCGCTGACATAGCTTGTTGTTTTAAGTTATGATAATCTGTTCTGTTCGCTGTTAAAACAACAAGCTGTCCCTGGTTAGCTCAAAGGAATTGTACAACCATCTCACTCAATCATTCAAGCTGACGCAAAATTCAAATTTCAAAGAAGATCGGTTGCAAGATAAAGGCTATAAGTAACCAATATTTGGATTGACGGACAACCTTTTGGATTAGTCACCACATATCAACCCCCAGATTGGCATTTTATCCTTGGAATCTGTCTTCAGAGTACATACATGAACATGTATACATTATATGGATATCAGCCATTCATGCCAAAAATTCAAAAATAATTTTACGTTTGCAATGAAATTTATCAATGATATACAAGTAATGATACAATTGAACTCACTGCAAATCTGACAATATATATTGCTAGCAATACATATACTTGTTGTCTTGTATACAATTATAATCTCAATGCATTCTAACATACTACATAAATTTACTAGTTTGAGGCTGTGTGGTTGGTGGAATCTCAATAGCTTATGCACATACTTAAGTCCACATGATAGTTCATCAACTTCATTTGGTAGAACAACCAGTTGTCTGAAAAGTTACTGCTTGAGAAAGCCGGTGATGTCACTGCTAGTCTCATCTTTTAGGCCCTACATCAAAATGGGCTTCGGTCGATGCGTCACAGACAGACATTAAACGCTTTGCAACCGATGAATGACAGGTACTTACAGAATTGCACTGACATGTTTCTTGTGACGTCATATCCCTATCCATGTCATGTTAGTCTCTATGACTCATAATAAGCAATTTTTTGGGTCACATGCTATACTTTCAATGCTATAAAACAATTTACCTACTGAATCACAGCGCTCATCAGTGAGGTCACAAGTCACTCAGTGACAACTCGACAGTTCATTTCAATGCAATGAACAGAGCCTGTTGTGAGGTCATTGATGGCCAAAAAACAGCTGAATGTAAGTACTTGTCATCCTTCGACTGTAAGTTTCATTGTATTACTTCAAACATCACTACAAGAACATGCATTAAATTATACAGTAAAATCATCGCAGACTAGAACCATCCGATATCTGAAGAACCTTCAGAGTGCTATCATCATTCGCTAGTCCGATAAAGTATTAATGGCGATGGATGATTGGATAAATTGATGTATGAACGATGATTGGAAATGTCAAATATTAAGCGCTGAGTCCCATCCCGTGAGCTATGCATTTCTGCGACACAAAATCAATATTAAATCTAAAGCGGGTTAATCAAAAGCTACAATTCTTAATTCACCTAATTTATTGAGGTGTTAGGGAGAGTTTTCATCAGTTGGTAAAAACTTAGGCCTACAACTTGTTCAAAAGCTGCATAATCAGATCCAGTTTCATGACATGGGAGACAAGAAGATGACATTTCGTATGTAAATTTGAACTTCTCTCAATGTTCTTTACCGGATAAACTTCTTTCGGCCCCAAAATAGGAGAATTGTTTGAATTCAAAAGCTGCAAGTTGAAAAGCAAGCTGTGTCATAGTATGCTAATCGAGAATCAACCTGGATGTCAGTCTTGTGTGAATTAAAGATTCCTTATGATAGAAAGCATTTAGACCATCAGACAAATTGAAGTTCAAAGTAAGTCAAAAGAGGAAACACAACAAGCTGAATGTCCAACGTTAATCCATTTGACTTAAACTCTCCCTAACACCAACAACAAAATTTGCCTTGAACACAACATTCGTAAAAAAAAAGGCATTCTAATTAACTCAACAGAACGACCACCAGGGCTGCAAAGAAGAAAGTGACCTTTCGGAGGTTGACCTCTTTTGCCGCCCGGGCGGTCGTATAACTCACGGGATAGTGATCTAGTTTGGGAAAAGCAGGTAACCGTAGAAACTAGCATAGTTGTGATATGGAGCATTGTGGATGCCGTGATCATCTGGTAGTTCGACCCAAAGTGCGTCGCCAGAAGTTAGAGTCAAAATGGCCGTGTTACTTGTAGATCCAGCGCACTTGCCCGATCCCTTGGGACAACATGTGCAACCGGAATTGTCAAAAGCAGAAAGGATCCGCTGGCCGTTCCGAATGAGATGTAGCAAGACGTCCTGACCGTGGTAACTGACACCACTGAAAAAGAACAAACCAATAAATTGTCAATATATCATCCAAAAGAGCTCTGTTATATTATACATTTTAGAATTCTAATAAAAAAGAAGAATACAAAAACCGTCATTTCAGTCTGTCACTTTGATATAGAAAAAATGTGGACCAGTTCACTGTGAAAAATGCACTTTGTGACTCATGATAGCCGCTGAAGTGTCATCTTCTCTACTTTCAACATGGGAAACATAGAGGCTATTTGATTAGTCATGATCAAGAGAAGGCCATTTGACTTGGCACGACTGCTTTTAGAATGAAAATCAGATGCATAATCCTTTCGTTTGGCTGTCACCAACAATAGGGATAAGTCTCCTTAAATCAAATTAACATTGAAAGTATTGGGTTCGATCATGACAAATCATCAGCATGATGACATACAATGTGCCATTTTCACCGTGCAGCAGTCCAATCTATTTCGATATACCAAAGTGACAGACTGTAAGAAAAAGCACAAAACAGTGCTGCTTGTAAGTAAATATAAAACTGGTGACCATTCATCATTGGGATACTGAATGGGAAATTCATTTATTTATCACAGATTTTAACTAATATGTAACTGTTTGTAAAGCAAAGAAAAGTGGTAGGCAATGAAGTCCCATAACTAAACTTAATGAACTGGCATGCAGTTGTTATATGGGGCATTGTGGATGTAATGATCATGTTCCTGCAGCACACTTGCTCAAACTGAAACAAATGGAGCCCGAATTGCCAAAAACAGAAAGGAATTTTTTAGCTTTTCAGTTTAACATGCAGTTCTTTTGTTTATTTTTGCAAAAGTATCTCAATAACTTTTTCCTGTCATACTACAAATGTATTTTGCTGCATAAAAATGCCATCCTTTCAGGTAATGAATACTGCAGAGACAAGCCTTGTCAGTCACTGAGGACAATAAACCATTCCACACAAAAAGTATAATGTGCAACAATGCTACATGTCTGGCTTGACCTGCCATACCTGGAGACTAAAACAAGCTTTCCATTGCTGCTTGCATTCATCAAAAGCAAGGGACAAAAATTAAAGTGCACAGTGGATGTGGAAAGGATGTGGACTAAAGGTTCCTTTCAGTCACCATACAGGTTCTATAATGCTCTATAAAGCAACTTAAAAGGTGCCAAAATTGAACCTAAGTTTTTTCTTTTAACCATTTTAGGGTTCCATGTGATGAAAGAGGCTTAATTTGGAACTCGTTTAGATGCCTGGCTACGTCAAGCCATAGAACCTCAAAAGGTTCAATGTAGAACATTCAGTTCTAAGATTGCACCCGATCAATGCACTCCGCAATATGACATGGTTTCGATATTCCATATGTATAGCATACAAGGAATTTCGCCGCATGCAACTGCCCTGTTTTTCTAGAATTCTGGAAATACTTTCTTGTGAAACTATTGGACAAAAATACGACCAAAGCACTCCATTTTTTTGTCTCATGGAGACCAATTGACTTACATGTATAAGCAAGTCTAATTAATGACCAAGCACGTCCCTTCTGACAATGTCTAAATAAATGAACACCAGGCATATACCAAAAACCAAAGACTGTTCGTGGGGCTATCCAATTTTAATCAGGATGCCTTGCTTGGATGGACTGCTGTCTGTGACTAAGAAAGCGTGGAATATGGAATGTAGGAGAGATTTATACAGTAGTCCCTGAATTGGGAGACCTCTCCTTATGTGGACGGATAGATGATTGGGGCTAAATGTCCTGTACTTATGCACTTGGTAGGCTAATTAAGACAGGGACAGGACACGGCGATGAGGCGAGGATAATTGAAACAGCCATCCAACATGCACCAAGAAGGGTCCAGGTGAACATTTTGAGGACTCCAGCTCTGTCTGTGTCTCATCTCATTACTATATTACAATCTTACTATCTATCTATCTATCTATCTATCTATCTATCTATCTATCTATCTATCTATCTATCTATCTATCTATCTATCATTGCAAAATTGTTGTTGCGTTGGGTTCTCTCCTCAGGCAGAAATGGTGGTCTTACAATGCAGGCCTTTCAATTTGAACATGGTCTTATATTGGAGGTTGGGTGATTCCGTATCGCAGGGACATCTGCACTATTCAGTGTATCCACAAAATAACACACAACGGTTGCTCCAAATGATCTACTGCTTGTTCACCCCTTCCATTAAATTTTCAGACACAACTCAACAGACACAGAGGAGTTTGGGCGACTCCCAGATGATTGTCATTACGAAGATGTGTCTCATCCCATAAATCTGAGTCTTTGTGTCTCTTAGGTTATCTCCAAGACTATCTTCCCCATCTTAGGGGGTCTCTGATATCTCTGTCTTTTGATTTGCATAGCAGGGATTCTGCCTGCCTCTGCCTCATTGTAAACACAAATTCTTAGACTCGAGTTAAAGAACTTGCAATTCAAAAGAACTGCATGAATAAAAGAAGGCAAACGGTAAAATAATACCTCGATTTTAGTTTGATATGATTTAAACAGGGCCAACAGATTTCCAATATTGATTATTTGAGAAGGAGACATCAATGAGGGGAAATATTTGTAAAAAGCGTCAGACAATTTTTCTTTACCAAATTGATGTCTCGTTACTTTGACAAAACGCGCTATCTTACATTTATACAAAATACATGTAGGGGAACGAGGGGCAAAACGGGCCACCTAACTTCGAAGGCTTGCTGTACCAAGATGGTGTATCATGCCAATAACAAATAAGGTCTGATCCATGAAGAAGTACCAATACCACTTGCTCAAAAACAGAAAAGTGTTTTTTTAACGGTTTCAATTCAAATTTTTCCTTATTTTCAAAAATGCAACTTTATCCCGTTTTGCCCCGTGCTTGGGGCAAAATGGAATTTCATGAGGGGCAAAATGGGAAGAAATAAAGACACAAAAGTTCTGCAATAAATCAGCAGTTTTTATAACAGTCCAACTAAAAGGCATGTTAACAAGCAGAAATGCATTAATTTACCTCATCGCAATGTAAGAATATTGCAGAATACTGAGAGTAAACATAGCAATAAACAATGAATTCAACATCTCAATACATAGCTGAGGAAATTATGCATTCTATGTAATTATTTGACAAGGTATTTAACCCTTAATATTAGGTTACAAAAGAAACAAAATTATGTGAAATTTTATGAAAATGCGACATTTTTATGAATATTCACATAACTCAGATTTCCAAGTTTTCTTCATAATTTAACAATTTAAACTGGTATTGGATTTGACTATGCTTTTTGAAAGGTAGTTACATTCATTTCAGTTTCAAAAATTCGGGGTTTTACCATTAAGCCTAAATCCTCAAGGAATGATTGATGACATGGCCTAGCTCCACAAATCTCACGTGATTTTTCAAATTTTTGCCTGTAATATAGCCAGAAAATGTATCAATTGTCTCAAATGTCATGGTTGAATTGACCCAATAGCAAGCTTCAACCTCTTCTAGGCTGGGATTGCTTTTTTGTGCTTCCCATTTTGCCCCCGCAGGAGGACTCCCTTTTGCCCCAACCATGCAGGGTATATTAATAATGACCTACTTACACATGGCTAAGCACCAGACTAAATTTTTTTGCTTAATAAGCAAGCTTGGTAGTCCTCTCATAACACTGACTATAAATTATTCTGCTGGGAACGTCATTGGAGGTTCTACAGCATTTCCAAAAATTATGATTTTTTTAAGAAAATCGATCAAAAACTTCAAATTAACATAGCTGTATCCCTGTAACATTCTCATCCACGAAACTTTCAGGAAAAGTTGGTAATGTGTCCTATTTTATTTTCCAACCAAAAAATTAGAAGGCAGGTCAAAACGTTCCGAGAAAACGCAAAAAACCGTTTTGCCCCGCGGGTCCGTTTTGCCCCTCGTTCCCCTATGTTTTCCCCGTATTGACAAATTGAAATGTCCAGAATTTATTGAAATCATTTTGCATTCATTGGTTATACAAACAGGAAGACAACTTTGATAGGAACAAACAAATGCACAGAATAACTTTAAGAGGAAAACAAATGCACAGAATAACTTTAAGAGGAAAACAAAAACCGGCAAATAAAAGGATCAATGAAATGCCAGAATGAAATGAGTCACCCTCTCCCACTGCCTCCTCTCCCCTCTTTTCCTCTCCCCTCCTCTTCACAAATCTAAAACCTTGCTAACAAAAGAACTGGCCAGATAAGCAGCACAAGCCACATGGAATATTTTTAAAATTCTGCTTCGTTGCATCCACATCTACAAGAAGCAGCAGCTGATCAGCCTCATCCTAATTAAGCCCATTATAGTAGCTGGCTAAATGATAAATTCTTTCATTGATTTTACTCTGCAAAGCTATGATTACCATTTCAGGCTGACAACTGTGATTTGTATCTAAATCCATTAGCAGATTTTAAAAATTCCAAAATTAGATTTGGAAACAACAACAACATGGGTCAAATAGATTAAACATTTGTGTGTTTCAGTGATGTTCTTTAATTGTGATCTTCTGGGTGGAACTGTGGTGAAAAGTTATAATTACTGACAAGGCATACTTGTATACTATATATATGGTTCAATTCCAATGACTTTGTTAGCAGTATATGAACATTCCGTAGTATGAATGGAAATTCTGGAATGAAACGGACTGTTTGAAAACTGCATCCATGTAGATGGTAATTTTTGTAGGATGACGCGTTCAACAAGGACTTGACCAACGTCTCTTTCAAATTTAGATTCAACTTTTTTTTTTTTTTACATTCATCTCTATAAACCCATTACATGGATACATGTGGTAAAGAGATTACTTTACTGTGAATTGGACTGGACATAGGTATTCATTGGATAGACCTACTAAATTGAGGTTTATTGAATTTATTGATTAATACTAACTTGATAATCATGGACTTTATGAGCCAATCATTTGCTCTAATTCTTCTATCAGTTGTTGATTAACTGTACAGGCGCCTGAAGGGTTATTGCCAGCTCATTTCCATGCTTAAGCTAAAAATAGCCAAGTGTGCCTATGGCTACACTTTTTGACCCAATAACATGGATTGGTAGAGGACTATAAGGGAGTGCAGCACTCAGAAAGAATTGTTGCCTCTCGTGACAAACGGGACTATACGATGGTGGTGCAGATGAGATATTTTAAAGAGGATTCAGAGGATGTTATACTTTTAAATCATGTGTGAGATCTTAACTTCCTTAGATGATGAAGAAGACCGAATGGTACAAGGCCCATATCATCTTAAAGACAAATAATTCATCCATTACCCTCGCTGCAATTGATAGGGAAATGTTTACTTGTATTTAAACTTGAGGGTTTCCGTGTTACAGACAGTCGCAGCTTTGGTAACTGACCTTCTGACCACTACTGACCTGGATTTTAAACATAATTCAGATTTAATCGCTGTCGAGTCCATAAAGTGCAAGGAGTGAATAATTTTAGTGAAAAATAACTCACTGAAATCCAACGAGGTAAGTGCCATTCATGGGGCAGGTGAAGAGGCCTGTGCTGGTTTCGAACCCACCACCTTGATTGTTGAGCACAATATTGAATTTGACGACCCTATACTCTGCAGACCTGGGCATATCATGATCCATAGTCACAGAAAATGCTATCCTGGGCACTACTCCTTGCCTGAATGCCATGTGGCCAGTTTCACCAGTGCCCCTCTCTCCTTTACTGCCCGGTGAACCTGAAAAGTAATAAAAACAGGCGTTACTTTGAGGTATAAAAGCATTGGTAGTTATTTGTTTAAGTAACTGGTTGCAGTCAAGTCTGAGGTCAACACCAGGGACGGACGCAGGGGGGAGGATGGGGGGATGCATCCCCCCCCCCCACCAGACCAAATTTTTTATATTTTTACATGTTAATTTTATCTGCGCAAAGTCACGTTATGTCGCTAATTGCACGTTCCGCGCTGCGAAAGCCCGATAGACCCCCCACCGAAATTTTCTGGATCCTCCCCTGGTCAACACTTCATCAAATTGAGTATAGGCCAATTGTTTAAACTTGCAGAATAAGTTGGTCGGTTTTTGTTTTTTTTGTTTTTTCCAGATTAACTTTGAATTATTCACATGTGTCAAGCTGAGAGTCTTTCTTTCGTGTAAGAGTATTTCCTTTTTATACATACACAATGTACTAATTCATATCACAACTGCATGTGGTCTTCAAAGAGAGGACAGTGCTATCCGCGATACTTTGATGCATAGGCCTATATTCACTTGTGTTATATTTGTAAAATAAACCAAAAAATGTATTTAGCCTTATATATTATATTTTTAAATCATATACGAGCTATAAGGTACCTAATTCACACATTATCACACATCAAAAAAATCCGGAATTTCATCAAATTGTTATTTAAACTTGTACAGTGTCCGCAAAATTTACACACTGGCTATATATTTATATATACAGAGTATTCTAACTCTTGGCAGTTGTCACCCCAACCTGGATCATCGTGTCAGGGCATGAGGCAAAATTTACAACAGGGTATAAATTCAAAATGCAGCATGCATGTGCCCCCACATACGCACATGCACCCACCCCCATATAGAAATATGCTCACATGCATGGGTCATGCTAACATGCACAGAGCATGCACAGAGCATGCAGAAATGCTGGAAGCATGCACATGCAGAGGACATGATCGAAGCATACACATGCAGGAAGCATGCCCATTCAGGTGACATCATAGGCGGATCCAGGAGGGCCCAGGGGGCGTGCGCCCCCCCCCTTTCATCAGATAAATCGATCCTTCATATTGCTATTTGGTAAAAGATTGTTCTAGAGACTTCAATGTGATAAGTATTGCCGTGCCCCCTTTTAGAAAAATCCTGGATCCGCCCCTGAACATGTTGTCTGTGGTTAGGCCAGTTGTCAGTTTCACTTGATAATTTGGCAGTTCATGAAATGACATTGGAGTAATTGAAGTTCATTAACCAACTTTTGGGTACATCATGTGACATTAATCTGTCGTGACAATTGATCTCTAAACTATATCATGAAGGCATTGTCTTTGTTATTGTACATTTGAAAGGCATATTGCTTGACCAATGGCCTCCCGGTCCTTTGTTATGGTCAATTTTGAGGGCTGCACTGTCTTTCAAAATCGATATATTTGAGCTGTGTACAATCCATTTGTCTGCTGGCTAAAGGGCGTTTTCAATTGGACAGCAAACACATGACATTTGTACGAATCAGTAATTGGCTTGTCAGGTTGAACCAATTCTGGAGTTATTGGTGCCACTGTGTGTTTGGTTTGTTTCAGACAGATTATTTGTTGTCCTCGGTAATTTGTTTTACTGTTCTACAAGTTGCAACAATGTACCTAGTTAAGTTTATCTGCCTCTGATGTCCGGCACCATACAGCAGTACTGCAGTATCCTGGAGTGCAACCAATCGACTGCAGCTGCACTGTTTTAGTCCCTGGAGGGGGGCACTCTATTACAATTGGACTCTACTATACATATTCAATCCAATTCAATACTTTATTTCAGACAAGAACATTTTACAATGTAAGACATGTCCCATCCATAATCTAACAACTACAAGTCAAAAATAACTACAGTAAAAAATTATAACTCAAATAATACTATATTAATACATGTACTTGCACCATATGTACAAATTACTTTGTGGTGTGGTCCTCATATTTAGGCCCCAGATTGGTTTGTTGATCCCAAAAATTACCCAAAATCGATCTTGTTCACCGACTTTTTCATCAGTGTGAAAGAATTTTAGGATTCAAACATGATTTTTTAAAAATTAAAATAACACATACAGGTCCAATTTGAATTATCAAGTTTTTATCAAACTGCTGTTATGTTTATTTGTTTCTTAATGGGTGACAATTTTTGTAAATTTGAGTCTTGTTGGATGTCTTCTTACATTTCTTAATCTGATTGGTTTCAACTTTCATGGCCTCTGCCAAGCATCCTCACGAAAATCTGAGGGGAGTACCCCCCTTTGATTTGGGTTTTGCATCCCTGCATGCATGGCCAGGCCATGGGCATGAGGTTGGAATGTGAGCATGACGTTGGTATGCGGCGAGGAATGTGCATGCACATCTCAGATGGTTGTGGCATGGTCTGGGGTGGGCTTACATGACTGCTTGCTATGCAGTAGTATATTGTGGAACATATTAATAGCATTGGTATTTTTGACAATGAAGTGAAATCACTCAGTGTAACCATGACAGTTGCAGTGACTGTCATGGTGTATACTAGGCCAATAGATTAAACCTACAGATTCACAAATCAGAAGTGATATATATTTTCTACTCTAATCCACAAATGTCTGCATTTTGCTACATGTCCCAATGTTTGCATGTCCCTCCATGTCCGAACCAGTCCAACACAGATTCTCTGGGTGCTGAGCACATGTATGAGCCTGCATGTTTGCACATTCCTGCATTTCTGAATGCATGCCCCTGCATGTTTTTGGCATGTCTGCATGTTTTCTGCATGTCAACATGTATTCAGCATGTCTGCATGCATTCAGCATTTCAGCGTGTTTTCAGCATGTCAGCATGTTTTCAGCATGTGTGCATGCTTTCGGCATGTCTGCATGCTTTTGTCATGTCTGCATGCTTTCGGCATGTTTGCATGATTTCAGCATGTCTGCATGCTTTCGGCATGTCTGCATGTTTTCAGCATGCACCCACATGCACGCATGTGGGTGCATGCGCATGTTGAATTTATATATTTCTCAAAATTTACGTTTTTTAGCTGCCTACAAGCTCTGAGCAAATGACCTATTATGGGACAAACACAGCACAGGCTTTGGCTATCACTCATAAGTGAGGCCGCAACTGACCTGTCTGCTTGTAGCCTAACAAATTATGTGTTTCTTGTGCTGTTTTAGCAGCTACGACTGCATACTGCATGAATATTTCAAAAACTCCCTTCAGCTACAGTGAATATAAGCTGCAACAATGTGTCCGTTATGCTGGCTCTGTCTTATGCATGTTATGACTGAAGCAAGAAGTCAGATTATCTTATTCTTGCAAAAGACACATGGACGTTTACTTTTTAGCGTCCTTAGAAATTTGAGTTTTCACGTTTGCTAGGAATTTTATCTTGCGGCTGGCATTCTTATTATTAGGAAGGAAGGCAGCCAGGAAGCATTGTACGAAGGAAGAAGGAAGGAAGGAAGGAAGGATTGTATGAATGAAGGAAGGAAGGAAGGCAAAAATGAAGAAGGCAGAAAGGAAGAAAGGGATTTAAAGATAAAGATATGCAGAACAATATTTGAGAAATTCTTTGTCACAAAACGAAAAATAAAAGTAGTGAAGTAGTACAATAATAATGTCTTACAGAAGAAGTTAACATATTAAATGTGGATATGGGTATGCTAAAATGCAATTATTGTATACAGTATTTCTACACTGCAGGACTTTCCTGTTTGGGGTTAGTCAGTGCTCGTCCACTGAAGCTTGCAAAGCTGGGCTATAAATTGTGCCAAGATCTGCTGCTAATACCTGATTACTAAATAAGCATCAGCTGTAAGCATTTGAGTTACAGATATGAGGACTTGGGTTAAACTACCACAAGGCCTACATGAAGTCCGTGAATACTGAAAGAACATTGCCAATTAATATATCAATATTATTCTGCTTTACTTGAATTTTTTAAAACTTAAAACATCTCTAAGATAAATGATTTGTTTAAATGTTTGGTATAGGCCTAATAAACTCCCAACCAGGAGTAAAAAATAATGATCTCACAGATTGTGGCATTGAAGACGAATTTCCTTTCCTTACAATTATTAAACTGACTGAAAAAAATCAATTGATTGCATGCGGGTAACTCGTCCAATTAAGGAACAGTCGTATATATATAATTTAATTGATAATAGGACCTTGCATGTTTCAACAATTTTATGCATCTATTTTTAAAACATTTCCTGTAGTACAACTCCAAATTTCAATTTGCATGTTCACCAATTACATTCATTCCCTCACAAGTAATCTGAATCCACGGTAACTCCACACACCTTGTTACACAAAGGCTGTAATTCCATAGGAGGAGCAAGGCTAGAGAGGAAGAGCAAATAAAGCACTGGATAAGAGCAAGTGATGCTTGTTCCATGTCAAATGAAGAATCAAGTAACTGAAATAATACTGTCTCCAAGGTGACGGTGAGGAGCTACAACAAGTGCATGAGGAGGAATCATTAGCAATGCTTTGTGGAGGGGATGTGCTGAGATAAAGAGATGATTATATCATATGGTTATTATGATAAGTTACCATGGTAGTTATGACAAGTATTAAGGTGAGATATAAGTAACCTTAGATAAGATAAGATAAGATGAGAAATGACAAGACAAGACAGGGACAAGGTAAGATAGATAGATATTAGGGTGGTCTACATTTCAATGGGAAAAACCAAATCTCCTGAAACGCCCAATTTGAAGGTGGAATTTGATGACCACATAAGTAAAAACACAGCACATGCAAAATTTCAGCCAAATCAGTTAATATTTAGAGGTAGCACAAAGCATTAGAAGTTTATAATGCAATTCCGCATTCATGCAACTGAAAAATTGCTCAATTTTCCAGATCTTTCTCAGAAGTGAATATTTTTCCTGATTTTTTAGTATGTGATAAAATCAGCATGGCAAGGTAATATCTGGGGGTTATCTTTTATTTATTGTTCATAGAAAGTGAAATATTTGCCTGTTTTTATGAAAAAAAAGGCCTGATAATTGACCTATGTAATATCTATGCTGACTTGCTACGCAACTTTGTAAGTCAAAAAGAGTATCAGGACTGGATTGGGCATCCTGGATGTGCAAAAAAAGGTTACTTGATCAAAATAATACGCCGTTATTGCAAGATTTGCAAAGACTGAAAGACATGATTTTGAGGTCTGCCGATGGGCAATCACATGTTCAACTTCAATGGCTATGTGCTACCTCTAAATATTAATTTATTTTGCTGAAATTTCTGCACAATACCATATATCCCTATAAGATCAGAATGCAAGACTCAAAATAGAGAAATTCGGTAGAAAGTGTTTATATTACATAGGTCAATTATTAGGCCTTTTTTCAAAATCAGGGAGATGAACTTCTAGGGCTTTGTGCCACCTCTAAATATTAATTGATTTGGCTGACATTTTGCAATTGTTGTGTTTTTACTTATGTGGTCATCAATTTCCACTTACAAATTGGGGGTTTTAGGAGATTGGATTTTTCCCATTGAAATGTAGATCACCCTATTATCCACCCGGGGTTCGAACCCATGAAAGCAAAGACCTTCAGGCCTAACATCTAACCACTCAGCAACCCAGCTGCAAAGATATGATAAGATACGGTAAGATAGGACAATACCTTAATGATAGATAAAAGACAAGATAGATATTAGATTTTAAAAAACATTGGCAAGATAACATAGAGACAGTGTAACATAGGCTACATGCTTATTAAAATTTAAAAAATAACCCAATAAATATAAATCTTCCCTCTTTTTTTGTGTTATACATGATTTCATATTGAGCCTAAATGTGTTTTTTTTTTGGTGGGACAGGTATTCCACAAGGAAAAGTGACATAAAAAAACGTATGACCTCACTTTCCCTATGGAATACATACATGTCCTAAAAAATCACATTCCAACTCAGTGTCTACATTCTACAAGTATGAACATTTCTGTGAATGTATGAACATTTTTATTTTTTTAGTTGTGCGCGTGTTCCTGTGTGTGACAGGTCTAATTGGCCAAATAAACAAAATTATACTATACATGTATTGAAATACATGTAAAAGAATAACGAGAACATAAAAAGTCACGGAGACTGCCAAAAGGCAGGAGCAGGGAAAATGATGGAACAGAGATCAAGCTCCATCAAGCTCTACAAGGTCCTATGGAGGAATCACCATGCTCTGTCTCACTTCTCCATATCTCAGGAGTCATATAGATAGCAATTCTTATGAATTACTAGACATCATAAGAGCAGAGATGACTCTGTGACCTTCCAGGGCTTGGCTGTTGGATTGGACTTGGCTGGTCTCCACATGGTAGTGTCTTGCCAGTGTGAAATATCTGATAATTCTTTTGTTTCTGACGGAATGGAATAATCTTGTAGTTTGATGTCCATCTATACTAGCTGTCAGTTTGTCTGGTTGTCAAGCAATCAACCAATCAATCAACCAACAAATCAATCAATCACTCAACCAACCAACTAAATCAGCAACCAATCAACCAATCAATCAATCAATCAATCAATCAATCAATCAATCAACTGGGCCTAGCTTGAAGTGGTTTGATTTCCAGTCTGGGTTACCCATCTTAAACAGACGCTTTTTCTTTTGCGTTCCCAAGACTCAGCCATATTAGATAATATGTAAATGGCTCTGCCATGAAATTCGCACAGCATTGTTATAGAACTACTGCATTATCTTCAACTTTCCATGCAGAAGGCCAATTTATCTTTTTAAAGGACTGGGCAAATGGGCAGATAGATAGAATTTACAGATAAGATCAGATCTATAGATAAGATTAGATAGATAGATCGATAGATAGATAGATAGATAGATAGATAGATAGATAGATAGATAGATAGATAGATAGATAGATAGATAGATAAATATAGATAAATAGACTGACAGAGTGCACTGACAGCTGTGTAATTCAAATCTGTGTTAAATTTGGATCTATTATGTTACAAAGTTGATGTTACATAACTGAGATCAACAAAACCATAGCTATTCAGAGATGACTGTTTACTATTAGACTGCTACATAATTTGTTGATAGTTAATGAAGATTATGTAACCTTAAGTTTTGTTATGATTTCTTACTTGGTGAGCCATTTAAGTCATTAACTTTTGTGTTGACTTTTAATTTTCAGTCACTTCTTACCATCAGGGGTATGGAAATAATTATTTCCAATGTTGATACACATGTTGATTTAAATCCCTGAAATATGTCATTGGAGGTTGTTAAGATATATTTTTATTTTTTAAGATAAGATATATTTTTATTTAAAGTCGTATACAAAAAACAGCAACACAAGCAGAAGCTTTTGGTCGACCAAAATGAGTATGGAAGATGAGGCTATGTACAGATGAATGGATGACATAGAGTCATGGACATTAAAAAATTAATAACCAAGGGGTAAAAACGTTAAAATCATAGTAAATATGATAGCATAGCATTGTCATTCTTGTAAATACAGTAAAAGCAAGTGGAGCACTTACACTCTGGTCCATTCCATGCCAATAGGGCCTTTTTAAAATCATTGAAATTTGGAATATCTTGTATGGCACATGGAATGAGATTCCATATTTTAGCACCCTGGTATCCAAAGGAGTTTTGTCCATATTTAACAGTTCTGAATTTAGGCATTTCTAGTATTTTATTACTTCTAAGATCATATGGGATACATTTTAATTTGAAAAAATCTTTGCTGAGTGGTGGACAGGCAGAAATGAGGACTTTAAAGACTAATTCGATCATACATTTAGTTCGCATTAAATGGAGAGAAATCTTAGTGTTATTTTTCAGTAGGTCTTTATAGCTAGAGGTAAAATCATTATACACAAAAGATAGAGCTCTTTTATTCAATTTCTCCAGCTTTTTGGTATCTTTACTTAGGCAATGATGGTAGACTACCGGACAATAATTAAAATTTGATGTTATGAACGACTGGTATATCTTTAGCTTTACATTTACTTTTAAGTGTTTGGAGATACGTTTTAAAGAATTTATTTGTCGAGATGCTTTTTGACAGATGTGAGCTACATGAATATTATACAAATACGGCATGATATGAGTGCAATATGAAAATTTATTTGCATGAGGAAATTCATATTGAACGAGGGCGCAGCCCGAGTTCAATATGAATTTACGAGTGCAAATAAATTTTCATATTGCACGATAATAAGTGTCGTATTTGTTTTATTACATGACCACTATGCTTCCAATATAATGTTCCATTGCGAAAAAAAAAAAAATTTCGGAAATTTCTTTTTTCAGTCAAAAAGAAAAATTTTTTAAAAAAATTGTTTTGGAAATTTCTTTTATTTTATAAAAACTCATATTGCACTCTAACCATGCAAAATGAAAATATCTGAAAAAAAAAGTTGTACAAAAAATGTTTAGGAAAAAATCTCATATTGCACTTGAACCATGCAATATGAGTTTTTATGATGTCTTCATGTGACTGATTTAGGCCAATCAGCATCGCTCTAGCATAGTGGTCATGTAATAATAAATTTTAATTCCCTATCTATATTGACTCCTAGGAGTTTTACTGAGTTTACTGGGACTATTTGGTTGTTGGCTATGTTAATCGTTAAGTTATTTATATTGTCCAGGCCGAGAACCATGACTTGGAATTTTTCTGGATTTGCCTCCATGTAATTGAGGGAGAACCAGTCTATGGCTTTATTGGAAACATTTTCGATATTTTGTTTAACTGATGTTATATTGGGGCCTGAGAAATAAAGAGTGTTATCATCGGCATAATTACAGATATTATTGGTGCCTAAGTAGTAGAAGATGTCATTTAGAAAGAAATTAAATAGCATGGGTCCGGTTAAGGAACCCTGCGGAATGCCCCTAATGAGAGTTTGCCATGAACTTGTGTATTGGCCGATTTTAACTTGCTGTGGCCTATTATTTTTAGGATCTTATGAAATTACATGGATTTAAGGAGACTCCATTATTTTTTTGATGTAGCCGTGTAATTTAGCTAGGAGCAGGCCATGGGGCAGAGAATCGAAGGCCTTAGAGAGATCCATTAGCACTGTGGCCACCATATTTCCATCATCAAGTGATTTTCGCCATTCTTCAATGCAGTGAATCAGAACATTATTGCAACTAAATTTTTTACGGTAGGCCGAAAGAAGTGGTGAGAGAATATTATCAAAGTATGACATCATTTGGTCACAAACAATGCCTTCAAATATTTTAGAGAGGGATGTTATTATCCTGCCAAAAAGTATGTAGAATTTGAAAAATCTAGCAAAATTGGTATGTGACCTCACACAGATGGGGCATCGTGATTGGCTGAGGTGTGGAGTATGATGTAGTGTTGGCACATGATGTAGTGTACAGAATTGCCATATATGGGGTATGACATAGTATGAGAGTGCCATGAAGCATAGCTCCAGTGTTGTAAACTCCGACGTGGTTAGCGTCGGAGTTACAGACCGCCAAATGACTTTTACTTGTACTTCCACATTTTTTGCATTTCACACAAACGCAAAATTTTTCTGACCACACATGTGCACTTCATATTCTCTGACATACCTTTAGCCATGGCTCGACAGTAATTTCAACCTTAAAATTCGTCTGATTCCCTCAATATCAGGCATTTTCCAACTTGAATCGACAGCTTCACTCGGCAATGTTTTGCCGTTACGCTTCAATTGACATGCGTGACGTTCATCAGTGACAGGGCCTCTGATTGGCTTGCTAAAGTGAAAGTAGGTCACGAGCACATTCCTTGACCCAATTCATTTTCTTTCAAGAGAGGAGAGATCTTATGACAACAATCATGAATTGATTGATTATGTGAAGTTTGCATTTACTGAAATGTCATTGTATGATTGAAAATGGAGCAACTGGATGTACTGAGCCATGCTGCTGCCAGGCAGTGCTCATCAGACGTGTTTGGAGCTGTTTGGAGTGCTGTCAACTGGATTTGGAAATGTCATGTGCTGCAGACTGTTGGCCTGTCATTTTGTCATTTTTGACCTGGTAAGGCTTCACCCTTTTCAACTTTTAATTTTATAAACAACCCAATGCCTTATCAATAATGCATGAATAGCACATGTTAACACTGGGTGCACTCACTGATTGTTTACCAGTTCATGTCACAGGCACTGTCCTGCAACACTCAGTTCTGTGGTCCGTGGATTATCATGGCATTCATGCTGGCTGACTATGCAGCAGCTGTCAGTGTCAAGCCACAGGTCTGGTATATTCATTGGTAGGCTACTTATATCACATAACTACTAGAAAAGCCCATAGTGGCAAAATAGGATATTTTAGAAGTATGTGTAATAATAGGTTGCAAATTAACTTGTGACAGTTACGTGCATGAAGGAAATTGTTTTTTTGGAAATTATTGATTTTTTTTTTAATTAAAAAAAAAATTCAGCTACATAATTCACTAACAGGGGCGGATCCAGGAATTTTGAAAGGGGGAGGTCCAGCGGCGGGACTCCAAGGGCCA
Organism: Platynereis dumerilii; assembly: GCA_026936325.1. Taxonomy (NCBI): domain Eukaryota; kingdom Metazoa; phylum Annelida; class Polychaeta; order Phyllodocida; family Nereididae; genus Platynereis; species Platynereis dumerilii. The sequence continues at coordinate 83,844,497 of JAPTHN010000001.1, read as the reverse complement.
GAGCAAATTCGGCCGGGGATCTCTTTTCTCTATGTCAGGATTGAATATCTTATAGCTTGAAGGGGGGAGTCAGGACCCCCCCCCCCCCCTGGATCTGCCCCCGACTGAATAGAGGTGGATGTGAACGATGCAAACGCATGAACAGGAGACAAATAGTGGTTTCAGGATGGGGATTGTCATGATGGTATTTTTTAGACATTATGGGACCCACCGTATCCCGTTGGGACTCCCCTGCCAATACAGTAAATCAGTACTGAATATAAATTTATTTCAATTCCAGAATGACTTGAAATAATTTAATTAATTTCATCAAAATTGCCCAATATACATTCTTAAATACTAAAAATAATTACACTATCAATTTTTGGTTTGTACAAAGGCCCTAAAAGAAACAGAATTTTCATAAACATATTCTCGCGATTATTGCATTTCCTTGCGGTGATTATAGCGATCACTGGCGATCATCACATTCCGTCGCAGTTTAGGCCTATATATTATAAGTGAATTCATTTGAATAATATATTATTTGAATGCCAGAATGGAGAGTAGAGAAGACAGAATATTGACAACATATGTTATGCATTCTTAATAAATAATTCATTTTATTTACTGTTACAGATGATGGAAAAATGGATATCTTTAGTGCTGGTGATTTGCCTCCTCTTGCCTCCAATGGACCAGCTGAGCACATGGAGGGCCAGAGGCCGTGTGTGCTGGCGCATGTTGGTATTTAAATAGTATTATCAGTGTAAAGTCATTACCTGTTTGTGTTCAATTGCACCCGTGTTTTCGGGTTGGCTTTATGCTTTATCAGCAGACTGACAGTGTATGTATCATCGCGAAAAACATGATGTTATTTCCCAATTGTCACCCCTTTGCTAATGGACTGTTCAGAGTTGTGACTAGACGGGGGTAGATCGACAAGTATCTCTAACTTCAAGAACTGGGGGGGGGGGGGGGCGAGTGGGGATAGCTCATGAGTTAGCGAATGCCTCGCTCACATGCCACGCCAGCTTAGGGAAACGCATAAAGGGAAGGAGACGGAGGGGAGGGATTTTTCGGATATTGTCAAAAATAGTTGATCTGTTTGGAATATTTTAATTTTTGGCCTCTGTTTCCTAGGAAACTCTGATGCCAATAATATGCATGTAATTTTCATTTTATATTTCAGGTACAGACAAGGTTGAGGTTTTGTTCTCATCACCTGAGGCCTGAGAAGATCTTAACCCAGCAGTAGTTGGCTCTTCTACAAAGTGGCCCGATGCAGGAACAGATGAGGGCGATTACCCCTGGCGAAGTCTATTGCGTGTCAAGGTAATAGGTAATGGCATTGAAAATATGGATATTAATATTGATTTGTTCCTCTCAGACTTTATCGTCAGTAAATCTGATTTTGAAACAAATTTTTTTCTTTCGCATATAATTATATTCCCGAACTGCATACTGGTATAATTATTTTTAACAAGTCGGCACATCGCACATTGCCTATTAACTTTACAAACCCTGTCATCATCAGTTAAAAACCCCAGTTGTGCTTAATTGTTAATTTCAAGTAAAGAGTTTTCACCCTCGGCAATGTTTGTTGTCAAAGGCATTAACAGTACTCAGTTACTTTTGTGTATTGGTGTCTGAATGACAGGCTTCCCACTTGTGTACTGGGCAGTATGCCTAAACTGTACATGCTATATGTAGGTATGTTAAATTTGGCATGGTAATGGCCCTTACAACCCAGTTGTACCTTTTGGGGTGAAATTCACTGGGTGCCAGGAATTTCCCAGTAAGTGTAGAAATGAGACAAAAATTGTTTTGTTTAATTTCCGTAATGAAACCAGCGGCTGATCAAGGCATGATAGTCCAGGGGGCCTGACATCGGCATTCACGGGCCGGGGTTATTGTATTTTCTCTTCAAAATGCTACTATTTATCTTGGTGGTCTAGAGGGCCCAGGCCCTCTAGGCCCCCACCCTGTATTCGCCACTGGAAACTCATAAGTGGCTATAGTGACGGATGAGAAATTTGGCTATGGGTATGTGTTTAATATTCAAGATATGCCTTTTGAGAGTCCAAATTTATGCTGTTAGCAAAATAGAAACTGTTAAATTATGAAAAAATAACCATTTATTTTTTCAGTGCAGCATGATTCATTCAATTTCTGTATTTGACTCATCTAACTTTACAATAAATTAACTAAATTATAGATTGTCGATGTTCGGTTGCAATAGGTTGGTCATTAACGTGAAATATTCAAGATAATCCAAAAACTGAAATTTTTTGATTTTTCAAAATTACATTAGGGCAAGTGTTGGCATTAGGCCCCGGTACTTTTTCACGTCAATGTAAGTTGATAACTTCTATTAGCAGCTAATTAGCTAATTACAAATCAGTTAAATTAATTAAAGTCTGTTAATTTCATATCAAAAAAGCTGTTAGAAAGACTCATTTTAAAAAGACTTAATAGTGAAACCCAGACAGACATTGTTTGAGTTCCGCAGTCTGGAAATGAAACCTGTGCCTCTTTTTGAGACAGATGAGCCTCGCTTTGGTAAATATTTTCACAGGGGTTGTCTGATGTTTTTATAGAATAAAAAATTAACTTTAGTTAACTTATTAACAACCAGACCACTGACGAAGCTGTTGAGATAACAGCAAAAACTATGTACCGTTTTGCATCTATTGTCCTGAAGGTAAAGTCATTATACTATATCATGGATACGGAGATTGGAAATCTATATTCACGGAAAAATTCAAATTATTTTAGTAGTTCTCACAATATGATCAGATTCAGACCTCAGTTACTATTTAGTTATTGCTTTATAATTACTAAATTTGTAATTTTGTTCTCCCTTTTCAAATTTCCGGGTAAAAACATTTGAAATTGTAAAAAGAATCAAAAACGGATCAGCCATTCGAATCAAGGGTGCCCGCTTTTGCTTTCAGGGTAGTATGCTAAAACTATGGCACTTGCATTTGTAAATAATTGTACAACAATGTGAAATATTTCATCCTAGTTGTGCTTTTAAAGGTGTATTTCGTTTCATAGTGATAATTATTGTGTAATTATTTAAATATGAACAAAATAAATAATTTTTTCCATATGATACATAAGAAACGGTTATATTATATCCACATAATTGGGTAATAGCATTGTGTAATATACCCAAGATGTGTCTTTTGGGGAGTTTTGGTGGTCTTAACTTTAAGAAACTAAAATATTGTCGATTTGTGAAAAATAACAAGAATCCAAGGATTCAAAGCCTCATGTACAAGGTGTCAGTGTTTTTGCCCTTTGACTAGGGCTGCACCATGAATCGCTAATTTGTCATTATCTCGATGTCAAGTAGGTCAATAATGTTATTGAACAAAGGGGTGATAAATAAATATCAAAAATTCTTGTATACTAGACCAAAAATGTGAATTTTTTTCCCATGAAATTGCAACTTGCAACTAGGCCTACAATTTGCAAATTTTTAGCCAAATCTCTTGCTTGTGCATTTATTGCACAATTTATCAACATTGCGATATGAGACACAGTTATTGAAGGTCATGCTCATCCGAGATTATATTGTGGTCAATGATCCCTACGAGCATAACATTCCTAACTTCAGATATTCACAAGTTAACCCAGCCATAAGGTATTTCAGTGTTTTGGCCCCGTTGCCATTAAAAGTAGGTCAAGGTCATTCAATGTCATACTAGTCTGAGCGGGAGATGTGGCGAATAATGTTCTCTGGTTGGAATTAAGGAGATATACAATAAGAGACTTAATCACTGACAGATAAAATAATGAAGGACCCCAGCCACCCTCTTGCGAATGAATATCAAATACTTCCCAGTGGTGGCAGGCTCGGTGTCCCATATGTGCCAGGACAAACAGATTTAAAAACAGTTTTATTCCAATGTCCATAAAGACTTGGAACTCCATCAAGGTCTCTTGATGCAAAAGTTCAATTTGTCTGCATTTTAAAATTTTTGAATTTTTTGATGTCAAAGCCACCAAATTTCACATTTGTGACCAATAAATGTATGTTATGTATGTTCTTTTAAGATGATTTGCTTTTATAATATGTGTTCAGCAGGAGCTTCTCAACAATTTGACTTTCTTTTTCAGGGGACACAGACTTCATCCGTCATACCTGGACATGCCAAGACTGCTTTACATATTCACTCAGCCAGCAATCGTAGCATTTAAGACCGCAATCGCTGCAAATCTGCTCTCTGAGAGACCATCAGAAGGCTCCGTCTAAATCTTGGTGAAGTCAAAGTCATTGCTATCCTTCCTGACAAGTAGAGTATTCACTTTTCATCAATTGTTATTGAATATCTAAAATTTCATCTTGCTCTTTTCCCTTATTGTGATTGGTAAAGATTATATTCAAAATGGAGTGACATAGTCGAAGTGAACTGCTCATGCATGGCCAAGAAGTTTCACTTAAACTGTTTTCACATGTGTGTGGGAAATATGCACAACTATTCAGCCATTCATAGATATAAAAATTAATTGTTGTTTTCTGGAGAAATTTAAAAAAATGGACATAAATATATGAAGAAACTATTACATAAATTTGTCAATTCATATATCCAAAATGTTAATTTCAACACATCCAGGATTGCAGGCTATTATTAATTCATGCTTAGGTTAACGGTCATGTGTCGTTCAAAATGGTCTGTAATGCAATTGAAAAATTAATTCTTTCTTTTCAAATTTCAGGGCAAACATTCACCTAAATGTAAAAGGTGGTGAAGTCTTCAGAGTGTGAAGAGCTGGACTGGATCCCGACACCAAATCAAGGCAAACCCAGTGCAAGTCCCCAAAACTACAATATATGAGAGGTAAAAGTGAATGTATTAGACATACAAACACCAATAATTTTAAAAAATAACTTACTGATTTCTTTGTCTATATTGTGTCTCTAGAGTAAAATTATGCAAATTAAAATATTAACAGATTGTACATTGTTAAGTTATTGCTGTGGTTTATGTATTATTTTGAATTGGCCATATTTCATATTGGCCGCAAAATAGGGGAGACCGGGGCACGACCAGGCACGTTCGTCCACTTTTTATTTTTCAGCTCTCCATCAGTAACTTCTTCAAACATGTGAACATTTTTTTAAAGAATGACTTTTAGACATTTACACTAAAGAGACGAAAGCCATGAAAACTGCTTTTTTTGATATTCGGGGAGCTTGGAGTTTTCCTTGACTCGAAATGATTTATTAATTACTTAATTGCTTCGATTGGGTCCTGTAAATAGCAGTCAGGGCCAATTTCATCCACCTGAATCATCATCACTTGAAAACTATAATTCTGAATGTATGTAATATATCTATTGCAGATTGCTAGAAGTTGTTAAAGAAAACTCCACCTGCTCATGTAACACAGCCCTGTATAACAGACTGCTCTCTGTAAAGTTTCTCAAAGCTAACCACTCAACATTCATCAGACCTCAAACTCATTAAGGTATAGTATATCAATTAATGTAAAAATGTAATTTACAATATTATCAATATTATATTGTACTGTATTTTAACCCCTAATTTCATATATGACATCCTCAAATTATTTATCAGTTGGGCTGTATATTTACAGGGCGGGATGCAAAACTTGCACTAGCTTTCTACTAAGACTCTTTAAAACCAAAAGTCAGAGTAAATAACTTGACATAGATTTAAAGAATGCTATCAGCTTCTTGTTCATTAGTCTTATGATTTTAAAGATCATTTGGTCTATCAATGAGCAGCAAATCACTGGTCATTAAGTTGGGTCATTCTCCTGAAACCGTGAACATGACTATCCGTATACATTAACAGCCTAGTCAATAGTGTGACTCGTGTATGCAAATTAGACGAATGCAACCACTAGGAGAGGTTTATTTTTTCCCCTATTGTTGATTTGTTTGATTTTTTTTTTCTAGTGACCCGTATTTTCTTAACAGTTATGAAAAGCAAGGAATGCATTATTTTTTAAGTCCAGAATCACCCATGTCATATTTTCTGCCTGTCGTTCTATTCTTCAAATGATTAAAGTGCCTACTTTTCATGAATTTTGTGAGTTTTTTAAAACCTAATAAGTCTTTCATTGCCAATTTTGAAATGAAAGATATATTTTACAGTCGATCACAATGAACGTTTAAAGTACTGTCCCGAAAATAAAACTAAAACTGTTACTTTACAATTTTGCAACTGTACATCACTGACTTCTATGAATCATCAAAAATATTTCCACCAGAATAAGAATAAGAATAAGAATAAGAATAATATTTATTTACCGTCATGATTCATAAGACAAAAAAACAACATTAGCTATAAAGCTATTACATGACTAAAAACAAAGTAATAATATAACAATAAAAACAATAACAGGCACCATGTACACAGACTGGGCAACAATACATACTTAGAACATTCAGTCCCTAGCTGTCAACATTTCTTTTAACTTAGCTTTAAATTCAATTAAAGTAGAAGAACATTTTAAGTTGTTGGGCAATTCATTCCAGACCTTAGCACCATAATATGAAAATGACTTGTAACCATAAGTAACACTTTTGAAATTTCTTTGAATTAATTTACAATTGTCTCGCATGTCATAACATTGGTCTTTCTTTTTAAACAGATCACAAAGATAGTCAGGGAGTAAAGAGTTCACACATTTGTACATTTCAATACACATCACATACTTAAGATAATTTGACACAGCCATGCTTTTACTTCGAGATAACAAATCAGAATAGGACGAATCAAAGTCGTCATAAACAAACCTCAATGCTCTATGTTGTAACCTGTTAAGCTTTCTTATATCACTTTGTGAACAGAACATCCAGACTACAGGACAGTAACTAAAAGTACTTTTAATAAATGATGAAAATATATGCTCTTTAACATTTGTATCTAATACATTACGCAATCTTGATATAGCATTAATTTGCTGACTAGCCTTTTTACATAACTTAGACATATGTTCATTAAATAAGAGCTTACAATCAATTTCAATGCCTAATAATTTAACACTTTCCATACATTTAACATCATGACCCTTAATTGTGAAACTTTCTGGCTTATCCTTCTTATTTCCAAAAACAATAGCTTGGTATTTACTGGGATTAGCCTGCATGCCATTATTAGTGAACCATTCAGTTATCATATCACCGCATTGTTCAATATTAGTAGTCAAATCAGCAGATGTCTCAGAAACATATGATATAGTATTGTTGTCTGCATAGTTATAAATGTCATAATCGTTGACGCTAAACAGCATGTCATTCAAAAATATGTTAAAAAGAGTCGGGCCTAGGATAGAGCCCTGTGGCACACCCTTTGAAATCTTAGTCCACCAGAAGGAGCAGACAGGTCTGATGGGCGACTAAAAAGAGTCGGGCCTAGGATAGAGCCCTGTGGCACACCCTTTGAAATCTTAGTCCACCAGAAGGAGCAGACAGGTCTGATGGGCAGAAGCATAGGCGTAACGGAGGGGTGGGGCAGGGGGGGCGATCGCCCCCCCCAAAAGTTTGGAAAACAGTGAAATTCGGGCAAAAAGGCTAAAGAATTTGGGCAGATGATTAAATAAAAACTACTGAAAATTAATGATTTCCAGGCAATTTAATTTGAAATTTTTATAAATTTAGAGCGTGAAATTCGGGCAAATGTCGCTCGCCCCCCCAAAAATCGCGCCTGCCGTACGCCTATGGGCAGAAGTCATGCCAAACTAAGTTTTTTAATGATTTGGAAAGTAAAATTTTCTGCCTTCTAATGATGCATTGTTCACCTAGTTGTGCACCCCAAATTTTCAAAGTTTCTAAAATCCAAATTACTTATCCTTTGCCCTCCGCTGGACACTGTTGATATGAATTTGTAATAAATTGGCTAAATCTTCCATTTCCACAAAAATTCAAATGCATATTTCACCTCCCCTCCCTGTAGATAATGCAGTTGATGAATTAGGCGTCATATTGAATTGTCATAAAATTTTGCCTCGAGTTATTCCGATTTGGAAAGGTATTGTAGTTAATTGTTATTATTATATGTTTCTCTTTTGAGACTAAATATGAATGTCATAATCAGTAGAGTCAAGTATGGTAAATCCGTCCAGGAGGGTAGATCAATCCTCCCCTAATATAGACCTACAATTATATTTCTTTCAGTTGCGGAAGTTTTAAAAGCAAGATAAACTCGTTTTTCAAACAATTTTTTCCGTTTTTGTTGTTTTGAGAGCAACTTAGATCATTTTTCTGGTCCCTTTGCAACAAAGGATAGAAAACAATTAAATTCGGTGATGTCATCAAAACCATTTTGTGAATTGCTTGCAGCTGATTGAATTATTTTTGTAGGCCTATTTCCTTTGACAAAAATGTATTGAATGTGAAAAATCTTTGAATGAGATGTAAAATTAAATTATTATTTGTTAAATTACTTTAAATACGAGACCTGGAAAGGAGATACAATGGAAACAAAAGTGGAAGAAATTGTCATCAGTACTTTTTAACTAGCTTGATTTGGTGTAATGGTGTTTGTAAATCCGTCCACCCATATGAAATGGTCTTTAAAGGTAATTTTGTGACTTTAAATATTTATAAATGGCATATTTGGATTTGAGCAATAATACAAATTCATTGGGTGAAGGGGGTCTTCAATTGTAATTAAAGCACTCATTTGAAATCCTTGATAGTTAACTTAACCCTTGTTATTTGATTATTTTATTTAAGTGTAATCAGTCGCCCATTTAATATTCTAAAATCGACAAAAAAATCCTTTGTGAAAGTTAATGAATTGAAAAACTTTAAAAATTTGCTAGAAAAGGTAAGTGTGCGCTGAATTGTGCCCTGTGGGCGGATTTACCAATTACCATCCTTGCTGGACAGATTTACAAGCAGAGTGGATTTAGGTCCCCTAACCTTTTAAAAATCTTTGTTGTCATGGGTTCAACCAAAATTATATGAATATTTAACTTTTTTGGCTGTTGACAGGGTGTCCACTCCTCCTACATTTCCTATAATTCCTATATTTTTTTTAGCCTCCTATAATTTCCTATATTTTGGAAAAATTCCTATATTTTTCAAGTTTTCAAGATATTTGTCGCATAAATGAATGTTTCTGTCTCTGATGCCAGGTTTTAGCATCTTTTTCCCCCGATATATTAAGTAGGCACATTTTTGTCCGAGACATGATTCATGATGATGTTTTCGGCTAGTGACGGAAGCGATTCTGTGATTTGCCAATGGTTTTGCTGCTGAATAATTCCTATATTGTCCTGTAAAAGTTGGTAAAATCCTCGTATATTTTACCGTACAAAATTCCTATATTCCTATGATATTTTATGGGATATTTGGTGGGCACCCTGTGTTGATGACAGTATGGATCGAATATGCTCTTCCAAAAAATTAGTTTTAAAAATTCATTGAAAGTTTTGCAGGGGGGAGGGTTGGTCTAGTGGTAGCATGATAGGCTGCTAATCGCTTGGTCCAGGGTTCGAATCCAGCTCTTGCCGGGTCACGTTTCCTATGTTGGACAGCTGTTTCAATCATCCTTCGCCTCATTGTCGTGTCCTCCCCCTGTCCTAATTGGCCTACCAAGTGCATAAATACAGGACGTAAAGCCCCAATCATCCATCCATCCATTGAAAGTTTTGCAAGAGCTCTAATATTCTTCAAACATTACAGGTTCGAATAATTTTTGATGATTTGTTTGGAGTCCCAGGGCCCTTTTTTCATGTTGTTTAAGGACTGATGCGTAGGGCTATCACACTTCAGAGGCCCTGAAGCCTAACTGAGCTTTTCCCAAGTATATTCTAAGTCAGAGCTAGTTCCTTTGAATTCATATACTGGTGGCAAGCAGGATCAAAGCTCTGTTTGGCTTGGGCCTGTGCAAATTATAAATATCGCACAAAATATTATAGGAATATAGGAATTTTTTACCGTAAAATATAGGAAAATATAGGAGGTTTTCGCCTACTTTAATGAGACAACATAGGAAATATTCGACAGCGAAAACATCGGCAAATAATGGGATCGCTTCCACCATAAGTCGAAAACTTCCACCATAAGTCGAAAACTTCATGTCTCTGGGGAGAGAAATTTATCTTTGTATCGCAGACAAAAACGCACATATATGCGCGAAATATCTTGAAAACTTGGAAAATATAGGAAGTTATAGGTATTTTTCAAAAATATAGGAAATTATAGGAGGCCTTAAAAAATATAGGAATTATAGGAAATATAGGAGGAGTGGGCACCCTGAATCACTTTGAAATGGTCATGACTGTTTAACTGGGAAAATCATTGATATTTGAAGCTAACATAATAGGTATAAAATAGTAGTGTTAGATCTAATATTGTGATACAGGTCTCACACAATCAGAATCCACATACTGCTAGGAAATTCTTCAGAATATGTTTCAGTGACCTCCCACTGTCTGCTGAAATAAAAGAGAAAACTTCCTCTACCTATAAAATTTAGGGCACTGTCTTAAATTTAGCAAATGACAATTATTCCCTTGATTGGACCAGTGATGTGTCCTCGATCGGACCACCTCATGGATGTATTTTTATTGATGAGACAGCCTGTCAATATGATAATTTGAGATATTTATGAAGCATGAATCCCTAAATTTTAGAAATTGATGAGAATAGCTTGCACTATTAAAAAAAAGACTTTCTGAAGTGGTTCCAATCGAGGATACCAAGTTCATGGTGTGAGAATTTGAGGCATTTCGTAAAAATGATCCTGTGGCCATACTGATCAAGCCTTGTCCAAAACACAGTAGCAGGATATATTTCAACTCAATCCTCGTCTTTCTGGCCAGTTTCGAACTTCATATCACTAATACCATTTGCACACCGAGCCTCTGACAGAGACAGACAAGAAATTTATTCATAACAAAGAGACAATATATACAATATTATCACCTGGTTGGCTGTGAATATCACTGTTTACAGTCAAAATATCAGGGCCCATAATATTGTAAAAAATACCACCCTTCAAGGGCGATATTTTTTAACAATGGTTATGACATCACCAGCATTTCAGCTGCCTGATGATGTCACAAACCAAACAAGGGCCGGAATAATGGGATTGTGATGTCATGTCCATTGTTGCTCCATGGTGGACGTCACATTTTTGTAATGGCAGAAAATAGTACCTCTTTATAACTGAAAATTTGAGGTGAAACCTGGTGATAAAAACAAAACAACCACACGTCAGGGCACTTCGTACAATATCACTCGCTGTTGTGTGAATTAATATCACTCTCGCCCTGCGGGCTCGAGTGATATTAATTCACACAACAGCTCGTGATATTGTTACTCAGTGACCCTGACTTGGGTTGTTTTGTTATAATACATATAAAACATTTTTACAGAGATAAAAAGAACATAGCAGTAGCATGTTTTGTCTCTTCATTATGGGGAGACCTCTCTAAGACAAAAGAGCCACTATCGAGAGGCCACCCCAGAATAAAGCCTGTCTGAAAAAACTGGAAGTTAGGTGGTCCTATCGAGGGGTCTCTCTCCTAAATGTATTTATGTAAAATAAAAAATGTTTTTTCACAGTTTAGCTCAATTAAGTTATTTCAATTAATTTGCAGATTACAGATCCAGTACAACGACAGTTTCAAATGACTGCAAGAAAGAATATGATAATTATTCAATGATTGTTCTTCTCATGCGCTCTGAGCATGATAAAATTAATGCAGATTCTATTTCTTTGATCATCTGATCATCGTTCGTTGCCATGCAGCCTATGTTTTAAATTTCAAAATTGATTAATTAGTTCCATTTGCTTTTACAGAGTAATGCCTGTCAACGCTGTCATCCGATGAGAGTGATGGATCCGATCATATGATTGCTTAAAGATACTGGCCAATACTTCAAGTCCTTCATCATTGACCACAGGGAAAAACAAAGAAAATGCCTATTTCTGGTGTAACAGGCAAGTAATGTAAACACTGATAAAGAACCCCTTATATATTTTACGCCTACACTCCGGGCAAAAATATTGACCTCAGTAAAATTTCAATTTGCTTTGTTTCTTATTCGAAATACGCAATGACAAAGCTTAATTTCCTGTCAGTCGATTAATCACATTATATCAGCATTGAATTGTTTTTCTTTTAACTTTTAAGTAGAATAAACTATAAGAATACATCTTTTGACTACTCTTCTTGGCGACTTTATGAACCGCAAAATTGTTGTATATTCACATTTCATCGATTTCAAAGGCTCTTCTTCTTTATGTCCTCTAAGATTAACATCAAAAGTCAAAAGGAAAAGCTATTTCACCCTAAATGTATGTTACTATTGATTAATTGAGAGGGAATGAATCTTTGTTGTTAACTTGTTATGCACTGAAACAATTAGAAATTCAACTATGGTCTATTTCGTTTTTGCCCAGGAGTGTACATAAATGTTCACACAAAGACACAGATTCATGACACATTAATGTGCCACCAAACATTTTATGTATGTGGACACTTAAAATCCACCTCTGGCCAATTATAATATGTTATAGTGTATTTAATATTATTAATTTTTCTTTGTGAGATTTCAGAGATGTAATGACTTGCATTTTGGGGAAAAATTAAGCTGGTGGCCTCACTTTTTTGATGTGAGATTGAATGGTTTTTGCTGTTAAGAAGAAAGTTTAAAAACCTTGTGACAATGTGAACTGCATAATTTTTTTTTGCATGACAATTTGTTAGATTTATTACTCAAATGATCACTTCTAAATTCCAGGTTTCCTTTGAGTGTAGGACAAATGTACATGTACACATTGTAAACTGCTGGAAAGATCCTCCACAAAAGAAGTTATTCCATGATCTCAGGTACTAAATTTCTGCTGAGTCAAAGTTTATCATTACATACAGTTCAAATGGATGCATAACTAATTCAAAGTTATGTTTTCCATAAAACCCATACCCATAGGCGTAGAAACCTGGGGGGCAGAGATCCCCAATAACTCAATCATATAAATCTGCCCACAAAATTGGTCACTTCTCCTAGGCCAATGCCCCATTTGAAGGGTTACCATGAAAACTAATTCTTTTTAATTTATTCATTCTGAATACAGCTCATGTCACGAATTTCCTTATGTGCAACTTGACTTCATGGAAAAAAAAAATTGAATAAGTTATCACTGATCAATAATAATTTTTCTATTAAGCCATGGAGTAATTAGCAGTTCATCCATTTGAAATACATTTTACATGGATTCCTGTGGGAAATCGCTAAGTGTACGCTTACATCTGACCTCAAATGTATGTACGAGGGGTATTCAGAAGGTTTCATGTGTATACAGTAGGTTCCAAATTATTACGCAAGTTGGTTTTTTTATGATATCTCAAAAACAACTAAACACATTTTAAAATCCTTCCTACATAACAATTTGAGTTCCATGAAGGCAATATCCTGCAAGTTTTGTCTAATTCTGGTGGTGCAGTGAGGAGTTACGCCACAGAGCACCATATACCCTGTTTTTCGATGTCCCAAGTTATTATGCAAATGTAAGAAAAAGTGATCTAAATGTACCAAAATGAAACACTTACCTCTTAACGTTTAATGAAAAATAGAACCTTCATTTCAAAAATTGTTGCTTAAATAATAAAGAAATCCATAATATTCCCCTGCATTGAAATAACATTGAAATTACTAACTTCTTACATTAAAAAGCTTCTCCAAGACAAACAAAATTTGTTCACATTATGAAACTCTCTCTGTGGGTTCCTTAGGTTTAGAACTCTTCCCAAAATTAAAGAGAAGCCATTTCGACCAATAAACATGAACAATATCTTTAAATGAAAATGATGGAGATTGGGCTTGCATTGACGGCAATGCTAATTCAACGGAAAAAAGAAGCACTCATTTTTTACTTATTGTTATGTTTTGTAGAGAAAGGGGAATTGTTTTATCTTTACACAGGATAACATCATAGTCTCAAAGGTATATTGTTATGTGAATTGGTCATGATTTGACATTTTTTAAAAACAACAGAGGCTTTATATTCAAGAAAAATTGTCATTTCAATGTTATTCCAATGAAGAGGTTTTATATTGATTTCTTGGTCATGAAAACAATCATTTTTGAAATGAAGGTTCTATTTTTCATTAAACATTAAGAGGTAAGTGTTTAGAGGATTAATAGATCATTTTGGTACTTTTAGATCACTTTTTCTTACATTTGCATAATAATTTGGGACATCGAAAAACAGGGTATATGGTGCTCTGTGGCGTAACTCCTCACTGCACCACCAGAATTAGACAAAACTTGCAGGATATTGCCTGCATGGAACTCAAATTGTTATAAGGGAAGGATTTTAAAATGTGTTTAGTTGTTTTTCAGATAGGGGAGAGTCCCCTCGATCGGACCGGTGCCTCGATCGGAACACTTCAATCATTACATAATCATTACACATATGAGAACCAGTCCTACCTGAAATGGTTCCTTGTTACTTGTTTGGTAATGGTCATGAGCAATTGACTTGATTTTGCATTGATATTTGAAGTCAGGAAAATAAGTTTGAAATGACAGTGTTTTATCTAATATGGTCATGCAGGTTTCATCCTATTAGGCCTAATCCTCTGGTGGGAAATATTCCAAAATCTGTTTCAGTGAGCTCCAACTGACTCTCTCCCGTATCAAATAAGAAAAGTCCTTTCATCTACAACAACTGGAGCACTGGCCAAGATTTTGCAAGTGTTGTGTATTTCCTCGATTGGACCGCCTGTGTGTCCTCGATCGGACCACCATATAGCTGCATCTGTATTGACAATACAGCTTCAAAATATGATAATTTATTGTTTTAGTGAAGCATTAATCCCTAAAATTGAGTGATATTGGTCCAGGGTTAAGTACAATTAATTATGTAAATTTATCACACATGCTGACACTCCCTCTATTGGCATTTTCTGGAATAACATGGAGAAGTTAAAAAAATTAAAATTGAAATTTTTTATTTTCTGAAGTTAGTAAAAACAAATAGAAACTGTGGTTTCCGGACAGTTAAATGATGCAGGTAGCTCTGATCAGTCAAAACATGATTTTATGTTGTGGTCCGATTGAGGCAACTTGGTGGTCCAATCGAGGGCACCGAGTTAGTGACGTGAGAATTTGAAGCCTTTTTTTTAAATGGTCTGGTGTCCATTTGGATCCAGCTTTGTCCACAACACAGTAGCATAACATATTTCAACTCAATCTCCGTCTTTCTGGCCTGTTTTGAACTTCACATCACTAATACCCTTTGCATTCTGAGCTTCTGAAGTTAGGTGTTATATATAATAATTTGGAACCTACTGTAATTACTGTAGTAAAATGCAGATTTTTGGTAACTGTAAACTTGTTATTATATGCACACTTTGAATGATTATATGAACAGCAGTGTCGCAGTTGAGGCCGAGACATCCGAGACCGAGGCATGAGCCTCCGAGACCGAGGCATGAGCCTCCGAGACATTAACCCTCTGAGACTGTGACCAAGGCATCAGCTATCAAGTCTGAGATCGGCAGAACTAAAATTATGGTTGATCCAAAATATTTTAGCTTGATATATTATCGACATTTAGCCATGGATCATCAGGCTACAGCAGCCTGCTTCAGTTGCGAGCGTCAGCGAGCAGGCTACAACATTTCACTGGATGTGCTGCCAATCAGGTCCTCGCTCACATGCATTTTTGAAGCAGTTCAGTGAAGTTCTGCTGGGTTCTGCAGGGCGTGGACCTGATAGGCAGCAGTGCCGACCTCAGAGGCAACAGTCCTACTGCTCTACAAGCCAATTCGACACCCAATTCGACTTGAATTTCATCAGTCTGCAGCCTCGCTCGCTTGCCTGCTCTAAAACTAGCAAGCAGACTGACTTGTCAGTCAGATGGATCATATCACTTAGGCCTACTACAAGACTACAACAGTATAAATAAAGATTAACTCAATTACTCAATTAAAAGCACTGAAATGGGGACAATAAGGGGCATTCATTATATTTTTAAAGGATGGGGCGTAGAATGCATCTCCCCGGCAATAAATACATTTTTATGGAAACAGCGACGAGATTAAATTTGTTTTGAGTATCTGTCAAAAAAAAATCATAGTAGTGTCATCGACCCAGTATATGATTTCTTCAATAATGTTAAACACTGATGAATTTCTGATTTTTACTTCCAGTTGTATAGAAAAGCAGTCGTAGCATCAATGAGAATGAGTGGTTCCAGAAACGCCAGAAAAACAGAGGAATATTCCTTGAGAAAATTCCCTAGCCTTGGGATACTCCGTTGAGAAATTTCTCGTGTACGTATGAAAAATTAAACATTCCAACTTTATTATATTTTTTCTTCTCCTTCTTCATGTTATTTCTAACAAATGAAGAACTAAAGAAACTACAGAAACTAATGAAAGAGAAAGTGAGGAATTGCGAACATGCCTACAAAGTTAAAATCAAAATTCTTTTCAAATCAAATTAACAAGAAAATTATTTACAGTATGCTAATGATTTTAATGCATTTTATGCCTGCTTTGACTAATGACTTTCATGATGAACTTCAGAACCTGGAATCCCAACTTATCCTGTGTGACGACCCTGCAGTACTTCTGGCGAAAGACGATATACAACAAACGCTAATGTTCATCAATACAAGAAAATCGGCAAGCTCTGATCATATAAACAGACGTTTATTAAGGGAATCTCATCAACAACTGACCCACCTCCTTCAACCAATTTTTCAAAAATCTATTAATCAACGCATCGTACCAACTGACTGGCTTGCTTCAACTGTGGTCCCTGTGCCAAAAATTCCCCTACCAGCTGTTATGAATGATCTCCGTCCAGTAGCGTTAACTTCGATCATCATGCAATCATTTGAACTTGTTGTTCTAAGGACTCTAAGGCTCAAATTTGTAATCATAAATTTCAGTTTGCATAAGAAAGTTCAAGTGTTGAAGTTGCAACTCTTACTTTACCTTATAATAATTGTGAACACACAGACAATCTCAAAAATGTGTATGTCATTTTATATGTTGATTGCAGTTCTATTTTCAATACAATTCAGCCTCATTTATATGTTAAACATGGGTGTGAATTCAATTGTTCTTTTATGAATTTAATCATTCCTTGCCAATAGATCACAAATATGATTCAAAGGTTCATTTTTTTAGTCCACTGGTAATGAGCCTTTTGAGATTGTAACATAGATATTTTATAACAATCATAGAGAATAACATGAAAGGGACATCAAATGCTCACTTTGTAAAAAGATGAACAAGAGAATGTACTTTCCGAGAAAATAATGAGATGTTAAAATGGACTCATCTATCCTGACTCTGTTGTATGCTAGTTTTATCCAATCTGTCAATACATTTTGTATAATCTGTTGGAATGGTAATTTCGCTCAATCTGATTGCAAGTTCATTGAAGGAAAATCTGCCGAATGTATGGGTTGTAAAAATGTAAAATAACTATGAATTTTGCCATGAAACAGCATGTAACAGGGCAACAAAAATACTGTGAAAAGCACATTATCCCCTTGGATATACTATCATACATATATATACATTTCAGTATGGAGCAGCATAAGGCTGTGCCGATCAAGGCGATTATGTGTATTTGATTTTATTTGGAATGTTCTTACTTAAGATATTTTTTAAAATAATAAATATAATTAATGGATTAAATGCAAGCTTTATGAATCTGTAAATATTTTAATGATAGGTCATTTGTCAAATATTAGGCCTACATTTGGGCCTGTAGGTTTGCTGTCAAATTCTTGACATACATTTGATTTTATCGGGAACGATCTAACTAAACAGTACTTGTAAAAATAATAAATATAATTTATGGATTAAATGCAAGTTTTATGATTTGTAATGATGACAATCCAAAGTGAATTCATTTAGAGCTATATGATTAATTTCCAGGTGCTCTCTTTGTTCATTGGGTGGCCCAATGGTTAGGACACTCCATGTTTGCTTATCTTGAACTTTTAAAAATGTTGAATATTGATAAAGTACTCTTTCGAGGACCTGTTGTAACTGGAAGATTATTACAAGCAATGTTCATGCATGCATTCTGATGCCTCGGTTGACCAAGAAAATTTTGGTAAGACTATCTGCTACTGTAATGACAAGGAACACTGTGTCGGTCGCTCTCATCAAAAGGCTAATTGGATACTGATAATATATCTGACCTTAAAATTTGAGAAGGCCTGTGGTTTCAAGAATCATCTCTAAACTATACTTTAGCAGACATAATGTTGACGGGGAAAGAAGGGTTTTTATGTGGAATGAACTTCCAAGCATGTAACAGTTATTGTACTACAAAGCAGTTTATAGCGAACCTTAAAAAAATTCAATTAGCGTTCCTGTGTCAAAAAGTCAGGATCAGCTGAAGAATCCTGAATAAGCACTAACAAGTACGGAGCCCCTTAAAGGACATGATTCCCTCACGGTCATCACGTTCCGCGGCGAACTTTCACGTTCCCTTACTAAGATAATCACATTCGCTCATGATAGATAGATATGGTAAGTGCAGCCCTCTAAGCCCAGTTCTGGGCGCTCACGAGGGTTGATTGATGAGATGGGACAGAGAGACGGAGTCCTCAACATATTATACATTTACCCCACGTGAGGGATTTTTTACTTGCCCATCATAGACACTGATACAAGGGGCCACCAATTTTACGTCTCATCCGGACGACATCCCGCTGGGATTTTTCTCAAGAAAGTCCACTGAAAATTTTGGGTTCCCCACCCGTGGTTCATGAAGGTTATTGCGTTCTCTAACGATCGTCGTGTTACCTTGTCATCTTTCATGTTACCTCACGATCATCGAGAGGAACGCAATCATCGTGAGAAAACACGATAATGTTCACAAGGGAACGCAAAAGATCGCGATGGAATGCGAAATATTGCGAGGGAATGTGAAAGATTGCGAGGGAATGCAATAATATATGTATAGGTTATTCACCACGGGAGAGGGAATATGTGATTTATCACTCAAGGGCTTTAGCCCGAGGTGTGATAAACACATATTCCTGATCCCATGGTGAATAACCGGCTTATACCATGAGACAAACACTCAGCCAGTCAAACACGAGAGGATAACTGGACAAAAAGAATATGGGAATTATTTCCCTGAAATACTGGCATGTGATTGGTTAACAGAGGTGTCGAATGGTATTAAAGTTTCTTAATTCCATGAGTAAGGCTGTTTGAATGAATAATTAAAATATGTGCTGTGCAAAATTTAATCTCCTATATCACTGTTGTAGATATATTATCACTATTGTAGAAATAAACAGTTCAACAAAAATAAGTCCCCCTTTGAATAAACTTGAATATCTCAAAGATTACTTCACTGATTTTTAAGAAATCTATGGCTTTTTCAATGGATATGAACCATTTGACCAAGCGGGGGAGTCACCAGCTGGGGCATACCTCATCATGATACTGGAGAAAATTTGTTTCTCAATCATATTTAGTGGACAATTGAGGACTTCTTTTGTAACCTTTTCACAATGTAGGTTCCGGTGAAATTTGAAATAATGGGAGTTGATTTTGAGTAGGCCTACTTTTTTTAATTTTTTTTTTTTGGAAAAGTCAAAACTCCAAATTTTTGAAAATATAAGTATGTGCACTCAGGGTAGGCTGGCTTAGACAAAAATTAAGCAATCGAGCTGCAATTACAGAGGCATAATGTCGATATGCAGGCCTACAAATACGAGAACTTTAACAGAAATCGGAAGAGAAGTCTTTGAGATATTCAAGTTTTCGTAAAGGGGCACTTATTTTTGTTGAACCGTTTAGTATATATATATACCACGATACTATGGTAGGAATTTTATGTCCTAGCCTTAGATGTTTTTCACTAACATCTAAATTTCCAAAAGGAGCACTTGCAAAGCCCTCTTCGTTTATTAAATTTGTCCACTGTGTATTTGACAATTGTTTAATTTTTTTTAGCAAATACGGCACGATTTTTATATTTAATTCATTTTACACGGGCTGTTAGTCCTACATACCTTCAGGGCATTTCTGGAAATCCTTAAAAATGCCATGATTTGGCCTATAATATTATATGAAGAAGAATGACTTCATGCATTTTTAAAAGGCAGGCCTTTTAATGGTATCAAGGATGATCAAGCCTTGATCATGATCAAAGAGTTCTAAAAATATTTATGAATTATAACAATTTTTTTTTTAGAAATGTTTTAGCCTTTAGGTCTTTACCCTATTTAATACTGTGCAATGTGTATCTCAGTGAGTCTGACAGTTTCACTGCAGATTAGGTCTTCAGATGACATTGCTGATGCACCAATGGAATGCTAATGCTCCTCTTGTGTACATGATCACATGGATACCAGTGCATGAACAAAATAATGCATTACTCACAAATAAAAACACAAACCTAAAACTTGGTGTATTTTTCCCATATTTCGCTCCCCCAATGGTTTCAGTCATTTGACAGCTGTCAACATTGCCAAAATCAAGGATTTGTGTGGGCCCAACCAACCCCATGTTAGAGGCTCTGAATTATGTCACTAACACCAAAATTTTATCAAATTCTTTAAAACACAGGTTGATTAACTTCTTGAGTGTGAATTTAAACCCTAACACTAACCACAAAGTTGTTATTTCATCCCCAAAACAGCTATGACATAGCTGTTGTGGTCTTTCACTTCACACAGAGCAACACAGCTGCCCAACAGAAACTAGGTCAAGTTTGTTTACTGTTTTTCTCCACCTGAGGGCTCTTTCATTCACTTTCACTTTCTGGCCAATCAACAGCAGCCTCTCTCAGGGCTCTCTGACCTCGATCTGATTCTGACGTCGTGATCCGCCATCAATCAATGTGATGGATCGCGGCAAAATTCAGAGTTTTCATCAACACAATCCACTTGCCCAATGCTTCAAATCAACCTGAAAAAGGTGTCGAGCCATAACTAAAGGTATCTAGTACATGTTCCATGTGTGTTTATTTTGACACAGTGTTACAGGACGATTCAAAGTGCCAAATACTTGAGGCATGTCAAAAGTACAAGTAAATCCTCCTTGATGAATCGTGACCCAGCTGTTGCACAACTGGCCAAAACACAGCGGGTCGTATCGGGGCTACATGAAGCATAACTGAGTGAAAGAAGAAGATTACAAGCTGTGTTAATAAACAACTGTCACTCATAAGCTGCCTGATCTGAATGTTGTTTACAGTTTGTTGCCAGTGGCACAGCTAGGGTGTCTCATGAAGGGGATACATATTTGCACATTTTTTATGGATTGATTAGCTCTTCTGAGGAAGGGAGGGAGGATCAACTCTGTGATCACTATATCAAAATCATGAGCAATCTTTTTTGTGTGTCCTTGGTTCAACGTTGAGGGGCATGCCTTAGCCCCGATACGACCCGCTGTGTTTTGGCCAGTTGTGCAACAGCTGGGTCACGATTCATCAAGGAGGATTTACTTGTACTTTTGACATGCCTCAAGTATTTGGCACTTTGAATCGTCCTGTAACACTGTGTCAAAATAAACACACATGGAACATGTACTAGATACCTTTAGTTATGGCTCGACACCTTTTTCAGGTTGATTTGAAGCATTGGGCAAGTGGATTGTGTTGATGAAAACTCTGAATTTTGCCGCGATCCATCACATTGATTGATGGCGGATCACGACGTCAGAATCAGATCGAGGTCAGAGAGCCCTGAGAGAGGCTGCTGTTGATTGGCCAGAAAGTGAAAGTGAATGAAAGAGCCCTCAGGTGGAGAAAAACAGTAAACAAACTTGACCTAGTTTCTGTTGGGCAGCTGTGTTGCTCTGTGTGAAGTGAAAGACCACAACAGCTATGTCATAGCTGTTTTGGGGATGAAATAACAACTTTGTGGTTAGTGTTAGGGTTTAAATTCACACTCAAGAAGTTAATCAACCTGTGTTTTAAAGAATTTGATAAAATTTTGGTGTTAGTGACATAATTCAGAGCCTCTAACATGGGGTTGGTTGGGCCCACACAAATCCTTGATTTTGGCAATGTTGACAGCTGTCAAATGACTGAAACCATTGGGGGAGCGAAATATGGGAAAAATACACCAAGTTTTAGGTTTGTGTTTTTATTTGTGAGTAATGCATTATTTTGTTCATGCACTGGTATCCATGTGATCATGTACACAAGAGGAGCATTAGCATTCCATTGGTGCATCAGCAATGTCATCTGAAGACCTAATCTGCAGTGAAACTGTCAGACTCACTGAGATACACATTGCACAGTATTAAATAGGGTAAAGACCTAAAGGCTAAAACATTTCTAAAAAAAAAATTGTTATAATTCATAAATATTTTTAGAACTCTTTGATCATGATCAAGGCTTGATCATCCTTGATACCATTAAAAGGCCTGCCTTTTAAAAATGCATGAAGTCATTCTTCTTCATATAATATTATAGGCCAAATCATGGCATTTTTAAGGATTTCCAGAAATGCCCTGAAGGTATGTAGGACTAACAGCCCGTGTAAAATGAATTAAATATAAAAATCGTGCCGTATTTGCTAAAAAAAATTAAACAATTGTCAAATACACAGTGGACAAATTTAATAAACGAAGAGGGCTTTGCAAGTGCTCCTTTTGGAAATTTAGATGTTAGTGAAAAACATCTAAGGCTAGGACATAAAATTCCTACCATAGTATCGTGGTATATATATATACTAAACGGTTCAACAAAAATAAGTGCCCCTTTACGAAAACTTGAATATCTCAAAGACTTCTCTTCCGATTTCTGTTAAAGTTCTCGTATTTGTAGGCCTGCATATCGACATTATGCCTCTGTAATTGCAGCTCGATTGCTTAATTTTTGTCTAAGCCAGCCTACCCTGAGTGCACATACTTATATTTTCAAAAATTTGGAGTTTTGACTTTTCCAAAAAAAAAAAATTAAAAAAAGTAGGCCTACTCAAAATCAACTCCCATTATTTCAAATTTCACTGGAACCTACATTGTGAAAAGGTTACAAAAGAAGTCCTCAATTGTCCACTAAATATGATTGAGAAACAAATTTTCTCCAGTATCATGATGAGGTATGCCCCAGCTGGTGACTCCCCCGCTTGGTCAAATGGTTCATATCCATTGAAAAAGCCATAGATTTCTTAAAAATCAGTGAAGTAATCTTTGAGATATTCAAGTTTATTCAAAGGGGGACTTATTTTTGTTGAACTGTTTATTTCTACAATAGTGATAATATATCTACAACAGTGATATAGGAGATTAAATTTTGCACAGCACATATTTTAATTATTCATTCAAACAGCCTTACTCATGGAATTAAGAAACTTTAATACCATTCGACACCTCTGTTAACCAATCACATGCCAGTATTTCAGGGAAATAATTCCCATATTCTTTTTGTCCAGTTATCCTCTCGTGTTTGACTGGCTGAGTGTTTGTCTCATGGTATAAGCCGGTTATTCACCATGGGATCAGGAATATGTGTTTATCACACCTCGGGCTAAAGCCCTTGAGTGATAAATCACATATTCCCTCTCCCGTGGTGAATAACCTATACATATATTATTGCATTCCCTCGCAATCTTTCACATTCCCTCGCAATATTTCGCATTCCATCGCGATCTTTTGCGTTCCCTTGTGAACATTATCGTGTTTTCTCACGATGATTGCGTTCCTCTCGATGATCGTGAGGTAACATGAAAGATGACAAGGTAACACGACGATCGTTAGAGAACGCAATAACCTTCATGAACCACGGGTGGGGAACCCAAAATTTTCAGTGGACTTTCTTGAGAAAAATCCCAGCGGGATGTCGTCCGGATGAGACGTAAAATTGGTGGCCCCTTGTATCAGTGTCTATGATGGGCAAGTAAAAAATCCCTCACGTGGGGTAAATGTATAATATGTTGAGGACTCCGTCTCTCTGTCCCATCTCATCAATCAACCCTCGTGAGCGCCCAGAACTGGGCTTAGAGGGCTGCACTTACCATATCTATCTATCATGAGCGAATGTGATTATCTTAGTAAGGGAACGTGAAAGTTCGCCGCGGAACGTGATGACCGTGAGGGAATCATGTCCTTTAAGGGGCTCCGTACTTGTTAGTGCTTATTCAGGATTCTTCAGCTGATCCTGACTTTTTGACACAGGAACGCTAATTGAATTTTTTTAAGGTTCGCTATAAACTGCTTTGTAGTACAATAACTGTTACATGCTTGGAAGTTCATTCCACATAAAAACCCTTCTTTCCCCGTCAACATTATGTCTGCTAAAGTATAGTTTAGAGATGATTCTTGAAACCACAGGCCTTCTCAAATTTTAAGGTCAGATATATTATCAGTATCCAATTAGCCTTTTGATGAGAGCGACCGACACAGTGTTCCTTGTCATTACAGTAGCAGATAGTCTTACCAAAATTTTCTTGGTCAACCGAGGCATCAGAATGCATGCATGAACATTGCTTGTAATAATCTTCCAGTTACAACAGGTCCTCGAAAGAGTACTTTATCAATATTCAACATTTTTAAAAGTTCAAGATAAGCAAACATGGAGTGTCCTAACCATTGGGCCACCCAATGAACAAAGAGAGCACCTGGAAATTAATCATATAGCTCTAAATGAATTCACTTTGGATTGTCATCATTACAAATCATAAAACTTGCATTTAATCCATAAATTATATTTATTATTTTTACAAGTACTGTTTAGTTAGATCGTTCCCGATAAAATCAAATGTATGTCAAGAATTTGACAGCAAACCTACAGGCCCAAATGTAGGCCTAATATTTGACAAATGACCTATCATTAAAATATTTACAGATTCATAAAGCTTGCATTTAATCCATTAATTATATTTATTATTTTAAAAAATATCTTAAGTAAGAACATTCCAAATAAAATCAAATACACATAATCGCCTTGATCGGCACAGCCTTATGCTGCTCCATACTGAAATGTATATATATGTATGATAGTATATCCAAGGGGATAATGTGCTTTTCACAGTATTTTTGTTGCCCTGTTACATGCTGTTTCATGGCAAAATTCATAGTTATTTTACATTTTTACAACCCATACATTCGGCAGATTTTCCTTCAATGAACTTGCAATCAGATTGAGCGAAATTACCATTCCAACAGATTATACAAAATGTATTGACAGATTGGATAAAACTAGCATACAACAGAGTCAGGATAGATGAGTCCATTTTAACATCTCATTATTTTCTCGGAAAGTACATTCTCTTGTTCATCTTTTTACAAAGTGAGCATTTGATGTCCCTTTCATGTTATTCTCTATGATTGTTATAAAATATCTATGTTACAATCTCAAAAGGCTCATTACCAGTGGACTAAAAAAATGAACCTTTGAATCATATTTGTGATCTATTGGCAAGGAATGATTAAATTCATAAAAGAACAATTGAATTCACACCCATGTTTAACATATAAATGAGGCTGAATTGTATTGAAAATAGAACTGCAATCAACATATAAAATGACATACAAATTTTTGAGATTGTCTGTGTGTTCACAATTATTATAAGGTAAAGTAAGAGTTGCAACTTCAACACTTGAACTTTCTTATGCAAACTGAAATTTATGATTACAAATTTGAGCCTTAGAGTCCTTAGAACAACAAGTTCAAATGATTGCATGATGATCGAAGTTAACGCTACTGGACGGAGATCATTCATAACAGCTGGTAGGGGAATTTTTGGCACAGGGACCACAGTTGAAGCAAGCCAGTCAGTTGGTACGATGCGTTGATTAATAGATTTTTGAAAAATTGGTTGAAGGAGGTGGGTCAGTTGTTGATGAGATTCCCTTAATAAACGTCTGTTTATATGATCAGAGCTTGCCGATTTTCTTGTATTGATGAACTTTAGCGTTTGTTGTATATCGTCTTTCGCCAGAAGTACTGCAGGGTCGTCACACAGGATAAGTTGGGATTCCAGGTTCTGAAGTTCATCATGAAAGTCATTAGTCAAAGCAGGCATAAAATGCATTAAAATCATTAGCATACTGTAAATAATTTTCTTGTTAATTTGATTTGAAAAGAATTTTGATTTTAACTTTGTAGGCATGTTCGCAATTCCTCACTTTCTCTTTCATTAGTTTCTGTAGTTTCTTTAGTTCTTCATTTGTTAGAAATAACATGAAGAAGGAGAAGAAAAAATATAATAAAGTTGGAATGTTTAATTTTTCATACGTACACGAGAAATTTCTCAACGGAGTATCCCAAAGGCTAGGGAATTTTCTCAAGGAATATTCCTCTGTTTTTCTGGCGTTTCTGGAACCACTCATTCTCATTGATGCTACGACTGCTTTTCTATACAACTGGAAGTAAAAATCAGAAATTCATCAGTGTTTAACATTATTGAAGAAATCATATACTGGGTCGATGACACTACTATGATTTTTTTTTGACAGATACTCAAAACAAATTTAATCTCGTCGCTGTTTCCATAAAAATGTATTTATTGCCGGGGAGATGCATTCTACGCCCCATCCTTTAAAAATATAATGAATGCCCCTTATTGTCCCCATTTCAGTGCTTTTAATTGAGTAATTGAGTTAATCTTTATTTATACTGTTGTAGTCTTGTAGTAGGCCTAAGTGATATGATCCATCTGACTGACAAGTCAGTCTGCTTGCTAGTTTTAGAGCAGGCAAGCGAGCGAGGCTGCAGACTGATGAAATTCAAGTCGAATTGGGTGTCGAATTGGCTTGTAGAGCAGTAGGACTGTTGCCTCTGAGGTCGGCACTGCTGCCTATCAGGTCCACGCCCTGCAGAACCCAGCAGAACTTCACTGAACTGCTTCAAAAATGCATGTGAGCGAGGACCTGATTGGCAGCACATCCAGTGAAATGTTGTAGCCTGCTCGCTGACGCTCGCAACTGAAGCAGGCTGCTGTAGCCTGATGATCCATGGCTAAATGTCGATAATATATCAAGCTAAAATATTTTGGATCAACCATAATTTTAGTTCTGCCGATCTCAGACTTGATAGCTGATGCCTTGGTCACAGTCTCAGAGGGTTAATGTCTCGGAGGCTCATGCCTCGGTCTCGGAGGCTCATGCCTCGGTCTCGGATGTCTCGGCCTCAACTGCGACACTGCTGTTCATATAATCATTCAAAGTGTGCATATAATAACAAGTTTACAGTTACCAAAAATCTGCATTTTACTACAGTAATTACAGTAGGTTCCAAATTATTATATATAACACCTAACTTCAGAAGCTCAGAATGCAAAGGGTATTAGTGATGTGAAGTTCAAAACAGGCCAGAAAGACGGAGATTGAGTTGAAATATGTTATGCTACTGTGTTGTGGACAAAGCTGGATCCAAATGGACACCAGACCATTTAAAAAAAAGGCTTCAAATTCTCACGTCACTAACTCGGTGCCCTCGATTGGACCACCAAGTTGCCTCAATCGGACCACAACATAAAATCATGTTTTGACTGATCAGAGCTACCTGCATCATTTAACTGTCCGGAAACCACAGTTTCTATTTGTTTTTACTAACTTCAGAAAATAAAAAATTTCAATTTTAATTTTTTTAACTTCTCCATGTTATTCCAGAAAATGCCAATAGAGGGAGTGTCAGCATGTGTGATAAATTTACATAATTAATTGTACTTAACCCTGGACCAATATCACTCAATTTTAGGGATTAATGCTTCACTAAAACAATAAATTATCATATTTTGAAGCTGTATTGTCAATACAGATGCAGCTATATGGTGGTCCGATCGAGGACACACAGGCGGTCCAATCGAGGAAATACACAACACTTGCAAAATCTTGGCCAGTGCTCCAGTTGTTGTAGATGAAAGGACTTTTCTTATTTGATACGGGAGAGAGTCAGTTGGAGCTCACTGAAACAGATTTTGGAATATTTCCCACCAGAGGATTAGGCCTAATAGGATGAAACCTGCATGACCATATTAGATAAAACACTGTCATTTCAAACTTATTTTCCTGACTTCAAATATCAATGCAAAATCAAGTCAATTGCTCATGACCATTACCAAACAAGTAACAAGGAACCATTTCAGGTAGGACTGGTTCTCATATGTGTAATGATTATGTAATGATTGAAGTGTTCCGATCGAGGCACCGGTCCGATCGAGGGGACTCTCCCCTATCTGAAAAACAACTAAACACATTTTAAAATCCTTCCCTTATAACAATTTGAGTTCCATGCAGGCAATATCCTGCAAGTTTTGTCTAATTCTGGTGGTGCAGTGAGGAGTTACGCCACAGAGCACCATATACCCTGTTTTTCGATGTCCCAAATTATTATGCAAATGTAAGAAAAAGTGATCTAAAAGTACCAAAATGATCTATTAATCCTCTAAACACTTACCTCTTAATGTTTAATGAAAAATAGAACCTTCATTTCAAAAATGATTGTTTTCATGACCAAGAAATCAATATAAAACCTCTTCATTGGAATAACATTGAAATGACAATTTTTCTTGAATATAAAGCCTCTGTTGTTTTTAAAAAATGTCAAATCATGACCAATTCACATAACAATATACCTTTGAGACTATGATGTTATCCTGTGTAAAGATAAAACAATTCCCCTTTCTCTACAAAACATAACAATAAGTAAAAAATGAGTGCTTCTTTTTTCCGTTGAATTAGCATTGCCGTCAATGCAAGCCCAATCTCCATCATTTTCATTTAAAGATATTGTTCATGTTTATTGGTCGAAATGGCTTCTCTTTAATTTTGGGAAGAGTTCTAAACCTAAGGAACCCACAGAGAGAGTTTCATAATGTGAACAAATTTTGTTTGTCTTGTAGAAGCTTTTTAATGCAAGAAGTTAGTAATTTCAATGTTATTTCAATGCAGGGGAATATTATGGATTTCTTTATTATTTAAGCAACAATTTTTGAAATGAAGGTTCTATTTTTCATTAAACGTTAAGAGGTAAGTGTTTCATTTTGGTACATTTAGATCACTTTTTCTTACATTTGCATAATAACTTGGGACATCGAAAAACAGGGTATATGGTGCTCTGTGGCGTAACTCCTCACTGCACCACCAGAATTAGACAAAACTTGCAGGATATTGCCTTCATGGAACTCAAATTGTTATGTAGGAAGGATTTTAAAATGTGTTTAGTTGTTTTTGAGATATCATAAAAAAACCAACTTGCGTAATAATTTGGAACCTACTGTATACACATGAAACCTTCTGAATACCCCTCGTACATACATTTGAGGTCAGATGTAAGCGTACACTTAGCGATTTCCCACAGGAATCCATGTAAAATGTATTTCAAATGGATGAACTGCTAATTACTCCATGGCTTAATAGAAAAATTATTATCAGGGCCATTCTCAAATTTCGGGACAAAATGCCCTGGAAATTGTGGTAACGGAGGAGACTTTTGATGCAAAAAACCTGCATTTTGAGCAATTTAAAAATAGAAAAAAATGAAAAAATTTATGTAAGTCTTATTTTCAGAAGTACTTCATCTCTGATCAATCGTTTTTTTAATTAAATATCAATTTTTTGTGGTAACGGAGTGGACAGGAACAGTTTGGTTTTCTCTTAATAGTGGTTTCTATTTGGTAGATAAAAAGTTTTGATCGCATTCTATTGAATCCTGTCACCCTCAGCAATATATACATAAAATTTCTTTGAAAAGGTATCACAGATAAGCTCGGAATTGGAGGTAACGGAGTGGACATTTCAGTGGGACCAAAAAATGTTCCAATGAAAATTATGCCTTAACTTGTTGAATACCTGTTTAATGAAAATCTGCAAAGCTGTGGTAGTTTGGCGCATGTGCATCTTACGACATTGAGTGGAAATTGCTCATTAAAAACAATATCAAGCCGAGCTATGCCTGGTAACGGAGGGGACAAAAAAAATAACATAAACTAGTGACACGTCTTTTACATCAATTAATTCAATGAAATGAAACAAGAAAAAAGTTAAATATGATGTATATATTAATTCAAGTATATATTCTCATGAATCATGCATAGAAACTTTGGAAATGATGTTACTTTAGGAGGAAAATTAACACTTGATTTTGTCAAGTCAGGTCCAGTGACAGGGAAAAACCATTGTTTCGGCACGGATTACTGGACACAATGCACCAAAAAAAGTCTAATAAATGACTTTTTGTTCCAAATGCAGTGGTTCTAAATAGAAATATGAATAACAGATGTGGAGTGACGCTTCAGATATCAATTGCATTCAAAGTAATGTCAGGGTACTGGAGTGACGCAAATTGTCCCGAAATTTGAGAATGACCCATCAGTGATAACTTATTCAATTTTTTTTTTCCATGAAGTCAAGTTGCACATAAGGAAATTCGTGACATGAGCTGTATTCAGAATGAATAAATTAAAAAGAATTAGTTTTCATGGTAACCCTTCAAATGGGGCATTGGCCTAGGAGAAGTGACCAATTTTGTGGGCAGATTTATATGATTGAGTTATTGGGGATCTCTGCCCCCCAGGTTTCTACGCCTATGGGTATGGGTTTTATGGAAAACATAACTTTGAATTAGTTATGCATCCATTTGAACTGTATGTAATGATAAACTTTGACTCAGCAGAAATTTAGTACCTGAGATCATGGAATAACTTCTTTTGTGGAGGATCTTTCCAGCAGTTTACAATGTGTACATGTACATGTGTCCTACACTCAAAGGAAACCTGGAATTTAGAAGTGATCATTTGAGTAATAAATCTAACAAATTGTCATGCAAAAAAAAATTATGCAGTTCACATTGTCACAAGGTTTTTAAACTTTCTTCTTAACAGCAAAAACCATTCAATCTCACATCAAAAAAGTGAGGCCACCAGCTTAATTTTTCCCCAAAATGCAAGTCATTACATCTCTGAAATCTCACAAAGAAAAATTAATAATATTAAATACACTATAACATATTATAATTGGCCAGAGGTGGATTTTAAGTGTCCACATACATAAAATGTTTGGTGGCACATTAATGTGTCATGAATCTGTGTCTTTGTGTGAACATTTATGTACACTCCTGGGCAAAAACGAAATAGACCATAGTTGAATTTCTAATTGTTTCAGTGCATAACAAGTTAACAACAAAGATTCATTCCCTCTCAATTAATCAATAGTAACATACATTTAGGGTGAAATAGCTTTTCCTTTTGACTTTTGATGTTAATCTTAGAGGACATAAAGAAGAAGAGCCTTTGAAATCGATGAAATGTGAATATACAACAATTTTGCGGTTCATAAAGTCGCCAAGAAGAGTAGTCAAAAGATGTATTCTTATAGTTTATTCTACTTAAAAGTTAAAAGAAAAACAATTCAATGCTGATATAATGTGATTAATCGACTGACAGGAAATTAAGCTTTGTCATTGCGTATTTCGAATAAGAAACAAAGCAAATTGAAATTTTACTGAGGTCAATATTTTTGCCCGGGAGTGTAGGCGTAAAATATATAAGGGGTTCTTTATCAGTGTTTACATTACTTGCCTGTTACACCAGAAATAGGCATTTTCTTTGTTTTTCCCTGTGGTCAATGATGAAGGACTTGAAGTATTGGCCAGTATCTTTAAGCAATCATATGATCGGATCCATCACTCTCATCGGATGACAGCGTTGACAGGCATTACTCTGTAAAAGCAAATGGAACTAATTAATCAATTTTGAAATTTAAAACATAGGCTGCATGGCAACGAACGATGATCAGATGATCAAAGAAATAGAATCTGCATTAATTTTATCATGCTCAGAGCGCATGAGAAGAACAATCATTGAATAATTATCATATTCTTTCTTGCAGTCATTTGAAACTGTCGTTGTACTGGATCTGTAATCTGCAAATTAATTGAAATAACTTAATTGAGCTAAACTGTGAAAAAACATTTTTTATTTTACATAAATACATTTAGGAGAGAGACCCCTCGATAGGACCACCTAACTTCCAGTTTTTTCAGACAGGCTTTATTCTGGGGTGGCCTCTCGATAGTGGCTCTTTTGTCTTAGAGAGGTCTCCCCATAATGAAGAGACAAAACATGCTACTGCTATGTTCTTTTTATCTCTGTAAAAATGTTTTATATGTATTATAACAAAACAACCCAAGTCAGGGTCACTGAGTAACAATATCACGAGCTGTTGTGTGAATTAATATCACTCGAGCCCGCAGGGCGAGAGTGATATTAATTCACACAACAGCGAGTGATATTGTACGAAGTGCCCTGACGTGTGGTTGTTTTGTTTTTATCACCAGGTTTCACCTCAAATTTTCAGTTATGAAGAGGGACTATTTTCTGCCATTACAAAAATGTGACGTCCACCATGGAGCAACAATGGACATGACATCACAATCCCATTATTCCGGCCCTAGTTTGGTTTGTGACATCATCAGGCAGCTGAAATGCTGGTGATGTCATAACCATTGTTAAAAAATATCGCCCTTGAAGGGTGGTATTTTTTACAATATTATGGGCCCTGATATTTTGACTGTAAACAGTGATATTCACAGCCAACCAGGTGATAATATTGTATATATTGTCTCTTTGTTATGAATAAATTTCTTGTCTGTCTCTGTCAGAGGCTCGGTGTGCAAATGGTATTAGTGATATGAAGTTCGAAACTGGCCAGAAAGACGAGGATTGAGTTGAAATATATCCTGCTACTGTGTTTTGGACAAGGCTTGATCAGTATGGCCACAGGATCATTTTTACGAAATGCCTCAAATTCTCACACCATGAACTTGGTATCCTCGATTGGAACCACTTCAGAAAGTCTTTTTTTTAATAGTGCAAGCTATTCTCATCAATTTCTATAACAGAAACAATAATCCCCGATTGTTTTATTAATTTTGGACAAATAAAACATTTCAATTTTGATGTTTTAAAAATTTCAATCTTGTTCCCAAAAATGCCAATAGAGGGCATGTCAGCATGGGAGATAAATTCACATAATTCATTTTACGTAAACCTGGACCACAATTTCTAAAATTTAGGGATTCATGCTTCATAAATATCTCAAATTATCATATTGACAGGCTGTCTCATCAATAAAAATACATCCATGAGGTGGTCCGTTAAACAGTCATGACCATTTCAAAGTGATTCAGGGTGCCCACTCCTCCTATATTTCCTATAATTCCTATATTTTTTAAGGCCTCCTATAATTTCCTATATTTTTGAAAAATACCTATAACTTCCTATATTTTCCAAGTTTTCAAGATATTTCGCGCATATATGTGCGTTTTTGTCTGCGATACAAAGATAAATTTCTCTCCCCAGAGACATGAAGTTTTCGACTTATGGTGGAAGTTTTCGACTTATGGTGGAAGCGATCCCATTATTTGCCGATGTTTTCGCTGTCGAATATTTCCTATGTTGTCTCATTAAAGTAGGCGAAAACCTCCTATATTTTCCTATATTTTACGGTAAAAAATTCCTATATTCCTATAATATTTTGTGCGATATTTATAATTTGCACAGGCCCAAGCCAAACAGAGCTTTGATCCTGCTTGCCACCAGTATATGAATTCAAAGGAACTAGCTCTGACTTAGAATATACTTGGGAAAAGCTCAGTTAGGCTTCAGGGCCTCTGAAGTGTGATAGCCCTACGCATCAGTCCTTAAACAACATGAAAAAAGGGCCCTGGGACTCCAAACAAATCATCAAAAATTATTCGAACCTGTAATGTTTGAAGAATATTAGAGCTCTTGCAAAACTTTCAATGGATGGATGGATGATTGGGGCTTTACGTCCTGTATTTATGCACTTGGTAGGCCAATTAGGACAGGGGGAGGACACGGCAATGAGGCGAAGGATGATTGAAACAGCTGTCCAACATAGGAAACGTGACCCGGCAAGAGCTGGATTCGAACCCTGGACCAAGCGATTAGCAGCCTATCATGCTACCACTAGACCAACCCTCCCCCCTGCAAAACTTTCAATGAATTTTTAAAACTAATTTTTTGGAAGAGCATATTCGATCCATACTGTCATCAACACAGGGTGCCCACCAAATATCCCATAAAATATCATAGGAATATAGGAATTTTGTACGGTAAAATATACGAGGATTTTACCAACTTTTACAGGACAATATAGGAATTATTCAGCAGCAAAACCATTGGCAAATCACAGAATCGCTTCCGTCACTAGCCGAAAACATCATCATGAATCATGTCTCGGACAAAAATGTGCCTACTTAATATATCGGGGGAAAAAGATGCTAAAACCTGGCATCAGAGACAGAAACATTCATTTATGCGACAAATATCTTGAAAACTTGAAAAATATAGGAATTTTTCCAAAATATAGGAAATTATAGGAGGCTAAAAAAAATATAGGAATTATAGGAAATGTAGGAGGAGTGGACACCCTGTCAACAGCCAAAAAAGTTAAATATTCATATAATTTTGGTTGAACCCATGACAACAAAGATTTTTAAAAGGTTAGGGGACCTAAATCCACTCTGCTTGTAAATCTGTCCAGCAAGGATGGTAATTGGTAAATCCGCCCACAGGGCACAATTCAGCGCACACTTACCTTTTCTAGCAAATTTTTAAAGTTTTTCAATTCATTAACTTTCACAAAGGATTTTTTTGTCGATTTTAGAATATTAAATGGGCGACTGATTACACTTAAATAAAATAATCAAATAACAAGGGTTAAGTTAACTATCAAGGATTTCAAATGAGTGCTTTAATTACAATTGAAGACCCCCTTCACCCAATGAATTTGTATTATTGCTCAAATCCAAATATGCCATTTATAAATATTTAAAGTCACAAAATTACCTTTAAAGACCATTTCATATGGGTGGACGGATTTACAAACACCATTACACCAAATCAAGCTAGTTAAAAAGTACTGATGACAATTTCTTCCACTTTTGTTTCCATTGTATCTCCTTTCCAGGTCTCGTATTTAAAGTAATTTAACAAATAATAATTTAATTTTACATCTCATTCAAAGATTTTTCACATTCAATACATTTTTGTCAAAGGAAATAGGCCTACAAAAATAATTCAATCAGCTGCAAGCAATTCACAAAATGGTTTTGATGACATCACCGAATTTAATTGTTTTCTATCCTTTGTTGCAAAGGGACCAGAAAAATGATCTAAGTTGCTCTCAAAACAACAAAAACGGAAAAAATTGTTTGAAAAACGAGTTTATCTTGCTTTTAAAACTTCCGCAACTGAAAGAAATATAATTGTAGGTCTATATTAGGGGAGGATTGATCTACCCTCCTGGACGGATTTACCATACTTGACTCTACTGATTATGACATTCATATTTAGTCTCAAAAGAGAAACATATAATAATAACAATTAACTACAATACCTTTCCAAATCGGAATAACTCGAGGCAAAATTTTATGACAATTCAATATGACGCCTAATTCATCAACTGCATTATCTACAGGGAGGGGAGGTGAAATATGCATTTGAATTTTTGTGGAAATGGAAGATTTAGCCAATTTATTACAAATTCATATCAACAGTGTCCAGCGGAGGGCAAAGGATAAGTAATTTGGATTTTAGAAACTTTGAAAATTTGGGGTGCACAACTAGGTGAACAATGCATCATTAGAAGGCAGAAAATT
The DNA here is from genome assembly GCA_026936325.1 of Platynereis dumerilii. NCBI lineage: Eukaryota > Metazoa > Annelida > Polychaeta > Phyllodocida > Nereididae > Platynereis > Platynereis dumerilii. The sequence continues at coordinate 83,808,947 of JAPTHN010000001.1, read as the reverse complement.
TTACTTTCCAAATCATTAAAAAACTTAGTTTGGCATGACTTCTGCCCATAGGCGTACGGCAGGCGCGATTTTTGGGGGGGCGAGCGACATTTGCCCGAATTTCACGCTCTAAATTTATAAAAATTTCAAATTAAATTGCCTGGAAATCATTAATTTTCAGTAGTTTTTATTTAATCATCTGCCCAAATTCTTTAGCCTTTTTGCCCGAATTTCACTGTTTTCCAAACTTTTGGGGGGGGCGATCGCCCCCCCTGCCCCACCCCTCCGTTACGCCTATGCTTCTGCCCATCAGACCTGTCTGCTCCTTCTGGTGGACTAAGATTTCAAAGGGTGTGCCACAAGGCTCTATCCTAGGCCCGACTCTTTTTAGTCGCCCATCAGACCTGTCTGCTCCTTCTGGTGGACTAAGATTTCAAAGGGTGTGCCACAGGGCTCTATCCTAGGCCCGACTCTTTTTAACATATTTTTGAATGACATGCTGTTTAGCGTCAACGATTATGACATTTATAACTATGCAGACGACAATACTATATCATATGTTTCTGAGACATCTGCTGATTTGACTACTAATATTGAACAATGCGGTGATATGATAACTGAATGGTTCACTAATAATGGCATGCAGGCTAATCCCAGTAAATACCAAGCTATTGTTTTTGGAAATAAGAAGGATAAGCCAGAAAGTTTCACAATTAAGGGTCATGATGTTAAATGTATGGAAAGTGTTAAATTATTAGGCATTGAAATTGATTGTAAGCTCTTATTTAATGAACATATGTCTAAGTTATGTAAAAAGGCTAGTCAGCAAATTAATGCTATATCAAGATTGCGTAATGTATTAGATACAAATGTTAAAGAGCATATATTTTCATCATTTATTAAAAGTACTTTTAGTTACTGTCCTGTAGTCTGGATGTTCTGTTCACAAAGTGATATAAGAAAGCTTAACAGGTTACAACATAGAGCATTGAGGTTTGTTTATGACGACTTTGATTCGTCCTATTCTGATTTGTTATCTCGAAGTAAAAGCATGGCTGTGTCAAATTATCTTAAGTATGTGATGTGTATTGAAATGTACAAATGTGTGAACTCTTTACTCCCTGACTATCTTTGTGATCTGTTTAAAAAGAAAGACCAATGTTATGACATGCGAGACAATTGTAAATTAATTCAAAGAAATTTCAAAAGTGTTACTTATGGTTACAAGTCATTTTCATATTATGGTGCTAAGGTCTGGAATGAATTGCCCAACAACTTAAAATGTTCTTCTACTTTAATTGAATTTAAAGCTAAGTTAAAAGAAATGTTGACAGCTAGGGACTGAATGTTCTAAGTATGTATTGTTGCCCAGTCTGTGTACATGGTGCCTGTTATTGTTTTTATTGTTATATTATTACTTTGTTTTTAGTCATGTAATAGCTTTATAGCTAATGTTGTTTTTTTGTCTTATGAATCATGACGGTAAATAAATATTATTCTTATTCTTATTCTTATTCTTATTCTGGTGGAAATATTTTTGATGATTCATAGAAGTCAGTGATGTACAGTTGCAAAATTGTAAAGTAACAGGGTTGAGTTTTATTTTCGGGACAGTACTTTAAACGTTCATTGTGATCGACTGTAAAATATATCTTTCATTTCAAAATTGGCAATGAAAGACTTATTAGGTTTTAAAAAACTCACAAAATTCATGAAAAGTAGGCACTTTAATCATTTGAAGAATAGAACGACAGGCAGAAAATATGACATGGGTGATTCTGGACTTAAAAAATAATGCATTCCTTGCTTTTCATAACTGTTAAGAAAATACGGGTCACTAGAAAAAAAAAATCAAACAAATCAACAATAGGGGAAAAAATAAACCTCTCCTAGTGGTTGCATTCGTCTAATTTGCATACACGAGTCACACTATTGACTAGGCTGTTAATGTATACGGATAGTCATGTTCACGGTTTCAGGAGAATGACCCAACTTAATGACCAGTGATTTGCTGCTCATTGATAGACCAAATGATCTTTAAAATCATAAGACTAATGAACAAGAAGCTGATAGCATTCTTTAAATCTATGTCAAGTTATTTACTCTGACTTTTGGTTTTAAAGAGTCTTAGTAGAAAGCTAGTGCAAGTTTTGCATCCCGCCCTGTAAATATACAGCCCAACTGATAAATAATTTGAGGATGTCATATATGAAATTAGGGGTTAAAATACAGTACAATATAATATTGATAATATTGTAAATTACATTTTTACATTAATTGATATACTATACCTTAATGAGTTTGAGGTCTGATGAATGTTGAGTGGTTAGCTTTGAGAAACTTTACAGAGAGCAGTCTGTTATACAGGGCTGTGTTACATGAGCAGGTGGAGTTTTCTTTAACAACTTCTAGCAATCTGCAATAGATATATTACATACATTCAGAATTATAGTTTTCAAGTGATGATGATTCAGGTGGATGAAATTGGCCCTGACTGCTATTTACAGGACCCAATCGAAGCAATTAAGTAATTAATAAATCATTTCGAGTCAAGGAAAACTCCAAGCTCCCCGAATATCAAAAAAAGCAGTTTTCATGGCTTTCGTCTCTTTAGTGTAAATGTCTAAAAGTCATTCTTTAAAAAAATGTTCACATGTTTGAAGAAGTTACTGATGGAGAGCTGAAAAATAAAAAGTGGACGAACGTGCCTGGTCGTGCCCCGGTCTCCCCTATTTTGCGGCCAATATGAAATATGGCCAATTCAAAATAATACATAAACCACAGCAATAACTTAACAATGTACAATCTGTTAATATTTTAATTTGCATAATTTTACTCTAGAGACACAATATAGACAAAGAAATCAGTAAGTTATTTTTTAAAATTATTGGTGTTTGTATGTCTAATACATTCACTTTTACCTCTCATATATTGTAGTTTTGGGGACTTGCACTGGGTTTGCCTTGATTTGGTGTCGGGATCCAGTCCAGCTCTTCACACTCTGAAGACTTCACCACCTTTTACATTTAGGTGAATGTTTGCCCTGAAATTTGAAAAGAAAGAATTAATTTTTCAATTGCATTACAGACCATTTTGAACGACACATGACCGTTAACCTAAGCATGAATTAATAATAGCCTGCAATCCTGGATGTGTTGAAATTAACATTTTGGATATATGAATTGACAAATTTATGTAATAGTTTCTTCATATATTTATGTCCATTTTTTTAAATTTCTCCAGAAAACAACAATTAATTTTTATATCTATGAATGGCTGAATAGTTGTGCATATTTCCCACACACATGTGAAAACAGTTTAAGTGAAACTTCTTGGCCATGCATGAGCAGTTCACTTCGACTATGTCACTCCATTTTGAATATAATCTTTACCAATCACAATAAGGGAAAAGAGCAAGATGAAATTTTAGATATTCAATAACAATTGATGAAAAGTGAATACTCTACTTGTAAGGAAGGATAGCAATGACTTTGACTTCACCAAGATTTAGACGGAGCCTTCTGATGGTCTCTCAGAGAGCAGATTTGCAGCGATTGCGGTCTTAAATGCTACGATTGCTGGCTGAGTGAATATGTAAAGCAGTCTTGGCATGTCCAGGTATGACGGATGAAGTCTGTGTCCCCTGAAAAAGAAAGTCAAATTGTTGAGAAGCTCCTGCTGAACACATATTATAAAAGCAAATCATCTTAAAAGAACATACATAACATACATTTATTGGTCACAAATGTGAAATTTGGTGGCTTTGACATCAAAAAATTCAAAAATTTTAAAATGCAGACAAATTGAACTTTTGCATCAAGAGACCTTGATGGAGTTCCAAGTCTTTATGGACATTGGAATAAAACTGTTTTTAAATCTGTTTGTCCTGGCACATATGGGACACCGAGCCTGCCACCACTGGGAAGTATTTGATATTCATTCGCAAGAGGGTGGCTGGGGTCCTTCATTATTTTATCTGTCAGTGATTAAGTCTCTTATTGTATATCTCCTTAATTCCAACCAGAGAACATTATTCGCCACATCTCCCGCTCAGACTAGTATGACATTGAATGACCTTGACCTACTTTTAATGGCAACGGGGCCAAAACACTGAAATACCTTATGGCTGGGTTAACTTGTGAATATCTGAAGTTAGGAATGTTATGCTCGTAGGGATCATTGACCACAATATAATCTCGGATGAGCATGACCTTCAATAACTGTGTCTCATATCGCAATGTTGATAAATTGTGCAATAAATGCACAAGCAAGAGATTTGGCTAAAAATTTGCAAATTGTAGGCCTAGTTGCAAGTTGCAATTTCATGGGAAAAAAATTCACATTTTTGGTCTAGTATACAAGAATTTTTGATATTTATTTATCACCCCTTTGTTCAATAACATTATTGACCTACTTGACATCGAGATAATGACAAATTAGCGATTCATGGTGCAGCCCTAGTCAAAGGGCAAAAACACTGACACCTTGTACATGAGGCTTTGAATCCTTGGATTCTTGTTATTTTTCACAAATCGACAATATTTTAGTTTCTTAAAGTTAAGACCACCAAAACTCCCCAAAAGACACATCTTGGGTATATTACACAATGCTATTACCCAATTATGTGGATATAATATAACCGTTTCTTATGTATCATATGGAAAAAATTATTTATTTTGTTCATATTTAAATAATTACACAATAATTATCACTATGAAACGAAATACACCTTTAAAAGCACAACTAGGATGAAATATTTCACATTGTTGTACAATTATTTACAAATGCAAGTGCCATAGTTTTAGCATACTACCCTGAAAGCAAAAGCGGGCACCCTTGATTCGAACGGCTGATCCGTTTTTGATTCTTTTTACAATTTCAAATGTTTTTACCCGGAAATTTGAAAAGGGAGAACAAAATTACAAATTTAGTAATTATAAAGCAATAACTAAATAGTAACTGAGGTCTGAATCTGATCATATTGTGAGAACTACTAAAATAATTTGAATTTTTCCGTGAATATAGATTTCCAATCTCCGTATCCATGATATAGTATAATGACTTTACCTTCAGGACAATAGATGCAAAACGGTACATAGTTTTTGCTGTTATCTCAACAGCTTCGTCAGTGGTCTGGTTGTTAATAAGTTAACTAAAGTTAATTTTTTATTCTATAAAAACATCAGACAACGCCTGTGAAAATATTTACCAAAGTGAGGCTCATCTGTCTCAAAAAGAGGCACAGGTTTCATTTCCAGACTGCGGAACTCAAACAATGTCTGTCTGGGTTTCACTATTAAGTCTTTTTCATGCAAAAATGAGTCTTTCTAACAGCTTTTTTGATATGAAATTAACAGACTTTAATTAATTTAACTGATTTGTAATTAGCTAATTAGCTGCTAATAGAAGTTATCAACTTACATTGACGTGAAAAAGTACCGGGGCCTAATGCCAACACTTGCCCTAATGTAATTTTGAAAAATCAAAAAATTTCAGTTTTTGGATTATCTTGAATATTTCATGTTAATGACCAACCTATTGCAACCGAACATCGACAATCTATAATTTAGTTAATTTATTGTAAAGTTAGATGAGTCAAATACAGAAATTGAATGAATCATGCTGCACTGAAAAAATAAATGGTTATTTTTTCATAATTTAACAGTTTCTATTTTGCTAACAGCATAAATTTGGACTCTCAAAAGGCATATCTTGAATATTAAACACATACCCATAGCCAAATTTCTCATCCGTCACTATAGCCACTTATGAGTTTCCAGTGGCGAATACAGGGTGGGGGCCTAGAGGGCCTGGGCCCTCTAGACCACCAAGATAAATAGTAGCATTTTGAAGAGAAAATACAATAACCCCGGCCCGTGAATGCCGATGTCAGGCCCCCCTGGACTATCATGCCTTGATCAGCCGCTGGTTTCATTACGGAAATTAAACAAAACAATTTTTGTCTCATTTCTACACTTACTGGGAAATTCCTGGCACCCAGTGAATTTCACCCCAAAAGGTACAACTGGGTTGTAAGGGCCATTACCATGCCAAATTTAACATACCTACATATAGCATGTACAGTTTAGGCATACTGCCCAGTACACAAGTGGGAAGCCTGTCATTCAGACACCAATACACAAAAGTAACTGAGTACTGTTAATGCCTTTGACAACAAACATTGCCGAGGGTGAAAACTCTTTACTTGAAATTAACAATTAAGCACAACTGGGGTTTTTAACTGATGATGACAGGGTTTGTAAAGTTAATAGGCAATGTGCGATGTGCCGACTTGTTAAAAATAATTATACCAGTATGCAGTTCGGGAATATAATTATATGCGAAAGAAAAAAATTTGTTTCAAAATCAGATTTACTGACGATAAAGTCTGAGAGGAACAAATCAATATTAATATCCATATTTTCAATGCCATTACCTATTACCTTGACACGCAATAGACTTCGCCAGGGGTAATCGCCCTCATCTGTTCCTGCATCGGGCCACTTTGTAGAAGAGCCAACTACTGCTGGGTTAAGATCTTCTCAGGCCTCAGGTGATGAGAACAAAACCTCAACCTTGTCTGTACCTGAAATATAAAATGAAAATTACATGCATATTATTGGCATCAGAGTTTCCTAGGAAACAGAGGCCAAAAATTAAAATATTCCAAACAGATCAACTATTTTTGACAATATCCGAAAAATCCCTCCCCTCCGTCTCCTTCCCTTTATGCGTTTCCCTAAGCTGGCGTGGCATGTGAGCGAGGCATTCGCTAACTCATGAGCTATCCCCACTCGCCCCCCCCCCCCACTTCTTGAAGTTAGAGATACTTGTCGATCTACCCCCGTCTAGTCACAAATCTTGAACAGTCCATTAGCAAAGGGGTGACAATTGGGAAATAACATCATGTTTTTCGCGATGATACATACACTGTCAGTCTGCTGATAAAGCATAAAGCCAACCCGAAAACACGGGTGCAATTGAACACAAACAGGTAATGACTTTACACTGATAATACTATTTAAATACCAACATGCGCCAGCACAGACGGCCTCTGGCCCTCCATGTGCTCAGCTGGTCCATTGGAGGCAAGAGGAGGCAAATCACCAGCACTAAAGATATCCATTTTTCCATCATCTGTAACAGTAAATAAAATGAATTATTTATTAAGAATGCATAACATATGTTGTCAATATTCTGTCTTCTCTACTCTCCATTCTGGCATTCAAATAATATATTATTCAAATGAATTCACTTATAATATATAGGCCTAAACTGCGACGGAATGTGATGATCGCCAGTGATCGCTATAATCACCGCAAGGAAATGCAATAATCGCGAGAATATGTTTATGAAAATTCTGTTTCTTTTAGGGCCTTTGTACAAACCAAAAATTGATAGTGTAATTATTTTTAGTATTTAAGAATGTATATTGGGCAATTTTGATGAAATTAATTAAATTATTTCAAGTCATTCTGGAATTGAAATAAATTTATATTCAGTACTGATTTACTGTATTGGCAGGGGAGTCCCAACGGGATACGGTGGGTCCCATAATGTCTAAAAAATACCATCATGACAATCCCCGTCCTGAAACCACTATTTGTCTCCTGTTCATGCGTTTGCATCGTTCACATCCACCTCTATTCAGTCGGGGGCAGATCCAGGGGGGGGGGGGGTCCTGACTCCCCCCTTCAAGCTATAAGATATTCAATCCTGACATAGAGAAAAGAGATCCCCGGCCGAATTTGCTCTGGCCCTTGGAGTCCCGCCGCTGGACCTCCCCCTTTCAAAATTCCTGGATCCGCCCCTGTTAGTGAATTATGTAGCTGAATTTTTTTTTTAATTAAAAAAAAAATCAATAATTTCCAAAAAAACAATTTCCTTCATGCACGTAACTGTCACAAGTTAATTTGCAACCTATTATTACACATACTTCTAAAATATCCTATTTTGCCACTATGGGCTTTTCTAGTAGTTATGTGATATAAGTAGCCTATCAATGAATATACCAGACCTGTGGCTTGACACTGACAGCTGCTGCATAGTCAGCCAGCATGAATGCCATGATAATCCACGGACCACAGAACTGAGTGTTGCAGGACAGTGCCTGTGACATGAACTGGTAAACAATCAGTGAGTGCACCCAGTGTTAACATGTGCTATTCATGCATTATTGATAAGGCATTGGGTTGTTTATAAAATTAAAAGTTGAAAAGGGTGAAGCCTTACCAGGTCAAAAATGACAAAATGACAGGCCAACAGTCTGCAGCACATGACATTTCCAAATCCAGTTGACAGTACTCCAAACAGCTCCAAACACGTCTGATGAGCACTGCCTGGCAGCAGCATGGCTCAGTACATCCAGTTGCTCCATTTTCAATCATACAATGACATTTCAGTAAATGCAAACTTCACATAATCAATCAATTCATGATTGTTGTCATAAGATCTCTCCTCTCTTGAAAGAAAATGAATTGGGTCAAGGAATGTGCTCGTGACCTACTTTCACTTTAGCAAGCCAATCAGAGGCCCTGTCACTGATGAACGTCACGCATGTCAATTGAAGCGTAACGGCAAAACATTGCCGAGTGAAGCTGTCGATTCAAGTTGGAAAATGCCTGATATTGAGGGAATCAGACGAATTTTAAGGTTGAAATTACTGTCGAGCCATGGCTAAAGGTATGTCAGAGAATATGAAGTGCACATGTGTGGTCAGAAAAATTTTGCGTTTGTGTGAAATGCAAAAAATGTGGAAGTACAAGTAAAAGTCATTTGGCGGTCTGTAACTCCGACGCTAACCACGTCGGAGTTTACAACACTGGAGCTAGGCATGCCTCCCCCCTCAGGCCAAAGATTAACATGCCTCCTCCCATGTCATTTCTAGATGTGCCACTGCGGGCCACAACTGAATGTGTTTCATTTTTACACACATGGCATGTAGTCATATGCTGGTATACTACCTCACAGATTTGATATGACATACTATGCAGAGTGAGCAATGATTGGCTGAACAACCTGTGACCTCATATGGAACACCTGATTTCCAATGCTAACCTATTGGAACTGCCATATGATGTCACATTTCCACCTTACAGGAAAAAAATCACTTTCTACTTACTTTTTGGAAGGATAATAAGATACTTATTGGTCTATAGTTTTTCTTTAACATGTTATCATTCTTTTTGTATACAGGACTTACTACTGCTGGTTTTAGGCCTGATGGGAATTTATTTAATTGTAAGGTATTGTTTATTATTGGTGTAAGAGAGAGTGAGAGAGTTTCAGAAGCAAGTTTGATTAGTTTAGCAGGTAGCATGTCATAACCAGTTGCTTTATTTGTTTTTAAACATTTTATTTTTTGTTTTACTTGAGAAGGAGACACTGATTGAAAATTAAAATTATCTTGAGATGTTACATTGTCATTTATACATTTTATACAGGGATGGTTGGAATATGAATCTATAATTTGTTGGGTAGTTAAAGTATCTATTTTTAAGGGTACTGGGATATTGCTTGCTATATTTATAAAATAGTTGTTAAGTATATTACACACTTCGTTACTGTCTGAGATGACTTTATTATCTTCAAGGAGAGATATTTGTTTCATTTGTTTGACCACTTTTATTGGTAAGGAAAGGTTTTATGGTATCCCAGAACTGTTTACTGTTTGATGTTTGACTGTTGCATTTATTATTGAAGTATGTTTTAATGGCATCTCGCTTAAGCTTTGTAACTAAGTTTCTTTGTTTGCGATATGATTGCCATAATGTGTTTGTTTTAAGTTTATTGTATTTACGTCTAAACATTGCCTTAACATTAATGGCTTTGCGTAATTCACCATGGATAAAGGGTGCTTGTTTGCCTTTAACAAGTTTTTGTTTAATTGGAGCATGATTGTCAGTTACTTGTTTGACCAGAGTGTTATGGAACCACAGCTGATCATCTGGGTCACAGAATATTTGACTAACATGTAAAGGAGCAACAGAAAGATCTTTCAAATTCAATTCTTCATTGAAATCCTTAAATCTCCTATATGTTATGACCCGTGAATTAGTCTTAGGGACATGCATTTTGGTTGCTGCGCATACAATGTGATGAAAATCGCTAAGACCAATATCAACATTTAAATGACTAGCTACCCTTCTTGGAGAGTTTGTTACAATAACATCAAGTAAACTTTGGTTACTAATACTTTTGTAGCAGGTAGGTTCCTTGACTATATTCCTAAGATCAAATAATTCAAATGTATCACATAAGCTATGATTAGGAGATAAAACATTGACATTAAAATCACCAAGTAAAAACAGTGTTGAACATTCATTAAAAGCATTATCACATATATTTTGTATTTCATCACAGAGCAAATAATTGGACACTGACGGTGGTTTATAGATAAAAGCAAAAAACAATTTTTCATTATTGGTTTTAACCTCAATTAGTAACCTGCAATAGCGGGATGTTTACTCTTGTTAAATGACAAGACTGAAATTTTAAAGCTATTTTGGAAGATATTTGAGGTATTTTAATTATTTACCAATCTAAACTCTGACTAAACTACTAGCTCCACTTTTATTGCAACTACAGGCACTTCCTGTTCAGGCAGTCACTATAGACAGGAGCACCACACAGAATGAGCTGTCATTGTGCTAAGTGAGCTTCACTCATGGCTGCCGAAGGCAGCCATGAGCTGCGCTCATATAACGTAGAGTGCACCTCACCTGAATACCATACTCCTTGTCTGTCCTATATAGCCTTGTTACTGCAAAGATGCAGGATATCAGCCCCAATATCCATTCCATACATGTCCTTCTATTTCCACAGACATATTCTAAAATCCTAACAATTTCGATTCTCAGGAGCCAAGTTTCACAGATAACAGAAAAACAGACAGAACAAGATGACAACAGCAGAACAGGAAAATTGGCGAATTGTCATTGTAACAGCCTTAACAGCATCGATATTGCTGTCTCATTAACTGGCTAAAGTATTTTTCTATGCATATTCTGACATCTAATCACAACTTTGATCAATTCAAGCCACTCATCCATCCTGCAGTATCAACTTCCCTATCTCTCTACAGGATTGTGCTGACATTTCTTGAAAAAGCAAGGTTTTATTCCATTCAAATCAAGAATTAAGGGGAATATGGAATTTTGTGGATCAAAGTATCAACTCTTTTCAGATTCCTTCTTCTTTTAGATTTCTATATGGTAGCAGAAAACCAAACTGGGAAATTTAACTCTGCCTTTGCTTTGAAGTTTTCTGGCATAATATGTAGATGGCAATGCCATAGATTCGCGGAGCTCAAGTTAACTGTTCTTATTTTGAAACCGTATTACCTATAGTATACAAATATTGACTGATTTCGAGGGCATTAGTCAAATCTATTTCCCTCGAGGGTGTGTAAGTGAAAACTATTTCACGAGGCCGAAGGCCGAGGGAAATAGTTTTCCTTTCACACAGGAGAGTAGATAAGCAGACGCATAAAATTTTAGAAAAAACAAATTTTGGAAAAAAAAAATTTTAAAAATTTTGGAAAAAAAAATTGGAAAAAAAAAATTCGGAAAAAAAAATTGGAAAAAAAAAAATTCGGAAAAAAAAAATTCGTAAAAAAAAAAATTTCGGAAAAAAAAAATTTCGGAAAAAAAAAATTTTCGGGGAAAAAAAATAAAAAAAAAAATTCTGAAAAATTTTTTTTTTTCGGAAAACAAATTTTGGAGGGCAATAGTCCTGGTCAATATACTAAAATAATGACTGACATGTGACCAGCTCTCAGCCAATGACAGCTCTGCTTTCATGGTCGAGGTATGATAATGATAAACAAGAACACAATCAGTTGGGCCTAAATTAATTGATGCTATTGAAGTACAGTAATAGCAATCAGCTTTTAAACTTCACACCTCAAATAAACTTCACACATCACTGCTCACAAGTAGGCTGCTGATAGTTCAGTCATTTTCCCTGGGTGTGGCACTGCAAGCATGATGCCACACCGGTGGCGACACCTGTTAGCAAAATAAGCTTTTTTCATGCAGACGACATAAATGAGCATAAAAATGAAATTTTCAAAACAGAATAGGATAGTTAAGAACCAAATGGAATTTTTCAGACACTACTGCAGTATTGCAAGAGAAATTAAGGGATGTTTACTTTTACCGAAACTAACTGTTTAATCAGAGACCAACTCCATGGCAGGTACAGGCAGTCCTTCATTCTCACTCCACTGACAGATTCAAAATTTACTATGACCTGTTGTTAAGCTAAGTTCGCTGACGCGACGGGCGGCTTCGCCGCCCGTCGCTACGCGAATATAAAAAGGTCCACCTGGCCGACATTCCTATTTTTGTACACAAAATGAAAGTGTGTAGTGTTTCAAACAACACTCTGAAAATGATGCTCATAATGCTCATAAAAAACCCTGATTCGTTTTTCTGGCTTGTCTTTGGTAACGAAAAATGGAATGATAAACCAAATTTCTATGAAAAAACCACTATGGTTGTAAAAAAAAATTGGTATTAAAAAAACTGGAAAAAAAAACTTAAGATACCATGTGGTTTGTCTCAACGTTCCATGCATCTCCCTATCTCCCCTATCATCGTCTGTTGGATAATTTGAAGTAAACAGATTGTGATTGGTAGGTCTGTTTTAAGGCCAGCCCATGGGAGGAGGTTGAGATAGCACTGCATTACTCAGCGTGGCATTATGAGACGTGGCCTCTTTTTGCTCCCCTGGGAGTTAAGAATGAACAGAGGCTGTCAACCAATTGTGCTCTTCAAGTAAAACAACATAAGAGCAATGTCTGGGATATGAATGACAAATGAGAGGCACGACATCAGTTGGCAACTTTGACAGTCAGGAACACAGATCATTCGATTGCTACGTGTATATGTAATCAAACATTAAAATGGAAAATGGTTGCTTTACACATGACAATGACAATGATAAAGCAGAAAATGGCCAGTTGAAAGCCTCAGTTGGCAATTTTGTAATCAGAAACATCATTTCGCAACATTTATATGGTACCAAGCGTTCTTTCGCTCTGCAAGTTGAAGATGAAAATGGCAAATCATGTGAGTAATAAACCCCATGATGTGAAAATGGCGAATCATAAACCCCACGATTTACCTCAAGTGTATCACCTATCTGTCTGCAGTGATCTGTATGTATGATGTGACATGGAGTAAATTGTGATGAGCTTCGGGGGGATACCATGGAGTAAGTGGGGGCAGTTCCAGGTCATGGTTTCACCAAGAGGACACCAGGAGGAGACCAAGGGGAGACCAAAGGGCCAAGAGGAAACCAAGGGGACCAAGAGCAAGGGCCACATCTCTTGGCCCATGATGGGATTAGTATGCAGACTGACGGCTGGCCTCAACCCCAGTGTGGCTCATGTCAAGGGGCAGGAATGATCTACTGACAATCCTGACCCAAGTTCATTTTAATTAACAGCCATCACCAGTATTTCCCCCAGTATTCACCACTCAAGCACTATAGTATACTCATAACACCAATTCAGGCTGAGCTCATCATCTATATACTGTGAACACATTCAGCTTTTCCAATAGCACTGTAGACTCTACTTCTGTATTGCTTTAACCCATAAAAGAAAAGAATGTTGTTTAAGACAACATTTTCTTCAATCATTTAGTTTTTTAAAGTAAGAAATAAACTTAAAAGGCCATCATGTCATCCATTGGATGAAATATTGTAGATTCTGTCCTTTGCATCCTTGTATGGCAATGGTATATATTGACGACAATAACAATATACTTATTTAGTCTCCAAAGACGAAGAAACTCTTTGTGGTGTTTTCGGAGTATCAATGTTACGATCGGATAGTGATAACTAGTCTGAGTAATTTCACAATGCATATGTACAATTTCCATAAATATAACAGATATAATCACAGGCATTACAATCATTTTGAGTAAAAAGCTTGTCACTGCACTTATTGAATTTGATACGTTTAGCAATGTGAGCTTTTTGTAAGAAATTATAATGCCTGTGGATATAATATATATGTATTTAACAACTCATGCTTTGCAAATGTGTCATATGATATCACATACTCATCATTTTGCGGAAGCACATGCAAGTCAGTGAATAGGTCATATCACTCAACAGTGATGTCATTTGTCTCTCACTGCCATGGAACAGTGGCAATTCGACCAAGTCATTTCAAGATGGGGCTGCAGTGATGTCACTGACATTCTGAAGGGAATCCCTCGTATCTAATTATAGTATGCCATATATATGTTGTATCTCATTACTACATATTTGTTTTTATTATAAGTTTCATCACAAAGAGATGGGGTTTTCTCAAAGAAGTTAAAAATGTCTCGCACGGTTAGTAATCTACTAACAGCATTTGTGAATTTTACACAAAGCAAGAACACCTCTTTTTCCTGATACATTTTAGGAAATAAATTAAATTGAACGTTAGCCTACTTCTGGAAGAAAAAGCAGGATGTGAGACTTTTTGATCAAAATCTACAGAAGAGCAACATTTGATATCTGGAAATATGAATATAATTTTTAGTATTGCTGTATAACTGCCAAAACTATCTTCTTCTGAATAAACATTTTCAGTTTTACAGAAAACTAAATTCATGGTCCCACAACCACACATATGGAATTCGCAGAGACATTGTTGCACTCCACTGAACTGAGGTTCGAAACAGGTGATTACAATAAGCAGTCAATGCCGAACTGCTAAACAAGATAATCCAGCTTGCTATTTTATAACAGGGCCCCTTTAAAAATTGTCAGAGCACAAGAAAATGTGTTAGAGGCTCACAGAGCCAGGGAATTTTTGCCAAAGAAATTCTAATTTGAGCATTTCTGCATCCATTTATCCACATGGAATTGTTCATGGACTATATTTATATTGCATGGGATATCTATATTTGGAATTGCTAACAGGACAAATTGTAGGATACAGATTCATAGAAAAGGTGAGATATAAATTCTCCTATGGCCATGTCAACACAGAATTTTTTGCCAACTCACATTGCAACTTTGAAGGCTGTTAATCAAATATCAAAGATGTTTCAAAGTAACAATTTGCATAGGCTTTGTCCACAGTGACTAAATACACCAGTTTCTATGTGTTTTCTATAGCTGACAGCAATTTGATTTTATATGAATTGACTTTTTCTGAAACATGTGCTTTCTCCAAGCCAATGTTTTGATCAAACAGGAAGTCATGTACAACATGTACAGTGCTGCCACGTTGTTGCAATATGTAAATTGTCTATAAACAGTAAATATTTCAGTGGAACTCAACATTTCATTTGGAAGTGACATCTTGCTCTGGCATAGCTTACAAGACATATAAAAATCTCTTTGATTGGCCCAGTGATCTTGAAAATTTAGCCATCACGGTCAATTCATGAAATAGATGGAAATTATGTAAAGTGAAGGAAATGGATCAATGATAAAATATTTATGAACATCTTACAGATGATTTCATATTTGTAGACATGACTGAATGTGGATTTAGTCTGGGAAATGGTATCCTATTGGGAAAAGTGATGTCATAAGTGTTTTGATGTCCTTTTTTCCCTATTGAATACATGTTTAGAAAAAAATATTCAAATTCGGTCCTTATGTCTACAAATATGAAATCATCTGTAAGTCCTCCTGTATGGCACACTGACAAAAGAGCACAATGTGAACAGACACAAACAACAATTCTTTGACATATTTTGCAATAATTGCTATTTAAATGCAGTTTGAGAATCATATCAGGTCCAATTTATTTAGATATCATATTTAGTAAGTATCAGTTAGATCTCGACCAGAGCATATTGAAATAGAACTCTCAAAATCAGTATCTAACTAATATAGAATGTGGGCAGAAGAAGTTTGTTTTTTATTTTTTATCCCACTTTTCTATTAGGTGCTCCTGTAATGTCAATGCAGGTCCTACATTAGCGAAAAGAAAGTTTTCACTCATATGTAACTAGGAGTAAAGCAAAGAAAATTGGCAACCTTTTGAGTCAGATATACCTCCAATATCCACCTTTATGATGCGAGGTGTTCTCATCTCATCGGTTGAGAATCCTTGCTCCCACAAGCTGTTTAGCATTGACCTAAAGGCAAAACATCACCTGTTTCACTTATATACTTCTCTACACACCTACTCTCCTTCCTTAGCCCTTCCTGATACTAGTATCTTCATTATAATAATCTATCCTCCATCCCTTGCTAAACCCTTTTTCAGATCCCATGCATCCATTGGAAAATTGACAACAGAGCTAATTGTAAAATTACTATGTTGTCAATGATATCAATATAGACTTCTGTGCTAATATAGACTAATTTGTCAAAATATTGGTTATCAATAAGAAATCTGGCCTACGTACTTCACCCCTATCATCGTTGCTTTTCATGCTACAACTAAACCCCATTTCCTCAGTCCCTAACCCCTCTTCCCTGCTGCTTTCCCTTCTCCCTTGAGAGACCCCTTGGACGGGCAACAAAAGAGGACTTGACAGCTGCGGGCTGTTGATTTAGAGAGGACTGCATTGCTACTGGGCTACAGGGGGATGCAGGGAAAGGCCACATTAGAGCATTTGCAGACAATAAGCTGTCTGAGAAGAGGAGCATAAATCGTAAGCAGATCCAATAAATGGTATTATGTGAGATGCGCATATTGAAGGACATTCTTCACCATATGAATGGGTTGTATGGATGTGGTCAGTGACCCTACAGACACCGCTTCACCCTGCTCAACCTCTGCTGCCTGTCAGGGCCCAATACAGTTGCCCCCGTCTCCAGATATGTGACCTGCAGACAGGACATAATATGGCCAAGATGGGGAACAAGTCCCTGGCCCCGCTCCGGCCATTTAACTGCCATCGCTTTTGACATTCACATTGTTTGTTCATTTGACGGACATGACCTTTATTGACAAATCCCAGACCGGCACATTTTTACCGTCGGCCAACCGATGCCGGCTCTCGGCAGCCCCCACATCCAGCGCATCCAATCTTAATACACAATCTTTTATCTGGACCACTTCACCTGACTTCCCCCTTTCTTTTGCAAAGACCATGGTCCTTGTCAAGCCCTGATTTATAGTCATCCTTCTACTTCTCAACTATTGATTATGCTCTTGGAAGGACCTCCAGTAGTATATAGAAATATAGAAGCAATAACTTCAGATGATGATGCTCATATTTATGGATATGGAATTCTCATATCAATGTGCAACAGGACCAGTTGTATATAAATACTTATTGATCTTAAATTAAATATTTCAAAGATCCAACAGAGATGAGATCATATTGGGAAAAAGTCTAATAAATAAAATGCTTCTGAAAAGTGTCTTCCCAAGGGGCAGACAGCGTAAACACAATGTTGCCAATTAATTGGTGGAGGGTTCATCTGCTGTGACATAGAAATGTATGGAAGAAATTATGTTGCCCTAACATGAACACAACATTGAGATATTTTTCACTAAAGTTGTGACAATGTTGCATGCTACCATACTAAATTGACATTGCTTCACAATGTTGTGACAACCTCATTTCTACCATACAATTCTACGTACATTTCACCAAAATTGCAACATTGTTACTATTTTACTGCAACGTTGTGGCATAGAACAGGCATGCAGATAATATTATCCAGTAAAATAAATATAAAACCTGCTTAAAATGATCAGGTTCACCAAGATATTTGGATTTTGCTCAAATTATTGCCAGCAAGTTGTTTCTAAAAATATGTTTAGCAACAAGCAAAGAGATTGCAAACTATCAGTGTCCATCACTTGTTTCTACTTTTCATATAATACAAGAAATTTACATGTAATGTGGTTGCATGGAAGAAGAATATATATTATATACTTATATTTAATTGTCTGCTGAAATGATCCCAATTTCATACATCATGTTTCCAGGATATAGCAACATGACGAATGCAATTATGGGGAATACAATGCTTTCCTATCATGCATTACATTGTGGAAAAGAAAATAAGTTTATATTCAACTGAGGTCTCTCACGACAAAATATATTTATTATTATAATTTAGACAGACAGGTAAGATTTATTTTCACATTTCACGACTTCCAGCTGGAATTTTGCTCTAGACCGTCTAATTCAAAGATTGTTGCACTATGCATGCCAAACTGCTGAAACTGTAGTAATAATTTTGCCAACATCTATTCAGCTTTTACCTTGCTAAAATGTTAGTCATGTTTCCTTTTTAAAAAGATGTTTCATTTTTGTCAAGCAGTTGGGCTTAAAGTAAGTATGCATATTATATATATACAAGAAAATTATCAGTTAATACTATCACCAATTTACACATTCACATTATTTATAATGATGAATCAAGCATAAACCAACCAAGCACATTTACTTTCAAAGCATTAATTTCATCACCATAGCTACATATCTCATTTCTGCATGGTGATGCTACTGACTGGGGGAGCAAGGCATCTTTTTCTGCTGTTAAGCTGATTGCAGTAAATCTTTGCATTGTCTGTGAAGCTAAAAAGACATATTTCTTGCAGATATAGGGAGTCATCCGGCGAATCTTTCTCGCTGGGTGCTAATAGATTACTTCGCAAACAGTTAGACATTGCATTCTGAGATCTCAAGGGGAAAAAACATCTGTGGTTGTTTTTACATTAAGATGACAACATGTTTTACAAAGCTTGGATTCTAAATGAGTAGCTCCCTGCGGTTTAATTGCTAAAATAGCTGCTAGATTCCTACAATGACATTAAGAATTCATTGATATAATTTGATCTAAATAAGCTACAAAAAAGGTTCCCAGTGAATCCTACTACATAGTACATAGTCATGTAGAGAGGCTATCAAGTATGATTCCATTCGCATAGCTGCCAAGTTTATACACTCTAAAAAATGTCGGGACAAAATTGGTTTTTTAGATTCAAAATGGTTTTTTGAAAAACCAAATTTCAATGCAAAAACCAACATGGATTTTTGAAAAAATCCATGTTGGTTTTTTTGCATTGAAATTTGGTTTTTCAAAAAACCATTTTGAATCTAAAAAACCAATTTTGTCTGAAATTTTTTAGAGTGTAGTACTTACATTACCAGAAAGAATGTTTTGCAAAATTCACAATGATAACTTGTAGGCTAGATTTTGAGCGTTTTCGTAGTTTGAATTTGAGGTTGGTTAACAATGTATTTGCGATGTCACTACATGCTTTTCTGCATCACTTGTATCGACACACAGTATTCTCTTACAACCATTTCAATTACAACAAAAATTTGGTCATTCAAAATCGACAGTAAGGATGCAATGCAATCATGGTACTTACTACATTTGATCTATCAGCTGTATAATATTCTGTTGTTCCTGAACCAGTCAGTAGGCCAAAATGCTAGGTAGTTTGGAAAGAGACAATAGAAATGTGTGGTAATTAAAACAGCTGCAAAGTAAGACTATAGAGTGAAAAAAAACACTACCAGCTTTCTGCAAGCCCTCAATCATTTCTTTAGATTTACTCTTCTGTTAAGTAGTAGGACCAGGTATCATATGGAAATGAAGCAATGCAGCAATGAAGGGGTTATCTTTCTTATATTAACAGTATGTAACCAACAAGTATCATCTCTAAATGACCCAGTTTGGTGATCAAGAGTATCACCTGACTTAACTTTTGAAATGCAACATGGTACTTCACAGTATCATCGATTACACATTTGCATTATTTCTATCACATTAAATTCTGCATTTATAAACTAAGCAAAAAACATTTACTTTCATCACATTCATTGCATCAGCACAGCTACAATGCTAAATATCTCATTTCTGGTGATGGTACCGACTGGGAGAGTGAGGCATCTTTTTCCGCTGTTAAGCTGATTGCAGTAAATCTTTGCATTGTCTGTGAAGGCAGAAAGACATATTTCTTGCCGATATCTGGAGTTATCTGGCAAATCTTTCTCGCTGGGTGCTAATAGATTACTTTCGCTAACAGCTAGATACTGGATTCTTGGATTCTTGGAACATAAAGATGATGTGGGGTGCTCTAGCTCTTTGTCTTTACATTAAGATGACAACATCTTTTGCATATCTAAGATTAAATAAGAAGCTCTGGTTGATTTAATGGCTAGATTCCTGTTACGACATTAAGAATTCAGGAATGTAATTTAATTCAAATCTGCTACAAAAAGCTGAAATTAATATATGTAACCTGATTGATGTCATACATTACATTACACATATTATTTTAAAAAAAAACCTTTACATAAAAGTATACTACGTTCACTAAACCACCAAATAAAATAATAGTGTAAGGAAAACATAGTTTGCAAAATTTGCAGTAATACCTGGTAGATAATGAGTTTTCATTTTGTTATTTCCATTTCAGACTGGTTGGTGAGCAAGGGTATTTCTCATATTGCTTTGATGCATGCTGCCACACCTATATCCAATACTCAACAATGTTGATATTAAGATCAATTTTAATTTGCATCACAATATTTCTTATTTTATCTCAATGATTTTATGAAGAATCGTAACAAATCATCTGGACATTCCTTCACCATTTCCTTTTGACCACAAATTTTCTGCTTTTAAGGAAATGACATAACGCAACACAAGAGTAAGCAGTACATACTTTCACTGAATTACATATATACATTACTTCTATCATAACGATTGATGGATGATCGAGGCTTTACAATCCTGTATTTAAGACCTTGGCAGAGGAAAACACAGCAATGAGGCAAAGGATGGAGGAAAATGCTGCCAAACGTAAGTCAGGGCAAAACGGCCTTCGGGGGGAATCAAACCTAGGCCCCAGTGGCTGAAAGTCAAGTGCTATACAACTGAGCTAGCTCTCTGACCTATTTTTATCACAATGAATCTAGCATAAACCAAGCAGCACATTTACTTTCATAGCATTCATTGCATCACCATAGCTACATGTCTCATTTCTGCACGGTGATGCTGCTGACTGGGAGAGTAAGGCATCTTTTTCTGCTATTAAGCTGATTGCAGTAAATCTTTGCATTGTCTGTGAAGCTAGAAAGACATATTTCTTGCAGATATCTGGAGTTATCTGGCAAATCTTTCTCACTGGGTGCTAATAGATTACTTCTGACTAATAGCAAGATGGGTTCTTGGATTCTCCAAAGATACATGAAGTCGGTGGTGTTCTCTTTGTCTTTATAATAAGATCACAGCATGTATTGCATAGCTGAGAATCTAAATAAGAAACTCATGTGTAGTTCAATGGCAAGATTGTAATGAAATTAAGAATTTAGGGATGTAATTTAGCCACAACAGAAACAAAAAAGGTTTCACTGTAATTAATGAATATAGATAATTAGATTTATGCTTATGTGATTCGAAAATACCTTCTTATATCACTCCATTACCATCTTAAGACACAATATAGCCATGATAAAAAAGAAACATGGCA
The DNA here is from genome assembly GCA_026936325.1 of Platynereis dumerilii. Lineage (NCBI taxonomy): Eukaryota > Metazoa > Annelida > Polychaeta > Phyllodocida > Nereididae > Platynereis > Platynereis dumerilii. The sequence goes on along the minus strand of JAPTHN010000001.1, from coordinate 83,787,556 downwards.
AACTTTCATAATTATTAAATATGCCACAGCAGTTTTAATTACCACATGATTCTAGGGTCTTTACAACTTGCCACATATCATTTTTGCTTTATGGGATTGTTGCATGATTACTGGAATGTCACACAGCCGATACATCGAATGGCACCTGTATTGCATTGCATCCTCATTGTCAATGCGAATGACCACAATCAATTGCATGCTTATCAAAACTACTGTAACCAATATCTAAGCAGTAAAATGCTTGCCAAAAGGTCTACATTTAGGCCCTAGATATAAATATGTCAAAGACATGTTGTAATGCTGCTTTACAGAAATGTGAACTATACGTTTTAAAAACAATTTTAGACATGTTTCCAGAAAAGTGTCAAAAGTCTGATGTAAAACACCTTATGAAATATGTCAACAATTTGTTGTATGTCAGCAAAAAGATCAAAATGTTATTATCTTCTCGCAGAAGTGGCTGACAATGTCATGCTTTCATACATCTGGGTCAGACTGAAAGCATGATATACTTCTGCTGTAATGATTTTCATGCATACAATTAAAGTTCTGCAGCCCATATGTGACCACAGCAACTGTAAATCATATTCGTAGCTTGATCTACATTAAGAGATTAAAAAAATGTTTAAAAAATGGAGACTGAATCAATCTTTAGTCCAACGTTGTTCATATTACAATGAAGTTATGGAGCTGCCATTAATATAAACGACAAGAACATGGATGCTCATATCTGGAGCTATATAAGCAACCTGGCATGATGCATTGACTGTATCCATCTTTCATGAAGATGTGGCCCTCAGAGATCTATTCCAATGTGTCAATTTTTAGCAGCTTTAAACAATGGCTTGAGTAGATATGAGCAAAATATGGGATGTGAAATTTGGGTGATGTATCAGTGTGAACATTAAATCCTAATGACACTTTGCTTTCACCACAGTATAATGACTCTCAGCATGGTCCCAGTCTCCCAGACAATCTGCTGTGGGCCATATTGGATGAGGAGTGTTTTCTGTTTGTAGGTCACCATTTCAATTAACATTTGATCAATTAACATTTCAAGATCTGTAGAAAATTAGATGTGCTTTATTTTTTGGAATAGCATTATCGAAATACCAATCTCTGTGTTTCACAGCAAAAGTCAAAATCATTGTTCTTGTTAACAGGGATACCTGTGCACAAATAAATGACTGCTAATGGTTAAGAGAGTCATGCATGTACATTGCTATATATATATATATATATGCATTAGAATGATGTATGGTACTTCATCACCCAATCATAAGGTATCTTAGCTGCTGGTTAGGTTGTAGTGATTCAATCAAACAACCAGAAATTATGACATCCTTAGTCACCTAAGATTATCTTGCATTATCTATATTTTTTGATTTTGTTGTAAACATTTTACAATGAGATCTACCATTCAAAGGTAGCACTATATATAATTATGTAGAATGTAGTATTAGCTAAACTGTAGAAGAACTTGTGGTGAAGCCACATAGATCACTATACGTGTCTCATTTATATTACAGGATAATTTGCTTACATCTTTGGGAAACCAAAAAAAATCTTCAATAATCTTCAATGTCGAACTTTCAAAGAAGGAAAGAAGCCACATAAGTTCAAAAAAGAAAATATGAAGCAAAAAGTAAAGACACTAAATGTATAGTAGAACTAATGCATTGTACTTTATTTCACTTCCTTGGCATTGCCACTTGTTTGTTACGAAGAACCATTGAAGTCTCAACAACCAGGAAAATGTAAGAAACAAGTCACAAAACACGAAAATATCACATGGATGATGCCATTTCTTTCATCTCCAGCTCATAGTATGACAGTTACAATGCACAATTTTCATCTTCTGCAGACATTTGCCAAAATATAAGAAAAGGTGTCCAGGCACTTCCTTTACACAGCCAGTGAGTTTATCACCATTATACAACCTTGAGTAGACTCTTGTTCTGAGCAGTTGTGCAAAACATGTCCCAAAGAGCCACAGATGGGAATTGTATAAGAGAGAAAGCTCTAACATATAAAGATACCCTAAATATTACACACATTGGTCTATCCCTGGACTCCATTGCTGGTAAAATGACTGAGAATGGTAATTGATAAATTTCATGTGTGGCGAAGAGTTTGTCGACATATGTAAAGGGATGTTGACAAGTATCTCAACTGAGATGGCAAGTGAAAAGGAACTGAATGGATACAGATATAAGATCATTTTTGGATGAACATATCATAAAAACAGGTTATGACCGTCTTGACGTAAAACAATTTTAAGACTTTTCACTTGTCCTGAGTCAGACTTCTCTGTGGTCAGTTGTTTGAATGTTGAAAAATGCTGAAACATGTGCCTTATAATAATTTTTTTGTAACTAACTGAAGTGAAGGCTTATCAATATATTATTGTGCAAGCAGGCAATACAGAACACCACAGCTTTATTAAATGGCATCTACAATGTATTACATGGTAGCAAAGGTCCATGTAAGTCTATAACCGGGCAGATAATTCTTGTCTCAGAAGCGAGGTTGCAAATCCAGACGACTTAAGTTTTTTTAGGGAAGCCGAGTTTTGGTATCCCTTTCAAAACATGCAGACAATGCAGTGCCATGCGTGTTCAAAACCACAGACTGCCTTTATTTCTAAATTTATCTGCCTCCCGATACCAACGTGTCCTCCTGTTATAAAAAACAAGTTAGTGTCGTGTCATTGTACTGAACAGGATTTGTATGACGATTAGAGAAAAAATACCCGAAACACGTGACATTCCAGTTTATCACCGAAGTGTAGTAAAGTGATTTTAGGGTAAAGCAAGATGCTAAACATAGGATGCGACAAGTTTATCACCAGTAGTTTATGTTGACACTTGTCGTGAGTAGGATTGCAGCATAGCGCAGCTCCGTCGGGTGAACCTCCCAGTTACAACAAGGCAATCGGTAGCTCAAACATCTGCATGGTAGCCACCGCGGTGCTAACGACAGGCAATCACCACTCGCCTCTTCCTAAATGGACTGGCTAGATTAAAGAAGCGCTCACTAGGCGTTTAAATCATTGGGAGGTGACAGAAGTGTCTGCTTGGCTGTGGGTCCAGAAATAAAACCAAACTCACAAGACAAATGACCCCACTAAGAGAATTGGGCACAAGAAGCCACCAAGATTGCCAGCAGGTTTGCCAGACAGCAAGTATTGCCCCAGCAAGGGTCGGACTCTCTTGGAGACATGTTGGCTCTGATCAGTACATGACCTCTGTATCACTGTTAGAAAGTGTCTCTGTCATGAGTCATGTTGCATTGGAGGAAGAGTAAGCTCAATCGTATTGCTTTTGGCTCCTGGTAAAACCTCGGTTGGATCTACATTTGCCTTCTGACAATCTGACATCGCAGTCCTGGAGCAATCAGTGCCAATTACATTCTCATGGATGATTTTTGGTTGGAACAAAGGCTATATCTGCCTGGATGACAATGTGTTAAAGTTACTAAACAATTCTTCCTTCTTCCTCAGACCATGAAAAACCCAATTCATAATATAAAGCTCATTCTTATCGTAACTAGTAGTAACTAACTACAGTGACAGTGGAATTCAGTGGATTTTACATGTGCTTGGTCAAATGTGATAAATTAAAGCTGTGCAGGTTATCAAGTCCTAGTAACAATTAAACAGCCTGCAAGCATGAAGCCTTAAGAGTGTTGTAACAGAGCAGAACCGTTGTCTCAGCAAGAGTATAGATGATGCAATTTCTAATGGGAAAGAAAATTAGGAAAAGCAAAAGGCACAGCAATAAGCGCATGTAAAACAGTATAATGTCTGCTTGATGCAAACTCGCGACTTGCGCAGTCCTGAACCGAATCCGGTCCAGCGACTGTCAGCCCGGAGCAGTGCCACAGAGCTGAGCCCCCGTCCCTAACAAGGCTAAGGGACCCAGTGGAGGTGTGAATTATGACATGAGAGAAGCTCTCTGCCATCTGCCCCATCCCTCTTGCATAATGATACCACCAGGGCTGCCTCCCTTGCTATCCCTCATCGCCCTTTCTTATACCTATACACTGTTGCCTCCCCCAAGCATGCAATCATTACCCCGCCGACTGGTGCCATCGCCCACTGCATATATAATAATTTAGATTCTGGTATGCATGGCAGAGACGAATAAGTCCTTTTTCGGACTGGAAAGTAATCATATTTATATTATATTGTCGTGAAATATAATAATTGGTAATCGCGATATGTTCAAGGTTAATTAAGGGATGCGATTGGTTTTTGGAAATTCTTATAAAATGTCATCAACTCAATGGTGAATAATATTCTTATGTTGAAACGGTTTCCAAAAAAATAATGCAATTATTTATTGTTAACAGCATAATAAACATCGAAGTAAATACTGAAGAGTATACATCAAATTTCCTCTTCGGCATAGTAATTTTTTCATTTAACATCAAATTTCCTCTTCGGCATAGTAATTTTTTATTTCACTATTTTCAAAAACTAAATGGGCCTTTTTAGATAAACCACATTACGTAAAATCCCATACACAAGAAATATGAATAAGTTTAGTAAAGCGCTTGAAGTTGCCTCAGCCTTGAACAATTCGTTCTTACGTACTAACGAAAAATTGCGAAAAGTGACAAACATCGATTGTACAAAGTATGGTGCAATGTATCTCTATCAACTCCATAATCATCAACTTGGGAGATTATTTCTCATTATGTCTTGTGAAAGTCTTGTGAACAAGAGCTCTGTTGAATGATGTTATAATCCCAGAGCTCAGGGACGGTACCAGTACATTTAAATTTCTTCCTGCAATTCTGCAATTCTGCAATAAATTCTGCAGTTTGGAAGAAAATTGCAGAATTCTGCAATTCTGCAATAAATTCTGCAGTTTGGGAGTGAAACTGCAGAATTCTGCAATTCTGCAATAAATTCTGCAGTTTGGAAGGAAATTGCAGAATTCTGCAATTCTGCAATAAATTCTGCAGTTTGGGAGTGAAACTGCAGAATTCTGCAATTCTGCAATAAATTCTGCAGTTTGGGAGTGAAACTGCAGAATTCTGCAATTCTGCAATAAATTCTGCAGTTTGGCAGGAAACTGCAGAATTCTGCAATTCTGCAATAAATTCTGCAGTTTGGGAGGAAATTGCAGAATTCTGCAATTCTGCAATAAATTCTGCAGTTTGGGAGTGAAATTGCAGAATTCTGCAATTCTGCAATAAAATTTCAACACAACAACAGCTGGAGTTCAAAGTGAACTGCAATGGACTTCTTCTTCTTCTTCTTTTGGTGTCCATTCTCCCAGGTCGCCACTCTTGTAGGGAGCAGCACTTGCATGTTTTTTATTCTTGTGGATTGGTCACCGTTCTACCACTCTGCTCGGCCAATTCTCAATCAAATTTCACTCTGAAAAAAGTTGCGGGTACCCTGGAACCAGGTCTATCGACTGAAGTTGACAGTGTTTGTGTGTCGTCGTTTCTTTTTTCCGCACGACACGTTTTTCGGCGATCGGTCAGCTCGCGAAAAATGCATTTTGCGAGCTGACCGATTGCCGAAAAAAGTGCCGTACGGCAAAAAGAAACAACGACGGACAAAGACTGACAACTGTAGTAAATAGACCTGGTTGCAGGGTATCCACCACTTTTTTCAGAGTGAAATTTGGTTGAGAATTGGCCGAGCAGAGTGGCAAAATGTCCATAGAGGTTTATTTTGATGCAGCAGTTTGTAAAATGTCATTTTTTCGAGCTTGCCGATCGCCGAAAAAAGTGTCGTACGGCAAAAAGAAATAGCGACAGACAAAGACTGACAACTGTAGTAAATATATCTGGTTGCAGGGTATCCACCACTTTTTTCAGAGTGAAATTTGGTTGAGAATTGGCCGAGCAGAGTGTCATAACGAGGCATAGAGGTTTATTTTGAAGCAGCCCCCCCCCCAACTCGACCCCAGAACTGCTACCCCCCCCAACCAACGTTTCCTAGGTAATGACAAGTCCCTTGTACCAGAGGTTCACAATTATACTGCATGAATTCTGCAATAAATTTGTTCTGCAGAATTTATTGCAGAATTGCAGAATTCTGCAGTTTCCTGCCAAACTGCAGAATTTATTGCAGAATTGCAGAATTCTGCAGTTTCCTGCCAAACTGCAGGATTTATTGCAGAATTGCAGAATTCTGCAATTTCACTCCCAAACTGCAGAATTTATTGCAGAATTGCAGAATTCTGCAGTTTCCACCCAAACTGCAGAATTTATTGCAGAATTGCAGAATTCTGCAGGTTTATTCGAAACTGCAGAATATGCAGCTTCCTACCTGCAGAAGTGCATAAAACCTCCCAGGCTGCAGAATTCCTACAGAACTACAGATTCTGCTGCAGAAACTTTTCAGAGAGGCTGCAGGGACAGAAGAGCATCAAAACCCTAGACCTCCGACCTGACCCCCGAACAGCTACTCCTCCCTCCCCCCACAACCAACCTTTCCTGGGTAGTGGCAAGACCCTTGTCGAAGAAGTCAAAACTTAGCAGATGCATTGCATTTGATAAGCTGGATTAAATACCAGAGGTTCACAAAAAATACTGCATGGAGCTGCAAAACTGCAGAATTGCATAATTCTGCAGTTTTCTGCCAAACTGCAGCATTTATGGCAGAATTGCAGAATTCTGCAATTTCCTCCCAAACTGCAGAATTTATTGCAGAATTGCAGAATTCTGCAATTTCCTCCCAAACTGCAGAATTTATTGCAGAATTGCAGAATTCTGCAGTTTCCTCCAAAACTGCAGAATTTATTGCAGAATTCTGCAATTTCACTCCCAAACTGCAGAATTTATTGCAGGTAGAGGAAGAAATTTAAATGTACTGCTTTTTGAAGAATTCTGCTTTTTTTTTTTCAGAACTGCAGAATTCTGCACTTTTTTTGGAAACTGCAGAATTCTGCACTTTTTTTGCAGAACTGCAGAATTCTGCAATTTTTTTGCAGAATTCTGCAATTCCTTTGGAAACTGCAGAATTCTGCAGTTTTTTTGCAGAACTGCAGAATTCTGCACTTTTTTTGAAAACTGCAGAATTCTGCACTTTTATTGCAGAACTGCAGAATTCTGCAATTTTTTTGCAGAATTCTGCAATTCCTTTGGAAACTGCAGAATTCTGCAGTTTTTTTGCAGAACTGCAGAATTCTGCACTTTTTTTGGAAACTGCAGAATTCTGCGGTTTTTTTCTGCAGAACTGCAGAATGCAGAACTGCAGAAAGAAATTATACACTCCTCGACGGTAATGCCTTAATCTCCAAGCTCAAGCTTCAGAGCGAAAACGGTGATGAAGGGCTTTATATGCATATCAATACACACGAACCACATCATTGGACAATACTTCAAGTGTCTTGATTAAAAAGCAATCACTATACAGCTAAATGGAGCTACAATGTATCTCTCATATTGAACAAGTCATAGTCATCATCAAGTCTTTATCCCCAGTATATAAAACTCATCAATTGACTTGAGAGATGTGCCTTGTAAGATATGCCTCATATCTTAAGAATCTTGAGAAAAAATGTCATTCGTCTTATGATATCTTAGGCAAAGCTATCAATTGTTTAGTGATATCTCAGGCTATCAATTCATATGCTTTTATATCAATGTCTCCTCAATCCATCATAACTCCCAAACTTGTCCATACAACATGACTGAACAATGTGGTTGGAAATTAATGCAAACTGGCATGAAACCAATTAGCAGGTTTTATCCCTATCTTGTGAAGAAGTTGTGAAGAATCTCAAGCTGGTTAAAGTGTATAAAGGCAGAAAATGTAGCTTAATTGGCAACAGAATAGCTCAACAGGGAGATCATGTTTTCTGCCAAGGCTTGAGGCCTCTGATATGCTTCAGATTTAAAGCTGTAGATGCAATTGTCGAAGTTGGGAATGATTTATCTGGTATGTTGAGGAATTATGTGAAATAGGCATCAGTTGTCCTTTTTTGGAGTTTAAAGAATTTAATTCATGTTCAGTTGCCAGTACGAGTCACATATTTAGTGATAACATGCATTCCCAAGATTGAAAAAAGAAGTATTTTAGTTTGTAAGTATAGTTGAATAACATTTCATAAGTTATGACCTGACTTTTTCCAATTTGAATGTATTATAAGCCTTGATGAATGAGATGGTATTCAAAAAGGAGTATAAAATCTGATTGTTATATTGTTATATTGTTATATAACTGCATACCTGCAGGCATTTACATATTGTAGCATTGACAAAGATTCTTTAAATAAGGTTTTACTTACAACCATGGAATAACTTTAAAACAATGTCATGGTAATATTATTGCATTTTCGTGTTTCTTATACATTTGCTATACTTTTAAAATATAATTAACTAGTAAAATAAAAATCAGCGGCTTACCTCTCTCACCCTTCGGGCCATTTCTTCCTGGAATACCTGGAGAGCCAGCCGGGCCCTGGACTCCCTGAACTCCTTGGATTCCCTGTTGACCTGATGGACCAACAGGACCTGGAGGACCTTGAAGAACAGTGCAACAACAGGAGCCCCTTTCACAGGACTCACTATCCTTGTTGTTGAGGAAAGTCTTGTACTCCCTGACGTTGCCTCTTTGGGAGTCCCTCTTCCCTGAGCACAAAGTCACAAGAGTTAATGTGAGAATAAAGAGCAAGGCACACTGGCCTGCCCTGTCTGATTCCATCACTATGGTAGAGAGTCCACTTCAGTTAATTCTGGGTCAATGTCAGAGGCCCTTCTTGAGCCTGAATCCACTCTCGAGTCTAAACCTAAGTCCACTTGAGTGTCCACCATTGGCCCTTGAGTGTCACTGAGAAGTGTCTTGTCTCAAGACCAGCAAAGGCTTGAAAGTTCAGTTTCAGATCCTGAAGGTAATTATAGTCTCTTGTGTTGAAAAATTCAAAGCATCTGATTGTCTTGTTTCAGGCTCAGCATTGACATCTAAAGCGGTCTTCAAAAGTCCAAAGTGCTCAAAAGTTATAGAACAGAATTAAAGCTCAAGCCCCACTTCTGAATCGATGTCAACTCCAGGCTGGAGTGTCACAGTGTCAATGCGCAGTATCTTGTTTCAAGACGGTCTGTGGGATTGCCACATAAGGCAGGTAAATTACATCCAGAGTGTTCACAATCAATGCTCAAAAGCGATGCTCAGAAGCAAAGCTCAAGAACTCCGCTGTCCACCATGAGCATGCGAGTGTCAGTGAGCAGCGTCTTGTTTCCAGACCACGTTGGCCTATACTTCGCGTCCAATTCTGAAGGTTAATTAAAGTCCGGAGTGCTCAAAAGCTCACTTCCAAGCAAAGCTCAGGAGCAAAAGCTCAAGAGGCTGTGGCTGAGGGGAGCCACAAGAAGAATGGCTTAAGCGACAGAGAAGAAGTGGGCCCCTCAAGCATGTCGTGTAGCGGCCAAAAGACAAGTTGTGCACTGCTTTCATAAACATCCCATTACACGAGCAGAAAAGGGAGCCTTGTAGGACCCCATTAGGTGCAGCATACAGCAGCAGCCAGTGCTGTTCTAACTGTAGGCACTGCACTAATTGACTGCAGTGTTTCTTTCTTGGGTGGTTATGTCTTCTGAGCTCCTTCTTTAGGCTCCTTCTTAGCAGCAGCTCCTTCTTATGGTGTCCAGAAAAGCTTTCCAGAAAAAGGTAAGAGCAGTATGATGAATGAAGAAGCCAACAACCTTAGCTGTTCTGTGCAGCAGGTAGTGACCACCTCTCCTCCTTCCTTCTATAGCTCCTCGTGTGTATGTGTTCAACTGTGTTTCCCCTGTGTGTGTTCCTGGCTGCCCTCAGCGCCACTGCCCTTGTGTGTTGTGAGTGTGCCTTTTGCTTGCTGCTACCATCCAGTTCTGTTCCTAAAACCTGCACCACAGTGCCACACACCCAGATGTCGCCACCCAACCCAGCTGTCATCTTGTCATGACAGTTTATGTACAGAAAAACTTCCCAACAACAGCCAATGACTTAGTCATCTGTAATCAGAATTATCAATCAGAATTGGAATTTTACAGTGCTGCTCAAAATTCTGTAGATGTTCTAAAGGCAGCCAATCACTTATGGGTCATTCTCTAAACTATTGTCAAAATACCGTTACTGATATGTATGACATGAAAATCTAAAAATACCTAAAAAATAACTATGCTGTGAGTATCAAATAAACAACTCTCATGAAAATCTATGATTGGATTAATTTTTAAAAAATTATTTTTTGCATTTTTTCCATGTTTTAACCCCAAAATTGGTCTTTTTTGAATGTTACTGGTTCTAGGTTGTCGCATGTCTCAGACTAAAGCTCACATTTTTCTCTATAAAATGTTTAAAATTAAAATTGGTATGCGTGCATCAAACTCTGGCCTTTGCACTGTGGGATGGAAAAACCACATTACATGGTTTTCAAGCCATTTACGCCAGTTTTTCCGTGTGTTACTGCATTTGCAAAATTAATGTCAACTCCAGAACTTTTAACATGTTTGGAGTCCTAGTATCAAAACAATTTAGTGAAAACTAACAATTCTTTCACATTGTCAGCTTAACATCCTTATAGCAGTAGATTATCTTCCTGTTTATTAATTTTATTATTTTATTTCAATGCAAATCGCTAAAAACTTTTCACTACATCTTGAGTATTTTTATTAAGCATCAACTCCGGAACCACTGCCAGAGGGTGAAAATATGTCTTGATTTCATTATTTTTTGGCTACCAAGTCCGTTTTGCGTACAACTTGTGAACTGAACACTTTTTATTCTATCAGTTGCTTCCATTTTTCTGATTTTACATGAAACATACAAATTTGTCAACTCCAGAACTGTCAACTCCGGCACCAAATTGAAGAATTCCGGAGTTGACGCATAATCTTGCAGGACTTTACATTATCGGGTTAAATATATACTTAAACAATGATAATCAATTCAGATTCCACAAATTTTGTTGGCATCGATGAGATAATGCCTGTATTTTGCAACTTTATCGATTTGTTTATAATTTTTCATCTTCCATTTTTGATTAAATGTATGAAGTTCTTTTGGTGCCGGAGTTGACAATTGACTGATATATGTTAGACAAAAATGTTCAGGAGAAATGATGATTCCGCAACAAAATATATATTTCAGATACCATTAGCAAAAGAATATGTGTTGAATTATCACTGTACCAAAAGTGGCTTATAACCTTTGTTAAAACATTAAAAATAAATGCTGAGAAGTGCTAAATGGTAAAAAATGCTGATAACAAAATTTTCAGCCCGAAAAAATATGCAAAATAAATAAAATTTGAATAATGATGAATTGAAAGAAACATTTGCTATCAAACAATCAGAATAGTGATTTTATACTTCTTTTGGTGCAATTTTAATAGTTAAACAAAAGTAAAATTTCTTTAGAACAAATGTCAACTCCAGAACCATTCCTTTATCAACTTAATGCTGCTTGTAGGAAATATTGGCCAAAATTACTAGTTTTTTTGGTGCAATATATTTAATTGTACAACTTCACAAGGCTATTAGAGTGTTTTTTGACATATAATTTTTTTTGGATACAATACTGATGTATTTTGTAATAAATATTTGATTCAGAGTTGATCAAATGTCAACTCCGGCACTTTGTGTCAAATCAGAAAGTTGTTTTTTTGTAAAATAACTGTATTATTCCTTGGTTATTCATTTAAAATGTACACCATACCAAGAAAAGCATCCAGTTTATCCTCTTTTAAGTACCTCAATTATTTTATGGTAATCATGACCCATTTTACATGTGTTGAAATGTCTCAATGTCAACTCCAGAACCGTTAATTTTTATAATATTAAAAATGATATAAAATCAGTAAAAATGATTCAGATTTTTGGCCAGTCATTTAGTAACTCTCTATAGAACCTTATCTAGCAATACATTTAATTACTGAAGACAAAAAATACAATTTTTATTTATTAAATGCAGAGCATCCATTTTGACAATAATTTAGAGAATGACCCTTATAGATGCATGCCTGGCAGTGCACTAGCACTGTCTTCATTTCAATTGACAGCTCATTCTTTTGGGTGTTACAACTGTAACTGAAAACATTACAATAATCAATTTAAAAGTAAATTAATCAAGTAATTTAGCTACAAAGGGTAAAATTTAGCACACATAACATCAGAAAAACTTCTCAAGAAGCAATCAAGTGCAGTGCAGTTCTGGTATCTACTGATCAATGGCCTCCAATGATGGACCAGTACGTTTTGATTTGAAGTCAACAAATGAGTGCCGGATTATCGTTCAAATGCAAACCTGTCCGTGTGGGAGATTGAATCCGTCGTTCTGCCGATACCGTTTAATTAATAAGGAGACATTTTCATGGGGAATTGGAGTTTAGGGAGTAGGTGAAGCTTGCCTGGGGCCGGAGCCGGGCATAATACAAACTGGTGATTTTCATTAGATCTATTAATTTCCCCAGCGTCCTGGCCGACGAGAATTTTTGACGGCTTGATCCTTGCTGCGCTGGGGCCCATATCCGCCAACACGACTGCTCAACTGCGCAGCCCATGAAACGAAATCCAGTAAGATGTGTGCCAGACCACATTCTGAAGCAGCGCTCAAGCCGTGCCGAAGCCATGCCTTATCGGTGGCAGCGACAAAGGGCCCCCCCCCTCTGCCCGCTCCCCTATTCCCTTGCACAGCATTTTCATTAGGCACTGGGGTCGCTGAACACATTGGGCACATCTCCCGTCTCCACTTGCTAAGACAGTCGCTGATTTCCCGATAGCCTGTCTCGGGTCGCCCCGGAATGTCTCATAATTGAAATCGATTAACAATAGTAATGTGTCTCACGCTTGGGTGGTTACTTCCTTTCTGTAAATGGTTGAGCTGTGTTGCCTGCAGAGTGTTGGATGCAGAGTGTTGGAGTGTTGGCAGAGGAGGGTTGACTCAACTTGACTGTGGATTGCTGGGGTGTTGGCTGACTTCCTATCTCAAGCCTTGATCAGGACTGCAGAAGCAAGTGCCGCTGTGGGACATGGCCACGAAGGGTGTATAGACTTCAAAATTCAATTAACGGAAATGATCCAAATTCCAATACTTAGACATGTCGTATGTAATGTATAATGTATATATTTTGCTGGTTTTAAAATCAAAGTCTATCGTTTTAATATATATATATAAGTCACATTTGGGACAGTCTGAGAAAACTGACTTTTCAATTCCAGTCCTTGCAGTAAGAGATGGACTTACTGGGATTTGCCAGTGTCATTCTGGGGTAATGGGCCACTTCTTGAAAATCTAAACTTAATAAATATGTATATAGAAACATGTCTCAGAAGTCCTATTTTGACCTTAACTCAATTTGGCCCAAAATGTGACGTACTAGGTTTTCTCTTTGGACGATAGATTACTTTAAAAACTCAACTGTTTAAACTATAACCCACAGTGTCCCAAGTAGAGTCTGACACACTGTTTCAATCATTAGCAATGTCAAATTGGTCCCTTCTCCCTAGAAAAATACAATGTTCCTCAAAGATTGGTCCTCAATACAGAGAAATTGTACACATTTGTCCTATTTGCCCCAAAGGACCCAATTCAAAGACTGCCAATGTTGCTTTATAATGCACTTGATGATTGTGTTTTAACTTCTAATAAAATAACTAGAATTATGAATATATGATTACTGATTGATGTTAAGAATTGTATCAGTTGCTTTTCTTGTATTCTATCTGTTATCAATGTGCATGTTTTGATATATATCATCATCATATGTGTGAATAGCATGTTTATTGCTGTTGTTTGGATGCACAAATATACATCTTTTTGCAGAATATTTTTATTGCAGACTTAGTTGCAGGTTTTTCTGCAAGGCATATGTGATTAAATGCAATTATTTATCCTAAATTGCAATTTTATTATTTTCATATGTAATAGCCATGCAATTTTCCATAATTCTAATGGAAGTAGGTCTTTATAAGCACTTGTAAATTGCTGTTACAAACAAAAAATATTCAGAAGATCATGGGACAAACAACTTTCTAGTTCAAGGCCTCAATTTAATTGATGATTTGGGCTTTAATGATGACTATTTCAGCAGTCTGCAAAAAAGCACAATCATTATGTGTAATCATTTTGAAAAACAAAGCACTTTTCAAATTTTACGAAAAAAAAGATGCATCCACGTCTATGTGTATTTGCAAAGTATCATAAATTTAGAATTTTTTGAAACTGGCAAAGTTTCAGTGGCGGATCTGCTCCAGACTTGGTATAGTCTAGGGGGGACCAGGATGCGTTTCGACGTCATCGTATATTTAAATGCTGCTTTACTTCTCAGTGGTTTAGCCCCCCCCCCCAGAATCCACCACTGACCTCAAAGTGTTGAAAAAATAAATAACTCAATTTATTGAAGGTTATTAAAACACAGTCCATTTTGGGGATAATTGCTGATGTTCGTGTGATGCATACATGTATAACAGCAGTGCAGTATGAATTTGAAAAGAGTGTCCACTGAATATGATATTCTCATTGGCATTTAATAGATAGGAATTACCCATTGAGTGTGTAAGAAACGAAGTAAAAAGTATCTGAGTATGAAGTCAGATTCAGAAATTACCCAGTGTAACGGGACAGGTACTGCTGAGAGTGCATTCTCCATTATAATAAGATGTACAGGGCACTATATGGTTACAGGCATTGTGAGATAGGCCACTATAATATAGCAAAACTTCCCATGAAAAAGGGGAAAGTATGAAAGATTTTGGAAAGGAAGAACTTTAGCTTCAGACACTCTTGCATTTATTCATGCCTCCCTTTTCGGAAGCCAGGGAGAACCTTTACTACCATTATTGCTGCTACTACAAGAACAGACATGTGGGGATAGCATATATGCGTGGATAGAGCTAGATAGGGCTGCAAAGTAAAATAAAATCATTAGAATGAGCGAAAACAGAAAGAATGGTGTATTTTTAGCATTATCTGTTGAGAATTGAGGGAGTCTATAAAAAAATAAAATCTGAAGAAAACCTTCAAATTTAATATAGGATATATGTAAAGGTTATTCACCACGGGAGAGGGAATATGTGATTTATCAACCGAGGCCTTTAGGCCGAGGTGTGATAAACACATATTCCTGATCCCATGGTGAATAACCGGCTTATACCATGAGACAAACACTCAAACAGTCAAACATGAGAGGATAACTGGACAACAAAGAATATGGGAATTATTCCCCTGAAATACTGCAATGTGATTGGCTGACAGAGGTGTCAAATGGTATAAATATATGTCTTCAGTTTAGAGGAAAATCTTTAGTCAGTCGCAAATTGATAACAACTTACCAGCAATTGATCAAAAATACCATGATGAGTGCATAAACAGAATGAGACAGTTGCTCTATGGCCCAAAGGTTTGAGCAGATCATTTTGAATCCACTGGCCTGAGAGGAACTGGATTCGAATACTGGAGTGATTTGGAGGTAGTTTTGTCCAGGGAGTCACTGTGTAGGCAGGGGTTCACCCTCAAGACTTCATTTGGATGACAAGCAGTGGAACATATTGAGCAACAGAGGACAAATGGATGAAAAGTTGAAAACGTCTGAACAGAAGTCACAATATTCTAAACTGCTTCAATTGTATAAGTACACTTTGTAAAGTTGCAGTAGAATCAGTTCAGCGGTTTTTCCGCAATCATGTTGACTGATGGACAGACAGCTAGATGGATGGACGGACAGACACATGCGAATGAAAACATTAGACGCGTTCCATGGCAGGCCTGAAGAGCAGGTTACATATCCAAGGAAGGTATTTTGATGATGGTTAATACAGGGAGTTCCAGAGACCATTGTATAAATTGCTAAATTTCTAAAGGCAAGAAATCTCCCCATTACCAGTTTTAGGATGATAAATGCTTGTGAAATATGCATGTTGACTTCAGTCTTTATTTTATAGGATGGTAGAAGAAAAATAGTCCTATGCATAAACAAAAACCGAATGAGTGCAAAAACAGAATTGGGTAGTTAAAAATACATAGCAAGACTGCAAGAGGCAAACAACATGCCAGACTATTACCAGTGCAAGAAGACTAATGGGCACTAAACGGTGAAAAGAGTATGAAATAGTTAAAAACAAAACAATGCAAAAGGGAATATCTATTGCAAGAAAGAAGAGGAAAAATCGTAGAAGCAAGAAGAATACGTAGGACTACTCGGAAGGACGAATACGGTGGATGAGTAAAATCGAAGGCAAGAATGAGGTGGAAGTATAAGGTGGGAGAATAAAATGGAAGAAGGAATCTTCAGAAAATCGAGCAATGTGTGGGGAGGAAGAAGGAGAAGAAAGGAGCAACAAGGTCAAGAAGGAGTAATTTATTGCTACCAATAGAGCTTATTGGCCAGTACCTTAACCCATTTGGTTTCATATAAAAAAGTTGGGGGGCATTTCATAATATTATTATGTCCCCCGGGGCTGAAAATGTATGAGGAAATGTCCCCTTCCCCCCACCAAATTGCGCCCCAGTTGCCTGTCTAAAGTTTTAAAAACCTGTCGAGTTTCATTGTAAACTGCAGCGGATTTTCCTCAATTTTGTTAACAGACAGAGAACAAGACAGACGGACAGACACATGTGAATGAAGACGTAAGTCCCGCACTGAGAGAAAGAAATTGGAAAAGTGTGAGTTGACGGCATCGATAGGGACACGAATGCGTATGGCAGACTTTCAGGAAAAATAAGGAATGAGAAAGCGGTTCAACACACAATGAAAAGAAAGGAATACGAGGAGAAGCAGTGTGGTTTCTTGGCATGATTTTTCCTTTTCTTTTATTTCTCTGGATGGCCAAGATGTTATCTGAGCAAGGGCTGAGGTCCGATGAGCCCTTCACAATCTGCTAAGTCAGTTAAGCGGCCATTTGAAGGCGAGGATTGTAGGCCTCCCAGGAGGAGAACGTCCGTCCCCCAAGAGGAGAACCCGGAGAGGGGCCAGAGGGAGACCCAGAAGGAGGGAGTGGGGGGGGGGGGGGTAAGGGAGGCAGGGGGCCAGTATGCTTGGGAGGACAGAGTTTCTGCATCTAGGGAGACAGATGGAGCAACCAGGAAAGAGGATGATCTTGGGATTCCCGAATCGTCCATCTCAGCCACCAGATAAGACAGGATCACCCCCCCCCCCCCCTGCCGGACCTGCCCTGCCAGACTTCCACCAACATGGCATCCGTCTCCCCTTCAACTCTGGTCCAGAAATAGTGCTGTCAACACATGTATTTGTTTTCACTTTGTTATAAGATTATGGTCGTTTATCTATGTGTGCGATATAAGGCCCTAGTTTTTTCTTTCTTTCTTGTTTTCTGAATTACTTCATCCAAAGCATGAACCGCTACCCAAGTAACTCAACAGGAAAAGGTTAAGTTGGTGGTTCCACCATTGACAGAAACTCTCACAGGATTGCGAAAAGAAAATGTGCCTTCACTTCAGAACTTTTAGTACAAGATTCACTAGTGATGCTCATAACATTATGACTTCCAACAACATATAAAGACAGAACTAGAATTTCGATCATGAATGAGTCGAAGAATAGAAAGTTGGCCCAGAGTCTCAAGATGCAGTGTTGAATTTACATATCACATAATTTAACTGTGAAAAATGTTGCTAATGCTTTTTGCAACAATTGGATTTTCATGTAATCCCAGGACTTGTAACTATAGTTCTTCCTTCCATTCTTCCTTGTTTGCTTCCCTCCTACTTTTAACCCCTCATGCATTTCTACGTGAATCTCTCATACTTCCCACCTGAAGGGGGATATTCTTTCTTCTTTTTTTTGCTAGTTAAAGCAAGCACCAACCTCTAACTGGTCATTCTTCTGCCTTCCCAGGCATTGAATCCACAAATTCTTGTTATTTATATATTTCTGTCCATTCCTATTAATTGGTTTTTTTCTTTTTCTAGCCATATCTATCCTTTTATGTATCAAAATCTACCTATTTCTGACCATCCATCTTTGTCTGTCTATCTATCTATCTATCTATCTATCTATCTATCTATCTATCTATCTATCTATCTATCTATCTATCTATCTATCTATCTATCTATCTATCTATCTATCTGCCTATCTGTCTAGCTGTCTATCTATCTATCTATCTATCTATCTATCTATCTATCTATCTATCTATCTATCTATCTATCTATCTATCTATCTATCCATCTTTCTATTCAATATGGGATATAGGTCTACTTACTCTAAATCTACCAATACGTTGTTTACATATGCAAAAACAAATTGTAATGACAAGACTGAAATAATCTTCAAGAAAAGTATGTCCTAAATATCTCCACTAGTGTGACCCCGTGATGCTTGACCTGCAGAGGGTACCCTTAGCAATGTAAAAGCGATCCCAGAATATACCCTCCCTTCGTACGGTCACATGTCCATCTTAGTGACATACATATAATTAACCTTAATAAAACAATTAACTGCGCTAGTAGGCCAAGAAATGTTTTTTTTCCATCTTCAGGGGTCACACAATCAACATGTACAGTTACAAGGCCCAGTATGATGCCTGAGTATGATTTAAAAGAGCTAATATATTTCCTGGCCAATCCCTAGAGAAAGTTGGGCCAGAGGCCAACTTTCTAATTATCTATGTGCCTTTTCTGCAATATTTCCCTCTCTCTGAAAAAGTCCGATCTCATTTTGGGTCAAATGACATTTTACTAGCCAACACTGCCTACAAACTCCCCGGATGACGATGCACATTAACTATTAATAAGAAAGTTTTTTCTTTATAGTGAGAACATAGCTTAGAAAGTCCAAATTTACAAGTTGTTAGTTCTTCAAACTTCTACTGCATGGCTTGGTTATCTACAACAGCAGCACATACTAATTCACTGTGGTTTATGATTCAGTCGCACCTGCAGCATGTCTGGTGGTCTACATTATACACTTCTTACATTGGGGGAAAATATTTGGAAACGTTCTTATGTGTGCATGCATTAAAGACATTCAGGCCCGTTTTCACCAACATGGTATTAAGAGTTATGCCAGGTCTTAGCTAAGACCTGGTCTGGCTAAGCCAGTCACTCAAGCGGAGCAGGATCAAGGAACATTTACTGAGTGAAAGTCTGCACATAGTATTTAAACAACTCAACTGCTACAAACACAATTAATCTCTGAAGTTCCCAAATATGGCCACATGACAAGGTAAGAGAAAAAGAGGGGTGGGCTTGGAAATTTATAAAAAAGAAAATTAATTAGTTGTCTGTCCAGTGTAGGTGACAGAAATGCATTTTTCTTTAGCCCCCTCCCCTCAAACAACAAATTAATACAAATCAGCTGGTCATGCATTTTTGCACAATAAAACTACAATAATGGTTGAATCCCTTTGAATATCTAATGATAAGGGTCCTCAAAATCTGATCATGTACCCAGAATGGCTGACATGCCTGCGATTTTTTGCCACCGGCAGTTACCAACTAGAAAGCAAATTGCAATTTGCTTATCTGGACGCTGATAATTGACCTGAACTTTGTAACATAATCTTGGTCTGGTAGTCTGGTAGGCTGAATTATAATAGCAGTAGTCAGAACTAGGGACGGGTAACGTTGCAAAAAAATCGATCCGGTCCGATTCCGGGGTTTTTCAAAGCGCACCAACTCAGGATGTAAACATTGAAACAAGAATCCGAGGATTCAAACACTGGGTTTAGCAAGCTTTGCATGATTATTATTATTAGTAAGATTTTTAAAGATGGGATATGTTTATTGCTCAATGACCTGCTTATTAAACTCAATTTTACATGAACCTTTTTTAAAAATTAAACTTTGTATACACAAATCATAAGCAAATATTTGCAAAGTACTCAATGAACTACCCATTTTCCTCTTACTGTACTGATTGAAATAGGAAAGCCTTGTCAGGTTTGCAGATATCATCATACTATTAATTCACGGACCCCTTACGCTACCCCAACCAAACTACTGATTGCCAAGCCATGAAACTTTGCAAGCATCTTCTTACAACTCCCTACAATGTCCTTAGCCAGGTTTAGTGCTTCAATCTTATCAAAATCATAATACTCTCCTGAAAACAGCCCCCCCCCCCCACCAACTTCATGGCCTGGCTAAGGCTGGCTTCACGGGTAAAATGCTAGTACCACTAAATTTTGTGAACAGAGATAACACTTACATTCAGTGGCGTCACAAGGGGGGGGGGCTGAGTCACATAGAACAAATCAAGAAATGCAGCCATTTTGTAGAAGTCATCTTAGATTCCTCAGGGGTCATAGATCCATACCCCCAAACAAATCTCTACACATGTCCCGAATTTCAAACCTCTAGTTGATATACTAAGCCCACAGTGGGCAACTCAAGAATGATGGCCATTTTTTGGCAGCCATCTTGTATTTCCCAAAATATTGGTTCACACCATCAAACAAATTTCTACACAAAATTTCAATACTCTTAAGTGAACAACTTAACTCACAGTGGCAAAACAAGAATAGCAGCCATTTTGTGGCGGCCATTTTGAATTTCCGAAAATGTCCCAGATTCAAACCCTCAAACGAATTCCTATACAAAATAGCTCAGAATTCATTCCAGACAAGCTATACTATAGACCTGCATGCATGCTAGTTTCAATCCACATCCGGCACTGGTCCTTCAGTCTGCATGCAGGGTTCCCACTCCATTACCAAGATCAATTTGAATGGAATTACCAGACTGGTAAAGGCAATTTTCAAGGTCAGAATTATCATGTCTCATCAAATAATTGGGTTTGAATGATCTATAGTTGTTGAACACCTGGAAATCTACAAGGCTCTCTCAACCAATAGCGCTAGTGCGCATTTCGCATGCTAGGTGGCTACGATGTGGAGCGACGGGTGTGCGCTGAAGCATGTCCAGTTCTGGCAGACTGGTCCCCCCTCCCTGGAGTGCCATAGGGACAGTATATCAGTCATAATTCTAGTACAGTGTCCTATTTAGAATCCAATCAATTTTGCGTGATTGCAACACAGATTTTCAGCTATTCTCGGTCGTAAGGAACAATTCACCAGGCGTTATCTGTAGATCTATCCAGTATCTGTTTACTACATCAGTCTGATCCACTGGGATCACGTGTGTGCAACATAAAGTGAGTTTGATGAGTTTACTGTGCACATCACTATGTGTAATGTTCAGCCAACAGGAAACTGAAACACACGTTAAAAGACAGGAAGTAGCGCGTTGTGTGACAGTATCTGGACTGTGTCCAGATAACAAGTCGTTGGTGACTTGAGTGGTATAAGTGTCGCCTCAGTTTCAAGGATTGTGAAGCGTGTTAGTCATGCAATCGCTTCATAAAAAACCCATATATGTATGTATGCCCAGTGGACCAGTCACACGGGAAGCTAAATTGGAATTATCCAAAATCGCCCGATTTCCGGGGGGTGATAGGATGCATAGATTGCACCCACGTCCGAATTTCCTGCCCTTCGAAAGTAGCCCTGTGCTAAGACCAACAACAAGTGCAGAGGTTTTGTACAACTCAGCACAGAAGAATTGCCTCTATTTGGTGTCATGACTATCATAGGCAAATGCTATAAAAACATAGTTTCATACATGAAATACTTTTAAATTGTGTGCTTAATGCTGTATGGCTAGTATATTTGCAACAGTTACTTTAACAAATATATTTTCTAGGTAAGTGTGTGTTCTTGGTTTGCAAACTTTATATCTCATGATGTGACATAGGCTTATCTTTCTTGAAAAAATCTTTGGTGACTGTTAAATTAGAGAAACATGCGAATATAATAGACAAAGGCCTATAATACTGATATGTCATGCCATCTCATAAGAAATATATGTTCTGTTTTCCTTGGCCTAATCACTTTTTGACACCAAATCAGTTTGAGATGGCTGATCCTTGAGTTTGGTGACAAGTAATAGATAACGCCCTCGTTTGTGACAATATGCAATATATCCGAGGGCTTTAGCCCAAGGATTATTGCATATTGTCACAAACAAGGGTGTTATCTAACTTATACCACTAAGTACAAAACAAATTAATTTAAATCCCTTTGTTTGCCTTCAATCCTTCTTGTTTGACAACATTTCATTATATTTGTTGCACATTCATGTTCCTCAGTTCATTTGAAGTTTGGCAGCCCTGAAGGCAACAGGTCAGAATTCTTTGTTCTCAGGAAATAATACAATACATTAATTTTGTAGATAGAAAGATAGATGGAAAGATAGATAGAAAGATCGATAGATGAGGGAAATAACACATTACATTAATTTCATTGATTAATTTTATAGATAGATATGGATAGACAGATAGATTGATAGACTGATTGATTGATAGATAGATAGATAGATAGATAGATAGATAGATAGATAGATAGATAGATAGATAGATAGATAGATAGATAGATAGATAGATAGATAGAATGGTAGGTCGATAGTGCAACCATTTCAGCCAAGGTCACTTTGGGGAGGTTTATTATTACAGTCGCTTAGCAAACATTAGAAAAATAACAGAAAGCAAGGAGCAGGGGTTGGGGGGCGGCAGCCCCCGAATTAAGAAGAAAAAATAATTCTTTGAGCTCGCCAAATGGGGCCAAAATTGTTGGTCTGCTGCTCCGCTATTTTTTTTGCAGCTTACATATTCCAAATGTACTATTTTATCAAGTGACCTTAAATTTGATCATTATTTCAGATAATGGTATTTATAAAAAAGAGTGAATATAGCCTTTTTATTGAGACCAGTTACACTTGATACAATCTTCCTCCTTGTTTACTGTCTGTGTTGTTCAGTTTTAATCCTTTGTTGGTCAGATTTGTTTCAGTGTTTCCTTCAATTTTGTCAACTTGTTGTCAGCCAAGCATGCAATATCATGGTCAGGTGTATGAGCTGTGATATGCATTATATCAGAGCGAAATCCTGCCTTCTGATTGGCCAGAAAAAGCAAACAGTGGTATAATGAGGTTTATTCATGATTGACCATATGGCCAGACACCTTTTGAAGTTGTGTCACAGTTATTGCAATTCCATTGTATTTGACAACTGTTTTGAAACTGTCTTTTGTTTTTGACCACTAGCAGTTTGGCAGACAGTCAAGCCTGGTTACCTTAAAGATATAACCAAGAGGCAGTGTGAATAACAACCCAGAATTGACTGATTGCCAAACATCAAGGATTAGAACTTGCTTGTATCCAACATTCAGAGAGCAACTGTTTCATATCAAGGGGGGGGGGCTTGGGAGTTTTTTTTTTTTTTAAATAAATGATTTCTGTTCACTTTTCGTGAAATAAATGAAAGAAATGTGGGGGACCAAATAATTGTAATCTCCCTGAAAGAGTCATTATTTTTATTTTACTTTTTCATATATTTCTTAGAATAAGGCAAACCTCTGGGACCTGCATTCTTTCCTGTCTGGACAACCAATGATGGATCTATAACTGTTCCATCGGTACCAAGAGTGGCACATAACATCTTACTGCTGCTGTATTGCACCATGATGGTCCAATAAAATCAAGTAGTACTGGATGTCAAGGCCTATAACCCATCCTTCCGCTACCCTAACCCCTCTCAACAGCCCTCCTGGCAGGGTAGACCGTCCTGCTCACATAGTTTAACCGGGTAACCAATGTAATGATGGGGTAATCAAGGGTAGTTGGGGGATACAGAGGGTAAAGCTGAGGGTAGTTGAGTTGAGCTGAGTATAGTTGAGTGAAACTGAGTTTAGTTGAAGAAAGCCGAGCTAAGTTGCGAGAACTTGAGTCCAGTTCAGCTGAGGCAAGCCGAGGATGGTTGAGGGGATCCAAGGGTAGTTGAGGGAAACCGAGGGCTGTTGATGGAATTTGAGGCCTGGTGAGGGAATTTTAGGCTAGATGAGGGAATTTGAGGCTAGGTGAGAGTAAGAGGGGTTGAGGTTGGGGAATTTGTGGATTGGTGAGTATGTGGCGGTGTATCCTACATTGTACCATGTGGTCTCTTAATTGTTTCTAACATACAGGGCATTAAAATGGGAAAATTAAATTTTGATCATTGCACATTTTGCCTCGCATGAACTATGGGTAATTTTTGGCATGCTTAAGTGCCAGCATTGATGCAGGGTGCTACTGAATAAAAATATATTATAATCTGTGTGATTATGAAAAGAGAGAGTCAGTTCATATGAACTTTTTTTTTATTTGTGGCAAGCTCTGGTTTGGATTTATTTTTAAATAAAAAGTGAATAAACTCTTCCTGGGTAGTCTTAAAATAAATATTTCTGGGGGGGGGGTATTTCTTAACAGGGTGTTGTTTGATGTAAAAATGAAAATTTTGGGATATGGGATGCTTGAAATAAATAATTAGTGTCACTTTTACCACAAAATAAATATAATTTCCCGTCGAGAAAATATTCCAAGCCCCCCCTGAAAATCTGAATGTTCAGCTCAATTCCAATCAAAGCTCAACATCCCATTATAAATAATTATGTGTTTGTCATTGCTCTGTGACTGAAACAAACCTGAGCCAGAAGTGGTCAAATACAAAAGAAGCATTGAAGCTGTGAAGTGAACTGGCTGTTGATAACACTGAAGCTGTGAATCTGTGTCTTGACCATATGGTCAATCGTGAATAAACCTCAATGTGTATGATTCACTGAACCTTGACAGGTTTACATGCTTAGCACACTCTTGGTGAAATGGACTTAGTTATACCAGGTTTAAAGGAGTTAACACCAGGCTTAACTCTTAATACCATGTTGGTGAAAACAGGCCCAAAAGTTTTAATCATTCACTTGAAGAGAATCTCAGAAAAAGTTTGGTTTACCGGAACATATTCTTGCAGATGATTAAAGAAAAATTGAAACTCATTTGAAATTGTATCAAATCTAGATCTTGAAATTTGACAAATTTCGCTCGCTCCCCTCCCCCCAAAATTACACCAGGTACACCTATGTACCGGAATACAAGCATTACACACTGTAATACACAGTGTATTATCTATTCTCTTTTTGAAGCCCATGGCCTGAACTCTGTCCATGCATTTCAATTCATAACTGTAATTTACAGAAGTTTATGTAAGTAAAATAAATAATTATTCTAAATATGAAACAGATTACACATAAAAATTCACATACAGTGGTACCCGCATTGTAAGACCCCCTGTTGTAAGACCGACTTGCCTTATGTGACTGCCATCCTCCCGCTCTGAGTAGTATTTTTAGTGCATTTTGCACCAAGACGAGACACTGCACTGTTGTGACATCACCAGCTGCCCATTTTGACGTCATGACATAAACAATCACAGCCCATTGTTTGCATAACAACGTCAGATAATTTATTTCATTAAGTTCACTAGGATGAACTCAATGGTGTGAACTCAATGGTTTTTTCATGGTGTTCACTCGCAATTGCGGGATATAACAAAATATGTGCACTAGCAGCCCTTATACACACATATACTCAGTTTTCCTTACTAATTGCATACACGTCCATGCTAACTTGTGTGGAAAGAGGAGATTTTTGGGTTGAGGAAGTGCAGATCGAAGGTCAATGCTCCTTAAGGTGATAGATGACCTGGGGCTCTTCAGAGGAAGCCTACAGCATGTAACATTAACTCTGGCTGAGAGGTCTTTTAATTGGGAATGCAAAAGGACTGGGTTGTTAGCTTTAACTCACAGTCTGTGGTCTAAGTCTCTAATCATGGTACAAACAAATTAGGAGCAGTCAGGAACAGGGCCACTAAAATGTGTTGAGGTATGCCATGTGGTTGGAATTTGTTGGATAAGGTATTTTTGGTATCAGAACTGCTGAAAGTACCAACAGTGATTTTCTGATATGGTGAGGACTAGAATGACTATAGATGTTCAAATTATTGCATAAAAGGTCTGTAATGCATGTACCAATCCTTCTGTATGTGACACTGACAATATCACAAGCAATTGTAAATCACGATTGATATTCTTACAAGCATATTAAACTTTGATATTTAAAAGGTTGATGTTTTGCACACAAGTTCACAATATGCAGTAAAATGAATTTAAAAATGATTAATATATACCAGTCACACAATCATGTACTGCACGTTTCAAACTTTCAAATACGCATTTACTTTGTGTTTCCAATATTTAATAACAGAGACCGAAAATGTTGACTGGAGTGCAATGACCGCACAGTTCAATTTAGCACCATTGATGCTATCAAACGACCGCAGGCAACTTTCAACTCATTTTCTCCATAATGCTTATCAATTAGATCATTTCTTATTTTCTCCATTTTCTGAGTGAATTGCCAGCCAGACTAGGGCAGGACCTTACTTGATCGAATTAAAGTGTTGCCTATCATGCATGGGGCAGGCGGGGAGGTCGATCTGAGGATTTGAGGTTTCTTATATCAAGTGGGCAAGCCATCAGTCATGGGGCCAGAGATTGCTGACACTTCTGAGAAGACAATTGCTTCCAATGCTTTGAATATTGAGGTAAGGCTGGAGAGAGAGAGAAAAGGTGAGGAGAAAGATGGCAGAGGGGAAGAGGAGGCAGAGGGGAAGAGGAGACAGTGAAGGAATAGGAGTCATGGGACGAAAGATATAGATTGTATTGAGGGAGGAGAGGAATCAATAGAGGGAGAGAGAGTAAGATAAGAGAAGAGCAAGAGAAGAAAATCTTGAACATACATATAGAGATAGAACTCGGAGAGAAGATATAGAAGAGAAAAGCTTGAATAGAAGAGAATATTCAGGAGAAAAGCTAGGAGAGAAGAGCTCCATGTAACAGAGAAGAGCTGGAAGGGAAGAGAAAATAGATGAGTAGATACAGTTCTGCCTGAAAGTTTACATACCCCTCTGAAAAATGACCAATTTCTCTATTTTGAGGGCAATTTTAACAACAATAGGCAAAGCATACATGAAATACAGTGAACTGCATGAGGCTAAACACTTCTGAACCATTAAAAATTCAATAGCAATGATATTCAATGATATTATCACTTAATTGCATTTTATGACAGTTTCAAAAGTTTACATACCCTCCTGTACTATCACATATTTTCCTGCTTAGGATCAAGAACAGCTTACAGGATTTTACCACAATATGTCAAAAGTACTCAGACTACATCAGCAGTGATTTTAATCCATTCTGCATCACAGAATTTCTGTAACTCCACCTTCGCTGTTGGTCTCGGCTGGGGCACGGTCTGTCTTGGATCAACCCATAATTTTCTATAATATTCCAGTATCCACAGTGTTAAACCACTTGAGAAGCTTGTCCCAACTGTCCTGAAAAAAATATTTGGACAGGATTGGTGAAAGGTTTTGGATTGTTGTCATGCTGCTACGACTTGTTCATCCCGCTCCTAACTTTCGCACTGAATCATGTCAGTTCTCTTCCAAAATTTTCTTGACTTTGAAGAGAAGAACTGGGAAAGATCTAGAAGCGAAGAGAAGATACAGGAGAAAAGCTAGGAGAAAATAGCCAAGTAAGAGAGAATAGCTAAAATAGAACAGTTTGAAGAGAAGATACAAGAGAAAAGCTAGGAGAGAAGAGCTAGGACAGAGAAGCTATAGAAGAAAACATCTAAAGGGAAAAGCTGGAAGGTAACAACTAAAAGAGAAGAGCTGAAAGAGAAGAGAATATAACAGATAGAAAGAAGAGAAAGGAGTAGCGCTTGAAGACAAGAGTTTAGACCAGAAAAGAAAGTGCATGGAAGAGAGGATTGGAAGGAAGTGAAAAGAAAAGAGGAAATAAAGGGGGAAAAAGAGAACTGGAAGAAAAAATTTAGTTTTTACATACTTGAGTTAAGATGGAGTATGTGGAGGAAAATAAAGAAGAGATGAATATAGGAACATTTAGGATAATAAAATAGGAGGGAGACCTGAAAGAAGTAATTGAAGAGACAGGATATATCTTACGAAAAATATACACGACACAGCACCGAGAAAGAAACAGTATAATGTAGCACAGAAGCATGTCTCCTCAGTGGCGCCATTTAAATTGAATTCGTGAACAGCATAGACTCTGGCTATACAGACATCCCTGGGTCATGTCATTGACATGTGGTATGCATGGATTATTTACAGACAAAAAATGCTAGGTCTAAACAGCAGTTATAAAACTTCATAAAAACTCCAGGATAGTTAAGCATAACATAGTCACAAATTTATCTATACCATTTGACACCTCTGTCAGGCAATCAAAAGTCAGTATTTCACTGGGATAAATCCCATAATCTTTGTTGTCCACTTATAATCATGTAGTCTCATGTTTGACTGTTTGAATGTTCGTCTCATGTTATAAGCCGGTTATTCACCATGCGATCGGTATATGTGTTTATCACACCTCAGGCTAAAGCCCTCGGGTGATAACTCACATATCCTCTCCCGTGGTGAATAACCAAAACCAGTTTTCCAAAAATGTTTGATACTTTTATGTTTGAGTACAATTTTGAACTTCTGATGAGGCAGAGTATAATCATGACAGACAGAGCTATAGCCCTCTAAGTCGATTCCAGTGCTAGGTGGTTCACCTAGACTAACATAGGACAGTATCCTTCGCCTCGTGATGTAATTCATGCTTCTGAAGGCTTCAATTCCTAAAGTTTTGAAAATTACTTTTCTTGTTGATACTATTATGGCATATCATTTCTGTCTTTCAATAAAACACTGAAATCATATTTTCAGGGATATTACTATTATATAAGAAATCTGCTAAAGAATAGACTTCCTCTTGGCAATATGCCATTTGACACAGTGTTGTATTTACACATTGTGACAATATGCAGTATCATGCAGAAATTGGTCATGCAAAAGAACAAGATATATCCTGAAAGGAAGTTGTGTTCCTGGGACATGGTTGTTGTTCATACAGTTTTGCCAGGTTCTGCTTTAAAAAACACATTTTATACAAGACAATGCTCAACCTAGTTACTATAGTCTTGGCACTGCAAGATCCCATAAATCTGGAGTCAAGGCAGTCTCGTAAGGGAGGAGTCCCTCTCCAGAGTGAATTTTCGACTAAAGCAACAACTTAGTGAAGATGGAAGGTGGTCTCATAGCAGTTTGTGGCGTGAGTGGTTTGGTTCAGAATCAGAATCAAAATTTCTTTATTTGGTCTTTAAAAAAGAAATTAGTTAATGAATACTGAGAAAATGAAACTATGTTAATGGTATTCAAGACCAGGCCT
This sequence comes from Platynereis dumerilii, assembly GCA_026936325.1. NCBI lineage: Eukaryota > Metazoa > Annelida > Polychaeta > Phyllodocida > Nereididae > Platynereis > Platynereis dumerilii. Next base: position 83,758,486 of record JAPTHN010000001.1, on the reverse strand, counting down.
GCTCCACTGAAGGTCTTAGCCTGCATGGGCCCAAGCCCTGTATGGGCAACCCATAATATTTTCAGTAGAGCAAAACTTCAGCTGGATGTTGTTTGGATGAGACATTAAATTGGTTGCCTCTTGTATTAGTGTCTGTGATGGGCAAGTGAAGATCTGTCTCATGCATAGAGGGCTGCATTTACTACTCCATCTATCCATCAGTCTAGCCAGCCAGTCTTATAATGAAGCCACAATAATAAGGAGGATAGATTCATCACAACTATACACTAGATTAATAGTCTGATTAGGGATCATTGAGATAAAGAGTTTCCACAATCTGACAATTACAACAAAGCAAAATTCAGGTTACTCCTCAGCCATTGGAAACCCAGGGCACTGCCAACTGTGCTACAACCCCTTCCACCCTTCCCCACATCCATGTTAGAACCCAAAAGATGCCTTACAAAATGATGCGCTGCAGTGCAAATTTAATGCACCATAATATTATAACAAATTGCCAACAATAACTGTCATGAGATGTTGCCACAACATGCATGCAAAAAGATATTACAGTGTAGGCCTACCATGTAAGCTGCCATGACTATCTATAGTCACTTCAGTCCAAATCACCATGGCCCCTGTAGCACTACAAGGTTACAGCAAAAGCAGTGAAGTGTCTTTTGCGTGAATGCTTCCTACTCTGGCCATTATAGAGCACTCACTGTGATTGTCAAGAAGTTCCAACTACATCAGCACCAGGCCACCCATCTGTCTTTGTAACCCTTGACCATTGGCCAACCTCCAAGTATTTGGAAACCAAAGGCAACTGAAAGTTATAACAGTGTGTAATAACTATAGTATTGGAAAGAAGGTTATTTGATATAACACTGACTTTACTGTACAAAATAACAAATATGCACCAGGTGAAGGAAGCAATTTCAATTCCTTATGAGAATTTGGAATCATATTTGACCTTCCAATTGAGAAGAGAAGCAGAGCTCTGATGATTTGAATTGGTCTAGTATAGATTTTATGTCAATCTAAGCTGAGTTCCATAAAAAGCTCTGTATCCTATGCAATTTCTTATTGTAAAGTTGCTGCTGTGGTTTCAAAGGTTAGGGGTAAAGAATTTAAAAAAGTAAGAAAAAAATTCATTTTGTACAACCACAATTAACTTAACATTCTTAACAAACTGTAACACCACAAGGTCAGAAAGAAAATAGTCGCAACTGATTTCATTTGTAGGTATGAAACATGGACATCATGAAACACAACTCTTTGAAAATTGTCCTTCTTTCCCTATAACAGATGAAATTGCTGTGCAAGCAGATTGGGAAGTTAGAGAAGACATATATGGCTGGTTGCACCGAGAGCTCTTCTTTGGTCATCTTGCTTAGTATTTTGTTTGGCTTGAGTGTTTTTGCCCTTGTAGTGTTCCACTATTTTGCCAAGCACTCCACCAGGCATATTTGCCAGCATTGCATGTGCACTGGGGCAAGATGAGGAGAAGATGGTAACTCGGTGTTAAGCCATCTGAAAGGCAGATATTGGTGAAGAAAATACGGACAGTGAAGGAAGTGATGATAATTGATTTCATTGATTTGGCCATCAATCACGGGGCAGGCAGGAAGTCACCAGGCTGTGGATTGGTGCTCTCCCCCCTTCCAGCCCCAGACCACAGCTGCACGACAGCCTCGGCTCATATGGCCGACACGAGGAGAACAAGGCAAACTGGCCCCTAAGAAAACAGACATGCCTACAACTAATTGCTAGCAGCTCACAGCATTTGCCATTTCCAAGCATTCTGGCATTCACTGTGAGGGACTGGCATTCTGCACTATGAGGAATTATAGAACTGCTAAGAACTACTGTGAAGAACACAGAGGCACACTGAGGCACATTCAGGAACATTGAAGAACAGTGGAGCAGTGGATGGAACATAGAGAATAATTCAAAAGATGTCCACCCCCAACTTTGCAATTAAATTCAAGACTGTGACTGAGAGACTGAGATTAATTGGAGTTTCAAACTTCTTCAGAATATAATACAGCCAAGTTGCTCCAAGCTGTCCCTTTCAATGCTGAGTGTTCCATTCAATGTGTAGATTGTGTAGGCTGTATATTGTATAATTCATTTACTTCAAGTCGTGTATGACATATATGACAATGAATACAGAACATATCTGCTCTACATTTAAATATTTTAAACAGAAAGCCAGCAAAGTTCTGCCAAGAACAATGAATACAGTGAATATACTCTAACCACCCCCACACGAAGTCTGGCAAATGGAAGAGAAGCTGCAGTTCTTCATTTAGTTTACAGCTGAAGTCAAAAGCACAGATAAGTCTGAGCATGTTATGCTTTACCTGTATCTCTGTGTGTATAGCATGGTGATGTATTCACTCACTTGTGATTCAATGCTTTTGACTTCAGCTGTAAGAAACTCCAAATCCAAAGTCAAAGGCTCATCAAGCTCAGAACAAATCATTCACTTTTTGAATAAATGGGAGATACCGCTGGATTTGTCAATGAAATAATTCAATTATGTTTCAGAGTAAAATGCAAGAAATAAACCCAGTGAAATGAGATTGACAGCCATGCTGGAGCATTTTAACCAAACTGCAGCACACTGCCAGCTGTTTGGCTTTCTTGCTGCTGTCAAATGCATCCAAACAGCCTCATTTCCTAATGTGGACATTTTATTAACAGCATGTGCATTCCCAAATGGCAGCAAGGAGAGTTTCGGGGGAGGTTTCTTGCCTATTGCCCGGAATTGCTTCATTGATGTCTTACATGGAAAGCGAACATGTGTGACGCTAAAACGTCCCAGAGCGCGATTTACTCGGCGATAAGGAGGCTCGGACTGGTGTAATTCAAGAGACGGACCCATCACTCACGGTGTAATCAGAGAGGAATGATCACCCTGCTCATATTCTTGCCTGCTGCTCATATTCTTGCCTGCTGCTCATATTCTTGCCCGCTGCTCATTTGCACAGGGCGGTCTGCCTGGAGCCGAGGGGGTGCTCCCCCCGGGGCCACTGCCAAACGATCCGATTATAGGTAAAGTCGATTTGGCGAGGAAGCGAGGTGCTGCTTTGACAGGTCTGGGGCCTTGATGAGGTGAGGGCCCCGAGGGCTCTCCTTGTATGACTGACATGGAGGGTCACACCCCTGACCCCCTGGCCCTTACCTCTGCCACCCTCTGTTTTTGCTGCTTGTTCAAAAGGGTCTTATTACCACAAATTACGTAACGCCATCCCAGGGCATCTTGCCTCCCAGGGCATCTTAGCATTGTTCTACGAAATGCCCTCGGGAAGGCCAATCGCAGTGCACCGAAGCCTTGGAAGGTATACGTGCAAGACCCAGGTTCAATTCGAGATCTAACGCAAATTAAAGTAGCATCGCGATGACAATGTACAATGATTCTTCTGATATCATGACAGCACCACCAAGACCTTTTTTATTATTCTATCTTCACTTTAACTAAATTCCACACTGAGACTTCTTCAGCCCTTGAAAGAGTAGTTGCCAGCTCCCAAATAACATCAACCTCCTTTATCGCCGAGTAGGCCAACATTGGGCTCTGGGATTACAGAGAGTTTCAACTTCAAATGGGACTTGTCTACGTATACATTTATAAAATGCATTCCTTGCCTTTCTCACTGAAGACATAATGCACTGTTAAAAGAAAGGTTTTATGAAAATGTATATTCATCGCAAAACTACATAAATCTAACATTTGTGACAAATTCACTCTTTTCAATGCGGTACAATCACCGATGTTCTCCAACTGGCAAAAGTAATCATTTGCATTTCCATGACTGTAGTAATAAGCATGATAAGAAATTGAGCTCCAAATATCTTAACCATACTGTTCTTCTCTTGAATGTCTTTGCCATTCCTAATGCAATCAGGTCCAGGAATATTAGTGCTGTCTGCTCCTGTCTACTCCTAATATGGAAGTCCTTGATGCGATTATGGCATTGTTGTAATTCAAACAGGACAATTCTTCTATAAAAACATTAGATTTGATGAAAGAAAATCAGCCGAAACAACATCTTATCAGTCAACATTAGCCCCCCGCCAGCGTATTCCGCCAGCCTATGCCGGGCGGAAGCCATCTGGGCGGATTGATCAGTTTAGAATTTTAGAAATGATGATGAAATCTATTCCATGCTCGATTTGTCAGGCTGTGCTAATGATTTCTTCCTTTCATTCGGAGGAGGGCCTCCTTTCTGGCCCTCGCATACTGAGAGTCTGAGACACACCCACAAGAGGGTTATCCACAATGGTGCAGGCCAAAGATAGGCACCAACATGTCCATGGTTAGCTTTCAGAGGAGTGTGTTGGAGCAAGTCTCTTGAAAGAAATCCCATTGGATGGCAAGCAATGGCAGGCAATGGCAAGGGGAGCAGTGCCATGGCAAATGTAAAAGGAACTGAAGAGAATGGCAAACAGCCATGCTGCTGCACACCATTTATTCATTTACCATCAATAGGTCTGTTCACAGCCCGTGGCATCTCATCAAAACATTATAATCTGAAGTAATGCTGATTAGGGAGTCCAATTTTCAATACAGCAATCCCGAGTTGGAGCAGTCAAGAGTAAATGGCAATCGGAGGGTTTTTAGGAACGCCAACCATGTGCACAAACCAGATAATGTGTGGTGTTCAGAAAACCAGAAGAAAAGCGAACGACTTTTACTGCTAACACAAAAATCAATACGGAATACTGAAAATGGCTCCTCGACTAAATTTTCTTTTCGGTGTTAGGACCCCACGTTACAGAAAAACATTCCAGCAAATGGAATGAAATGGGAAGTCGATTCCACAATACTGCCACTCTGGCACTCTGAGCACTATACTTATTCCAAAGAAATACAGACTGCTGTTTACTTTAGTTGAGTGACCTGACCTCACGTGTTATGGATAGGCATATGGTTGGTTAGAATAGTTGTTTTGTGCACGCACATGCATACCAATAATACCCTATCAGACAATACAATATGCAATTGGAATTTGGAGATTGTAGAAGCAGGGTCATTTTGCAAATAACATACAGGCATGGTGGAATGCAAGAGTTGACCTTGTACATCTCACTTATTTTCATAATGTTCTGCCATGCAGATAATTCTTTCCTTTATAGTATTTGCATATTTTGAAGAAATGCATAACGAGTGGGAGCCTATTCCAAAATCACATGACAAATTCTAATTAACATGCATCAACAGGAGTTATCACAAACTGTTATACATTGTTTGTTACTATTTGTGCTTTTAGCAGTTACTGAGTTAGACAAAAGATAGGAGTAGATAAGAATCTACAACTTATAGAACCAGCAACACCCAACAATAACTGTGAATTTTGAGAAAATGTTTTTCATAATCAACTGTAAAATTGGATGGAATCTGTGACAAATATCAAAACACACATGTCTTGGGCATTTCTTTGATTTGTCATATGCTAGTATACAGGTGGACTGAAGCCATTTGCATGCCCTGATACCTTTTGTTTCACAATGATTGGTATGGCCGCCCATGGGTTTGTGTCCTTTACAAGTGTGTTCAAGATAAACAGTGAAAGTTTGACCATAATTTACGTAAGTATATAGCGAAGAACCTAAAATTTAACCTCTGAAATGATCTTTTATGCAGTTGCAATGTCAGTCATGATTCCTGATGTTCTGACATTTGATAAAACAGTTCTATGCAGAACTCAGTTTGCTATGAGGTCAACTCAAAACTTATTTGGACAAATAGGCCTATACTGATTAGAAAACATACATCAAGAATTCACTTAGATGCCAGCCATACACATTGTAAACTACAATAGTTGGACAGTTGAGATTGATATCACTTCATGTCAAGTCAATTGGAAACACCCTCTTATCAGCTCATGGTTGGATGGCATTGGTTGCGGTCCCAAAAATCAACCACAGAACTCGACCAGCATTGTCTGTTTGTACTGCTTGCTCACTGAGTGGTCACTAATGGAGAGATTGTATCAGCCATAAGTCAATTGATTGAGTATTCAGATAGAGGTGAACTAAACATTGGTAGAAAACTAGAAATATGTTGTAGTACTTATGAACTGATGACAGATTCTTCCGGGGTAGTACATCACATATTAATCCACTAGGGTAACACTTCCTTGTAACAAGTAGCTAAGAGACCAAGTCCATTGAACGGTGGATGTTTAATCTAGTGGATGTTTGGGGCTAAATGTCCTGTATTTATGCTCTCTGACAGACTAATTAGGAGAGTAGGAGGACGCAGCAATAAGGAGAAGGATGACTGAAACTGTTGTCCAACATAGGATCACTGGTGACCAGGCCAGGGCTGACACTGAACCCAATACCCGAATGATAAATTTCAGGCATTGGTCAAATTAAGTGCTCTGTTACAGCTTCGAGGTTTGATACAGGATGCGGAGGCAAATTTTACACTTTTTATGTTCCCATTACTTCAAAAGAAACAATCTGAGAATAATGCAACTTGGCATGGATTTTAACGATGTCATCAGCTCTCATGTCTATTAGTATGATGGATTTTGAACAGGATTTGGTCTCACAATTGGCATTAAAGTGACCGGTCATAGACTTCAGTCATGCCAAAAAAAAATCTTTCAAAGCTTCATGAATGGCACTTATATATCCTTTAAACAAAACTCACTTAGTCATTGGGTTTGTGGCATGAGGAAAAGGTACCAACATCAAGCGGCATTGAAAATACCCGAACAAAAGGTAATTAAGACATTTCTTATAAATTTGGGCCAAAAAACACTGAAATCATAAAACATGTGTGTGAAGCCTCAAGCAGTTACCAGCATTTCGTTTTCAGAATAGTTCTGAACAGTGGCCTCAGCATTCATATGAGACCCAATACTTCACCAACATCCATTCTCCCAGGCTTGTCATCATTCATCAATTGTCATATTCTTCAGTCAACTGGCATCATCGAAGAACGTCATGATGAACAATAGAACCCAAGGCGACAGAGTTGCACAAATAAACAACTTGTGCCCCGTCACCATGAAAACGTAACCATTTCCATTTTCGGGAGGCGGCGCCGGCACGCACGCACATCGAGAGGACCGGCTTGAGGAAATAATTCGTGAATATTACTGGATATTCTGGATTAGCAACGGCTTTCAATGTCAGTGTGCTGGACTCAAAACTGGAAAAGCTGAAGCTGGAACTGATGAACGACACTCAAAAACGGATCGAGAACCTGGAAAAAAGCTACAAAAGCGAAGTTGAAAATTTGCGATTGGAACTAGCTGCCACTAAACAAAAAGGAGAAGATCTTCAAAAGAACTCTGGAGAACCGAGAAACAAAAGTCCACTCGAAGACATCGATAAATGCATCGTGATGTCAAACTTCCCCTACGAACTTGATGATAACCTGAATGAGAACGTCCTGGACCTGTTCAAGCAAATTGGATTACGGGAAGATCAAGTTACAGTTGTAGCATGCAAACGACTTGGCCCTCCACAGAACCACTCCATCCAGAACCCTGTGTTACTGAAAGTCGCATTGGACAGTTTGGATTCGAAAAAAATGGTCTTGAGCAAGAAAACGGAGTTAAGGAACACGCTTTATTTCCGTCGAGTTTTTATTAGAAGCAGCATGACGTATCTGGAAAGAACAATGCAGTTTAACATGAGAAACTTGTTGAAATGCTTGCCATACGGAGACAGTCTTCGCGTCAATGCCAATGGAAAAATCATCCCAAATGGTTTTGCTCAACCTTGGAATCCCTGGACAACTGAACAACAACAAGACAACGGAAACTATGACTATGAATTCGAAAGATCTGGACCACCAGAGAGAGGTCATCCTTTTTTCCACACGAGAGGACGAGGAAGAGGTGGGCGAGGCCACCATTTCGATAACACCCACACAGGATCCTACAGAGGGGGACTTAATGGGTAGCGATTCTCTGGAGCACCGATTACTGACTGTCAAACGAATGACAAAGTAAAATTCATACCATTAAATCACAGTTATGCCAAAGACCCACAACATTCAAATTCATCTTTTTGTTTACTAAATGTGTGTGGCATTACATCCAAGCTCAAAATACCTGATTTTGTTGAAAATTTACTTAGTTATGACATAATTATTCTGTGCGAAACAAAATGTGATGATGCTGACAATGATGACCTTATTGAATTCTTTAGTCATCTTAATTACTATGTATATATTAAAAATAGACACAAATTGGCCAAACAAAGATCTGGTGGTGCAATGGTCATTGTTAGGAAATTTGGATGTTCAATTAATTGATGATATCATTACTAAATTTAGTGATAAAACAATCCAAGAAATCTAAGATTGTTTAAATGAAGTTCTAATTACCGCTGCGCATAAGTCCTTGAAGGTAATCAAAAAGACAGGAAAACCGAAAACAACCAATTCAAAAAAGAAGTTTAATAATATAAGTGTAGGGAAGATTTCCCATTCACCTTGAATGACTTGTATGATCACTTTAAGGAACTTTCGAGTGATACGAATGACCCCGAAAATGTTGATCAAGAATACCTGAACCCAAACGCTCTTGACACCTCAATGTTGAATGCACGTTCACAGAAGACGAACTGTCAAAGTGCATACACAAGTTAAAGAGCATGGTCTTAAATGAATTCATTAAGTACAGTAAAGACAAAATGTTACCACTATATGTGAAATTGTTTAACAATATTTTGTCTGAGGGTGCTGAACCAGATGAATGGACTATTGGTCTCATAGTCCCAATTTACAAACAAAAGGGGTGTAAACAGGACGCTACTAATTATAGAGGAATTACTTTATTACTATCTTGTGTTGGTAAATTCTTCACATCTATTATTAACGAAAGATTGTGCAACTTCTGTGAAACAAACTCGGTCCAGTATGAGGCTCAAACAGGTTTTAGAAAAGGGTACTCCACTGTTGATCACATCTTCTTACTTAAAAACATCATAGAAGTGTACAAGTATGAAAAGAAAAAGTTATACTGTTGCTTTATCGATTACAGAAAAGCTTTTGATAGGGTTTGGAGATAGGCTTTGTGGTCTAAAGTAATGAAATGTGGTATAACAGGTAAAATCCTGGAAGTTGTCAAAATTTGTACAAGAGCGTCAAGTCATGTGTGCTTCTCAGAAGAGAAAAATCTGAATTTTTTATAAGCAGTACGGGAGTTAGACAAGGTGAAAACTTGTCCCCTTTACTGTTTTCACTCTTCGTTAATCACTTGGAATCATACATCATGAATGAAGGATGTGACACTATCAACTTTGCAAATGAAAACATGAATGCCATGTTTAAACTATTGGTTTTGATGTATGCTCACGACACCATTATCATGTCAGACACCAAAGAGGGGTTTCAAAAAGTATTAGTAGCCATGGAAAAATACTGTGAATTGTGGAAACTAGATATTAACAGTGAGAAAACAAAAATAGCTGTTTTCAGTAAAAGAAAAGGCCGAAACGATACCTTCGATTTTAAATTGTTGATCACTTCAAATATCTAGGCATTACCATGCAGTACAATGGAAATTTTAAATTGGCTACCGGTGAGCTGCTAACGCAGGCCAGAAGAGCCATGTTTGCACTGATAAGTAAATGCAGGAGGCTTTCATTGCCTGTTGATTTACAACTAGCCTTATTTGACAATACGGTGGTACCTATATTATTATACGGGTGCGAAGTCTGGGGGACTGAAAAGTGTACTGATAAGATTGAGTTATTTCACAAGAAATATCTCAAGTATATTCTTGGTGTTAAAATCAGTACATGTGATGAAATGATATATGGTGAACTAGGTCGCCTACCATTACAAATTACAATTAAGCTCCGAATACTCAGTTATTGGAGCCGGCTGTTACACGGAAAGAGTAGCAAACTTAGTAGAACTATGTATGATTGTCTACTTGATCAACTTAATGATAACACAAACTCTTTTCATTCAAGTTGGTTGTGTCATGTACGAAACACACTGATTGAATGTGGATTACCCTATGTTTGGGAATCGCAAATTGCACCAGATACAAATAACTTAAAAGCTTACGCCAAAAGATGTTAGAATGACTTGTACATATCAGAAAAGTTCATGTGATGTATATAAGAAATATAAACAAAGTTCCAGCTGGAGAAATATTAGGTTAATTTAAATTCACCCAGACAACAAAATGCTTTATGCAAATTTAGGTTAATAATATGAAAATACCTGTTGTTAGAGGTCGATTTTTAAATATATCTAGAGGGGAGAGATATTGCCATCTTTGTAATTATAACCTTCTAGGAGATCAATTTCATGTTGTTTAAGAAAGTTCTCATCTTGCTTTTGTAAGATTTAGAAATTTGAATATACCTTATTTTTATCATAACAGACCTTCTATGTTCAAATTTTTTAATTTGATGGAATGTAGCAATGATCATACGATTAACAACTTATCTGTTTTTTATCAAAAGGGGCTAAATTTTTTCGATAGTTGTTAACAGCATTATTTAATTTTCTATATTGAAATTTACTACTAGTCCCAGTTATTTGGGTTCAAAACCTGATTCTGATATTGTTATATATATTATACTTGGTGCTCCATAACATGTATATGTTCTATGTAGAAAACTTGTCAAACCTGTCAAAACTTGTCAAACTTGTCAAACTTGTCAAACCAAAACTTTCTCTGAACTGCAATTGCCCAAAAAAAAAAAAAAAAGTTCAAAAACACCAGATCCGCTGATGTCTGATCTTCATACTTTGGACCATCACGGTGCAAGTTTCACCCAGGCTTTATAAAAGCCTGTGAGAAAATTATTTTCCTGGCGTATTACAGCAGGACATCAACAAGTTCTCACACCACAGAGTTGTCCTCCAGGCTGCTGTTAGGGAGCACTGGCTCGAATCATCAAAGGACTTTTGACCTTCAGCGAACGTAGTTCTAAGAAGGTATTGTAATCACTCGGGCAAAATGTTGTTTGTCCAACAGGCGGGTGGGAGACTGGGCAGTTGGGCGGGCTGACGGATAGATCGTTTCTGGGCCAGCACTCGGAGTCTATTGAAGGTACAAGGATGAAATTTGGTTCACTTATAGCCTGTATGGTCTAGTTGTGCCTTTGGTCTGATGGATAGATATTCCATACTTATTGAAATAATTTAAAAAATATTAAAATTATTGTTGTTTGTTTCCCGACCAAGACTCAGTCACTATTACATGTACATGGATGAAATTTGGTACAGATGTGGCCTATATGGTCTAGTTGTGCCTTTTGAAGGTCGCGTTGATAGATATTCTATACTTTTTGAAAAAATGACAAAAAATTTAGTATATGTTTTTTGTTTTTTGGGCTAAGACTCACTATTGCATGTACATGGATAAAGTTTTGTACAACATATGGCCTATATGGTCTAGTTGTGCCTTTTGAAAGGTCTGATGGAAAATATTACATAAATTTTGAAATATTGAAAACAATATTAATAATTTATATTTTGTTTCTGGCCCAAGACTCGGTCACTATTGCATGTATGTGGATAAAGTTTGATATAAATATGGCTTATATGGTCTAGTTGTGCAGTGGTGGATCCAGACACGATAGTCTAGGGGGGCCCGAGCGTCATTTCAGCATTATCAGGCTCGTGTGGGTGTCGTTTCGGCATTCATGGGCCCGTGTTGCTCCATATTTTCTTCAAAATTGTATTTCTATCTCAGTGGTCTAGGAGAGGGGGGGGGGTCGGCCTAGGACCTACTGGATCCGCCACTGTTGTGCCTTTTCATGGTCTGACTGATAAATATTATATACTTTTTGTAATATTGAGAAGAATACTAAAAAAATTTTTTTCATATCGGAGCCTTAACTTGCCCACCATTGCATATACAGCAATGAAAGTTTCTACCAAGTCACCTGTACAAAGTAGCAGTGCTTTTTATGTGTATTTAAATAACACTTTTTGAATGATTGTAAAAACTTGAGAAAAATATAACAGCGTTTAACTTATATTTTTTGGTTTCCAACGGACAGCTCATATCCTCTACCTTACATGCATGAAACTGTACCATAATATGCGTAAATTAGTGTAATAAGGCATTTCCCTGGTTTTACAAACCCTGGCAAGCAGATTGGCAGATGGCAGGACAGTGCATGGGCAAATAGAGATAATTGAAGGCCGCGACTCGACCACTATTGCATACCTATATGCAATTTGGTACGCACACCATGGTGTAATTGTAATCTTCTAAAGGTGTTATTCGCTAAGGGTTTGCTGCTGCGAAGTCTATGTTTTTAGAAGCATCAACAGGTTTAGGTGCCATTTATAATTGAAGATAATATCAATAAAACTGCATAGAAATATTCTTTATTGCATTGTTTCTCAGCCCCTGTAATATGAATTTGCTGTAAATTGGTTAAGTCTTTAATTTTGACCAAAGTTTGAAATCTGCCAAATCAGCTTCTACACCCTCCACCAGATTTTAAAACAGCTGGGTAGCTGAGTGGTATGGTGTAGGCCTGCTGCACTGAAGGTCTTTACCTTGTAGGGTTCAACCCTGGTTGAGGAATACAAATTATTTCATTCATGAGCAAAATCCAGCTGAATGTCATTTAGATTACTCTAGGATTAGACATTAAATTGGCGGCCCCTTGTGTCAGTGTCTGTGCTGGCCAAATACAAGATCCCTCACATGGGATAAATGTGTAAGATGTTGATGACTCCTACTCTTTTTCCCATCTTATATCTCATTGATAAAACATCATGAGTACTGTTCATAGAGGGCTGCACTTACCGTATCTATCTATCTATCTATCTATCTATCTATCTGTCTATCTGTCGTTTTCCAGGAAGGCAAAGGAGTCCGGAGTCGGTTCGCTAAAAGCCGACTCCTAAACCCAGCATGTTTACACAATACCTATTGTGCACATCTCACTTTGTCAGCATAGACACTGACAAGGGACCACCAGGGTAATGTCTCAACCGAACAACATCCAGCTGGGATGCTGCTCACTATAAGATCTACCAAAAAATTGTCATTAGTCTTAAAAGAACTACAATGTTCCACAACTTGGAAATGAACCATTACAGGCAACTGATACTGCAGAGAAGTCAGATCCTTACAGCTTAAAACTGTCAATGTGAGATTAGGTCTGAGGAACCTAACAAGTTCAGCATCACAGATTCATCAATTATCGAGTGTTGAAGATTTGTTACAGCACGCAATAAATCAAATTTTTTAACGTAATTCTTCAAGTTGCAGAATCAGAAGCCCGGACTCATTTCTATTTAACCACGAAACAGCATGAACGCAACATGTGCACTGCTCCTCAAGTCCTGCATCCGAATTGTATCCCAGGATGCTCCTTACGAGTATCCTTTCAGACTGATGACTAATTGGGTTTAAAAGAATTATTGCATACTTAACAACTAAGTCTTCACGGCAAGACATTGACAAGACCATTCAGAGTTTATGATACCGATGTACAGATATATATATGTATTGCTATGGGAGATTCTGAACTACGCAATATCAAGTGACCCGCAGACAATGGAACCTAGACCACTCATCCATCAATTAACCGTAACCAAGTAAAGAAATTAGGTTAGGAGACTATTTCCTTCGTTCGTTCCAAGGAGCGTTTTCACCAAGCAGGGACACTGTAAATGGCGTAAAGCCAAGCAGTCAAGTATACCCAACATTCTAAACCTTCAAGCAGAATCAAGCTCTCGACAACAAACACCAATTAGATGAAATCACATGCCAATTTATTAGCATTTTACTCTCAAAAGTCATTCAAGTTCTCCGAGCTAATATCCTACCTTAAGCATTTTACGTAAGAGCTCCACCGGCTAAGACGAGTCTTGCCCTCTCCACACTAGAGGGCAGCATCATTCTGAACAGACACCTGGTGGCTCACCACCCAGTCATCAGAGCAAGAAATGACGATAGATCAAAATGCGAACACCAAGCACAAATTGTAAGTAACATTTTATTATAAATGATAGTCAACAACACATCTGATCATTGTTACTAATCATAGTCAAAGGCCGCGCGAACGAACTCCTCATAATTAAATAGATCTGCGATGCTTCACGACAGAGCACGATTTCTTGGTACGTCAAAATAAATTCTCAATTACTAGATGATTTGAGAACTATAGGAGTCTTTGGCCATAATATTAACAACATGTTAGGAACCATGCAGATATATTAAATACAATGTTTAATTATGTACACCTTGAATGTATACAGCTAGTTGATATCAGTGACAGTGAGGAGCTGTAAACTATAACATGTCCAATGATCATCCTTGATAAGCCCTAACACACGTTTCCAAATGTGAAAATAAAAATATTTACAATATTTTCGCAACGACAGAGTGATCAGGGTGAAAAAACGAGGGCGAAATTAATATATATTATTAATGTAATGACGCAAAACTCGATACTGCGATACAACTTTTATAGAACTATGAATATTTACAATGAAATATGAATAATAACCGATTCTAGGATAGGTCGAAACGACATTTAATATTGCAGGAATCCCTGGATGTGACCTATGTGTCAAGTATAATGGCTTCTGGAACACAGCAATTTCTTTCGTTTATATATAGATACTCATGTGGGTTTGTCCGATATATAAATGTTCAGATACAAACTTTCGGATAAATATTCAGATACATATTTTTTCGTTTCATTCATGTAACTAAATGCCCAAATTTACAAAACGTATACAATTTGAATTCAGCTGCCTTTAATACTTTAAACTGCTTGTGTTCACAGCATAAACTTCACACATCCACAAATCAACTTCACAACTCTTCCTTGTACACAAATACATCCTCATAAACAGGTCAAAATATACACAAACAATTTCATTGGAAATCATAGTTCATAAAGTTCATGACTAAGACACACTTTTCGCAATTGCCATATCAAATTCATAAACAGCAATATTAATTCATATATAATTAGGATCATGCGAAGTACAATAAATAAGTATAGAATAGTCCTTCAACTATCTCCCTAGTTTCAATATAATATTAACAACAATTATATACAACAATTAGAAAGCTATCTAATCTCCAATTACACGTATTGTCCAGTTTGATACTTGAGGTTCGGACGATTTCTTTTCCGACTGACTTTCTGAACTTTGTCTTCAAAAATGTTATGTTTGCTGGCTGTTGCTTTCGACTGAAAAAAGAAGAAGAAGACATATATCACATTTGAAAGCAATGAAAGCTGACCAATTAATCTGATTTATAAGCATTTGTGCCAGTAATTTTTAAAGCGTCTAACTTCCAAAGTTAGTGACATTGTTGCATGTTATTTTCAAGCAAATTACATCGAAGATGGCTTAACTGACATGAGCAAAAATTTTCACGATGTCCAGAATTATTTTTCAAACTGGTAATTGACGGGATCATTAAAAGTATCACTGTTCTCGCATTTGCTCATATGCCACAAAGATTTACAGTGACACAACACAGAAAGCTTAAAATACCCAAACTTAAACACTCCCATTGCAAGAACAGCAACTTTTTTCTTGATATAACACTTACCAATCTGGACAGAACTCTCTTGGGAAGATTTTCGCCTTTGGCCCAGATCTCTTCTCTCTTCAACCTCAATGAAGACCCATTTTCAAATTCAAGCTGGAAGAACACATCAAAATACCTAAATTATCACACATAATTTTACCAAATTACTAACAAATTCCAGCAAAACGTAATAAACAAAATGTTAAAGAGCTGGCATCCTTCAAGTCTTCAACATGTTGACAAACTTAACAAATACCGCAACTGTGACATCAAATAAGATGACTTAATTCTAGTATTTTGAGCTCGTTGGATGAACTGAAGTTATATGAAATCACTAAATACTGAAAAAAAATATAATTAATGAATATATTAACATCCAGTAATAAAAGTAACTTTCCCTGTACTTACAACATAAAGCGTATGTGAATTTGTGCCTTTGAAAGTACCCAAGTACAAAGCACCATCAATCCACCGCACCTGGACAGGAGAAGCATAGGCAGGCGGACCATTTTCAAAGCAGTTGTGGCTCTAAAAACAAGAAATTAAGCTTTTAGACTTAAATAAGCTAGTAGACTAATTAAGCTATTAGACTAATTAGAGTTGTGACAGCACACAAAAATCTGAGTCAATCCTTTAAATTTTGCAGCTGTTTCACAAAAAAATTATGTTTCAGTGAGATTTTACAGCTGAAGTACGAATAAATACTGTTTTAAACTGTATTACGCAAGTGAATAAAACACATTTTACTGACAAACTCTACCTGTGTATAAACGCATTGAATAATTTAGATTTCTAGACAGTTCAAAGAAACTTACGGCAATATCTTCTGGAAACAGATCTTTACTAAATGAGCCATCGTCAAAGTCCACTTCATAGAAAACTTGTTGGAGCTTATCAATAACTTTGCAGTGGTAGTACCGTCCGTTTTTATGTTTGGCGACCACATCGTCACCGTTTTCCAATTTCGGAAGGCTTGGTATATGCCGTTGTACCTGAATAAAGAAGAAACAATGGGTAAATTGCAATGTACATAAATATGAGATATCATGAATACAATTACTATTATAAGGTGCTGCAATGCACGCTGGCTTTTCAAGACTTGGTGGTCAGATCACTCGTCTTTTACAAATGAGATGTTAATATTTAGGCAATGAATAGCTCATACACAAGTCATACACAAGGGAGCATGGAGAGACAAATCATTTAATAGGACTGGCAACAAAGTATCATCCTCCGTAATCTGCTCCATGCAAACAAATCCAAAAATCAAGCATACTACTTGAAACTACCACAGTAATGAAGCTAAGCTTTTTTAAAGCACACCCATAAGCGCATATAAAACATATTTCAAAATAGTCTCAAAATAGACAAACATATCTTTATTATCCATCATTATTTTCAATATTGAGCATATTAGTAACACAAACGAAAATTTTTGTGATTGTAATTTATAGAAAAGAATAACCCATTATGTTTTGGGAGAATGCACATGACTATACGCTTACAATACCCATAGACCCCACAGGAGGTGAGAACCGAAGACGTTTACGTAACAGCTCAGCTACTACCAAATTGAAACATATCTAAAAGCAAAGAAATGAAAAGGTTCTCACACAATACTTACACTTACCCTGGTGTACTTTCCGGTCGAGTGCCTATGGCAACTAATGTACACAGGGAACGGCCAATCTGAGATCTCAAACAATACTCCATAGGCGGCAGCACAAGTCACGTGGAAAGATGTGACACACTTGCCAGCTGAGCACTGCACACAGACGCCTTGCTCATCAGCCCAGTCTTTAGTCCACGCTGAACAGTAGTTACATTTCTGGAAAAGCAAGGTCAGATTTATAAATCGATTTTATACAATAATTCAATGACAGCATAAAAGCAATTCAGAAGTAATAATTTTAGCCTAGTTATAGCTATTCATGGAAGTATAATTACAATATAAAAAGAATGATTCAATATTAATCATTATTATAATGAACATGAGTTCCACATAAACAGAAACGCTTCCTTTCGAGATAGTAAAAAATATTCCATATTGCAACAAAATTAAATTAATATTTTATATTGCAACAAAATTAAATTAAAAGTCAATAGTAGAGATACAAAAACAAATGCAGCTTGCATGGTCGATAACATTGACACCTACAGTATTGACAATTAAATATTAACATAAAATTAATTTGATAATTTAATCAAGAAGTACTACAATCCAGATTCAATTGAGTGTACATTGTATATTATGATCTTACCAATTTCTTCCTTGCGCCAGGTATTCTATTTACATTAATGGGAGATCTGTGTGACACGCTTTCGAATGAGGCTTCCGGTATAGCTAAAGCACACACTATATGGCACCATTTTCCAGACGTGGTAGGCTTCAATGCTCCGCCACTTAGGTAGCATAAACAGCAGGTCTGTAAACAAAATCAAAGTCATATCAAGTAACATAGATCTGAAAGTTCTGACCACGAAAAGGTTCACAAATTGTAAAACTGTGACAGGGAGGATATTAGAGAACATCAAAGTAAGAAAATAAAATTTTTATGTGATGGGACAACTCCCGAAGATTCTGAATCAATTCAATTTACTAGGAAAATAAATTTATCAATGTTGTCACAATTCTCACATTTATTTAATAGTCCTACATTATCAAAACACATTTTCACATGAAGCTTGCATAGAAAAGTTTCAAATATTTCCGAAGATCAACTTACGGCATCATACTGTTCCCGCGTGCATTTTGAGCACAACCATGAATCTGGATTGTCAGTTTTCTGGACTCCATAACAACCTGAAAATCAAAATATTGAGTGAAAAACAACCAGTGAAACAGACAGATCTCCAATCAAATGGACTACTTCATAGACATTGAAATTGTAGATGTTGAAGACATGCTAATGATTTTGAATACTTACTCGCATGGACGCAGACTTTACAGAGCGCACACGACAGCAGTGGACTGCACCCTTGTTCATCTAAGGCTTGCTGGAATCCGGCCGATCCAGGGTTGTTAGAATTAGTGGAGAACAGGATTTCGGGAACGAGAGGTTTGCTCGGCTCCATTTTAGAGATAATTTCTATATCGTCTTCTTCGACAACCTTCTAAAACAGAAAGAAAATACCATGCAAAGCTCAGATACATATATACATCAGCATGGAGCAGCACAATGCTTGTTGATTAGTTCGGGGCTTATGCTATTTTAGGGCAATTGATTCATTACATTTTATATTGTGTGCTGTTATGTGCTGGTGATGAAATCTTCGATGTGTAGGAGACGCAATTGGGAAATTACCACTTATGTAGCACGAGCAAATTTATCATTGAAATGTATTTTCATCAGAAAATTCGAGGCTGCACATCTCGAAACAGTTGAAGCTGACATGATGTCAGAAAACTCACCTCAGGCTGCGACATGATGAAGAGACTACAAATGGAGCAGTGGGGATCCTGCTTGGCCTTGGCCTCGTTGTACTTGGCTTCTGCTTCAGCATCTCGCCCCAAGAAACTCCACATCTCAGCCAGGTGCTGAGCCCAGTTTGGAAGTTCTGCTTTCAGTTGCGCTACCAATTCTGGAATGAGAAAAGAAGGAGAATATGCATTAAAGTTTGCAGACAAAATCTAATACCACCAGCAATCCAGCATTCAAGTTTTATCTAACAATTTCAAAATACAGGACTCTATAACATATGATCCAACCTGTTCATATTCTAAATACTGGGTATGGTGTAGAGCCATAGTTTTTACAGGACATATTGTATGTTAAGCTGTTAACTTAAGTGGCAGTGTAATTTGTCAAGTCAACTAAAAGCAAAGGCACCAACTGGCAACTGCACAGGCTGATACATTAGGATAAGGGTCTCAATTATAACTTATGCATAAGGGGTGATATCCTTTATCTTACTGCCTTATCATTTAACATAAGTACAAAGAACAACCCTCACCATCTCTTGGCATGCTTCTCTTGTTCTTCTTACTCGTCACAGTTGCAGGTGCGGCCGGCGCAGCCTGGATGGCCGGTGATGGTTGCGATTGTGAGGCCTGAGCAGCTTCAGGGGCGGATTTCTTCTTGGTCTGACCCATGTCATTATTGTTGTTAGACGGGACGGTAAAGTTCGGTTGTTCGATTGTCACAAATCCCAAGCTGTCAGCAACATCCATTTCAGACTTGTACTCAAGATCAACTTCACTCTGCAACGAAAATAACTAATTGACTTCCAAAAAATCGATAAATAATGATTAGAAAATCTAAAATGCCTTAAATATGACTTATTTTACTGAGAAACTGAACAACTTAGTTGCTGGATATAAATGAACAATTTGAAAAGAATTTTGAAATTTTATGAAAGCTTTCTTATTCGTAGTAAAATTTCCACACCTGTTTATTTCCAAACAATACAGCGAAGCTGAAGTGCTCAAATGTTAATGTAATGATGTGTTTCAAACAGAACTGCAAAACCAAAGCCCAAAAAGATCCAAACAATTAACATGTTAGCTAAACTTAATTTTTTCAACAAAACAACATGTTATTCCAGCAACTTTCGCCTTCAGTCGAGCTAGGCACAAGGCCACTTACAGGCGTCTCATCCTTGATGGCGGAGATACTCGGATGGTCGTTAGGTTGTGGGAAGTTGTCCGTTTGAACCAGGGGCTCCATCTTGACGTAGTTGTGATGTAGACCTATCATAACATTGGCCACGTCTTGCTCTATGTCCTTTGTTGTGCCGACTGTTTCTTCAGCTACCTCCACCATCTGGCCGAGAGAATATGGGTCGTTCTGACAAACCATCTGTGAGCTCAGGTCCACGTCGCTCATGATAGGAGCATTGGTCAACCCAGTCAGGTCGTGTTCAGGCTCATTACTAATGGGGACTTCTTGAGTCACAATTTCTGTCTCTACAATGTTAGTCTCTACTATATTTGACTCCATGACACTAGTTTCCAGTAGGTTAGTATTGTGTTGCACTTGATGGGCAACATTAAAGTCAGTGAATTCAACAGGAACCTCCTTCATTTCTTCCACTTTAATCTCAGGCTCAACAACTGGAGTTTCTTGTTTCATTTCTTCATCCTTCACCTGGACAAAAGATGTGGCATGAACATCAGGCTGGCTTAGAGCCTGCACAATCACATTTTCAAGAACATTAGACTTATTGTCCATAATAGTAGGATTGCTGACGGTCTCCTGGATTACGCTTCCAGGGATCATGACTGCAGGAGGCTGGCTGATGAGAGAGCGAATCACGGACGGCACGGGCTCGCTCTTCACCTTGGACTTAGCTTTGTTGGTAATACCGTAGATAATGTTCCCGGAGGCTGCTTGCAAAGTCTGATGTGGATGTTGCTGGATTATCAGAGGCTGGCGGACTTTCTGAGAAGGACGTCCCTTGATGGGAGCCTGTTTCTGAAGCAACTGCATAACTTGGGGCAGCTGGGCCTCGGATAACACCACCGTTCGTTGCTGCGGCTGCTGTTGTTGCTGCTGTTGCCCACTGACCTGCTGAAGAAGCAACTGGGCTGCGACTGTTGACGGCAACTCCTGCTTGGTGACTACCGACTGCAGTTGCTTGGAGCAAGAGGTTTCTACTTTCACTTGAACACTGGATGGTACCGAAGCTGGGAGAGAAGTTACTAAAGGATGGTAGGACTCCTGCTTTACTGGCCGAGGGGTTGGCGCTTGGGCTAAGGAGACGTGCTGCACTATAGGCTGGCTGCCTGGCTGAGTAGTTAGCGGTCGGGTGGTTAATTGCTGGGCTACAGGAGACAGCAGAATTGATTGTTTTCCCGTTGGGCTGCGAACTAATGACTGGTGTATAACAGGGCGTGGACTTGACTGCTTGATGGCCGCCCTTGGTGTAGTTGTACGAGCCGTATTCTGAAGAGACGCTGCCGGGACCTGCTGAATGATGGTGGGGGACTTGCCAACCCTGATGAAGTTCTGGCCTGGGATGGCTTGGCCTGGGTCTTGTCTCAGCAGCACCTGGGACACCTGACCTGACGAGTCCAACAGAGTGATGACTTGCTGGCCATGTAGGGACCCGCTGGCCGAAGGTGGCATTAATATCAACTTCTCCTCTTGGCGAGAGGAGGTGTTGGCTGGTGACGGGCTTGACGTGCTCGGGTTGACTGTGAGGGCTAGGCTTGTAGAAGCTAAGGTCTTGAGCGACAAATTTTGAGCCTTGGCTTGAAGGACTGTGGGCTGCTGCTGCAGTTGTTGTTGTTGCTGTTTGGGGGCCTGGGACTGACCTGTTGTTGGAAGAGTAGTTGACACCAATGAGACTGGGACTCCTTGGACTTCTTGGATTGGGGCAGACGCTGTTGGAGAAGCTATTGTTTGGGTTGGTAGTTGCGACTTGGCTGTGGGGGAGACGGTTTTCACCAGTGATAAGGTTCGGGTGCCTGGATGCGAAGTTTGAACCAGGACTGATTTGCCTGCTGCCGAACTGCCAGTTGTGCAGGTTGCGGTAGTCCGGACTTTCTGCAGATAAACTGTGTGTGTCTCCTGCTTGCCTAGGGCTTCTGGGAGTGGCCGAGGGAGGAGACCTGATCCTGCCACTCCAATCACGTTTTTTGGCTGCTGTGGGGAAAGCTGACTTTGCTGCGATATGTTACTACTTAGTATAGGTCTTTGTATATCAGGCGGTTGGCCCTGTACAGGTATATAGATAGAAGCTGGAGATAACTTAGGGGGCGGACTACCGTGGACCTGACCGTTAGCGTTACTGACCAAGACAGGCGACGTGGGTCCGACATTTCTATGTGCAGCTTGCATTTGCATAACTTTGTGTTCCTGGCCCTGGACAAGTAAGGTCATTAACTGGCCCTGTTGGGACACGGGTATTCTTTGAGGCGTCGAAGCAGTTGAACAGGACAAGTTGAGAGGCATGTCTTGGGATGACACTGAGGTTCTGACAAGTTGCACAGGAGCACTGCGAGGCGCACGCAGGCCCCCCTGGATCATTTGCTGCGGAGGGGACACCATTCTTGTTGTTCGCACAACGCTGCCTGGCATATTGGGATGCCTTGGTTGCTGTTGATTAACTAGGGCCGCTTTCTGCTGCATGATTGCCGTAGCAGTAAGGCCAGAGGTCGGGCTGGCCATTTTGAAAGGAGCAGTTCTCGTGACACCTGCAATTACAGCATCAATATTTTTGTTGGGGTCGTCTCCTGGAATTTGGCAAACTAATGGCTGACCGACTCCTGCCTGAGCCACTCTGTGCTGAGTAACTGCAGGTTGACCGACTCCATGCTGGGCCTGGGCAACACCCGTCTGAGGAGCTCTCAGCTGACCCGCTCCAGGCGGAGGAGCTCTCAGCTGACCCGCTCCAGGTGGAGTCACTCCAGCCTGAGAAACTCCAAGTGGCCCAACTCCAGGCTGGCCCATGACTTGAACAGTCGGCTGGCCAACAGCTTTGAGCGAAGGAGCTCCTAAGCCATCTTTAACAACTTGGACCATCATGCTGGCTACTGTCGTAGATGCAGCAGGTTGTTGGGCAGCAGATACTTGGGCTGGTGTTTCCTCCTTGGGCTCTTCTTTCACTTCGGCCTCTTTCTTTATACCCATCTCCTTCATGAACACCTCTTGGAAGCTACTCATTTTAGGTTTAGGCTTTTCAGTAGGTTTAGGTTGTGCGAGAAATTGTTGTTTCCTTTTATTAGGACTCTTAGCTTTCTTCTCTACCTTTACCAACTGATCTGTGTCTTTGTCCTCTGAGTCTTCGACAACTTGATCCTTAATCTTCTTCATCTTCCGGGGAGGCTTCTCGCCAAAATCTCGTGAAGGAGGGTGTCTTTTCGTGCCCACGTTTCCTGTGTCAATGGCCGTCACTGTCGCATTCTTTTCTTCTACCTCTCTGCAGAATGAAATTGCCATGGTTATTGAGGATGCAAAAATATAAAACAGGGTAACCTGAGGGGTCATTTCTCAAAAACAAATAAAGCACTAAAGCAGCCGACACATTACAGCAAGTAAAACCACAATGAAATCATTGGTGTAAAATCAGGGCTCTCCCTAGACAATCACTCTGGCAATTTTTAATATCTTTTCAAAATTAAATCCCGAAGACGTGCTTCAGGATTGACTGTGTTCAATGACATGTATATTCTTATTTTCTCAGAGCAAAAAACTGCACTTACGCTTGATACAGGTTAGCGGCTTTTTCAGCAACGGCTTTGACATGCTTGGGGTACAATTTCTTCTGATCATCCTCAGGATGGGGTGCTACGTCTTTGCCCGCTTTCCAAATGTCGTATTTCTCTGGTTGAAATTTCTTTACGAAGCAATCCATGCTAATCTTCACCATATCCTTCCGGCAACTGCACTGTAAATGTAATGAAAAAATACAATTGATCTGTCAATTTCTGAACTGCCTACAAACACTGGAAGATCAGGAAATAGAGGCCAAAGAGCCTGCTTCCAGAAAGGCTAAAGCTATGATACAAGCCATCACTAATAAGCACAGAGACCAGAAGCAGGAAGACATATGCACAACTTCCAGGCCAAATAAGTTAACTATAAATGAGATAACTGAATGAGATAAGTAACTGAACTTACCAAGACACATCGTTTCCCATACTCAATCCAACGTTCGCTTGCAAAGTTTGTGGATTCTGCGCAGTTGAAACCATGGTTGTAACCAGCGTGATATCCATATGGAAAAGTAACCATGAATTCTCCTGGCTCTTGGGTGATCTGTAAAACATATCAGTGTGTCAATATTTCGCATCAGTAAAAAAAGTTGAATTTTATTCGTCTGAAGCCTTTTTCAGCATTTAGTGGCTAGCAGTATTGTTACTGCATGCTTTTCCTAGCCATTAGCCACATTACTACCAGTCATTAGCATCTGCTAATGCAGCTTCCACGACATTTTGGCCAATGAAAATTGCGTATTTTGGCTGCAAATTAGCCACAAATACATTTCACTCAAAATTGGCCTTTTTGGCTAATGAAATTTGAATTTGGGTCATAGGAAGAGCATTGCAATTATCATGATCATTATCATTAATGATCTCTCACACTAAATAAATGCTCTATACATAAAATCTTTTTTTGGCAGTAAATTTCTAACAACATCAGCAATCAGATAAACCATACCTTGTCAAACGGGATGGAATATTTCTTCAGCATCATGGGGGATATGAGAGTCATCTTGTGTCGCAGAAACGCTTGGCAAGTCTGGGCACTGGTGGGGAAGAAGCCGGTAGCGAGACGCTCCAACCTTTTGCCATGTTCCGGAGGGATGGCGTACCATGATTTGGGAGCTCCGAAATGCAAGTAGTTGATGCTGTAGAGGTCCATATCCTCCGTGTGCCAAGCGAAGGTCGTCTTCCACATGCCAAAGTAGAGATACGCCGTGTTCACTCCCTCAATCTTGATGCCGTAGTCCTCGTTCACACAATCCAAGATGGATCCAAGGTTACGGATGTTCCATATATTCTGGTCGTCATCGTAAAGACTCCCGGAGACATCCGCTCCATAAATGGGTTGGTTGAACGTGATGTTTTTCCAGTACTTGCGTTCCAACTCCTCATAATCTCTGTGTCGAGGAGTTTTGTACCTGTGAAAATGATAAGGAGTGCGATGATAAAAAAATTATTTCACAATTTTAACAATGAATGTAAAATTTCCAACAAATCAAGTTGATATTTTTCTATCCTCCCTACCACCATCCTTCAGTCTTCAGGGCTAGTGTGATTCCATACGTCTTACCACCCCCCGCCGCATGGAGGATTCCCTCCCACATACAATACACAAAATCCAACATGGATTACTCAGTACTACTCACTTGTCGCTCATAGCCAATTCTTCGAATTCTTTCACATGAAGGGGCTTTTTCTGAATATTATACTGTTGGTATAGTCCCTGGCAACCGGTGACAGCTTGAGAAATTGGCGCAGGAATCATCACATCTATATCATCGTAACCATTTCTTCTTGGAACCCATTCCTTTGGGGGAATTATCTGTGCAACAACAAAGCAGTAATTCATTAGATGACAACTTGTAAAATTTCACTTGTTGATTAATTTTTCGTAAAATGGATGTAGGGATCGGTGGATATTCGCTTCAGATGCATGGTGGCATGCAAAAGAAATGGCTTTAGAAGTACGGGGGGGGGGGGGGGGGGGGGCATTATCGCTCCATGACGGCTTACGCATTGTAATAATAACATTTTTATTTGATGCATGTGTGGGGTGGGTAAAAAATTTGCATTTAATGCATGGGGAGGGGGGTCGAAAATAATTCACTTTAGATGCATGGAGAGGTTCAAAAATGTAACCTGACCACCCTACCCCCAGGTTTTTAAATGGAATAGCCCTTAGTCAAACAGAAAGTGGCAACGTTGAGCAGGGATGCAGGGCTTTGAGGTGTCTAAGTCAGAGACTCTCAATTTTAAAAGAGTCTAAGAGTTATCTTCCGAGTCAGACAGTAGTTAGGAAGTCCCACTTGACTCAAAATTTGCCTCTAAAGAGTCTAATATCACATTAATTTGTTAGTTACCTTGGCAAGACCAGCCTTGTGGGCACCCTGGCTTTCCATGTAGTGGATATACTTATTGAAGTCTTTGAACTCCTCATAAGTTGGCCTGAAGACCATGATCTTCGGAATGTTACTTCCTCCGCTGGATGACTCCATGGTTCCTTATGGAGGACCTAAAAATACAGATTAAGAATAATTGATTAATTGATCAACTCTCATATGAAACTTTACATGCCAAGATTTTAATTCAATGATGGAAATGACAAGTAAAGGTTGATACGGTTAATACCGAGTGATAATCATCAACCGCGCCTTTCCTGGGGCCAAAATTCCAATGGTCAAAACAGCAAATTTTGAGTGAAATGCATACATTTGTGGCTAAAATGGAGCAAAATATGCCACTTTCATTAGAGACATGGAAGATGTATTAGCCAATGCTAATGTGGGAACTATAGATTTTCAGGTTGATAATAATACACATGATCACTGAGAGCGGTCCAGAGCCGGACCAGTGTTCACGAACATAATTATTTCATGCTTGTTATCAACTGATTCATCACCAATACACTATATAAGGGCAGTCCATTGTCATACATGTGCATCTGCCAATCATAACATAGTCATACGCAAAGAGCTGTGACTAAATCTGTCATTGCAAAGTTTTTACTGAAAGTAAAGGAGGCTACTTGTCAGGAAAGGGGACAATGAGGTGGCCAACTGTCTGAAATTAGACAATAGCTGGATCTGAGTCCCCACACATGTAGGACTGGTAGGCCTACAGCTTGTGGGGGACTCAGATTCAGCTATTGCTTGTGGTTAGCTCAGTTGGTAGCACATTGGGCTGCCAAAGGCTGAGTCCAGGGTTCAACGTGTTCAATACGCAATCTGGCCGGGATACAGCAGCTTCAAACTTTCAATCCTCCTTCGCTGCATCGCAGTGTCCTTCTCCTACAGGACTTGAAGCCCAGATCATCCATCCAATACAGGGTCTACCAAAATTGTCAATTATACATGTAACAATACTACAAGTTTGTTCAATATGTTCAACTGCCAGAGGTGTCAGTACAATTTCTGAGGAACTGTAGAGGGTGCTGCAGTGCTTCAAGTTTAAGGCTTTAAAACAATTCCAATTAGGAAAGTGAAAGTTCGACAGATCACTAAGGCCACACATAATTGATTCTTAGCTTCGTGGACCCGCCGACATAATAGATTTCCTGGCATTGAAAAAAAAAAATTTTTGTCTTTTTTTGACATTATAAAAAAATTTTTTTTTTACCCTTTTTTTTTTGTCCTACCGACCGACCCTAGAAAAAGTGCCATGAGAGGATCCGAGAAGCTAAAGATCAATTATGTGTGGCCTATCATAGTATGCCCTGTATTTTACCTCTTTGGGCTAATCAAAAAATTTAGGTGAGGACAATGAGGTCAGTCTATTGGCAGAGCCGGCTGGCTCTGTGAATAGGCTGAGCTATCTATTGGCAGAGCCGGGCTCTGCATATAGCCATTTCTGTCTATTCACAGAGCCAGGCTCTGCCAATAGCCAACCGTCTATTTGCAGAGCCGGGCTCTGTGAATAGGCAGAGATGTCAATTGGCAGAGCCCGGCTCTATGAATAGGCTGACCTGCCTATTGGCAGAGCCGGGCTCTGTGC
Organism: Platynereis dumerilii; assembly: GCA_026936325.1. Taxonomy (NCBI): domain Eukaryota; kingdom Metazoa; phylum Annelida; class Polychaeta; order Phyllodocida; family Nereididae; genus Platynereis; species Platynereis dumerilii. The sequence goes on along the minus strand of JAPTHN010000001.1, from coordinate 83,730,850 downwards.
ATAGCTATTCCTGTCTATTGGCAGAGCCCGGCTCTGTCAATAGACAGCTGTCTATATGCAGAGCCGGCTCTGTGAACTCGAGTTATCTGCCCCGTGATTTTCTTTTATAACGTAACTAGAGTTTAAAGTACATGCAGAGTCAACAAATGATATTTATTTCAATTATTTGGATCCAAAACACAATAAATTCACACATCCATACAATCCGCAGGCTCCATGAAAAGAAAAGTTAATCTAAAAACTGAGCGGCTCTGCATATAGCCAGGTGAGGCTATTGGCAGAGCCCGGCTCTGCGTATAGCCACTACCACTATGGATTGCACTGTTCCAAACATGGTCAAGCCTTAAGGTGACCAAAAACAAGATAGACCAATAGAATGAAAGTGTTCAAATCAAAGAGACCACAAACATTTTCAAAAGACAAAATGATCAGAATGTAACTTGAACATGCTTGGGGTGCAGGGTGGTAATTGTAGACTCAATACACTTCCTCTTTCCAGAAGACTTGTGCACCTCAGTCCAGGGTGTCATGCAAATATTTTTTAAAAGGCCTACTTCTACTTCACATGAACATGGCATGATTGCTGAGCTTTGCTGGTATACTTGTAAGTTGTACAGTTGCAAACAAGTTCCGATCTGCCTATACAGTACAAATACCTGCTATTTGCAATGCTGGTTTCTGTTGTTTTTGAGGCAGCATTTTGCAACTTTGGGGATGCCAATCTGATGCAACACACAGTCACACTGTGCAAAGTCAGTTGGGTTATTTGGGATGATTACAAGGTATATTGCATGGTTATGTTACTTAGGATACGTGCAAAAAGGCTTGAGTTGCGAAATGCACGGTTTTCAGGTCAGACGAAAATATAGTTCCAGCTTATTTGCATAATAAATGCAAACCTTCAGGGCACCAATACACGAAGATCCACAAATAACAAAACCAAGTAATAACCTTGAAAACCCTTCTAGACTAACCTAAATACGCTAAAAATCGTCAAAGATTGGATGTGAGTGTCAACACATTGATTTTGACACATTTTTGACAGCTGACAGCACTCGAAAGTCGTCCCTGCAAAACTCCTGACGAGCCAAGTTCAAGGCTGTTCAATGTGGATCGTCATCTGTCAAAATGTGGATCGAAGTATTTTGGGTCGCTTTGACATCCGACTGACAGCCAGCAGGGTGGCAATCCAACATCAATTTGCAAAGTACGACTATCATGCTTTGCAAAAATCAATGCATGAGGTTGAAATTCATCCTCCAATAACGAAATAACTCGAAACAAACATTATCTGTTTCAACACCCCTTCCTAACAAACATGGCGGACACGAATGGTTTTGTTGTCGACGACATTGAACAAGAGCTCTTTCCTGGAGTTCAGGGAGCAAACTCGACATTCTAAGGTTCCCTCACAGCTAAAGCAATGCCAATAATAAGTTATTCAATCAATTTTAGTCCCGCAGGCGCTTACCTGGTCACAATCACAACACGGTACCGGGAATGAAAACAAAAATGGGCAGAAACCAAGTGGCTAGCAAAGGCTCACCAAAACACGCCTGTTTGCAGGCTCAACATCAAGAAAATGGCCTGTAATTGGCAGTCAGAACGTCGAGAGCAAGGTAAAATATCTACTCACACCACTGTTTTCTCTGTATAATCGGTCAGGAAGACTCCTGCTGAGTTTTTTAGTCCAAGGTAAAACCACACGACCAAGTAGGTTAAATCATGGACTTGACCTCATTGTACCGTTTTTGTGAAATATTCATACGCCCATACACTTCTTTGTAGATTATTGTTTGTAACATTTGTGGCACTGTGTATTCGTGACAATTAGGCCGTAAATTATAACGCTGTGAATCTGAACTCCCAAAAGCTAAGACAAATGCAAATAATTGCAAATACCCGAAGCACTACTTTCTGATGGTGTGAAAAACTTATTTTACCAGATGGCGACACATGTTTGAAAGTTATTAGTCTCATTGGTCATGGGTCAAGTCGCCAGGCGAGAACTCGCCAGCTGACAACTCACCAGGCAACAAACTCGCCAGGTGAAAACCCGCCAGGGCACAAACTCGCCAGAAAACATTTATATGGGCCTATATATAGCTTTAATATATCATTGTTTGTGTTATATGAATAGTATATTACATGATCATCTTTGTGTGAAAAAATGGGATTGAAATAACAATTATAAGTGGTTCAAATTTGGATTTGAAATAAAAAGGTGGCAAAACACGAGTGTTTTTCATTAGATGATGAAACAGAATAATGTGAATAAACAAACGCGAGCCTAATTAAATGATTAATATAATTAAAGACGTCAATAAAGGTTTTAGACTTCTGAGCAAAATATTTGAAAGCAAAAAAGTGGAACAAAGATACCCTATAATCCAATTAATTTATAAAACTCATACTCGGAAAGTATATCTCAGAGAAGTCTGCAAAAACAATTAGCTGAAGTAATTTTGGATTTATCTTTTGTTTACTTGGATATAAAAACGCTTTTTTACAAGCTTGGTGATATATAAAACTATCGCATCAAATAAACTTAACAACAATAGTAGCTAATAGTTAAATGATTTGAATGTTAGGTTTCTCTTGATTAGTTTAATTATATTAATGATAGGATATAAATGTAAACCTACGAAAACTCATATTTCTGCCAGTAAAACATCCTACACATCAATACAAAGCATGCCCTTTATGAAAATGTTAATAATTATTGGATAATCAATTATATATTCAGGCCTGCCTTGCTCTGAGAATCGATTTATTTTAACTATCCTGCATCAATTGCAGTAAAATAGTATTTTGACTCAACTTTATTTGTAAAAAAGATATATGAAACTTCTCTCTATGAACGCAAATAAATTTTTAACTGAGATACAAATTTACTCTGATATAAATAACATACATTCCTCTTCTTTTGTTAATTGCTATACATGTACATACACGTTTACCTGTATTCAATTAACCCTGACATGGTTTTTGTAATTATGTAATGAATTGCTCAATTAAAACAACGGTGTCATCCAATTCAAGTTGATTTCACCCTTTAAAGACAATAGACTAGTATTAAATATCAATACAGTATTACGTTTTTTCTATCAAAACAAAAATTTATTAACAAGAAAATCTTTTTGAAAAAAAGATTTGGCTGTTACACTAGTGCTTACCATTTCAAAATGTATAATAAATAAGTTTGTCGTAAGAATTTTAAAAAATGGTATAAGAGAAATTATAGATGAACCCATGATATGGTATAAGAGAAATTATAGAAGAACGGTTTCATGAACCCATGATCAAGATATATATCTACTTATCTAACTTAAAATTTTTGTCTTTTTTTGGGCGTTTATCTGACATAATATTATATTGATTGAACATTTAATTAATCGTTAGTGCTCGGTGATAAAAAGAATTTATAGCTAGTTATAGCTAGTTAGGGTGATCTTCTGATCTTGGCAGATATATATAGATCTATAGGTAGATGAATAGTTAGATGGATAGACCTAGGCCTAGTTAGATAAGTTAGATAAAATAGACATAAAAGTGAGATCGACAGAACAGTGGTTGTTCCCACAAGTAATAAGTAATTGATGTCATCGAAATTAAGTGAAGTTTGTTGAAGTTTTGTTCTTTAATTAAAGATCAATATGTAGGCCTATAGTTGTTGGCTACCAATCCATCACAGGTTTCTTACAAGAATAAGACGAGGCCTAGTATGAACAAAAATACACAAACAACTTGTAAAGATAGCAATTTTATTAAGTGTTTCGTTAAAACCTTTATTAAACAAATGCAACTATAGGCTAATAGGTAACCTGGTATAGCCTTTAATAGGTACCCTGGCGAGTTAGGGGACTGGCGGGAAGTCAACTGGCGAGTAGTTGGCCTGGCGGGTTCTCTCCTGGCGAGTTGACCGATCCCCGTCTCATTCCGCTTGGCGGTGATCAAGAATAAAAAATGCTGTGCAACAAACCCTCGGCTTACGTAGTCTATAAATCATTAGACCAAGCTTTTCAAAGATCTTTAGTCACGTTTCAAAAGCCGTACTGATAAAAGAAAATATTTTTGGAGCAATCGAATTGTAAATAAATGGAATAATTTAGATGAAAGAACTATTAATTCAGTGTCAATCAAGAATTTTATAACTAATTTGAAAATGTTTAATTCTGCCAGTTAGTGGGAGTTGTATTGTAATTTTTACGTAAACTCCCATTGTTTTTGTATTGTTCATATGTTGTTCTTTTGAATAAATAAATCAAATCAAATCAAAAATCAAAATTTCTAGAAACCTGATTTTTGACTGACTAAAATCAAGCAATGCTTTTAATAAGGGTGTGATGTATTTAGCCTCGGTTGCATTTTAACTTCGGTCATGATCATTTGCGTCATGTGACGTAACGCTATGATGTCATCACCATTGTGTGCGCGACGAATAAAAATTAGAACGTTGTTGCCCAGCCATCTTGCCTTGCAGTTTATTTCTTTGGAAATTGTCTTGTAGCCCAGTACATGACAATAAATGGCGACGAGGATCTAAATTACGAATCCAAGCAGCATGGCAGCCTACAGAGCATGTTTTGGACCCTTTGATCCAGCCCAGGAAAGTGTGGAAAATTATGCAGCAAGACTGGAAGCCTGGTTTGCTGTGCAAGACATCACAACTGCAGACAAGAAACGTGATGCTTTGCTGGCTGAAGTTGGCCCCAAAGGATTTTCTACTCTGACGGATTTAGCTTTTCCTACACCAGCCCGAGAAAAGACTTATGTTCAGCTCAAGGAAATTTTGATTGCGCACTACAAGAGTGGAAATACAGCCATGGCAGAACGACTGAAATTGCACCACAGAAAACAAGGCCCAAGTGAGTCAATTGCAGATTACATTGTTGCATTGAAGCAGCTATCCACAAACTGTGCATTTGGGAATTCTCTGGAGGAAAGATTGAGAGAAGCGTTCACTTTTGGGGTAAGCCACCCTAAACTTTTGAAAAGACTTTTGGAGGAGTCACAGAAACCAAATTACACATGGGCCAAGGCCAAAGAAATCGCATTTGCTTTTGAGACTGTTAACAAAGACACTGACAATACTCTGAAAGCAGTAACTGAGAAAAGTGTTCACAGAATCCGAGGGCGCAGGAGAGGGAACCGCAGTTTTCATTCGTACAATTCTCAGGGTTCGCACAGATCGCCAAGGCCAAGCCCAGGACAAGCCCAAGCCCAGGGATTTTCAAGACCGCAGTCGCAGAACCAGTCGCACGCAAGTCGTTGTTCACGATGTGGCAGCTGTGCACATGATTCAAACGTGTGTCCATTCAAGAACGAACAATGCTTCAACTGCAAAAATTATGGTCACACCCAGTCGCAATGCCCCAACGCCTCTTCAAGTTCAAGGTCGCACCAAAATAGCCGAGGTAATTACAGTCGAGGTAATTACGCCCGAGGTACCGGCAGCAGAAATCGCAACACCCGAGGACGTCAACATGGTCAAGGCGTTCGTTACGTCCAAGATGAAGCTTTGCTAGATGACACTGAGACTGATGACATGTGTGACGCTTTCCAGCAATTGTTCCATGTGTCGTATGCGCAAGCTCCACATTCGCAAGCCCAAGCCCCGCCTTCGCAAGCACCTCAATCGCAAGCCCAAGCCCCGCCTTCGCAAGCAACCCCATCGCAAGTCCCGCAATCGCAAGTCACGAAATCGCAAGTGATGCATTCGCAAGCCTCAACCAAGGAAAGCCTGAATTTGCCTCCTGAATACAAGGAGAATTTGACTGTAAATGATGTGACTCTGAAATTCACAATTGATACCGCTTGCCCTGTTGCTGTTATTCCTGAATCTCTGTATCTTGCCAAATTTGCTGATGTTCAATTGCAAAAGAGTGGTTTACAATTGTGTAGTTACTCAAAGCATGGAGTACCAATTGTTGGTTATTTTGATGCAAAGGTTGTGTATGGAAATGAAATGTTCAATTTGCCATTGTATGTTACTCGTGGAGAAAATGTTGCTTTGTTAGGAAGACAGTGGTTGCAAGTTATTAGATTGAATTGGCATCATGTTTATGCATTAACCACAAGCAGTGTTACAGAGTTAGTCAAGCAGTATGATGATGTGTTCGCAGAAAGCCTTGGCACTATTAAGCAGTTCAAAGCAGAAATTAATGTGAAAGATGGAGCCACTCCAATATTCTTCAGACCGAGACCTGTGCCTTATGCTTTGCGAAATGAAGTCTCGCAGAAATTAACTGAGCTAGAACAAAAGGGAGTGATTTCCAAAATTGATAGAAGTGACTGGGCCGCTCCTATTGTTGTTGTGCCAAAAGCTGACAAAAGCATTCGCCTGTGTGGAGATTATAAAGTTACGATTAATCAAGTCGTTGAGTCAGAAGTGTACCCCTTGCCTACTGCAGAAGATTTGTTCGCTACATTGTCAGGTGGTGAAGTTTTCACAAAGTTAGACTTGTCAAGTGCCTACCAGCAGTTAGAGCTGACTGAGCAATCCAAGGATTATCTTGTTGTAAACACTCAGCATGGACTCTATCGTTATCATCGTCTTACTTATGGTGTGTCAACAGCCCCAAACATATTCCAGAAGGTTATGGACCAAATTCTTCAAGGACTATCTGGAGTTACCTGTTACTTAGATGACATTTTGATTGCCACAGACAAAGCCAGCCATGTTACCCGAGTTGCTGAAGTGTTAGAAAGATTGCGCAAGTATGGCGTGCAGGTTAAGAGAAGCAAGTGCTCTTTCATGCAGTCTAGTGTAACCTACTTAGGACATTCTGTAAGTGCCGATGGAATTCGCCCTACCACTGACAAAGTGCATGCAATTCAAGAGATGCCCGCCCCAAGAAATCTTCAAGAACTACGTTCACTGTTAGGCGCAGTGAATTACTATGGCAAGTTTCTGCCTAGTCTGTCAACTGTATTGGCCCCGTGGTACAAGTTGCTGCAGAAAGATGTGAAATTTCAATGGACTAATGACTGTGCTAAAGCCTTTGAAACTGTTAAGAAATGGCTCACCAGTGACAAATTGTTGGTTCACTATGATCCTACAAAACCTATCACTCTTGCCTGTGATGCTAGCCCTACGGGAGTTGGATGCATACTCTCGCATGTCACCGATGGTGTTGAGAAGCCAATCGCCTATGCCTCAAGAAGTTTGTCAAAAGCTGAACAAAACTACTGCCAGTTGGAACGGGAAGGCCTCGCTATTATTTATGGATTGACAAAGTTCCACAAGTACCTATACGGTCGCAGATTCACAATTATCACTGACAACAAACCCATTACTCGCATTTTGGGTCCCAAGACTGGAATTCCTAGTTTGGCCGCAGCAAGATTGCAACGTTGGGCATTGATAATTATGGCCCATGACTACGATTTGAAGCACCGCAGTGCAAAAGATCATGCAAATTGTGATGGTCTAAGTCGGTTGGCTAGCGGAACTGACAATTACTTAGCAAGTGAGTTATCTGTGAATTATTGCTCTTTTGTCGATGAACTGCCAGTTGATGGTAAACAAATTGCTGAACAGTCAAGAAAGGATCCAGTGATTGCAGCCGCAATTAGTAGAACAATGAATGGTTGGAGTCCCAAATGCCCCAATGAAGAACTTCGTCCGTACTTTAATCGCAGGGACCAACTGTCCGTAGACCAGGGATGTCTACTTTGGGGAGCTAGAGTCGTGATACCCCCTAAGTTTCAGGATCGACTGTTAAGCGAGTTACATGAGACCCATCCAGGAGTGGTCAGAATGAAGGCCATGGCAAGAGCCTACATGTGGTTTCCAGGAATGGATGATGAAATTGAGAAATTAGTCAAGTCGTGCCCGGCTTGTCAAGCTATGCAGAAGTATGCCCCAGCAGTGCCCCTTATGCCCTGGCAATATACTTCTCATGTTTGGGAACGTATTCACATTGACTTTGCCGAGTTGAACAAGAAACATTACTTATTGCTGGTGGACTCTTATTCCAAATGGATCGAGGTCAAGGAAATGACCACTACTACAGCCAATCAGACGATCAAGGAGCTTCGCAGATTGTTTGCCTCCTACGGACTGCCAGAAGTGCTAGTGTCCGACAACGGTCCGCAGCTGACGAGTGCTGAATTTGAACAGTTCCTCAAGAACAACGGTGTAAGACATGTGTTCAGTCCCCCGTATCACCCCGCTTCAAATGGCGCCGCTGAACGTACTGTTCAAACTGTGAAATTAGCTTTGAAGAAGTACATGTTAGCAAACAGTACTTGTGCCCTTGATATGGATCGTGCTTTGCAGAATTTCTTATTGCATTACCGCAATACGCCCCAAGCGACAACAGCCAGATCACCAGCTGAAGTATTTCTCAAGCGCTCGTTGAGAACCCGGTTCAGCTTATTGAAGCCGAACATCACCAGCACCGTACATCGAAGTCAGGATATGCAGATACAAGGTCATGATAGTAGTTCAACAACACGCCCTGTTCAATTCAATGAGGGAGAGATAGTTAGAGTTCGCGTTACGCCCCAACACAGTGGCATTGAGAAATATGTACAGGGAGTGATTGTAAAGAGAATTGGAATCTATAGATATTCCGTGAAGGTTGGTGACACTGACAGGTGTAGATTAGTGCACTTAGAGCACCTCCGCAAAACAGGTGAACGTGTTCGTGAGAATAGTTATGAGAATGATGTGAATCTTGATGATTTAATTGTGAATGATAATGTTGTCCCCAGTGTACCAGTTGTGCCTCAGAATGTGTCTGAACCATCTCACAGTAGTGTTGATTCATCAGAACACGATGTCAGTGTTCCAGGTCGTTCAGAACAACCTACAGCTCTTAGAAGGTCAACGCGATCAAGACATAAACCTCAGAGGTTAATTGAGGAAAAGTGAACTGAATGTTGATGTATTGATTATTAATGTTGATGAACCAAAGTTATTGCAAAATAACTGTAAAAATGCTATATGGACTTTGAGAAGGAATATGGACTTTTGAAATTACAATGTGTTTCAATGATGCTGATTATTGAATTGTTTAATGGACAATGATTGGACATGGACTCTGATTACAAATATGGCTAATATTAAGTGTTCGATATGTGTTGTTCAAGTTACAATTTCATGTTGTGTTCTTGTGTAATGATTAATTCATTATTGTAAAAGTAAACATTTCAAGAGTTCTGATTAGGATAATTTTGAAGTTTGTTACTCGCCTTAGTTATGGTTGTATATTTCATAATTTGTTAGCCTACATATTAGTATAAAAGATAACATAAAAGTAAAGTGTAAAAGTCTTATACGCATAAGAATTAATTGTTAATTCAAGTTGCATTGCTGTTTGCCAAATTTACAATTTGAATAAGCCTGGGAGAGTGTGATGTATTTAGCCTCGGTTGCATTTTAACTTCGGTCATGATCATTTGCGTCATGTGACGTAACGCTATGATGTCATCACCATTGTGTGCGCGACGAATAAAAATTAGAACGTTGTTGCCCAGCCATCTTGCCTTGCAGTTTATTTATTTGGAAATTGTCTTGTAGCCCAGTACATGACAAAGGGGGCAACCGTTAGATATTCAGATTTGGAGATTTCTTCGATGGGAAATTATATATGAAACGCGGTGACAGGTATTACTATTTATGTAGGGTATGCAATTAAGATCCTCAAATATCTGATTCTAAACTTTTCTGCCATATAAGACATAAGACATAAGACATAAGATTTTATTTACCTCACGAAAAACATGAGATGACAAAATAAACATACATGTTGAATAAAATCAGACGCAAATAAAAACATAAGGGGATAAAAACCAAGGAGACAGCACCAACCCAGTATAATTAAATTACTAAGAAATAAACAAAATCTATAATATCTAAAATGCTCTCAATAGTCATTTCAACATATCTTTGTTATCATTATTAAAGTTGGCTAACAAAGATTTACAGCTGTCGACAATTCCATTGTTGGTTGGAAGTTTTTTAAGTTCACTACAGATAGCTTTACAGTAGGACTTGTCTACACACAATTTTGCAAAAGAAAATCTGTTTGCTGAACATATAGCTTTAACTCTGTCTGCTGGACCAATACAGTTTACATCTTTAAGTGAATACTTGTATAAGTGGGACGCCCTTGATGTAGAAGACATAATCGAATTTAACAAATTAATAGATTGACACTGTATTAAACAACCAATTTTTCTTATACCCATTGCGGAATTAAACCAAGCGACGCTTTAATTAGCTTGGACTGCAGTTTGTCCATATCTGTTACTAACACATTACTTAGCATGAAACTTTCATCTGAGTACAGTAAGATAGACTGCAGGGCAGACTGCCATAAGTGAGAAATTATAACTGGTTTCACTCCATTATTACACATTCCTGCACTCTGTAGAGAGTAAAAAGCTTGCCTACACTTCCTAATTCTTCTTTGGACATGATTCTGGCTATAATTACTGAGTACAGCACCAAGATAGTCAATTTCATTTACATTAGGAATTCCACAATTATTAATAGACCAAGTGGGATACGACTGTAGATCTATAACATTTTCCAAAAACAATTGTGTTTGATTTTTTAGCATTAAATGATAGACCATGATTAGACACATAATCATTGGCATAGTCAATTAAATTTTGTAAACCAGTAGCAGTTGCACTTGTAAGAAGTAGATCATCTGCATAACAGAAAACATTATAGGAATATCCACCAATTTTCAAACAACCAGTTAGATTAGACAAACCATTGACTAGATCCTGATATAATAAATTAAATAGGAAAGGAGAGGTTAATCCTCCCTGACGAGTACCTTTATAAAGATTAAATTTAGTAGAAAGTTCATTATTCCATTTGACAGTCATATATTGGCGTTCAGATTTAAAAACTTGTATTTATTAGGGATGCATAATGCATAGGAGTTTAATTTAAGTTTTTCGGAAATATGTGATATAATTGACTGTTTAGCCACAGTGTAATTATTTTAATTGTTTTATCTGTCTTTTACTGTTATGTTTGTTTCTAATTAGTTCTGTATATATATACCTTTATACAAATTAAGATTAATAATAATGTCAAGGTCCCACTTCTGCCGCTTGAACGAAGCAATAGTGCTAGTGCTCAGGTGACTTTGCAAGCGGAAAAAGGGTTTTCACATGCTAATATAATTTTTAACGAAATTGTTGCTGACAGAAAACACAGACCATGATGCTAAAGTGATGACTGGGGGGGGGGAGGTTGGAATTCGGCTTCAAAGAGGCTTTTTTTCTGTCGCCTTTATAATTTCAATTATTTGTGCCAAATAATATCTTTTTTCAGTTTTTGCCATCATAGATGTCTTTCGGAAGGTGATTTTTATGGGAAATTCGGAAAACTGGAAATATTGGACCATGTCTTGCAATATAAATTAGACCTCATTTTAGGACCCTTAGGGGCCGACCAGACGATAGTTGGGGGGGGGGCTATGGACTTTACCCCCGGGACGAACTTTTTTTTTCGTTCGCGGTGCATCGACGAACAATTTTTTCGCATGCGCACTCGCGACAAACTTTTTTATCGGAATTTTAACATTACGGTACCCTAGCTACAGGTGGAAACAAACTTTTTTTTATTTGTATAATGTATATATGCTGAACGAACTTTTTTTTTCAAGAGCCCCTTTCAGTCGAGCATATGAGTAAACAAACAAACATATAGTGAGACCCCCCCCCCCCCTGCAGGGACGATGTACAGGACTCATTAGGGCATCAATTAAATCTGTCTCAGAAAATTACAAGTCGAACTGTTGAACACAAAGTTGCTAGAACTTGGAAAGGAGAGATCAGGCAAGAAATAGGCTATATGTCAAGAAACAATCAGACAAGCAGTAATCTGATGAGGAAAGACCAGACAAGGAAAGATCAGACATATTCTTATTTTAATGGTTTTTTCCCAGAATGTTTTTTTTTTAATGTCTCTCTTGAAAGTGCATAAAATGTATGCATGTAGAGAAATTTCATGTGCGGGAGCTGAAATAAACTTTTGCATCACAAGATGCATTCAGATATCTCTACTAAGTTGTATCACCTTTTAATTTGAGATATTAAAAAGATGCCTGTAATTTGTGAACAGTCCAGACAACTTTTGTTACACTTGTGGTGAAGTGATGTTCGCATCACCAAGTGCAACATACAGTCAACTCAGAAATTATTTGAGCACTTTTATTTCTCGACATATTTCACAGAAAAATGGCAGTACATACGTATGTTATATAAAACTGCCCCATGTTTTAGAGTTGTGTCAGTAGGTCAGGATCACTTGCATTTCATTTTCCTAGTAAATTTTCTTTAAAAATGTGAAAAATTGCTTTTTTTGGTTGTACTTTTGACACTGAAATTTGCTTATTTTATACATTAAATGCCCAAGATGTGTTTTTGGGGGGTCTAAATGCTCTAAGAAAGTTGAACTGACGAAAATTTACCAAAAATCTGAAAAAAATACTATTTTTTTAAACCTGCATGATTCAGTGAATTTTGGAGTTAAATCTATGAAATTTCCCAGTTAGATGTCTAAATTATGTCTCTTTGAACATCTCAACTCAGTCGGAATGTTGGTCCTATGAATGTTATAAAAACCCAAATATTAGAAAAAAATCCCAATTTTCCAACATTTCTGCATGAAAAGCAAAATGGTAATGGTTAAACTATTTAAATTTAAAGGTTATTGTAGCTAAACACACTATGAACTAATATTCACAGCCATTGCATGAGTTATTACAAATTTTCCATTGAAATTTATGATTTAAAACACAAAATATTGTTAAAATGTCTATTTACTCCCCATTTTCATTTCTGATGTCATATCAGTCTTTGAAACCTTTGTCAAAATAAACCTGACATGTTTCACATCATCATCATGCTAATTTTGAGCAATATGAAAACTTTTTATTCACAACAGAGGTCAATATTAGAAAAATTAAATAAATATTAAGGATTTTCAGATAATCATATATCAGTCAATATTTGGCTCCGGTCAATCAAATTTGCCACAATAATGTCTTAAATTTTACTTTTTGTACCACTCCTCATCAAATATTATCAATAGGAAATATGTATGTGGACTTTCAAAGCATTAAGCATATTCAGAAACATGCATTTGTTCGCTAATATTTTAAAATGTTGACACTAAATCTTGAACTCCCAGTTATTATAACTTTATGGCTAATATCTAACCTCAGTGATGTAAATTTTAGAAGATAAAGTAATGTCAGCCCTTTTTATTTAGTTATTTGCATGAAAATTAAATGTGAATGAATCAAACAGACTTGATTTTTAAATGGATTTTTAATGGAGCACTGGAGAAGTTTGGCTGCTCCATGTCTCTGCATTGTGTAATTGTTACATAATCTTATGTAAGTCACAGTTGGTGGTCAAGTGGCTGGCTAATATGCAGAACACATCAAAAGCAGCAGTCAGGAAAGTATGGAGATACTTTAATAAAGAAAAATGCTTTCAAAATAAAATTTTCCAAAATATCCTTTTATTAGTTAAAATCCACTTTTATTTTTTCTACAAACTGTCTTTTTTTACTTTATATTTCTTCCCTAATGGCTTTTCACTCAATACTATAATGATTATCAGGAGTTTATAAAGTATATTTTAATGAAAATAAACATATAATAGATATCAGTTGTGAATATTATGGCAAAATGGAAATGGCTTTTTTAAACATCTTATTATTGTCAGACAACCATATGGTATGATTGACTTATTGTCTGAATCATACAGAGAAAACTCAAATGATAAAAAGATTCAGATAAAAATTGATTCCCATGGAGATTAGTGGCTGAAATATTATAAGCTGTCAAGTCAATCAAAATTCCGAAATTGCTAATGGCCTTATTTTTCAAAACCTTAATTATTGTCTGTGCCCATGTTTTAACTGTTCTCCAAATTTTTTTAGGGGTGGGGGCGGCCTGTCCTATGGAATAGCCTGCTGAATAGCCAAGGGTATGCTGCTGCGCAGCGTGTGTTTAAATTTTGCACTCTATCATTACCATCAGCCAGTCTGCAACAAATGTTGCTTCATAGGGTAGCCCAATGGAGGATTTTAACGAGTGAAAACTTCACTATAATGTTGTTTTTTTCTATTTGTAAAAAGAAGCAGTGAACAATGAAAACCATTCACTATCATTATAATTTTGGCCATCATTTTTATTTATTTCCCATATATGGGAATGAGTATACTCCTTGTGTAACACCTGTAATCCCACCTGTGAATCCTAAATAATATGAGATTGATCATGATGTAAAATTGTAAACTCAAAGATACCATAAAACAGTATTTCCATAGAAAAACTTGAGTTTCAACTTTCAAAATTCAGTTTCTGGCAATTGGCAGAAGTGTACAAATATTTTTTTGTCTTCAAAATTAATATTTTTCACATTTTTCAGGAAAATTAATTTTCGTAAAAAATAAAATGCAAGTGATTCTAACCTACTGACACAACTCTATAAAACATAGGGCAGTTTTTTTATAACATACATGTACTGCTATTATTTCTGTGAAATATAATGAAAAATAAAAGTGTGCAAATAATTTCTGTGTTCACTGTAACTATTTAGCAGTGTATTTAACAACATTTTTTTGGATACCGTATATATATAACCTCTATTGGCAATTGATTGTTTCTATATATGGCTCCTTATTTTGAAATGAACATTTCATGAAATATAATTCTGCACACTGTGAATCTGATAAAGTTAGTTACAGCCCATTACACTGAAACACCGCTTTCACTTCATAATAGCAAAACTTCACAAATTCAAATTTGGTTGCCACAGCAACAAGCGGCCATACAGGCCTGTGTAATTGAAAAATAAATGTTCATCCATATAATGCTCTCATTGATTGGCTTTCGAAAAAGCAAAAATGGGGGTTCCATTAATGCAATACTTTCGTTTTTGTTTAACAAAAGTTCAAGTCCTTTAATAAAGTATAGTTAATTTCTATAAAGTTCTTCAGATACACAGAAAATATATTCCTTTCCTAAAAGTTTTCTCAAATTTACAGCTTACTATTCAAAAATAGTTACTTGCTATTAAATACCATAATGATGAACCAATGATATTTTTTAATTACCTAATTTGTGGGTATCAATAAATAACAATTCCTTGCTACAATATTGAGCAAAATATGTAATTTTTGTATTTGACAGAATGTATTCCATGTAAAATATATACATGAAATTATGTGACAGGTTCATATTTCAAGCATAAACTTACAGAATTTTTCCATTTTTACACAAATATAGATGTGTACTTATAAGAGATTTTCTTACACAGATAACAATGCATTTTTTTGTAATTCTCATTGTGTTCGTACCATATTTTGTTGCACCTTGACCACCTACCTAAGTGCATGGATACATTTTGGGTAAAAATCAGCTGATGGGGGTCAGGGGTTGACCAGCAAGGACAGAATTCATGTATATAAGGAGGAGCATGGCAAGAAGTGAGCAGAGCCGTCAGCAACATGAAGACTCTCCTGATCTTCGCTTTCTCCATTGCCCTTGCCGGTAAGTCGTTATCAGAAATTTAATTATTATTTGTATCCATAAAAGCGCTGAATGAATATTATTAATGCACTGAAACATATGAATTAAGACTACAAGTAGTTATGTTGATATCATAAATTATGAGTTTTGAAATTGTATTCATTTGTCTGGTTGGTTCTGGCAAAATGAATTGGATTGTGCAAAGCAGCAGTTCTTCCAGTAAAAGATTTTGAAAAGGCCTATGATCAGTGATTACACCTATTATTTACAAATTTACATTAAGCCAATACCAATTCAAACTCCATCACCTCCATTGTGTTTTATTTCTTTGATTATGCACCCCTTGCTAATTGCAATTACTTTCCCAGCTGTCTTAAAACTCTTAATAGAGTTTTTAATATGGGATAAATTTGTGGTGAGGAGTCAAAAGTACTTGTAAGGAGATTTGGGATGGGGAGGAGAAAGGAGGGCAAAATAGGTAAACAGAGGACTTATGTCAGAAAATTTTCTTACTTTATTTTGGTTTGTACTGTAGGTGGTACTTAATATTTTGTACAGGAGCTTGCAATCTTTGCTACATGTTTCAGCACTTTTGGTTTTGGAGTGAGTGCTGTTACTGACATATCCTCTATTGTAGATTTAAGAAGACACAAATCAATTTAGTTGTTGAAAGCAATATTGATCAAGTTCTTTTTAATTTAGAATATTCTTAATTTCATTTCACAACATCCTTGAGTTACCAAATAACCACATTCTTGTCAAATACGTATTAACCAATCAGTTACACCAATGTCATACAGCTATATAAAAATTAGACATATGTGCCAGTTATAACCTGAAAAAATAGGACCGTAATATAATCATTGTTTTTATTGCAGTTTCAGCATTGCCTCCGAACTTGCAAAGTAAGTGATTTGTTTTATTTGATCAAAGTATGATACCACCATGTAATTGATTTTACTAAAAAAATCATTTCAAATTTATTTGAAACTAAGTGTAAATTTGGAATATTTTTATTGCAGAGTACCTTCCTAACAAGGAGTATGTGTACAGCTATGAGTCAGAGGCACTGACGGGCATCCCACAGGCCTCCAACCACCTGGCTGGACTTAAGGTGCTTGCAAAGGCCCACCTTCAACTGAAGGGTGCCAATAAATTCCTGTTGGCGTTGAGAGATATCCAGCTCTGCCAAGTGAATGAGCAGATCAAAACGATCCGCCATGTTACTCCAGTAGAGAGTGGATCTGCCTGCACACCAATTCAGGAACCAGAAATTGCCCGTGAACTCAAGGAAAATCTGGCCAAGGCCATCCGCTTCCGTTGGGAAAATGGACAGATCAGCCTTCTTCAGACTGATGCCTCCGATGCCTACTGGTCTGTCAACTTGAAGAGAGGTCTCCTCAATATGCTCCACATCAATCTATTGGGAATGGAGGCCATACCAGACTTACCGGACAATCTGCGTGACGTCATGAAGGCAGCAGTGCCCTCTGCTGGACAACATGCTCTGAGAAATGGCTTCCGTGTCATGGAGAGAGATCTGACTGGAAAGTGTGAGAGCATCTATGCAATCCAGGAGGAGCCTGCTCAGACACCAGTCCTCACTGTCACCAAGGTCCGCAACTTTGACAGCTGTGTATCCAGACCAATCTTCCAAAGTGGCATTTTGGCTACTCTCAACTGCCAGGCGTGCTCTGAAAGGGTTAGTATGACTCCTGATTTTGATGTTTTGTTATTTGTCAGAAAATATGGCATAAATCCACTGTAAAATTACAAAATTACTATTATGCATTGTATGTGCTTGACAGTTAACTAATGTATTCTATTAATTATAGCTCCCAGTGAGGTCACAGGCTTACGTCAACTACACCCTGACTGGAAACCGTCGTGACTTTGTCGTCAAGTCTGCGTTCCAAGTTGGACATTTCATCTTCAAGCCTCTTGCTACCGTTGATGGACAGGCCATCACCTTCACAATGTAGGTGTTGTCAAGCCATCTGTGGTGTCAATTATACTGTACACTTGTATCTATATTTGATATTTCTGTTTGTCATAAACACTATATTTTATTGTAGAATAAAATGACCAAATTCATAATTGTTTTATGTTGCACTCCAGGCAAAAGTTGGTGCTTGCTGAAGCCTTGGAAGCTGCCTCTGAGATCCCACTTGGAAAGAGACGTGAACAGAAAGACCCCTTCCTGTTTGAGATGCCCTCTAGTGCTACCCATCTGAAGGAAGTTCCCTCCTCACCAAATGCTCCTGATGCTCAACTGATCCATTTGGTAAAACTGCTTTTATTTTTCTTCTTATTAAGACTATTTTTACAATTTCTCTCTCAGATATAAACTTGTTATAAAGTGCACATTGCAAGATTGCTACCTTAAAATATAATATTTCTGTGAAGACTGACTATAGATGTTGCCATTTCACTGAGTGGCCTAAACTTTGGCCCCTCATAATTTCTTCATAATTTATTGATTCGCTTTTCGCACATCGAAGATGCATGCACTTTCAATAAAGAAACACTACTTTTAAGTTATAAAACCTGAAAATTACATAAAAATGTACTTTAAAAAACCTCTAGCTTGGTTTCACCTTGGCAGGACAAATCAGAAGCAAGCACAGGAAATCTATCAGCCAATGGGATTCAAGTATTTTGACACCAAGCACCACTTTTCCTCTAGTGTTAACTGAGAGAAGCTTCCAGGAAATTAGTCTGGCTTCTCAAAACAGAACCAATATTTAAAAGCATATAGAAAAACATAATATAAACTTACATTTTTGAATATACATTTCAGGTCGAACAAAAGATTGGTGAGATTCTGAACCTACTCAAATCACCAGAACTGGCCCTCCGTGCTCCTGAAAACATTGCTGAGTTGGTTGCCCTTCTCAGAAGATTACCAAAACCAAGCCTGGAGAAAATCATTGCTGAGCTACCAGCAGAAACCACTGAAGAAGCCGCATTGAAGAAGAAGGAACTCATCCTGGATATCCTTCCAACAACAGGTCGTCCAGATATTGTCTCCCTTCTTGAGACATTGATTCAGGGCAACAAGATCAGCACAACCCGTGCTGCCATCATGGTCAACCTCATGGCTTTGACATCTGAACCTGCTCCATTCCTCATTAAGGAACTCTTGGTAATTCAAATATTCAGACATCAATTTCATAGAAATAATTATTTCATTTAAAATTTGCTTAACCCATCTATTTTGAGGTCAACAAGAGATGGAAAACCAAGATATTTCAAGAACATCAATAAAACTGGCTGGTCTGGCAGGCTCTACTTTTGGCTATATATTTAGAGATATCAAGTATGTAGCCAAAGTTTGGGTCCGCCAGATTAGCCACTTCCTACAGAGACTTACCAAGTTGCAACAAATAGAATAGCAACGTTTGTTCATCACTTGTTGTTAGTCATTAAGTAATGTATATTTATACTTACCAGGCCAAGTACCCAACCTTCAAGAACAAAGATGTTCAGCTTGCTCGTTCCATTGCATTGACTGCTGGCACTCTCACAAACACACTGCAGAAGGTCTATGAATCAACTGGAGTTCCACAAGAAATTGCCAATCCAGCTCGTCATTTGATTGTGGAGGTATGATGAGTTGAAAATTACATTTCGTTATTTTAACACATTAAAATATATTACTACTTTGACATTTGTTAACTTATCGGTCAATCTTTTGACTTAATGTATCACTTTGTTTTCACTTTAGGCATTCAAGGGTGCCTTCCAATCTGCCCAGGCCACCGAAGAGAAGCTGCTTATCATCAAGGCTCTTGGAAATGCTGGTCTCGTTGAATTTGTTCCACTGTTGGAGCCTATCATCAAGGACCGCTCTGCCAAGCCAGAGGTTAGAGCTAAGGCCATCTACTCTCTCAGACGTGTCAACCCAATGGCCAAGCACTTGGTTCACAGCATCTGTGGACCAATTATCCTGACTCCTGAAGCACCCTTGGAAGTCAGAATTGCTGCCCTTCTCATTACAGTTCACAGCCATCCAGAGTCAGGAGTGTTCACCATGATTGCTCAGCAGCTCGCAAGAGATCCATCGGTTCAGTTCACCAACTTTGCCTACACAACACTGAAGGCTATTGCTCAATCTGAACTCCCATGCAACAGGAACATGTAAGCATTTACCATATCTCAAAACACCATTATCAGACAGACTTTTTTGTGGTCCACTGAGTAATTATTTTTCCTGATTACAGTTCTGAGGCCGCCAGTGCTGCTATCCAACAGGTTTACACAAACTTCAAGGGACTGCCACTCTCATCAAAGACCGACTATGAAATCATTCTGAGTGAGAAAGATAACTTATTCCGTACTTGAGATGATTTACAATTCTTACATGCAATTTTCAATCAATTGAACATTTTTATTTATTGCAGGCCACATTCATCATTTGGGAGCTGAGATTGCCCTGGATCTAGTCACCCCTGGTGTGTCTGCTCTGCCTGAGTCCATTATCACCAGGGTCAATGCTTACTTTGCCAAATCCCTCTTCAATATCTTTGAATTCGGAGTTGAGACCAAGGGTATTCTGACTGTTCTGCGCAATCTTTTTGGACCAGAGAACCAATGGATGAAAGTGTTGGAGGGCAAACTGTCCCTGTCCCAGCTTGTCTCCCCATTAATGGACACCAGTTTCTTGGACATGGGAAAAATTAGAAATATTTTGATCAACATCAGTGAGAGAGAACTGTCTGGACTAGCTGCCAATATTTACTTTAAGATGTTTGGACATGAGATGAGATACTTTACCTTGAGCAACAACTACATCAAGGAAAAGATCAGAGAACTTGAACAAGGCGAAGGATCCATGATTGGAGCTTTGGCCAGTGGACTTCCAATTAACATAATGAAGACCCTTTCTCTTGTCAACCAAGCTGTTATGCTTCCAACACCTGCTGGTCTCCCAGTCAGCTTGAACGTGACCACTGTCACAGTTTTGTCTGCTAAGGGCAAGGTCAAGTTGGATGGCATCAGCTCCCTTTCACAACTTCTGTCTGGTAACCCCACAGTCAAAGTCAATTTTGAAGTTGAGCCTCTGATTCTGACATCATTGTATGGAGCCATGTCTGTTGAACTTGGAATGGTAGCTGCCTCCACTGCCCTGAAGAACAGAGCGGTCATCAAGACACCAATGAAAGGTGCACTTTCTGTTGAACTAGCATCTTCCAAGGTTCAGCTGACCTCTTTTGTACCACGTCAAGAAGAGACCATCTTCAAAGTTGAAATGATCCCAGCTGCTGTGATTACCAAGTTCTTCCCATCACCAAAGACCAAATTTGCTGAAATTACAGTTACTCCACTTTATAACCCCGACATGGTTCTTCCTGTAAATGTTCAGTTGCCTCTTGGTCGTGAAACGCTTGGAGTTGAATTGATTGTCAAGGGAAAATATGCCAGACCAATGTCTCCTCTGGCTCCTCTTCGCATTCTCTGCATGCCACATGAATTTGAAGTAGCCATCCGTCCTGCTTCAGGAGCTCCAGAATTTATTGAAATCATTGGAGCATTTATTGCTCCTGGAGCACCAGGGGCAGAGGCCATCAAGAGTTCTGTCCTTGCTGGAAAAAGTCAGTCAGTTAGCCACTCCTGGTTCAGCGCATCATCAGGTGCTGCCCCAGGCATCTCCTTTGAAGCAGTCAGGCCTGCATCTGGTATCTCCAACCCCATTACGCGCCAGCTGGTCTTAAGCTTTCAGACCAAGGGACAACCTACTCCAAAACAAGTTGCTGCTCAGGTCACCATCCTTGCTGCTCCTACCTTTGAGAAGATCCAAGCTGACATCCAAGCTGGTGTAAAATACTCTTCTGCTGCCCCTGTACTCGCCAGAATTGAATCTGTATTTACTCTTCCTGCAGCTCTGTTTGCCAGTGCTCCAGCTCCTACTACCCCGGAGCCATTGGCTACAATCAGAATTGCCTATGGACCCCAAGGCAACACAGCAGAATATGCTAAGATTAAGGTAAGTTTGACTTTGAAGATAATTAATTCAGTTAATTAGAGAAATTTTCAAAGTTTTTTGTATTGCCATTGTCTTACATTGGTACACTTTAAATTTTAGGCTTTGTACAGACGTATGCCTACTTCTGAAAAAGAATATATTAAAGAAACAGTTATGGATGAGTTGAAGCCATGGTTTTTCGCCAATGTTGACATGAACTACGCCAAACCAAACCCCTACGTTATTAGCAGAGCATCAAGATACTCCTACCCGTCAGACCAGGGCATATATGCTGCCCCAACCAGGCCTCCAGTGATGCCTCTTCAGATGATCTTTGAAGTGGAATATAAACCAGGAATGGCAGTAAGTGAAATTACCGTCTTCATAATAATTCAACAGAATTGACCACAACTTCAATCAACCACATAATGCTTGTAACTATCCCTTTCAGATCCCCGCATACGCCATGCCAATGCTGAACAGGATTTACTACAAAGCATTGGAATGGCCAAGTAGCTGGTTCTTCCCCGGAGGATCTGTTTCATTTGAACCAAATACATCTCCAGCTGCTGCAAGGAAAGTTAAAGCTTTCATTACCACTCTACCAACCACTGGCACCTTTGATATGATCCTAAGAATGCCAACTGAGAATGTTTACATCAGAGGATTGCCGCTTCCATTTGCCTCCTTGTTCCAGCCATACACCAGATTTCCAATTTTACCTGAATTGATGAAGAGAATCTCCGGCCAACCTTCCCTCTACTACGGTATGACTTAATTACCATATAATTGTGTAAAATATTTATGATTGTGATATCCAAGCACATCATACTCATATCAGTGTCTTTCTTGCAGGAAAATGCAGTGTGAGTGGTGAGCACATGAAGACCTTCGACCATGTCTCTTACACTCTGCCAAAAACAAGCTGTGAAACCATCTTAGCTCAAGACTGCTCCAGCAAGAAGCTCTTCAGAGTCAGCCATATGCAATCACCATCTGCGCCACAAAAGAAGGTGCAGTGTTTTTGGAATTCATTTTGTGTGTAGTAAAACTTATATATGAAACAGACAACTAACAGTTAGTTTATTACAGATTGTGAAGGTTTACATTGGATCTGAAATTATTGAGGTTGCTCCTGCCTCTTCCTGGGGATCTCATGCTCTTGAAGTTAAAGTGAATGGAGCTCCCAAGAACATCCCAGAAAACAGCCCAGTCAGCGTTAGAGGTATCTGTAAGGTTCACAAGGTTGGAGGTATGATTCATATCACCTCAGAGAAGCTTGGAATCAAGGTTGAAACTGATTGCAACCAGGCCCATGTTCATGTAAGTAACTCTATTACAGCATATCTCAAGCAAAATGTAATTTAATTTACATAATATCTTAAATACATTCAGTACATGCATCTTTAAAGAGATTGATCCATTTGCAGGTACCAGCCTGGTTCAGCAGCCAAGTCTGTGGAATGTGTGGAAACTTTGACACTGAAAAGGTTGGAGATGTGAGGGGACCCAACAATGAGAGATACCCTCACCCCGAGAATGCCATTGTTGACTACATTGTACCATCCCCAAGCTGTGATGCTGCTCATGTGAAGGAGAAATTCAAGGCTAGCTCTGCTGGGCCTGCTGGTTGTAAGTAACCAACTGCGTTTTAGTGAGAAGTCATAAATTAATTGCCGAGCATACTGATTAAACAAAAAAACACATTATTTTCTTTACATTTCAGCCTGCACCCCCAAACCAGAGACCCTTTACATCGAACATACGGCAAACAATGAAAGACTTGCCTGCTTCAGTGCGAGACCTGTCATGGTTTGCCCATCTTCATGCATTGCTGCACGTCAGATGTCAGTTTCAATGCCATTTGCCTGCTTGCCAGCTGACAGAGCAGCAACCCGTGAACTGATCAACAGAATGAGAAGGGAACCTCTACCAGCAGTCCCTGGAGCTGTAAAAACTATCACGGAGCAAGTGCTCACATCTCCTGCATGTGAAGGACCAAGATACTACTAGTAGAGTCATCTCATCTGATAGACTACTTATGATTGACCGACCGACCATGTCTCCTTCATCCATCACTACGACTCTTGTTATTATTGCATTAGAAAAAAATCTCAAAAAAAGTCAACCAATTGTAATGAAACATTGCAAATAAAAAATATCTACAAAATTAGTGTGTTTCATATTCTAAGAAGGAGGACACACAGATGGGACCTGCTTTCGTTTGTAAAGTTGACAAGTTTATAAGTGTTAGCCTGACTAAATGTGAACCCAGCAAACTGACACATCCCTTCTCCAATGGCCATTCTAGATATCCTTCATAAATTTAACTGACCACCTTGTAAGGTTCGAAATTGGACCAGCCTTACCAAGGAACATTTAATTGCCTTAATTTTTTTATATGCGTCTTAAGATGTTGTCACAAAAACTACACACAGTGTGGAGTGCCAAGTAGTATGTGGACCTTTTTGCCAACCTGGAAATTTACATAAAATTGCATAAAATTACATGCAGTTTGACCAATCATATTTCACACTCTAAAATCTAGTTTGATGGATTTTGTTTCAATGGCATCACATTTTAATACAGTTATACCATGGAGTTCCAAGTAGTATGTGGACAGTTTTGCCAAGCTGGACATTACACAAAGTTACATTAAAATTCCACGCAGCTTTGTTCAATCATATTTCATACAAAATCTACTTTGATGGATTTTGTATCAATGGCATCACATTTATCAAAGCTTACAAATGACCATGACATCTATTTGAAAATTCATTTACAGCACAGTCCAAAATGTCATTTGTTAGAGGCTCTAATTGTGATATTCCGGGGTGTAAATATTTCCCGAAGAATGTCCACTATAAAATGATATTTGGGCTAATTGAATTTTGAGAAAAACAAAGAACAATGGGATCGTTAAGTGACCTCCACAGCCAAAGCAAGTATACCAATGAATCTCAATGAGACAATATGATATTTTTCAGATCTGCAAGTTTCCCACTGATAAAAAGATCCTAAGAGCAACCTTTGGCTACCTGCATGACTTGGGTACATCATATACTATTTTTAAAGTGTGATATTACAAAAAAATCAGCAGCTTTGGCATGCAGTACAGAAAAATTAAAAACATGGATGATCAGGACAAGAATGCATCTATAATCATGCGATGCATTTATTTAATGATATGCCTGTGAATCCTGCAAATTTTCGTATAGTTTTAAAGTTACACGCTCCACTTGAGTCTTGACTTCAGTTGATAGATGGCAGCACTCGGCTCTCTGCTGATCATTATTCTTCTGTTGTGAAATGTTATGAATTTCTTTGACAAACATAGGCTCTGATCTTATTTATTAAACAACCTTGGAATTGTTGAATTCAGTTTGTAGAATACCATTGAATAAGTCAAGATGAAACCTATTTTTAAATCAGCTGTTATACATGTGTAAGCTGGGATCATAGCATAAATTATGAGATTATACTCTGTTTGTTATTATAACTCAGTTATAAATACTTATATTTTTGATTAGTTCAATGATTCCTTGCTGGTCCTTCACTCACTGGTTCATTTTCAAATTTAAACTTATGTGTACCACATTAAATTGAATGGAGCCCCTCTCGTCTCCTTTCTCTATTTGAAGGTTATAATGTATGGACCTTTGTCTCAAGCAGCTTTCGTTTATGGCTTAACATGTACACTATATTTCAACTTTTCCTAGCTGTATTGAGGACAGATTTTATTTGAGGGGGCTTCTATTCGGCTGTACATAGGAGAGATACTTTATTCAAGTACATACGGCATAACCATTTTCATTTAACAGTTTTCTAGTAGGTTGTCCTCAACCAGGCAAAATGGTAGTTCCAACCATAATAATTGATAGATTTTGCCTCAACCAATTGAATTGTTGGTCTTTTCCCAAAAATCGACCAATCTGTTTTAAGAGAGTGGGATTGAATCAATTAAACCATCAATTTATGTTCAAAGTGAATCACATTTGCAATTATCTTTTCGAAGTGGGAGAATTTGTTTTTTCACATCATAGAAATGGTCACATGGCCATGGTTCGGAAGAGGCAATGTGGATTTTCCAGACATCAGACATGACTCTTTGTTGATATCTTAACCATTGTAAAGGCATTATGTTGAAGCATTTTAATCCATATTCACCCGAAAACAATAAGCCAACCTTTGTTTTGATATTTTTTGGTGTTGATGGCTTGAAATTATTTTGGTTTCCCCAGCTGCGTAATTTGCATGTTTGACATGCCAATTCTTTGGATGTAATTGACATGTAACCGTGTATGACCCATCATTTGAAAGCACCTTTCAGGTAGATTCAGGGGAAGCCACAGTAATACATGCTTTGCTCATTCTTTTAACCTATGTAGGTTAGGTTGGTACTGGTCAAACATCCAATGGAAAATAATAAAAGTGTAAAATTTTTTGATGGTACCCCCTAACTTCTTTCCTTTGACCATGTGGAAGAAGGGTGCAAAATTTCAGCCAAATTGATCAATATTTAGAGGTTGCTCATTACGTAGGGGGGATGATAAATTGGCTTTTTTGCTGGGCATGTGCGGGGACGCCTTCAAATCAATCTTTATTGTTTTAAAAGTCCATCTGGATTTCGGACCTGCTACTAGCTGCTACTGGCACTTTTGTATGACAGGAAAAGCGACGTTTTTGTGAACTTTCGCCTATTTGCGATCCTTGTTAATTTTAATATGGTTAAAGATAGGATAGGAAGTGGAAAATAACACCATTAAAAAGGGTGTAAAGAGAGCTTTCATTTGCAAACCAACACTTATAGTCTGCGACAAAAACAAAGATCAGATAAATATTCATTTATTCCTTTAAATTATGCGATTATGACACTATCAAAGTGTGAAAATTATGACAAGAACTTTTCAGGAAATCAAAGAAACTATGTATATTGTATAATCATGTTAAATAAAGCCTTTGTACACTCATATGAATGTTTTACTGATTTGCTACTGAAATAATCGAGCTGAAACTTGCACTCAGATGAATGTCTGTTATTTAGGTATAATGTGCACTTAAATATTTTCTATTGGTAAATAATGAATTGCAAAAGTGCTGCAAATAAATGACTACGAGGGGCGTTCAGAAAGTTCACGGCTTTTTTTTATATGGACAATTATTTTCAATCTAGAACTATGAATTTTCTACAGGATAAAATTCAGCAGTTTTGGAATGGATTTCCAAAATTTTGGACAATTTGGACACTTTTAAGTCATTCT
Source organism: Platynereis dumerilii (assembly GCA_026936325.1). NCBI lineage: Eukaryota > Metazoa > Annelida > Polychaeta > Phyllodocida > Nereididae > Platynereis > Platynereis dumerilii. The sequence continues at coordinate 83,704,103 of JAPTHN010000001.1, read as the reverse complement.
GTGGTTGCCATGGAAACAGAAGGTTTGGCTAGGTGGAGCAGGTAGTACGGAGATCAAGAAAATCAATGAATTACGGCTGAGAGAGACCTCACTCTGCCACTTGTATTAGTAAGATTGACAATAATTAACACAAGAAATATAATATCACATTTAAAAATACTTGCAAGTAGTACAAAAGCATTAATTCATACACCTGACTCGTTGAAATAAATGTTCCTTGAAGCACTCCAGGAAAAGTTTATGAGAAAGCATTTCAGTCATCCAAAGCCTTTTCTCCTCCAGTGCCTGAAACTATTGCCCCCAGTGATTAAGGTAATGGAAAACCAGGTCTTATGTAAGCTATATGTCAAAGGAAAAGCTGGGATGGATAATGCTGTCCCTTTAGGTCTCTTGTTCACATCAGTGAATCTATGCTTTGTCATAAGTCCTGATGTAGTTAAGGACTCAAATTCTGGCGCCTGAATCGCTCTTGCCAAATCAGGCATGCAGGAGTGCTTTCCCACATTGGTTAGCTGTAAGAATACAAACATTTGGTATGCTTGAAAGTATATTTAGAAGCTAATATCATTTTTCTTGTGTCAAATATTGTCAATCTTACTAATACAAGTGACAGAGAGAAGTCTTTCTCAGCCGCAATTCATTGATTTTCTTGATCTCCGTACTACCTGCTCCACCTAGACAAACTTTCTATGTCAATGCCAACCGCAGAATGACTTTAAAACGTCCAAATGTTCCAAACTTTTGGAAACTCATTCCAAAACTTCTGAATTTTATCCTGTAAAAAATTAATTGTTCTAGATTGAAAATAAGTGTCCATATAAAAAAAAGCCGTGAACTTTCTGAACGCCCCTCGTAAACCCTGAAGTTAAACTTCTCTTGTAGCCTGCATCTACATATGGTGAGGTGACAGTATGATAACCTTGTGTGCATTAAAATTAAATTCTATTATTCTGTGATTGTGAGAAGTAAAAAAAACCACAAAGTGTACTGACATTGACCAAATGGAATTGAAATATTAGAGGAGTAGCTTCATAATAGCATCACAAATACAAGAACAAACTGAAAATTTGCAGCAAAATCATAAGTAATGGAGCAGAAAGATTGGAGCATGCATGTGTAGGATGAACCCGTCGATTCTGAAGTAGAAGTGCAAGAAAATAAAAATCATAAATTTCAATATTGTCCATTTGGAAATGGTATTTACAAAGAATGCCCAAATCCTTCAGGACACTGTCTGGTTTAGACATTCCAAAGATCAGACATATTATAATAGAGAGGTTTTGCTACACGTTCACGTGTGACGTATACGTGTACAAGTGCTATCTAATTACATTGTTGTCATGGCAACCCCCACGTACATGTCACACGGAAACGTGTAGCAAAACCTCTCTATTAATATTGTACAACTATATTTCACTGTGCGAATAGCTAGGCCTACTGGACTGGTATAATATAACATTGACAAATGCATGATATAGGTGTGTGATATAGCAAGTGAAGGTCTGCCACAATATTTTGCAAAATGGTAATCACAATCATATATTAAGACGTGTACGTGTTGAAGGGAACAAAACCATCAGAAACATTGATCTATAGTTTCTGACAACTGTTTTGTCGAAAATATAATGTCAGCCGTAACGATGACACTATTATAATGTTGATCAAAATTTAGCCCATGCAGAGTCGCTAACATGTCTGACAAATTATCAAAGCCAGAGCAAAATCATCCAGCACTACACCTATTCCTAAACCTAAAATTTGTCACTGTGAATTCAATGTAGTGGTTTACAATGAATGCCATGAATATCGGAAAAGCTTTCATTAAGATTTTCATCAATTTTCAGAATAATTTGTCTTAATAAAATTATTGCATTTTATGTGCATCTGCCATTCAGAGCCATGCCATTCTGGGGCATATTGTGGGAATGAATTGATATAAATCTGAGACAAATTTAAAATCTTGTGATTGATAATAAAAATACTCCTCTAGCTACCTCTTCTATACCTCCCAGTGGCAGTGATTGGCTGCTTATTTTGGAATGGGCAACTGTCACTATATCAACTCATCGCTTTTGGCAAATAATTCAACATTCTGTTTATGAAAGCACAACAAAGAAGGGGCAGAGACACTCTCCTATCCGCACAACCTCTGATAGAGTCATCACCAATGTCTTCTCCTTTCCCTTTACTTCAAGCCGTTGGTATTGGTAATCCTCGAATGGGCAGTTTGCCAATTCAAGTGATATTGACTTGCAATTAAATATCTAGAGTATTTCTCTATTTCTTGATGAAGTCATGATAAATATTTTGAAGATCCAGGTTCACATGATTATCAATCAGAATTCTTGTCATTCTAAGACTAACACAACATTTGATGTTGTGTAATTTTCATGAAATTTCTTTGGAAATGCACCCTAAATGGCCATATCTCAAGAACCACTGCACCTAGAAAGGTTGAAATATACACTAAAATGTTCGGAATGCCCAGTTTCCTATTCAATGTCAATACATTTATATGACTTAAAATCAATACTTTTCAAGTTCTGATGGAAAATACTATTTTCGACATTTGAAAAGACGCGGTTTGACATTTTGGCTAGTAGCAGGCAGGATAAGCGATGAAATTCAATTTGGTAAAATTTTTCTTGATTCTGGAAGCAATGAGCAACTTTTCAGGATTATCATCCCCCCATACATTAAGGTTGAAGTTTTGCTATATTTTGCATTAAAACGCCTATAGATATCTGAATAACTAAAATTATGTAAATCATATTTCCTTTCATTTGAGACCTATTAAGGCACTAACCACCTGAGGATGAACCAACATAACACTTGTATGTATATCTTCCTTAATGTAGGTTGAGCAGGTCACATATATCTAATCTTGGTTTTCAACGTCAATTTTACCATGCTTATGCTTATTTTAGGCCATGAATGCTATTGTCTTTTAAAGACTGGAATATTGTTAAATATAAATTTGATAAACAAACTGTAATAAGATAAATTGATGCCAGGGCTATGTTAGACTTTGTAGTTTAAATGTTTAATCAGCAATGGTTTGGTGCAATTGCAATCAGTCGATTTGCTGTTGTTGTTTTTGTATTATTATAAAGAGCAACATTCATTACAGTGAAACACTTTGATATAGAATTAGAGTGGACTGTGGCACTGTGAAAATGGCACTTTGTGACCAGGGGCGTAGATTTTTCATTTTTGTAGGGGGGGATCATTTTTGGGATCGCAAACTTCGCGCGTGGCCCAACGGGCCAAAAGTCGCGCAGCGGTAGATTTCGAGGGCCACTCTAGGGCCCAAAAGCCAATATATTACAGATTATCGAAGGTTAGTTTTGAGACTTTTTTTTTCATACAACATGCAACTGGCATCATGGAAAATTGCAAAATATGACAGATAATTGTCAGCAGCAAGTATCAATAATTTGAAATTCTAGGGGGGGATAATCTTATGATCATCCCCCCCAGGTTCATCCTAGGGGGGGATGCATCCCCCCATCCCCCCCAGGATCTACGCCCCTGTTTGTGACTCATGATAGCTGATGAAGTGTCATCTTCTCTACTTTCAACATGGGAAACATAGAGGCTGTTTGATTAGTCATGATCAAGAAAAAGCCATTTGACTTCTCATAACGGATTTTAGAGTGAAAATCAGATGCATTATCCTTTCGTTTGGCTGTCACCAACAAGTGGGATAAGTCTCCTTCAATCAAATTAACATTGAAAGTATTGGGTTTGATCATGACAAATCATCAGCATGATGACACACGAAGTGCCTTTTTTCACTGTGCCACAGTCCACTCTAATTCTATATCAAAGTGTTTCGCTGTAAGCAAGTTGGCATGTTGTCGAGTCATGTTGGGTCAGAGATGTTCGCTGAGATGGTTCTACAAGTTGGGACCGTTGGGTTTTGCAGGTCTATCTTTGGGAATACCCTTTTGTGCTGGTGTCAGTACACTGAAATGGATTGGTAACCAGTAATTTATTGCCATTGAAAGCATTGATATGTGATAAACAAATATTTGACAGTATTGTGCCGGGACAATGCATCCTTCTTCTTACATTATGGGAAGGCAATCATTTTGTTATAGATTTTTTTATTTGCAATGTTTTATTACAATTGGTTGATTTTTTTTTTACTTTTTGTAATGCACTATTATAAAAGAGTAGCAGTGATGTACGAAGGAGACATGGTTGGTCGGTCAATCATAAGTAGTCTGTCAGATGAGATGACTCTAGTAGTAGTATCTTGGTCCTTCACATGCAGGAGATGTGAGCACTTGCTCCGTGATAGTTTTTACAGCTCCAGGGACTGCTGGTAGAGGTTCCCTTCTCATTCTGTTGATCAGTTCACGGGTTGCTGCTCTGTCAGCTGGCAAGCAGGCAAATGGCATTGAAACTGACATCTGACGTGCAGCACTGCATGAAGATGGGCAAACCATGACAGGTCTCGCACTGAAGCAGGCAAGTCTTTCATTGTTTGCCGTATGTTCGATGTAAAGGGTCTCTGGTTTGGGGGTGCAGGCTGAAATTTTAAGAAAATAATGCGTTTTTTGTTTAATCATTATGATCAGCAAGTAATTTATGACTTCTCACTAGACTCAGTTGGCTACTTACAACCAGCAGGCCCAGCAGAGCTAGCCTTGAATTTCTCCTTCACATGAGCAGCATCACAACTTGGGGATGGAACAATGTAGTCAACAATGGCATTCTCGGGGTGAGGGTATCTCTCATTGTTGGGTCCCCTCACATCTCCAACCTTTTCAGTGTCAAAGTTTCCACACATTCCACAGACTTGGCTGCTGAACCAGGCTGGTACCTGAAAATGGATCGATCTCTTTAAATACGCATGTACTGAATGTATTTAAGATATTATGTAAATTAAATAACATTATGCTTGAGATGTGCTGTAATAGAGTTACTTACATGAACATGGGCCTGGTTGCAATCAGTTTCAACCTTGATTCCAAGCTTCTCTGAGGTGATATGAATCATACCTCCAACCTTGTGAACCTTGCAGATACCTCTAATGCTGACTGGGCTGTTTTCTGGGATGTGCTTGGGAGCTCCATTCACCTTAACTTCAAGAGCATGAGATCCCCAGGAAGAGGCAGGTGCAACCTCAATAACTTCAGAACCAATGTAAACCTTCACAATCTGTAATAAACTAACTGTTAGTTGTCTGTTTCATATATAAGTTTTACTTCACACAAAATGTATGTCAAAAACACTGCACCTTCTTTTGCGGAGCAGATGGTGATTGCATATGGCTGACTCTGAAGAGCTTCTTGCTGGAGCAGTCTTGAGCTAAGATGGTTTCACAGCTTGTTTTTGGCAGAGTGTAAGAGACATGGTCGAAGGTCTTCATTTGCTCACCGCTCACACTGCATTTTCCTGCAAGAAAGACACTGATATGAGTATGATTGGCATATAAATCGCGTTGACAAATTTTCATCTAATAGTAATGTCATACCATGGTAAAGGGAAGGATGGCCTGAGATTCTCTTTACCAACTCAGGCAAAATTGGAAATCTGGTGAATGGCTGGAACAAATAGGGAAATGGAAGGGGCAATCCTCTGATGTAAACATTCTCAGTTGGCATTCTTACGACCATATCACAGGTGCCAGAAGTTGTCAGAGTTGTAATGACAGCTTTGACCATGTTGGCAGCTGCTGGAGATGTAAGTGGTTCAACAGAAACAGATGCTCTGGGGTAGAACAAGTTGCCTGGCACTTCCAAAGCCTTGTAGTAAATCATGTTCAACATTGGCATTGCGTAAGCGGGGATCTGAAAGTAGTGTACAAAGCATTATGTGGTTAACTCAAATGGTGGTAAATTCTGTTGAATTATTATGAAGGTGGTCATTTCACTTACTGCCATGCCTGGTTTATATTCCACTTCAAAAAAGATCTGAAGAGGCTTCACTTGAGCTTTGCTTGGGGCAGCATAGACACCCTGGTCAGAGGGGTAAGAAAGTCTTGATGCCCTGCTTACAACATATTGGTTTGGAGTGACATATTTCGTGTCAATGTTTGCAAAGAACCATGGCTTCAACTCATCGATAACTGTTTCCTTAATATAATCAACCTCAGAGGTTGGCAGGCGTCTGTACAAAGCCTGAAATTAAAAAGGTAACAGACATTGAAAGACAGAAGTAAATTGGTGATAAACAGATTTTAAATATTGAAATAACTTCAGTTGTTTATGAAACCTTACCTTAATCTTAGCATATTCAACTGTGTTGCCTTGGGGTCCATAGGCAAATCTGATTGTAGCCAATGGCTCCTGGCTCGTAGGAACTGGAGCACTGGCAATCAGAGCTGCAGGTGGAGTAATTACATATTCAATTCTAGCGAGTACAGGGGCAGCAGAAGAGTATTTTACACCAGCTTGGATGTCAGCTTGGATCTTCTCGAAGGTAGGAGCAGCAAGGATGGTGACCTGAGCAGCAACTTGTTTTGGAGTAGGTTGTCCCTTGGTCTGAACGCTTAAGACCAGCTGGCGCGTAATGGGGTTGGAAATACCTGATGCAGGCCTGACTGCTTCAAAGGTGATGCCTGGGGCTGCACCTGATGATGCGCTGAACCAGGAGTGGCTGACTGGCTGACTTTCTCCAGCAAGGACAGAACTCTTGACGGCCTCTGCCCCTGGTGCTCCAGGAGCAATAAATGCTCCAATGATTTCAATAAATTCTGGAGCTCCTGAAGCAGGACGGATGGCTACTTCAAATTCATGTGGCATGCAGAGAATGCGAAGAGGAGCCAGAGGAGACATTGGTCTGGCATATTTTCCCTTGACAATCAATTCAACTCCAAGCGTTTCACGACCAAGAGGCAACTCAACATTTATAGGAAGAACCATGTCGGGGTTATAAAGTGGAGTAACTGTAATTTCAGCAAATTTGGTCTTTGGTGTTGGGAAGAACTTGGTAATAACAGCAGCTGGGATCATTTCAACTTTGAAGATGGTCTCTTCTTGGCGTGGTACAAAAGAGGTCAGTTGAACCTTGGAAGATGCTAGTTCAACAGAAAGTGCACCTTTCATTGGTGTCTTGATGACAGCTCTGTTCTTCAGGGCAGTGGAGGCAGCTACCATTCCAAGTTCGACAGACATGGCTCCATACAATGATGTGACAATCAGAGGTTCAACTTCAAAATTGACTTTGACTGTGGGGTTACCAGACAGAAGTTGTGAAAGGGAGCTGATGCCATCCAACTTGACCCTGCCCTTGGCAGACACAATTGTGACGGTGGTCAAGTTCAAACTGACTGGGAGACCAGCAGGTGTTGGCAGCATAACAGCTTGGTTGGCAAGAGAAAGGGTCTTCATTATGTTAATTGGAAGTCCACTGACCAAAGCTCCAATCAAGGATCCTTCTCCCTGTTCAAGTTCTCTGATCTTTTCCTTGATGTAGTTGTTGCTCAAAGTAAAGAATCTCAGTTCACTTCCAAAGACCCTGAAGTAAATGTGTGCGGCAAGTCCAGACAACTCCCTATCACTGATATTGATCAATAGGTTTTTGATCTTGCCCAAGTCCAACAGGCTGGTGTCTATCAGTGGAGACATCACTTCAGCAAGAGACAACTTGCCTTCCAGCACTTTCGTCCACTGGTTCTCTGGTCCAAATAGATTACGCAGAACATTCAGAATACCCTTGGACTCAACTCCAAATTCAAAGACGTTGAAAAGGGACTTGGCAAAGTAAGCATTAACCCTGGTGACAAGGGTCTCAGGCAGAGCTGACACATTTGGAGTGGCTAGTTCCAGGGCAATATCAGCTCCCAATTGGTGGATGTGGCCTGCAATGAAATAAAAGGTATGTTTAACTTAGCAACACGATTGTAGCACAATGTCATCTGATATTTTTCATGCAATATTCGTCACAAAAATAAGAGTTCTCACTGAAGATGTATTCAAAGTGTCTCAATTTTGTTAGTGGTATGGCTCTGTAGTTTGTGTAAACTTCCTTAATGGCAGCACTGGCAGCTTCAGAACTGAAACAAAAAAGTATTGTTACTATTTTAACCGGTGAACCAGAATTATGTTTTACTTATGACATTAATAGTGGCAGCTGCTTACATGTTTCTGTTGCATGGGAGTTCAGATTGAGCAATGGACTTTATTAAAGTGTAGGCAAAGTTGGTGAATTGGATTGATGGATCTCTTGCGATCTGCTGAGCGATCATGGTGAAAACTCCTGACTCTGGGCGGCTATGAACTGTAATGAGAAGGGCAGCAATTCTGACTTCCAAGGGTGCTTCAGGAGTTAGGATGATTGGCACACAAATGCTGTGAACCAAGTGCTTGGCCATTGGGCTGACACGTCTGAGGGAGTAGATGGCCTTAGCTCTGACCTCTGGGTTGGCAGAGGGGTCCTTGATGATGGGCTCCAACAGTGGGACAAACTCAACAAGACCAGCATTTCCAAGAGCCTTGATGATAAGCAGCTTCTCATGAGTAGCCTGAGCTGATTGCCAGGCACCCTTGAATGCCTGAAGTAAAACACAAAGTAATATTAACACTGAAGTTTGATTGACTAAATGAATGTCAAAAGTGATCAGTGGGATTATTATAATTCAGAATGTGATCATTAGTTCTTCATACCTCCACAATCAAATGACGAGCTGGATTGGCAATTTCCTGTGGAACAGCAGTAGATTCATAGATCTTCTGCAGTGTGTTGGTGAGACTACCAGCAGTCAATGCAATGGAACGGGCTAGTTGCACATCTTTGTTCTTAAAGGCGGGGTACTTGGTCTGTGAAGAATAGACAAAAACATATATGTTCATCACAAACGATGGGTAGTTTGAATGAAATACTTGTCCTTTTCTTCTTGCATCAGGATGGTGTCAATGTTGTTAATGGCTAATCTGGCGGACCCAAACTTTGGCTACATACTTGATATCTATAAATATCTAGCCAAAAGTAGAGCCTGCCAGACCAGCCTGTGTTATAGATGTTCTTGACGTATCAGATTTCCTTCTTCAGATTATGTTGAAAAAACAATATTTTCAATAAAATGTTTAAAATAGATATTTGAATTTTCAAATTACCAAGAGTTCTTTAATGAGGAATGGTGCAGGTTCAGAAGCCAAAGCCATGAGGTTGACCATGACGGCAGCACGGGTGGTGCAAATCTTGTTGGCCTGAATCAATTTCTCAAGAAGGGAGACAATATCTGGACGACCTGTTGTTGGAAGGAGATCCAGGATAAGTTCCTTCTTCTTCAATGCGGCTTCGTTAGTGGTTTCTGCTGGTAGCTCAGCAACAATTTTCTCCAGGCTTGGTTTGGGTAATCTTCTAAGAAGGACAACCAGCTCAGCAATGTTTTCAGGGGCACGCAGGGCAAGTTCTGGTGATTTAAGTAGGTTCAGAATCTCACCAATCTTTTGTTCTGCCTGGAATTAAAATTGATATCTGTTTGTGTCTATTTCCTTGTATATATTTTTCATTATTTGGAATCTTCACGAATTCGTGGAGGTGTAAAAACGAGCATGTACGAATTTGTGGACCTGAAAAAACGAGCATAGGTGCTCGTGTACATGTTATAACTAACACTCGTGAATGTGCTTTATTATTCATTCGTGTATCTGCTAAAACTAACATTCGTGGAAGTGCAATATCATTAGGGTTTAGTGTTAAAATTAGGTTTAGAGCAGGTTTTAGCCAATTTTCTGATTGCAATGTTCGTAATTGCACCTGTACAAATTCGTGAAAAACAATATCTCGCACTTACACGAATGCCAAATTCGTGTATATGTTCTTTTTTACAGGTTTACAAATTCGTCCACATGCAAAATATTGAAAAATATATACCTCCTATTTCAGGATTGTCTACATTTCTCCTTTATATTCAGAGTTTATTGTAACACTGTAGTTGAGCTTTAAGGAAATTCATTACCAGTTTCTTTCAAGAAAATGATGCAATAGACTCAAAACATTTTCTAATTTACCTATTGTCAATAAGAAGAATTTTTAACTAAAAAGCAGTCTTACCAAATGGATCAGTTGAGCATCAGGAGCATTTGATGTGGAGGGAACTTCCTTCAACTGGGTAGCACTAGAGGGCATCTCAAACAGGAAGGGGTCTTTCTGCTCACGTCTCTTTCCAAGTGGGATCTCAGAGGCAGCTTCTAGGGCTTCAGCAAGCACCAACTTTTGCCTTCAGTGCAATATAAAACAATAAGAAAATTTTGACATAATACATATCTATAATAAAACTGCAATAAGGGTTTTACTGCACAAGAACACTCACATTGTGAATGTGATGGCCTGTCCATCAACAGTGGCAAGAGGCTTGAAGATGAAATGTCCAACTTGGAAAGCAGACTTGACAACAAAGTCACGACGGTTTCCAGTCAGGGTGTAGTTCACGTAAGCCTGTGACCTCAATGGGAGCTATAATTCATAGAATATATTAGTCAGTAATCAAATGTATGATTGACTGTGATTACATCAAAAATATGTTTGAGCATACGTGTATTTATGCAACATGTATTTCACTTGTTCTTTGTTTTTTTTTCGTACAAATCTTATGTTATACTAACCCTTTCAGAGGTGGCATGGACATCAAGGGCAGCCAAAAAGCCATTTTGGAAGATTGGTCTGGATACACAGCTGTCAAAATTGCGGACCTTGGTGACAGTGAGGACTGGTGTCTGAGCAGGCTCCTCCTGGATTGCATAGATGCTCTCACACTTTCCAGTCAGATCTCTTTCCATGACACGGTAGTAGTTTCCAAGTGTGCGTTGTCCAGCCGAGGGCACTGCTGCCTTGATGACCTCACGCAGATGGTATGGTATGGTTGGCAGGGCTTCAATTTCCTGGAGATTGATGTGGAGCATATTGAGGAGACCTCTCTTCAAGTTGACAGACCAGTAGGCATCGGAGGCATCAGTCTGCAGAAGGCTGATCTGTCCATTTTCCCAACGGAAGCGGATGGCCTTGACCAGATTTTCCTTGAGTTCACGAGCAATTTCTGGTTCCTGAATTGGTGTGCAGGCAGATCCACTCTCTACTGGAGTTACATGGCGGATCAGTTTGATCTGCTCATTCACTTGGCAGAGCTGGACATCTCTCAACGCCAACAGGAATTTATTGGCACCCTTCAGTTGAAGGTGGGCCTTTGCAAGGACCTTAAGTCCAGCCAGGTGGTTGGAGGCCTGTGGGATGCCCGTCAGTGCCTCTGACTCATAGCTGTACACATACTCCTTGTTAGGAAGGTACTCTGTAATAATAATATTCCAAATTTGCAATAAAACCTGAACATTGATTTAGTAATGCAGCTGTAAAATCTGTGATGAATTGGGTTTTGTTTGCTATTACGGTTAAGGCTTGATGATCATTAATTACAGTTATTATTGTGAAGTAAAATAATTCACTTACTAGACAAGTTTGGAGGCAATGCCGAAACTGCAATTGAAAACAATAATCATTTTATTTTTCTACAGATCATTATAGGTTATTGCATTGTGATACGCGGTCTCAGCTTCGAGTTCATGTTAACAGTAAAATTTGATAAATGAAACTTTTGGTTTTTCCCACCCTTAAGTCAGGCCAATTAGCTATTTTACAGAGTTCAATGACTTCGCAATAATACTCATCAATTCCATTATGCACACATGTGAAGATATATTAAAGAACATTCAGTTTTATTCTAATCACTTGTTGCTTCAGTGTTTTACAAACATGCACACCGCCTTTCATTTGGTGTCGTCAGACCATTCCTGCTTTTTTACTGTTCAAACCTCCCACCAAGGACTTTCTAAGAATCATTTCAAATTCATTGGCAACAAAAATTCTTACTTTGCAAAGAGACATGAAAAATTCTTACTTTGCAATGAGAAAAGCTATATGAATTCAGGCCGTCAATGCTTTGATTAATTATTGGAAAATGCAACTGTACTTTTTTATTAGCTTAAAGTCCACATAAATAATTCCAGCTTGTATCATAGTTTCCATGTTATCATTATTAGGCCTATTATTTGTTGTAGCACTTCAAAGCAGTATTGTGTGCCTATTACTTGATTAACTAAGATCGGCTTGTCCCAATAATAATGCTTTCTTAATATCTGAAGATTGGTGTATCAGAAATGCAACTGTACAGCTGCTCTTGAAAGTAAGTACAACCCCTCAATGATTTGCCATTGCATTCCACATTAAGCGTGTCTTTTGGTAAAGGCAATAACAGTACTCATATTGCCTGTATGATTTATATGATGCTGCTGATATCAGACCATTTAGGTTGCCTACTCCATCTACAAGCATTGAATTTCTATTATGGGTATTCAGGCTAGATAGCTGTATGAGTCATAATCTTGCAATGGTAAGTATGCCCCGAGGCCAATGCTATACCAATGGAGCAGAGGGTACACTTACTTATTTTGCAAGATTATGACCTGTGCGTGTATCTATCTTAAAGATCCATGAAACATATATATTCAATGGCCATGCGTGTATGGGTGCAGAACAATAATGTAGATGATGCAGGAAACCTCAATTGTCTGATGAAAGCATTGTGTTACTGATTCGGGCAAAATCAGTGCTGTTAGAACCATAATTGTGGGACACATTTAACATGCATTTCAATGGAAAATTACCGAGGGGACAATGAGAAGTGTACTTACTTTGAAGAGCAAGTGTATGTCATAAACATAATGAATATATTCAATCGTTTAAAACAGATTCTTGTGGTCACATTGTCAGATAACATTGGATTTGACCTCTCAAAACACGATTCGGGGATATTATCATTTCCAACTTCTTTGTGTCATACTAAAATTTTGAATATGATCATTTATGGCTTATCATATGATTTTTTCTTCCTGACGAGAAGGCTAATCACCAGAAATTCATAATATTTATTTGTTGGCACTTGATTGCCTTGGTAACCTACAGTACATAAAATACACATTTTTAGGCTTCACATTGACAAGTTACAGTCTGTCACTTTGATATAGAAAAATGAGGACCAGTTCACTGTAAAATATGTGCTTTGTGACCCATGATACAGTGTAGCTGATGAAGTGTCATCTTCTCTACTTTCAAGATGGGAAATATATAGGCTGTTTAATAAGTCATGATCACGAGAAGGTCATTTGACTTGTCATTACCGATTTTAGAGTAAAAATCAGATGCATAACCCTTTTGTTTGCCTGTCACCAACAAGTCGGATTAGTTTCCTAAAATCAAATAAACATTGAAAGTATTGAGTATGATCATGACAAATCATCAGCATGATGACACATGAAGCACCGTTTTCACAGTGAAACAGTCCACACTGTAAATTCTGAAATTCTGAGTTAGCTCAAATGATTGAGTGAGATGGTTGCACAATTTGTTTGAGCCATGATAGCTTGCTGTTTTGAGTTATGATAATCTTTATGTTGTTATAACTTGCAAACAACAAGCTATCTTGGCTCAAAGGAATTGTGCAACCAGAGAGACTGTTATGAATAAACAAACACACAAATAAAAACACATTTCATTGAGTTTCCAACGCCTTTTGAATATATTATCTTTATGAATTAAAGATTGGTTAATCAACATCCTGCATTCTGTACAACTGAGTTTTAAAATATCAGATAGTAAAGGAAAATCATTTCTGAGTTTTAAATAATTCTAAAAGGTTATTTAATGAATTTTTTAAAATGAATTTTGCATTAATTCAGGGTGAGTAAAGCTAAAACATTTTGAAATGTTCTTATTTCTGAAAATCTTCTCGGCAATCTTTTTAACCTAAGATCAATTTTGCTCTGATCTGATTAGTTCACGAAGCAAGCATTGGGTAACAATAACACATGAAAGATACTAATTAAAATTAAGAATTATAATCAAAATCAAGAATAACCAAAATCTAAAGGAGAATTGGACCTCAACAGCTAATGCATCAAACATAAATATCTTATCGATAATAGAAAAATAATTCTTATCTTGGATATGGAGATATGGAAACCAAAACAAAAGGATTCAAAGCCATTTGTGCGAAAAACTTAACACAGCCCAACACCTTTAGCCTCCTTACTGTCTAATTCCTGATCAGAGGCCTTTTTGAAAAAGCTATAGCGAATTAAAAAGTATTTCATACCATCAGATTTGGTTTGCCAGAACCAACTATATGATTCTGAAAGTGTACATTGATTTTTTGTTTTCAAAATAAAAGCTTCATTATCTATGACTTGTTCCTTGACTGTACTGTTTTAAAATACCTTCATAATTTTCAATTAATTTCCTTAAGTTAATCAACAAAGTCTAAAACTGTTACCTGTACATCTTGCTTTTAAAGATTAAAAATTTTAGTAAACATTTGTTGTGATTAGTATTTCATAATAACAGTATTACTGAATATAAATAAAGCTAACATTATATTGGCTATATAATTCTGCAATTCACACTACTGTCTATAAAATAAAATGCTTAATAATTTGTTAATAATGACTTACCGGCAAGGGCAATGGAGAAAGCGAAGATCAGGAGAGTCTTCATGTTGCTGACGGCTCTGCTCACTTCTTGCCATGCTCCTCCTTATATACACAAGTTCTGTCCTTGCTGGTCAACCCCTGACCCCCATCAGCTGATTTTTACCCAAAACCTATCCATGCACTTGGCTGGGTGGTCATGGAGCAACAGCAAGATGTGCACAACAAACTGGGGGCCAATCTCAAAACTTTCTTGTTATCAGCCAAATGATTATCTCTTCTTAGTGCATACTGAAATTCTTTGTCAGAAACTTTATAAATTAAAAAAAAAGACACAGATATTTGGATCTAATGAATTTTACTCTTCATATAGCCATCCAAAAATTCAAATTGAATTGATTTGTTGAGCTGAGTGTTTGAACAATCATGCAGTAATTATTTTCTCCTCCATCAGTCATGATCAATTTTATCTAATAAATTAGGTAGGCCTATATATGAGTTTGTGGTTTGTGAATTGCTATGACAGAAAGTACTTTAATTATCAACATGTTCTACAAATAATCTGAGAATAATGGCTGACTCCATGACTGATTTGATTTTTTCTTTGGGTAAATATTTCATTTGATATTGTGCTTAACATATTTCATAGCAGTTTCAATAAGCATTTGTTCATATTCTAACTTGCTCACATTTTTCCTTTAGGTGACTAATTCAAGGAACAAGCAACCACATTCTTATTGAAACTACAGTGACTTTCTTTTTGTTAATCAGACTATTGTGTTAATGAGATATTTAAACTTGAGTGGATGGCCCCTAGAAACAGGTTGACTTTTGGGCAGTTCTTGAGAATTTAAAAAGTCCAGCAAGTGTTACACAGAGTGCACTTTTTCCAGTTTTTAACCCATTCAAACATAACAATGTAACACACTGAGTGCCACTGCATTGATATGAAATAACCTTGGATACATTTCTCTATTGGTCCAGCAAAAGTAGAAACCCTCCCCCATCTAAGGTCCAGAACATACATCAAATCATTTTTCCTGCCAAGGAGCAATTAACTAAGTTGTGAGGTGATTTTTCTTTGTTTTATGCACTCAATAGTCAGATAGTGACTTGAAGCTGTTCGTGACAAACAAGAAATTAAGGAAGCATAGGTATTGAGATTCTCAAGTATTAAGGTTTGGTTGATCATAACCTATGTAAAATGTATGTTATCATAAAAAATATATTCATAATTTTTTATCTCTTGGGTAATGAGTTTTATTTTTAAATTAAGGTTAGAGAATACAAATTTTAGGTGTTTTTAATGTTCACAAAATACTTTAGCAAAGTTAATTTCCAATATGATGGATTTCTTCAAGTTGTAAATTGATACTTTAAGTGTAGTCGTTGTGACACTATTGCTCTTTAGTGTAGCAAATTTAATCTGAACAGCTAAATGATCTCCCAATGTAGAAACTACGTAACAAATTGTAGCTGT
This sequence comes from Platynereis dumerilii, assembly GCA_026936325.1. Taxonomy (NCBI): domain Eukaryota; kingdom Metazoa; phylum Annelida; class Polychaeta; order Phyllodocida; family Nereididae; genus Platynereis; species Platynereis dumerilii. The sequence continues at coordinate 83,688,191 of JAPTHN010000001.1, read as the reverse complement.
ATAAAGTGTGTATGAGTCCTTGCCTTACAAGTCCAGAGGCATTTAAGTCTTCAATTCTACTCCATTTTGTTACATTTTTACAATAATGTTATATTGTTTGTCACATTTGTGGTATTCAATGACAGTTGGTAACAATTTCTGTTACAATTTACTCAACAGTAGCCAGTTTATATACTATTTTAGTTTCAAATTTGAAAAAATGATTTGTGCAATAAAATGATAGTAGAATTATGTTATCACCCACTCTAAGACATTGTTTGGCACTAAAATGTTGAGATATTCATTAAAAATATCAATATGTGTCAGAGCACTAAATGAACTCAAACACGACTGTAAACTGTGGCTGTTATATTTTATGCTTATTTTTCAGATAGTTTTTGTCCACATCTTTAACTTCTAAAAACAATAGGAAGTCTTGTTATACTAATGGGTATAATTTCCTTTGAGAAAATCAACCTTTCAAAGTCAATTAAAATTTATGTTACTCATCATGGCATTATTATTGCTGACTCGAACATTCAAACATGCAGTTAAAAGTATTCCATCACGTTGTAGCTACAGTACAACCCTCAATAAAGTAAGAGTACCTCAGTAGGAAGGAAGAATCAGCCACTACATTGCCCTTTCACACCTTTGTGCTCCCCCAAATCACTCCTTCATTTACCTACTTTAAACTGTCTTTTAAAATTACATTGAATTTACATGAAGCCAACACTAATTCAAACACGACCAGTCCATCATCCCCATTGTCTTTGATTTCTTGGATATTTTGCCCCTTAGCATAGTACAACAAGGTCTCTTAGAGGCACAGAACCGGCTATACTGCATACGCCTTGTCTCTGCTATATAGACATATTTAATATGGTGTATGGCAAAATAATATTGCATTAAACTAAAAAACGACAAAAGTGTCATGATATACAATGTTATCAATGGGATATACAGGTAAAATAAACCCTTGGAATGGCCTGGTTGGGCCTGGAAGCCTATGAATTACATCGATTCGAGATCATAGCATTGCCGTACTATACTATGCATATATTATGGCCGGTAATTACATTGCCAGCTGTCTTAATAGAGTTTTTAATATGGGATAAACTTTATAAAGTCGTGGTGAAGAGTCAATGGTAGTTGTAAGGAGATTTGGAGTGGAAAGGACAGCAAAACAGGTAAACAGAGGACTTCAATCATAAAATGTTCTTACTTTATTTTGTTTTCACAGCGAGGTTGAACAACCTTTGGGGTTAAAAAAATTGACCAAGAAAACAATTAGCACAATGATGTAGAGGAAGCTCAGACGAACAATTTTGATGTTCAAACGAAAAAATTCTGTTGGAAATTTTTTGAGATATTTGAGTTTTAGATTTATCACACCCTATTCTTAGCATGTAATCTCCATGAAAAAAGTTATCAAAACTTTTCATTTTTCCTGTTTATCTAAGGTAAAAGTCATTATTCGGAAGTAAAAATATGCAGTCATTGTCTCCGCAGAAATATGTACCACTTCATCCAGACTGACAGGTTGTGATAAACCTATAACAGCTAACATTTCTGGCTAAAGGGCTGAGAAAATGTTTGCAATACCAGGTTGTGTTAGTTATATAATTCTGGTAACTAGTTTTAGCAAATTTGGTCTCATCATCTCATTTTAACACGCTTCGTTGAGTTTTTTGTGCATTTTATCACAAATTTTGCCACCGTGAAACAAGCATTTCATAACAATGTAAAAGGATAGACAGAGTTGAGTAAATTATCAGACAATGCATGCATAGAATGTTTGTAAGTATCTGCTTCACTATAAAGTTGAATCCCCTGATATTACATGAAAAGTCTTCGCAATTGGACAAAAAGACAAAAATAAGATTAAAACCTATAAATAAACAGTAATATCCATGATTAATGTATTTTGAGTACTAGAAATGGATTTTGGGGGTTTCATGTTGATGTAGGCCATGTGGCATCCAAAATCAACCGATCCAAAATAGCATAAATTCAGTAAATTATGTGAAAATTTAGTTAATAAAAACATGTACAACTATTGCACATTAAGACTTTACCCCATACTTAACTGAATGTTTCCAAACATACTATCTATGCGTTTTCTGATGATTCACTCAACATTGGCTACACTTTACATGGTTGCAAGAGTACTTGTTTCACAGTGGTGAAATTTCTTAAAAAACACATAAAAACCTCAATAATACACCATAGAGTTCAAAAGTGAGGTAGATTCTACTACAATTATTCACCAGAATGATGAAACTGAGGACAAGCTGGAAAATAAAGATATTTTATAAATTTTCTGAGAAACGTTTACTGTTATAGGTTTATCACACTCTGTCAGTCTGAATGAAGTGGTATGTACTTGCTCTTGTGGCAATGACTGCATATTTTTACTTCTGAATAATGACTTTTATCTTAGATACATGTGTTACCTAACAGGAAACATGGGCAGTTTTGATCATTTTTAGATGGAGATTCCATGCTAGCAATAGGGTGTGATAAATAAAAAGTTTAAAACTCAAATATCTCGTAAAATTCTCAACAGATTTTTTCGTTTGAAACATCAAAATGTTTGCCTGACCTTTCTCTATATCACTGCGCTAATCGTTTCTTGGTCAATTTTTTAAACCCCAAAGTTTCTTCAAGCTCGCTGTGAATTGAATGTTAGTTAGAAAGCTATATGTCTATTTTTAGGAAGCTGATGCAGTGACTTTTTGTCAATTGTAGTTCATTCATTCAGTAAGCTGACCATTTGATAATCATTTTGATATGTTCTATTGGATTCTCATCAAATGCTCATATATAATTACTAAAACACTATTCATCTGTATTTGAAAATTTGTTGAATCATGCTCTATTGCTCTTCTTTTATCTATTCTTGCAATTTGGCAATGCTGGCGAGAATATTTTTCTGTTATTTAGAATCAATTTTCTAGAATATACTTTCCTTAATGTGAGTATGTGACTCTTATTTATCTAAGTTTCATAATACTATACTTCATGACTATGCTCTAGAAAAAATAATTTTGTGACAATTCAACAAGGTGTCATCCACTTTTTGCTTCACAAATTAATAATATTACACTTACTTAACTTATCTGTCACAGTTAACAGTATAAAATTTTTTTTTATAAGAGAGTAATAATCCCATAAAGGACATAAAGCTCCAATCATCCATCACAAACATTGGATTAGTCACATGGTCAGATAAATATTATCACAAGCTCCACACAAGGTTGATTTCGAAAACAGATAACATACATTTACATTGGAGACTAGTTTTACATTATCAACTCAGATCCTATTAGCTCCTATCTTTTTGCTAAAAAGTTTCATTAAACATCAGAATCAATTGACCTCCTGACAGATTTAGATATAGCTTGGCATTCCGGAAGAGCAGGTTAGTGTAAGAACCTCAGTTACAATATAATTACATCTATTTTGTTGTTTTTGAGATGGTTCTAGTTTGTTATATTGATGTTTCTGGATGAGACACAAACAGGTTGATAAAATACAATACATAGAAAATGGTTTTAAAGTGACTTGACATCGCTAGCCCAATCATAATAGTTTTTCATTTATATAATGGTAGGCATAGACTAAAATTTGTAAATATTTCTTTACTTCTATAGATATTGGTTTAGCTGGGTTAGTAAACTAAATTCTTACCATAGACAAAGAAATTTGGGCTAAGGAATATTCAGCATGGCACAATTCTGTAAAGGCTTCTTCTGCATCGAGTGCAGTTGCCAAGTGTAAGTTTCAGTTTATGGTTCTGAACTTGCGGTTAGGATTTACAATTATTAAATGTATTTCGATGTTAAATAATATGTTGTTCGTTGCCAAATACCATAATGGATTGGAATGATAATTATTTAGTGTATGGAGGTGTGTCTTAGAAAACATTATTAAATTTCAATTAAATCAAGACAATAAAGACAGTAATAGTGAAACTACTCAGAGCAAAATGTCAAATTTCATAGATTTTAGATGTGATCAGTTTGTTCGAACTGTTAGTGAAAAGTGTGTACACTATACACTACACATGTACGAATATTTGTCATTATCTGCCATGGACCTAAATTTCAAAACTCAGCTGTTTACACTTTACAGTCATAGTGAACTGTACCACTAAATAACTCTTAGACCTATCTCTGATGCTATCTTACCATACATTGCCGCCTGTAAATAAGTGAAACACATGAAATTGTGCCATTGCATCAATGCTAAACATCCTCAACCAAACTGATTTGGAAGCATTAATTCTCATCCGATCAGAGGAAAACATATTGGGTCGTAAAGGCCGATATGTGAAGCATGTGGGATAACAACGGCAGCCAATTTTCTTTGCTCTCGTTGGAGTTGGGTATGGTTCAAAGTCTTGATAAGTAAGTGAACCACACTTCCCTATGAAATAACATTGGGCCTGTGTTTCACTTACTTATCAAAGACTTTGACCCAAGCCTAACTCCAACTAGAGCAAAGAAAATTGGCAGCCATTGTTATCCTACATGCCTCACATATCGGCCTTTACGACCCAATATGTTTTCCTCTCATCGGATGAGAATTCGTGCTTCCACAAGCTGTTTGGCTGTGGATGTTTAGCATTGATGCAATGGCACAATATCATTCACTTACTTACAGGCGGCACTGTATATGCTTATCAATCTGTTTCATTTGTCGTAAAGTTTACTCAAGTTCTTTTCTGATCTGTAACACATTAAGCATTGCACAGAATACATATCACAATTCTTATCTTATCTCAAGATGCCTATTAACATCGATTTCAGCTATGAACTCTTTTTATTTTAGCTTGTACATTTTTTAATTTCGATGTGCTTGCAGCACAGGGAAAATCCTATACATGCAAGAGGTAAATTTTTTATATAGTTGACCAAATTATGTCCAACACCATAGATGGTTGTAAAGCTACAGTGTATCAGCAGTCATAATCATAATCTTATCAAATTGATGCACTGTTCTGTCACTGTACACGCGACAGGGCTTGAGTGTGACACTCAATTGCTTTAAAATATTGTTTTGTGTTTGCCTTTTTATGAAAGAATTTAATAATTCAAAAACTGAGTGAAAGACTGATGGAACCATCATGATATATGAAGTCAGTGACAGCAAAAGAAAGCTCATGAATTTGAGTCTTTCAGCACTTATCACAAGGACTTCATTGGGCATATATATAAACAGTAGGCTAGTACACTTGTCATATTTTAATGAGGAGTCTCAAGTTCTTTTCTATGCTGTTGAACAGTGATGTCAGAGATGACTCTATTCTAGCATTGCAATATATGTAAATTAACTACAAGCTGTGATGTAATTTTAAACAGGGTCAGATTTCCCGGCTTCTAGCCAATGTGAAGCCCCCTGAACTGAGCATCAGTTTCAGCTCAATGTAAGAGCGAAAATTGGGTCTGGGAAACCTATGCAAGTTCAACATCACAGCATGTCATCGTGTGGGCTGCCAGAACAAATATCCATCATGTAATCCTAGTGTTTCCAAAAAATTGTCAAAGCCTTTTGTGCAGAGCAAGGTCCATCGAAGTTTAAAGTTGTAAAGTCACAAGTTTGCAGATTAATCAAACAACTCTGTGGGGATTATAGCAGTTGTACTGTGAATGCTCACAAAGCTGCCATTTGGTGGGTGTTAGACTGGTGATTGCCAATGACAGATCATTTGGATCACAAATGTAATGCTTCCTTCAACACTGTGTACCAACCAAGTGACCTAATTAAGGATTTTTTTGTTTACATTTCGCTAGTTCTCATATATAGAGCAAACAACAAACTTTGCATTATAGCCAGTATGCTGTCTTATAGTACAAGTAATGCACATAAAATTGTGGAATCAATCGGTTACATTTTCTTTGAGATTAGGCAGTTTTAGTAAATTTTAGTGCATTTTTCACCAGAATCACCTAATTTTTTGATTGTTAATAGTTAAAGCTTCAAATTTCATATCAATATGTCTAATACATAAATACAGCATTGGTTTCTTGCCTAAAATTTAAGATTTTATGATTAACTAGGTCGCTTCGCATAGAGAAAACGGTACACAGAGTCAATATATCATAGTTTAAACTGTGATGCAAAGTTTACTCTCAGCCCTTGCTATCAGGCCATGATGATGTGGTTGTAGGGGATGTCCCTGATAAAATGCTTACTCTGACACTGTTCAAACTGTGATGCTTAGTTCAGGTGGATCCACATTGGCTAGAAGCTGGGGAATCTGACCCTGTTTAAATGACATCACAGCTTGTTATTTTACATATATTGCAATGCTAGAGAATAGAGTTGTCTCTGACATCACAGTTCAACAGCACAGAAATGACCTTGGGATTCCTCCTAAATATGACGAGGACTGTAGCTAACATAAGTGCGCTCTGCTCATGGCTGCCTTTGGCATCCATTCCCTTCGCTCATATTATGTGTTATTACAGACGTTCTGTCCATTTAGCAGTTAACAGTTAACTCCTTATTAAGTATCATTCAATAAGAGGAAAACATATTCGGTCATAAAAGCCGATATTTGAGGCATGTGTGATTCATTTGAATTATTTAAAACACTTAACTGTGTAAGATTTTATTTCGAAAGCTACCCATTGCCCTCCCGTAATATTTACCTGCCCTGAAACTCCTAATATATGTGTCATCCATGCAACATGTTCTACAAACTGTTAGTCTTTGGTAGTAAATTTATCATTATAACAAGCCTATCACATTCCAAAGCTTAAAATTTACAAATTATGGAAAATGCTAAATTTATTGACTATCTGCGCGCATGTGTTAAAAGATAATTTTTAAAAAATAGTGCTATGTGCGATTGGCCCAAGACTACATGTTCACATAGGACCATAGGTACTATGTATGATCACTAACAGATGACTGATTACTACACAGTGATTAGGTTTGTTTTTTCCCTCTTTATATTGGTCGGATTTAATTGATCACCAGCCTTGAACTATAGATAGTGATGGTTTGTTCAATGTGTGATAGTTTGCCTGTCCACAGAGCACTAAAAAAATTGACCCATTGTCTTTATAAATAAAATCAGGCCACAGTGACACAGTTGCAGTACAGGGCAAAGGACATGTCTGTATTTCAAGTCAATATTTACAGTCCACGTAATCCAGGGTTTTAATTTTTGAATCTGTGATTTCATTATTCGGCTTTATGGTCCTTTATGTATCGATGGTTTTTATAGAGTTAAAAATAGTTACCAAGTAAATAGATATCTGTTCTGGTCGACATGTTCATAAGATGCACTAGACATTTTTACCCTTGCATGGCCTTGGCTGTTTGTGAATATCACTAACGTAATTATGGGAGACCGGGAAAAGCTGTGCCACAGGACAAGCTGTACTACCGGGCTCCCACTGTGGGCCAAAATAAAGAACCAATTGTACACACTGTGCTAACTTCCGATGTGTCGAACGTATATCGTGGGAGGACGTCAGACACAATGACATTTCGCCTTGTAGCTCAGCGCCTATTGCACTTGGAGCTTTGGTTGATGGCTTGTCTGATACCCCTATTACCTGGCCTCATCCCTATTTAACAATGAAATAACTGAGGTTTAATGGTAGGGCTAAACAAGCTGCTAAAGTGTCAAATCTGTAAATCTGACTTTACGGAATTGCCCCTATTCTGGAAACTAAAAACCACAAATTGATGTAGATAATACTCTGGAAATGTTTTTTTGGAAATCTTTTGTTTTTAGAAATTTTTTTGTTTTTGGATTTTTTTTTGTTTTTGGGAATTTTTTTTTTGGGAAATTTCTTTTTTTGATCAGTGAATAACGCATGTGTTATTGACCTGCCAGTCACACACCACCGCACACAGGTGAACATCACATTATGCAGGTGGGTTGTTGGCCAATCAGGGGGCTTGTTACATAGGGGTCATGGAACAATATGTCATATTGACGTTGTCATAAATTTGATATTTACTTATTTTCTGTACCATGTATTTAAAATCATTGTAAAGGGTCTGTTTTATCCTTGGCCCTGTTTACTTTAAACAATTGGAAATGATGACCTGATTCCTCAACAAATTTGCACATTGAATATTTTTCATTTAGTCTTTGTGTACATTTGTTCTGCCGAAGTCCAAACTTTTCTTTTAATTTTGTTACTTTGTTTACTTATATTATAATCTTGATTCTGTCATTTTATGAGCCCATTTCTCACCCAGGGTTTGTATTTGATTTTGGAGGCTGTGAATCAAATTAATTTGTTATTCGTATATAATATTATAGTTCTCCACAGGACATAAATTGCAATGGCTAAGCCTATGAAAGTTACAGATTTGACAGTGAAGGACATACGATTCCCTACGACAATTCAAGGAGATGGTACAGATGCTATAGTGAGTATATTATTGTACAATGAACATTCCTTTGTTCGTTTCTGTCAATTTCGATGCCAGTACCGATCATTTTCAGTTACATGTCCCTGATATTATACTTTTCTATGTTATTTGGATACTATAAACGACCAAGATATGGTCATTTGGGAAAACATTTAGTGTTACATCACAAACATGACAACACTGTTAGACCAACTATACATTACCATCACAGCAGTAACCATTATGAATACAGGAAAATTGTCATAAATGTTGCAACAAAAGACGTTGATAATTTGATATACAGTGGTCCCTGCGTTATAAGACCGCCCCTTCTACGGTCATGAAGCGGTCTCTCGTGGGGGTGCAAAATGCACTAAAAATACTACTTAGTGCGGGAGGAAGGCGGTCACATAAGGCAAGGCGGTCTTACAACAGGGGTCTTATAACGCAGGGACCACTGTATATAATATAAATATATCATATTCTTATATATATTGTTGATATTTTGGCTTGCTGGGAAGTAAACCACTCCAGACGCATGCTGTAATGAAATTGTTGTATGATGGTTGTCATTTGGGTTGTCAATTTTTTGTTGATTTGAAAACCCTGACGTCCTGTATTTCTGCAAGTGAACATCCCATTGAAGTAGTAATTTATGAAGTCATATCTCTAACTATCATGTTGGTCTCTTTTTTTTAAGAATGTACCAGACTATTCCTGTGCTTATGTGACAATTCACACTGATACAGACACCAAGGGCTTTGGAATCACCTTCACCTGTGGCAAAGGAAATGAAATAGGTAAATTTGAAATCATTTATAGCCCATTAGTAATGACAGTGTGTCACATAAAATTACTTAAAATTGTTAGTGCTGCCGAAATGTATCTGTCGAAAGACTAAAATCTGCCAATATTTAAGTTTTAGCCATTGGAAGATCAACAAATATTTCAGGAAAACAGCTTCCAGTCTATATTCGAAACGATTCAGTAAATGTGGTCCCTGTGATGTATGACCATCTCTCCTAAGAATGGAAAATGCTTTGGGTATATCAATTGAGATATAGAGTAGCGCGGGGCATGCAGCCCCCCTTAACTTCGAGGTGTGATTTGATCTACTTTTTATGGTCGATTATTTGAATGCTTGTGCTGTCAGGAAGGTATCACTTGACTCTACTTATAACTACTGAAACAAATGTCTACCAATTTTAATAAAGGAGTCGCAGCCATTTTTGTAAAAAATTGCAAATGGCCTTCTTATCCACCCATCGGGCAAGAAGTCCCCCTATTTTGTTCCTATGGCAATTTTTTTTGCTAGTGCATTCAGCTTGAAAGTTATATCTTGGGGTTCTTCTATCATCTTTTGGTATTCTATTGACTTTTTCTGAATTTTTCTGTTCGTACTTTTATTCTTTAATATTTTTTTGCCATTTTAAAATTTCGGCCCAATTTTTTTTTCTATTTTAATTAGCTTTTCTATCAAGATTTAAGGTAAAGTAAACATTATTAAGTGGCTCCTGAAGCAACTTCGAGGCCCCAGCAAAGGGGGCCTCATGCCCCACACCATTGTGGGGCCTCTCGGTCCAAACACACATATTTTCATTTGACCTATATATGTTGAACTAAAATGCAAAAAGCATGATCTAAATCACATTTATATGATGGTCATAAAGTGAAGCAATGCAAATATCCATTATACTTTTAGATATTTACAAATTAATTTCTGACAACCCCTTTCAAAGAATTACTCAAAGTTACAAAAACCATGCATATTTTTTGTTACTTTAATTTCTACTATGGTTTGGTGCTGTTTGCCCTGGAAATTTGTGACATCACATAAAAGGCCTCTAGCTTCAACCATATCAATAAGAAAACGCACCAAAAATGTAAGTTTGGACATAACCCTGGGGGGCCTCTCACCTAACCCAGGCTTCTTGCCCCGACCTACTCTACATATCTGGATTATGTCCAACTTTGATACTTATTGAGCATTAGTTAGGAAGATATATATAATAAGGTAGGCCTATTGCTGGTGCAAGTTTTTAAGCCGCACCCTGTATAGTTTTGTTGCCCCAAAGAAATAGTTCAAATTTCATGACACATTCTCAAAGTTTCTATTTCAACATTGAGGTTACCTAGAGTCAGACTCGGAATACACATTCTCTAAGGAAGTAGACAAGCCCATCAGCATACTGGGTAACAGCACTGGTTTCTTCCAGACAAAAGTTGTGCGAGTTCCTCACACTCAGTATATGTCGACCGCTCACTGAAGCTCACGGAATTCACACCAGATACTAGGTGGCAACACATGGCCCTGATGATGGCAGCATAATTATGTTCTATATAGGATCTTATAACCATGTACCAAACTGCATGCCGTTGGCTGGCCCACCAGAGCACGGTTTTGTTTTAGGACTGGAGAATTGTCTGGTCAGGTCTCTTTATTCTTGATTTGCCACATTCTGCATGGAGAAATTTATAAGTAAAAACTTTTGAAAAGCATTATTTTTTTGTTTCTAGTTTGTTTTGCTGTGAAAGCGTACAAAAAGCTTGTCATCGGAAGAAAACTGGATGACATCTTCAATGACTTTGCTGGATTTTGGGGTCAGCTGGCCCACGAGCCACAATTGAGATGGGTGAGATGCACTAATAATCAATAATTCAATCAGGCAATCATTCATCTGGTCATTTGTGACTTGATAAATCATGTTTGGTAAATAATTTATACTGTAACAGCCGTGCAAGTCTGAATGCTTAAAATTAACATGTGTTTACAGCACTGTAAATTTTTAATTTTGAGTTAGCTTAATTGATTGAGTGAGATGGTTGCACAATTCCTTTGAGCCAAGATATCTTGTTGTTTGCAAGTTATAACAACATAAAGATTATCATAACTCAAAACAGCAAGCTATCATGGCTCAAACAAATTGTGCAACCATCTCACTCAATCATTTGAGCTGACTCAGAATTTCAGAATTTACAGTGGAGGACATGTTGTAATTAGTCAACAGCTCGATACAAAGAACTGTAGAAAAAGAATGCTACAAATATCATATGATGCCTTACCAAAGCGATGACATGCCCTGCATGGGTGAAATATACATTCCACCATAATGTGGAAAGGGAGTACCTCAATGACAAGGGATACTCCCTGTGTATACATCAAGGAGACTGGCTTGATGGAGAATACATCTCTGACAATATACGCAAGAGTATCGTAGAAAGTTGCAAGACTGTCCGGACTGTCATCATCTTGCCGAAGGCCTTCGCCACAAGCCATTGGAGTAGACTTGAGCTTGAAATGGCTCGTGCCAGTGCAGAGGCAGGAGGACGAGGTGACAGTCGGCTTGTGGTCATTCTTTTGGAAAGCATTCCTGACAAACTTCTCAACCCTCACCTTGTCCACATCTTGACCACAAAGACATACATCCCTCGGCCCAAAGATGCTGCTCTGCAACCACGTTTTTGGAAGGTGCTGCGCGAGGCTCTCAAAAATGAATTCCTTTATGACATACAATTGACTCATTGAAGATTTTACTCATTTGAAATTTGTGATGGCTCAGATTTTATAAATTGCGAACTTATTGATTGAAAAGTCAAATTATGAATGTGTCCTTTATTCCCCAATCCCCACTTATTTTGAAGGGCAGATATACATGTATAACCAGAATTTATTTGTCATATCTGATTCACATATATTTTTAAAACATGGTACTAATTGTATTGAGGTGTCAGGGTGAACTGACTCTGATGTTGAAAGCTTTTGGTAAGCAAATATTTTTCCAGCCAAAGTTTATTTCTGTTACTCATAAGGTTCAAATTGCCTGTCATAATTATTGCATGCAGGAAGGTTGGAAAGTTCTGCTTTTAAATAAATCTGTGGGCCTCATACAATAAGGAAGCAGCGGGAATATAATGGGGAATGACATATTTCATGTAGTCCGTGGCTCAGCGGTTAGAGGCCAGGCTTGCTCCGCTGAAGGTCTCTCCCTTCATGGGTTCAACCCCATGTAATAAAGAACCAAAAATGTTCATTGGGATAGAAATTAATCTGAAAACTTTTTATTTTTGCAGCTTGGGCCAGAAAAAGGCACGACCCACCTGGCTTTGGCTGCTATTATTAATGCACTCTGGGATCTCTGGGCTCGTATGGAAGGAAAGGTGAAGTTTTAGACTGTTAGATATAGGCAAAGGCATTACTGTCTCTAAAATTACATTCCACTTACAGTAACTGATATGAAATTTGTTATTAATCACTCTTAAAATTTCTGTTCCAGCCATTATGGAAACTGGTAGTAGATATGGTAAGAGTCTTGTTTTATTTTTATTAATTGTTTTTTTTTTTTTTTGCATTGGTATTTAGTAGAGAAGTGAAGTTCTATTGTTTTTTCTGGCTAAATTAATGTTACACATTGCACTGTTCTTTCAGACTCCTGAACAAATTGTATCTACAATTCCCTTCAAACACATGTAAGTTTCTTGAAAATTTAAAATGAGTTCAAGGGGGTATAGGCCAAGGAAAAGCACCGGTCGACCGTAGAATGCCACCTGAATTTACACTGCACAACTTCCGGCTTTGTAACCATACTTAGGGGCCGACCAGATGATCTTGGGGGGGGGGGGGCTAAGGATATTTGGTGAAAAAAAAAATTGTTTCCTTGACACTGAAAAAAAAGTTTGTTCAGCACATGGAAAAAAAAAATTTGTTTCCGCCTGTAGGTAGGCCGCCTGTAGGTAGGATACTGTAATGTTGAAATTTCCGATAAAAAGGTTTGTCGCCAGTGCGTACTGCGTACATGAGAAAAATTGTTCGTCGACGCACCTCGAACGAAAGAAGGAAGGAAAAGTCCATAGCCCCCCCCAGCTATCGTCTGGTCGACCCCTTATTCTGTGATAAAGAATTGCATCATCATTTGGTACGCACCCCCTAAAAACAGAAATATGATGTATAACTCCTCACTGCACAAACAGAATTGGACAATTAAAGGTACAGGATATTGGCCCAATGACACATGTATCGTAATCTTGTTTGTTTTGTGAGGATGTTTGGCATTGTTTTTTGTTTCGATGTGAAAACTTCTTCTGTTTCACTTACATTTTAGTGGCACTGTAAGTATTAAGAAAACCTGAATCTTGAAAAGGCCCACATACTTATAGATATATATCTTCCTGAAGTGATACAAGACTCAAAAGGTATGAGCCGTCACTTACCAAAACCGGTCTTGTGCACAAATTCATCATGTTGCGCTATACTTCAATTTATTTACAAGCTTCTTGCATCTTGTTTTCAGAACTGACTGTCTTACCAAGGAAGAGGCCATTGGTGAGTCAAGAGACCAACACTATTCAATATTTCCAGGCACTGTTTGTTCATTTTGACATGCATTTGGCACAGTTGCATAGCAGGCGTTAGTGGAACTCTCCTTTTTCCAGCTCTCTTGTGTCCCCGCGCACGTTAAAACTATTTCCGGAAACATCAGACATTTTGTAGGCCTGTACAATGCAATGGGGCCGGGTTTTTCTGAGGTCCATAACACTGTTTAATCAGCCTGACAACCCTGGATTAGCCCAAACGATTCGAGTTCTCCCGCCAGTGTTACGAAACATACCTGTGATTAATCCAGAAATTGTGGCCGAAGACATCCATCTGGCCGATTCCCGCCTTTTTTTCCTGACTTCGCCGGGCCCTAACTGAAGATATACGTCGTCAATCGACTGGATAATGGTCGGAATCCATGGTAAACATTCCATGTAAGACTCGGCAATACAAATCCGTAGTGTTTAATGGTTTACAACTGTCCTAGAGATGGGAATCAAAACCTCCATTGACTTTGCCATGGTACAAAATGGCGGCTGGTTCCCAAGATGAAAACACCAGCACGATTTCACACGTAATCACGTGGCTGCATGAGAAGTAATTACGCCTTCTATTCATGGACTCAGTGATGCCTATTTTTCAATGACGGATCCATTGATAATTATATATATTGATAACATTCCAATAATTAAATATGTGCAACCAGAGCTGGTCTTGAATTCAAGTGTTTATACACAAGTTTGTCTCCTAATGTCAGTAACGACTTTGGTTCAAAGGCATATAAGCCTCCAAATCATGTAAAAATGTTCATAGCACATGTTGAACTAATTTTAAAATCTTCAAAATGATTATTTCAGCAATTTTAAAAGAAGGACAGGCAGGAAAGGTTGAACGAGGTGAGTCAACACGTTGTAAATTAATCAGGGAATTTTTTAATGCAATTTCAGAAGCAAAGATCTTTCCCGAATAGGATATTTCAATATCGCATCACAGAAACGGAGCTATTCTCACAAATAAATAATTTAAACTGAATTATAGAATTAACTTCCATGGATTTACCTCCAGTGTTACTGCAAATTGCTACATTTTAGCAATAGAGTCATCTCTGGAATCACAGTTCAACAGCAGAGAAAAGAACTTGAGATTCCACGTAAATATGACGAGGACTGTAATACTTGAAAAATGGCCTGAATTAATATGTGTGTAAGTAGTTTGAACCTGTACACCCCATCTTTGCCCTTCCAGAAAAAGAACTGGCAGCCAGTGGTTATCCATCTTATACTACCTCAGCAGGATGGATGGGATACAGTGATGAGAAAATAAAGGGGGTCTGTAAACAGTTATCACTTTTGCACGTTTACCAAAACAACCATTGCTTATTTTCATAATATCAATATTTTTCTTATTTCCTTTTGATCAGTTAGCTCAAGAGGCATTAGAGGAAGGATTTACAAGGTAAGGTGTGCAATCACATGATGTGCATGTATACTCTTCTCATTTGTTTTATTCTTCTTCCTCTGCTTTATCTTCTTTATCTTCTCTCCTCCCCCACCTTCTTTCCGTTCTTCTTCTTTTCTTCTATAGTTTTTCCCCCTCCAGATCAGTTTTTTCTTTGCCCTCTTCCCTATCAGCTTCTTATTCATCATCTATCTCCTATACTTCCACTATGCAATCTTCTTCTTCATCATCTTAGTTTGTTCTCATTATCAAAATGTAATGATAATATTTGAATGGCATTCATTGGCATATCATGTCATAACTGCTGAGAATTGATATCGCCAACCTCTTACTTCACAGGTTCAAGGTCAAAGTGGGCTATAACTTTGAAGATGACATGAGAAGAGTTAAACTCCTTCGAGAAATTATAGGACCTGACAAAATGTTGGTATGTATTAAAGTGCTCTAACAAGGTACAGAGATCATTTTTAATGTTGAATGATAACAATTTACATAAAAGTGAGTGGGGGCCTACTGATAAGCTCTGCAATAGGGTTACCATTACCAACCCTGACATCTAAATTACTCTATCTGCATTGTTTCTAGTTCATTCTACTAATTTTTCATTCTTGAACTGACAAATATCTCAACACTCTAGTCTCATTCTGTCAACATATCCCTGCACTGTGGAATTTGAAATTTTGAGTAGCTCAAATGATTGAGGGAGATGGTTGCTCAATTTGTTTGTTTAACATAGCTTGTTGTTTTGAGTTATGATAATCTTTCTGTTGTTATTATTTACAAACAACAAGCTATGTTGGCTCAAATAAATAGTGCAACCATCTCACTCAAGCAATTAAGCTAACTCAAAATTCAAATTTTACAGTGTACATGTTATAGAAGTCAATCCCTCAGATGCAAACTGTTCTTGGCCACTCAATGTTAAAATAGATCAAATAATTGGTTGACCAGCTTAGCAATCCACTAGTTTGCACCTACTTAAAATTCTTACATCTTCTTCAGGCCACAGATGCCAACCAAAATTGGGATGTGACAGAGGCCATAGAGTGGATGAAGCCGATGGAAAAGTTCAAAATCACTTGGATAGAGGAACCCACTTCTCCCGATGACGTCTTGGGACACAAGGCTATTAGTGAGGTCTGACATTTTTTATGACATACGAAATTGGAGAGGCAAAAGAAAAAAATGTCCATTTTGTGTGGTGTTTTAGATTATAGAAAGGGCAGAAGCCCCAAATCATTGGTTAATCACATGTTTTCGTATATTGTATATGGAATTTCTCTGAAATTTGAGCATATATAGTGTTGACCTTAATTTTATCTACAGGCCTTGAAACCTTATGGAATAGGAGTAGCAACTGGAGAACATTGTCAAAACAGAGTGGTCTTCAAGCAGTTCCTTCAGCATGGAGCTCTGCAATTTGCCCAGATAGACAGTTGCAGAATGGGTGGACCCAATGAGATCCTTGCGGTATACCTTATGGCTAAGAAGTTGGGAAGTACGTTTAAGTTTAATAACACTTACTCCATGTCTGTTTTAAGATGATTGGTTAACAAAATATATCGATACCCCACAATCCCACACCTACAGATTTTATTACATGCAATATAACCGACTGATGATTTTCAAAACTTTTTCACTATAATTAAGTATGGTAATCTCTTGCGAAGTTTCGTTACTATCCTTCCAGAAAGTACGTAGAATTTGAAAAATCTTGCAAAATTAGTATGTGACCTCACACTGATGGGACATCGTGATTGGCTGTGGTGTGAAGTGTGATGCAGTGTTGGTATATGATGTAGTATTGAGAATAGCCATATATGGTATGTGACATAGTATGAAAGTCTTATCAAGCATAACAAATGAAGCACTGTAAGATGTAGCCAGCAGGGGCATATCTCGAAATGGTCAAAGAGTTGATCCTCCCTGCCTTCCCCAGAGCAAATCCATCCAACAAATAATTTGCAATAACAACTGTGTATCCCCTACTTGAGACACCCTAGCTGTGCCACTGACAGCTAACCGTCAGCAACATTCAGATTAGGCAGTTTATGAGCAACTGTTGTTTATTGACTTACACCACTTGCAGTCTTCTTACTTTACTTGTACACACATCACATGAACTGATATGTAAAGGTTATTCACCACGGGAGAGGGAATATGTGATTTATCACCCGAGGCCTTTAGGCCGAGGTGTGATACACACATATACCTGATCCCATGGTGAACAACCGGCTTATAGCATGAGACAAACACTGAAAGAGTCAAACATGAGAGGATAACTGGACAACAAAGAATATGGGAATTATTCCTCTGAAACACTGTAATGTGATTGGCTGACAGAGGTGTCGAATGGTATTTATAAGCTAGTGTACTACCTCACAGATTCGTTATGACATCCTTTGCAGAGTGAGCCATGATTGGCTGAACAACCTGTGACCTCTCGTGGAACACCTGGTTTCCAATGCTAACCTATGGGAACTGCCATATGATGTCACACAGTGTCACTCACACTTCGACATTGCAAGAAAAAATCACTTTCCACGTAGTTTCTGGAAGGATAGTAACTAATCTTTTGCACAATTTTCTTCAAAACAGTTATATTTGTAATACAATGACCTGCATAACTGATAGCACCCTTTATTTTAAAAGCCCTCTTTTGTGTCCAAGAGCAGGGCCTTGGGCCCTTTGTCATCGTCAATGACAGTGCCATGCCAAAGTTGGTGTGGATTCAAAAGCATTTCACTGATGCAAGAACCACCAAAAGTTATGATACCCAGGGTTTACACTGCTGCCAAAGATGCCCTGGCTTTAATCTTATGTCTCACTGCTCTGAATATCTATACCTTTACAGCGAAACACTTTGATATAAAATTAAAGTGGACTGTGGCACTGTGAAAATGGCACTTTGTGACTCATGATAGCCGATGAAGTGTCATCTTCTCTACTTTCAACATGGGAAACATAGAGGCTGTTTGATTAGTCATGATCAAGAGAAAGCCATTTGAGTTCTCATAACAAATTTTAGAGTGAAAATCAGATGCATAATCCTTTCGTTTGGCTGTCACCAACAAGTGGGATAAGTCTCCTTCAATCAAATTAACATTGAAAGTATTGAGTTTGATCATGACAAATCATCAGCATGATGACACACGAAGTGCCATTTTCACAGTGCCACAGTTCACTTTAATTCTATATCAAAGTGTTTCGCTGTAATCTCCAAAATTCTTTATTGCTGAGCAGATGATTTCTGAGAAGGCTTTAGAGAAGTGTCGTCTTCTTCTTCTGTTAGGTCCTTCTGTCCTGAGACAAAGACTGTCGATCCACAACCTGCCAAATATGTCTATTTTTAGCCAAAAATGGATTGATTTGTATGCGCAGGATCACAAGAAAACAATCTTAAGATTTATGCTTCAGCCAATTACTAAAGATTGATTGATAGATAGATAGAATAGCACACTTTTCACAATTCATGAGATGTGTCAATGTGATGATCATATCCCATTGAGTTCTATTGGTTATTAAATTGCTTGAGGACACAGTGCATGCATTTCATGGTTTTTTTTTCATTTTTTTCACTTATTTATATACATATATATATTTATCAAAATACTCTTTCTCTGGGGGTGGAGTTTCGCAAGGCATATTATAGTTATTTGCAAATCATTCTTAATAATTTTTTTGTTGAAATTATGGTTTTCTTCTTCTTTTTCACTTTGCAGTCCCAGTGTGTCCTCATGCTGGGGGAGTTGGTCTCTGTGAACTGGTCAATCACTTGCAGATGATCGACTATTGCATCATATCCAAGACAATGGAAAACAGGTATATCTGTCATAGAAGATTAACACCATTTTTTATGAGCTAATGCGGTAATGGTAGGAATTTCTTACAGCCAAACACTTTGATATAGAATTAGAGTGGACTGTGGCACTGTGAAAATGACACTTTGTGACTCATGATAGATGATGAAATGTCGTCTTCTCTACTTTTAACATGGGAAACATAGAGGCTGTTTGATTAGTCATGATCAAGAGAAAGCCATTTGACTTCTCATAACGGATTTTAGAGTGAAAATCAGATGCATAATCCTTTTGTTTGGCTGTCACCAACAAGTGGGATAAGTCTCCATCAATCAAATTAACATTGAAAGTATTGAGTTTGATCATGACAAATTATCAGCATGATGACACACGAAGTGCCATTTTCACAGTGCCACAGTCCACTCTAATTCTATATCAAAGTTGTTGGCTGTAATAACTGCTATCTGTATTTCGTATGTACGTCATTGCAAATGCATAAAAGTTTGTGTCAGCCAGTTGTTGATTTTTTCATCCAGTACGATTCTGGATGATTCGAATCTGGTGCTGCGTTACTACTAGTGTACGTACTATCCTATAATATTTGTAATTTTGAAATAGTGCACACTTTTTTTTTCTTGAAGCAAAAAGCTTGTATATTTCATTTTCATCTATTACTTATTTGTAAATTGTAATGGTCTGGGTTTCTCTTGATTTTGCTTCTTAGGGTAATAGAATATGTGGACCATCTCCATGAACATTTTGAGAATCCTGTTATTTTGAAGCGAAGCAACTATCTGCTCCCAAAGGTAATTTATTTCTAATAATATCAACAAGGTTATCTAATTATAGTGTATAAGCCAAAGGGCGGTGACAGCGCCAACTCAATACAATTCTACCTACTAGTTTACACCAAAAATTGGGATGTTGTCATTTTGCTGCCATGCAGTAGTGCCTATTGGGTATATTGATATGGTGACGAAACATTTATATTTACTGTATGGGTTTTTAATATCATGTCACTTCCAGGCACCTGGGTACAGCACTAAAATGAAGGAGGAATCCCTTGATGACTGGAAATACCCTGAAGGTATGCATAATTGTAAATAATGTAATCTATCTGCACAGAACAATTTGATTATTTATCACAACCGTAAATTTTGCATCCAATCTGAATGTAATACATATTTCAAATATTTTCTTTGCACTTAGAAAATCAACATATCTTGTTTCATATATATAGTACTTCCATGACCAGAGGACTGTTTCACATTGAAAATTGTATATAGTCCTATTGTTTACATAATGCTGATGACATGTCATGATCAAACTGTTAATTTCAATAGCTCTGAGCCTCTGATATTACAGTCCGTCAGTTTGATATAGAAAAATTGAGGACCAGTTCACTGTGAAAAATGCACTTTGTGACTCGTGATAACCGATGAAGTGTCATCTTCTCTACTTTTGACATGGGAAACATAGAGGCTGTTTGATTGGTCATGATCGCGAGAAGGCCATTTGACTTGTCATAACTGATTTTAGAGTGAAAATCAGATGCATAATCCTTTCGTTTAGCTGTCACCAACAAGTGGGATACGTCTCCTTAAATCAAATTAACATTGAAAGTATTGGGTATGGTCATGAAAAATCGTCAGCATGATGACACACGAAGTGCCCTTTTCACAGTTTAACAGTCCACTCTTTTCTATATCAAAGTGACAGACTGTAATAACATATCATCAGCTATGATTACTCACAAAGTGAACATTTCACAGTGAAATTGTTCTATCCTTTTCATGTTTTGCTTTCAGGAAAGGAATGGGAGAAACTATTTGCAGAGGGAAAATTTCAGAGGGACTAACATGGAATCTGAGCGAAAACATAGGGGCTATAGGCTCATATATACATCATTCTGTGAGAACATGGATACCACATGACTGACATTTCCTGTGCTGCTGTGACAGTGCTGCCAGTGATATTCAATTTCAACAGCAGCTCTATAAGATTGTGTATTTTTAAGATTTTTTATTGATTAAAGTGACATAAGCACTCCTCTGGTTTATCTCCTTTATCTTGTTATATAGTTGTTAATGTGCATGCACTGGTTACCCTGACAAAAAAGTCAGTAAGAGTTCAAGGCTGAGGTACTTATGTCTAACCCATCACGATATTTATGAATGCCCAGAGAAGAGTAATCCTTGAACATATTCAACAGAATGCCATCAAATGACTCCCCTTATCACAAGAACATATTTTAGACCTTCTTCAGTGCATTTTATCATGTATAATGATAGATCATTATTGTAATACTAGTTATGAGGAATTACAAAGAACTTCATTTGATGAAAGTAAGACATCACCGGTGTTCATATCAGATCTTGAAACATTAATAGTCAGCCGAGTATTACTTTGTATGTCGAAGGGGAAGGGAGGGGGGTACTAAAAATATGCATGAAACCTAAGGGTGGGGTACTAAAACTCTGCATGAAACTTAAGGGGCGTATCTATTTTTGACGGAAAGTTCCAGCAAAACTAAAAGTCACATAAATTCTGAACGGTCCCTTATCACAGCAAAAATGATGGGGTGTTCAGCTGATGGTCTCGCGCCAGACCCTGCAATGGATATGAACCAAAAAAGAGGAAAAGTCTCCCACAAAGAAGCATACATTGTGACCTGTTAGAAGTACAGATGAAAAGTAATAACTTCACTCCCAAATAGAATATGTCTTTCTCAAAATGTTTTTATATCAAAATTCTGCTTGTTGGATAATGGATATGTTGGGACATGTCTAGGAATATTCAGATCTTATTGTATTGTAGAATCCTTAGCAAGTGAAAATTACCCCTTGAAAGCCCTTGAAGTGCCCCATGCAGTAAGAAAATTTAAAGAAGGCCCAACCAAACTGAACTCACAGGTTTTTCATTAGTTCACAGCAGGCCCAGTCCCGCTCTTTGTGGAGAAGGGTGGCCAAAGACCATTTCATTGTGAAATTTGCAGTTGGTGATTCATGATTGCTGATGATGTGTCATGAGCACACTTTCAGCATGGAAACTATAGAGGCTTTCTATCAGCCATGGTCAACGCGATGAGTCATGACTGATTAAGAATCAGAAACCTAATCCTGCATAAATTTGTCAGAAACCAAGAGCACAATACCGGTATTTCTCCTTGTCAAATAAAACTGGTATGGAAACGTGTGGTTTATGTATACAATTTTAACAGCATGTAACTTGTAAGCACACCTACCCTCCCCCCAAAATAGTGGAACTGCTGTAAATTGCATTCCCATCAACTGAAAAACAATTTAACATTCCTCATATTTATTACAAGAGACAGTTTCTTTTCTAAACTGATAAAACAGGTATTTCATAATTGTAGACACTGAAACTGAATGTTAATTTTTTTTCTGGGACATCTTATTCTATAACAATAATGGCAAAAGTTTTTTGATATCAATTCTCCCTGTGGAAAACATTTCCCAGAAAAAAAATTGACATTGAGTCTCTGTCATGTAACTGCTCTTGAGTGACACAATAAATACACAATGTCTGGAGTCTGAAAGGTCAATGTAAATTTTGTAGAATATTTTGAATCTATACATATATCGCAAATGAAGTTCGTAAACGTTCCTTTGGATTTTCTAGAAAACTGGAAAATAATGTATTAACAGATCATGAACATTTAAAAAGAATTACTCCACTTCTTATGTTGGACTTCGACATACTTTTTCTCTATTAAGAAACAAGGACTGGTGCTTTTAGGCAGCTCATAAATGTCTCTTGAAATTTCCTAGTTTGAATCTTGCATTCTTATCACACATATATGGATACAGTGGTAATGAGAAGTATTTACCAACCTTGCTGTAATCTAATGACTCCAATAATAAATGGCTGTTTCAAAATTGTGAGGTATTCCTTAATGTGTGACATAGACCAGGGGACATCGGAGCAACTATGGGCTATGGGACCAATGGGTGAGACTTATGTAGCTCTTTATCAAAACCAGATAACTACATCATTATCTTGCACATAGGCTATCTCACGCGATATTTTGGGAGGGGTGGGGATAACGATATTTCCTCGCATTTCAAGATATATATTTATATAAATACCCTTTCAAATGAAATCACTTGGAAACCATTGATTTTCAATATGTTTTTTTAATCATCTGCCAAAATGTTTTAGCCTTTTTGTCCTCACTCTTCCGCACTTCTTTTGGCAAAGTTTACAATGATTTGCTGTTCCTTTCATTACTGACGAAGCGGTCAAAACAATTATGTTCATTTGGCAGCAGAGACTTAATTACTCTATTATTAATCACTTGAAACAAATTACCAAGGGCACCATAGCCCCTGGGGAACAATTTCCAAGATCTTATACATGCTTCGCCAAGGAGTTTCCAGAATACTTCTCAAGGAAGGTTCTTATGACTTTTATTTATAAAAGTGTTGTTACACATTCTTCATCCGTTTCTTCTTTATCTTCTTCTGTTCCTCACCCCCCCTTTCTTCTCCCTTTTGAGTATGTTGTTGTTCTTCTTATCCTCCTCTTCCCCCTTTTTTTTTAAATCCATGTTGGTTTTGCATTGAAATTTGGTTTTTCAAAAAAACATTTTGAATCTAAAAAACCTATTTTATCCCGAAATTTTTTGGAGTGTTCATTTTGTTTTCCCTTTCGAGACAGCAAGCCATATGAGTGACGGATAAGCCCGGTAGAATGTTTATCATAAAAGTGAATACAGAAATAAGAATTATTTATTGATCACTGATTTGGCTCAAAAGTTTAATTAAAATGATTTTTTCGTTTCTTATCATTCAGTGCCACAAGCTTTTTGATGTTGCTTGCAATGTACATGTAGCTTTGACGGTGTGAGTGTTTTTATTGCTCTCCAGACCCCAGAGTATTATAAGGATATCATTAGAAACTCAAATATTTGATAAAATGCTAATAAAATCATTGTTTTAAAAAATTTTTGTAATGATAACAAGGTGCATTTGATTCACACTATCTGAATAACAAACTTCTATATGTTTCAAATTCACTCTGGGGAAGATATGCAATATAAAATGCAATGCAATATATAAATGCAGTACTGGATGCTCATTGCTCAAATATTAGTAATCTTAATTCCACAAAAGCAAGCCACCCAAACGTATACGGCTCATACATTAGTTCAATTTGTTTTTGTGAAATTAGTTACAGTCAGGTATTATAATATAAACATGTATTTTGAAGAGCTTAATTAATGAGGTTCAGCAAAACATAAGCTGTATCTGCCCACAAAGTCACACAATGCAACCCAAAACTGGTTGAATGTATAGTGGACTTCTACCACTCATACCATTCGAAACCTCTGTCAGCCAATCACAAGTTTGTATTTCAGGCAGATGATTCCCATATTCTTTGTTGTCTAATTATCGTCTCATGTTTGACTATTTGACTGTTTGTCTCATGGTATAAGCCGGATATTCACCATGCACGGGATCAGGAATATGTGTTTATCATACCTCGGGCTAAAGCCCTCGGAAGATAAATCACCTATTTCCTCTCCCGCAGTGAATAACCTATAGTAAGTTTATGGCATTATTTGGTAATGAATTACAACAAAAGTCATCATATCTTTAATGGTAGACAGTTCTGCCCAAAATTTTACATACCCCGTGGAAAAATGATAATTTTTCATATATCTGGGGAAATTTTTAAAAATAGGTAAACTATACATGATACAGTACATTGCATGCCGCTGAACACTTAAGAATCATTGAAAATTTAAAAAAAAGCGATTCTATTACACTCTTGCTCATAAATATGGAATATACCGAAATAACAAGGATCCTTGTTTTATTTTTTACCCTTGTTTTTGGTGAGTCCAGATTTATAAAATTAACTTAAACATGCTGAGAAGAGGCTCAACTAGCCCGATATGAATGGCTGGAGTGGATTTTGCCTATTTTGAGGTTTTCATGAACAATGGTGATAAACCAACCTTGTTCATTGCGATAAACTCTCAATTGCTAGCCATCTAAACAATTTCTAGTTGAAATTATAGTACATTTTGGTAGAGCACACATAGGGTGTAAAATTCTACATCAATAAAACGTTCCTGGTTATCATGCAGTCTTGGAATTTGAAAATGTAAAAAACTGTTCCATTGGGCCAAGCATAAATATGACCCATTTTGTCTGTGCTGTGATTATTTGTCTCGGAGGTTCCACATGCTAATGACCATTGAATTGACTCATTTAAAGGTTAATCTTTCCTTTGATGCCAGTAACTTTCACAAATCAACAATTTTGGATGGATTTCTAACCCTACATAAAATTCATATTTTGGCCTTTTTTGCATCGTTTTTTCAATTTCCTCCAGCCTCCCAAATTTTCAAAGATTTAAGTAAATATTCAAGTGAAGACTTCAAATAACTCTTCAGGAATCCACTTAAGTTCTTAAAAGTGCGATTTTAACCTTTGGATTCAAATGGGGTAGCTACAATTCAATGGTAGTTTTTGGGTTTTCCTATATTCCATATTTATGAGCAAGAGTGTATATTATCAGTTAATTGAAATTTATGATATTTTCAAGAGTAATACATACCCTTGTGTAATGTCAGTGGCGTATCCAGACAAGTTAGTTGAGTGGGGCCCGGATGTGTTTCGCATTCACGGGCCCGCGTTGTTGCAATTTTTCTTCCAAATGCTACTACTAAGCTTGGTGGTCTGGGGGGGGGGGGCGGGCCCCCTAGGCCCCCACCTGTATCCGCCACTGAATATCACATATTTTCCCCCTGGGAGCAATCACAGCTGGCAGGATTTTACTACAGGGCAACTCTGTTACATTGTCAAAAATGCAGACACTGAATTTGGGCATGTGATTGCATGGAAATTGCTAAATATCACTGGAAATTTTCAAAGAAAGGTTCAAATTATTGACTAGGACGCAGTCGCTTGATTTGCGACTAATCATGGAAAATTTTGTTGTACAGGACTTTGTGAAATTGCCTGGAAATTGCCATTTTTTCTTGCCCAGCAGACTGAAATTACATTTTATTCAAATTTACCTTTAATCCTTCCAAGATACATTGAAAAATTATAGGGCAAATTTTGAAATGTTGGAAACCCTGCATGTTGTTAATGATAAAATTTGCAAGACTTTTTCAAAGCCCAAAGGTACAAATGGCATGATGGACCACTTGTTGTTTTCCCTAAGGAAAACAAGGTTCATGTGAATCAGTAACATTCAGAACATTGGAGATTATTGAAGTTTCATTTACATTGACAACGGCTCATGCTAATGGCTCTCTTTTCATGAATCCCATTTTATGACAGAAAAAAACACCATTCTCTATCATCTAACAAACCTGAAAACAACTTAACTTAAAGGGCAAGTGTCATAAATATTTACAAGTTCTTTCCAAAGCTCGATGGTAAAAGAGTAGCATGATGGTCAATGTGTTTTTGCCCTTGGAGAACACAAGGTGAAAGATGAAGTAACTCGAATGATCTGACAGCAGGCAATGGAGCAATGCAATGCTGGACCAGCCTCCTAATTAAGATGCCTGAAAATGCTGCCAACTTTGGGATGCTCATCTATATCTCCTCATGTGGTTGCCCAGGAGCAGGGGGGGGGGGCTTAACAGATGATTCAAGTGAAAAAAATACAACTGGAAGCAGACATAAGGAGGAATACATTCTTGAAGTGATTGTTCATGTCTAAAATACAATATTTGCTGTAATGCTATTACATTGGTTTCCTGTCTTATAAGGCCACCCCTTTCGCGGCCATGAAGCGGACTCTCGTGGGGATGTTGTAGGATTTAATGTCTGGAAATCACACAGTTATTAAACATTCAAATTAATGACTGATTGGAGATATAGCCTAATATGCCACTGATGACTACAAGTGTATGATTTTCCCTAAAATTAGCTGTTCTCATAGAATTTGAACAGTTATGGAATAAAAGCAAACAATCATTTAAAAAAAGTTGGATTAGGAATATTCTTACATCAGCTTTTAATGTGATTTTTCAAGCTTCCTTTGGTTTAGAATTATCAATTATGGACAATATGGACAAACTGGATTCTCTTGACACGGTCGATGAAGAAGAAAAAGACATGGATTAAGTTTGCCGTATATGCAAAATATGGTCAGAGTAGTCAACCGAGTCTAAGGTCTGAGGTGATTAAAATTTAACCACAAAAATCACCATATAAAAATGTATAGAAAGAATCATGAACATTCTGGAATACGGAGAAGTGCCTATCAATGTACAAGATCGAATTTCTTTAGAAAAAAAAACATTAACAAAATACAATATTGAAAGCAGAAAGAAGGACAAGAAAAATCTATAAGATTGGCATGGCCATGGAGAAAACATTATAGATAATTCAACATTATTGATAAATGAGACAAAAAAACTTGCCAGGAAGGAGATCTTGAGGACATTTCAAACATTTTATATATGTATGTTCTTGAGTGACATCACTTCTTTATGCTATATCCTCCTTTACCATTTACCAAAAGAAGACAATTTTTAAACCCTTTAGAGGGATATCCAATTTCGGTATTACTTCAGCCTCGCTGGAATACTTGGCTTACCATTCATGAGTGACTTCACTTCTTTGTATACTAAATTTCCTTAATTACTATTTATACTTAAGGATGACAATTGTTGAAACCTTTTAGAAGGATATCCAATTTTGGAATTATTTCAGCATCGTTGGATACTTGGCTTCAGTTTCTGCTGATTCTATGCAACTTAATTTGCCAATTTCGTGACGTCCTCCATAATTTCACATGGTCGATCAAGTTTATTGGCCATTAAAAATCGATCCATAAATTCAAAGACCAGATATTGCTACTTAAATCATTTTTGGGGACTACCAAAATGCCAAACCTCATTTCAGCTGACTGTTCAATGTTCATTTCATTGTTCCTGGAATGTTTGATTCTTGGACGTTTTTCAAGATTTGGTCATTCACATTGCATGATAATTATGGGTGTTGTAAATTTGTGGTAAACACATTGATCAACCTGATCAGGCCACATTTCTTCAAAATCACTCACTCAGAACTGTCAATGAAGTGCCACAGCCATTGGATTAAACATTAATCTTAGAATTCTTGGACACTGAACACTGTTTTTGACATATATATTGCACAATCAGGATTGTAGCAAATTCTTTATCGAATTTATCAGAAAATTAATTAAAGTTCAGACTGGTATGACAGATAATCTATACATAAAATACATTAATGGGCATTTGTTTAAATTTCTTGGATATGATACACAATTATAGAAATAACTATGGTCATATTTCATATTTCAAATAATTCATTTGCTACATTTTGGATTTGAAATGGCAAATGGGTGATATACCAATGTAATATTGTAAAGTGCAACATAAACATGATATGCTGACATTTTAGCCAGCAACCAACAACAATCTTTTTGCGACATAGAAAGCAAGGAATACAAGGTATCAAAGATAGTTTTAAATGGACAAAGATGGATGGATACCCATTTCGTACAGTGAATGTCTTGCCAATGAACTATGACAAGGAAAAGGCCAGGAATCACATGGAGTTTAAGAAATCCAAAGGTCATGAATTAAGAAAAAGAATCATCAAATTCAACAGAATTAGTCAACTTCAACAAAAGCAGGGAAAGAGATTATTTGAAGAGACTTTACAACAACAATCAAGACCTCACACTGTTGCTTGTTTGCCCTTAATAGGGAAATCCACCAAGGATTTGTCACCATCTTACAGTAAACTCACAAATGGTCCAACTAAATTTGGAAGTCCTGTTCACAACAAATGGAGCAGAATGATGAATGCCATCAGAAATAACACTTCCAGATCCGAAAATGAAAAATCATCTACAGATTCCAAACCATTTCCAATCAGATCCGTCACTAACTTCGAAACGTTAGTTTATGATTCAGATTTTGATAAGGACAGGGACCTTTCAGCAAACGATGATGGAGAATTTGCAACTCTTGATCTCTATGAGGATTTTCAACGGATTACCGCTGAGCAGAGGTGTGTACATTTCAATTTCATTTGTTTTGCTGTTCTCTTATATAGGCATGAGCGAATGGGGAAAAGCCCGTTCGTGAAACACAAACTTATCACAACAGGTGCCTGAAGTGTTGTTGTCTCATGATTGTTCAACTTAGGGGGCGATCATTTAATAATTAGGGGGGCTTGGTCGCTTGGAGTGTTCCTCGGCGGGAAATTATTAATTTTACAGTAAAGGCGGCCGTAAGTATTTTTCAAGCACGCGAATATCCTGAATAATACCCCTGGCAGAAATTATTTATTTCAAGGCTGTCCAAAAAGAATTTATTAGTTCCACAAAACTGAGCAAAGAATTATTTATTTCAAAAAAATTTCAAGCCCCACCCCCCTTAAAATTAAATGGTGGCCCCCCTTACCTCCAGAGAACGAGTGTCTGTAACCACCATTGCAGTCCATTCATCAGCTTTGGATTTATATACCTTGCCAGAACGATCACTTGATTTAATGAGTATACCATAACTATTCAAATTATAAATCAAACAGTAAATCCTAAAGTAGCCTCCTTAGAAGCATATCCATGCAGATCTGTGTTTGAGCCTCCTGTGATGCAAATCACTGAAACATTACTTGACAATTATATGGGTTCTCTGATTCAGATCATTTTTATTTTCAGAAATTGTTCAGATGATGATTCAATAAAGGTTGTGGTGAATGAATTGCCTTTTGAAAAACAATCAGGAAGAACAAAATGTTGGGTTGATGATGCTACAATCAGCAGCCAAGTTCTAACCGACAATCATAACACTGAAATTGATGATGTCCACTGCAAAGAATGTGAAAAACCAACAACAGAGACTGAAAACACACAAAGTGGAGATCAGGGCCATCAAATCGGAACAAACGGTGTTTATCAAGAAGACAAAACAGATGATCCACCACTAAATACATGTGATGCGGAACCTGAAGAAAATAACTTTTCGGCCGAAAAATGTGAACCAGTTGAACAAAAGGTCAGGTTTTCTGATGAAGACAATCAAGAAACCACAAAAAACAACAACACATGTATTGAGACAACCAATAATGACAATCAGAACATCCAGGAATCCCACCTCCCAAAAGAAATCAAGGAATCACTAGTGACTGTCGCATCAGAATCAAGTCAAAAACCAAAAGCAATTCTCAACCTTGGAGACATGAGGACACAAAAAACTCTGAAGCTTCCAAATCTAATATGTCCAAGTTCAGAAGCCAAGTCAAGACAAGCTGCAGTCAAGCATTGGTTGAATTCAACCAACTTTCCTTCAGCTATTAGAACTATCCCCTTATGGTAGTAAAATATGAACATGAACATTATAAAAATTAAGTAAAATCTTGTATAATAATGTTGTTTTTTAAACATGATTTACTTTGGAAGCATAGCATCTTAAAGCGAGTGATATAGAGTAGGGCGGGCCATGCAGCCCTTAACTTCGAGGTGCGATTTGACCTACTTTTTATGGTCGATTATTTGAATGCTTATGCTGTCAAGAAGGGATCACTTGACTCTACTTATAACTAGTGAAACAAATGTCTACCAATTTAATAAAGGAGTAATGGCCATTTTTGTAAAAAAATTGAAAATGGCCTTCTTACCCACCCATCGGGCAAGAAGCCCCCCTATTATAATCCTATGGCAATTTTTTTTGCGAGCGCATTCAGCTTGAAAGTTATTTCTTGAGGTTCTTCTATCATTTTTAAGGCATTCTATTCACTTTTACTGAATTTCAGAATTTTTCTGTTCATATTATAACAAAACAACCCAAGTCAGGGTCACTGAGTAACAATATCACGAGCTGTTGTGTGAATTAATATCACTCGAGCCCGCAGAAGTGCCCTGACGCGTGGTTGTTTTGTTTTTATCACCTGGTTTTACCTCAAAATTTTCAGTTATAAAGAGGGACTATTTTCTGCCATTACA
This sequence comes from Platynereis dumerilii, assembly GCA_026936325.1. Taxonomy (NCBI): domain Eukaryota; kingdom Metazoa; phylum Annelida; class Polychaeta; order Phyllodocida; family Nereididae; genus Platynereis; species Platynereis dumerilii. The sequence goes on along the minus strand of JAPTHN010000001.1, from coordinate 83,657,285 downwards.
AAAATGTGACGTCACCATGGAGCAACAATGGACATGACGTCACAATCCCATTATTCTGGCCCTTGTTTGGTTTGTGACATCATCAGGCAGCTTAAATGTTGGTGATGTCATAACTATTGTTAAAAAATATCTCCCTTGAAGGGTGGTATTTTTGGTTCAAGTCCAATATAAGGACCAAATAGTTCCAAGTGTAACAATAAGGGTGTTGTTTGGCTGATGACGTCATCACAACAACAATTTCAACCAATCAGCGGGGGTGTGGTGGCGGCAGCCCCCATGTGACGTCATGACAACGGTTGTGACGCAATGATTTTATGAAGTAAACAGTCCCTCAGGAACTTCTTATCCGTATATTGGACTTGAGCCGTATTTTTTGCAATATCATAGGCCCTGATATTTTGACTGTAAACAGTGATATTCACAGCCAACCAGGTGATAATTTAATTTTACCTCTATATTTTGAACTTATATGCAAAAAAACATGATCAAAATCATATTTATGTGATGGTCATAAAGTGAGGCAATGCAGATATCCATTATACTTTTAAAAAATTCCAAAGTTATGTCTGACAACCCCTTTCAAAGAATTAATCAAAGTTACAAAAACCATGTACATTTTTTCGTTTCTTTAATTTCTACTATGGTTTGGTGCTGTTTGCCCTGAAAATTTGTGACGTCACCTAAAAAGCCTCTAGCTTCAATCCTATCATCAAGAAAGCACCAAAAATTTATGTTTAGATATAACTCTGGGTGGGCCTCTCACCTAACCCGGGCTTCTTGCCCCACCCTAGTACCCTACCCTAGACTTAGATCAGTCTATATACACTATTTTACAGTTTCCATTTTGTGTATTATACAGGAATGAAAGTTATTGTATTTCACAAATAAAATAAAATCTCAATGTTTGAGGAAAGCTTCACAATTATTTATTCAGTATATGTAGTGGGAACTGGGGGCACATCTACAAGTCTAACTCGATGTTGAAAACACTGAGCAACTCAGAAGTTTGCATGAATATCACCAACACCAATAAGCTTAAATCCAAGGAATACGACATTTGACTGGACCTGCTCATTTCCAGCCAGACAGCAAAATGTGAGGTGATCATAACTGTCCCAATGTGCCCCGACCCCGGGGAACATTGGGACATCAACAACAACAACTATTTAACACTCCATCTGCATTAGATATTCAATACAAAAAGTGAGAAAGACTATGTACAGTGCAAAAACACCATCTAGCACCAATAGCTAATAACTTAAAACAGTTCAAAACATTTGACTTAAATTATACTGGGTGCAGTAATAAGTAACACACAGTGCTTTGCTATAAATTTGTTCACAAACCATTGTAATCCACTATGTCTCAATTCACTGTGGCCTGTGTATCTATTGTGTGCGGTCCAATCATTCAGTCGACTTGGACAGTTATATTCTGCCATATAAAGTGCGTCCCAATGGGCCCCATTTTCAGTGTCCAACATGACGGTTATACCAAAATGCTAATTTCTCAGGCACCAGTGAGTGTGTTTATCAGGATAGCAATTCATAACTGTTCGTTACAATGTATTGAACTCATACAAGCATTGAGAAAGCCTGATTGTTCTTGGTTTGCCCAGAGCATGGTTAGAATTGAACTCCTTGAGTTGAGTTGTAGGAAAACAAACTTTTTCTCAAGAAACCTCTGCATTTGGCTGTAATTTGCCGATAAAAGGATAGAAACCTCTGCATTTGGCTGTAATTTGCCAATAAAAGGATAGAAACCTCTGCATTTGGCTGTAATATGCCGATAAAAGGATAGAAACCTCTGCATTTGGCTGTAATTTGCCGATAAAAGGATAGAAACCTCTGCATTTGGCTGTAATTTGCCGATAAAAGGATAGAAACCTCTGCATTTGGCTGTAATTTGCCGATAAAAGGATAAAAACCTCTGCATTTGGCTGTAATTTGCTGATAAAAGGATAGAACCATCAAGATGGGAATTAACAAGATTTGATGGGATCACCATATCGTATAACTTGTCAGGAAGCAAGAAAACCCCTCCGTCCCATTGTGCCCAGTGTCCAAATGTGTCCTGGACTCCTGGTTGCCCCTATTGACACAACTTTGAAGTGCCAACCAGTAAATCATGGATTGTATGTCACATACATAATTATAGTACTACTATATATTATGATGTATAGATAAATCAAGAATTAGATCAATAACTTGTGATTTCGCATCGAGATAAAATGATGGGTATCTCATTTTAACGGTCAGAAATGCAGTTGTAAAATTACAGTACATGTAGAGGAAACTGCGATGACACTTCATGTTCTTGCAGTATAGGCCTTTCACGATTTCATATTTACCCTGATAGGTCCTGATGTGCAATGCATTTGACGACTAACAACATGGACCCTGGTCAGCATGTAAAATATAATCACAATTCAGTGAATGAGTCATGCCACCACACCAATAATGTCAACTGCATGTATCTATTGGTGGAAAACTTACCAGGCATTTCAATTTAACCGATGAGGCTCTGGATGGGGGGGGGGGGGGGGGGGGGGTTTATGGGGGACAAGGAATTCAAAAGTAATCAGACCAAGGGACAGGGAATTCAAAAGTAAAATAGCCAAGGGACACGGGGGACACAAACTTTTTCCAGAGCTGAGGGACAGGGAATTCAAAATTCAATTAGAGAAATTGCAAAAAGACGAGGAATTCAAAAGTAAAATGGCCAAGGGACAGAGAGGGACGCAAAACCCCATCAAGAGCCTCAAATGTATTGAAATATTGCTGACATTCCAAAGCAGTCAAATGTAACCGCTTCACTTTTCTTGACTGTAAATATGTTACAGGTGCCACACAACTTTCACAATGTAGCTTTATTATCACACATTATCTATAAAGAAAGATTAGATTTGAGTCAGCAATCTTGATAATTGTGACTTCTTCAAAAGCATACATTTGCGGAATCAGGAATAGTTGTCTGACAATCTCATGCACACATAACTTAGAACTACAAATAAACAGTTCACTGTAAAAAAAAAAAAAAGCTCCTAAATCCTATTTTATATGTTTAATAATGCGCAGGGGTGAATCAAGAAAATATCGAGCATCAAAGAACATTTTATAATTGTTTTTGTTTTTTTTCACGCTAAAGAGCAGGGGGAGCAGGGGTGGCGAGGGAGATTCAACCCCTAAACCCACTAAACAGAAAAGATTTTTACAGCTTCAACTGACTTGGACATTTTCTCTATGAAGTAGCAGATTATTTGAAAGATAAATGCTTGTATCTCTAATATGAACATCTAATTTACAAATAAATAAGCTTTATATCCTTGTACCTTTGTAAGTACTATATGTACACAAACACCCTTTTATTGTCATTTTCATGTGTATTCATGTATGATATACTATCTGTGTTAGTTCAAAGTGAGTAGCTTCAATAAGCTCCATATTAAATGTACAAATAGACATATCTCTGAGCATATATCTAAGTCAAAATGGCAAGTACAAAGATTTGAATAAACAATAGAAACAAAGAGAGCAGCCAGTGATAGATATATCGATTGGTGAACCTGGGATCAGAGGTCAGAGGTTGAAAGGAATTCTTACATGGTCATATCTGATCTGAGAGTCAAGGTAAGAGAATGCTTTCACTGCTTTTAATACTTTAATAATGATATTCATATTATACATTGTTTTACTGCTTTATATAAAATTATGCTTCATTAGGAAATATTAATAGTCATTTCAAAATTCAACATAAACCTACACACTGAATCAGCTGACCACTTTAGTGAATTTCAACTAACAAAAATATGTAAGTGCAGTCATTTTTATCAGGGTGCAAAAAATAGGACCAGATTTTTGCTTTTAAAGACCATATAATTCACTTTAGAGTTGAAGTAGCATATATAGGCTACTGATACTATATTTATCTCACTTTGATTTAATGGATATATTCAGTTAAAGTAATTGGAATTTATAGCTATGACAATCCAACACATGACATGATGCACTGGACAGGTTATTCTGAAAAGTTGAAACTATTTTTAACATATATTTAAAACTATGCATGTTTATTTGGTACAACTCCAGTACACAGTGCAAGGTTCGGACAAACAAGAGACATAACAACTTCACAAAATGCCTCGAGGGGGCAGCATGGAGGAACACTGGCCACACGTGTTCGCCTCCTGTGCGATTTTGGTCGCCCTGGTGGTCTTCACGCAACTCATGTGGCGCTCAAGTTATACAGCTGAGTCCTTACTGGAAAATGTGGGCGCCCCTGACGTCCTCAAGCAGCACAATAAGGAATTTGATGTCCCTGAAGTTGTGCAGGTATGAGTTGAAAGTAGTATATGTAGCAATTACAAAAAAAAAATTATTTCTGAATAAAAGTTCTAACAAGTAAATTTAGTTGCATTAAATTTATACATAGGCGTAAGGCGTATCGGAGGGGGGCAGGGGGGGTGGTCACCCCCCCCAAAAGTTTTGGAAACAGTAAGATTCGGGCAAAAAAGCTAAAAAAATTGGGCAGATATTTAAATTTTTTTTTGAAAATTAATGATTTCCAGGCAATTTCATTAAAAATAGTATTCAATTTTGATTTTGAAATTCGGGCAAATGTTGCTCCCTCCCCCCCCAAAAACCGCGCGCGCCGTACACCTATGAATTTATAAAAGGTATAACATGTTCTGTTACTGATTTAGCCACAGCAATAGTTTTGTAGGTACATGTACCATCTTGTTAATTGTCATTCAAGCATTCTCACTTAAAAAATATTATTTATCAAGTTCTGAGAGTATAAGGGATGACCATTTTATTTCCAGGTGGGGCTTGGAGTTTTCCTCCTTATTGATTTCACCGTAATAGCGGAAGTAATTATTTATTTCAAATGGTGGCCCCTAATAATGTTATTACATAACATTGCGGAAAATGTGAAAATAAACTCATACCTAATAATATAATACATTAACTTCCACTTACATGTCATCAGGTCATTATCAGTTACCATCTCCCTCTCCTCAGGCCATCTGTAACACTTTCTCCATTATGAAAGAATACAAGAATACACTGGATGCAACAAACCCCTATCCTTTCAATGTTGATTTTTTTTAATGGCCTATGATCTAGAATTAAACGTCATTATAATTCCGCCAAACAAATAAAAGAACTGCAATGTGATAAACATTCTAGTGTAATATCTGTCATAAATTTCTTGCAGGTGACAGATGGCATATACATGGCCATTGGCTTCGGCCTGGCCAACTCAATTCTACTGGAAGCACCAGAGGGAGCCATCATCATCGACACAATGGAAAGTGTGGAGGCTGCTCGCGATGTCATGGCAGCATTTCGCAAAATTACTACTTCACCCATCAAAGCAATCATCTACACCCATGGGCATCCGGATCATGTCTTCGGTGCCACAGTAAGTTGTTTTGTTGTTGAGACATGTTCAAAAATGTTAGCAAGAAAATCGACATGTTTAAAGATCTGACAATTTAGATACATATGGTGCCGAAAAAACATAGCAAACAATCACTATGTCTCTGCAGCTTATTGATAAGAAAACCATTCCAAACAATGGGCAGGTCTACATTTCAGTGACCTTGTTACAACATCGCAATTTTTGTAAAATTGCATTGAATTGTATGGTAGCAATGACATTGTCACAACAATGTCAAAATATGACATTAGAGGGGGACAAATCTACTTATTTAGAAATTTAGAAACACATTGTTTTCAGATATTCGCTGAAGAGGACCCTGAAAATCCTCCAGAGGTATGGGCCCATCACAAACTGCCAAAATTCATGGAAGCACAGTCATTCAAAAATAACATCCTTTACACTCGAGGCATGAGGCAATTTGGACCATTTCTTCCTTCCGAAGCTCACATCAATTCAGGTATTGGAAGACGCCTCCGTCTCTCTACAATGGGAATGCTCCAACCAACAAAATTTCTCTACGATAACCAGCAAGATGTAGTTATAGCCGGTAAGTTTCTCCTTTGATTTTGGTATATATATATCAAAATTAAGAGGCTTACAATGTACTTTTCAAAGAGTATATTTGTACCTGAGAGGACATGGGAAAAATACATTTTTGCAAACCTAATCATCATGTGGTGTGAATGTCATTGACAATGAGGTCTTTCTTGTGGGAACGAGATCTTTCTGGTGCGCATGTGATCTTTACTTTAGTGCGCACAAGCTCCAACTTTCTAGTGAGCTCGACATGCTTCTGCATGACGGGAATGAGAAATTCTATAGTGCGCACTGTGCAGTACTTAGATAATGTTTGATGATATTGTCTCGTTCCCATGAGATATTATCTTAGTCCATGCACCTGATAATTCTGTCATTTACACCAGATAAATGGCTTTGTCTGAGAGATGAGATGAGATGAGATGAGATGAGATGAGAGGAGAGGAGAGGAGAGGAGAGGAGAGGAGAGGAGAGGAGAGGAGAGGAGAGGAGAGGAGAGGAGAGGAGCATGACATGTATGTGTGCCATCAACCAATTTTATTTTGTGCCCACAAGAAAGACCTTGTGCCTACCACGGAAAGATCTCGTGGTCACAAGATATATATAAGCAACTGCGAATTGTCATTTTTCAATTTTTAAAAGACTGCTAATCATGAGAATTGAGGAATAACATACTATCATTTAATTTTCACAGGTTTAAATCTTCGACTCGTCCACATCCCTGGAGAGACGGATGATCAGATGGGAGTTTGGTATCCTGACAAACAAGCATTCATGTGCGCTGATGATGTCTACAGAACATTTCCTAATCTTTATGCCATCAGGGGAACACCATCTCGTAACGTTCTTCCCTGGATAGAATCCATTGACAAAATGAGGATGCTTCAACCTGAGTTTCTCGTTCCAAGCCATACCCGGCATCTGAGAGGAAAAGAATTCATCAGGCAAACATTAACAGATTACAGAGATGCCATCCAGTACATCCACGACCAAACTTTGAGATATATGAACAAAGGATATTATCCAGAAGATATTGTGCCTCTAGTCAAACTTCCAGATAAGTTAGCTGACAATCCGTGGTTGTTTGAACTATATGGAACCACCGAATGGTCAGTCAGAGCTGTATTTGATCAGTACATGGGTTGGTTCAGTGGCAACGTTGCACAGCTGAAAAGTGTACCTTCAAAAGAAAAATCTGCTAAGATTGTTAGCTTAGGTGGTGGTGTAAAGACAGTATGTAACAAAGCAAAAGACTATCTGAAAAACAAAGACCCCCAATGGGCACTTGAATTGGCCACCCATGCACTCGACGTCTCCCCTGGTGACACTTTGTGCAAAGAAACTCGTTTAGAGGCTATCAAGGTCTTGGCAAGCCAACAAACCAGTGCAAATGGCCGCAACTACTATCTAACAGTAGCACTTGAGGATTATAATTTAGTAGATACAAAGGTCACCCCTAGAATGCGAATGAAGGGAATTGTTAGCAAAACAGCAAAAGAACTCATGCAGATTCTCAGAACAAAATTAATTGCAGAAAACTGTCTGGACTTTCAAACTATCGCAGTTTTTAACTTCACTGACACTGAAGAGGTATTCACCTTGATCATCAGAAATGGCATCTTGGAGGTACAAGAAGGACAACCAGCTCATTGGGAGGTCAAGGTCACTGTGACCTTGGAAACATGGAAGGACATCCTCGTTTCTGTGAGGTCACCTCTATCGGCATATATTGCTGGAGAACTGAAAATTAACGGGGGAATTACAGCTTTGAGAGCATTCATGGGAAATTTTGAGAGGGAGTAGCTCGGAGAGATTATCTTGTATTTTATTCTGCCACGAATAAAGAATTTTATTATATTTTTTATACAAAAAGTGTTTCATGGTTGAGAAATATTTAATTTTGGGTCGTAACATTTTTAACAAGAGATGTTTTAAAAAATTAATTCTATATTTGCATATTACTCAAGATTTGCACATTATTTATTATAATAACAATGCAAACATATCTTCTCCGATTCCATCTTAACAGTACATGTATCAGAACAAGATCACTGATAATTAGTGTAATCTTTATTAGGGACATCTGTCTATTTAGGAAGTGTATATTGTCACATATGACTTTACTACTTGCCTGAACACATATGATATATCCAAAAAGGTAAGCAAACATTACATACAGTTACAGCTGAAGTCCAAAGGATAGAATCAGAAATTGTTGAGTACGTCACAGTGCTGTATAGTAGGCCTACACTGTACACACTGCAAAGCATGACATCCTCTGACATTTCTAAGTCTATGCTTTTGACTTCAGCAGAAGTTTAGTTGTAAGCGAAGAAATAATTTCCTGACTGAAGGTATATTTACCCATAATAATTGACCACATACATAATATTATGTAGGTTTGAAGAAAATGTTGTTAAATTTCTTTAAATTTGAGCTATTCACATAATCTTCAACACAAAAAGTACAAATGTAGTCAAAAACTACTGCTCACGACCTTGTTTTACAGAGTTTCAACACTCAACAGTGATATAATGATAAATTTTGAAAAAATTAATTAATTTTTGTAAGTTATGATGATCATGATCTATCTGGCCCATAGCTACTGCTTGTCAATGGCTCACAAATAATCAAAGTAATAATGATAATGCCAAGTACTGATATTACATGGACACTGACAAAATCTGATAAGGAAAAACTAATTTCACAAATTGGTCCTCCAAGAAGAATGCTTAGAATCAAGCAACAGTTCATTGTGACAAAACATAAATAGAACACTGAGGGGACAAGTACAGTGTCATAATATCATTACAGTCATTCAGACAAACAAACAAGCTAGAAATCTATGGCACTGTTCATACTTTAAATCGAGATTACACCATGTAGTATTAGATTGTCTGTGTAAAACCATTTGGAATTAAGATGTTAAAACGTCAGTGTGTTCGTAGCCGAAACAAAGATCCATAGAGAGAGAAACTTAAGTTTGTTGATGCCAGGTGAAATTAGCTAAGTCATAACCTAAGTATTGGGTACTAAAACACTTAATATTAAATTGGTACAGCTCTACAGGAGTACAAGGTTGAACAGTTTCAGAGAAATCACAACTGAAACACCATGACACGAGGAACTATTCAGGAGCACTGGCCACATGTCTTGGCTTCTTGTGCGATTCTGATCGCTCTTGTGATGTTCACACGATACTTTGGGCAACCAACACTTACTGCTGAGTCAATACTGGAAGATGTGGTAGCACCCGAAGTCCTCAAACAGCAAAACAAGGAATTTGACATCCCTGAAGTTGTGCAGGTATGAGCTCTTCGTTAGTATGTTTCGTCACCCAGCAGTGCTGGTAGCATGCATGAAATTTCAATACGTATCTAAAAATATTGCTTGCTCTTGTGCCCGAACAAGATCCCCTGCACCGGGTTGCATCAACACTAAAGCCTAACAAATGTTATCCTAATCTGGTTAGCTCCAATTAATCTTCTAATAGGGTTATTTGTAAAAAAATTTAGTCATGTTATTGCATTAGCTAGGTGAACTAAACCTAGTACCTAACTCATGTTCAGCATTGTTTGCGTATAAAGTAATTGAGAAATATAACTTCAAGAAAATGATTGATAGGCCTGTAAATAGTGCAGGTTGGTTTTCGTCACTCTCATGAAGTACATTAAAACATCACCGCTGAAGTTATTTGTGCATGATTTACTTTCAATGTGTCCTCAATCTTAATGTCCATCTGAATACAATCAGCAAAGGAGACAAGTCTGTATGTTAAGAGAATTTGGGTTGTGGTACCGCGCCCAACAGGTTATACAAGTGCGGTTAGATAATTTTATTTACATTATGTCAATTTCAGATACAGAATCTAAATATTATAAATGCAACTGTCATGATTCCAACACACTGTTCCAGGTGGCAGATGGCATATACTTTGCCAATGGCTTCAGTATATCAAATTCAATTCTCCTGGAAGCACCAGAGGGAGCTATCATCATAGACACATTGGAAAGTGTCGAAGCAGCTCGAAACGCCTTGGCGGCATTTCGAAAAATTACTTCTTCGCCCATCAAAGCAATCATTTACACTCATGGGCATTCGGACCATACATCAGGTGCCTCAGTAAGTATGTATACGTGTAACTTGTAGATATTAGTGAGAGAGAAAATAGAGAGAAAATTCTTTTATTCGTGAATGGGCTCATAGCTTCCGCTTAGCCCCCAGCCCTCTTGGGCTTACAATCACTCTTAAATGTAATAGGAACATCGAACAAAAATACAGAATTTTAGTAGCGAAATTGTATTCAATGAGTCAAATACATTCTGTTTACAATCAGGCTTATGCCAAATTCTCAATTAAAATGAATTATATACGTACAAATTGGTCTTCATACCTGACATTTCTGTGCCTTATTTCTTACGTATTGATCTTATGAATTCGGCTATCACTGGTCAGTTTCACCAAATCCCTTTAAAAATATGCAACATTAATCTGCATGCTGTCCAAACTTGATGGTCAAAAGTTTGCATAAACTGCAGGACAATGGTATAGTAGGGTAAGGTTCTTTGAGTCGGACACTTAGAGGGTGTCACCTTGAGTCGGACACTTTTTGGAGGGTTGTATAGGTCAATTGAGAGCTCCTATACCGATATATTTGGTACCAATCTTTAGCGTAGTATTTCCTTTATCTACTCAAAAATTATCAGCATGATATGAGCAAGCTAAGTGTCTTTTTCTTGGCTATAAAGATGGGGTAAAATTCTCGTTTTTCTCTCAATTTCGGGTCCTAAATTCGTGAATTTTGGTGGAAATTTGTCATGTTTAAAGTATCTTTTGCTGGCCTTCGGTATTGACCTGACTTCAGTGTCAGTGTCATTCAATTAGAAGTAAGCTTAACCTATTTTTTGCTCTAATAAGGGCTTTTTATTTGAAGGGAAGGATCTAAAGAAACTGTATATTTGATGCCATGTTTTTAGAAGCCAGCTGTCCGACTCAAAGATACCCTATTTCATTTCTTATTTCAGAAATTTAACCACTAATTTAGTACTTCTGTTGTGCAAGTTCTCAATTTTCTGTTAGATTTAGTAAAAACGTTTAATTTGAGGCCCTGTTTGCCAATCTATAACTCATAGGCCAAACAAGATACCACTTTTAAAAATATCTAGAATCTAAAGTGTCCGACTCAAAGAACATTACCCTATTAAGTCATAATTATCATCTTATTCATAAATCCTTGAGTGTTCTATCATAATTAGTTAAAATAAAGCTTTAGACAAATTATTATCAAAGTTTTTTCCATACTGCATAAGCTCACGGACACTATTTTTCATTTTCTTTGTCAGTCTCTATTGGATAATCCAAACAGTATAGAGAAGACGAAAGGTTGCAAATTATAAGAATACACAAGAATGGTATAGGCCTATCATTCGGAGCTATTTGGAAGCATTTTATGGTGTCGAATTTGGAGTGCTTATAGTTGGTAGTTTTGAGACCTGCAAGGTAATCACATCCTCCCCACGCAAGCCCTGCTAAAATGGACAGGGCTTTCTGCTATTTCCAACCTCTTCTGTGATTGGCTGCTTATTTGGGTCATAAGCATTTTGCATGCAGATTTAGTCCGATTATGGACACTTAGAGGATTACTGGCAACTAAGAAAAACAGTGTAAAACAAGCAAACTTTCAAACAGTTTCATTTCAGAACTGTGAAAATACATAATTCAATGGAATTTTTGGAACTGTGATAGCAACAATACACAATTTCTCCATTTGTAGCTGTGTGAAACAGAAGCAACAATTTCAAACTGTGATGTAGCACTCCCTGATTAGCTGAGCCAAAACCGGGTCAGTTAATTCAGTTAATTAAGTATTCATGAATTAGCAAAGGTTATGGGCCATTTTGTTATGGTATGACTTGGGATGATGGGTAATCGGTGCACTGTGGAGAACTGGACAAAGAGCCAAACTGAGAGGAGCTGACACAGAAAAAAGTCAGAAGGGCAAAACAGAATCAAAGGGTGATTAAAAACAAAATTTTTAATGATCTGGGGTAGTCTGGGAAGAAGTTGTGGACTAGCTTACTGAGGTGGGCATAGCATGAAAGATAGCTCTGAGGATGCAAAGACACAAAGAAGCCAGAGCTGTGAGAATGCCATGTGAAATCTGCTCTAGAGCAATCCAATTCCAACAAGAACTGTGTAGCTAGTGTTTATACAAGGGACTTAATTTACAAAATGTGGCATAAAACTTTGAGAATCATTTGTCTGAAGCTTTGTTTTAACAAACTATGACATAATACACAAGGATTTATAAGTTAGAGGCATAGGCATAATATTACCATGGTCTTTGAATGTAAGCAAACTTTTGACCTATCAAGTTTGGACAGCATGCAGATTAACGCTGTGTATTTTTAAACGGATTTGGTGAAACTGACCAACTTGCCAAATTCATACAAAGTAGGGTCAATACATAAGAAATAAGACACAGAAATGCCATGCAGATAAGCAGACCAGTTTTTACTTACATAATATCTGTATAATATTATACCCTTTTCAGTTGCCAAACATTTTGTTTCTTTCTGTTTTGAGGTTTTTGCAGAGGAGGACCCAGAAAACCCCCCAGATGTCTGGGCTCATCACAGCCTGCCAAGGGAGATAAAAGTCCAATCTCCTGGAAGTATAACATACACAAGGATAGTGCGGCAATTTGGAGTGTTCCTTCCACAGAAAGCTCATATAAACTGTGCAATTGGAAAACGACCCCATTTTGGCACGGTCGGAATGTTACCACCGACAAAGTTTTTGTACAATGAGCAACAAGACGTCAAGATTGCTGGTAGGTTTTCTTGATGCATAACCAGATAGGAAGCATTAAATCTTGTCATTAGAAAATCAATATTACTTATTGTCACGTAACAGAAGTGACAGACCACGTGTATTAGTTGAGACACTCAACCATCTGCAAATTAAATAACAATCGCATGCATTTTATAAAATAGTCTCAGAGTCCTGAAGTTGGATGATTTCATGTTAGTTGTTTTCCTTACATTTCCGTGCAATACTTCTCAAAAATGTAATACTTCAAAATGCTCATTATTCTTGTTACATAGGGCTAAATCTCAGACTGTTCCATATTCCTGGAGAATCAGATGATCATATGGGGATCTGGTATCCAGAAAAGGAAGTTTTGATATCGGGAGATGACATTTACAGATCATTTCCAAATCTTTACGCCATTAGAGGAACACCTTCCAGAAATGTTCTTACCTGGATAGAATCAATCGATAAAATGAGACGGCTACAACCAGCATTTCTACTGCCAGGCCATACTCGGCATCTTAGGGGTAAAGAATTCATCCAGGAGACTTTGACGGCATATAGAGATGCCATCCAGTACATCCATGACCAAACTTTGAGATATATGAACAAAGGTTATTATCCAGAAGATATTGTGCCTCTGGTCAAGCTCCCAGATAAACTAGCTGAAAATCCTTGGTTGTTTGAACTTTATGGAACCACCGAATGGTCAGTTAGGGCAGTGTTTGACCAATACATGGGTTGGTTTAGCGGAAATGTCGCAGAGCTGAAAAGCGTGCCTACGAAAGAAAAATCTGCCAAAATTGTAAACTTAGGAGGAGGTGTAAATACAGTCTGCAACCAAGCTAAGGACTTTCTCGAGAATGAAGACCCCCAGTGGGCCCTTGAATTGACCACACATGCCCTTGACGTCTCGCCTGGTGACACCTTGTGTAAGGAGATTCGTCTGGAGGCTATCAAGGTCCTGGCTGGTCAACAGACGAGTGCAAATAGCCGCAACTACTACCTCACAGTAGCACTAGAGGATTATGATTTAGTCAATACGAAGGTCACCCCAAATATGCGAATAAAGGGCATTGTGAGTAAAACAGCGAAAGAACTTATGCAGGTTCTCAGAACAAAGTTGATTGCAGAAAAGTGCCTCGACTTTCAAACAACTGCAGTTTTCAACTTCACTGACACTGAAGAGGTATTCACCTTGATCATCAGAAATGGCATCTTGGAAGTCCTTGAAGGTCAACCAGCTCATTGGGAGGTCAAGGTCACTGTGACCTTGGAAACATGGAAGGACATCCTCGTTTCTGTGAGGTCACCTCTGTCAGCATATATTACAGGCGACCTGCAGATTGATGGGGGGATCACAGCATTGAGGGCATTCATGGGCAACTTTGACAGAGATTAAAGCTATCTTTACTTTATCAATGAATTAGTTTTGGCACCTTTCTGGATGCTTGATTATGCTGATGATAGAAAGAACAGATGTAGGTCAATGGTAAGTAGAGGTTATTTCGCCATTTAAATTTTCTGTTAAATATTTATTCTCTTTATTATGAATAAATATGTCTGTCTTATGTCAAAATCAGATAATTTTGCAGGGTGCCAAAACTTACATTTGCGACTGTATATTTTGTGCATGTGTATGATGGTCTCATTTTAATAAAAGAAACATCTCATCACACAATTCATGGTAAATATCATATAAATCTATTTTGTTGTACCAAATAATAATAATTAAAAAAAAGTATGCAGTGACTCACTGTGCTGATTCTTCTACACAAATTTGTGCTAATATTTAATTTTTAAGGAACAAAGTCTACATCCTGCAGACCATTGGTTTTGACTCATTTGCATGACCAGGCATCTGATAATAAAGTAACAAAAAAACTGTCACCAAGTGTTGTAGTTGCTGATGTGAACATGGTAAACACCACAATAATGACACTGTCATCATCATGTGACTTTCAAAATTGTGTCAGGATGGAATTTGTACTAAAACAACCTCAGTATCCCCTTGAAATGTTCATACAAATGTTCCAATAACTAAGTAGTGCAGGGTGTACTGGAGAGGGCTGAACACATAGATTGCCATAATGAGCATACTTTTGGGTTTGACCTAATATCAATCCATCATCTAGAGCTCATACCCACGTGCATGGTTCCATTGGCTATTACTTGTTTCCACATCACAGAGGATTAATGTAGCAGTAAACAACCACATCAGATTCTGCTTTTACAAAAAGGTAAGGAAATTATTTACACAAGTGTAATGGAAATATAGACTGAATTTGTTGATGTGGAGTCATCAGATGTATATGTAATTCCTTTATCCAAGCATGTTTGTTTTCATTGCTGTCAGCTGATTTTGCCATTCAAATAGGGGAGACCGGGGCTATTTGAAGCACTTGTTTTTATTTTTGCTCTGGAGAGTTAATGGCATAAGATATTCACACCAAATTTTGGCATGTGATAGTAGGTGTGTTTAACTCAATGATGAGCTTATGAGATATTGTTAATAATTTTTGAACTCCGTGTTACAGACACAAATTTCCAACTTTTTTTTTGCTTCAAATAACCCCGTCCCCGGGGTTATTTGAAGCACCATCAATTTTTTTTAGACAACTACTTATAACAGGGTTTTCTTTTACATTACTGCTATCCCTATGATGACTACCACCTTTAGTACACTAAACAGATTCTCGTCTTGATCCGGAATTCTCATCTTGTTCCGGACTATTTTTGCGGCATTGATACCAGCGGCATTGATACCAGCGGCATTTATCATACCGTATGACAACAAAATCCAACCAGCGGCATTGATCATACCGTATGACACCAAAATCCATTCCACGGCATTGATCATACCGTATGACACCAAAATCCATGCCACGGCATTGATCATACCGTATGACACCAAAATCCATTCCACGGCATTGATCATACCGTATGACACCAAAATCCATGCCACGGCATTGATCATACCGTATGACACCAAAATCAATTCCACGGCATTGATCATACCGTATGACACCAAAATCCATTCCGCGGCATTGATCATACCGTATGACATCAAAATCCATGCCGCGGCATTGATCATACCGTATGACACCAAAATCCATTCCGCGGCATTGATCATACCGTATGACACAAAAATCCATTCCACGGCATTGATCATACCGTATGACATCAAAATCCATGCCGCGGCATTGATCATACCGTATGACACCAAAATCTATTGATCATACCGTATGACACAAAAATCCATTCCACGGCATTGATCATACCGTATGACACCAAAATCCATTCCACGGCATTGATCATACCGTATGACACCAAAATCCATTCCGCGGCATTGATCATACCGTATGACACCAAAATCCATTCCACGGCATTGATCATACCGTATGACACCAAAATCCATGCCACGGCATTGATCATACCGTATGACACTAAAATCCATGCCACGGCATTGATCATACCGTATGACACCAACATCCATGCCGCGGCATTGATCATACCGTATGACACCAAAATCCATTCCGCGGCATTGATCATACCGTATGACACCAAAATCCATTCCACGGCATTGATTTTGATATCATACCGTATGACAACAAAATCCATTCCGCGGCATTGATCATACCGTATGACACCAAAATCCATGCCGCGGCATTGATTTTGATATCATACCGTATGACAACAAAATCCATGCCATGGCATTGATTTCAATGTCATCCCATATGACAACAAAATCCATGCAGCACTGATCATACTGTATGACATTAAAATCCATGCCACGGCATTGATTTTGGTGTCATACCACATGACAACAAAATCCATGCAGCAGTGCTATTTAATTACATAGTAGTCATGGCAACCCCCACGTACACGTCACACAGAAACGTGTAGCAAAACCTCTCTATTGATCGATCATATGACACAAACTGTCAAAAAATAGTTTCTAGACCTATAACATATGACAAGGATGAGACTTCATGGATTAGTTTTATATTCAATGTAGTATACAATAATGGATAAACCTATTGACAAATTCAACAGTGAACAACATCCTCTAGGTTATGACATATTAAGTTTCGAAAGTTTATTCTCTGTCTAATGGCGTAACTGGTTGACAGTGCATGGTTCCGAAGGCCTTGATATTTCTTCTCTTTCTGCTGCACCATGGGAACAGTTCTTGAGAGGCCATAGAGCTCCTCTGGGGGTATCGATCCATAAGATTCAGGTGCATTTCCCTGACTTTTTGCTGAGACCTGATTTCATAGCAGTTTCTTCCTTTATCCGTTTGGACTTGCTCAGTTGAACATGATCATCACCAAGTCTGGATGTTTCTTTAAACCTGCAAAAAGAGAGAAGTCATTCACTTGTCAGATAGTCATTCACATTAAGAAATTGGTATTGAAACTGCTGCCCAGCATTAGTTCAGGTGCCAGGACCAGAGTGAGAATCAAACCCTGGACACAGTCATTGGCAGCCCTGTGCCAACCCTCCCTATGATTGTTAGTCATCCCACAATAGGCAGTGAAGTTCTGACAAAAAACCATGTGATTCACACCATGTGGTTCATCGTTGTGAACCACATACATTTCATTAATAGGCGGTGAAATGATGACGTCACAATGTTTTGACGCTCTGATTGGTCAGTGTGGTTGTTGGGGATCTTTTTGTGGCCATTCAAACAAAATAGTGCCTCTTGAAATTATTAATTATTTTTACTGGAGGTCTATTTTTATTGTGGGATATAAATAAAACTTAATGGGATTGTGGTTCACAGCAATGAACCTCACTCACGTCAGGTCTGCTGCAGAATAAACAATCGTCCTTCGGACTCGTGTTGTATTCTTCCGCGACCTGACATTCATGAGGTTCATTGCTGTGAACCACACTCCCATTAAGTTTTATTATATCACTGACCAAAAATTTTATTTTCCCTTGAATTTTTCCCCAAATAGTAAATTCCACAGAAGTCTAGGCCTACCACTTTTAGCATTTTTTAAAATCGCACTGAAATTTTGCTGATATCATATTCTGTTTGGAAATTATTGGTTTTTTCTTCAAATCAGTTAAGACCTCAGGCAAAAATCAAAATTGTAAGGAGCACCTGCTTATTATTTTCTTACTGACCACACATACATCACAGAAAAGCGAAGTCACATTTCCTGGCATGCAAAGGTTCTGGCTACTGGGCAGTTAGTTGTTTTGAAAACATAATATTGTGAACACTTATGTTGAAGATGATTCACACTGCATCTATGTATGACATTGCCTTAGGGGCCGACCAGACGATAGTTGGGGGGGGGCTATGGACTTTACCCCCAGGACGAACTTTTTTGTTCGTTCGCGGCGCGTCGACGAACAATTTTGTCGCATGCGCACTCGCGACAAACTTTTTTATCGGAATTTTAATATTACAGTACCCTAGCTACAGGTGGAAACAAACTTTTTTTTTCAGTGTCAAGAGGGATACAATCTTTTTTTTTCACCAAATATCCGTATCAACCCCCCCCCCCCCAAGATCATCTGGTGGGCCCCTTAAGTCATACTCGAACATGATAAATTGTCCTCACTCAGCAAATTATTTGCTTTTGGTAAACATTTTTTCATTGTTATCTAGTACTAGTAGCCAAAAAATGTATGACAGATAACTGGGCATAAAGTCTCTTGAAGATTATTCACACTCATTTTTGTTCCACAAGTCTCGCTCAAACATGATATATTGACCACATGCAGCTAATCACTTGTTTTTGTTTATTTGAATCATTGTTATTTAAATAATTTTGTATAAAGTGATAAATAAATGACCAAGGATTGTCCTTTTTAATTTCCAATAATTCTCATGGCAAAAATGTACTGAAATACTGTGTGCATATAGAAAAGGCACAGGCTGTGAGCATGTCATAATTAGTGTAATTGAGGACTGGAAAATGGCTCTGGATGAGAATAAGATAGTAGGATCACTGTTAATGGACCTCAGCAAGGCCTTTGACTGCCTTCCACATGGACTGCTCGTGGCAAAATTAGAAGCGTACGGTTTTTCTGCAAATGCATGCCGACTTATGGCATCATACTTATCTTGCAGGAAACAAAGGGTGAAATACTTTGGGGAAAAAAGTGAATGGTCAAATGTTAAAAAGGGTATCCCACAGGGAAGTGTCCTGGGACCTGTTATGTACAACATATTTGTAAATGACCTGATGTATTGTGTCAATGAAAACTTATATAATTATGCCGACGACAATACAGTAGCGGTAATAGGGGACGACCTCGACGACGTACTTAACCGACTGGGGAATACGGCAAAGACTTGTATCGACTGGTTTTCAAATAATATGATGAAGGCCAATCCGGAGAAATTTCAATTAATTATTCTGGACCGAAGTGGTCAATTGTATAATCAAGCCTCACTCATTGTAAATGGTACTGTGATCTCACCGGTTACTTCTGAAAAATTACTAGGGATGCATATAGATGTAAAACTTGAATTCTCAGATCATGTTAACATATTATGCAAGAAAGCTAGCAGAAATTTAAAGATCCTATTGAGATTGTCTAAGAGAGTTGGAAATGTCAAAGATAGACATTGTTTAATGGAAAGTTTTCTTATGTCAAGTTTCAATTACTGTCAAATAGTGTGGCACTTCTGTAGTAGATTACTCTCAAATAAGATGGAAAAATTGTACGAGAGAGGTATTAGGTTTGCTGAGAAGAACTATGAAAGTAACTATGAACAATTATTATATAAAACTGGAAAATGCACTTTTATGTTAAATAGGCTGAAAAATAGTCTAGTTATTAGAAAAGAAATTGTGTACAGTAATTTACACAATTTTTTGTCCGTTTTGGGTAAAAAAGCTGGTTTTTCGAAAAAAAAAAATTCTGCAATGCAAATATACACTGTGTTACTTCTTTATTGCAATAACTCAAACTTGCAATGACTTGCAAGGTAATTTGAACAAGAAAAATCATGTTTTGGCCAACTCCATCATGTGTGATTCAACGAACCCCATCACACCTGGAGCACAATATTGTCTTATTTTTCGGTCTTATCAAATGTGCGTAACAAAATGCTTCTGGGTGTGAATTTGGAATGGGTTTGCTCTTTTGGAATTAGGGTTAGTTCACCTAGATATTAGTATTTACTATACAATAACTCCAATCGAAATCTGTGCAAAGAAGTTACTTGGACACCCTAAAAACAAACTTTCGTGCCTACAGAATTAGCATTTTGGAAATATGGATTATTAAGGGTGTAATAACGTGTGCCAATAAACAATGTATCTGCCAAAAGTACCAATTCGCCAAGAAAAAAATTTAAAAGTCGAATTTAGGCCATGTTTCATATAACCCCGCGCTTCAAATAGCCCCGGTCTCCCCTAATAATACATAGACATAGACAATGCTTTGTTTGTTACTTGGACTTAGTAAGTAATGAGTCACTGGTTAAATTGTCACAAGGAAAAAGAAACTGTTATCTGAATATGGCAGTTCTTTTTTTAAGTAATCAGATTACCCTGTCACCTAATGAGTTATCTGATTAATATAAGTAATCTCAGCCAAAAATCTGATTTATTACAAATCTGACCACTTACAATACTGGACATATTTCTGTGCAGTTGAATGTCTATTACAGATCAATATATTGTTGAATGTCCCGTAGGCTGTTTAGAAAACTCCTATTCAAAGCTGAAAACCACACAAAACCTGGGCATGTCCGACAAGAAATTGGCCCTCTTGTGTCATTGTAGTATAGTGGGTTGGGTATAAAAGGTTGCTCCTAAGGACTTGACTTTTGGGCCGGCCCTTTAGCTCAACTGGTTAGAAAGCAGAATGTTTTATATGGTGTATCAGTCTGAGGCTACTCAGCAGTAGCTGGTTCGACTCCCGCTATAGCGGAGGCAGGACTGGTGAGCATTGAGGCAACTAAGTTGAGGCTGCCTACAAGTTGACCGCTATTTGCTGTCACCTAGGGTGCAAAATTCGCGAGCTCCTGTGAGCGGTCAACAGAATTTCAATCTCTGGAAGAAACCAGGACGGTGTGGAAGACACCAGGACAGTTCCATCATTTAGTGATGGTCTAGTTTATATCCAAAAACTCTGTAGGTGTCTAATCTGACTTTGGTTAAGCAGACAGCTTGTAAATACCAAAATAAGTTGGAACTATTTTTTATCATGGAGGATGTATACATTGTGGCTCACATATAATGCCAGTATAGAGGGGGACCACGTGTGGCATGGACAAGACATTTTGTTGAGTGTTACACAGCTTTATTAAATAGTAAATTATACTGTTGTCCTAGTTAATAAATCTCCATAAAGTAACAGAATAAATACAAATGAGCATTTTTGATATCACAAAGCAAAAACATTGGCTTTGTATGGACACGTGAATACAAATGAGCATTTTTGATATCACAAAGCAAAAACATTGGCTTTGTATGGACACGTGAATAAGTGAGAGAGCAGTCTTTTTGGACACTTTTCTGACCACAATTTAACATGCACTAAATGGCATAAGTAGATTGAATACCATCAAACTTCTGAAGAGTAAAACCATCCCTTTCACAGGCAAAGTTTATGCTAAAGTCTCATAATTTCCAAACATTTTCATTCAAAGCAGTGGACTGGATCTTTGCCAGCAACCATGCTTTGTGAAAGTAGTTTGGCATAGTAATATGGACAGCTGTTGTGTGACCTGATCTTGTGATCTGTCCAAAACAGATCAAATTATTGTTGACCCAATTCGATTTTCCAGGGACTGTCAGCATTCTGCTGCCATTTGTCAGTCCCAAACAGAGACAGACTCTCCAGTGTCGCTCATCGACATACGATGAGAACACTTGAGCGTTACACACGCACTATTCATTCAGGGATGTCCAGGATCTATCAGTTGCACTAACATAGAACACTGGATACATTCAACCCCATTTAAATGTCCTATGGGTTCGGACCTAAATTTAGTTCCGGGTTGGGATTTTAACCCACACCCTCAGAGCCAGTAGTTGCACAAACAAGAACTCTAGGCCAAGAAGGAACTCTTGAAACTTATTGAGACAACTAATATAAGGTCGACGTAATTTTCTGCTGCAGAATCCAAATTCACAATGACATAGCTGATGGTTGATTGACCCATGTTTTGCATTTTGTTTCTTGAAGCTTCTTTTCATTCGAAAGACCACATTTTCAACTCAGTTAAAGTTACCCTGAATGATAAAATTCGTTGCTAAATATTGCTGGTTTTACATTCATTATGATATAAACTTGTGATGATTAAGATTTCTGACCAATTTATTGAAGTATCTATTTGATTAAATAAAATATTCAGTTATTTTATGATCTTTTCCTTGATAGTTTCTCCATCCTCCAGCACATCCATTAGTGATGACGTCACAATGACCATTGTTATAAATATATTGCTACAAGTTAGCAAATTCTTACAATGGTGATGACGTCATAGAGTTGATAGCAAGCAACAAAGTTGATTTTTTCCGTGCGTACACTGTAAATTTTGAAATTCTGAGTCAGCTCAAATGATTGAGTGAGATGGTTGCACAATTTGTTTGAGCTAACACAGCTTGATCTTGTGAGTTATGATAATCTTTCTGTTGTTATAACTTAAAACAACAAGTTATGATAGCTCAGAGGATTTGTGCAACCATCTCACTCAATCATTTAAGCTAACTCAAAATTCAAATTTTACAGTGTACCCGAAATAAATCCAGGGGTCATTTGGGGCATTTGTTAGGTCATTTCAACAGGAAAAAATTATCCCAGAGCAAAGAAATTTCGCACATTGAGTGAGACAAGCATGCTGGACATGAGTATGTAAAAATCAGAGGAACTTTGGGTCCAATCCTGACCTATCATTCTGGGTAACTTTAATGAAAGTCACAGCTTTCGCAACGAAAGACACAGGTTTTGTCCCTTTTCAGTATACTCAAGGCTCAGAAAATTGTGAAACTGATCAACTGGGAATTCTTGTGAGATTTTTAACAAATATGCTCTTTTGAGAAATTACCAAGATTGTCAAAATAAAGCTGCTTGTCCATGTAGCAAATATTGCGTAGGCTATGAAAGTCATCAACAATAGGGTTAAAGTGGGTAATATCACGCATAGTGTTGGGACAATACTATCACTATCGCGATACTTAATCGCCAATGCAGTCACAATACAACTATCGTGAGGAAAAATTAGGTATGATATATCACGATACACTATTGCCTAAGGCAGCAAGTATCACGATTATCGCGATAGTAATTGCCTGCTTAAAAGCATAGTTCCGCTAATTTCTGACGTGCGCTTTAATGCGCGTCACACCTCTATCTTGTGAGAAATCCATGAAAATCGCAACTTTTTTGCTTTAGTGTAGTGAAAGTGGGAATATTTTTTTGCCCAACTTTCCTAATACTGACTTCATACAGCAATGATGTTGAATTGATCCATAATAAATTATGTTTTTCAAGCATTTTCTGGTAATTTACCTATCACAATAGTATTGTATCGTGCACCTCAATTGTTGGCAATATATTGAATCGTTTCCTCACTTGATAGTATGTATCGTTCAGGTATTGTATCGCTAACTAAGTATCGTTTAAACTATTGTATCGCAAAATCCTCACGATACCCAACACTAATCACGCATGTGGGTATTATCACGCACCTAACTTAATGGCTACTTTAATCATTAGCTTTGTATGAGATAGCCAATCTAAGAAATGAAAAACGTGAAAGTGACAGTGTTGATCCTACCTGAAGTACTTTTTGCTTGGAATTGGCCTGGACAAGTTTGCAGGATCGTATTAAGCAAATTTGCGGATATTTTCTCATTTTTATACTCTTTTAATACAAAATTCTCAATGTAAACAGTAGTCAATTGCTGCTACGGTTTATGTGATAAATTGAGTGCAGAATCATCAGGTGACAAAGACACAAGACTGGATTTCAAAAGTTTATTTCACAGAATGCTGGGCTTGAATAAGTCACTGGCATTCAGGTATATGTAATGAGCATCAATCAGGGCTAATATCACTCATGGTCTAGGTGTAATATCACGCACATTTTTGGGGTAATATGACGCAAATTTGGGTATTATCACGCACCTAATTAAAGCCAAAATAGCTCAATACACACGTTTGTGAGGAACCTCCCAGTTCAAGTTATGAAATCTACCTGTCCTTTATTGGTATTGGAATGTTGATAGTGGAAAGGGCCTTGGCGGGGTGGGGGTGAGTTCAGCTAAGTATTATTGAGACAATGAGACACTCAGGTGTAAGATCTACCGATCTATAGACAGAAGTCATGTATAACCATATTACGTGGTGGGGAGGGGGGCATGGAGGCCCACATACCCCCCCCCCCTGCCAATACATGTATTGATCTAGTGACCTCTCCATGTGCCCCTCTCCCATATGAAAAATATGACTCAGGGTTAAATATACAACTAGAGTTTCGATCGGGACCGATGCGAAGGGAGAGCTCTCGCATGTCGAGTGGGCGTGGTGTAGTTAGGTTGATGTCACCTTTTCGTCACTGGGAATGAGTATTAAAAGAAATAGTGTGTATCTTTCATTAGATATATTTCAATGTAGCGAACTGTGACTCTGTTTCATATATGCACCCAGGACTAGTTTTTGCACTGTATTTGGCATTTTTCCAAAAGTATATATATAGAATGGTCTGCATTTGGTCAGCATTTGGTCAGCATTTGGCCTGCATGATGAGAATTTTGGTCTGCATTCTCCTAATCTCCTAGAAAAATTCTTGGTTATTTATGCTCATTACCTTTTTTTTAAACTACCACTTAAAAGACTGGATTTTATTATTTTAAGACAGGGTCTTGTAATCAACTGTGGATTACAGAGAGTGGAAATCATTGATGATGGCTTAAATGCAATTAATAGAAACAACCTCGATTGGATGAAATTCTAGATTATACAGCCTGCAAAACAAAATTTGTATAGCCTTCTTGAAATAAACTTTGTTGATAGGGGTATACATGGGTCTCAAAAACAGATGGGGTGTCAAATGTTGGAATTTAAAGGAAAAATGAATGTCTCATGTCCCATTTTATCGAAGCATAAATGATAAAGAAATGTATCAAATGTTTGTCACTTTTTATTAGTCAATCTGTCAGTGTCTCTCGATTTTTAAGAGGGCCAGTGTCCCTGTGTCACTTTTTAAGAAGGGCAGTGTCCCCATGTCGATTGTTAATTGCCATTGATCATTGAACTTCCTCAACAGCAATAGGTCAGGTGTCATCTTCAAGTGAACTAATCCACTCAATTACAATTAGACAGTTATGTTTTTCCACTTTTCTGAGTTGAATAAAACAAGTTTCCATATTTTTTATTTCGATTTCTTGTAGGCCTATATAGGCCTATAATAAAAAATTCTAATAAATTGTTGTTTTTTTGCAATCTATCATTTTGAAGAAAAATAAAGTCCTGATATTCAGTCATAAATGTCCCCATGTCCCCGGGTGTTACGTCCCCATGTCCCCGGGGGTTAAGTCCCCATGTCCCCGGGGTTACGTCCCCATGTGCCCGGGGGTTACGTCCCCATGTCCCCGGGGTTACTTCTCCATGTGCCCGGGGGTTACGTCCCCATGTCCCCGGGGGTTACGTCCCCAAGTCCCCGGGGGTTACGTCCCCATGTCCCAGGGGGTTACGTCCCCAAGTCCCCGGGGGTTACGTCCCCAAGTCCCCGGGGGTTACGTCCCCATGTCCCCGGGGGTTACGTCCCCATGTCCCCAGGGTTACGTCCCCATGACCCCGGGGGTTACGTCCCCATGACCCCGGGGGTTACGTCCCCATGTCCCCGGGGGTTACGTCCCCATGACCCCAGGGGTTACGTCCCCATGTCCCCAGGGGTTACGTCCCCATGTCCAAGGGGGTTACGGCCCCATGTCCCCGGGGGTTACGTCCCCATGTCCTCGAGGGTTACGTCCCCATGTCCCCGGGGGTTACGTCCCCATGACCCCGGGGGTTACGTCCCCGGGGGTTACGTCCCCAAGTCCCCGGGGGTTACGTCCCCAAGTCCCCGGGGGTTACGTCCCCAAGTCCCCGGGGTTACGTCCCCATGTCCCCGGGGGTTACGTCCCCATGACCCCAGGGGTTACGTCCCCATGTCCTCGAGGGTTACGTCCCCATGTCCCCGGGGGTTACGTCCCCATGTCCCCAGGGGTTACGTCCCCGGGGGTTACGTCCCCAAGTCCCCGGGGGTTACGTCCCCAAGTCCCCGGGGTTACGTCCCCAAGTCCCCGGGGTTACGTCCCCATGTCCCCGGGGGTTACGTCCCCATGTCCCCGGGGTTACGTCCCCATGTCCCCGGGGGTTACGTCCCCGGGGGTTACGTCCCCATGTCCCCGGGGGTTACGTCCTCATGTCCCCGGGGGTTACGTCCCCATGTCCCCGGGGGTTACGTCCCCA
Organism: Platynereis dumerilii; assembly: GCA_026936325.1. NCBI lineage: Eukaryota > Metazoa > Annelida > Polychaeta > Phyllodocida > Nereididae > Platynereis > Platynereis dumerilii. The sequence goes on along the minus strand of JAPTHN010000001.1, from coordinate 83,631,050 downwards.
TGTCCTCGAGTGTTACATCCCCATGTCCCCGGAGGTTACGTCCCCATGTCCCCGGGGTTACGTCCCCATGTCCCCGAGGGTTACGGCCCCATGTCCCGGGGGTTACGTCCCATGTCCCCAGGGTTACGTCCCATGTCTCCGGGTTTACGTCCCCATGTCCCCGGGGGTTACGTCCCCATGTCCTCGAGTGTTACATCCCCATGTCCCCGGGGGTTACGTCCCCATGTCCCCGGGGGTTACGTCCCCATGTCCCCGGGGGTTACGTCCCCAAGTCCCCGGGGGTTACGTCCCCATGTCCCAGGGGGTTACATCCCCAAGTCCCCGGGGGTTACGTCCCCAAGTCCCCGGGGGTTACGTCCCCAAGTCCCCGGGGGTTACGTCCCCATGTCCCCGGGGGTTACGTCCCCATGTCCCCGGGGTTATGTCCCCATGACCCCGGGGTTATGTCCCCATGTCCCCGGGGGTTACGTCCCCATGTCCCCTGGGGTTACGTCCCCGGAGGTTACGTCCCCATGTCCCCGGAGGTTACGTCCCCATGTCCCCGGGGTTACGTCCCCATGTCCCCGAGGGTTACGGCCCAATGTCCTGGGGGTTACGTCCCATGTCCCCGGGGTTACGTCCCATGTCCCCGGGGGTTACGTCCCCATGTCCCCGGGGGTTACGTCCCCATTTCCTCGAGTGTTACATCCCCATGTCCCCGGAGGTTACGTCCCCATGTCCCCGGGGGTGTGTCCCCATGTCCCCGGGGGTTACGTCCCCATGTCCCGGGGGTTACGTCCCCATGTCGCCGGGGGTTACGTCTCCATGTCCCCGGGGGTTACGTCCCCATATCCCCGGGGATTACGTCCCCATGTCCCCGGAGGTTACGTCCCCATGTCCCCGGGGTTACGTCCCCATGTCCCCGGGGGTTACGTCCCCATGACCCCGGGGGTATGTCCCCGGGGGTATGTCCCCGGGGGTATGTCCCCGGGGGTATGTCCCCGGGGGTATGTCCCCGGGGGTATGTCCCCGGGGGTATGTCACCATGTCCCCGGGGGTAAATGGTCGCCCCCTCCTTAGTATATATTAAATGGTCGCCCCCTTATCCTATCTATCTATCTTATGTATCTATCTATGTATCTATGTATCTATGTATCTATCTATCTTGTTATCTTAGCACCTTAGTAGATATTAAAAGGGTGCCCCCTTCTTCTTAGGAGATATTAAATGGTCGCCCCATTAAATGGTCGCCCCCTTATCTATCTATCTGGCAAAACAACATACACATAGAACTTGCATGTGTTCCGCTTGCGACACAAATTCTAGTTTTGTTTTCAATGTGCAGTCCCCCCCCCCCTGTCCTAAGCCCACTCTGCCCATTATTTGCAATGTCGGAGAAACTTTTCTTGGACAAGAGGAGTGACCATTGGTCAGGCAGTCATTGCACATGCCACATTAACAACAACCACTTACAAATGCAACCATTTAGTCAGGCAGCTTAGCAACACATATCAGGTGGATGTGGACCTGCTGGACAAAAGCACCAAATTTTTTTTACAGACTGCCATATATGTCTACTTTCAATTTTTGGTAGGAACCACCTTCCCCTAATTGGTTATGGTGGCCATATTGGATTTCAAAATGGCCGCTCGCCAAAATTCGTTTCTACCATATCTTGGCTCCTAATTCATCTAGAGTCATGATCTTGGTGTCTAAATACACATTTTCAGGGTCAAGGAATGCATTAGTGTTGTCAATAAAGGTGCCAGACGAAAATTTCATGTAAAATAATTTAAGAAATTCATTAAATAGCTATTTTATTATCCGAGCCGTATGTTTATCTTTTTGCACTAATATTTAGGTTTTTCAACCATCATCAGTCATCATTTTAGTATAAAAAATACACTTATCTGATAAAACAATGAGAATTTATTTATTTACCTGTATTTTAATACATTAAATAATTAATAGGTGAAGCTTAAAGGTAATTTATAGCATTTGAAGAAATTCAACAGAATTCAACTACAGTGATACGGTGAAGAACATCTCAGAATCACATTCACAATTTATCATATAATTACATGATACACCCAATTTATCTGACTACAAATATTAAAAGTTTATAAAATGTCTATAAGATTGCTGTCACAGTTTGTTGGCTTAATTCAGGCAGTGACAACTTTGTGCAATTCCAGTGTGCTTTTCGGCACCCGCAACGTGTGCCGCATTGACTCTTGCAACCACATTTCACTAATTCACTGCAGGCTTCTGAAGCAACAGGCAGGTCAGTCCAAACAGGTTCCCACAGCTGATTTATTTTGTTCAATGTCCATCCCCAGCTCTCAGGGGCAGGTAGATGTTGGCAACTTAGCTCACTGGTGCTCCAAATTCCAACCTGATATGCTGCTCGTCTTGTGTGTTGTAATAATGCGTCTTGAGTGGGAGGGAGTGCTTCCATTACTTTGCCTTTTCGACAAAATAGGTCTTGCCTGGCTTCATTCACCTTCTCAAGTATGCTGGTTCTGTCATACATAATGACAGTAAATCGTTCCAGCAACTGAAAATTCCTTGTGTCAATATGTATACTGGTGAAAGGATGTTGCGCCATGTACATAAATGCATCTGTCACCTCTTCAAAGCATTTCCAGGCATCCCATGCCGTCTTCTTGCCCTTACCATAGACAGCAGATGAAGTGTCACGCCCATTGAAGCTGTGGAATACTGGTAGAGCAAGCGATTTCTCTGGGCCCAGTTTTTCCCAGATAGCATTGATATGAAGGTGGGAAGACCTCTTTCCCACACCAAACGCAACCCAAATATGCACACCTTGACACAAATTGGTGAAATGATGAAATTTTCCAATGAGTATCACTACTACATCTGTATCTACAGTACGCACAACAACGTTTGAGCAATTATGCAGAAGAGCATCATCTAGATGGACCAATAGCCTGGTGTCGGCTTCCTCGTGGTCGCAAACTTCCATCGTGCAATCACTCCCCAAAAACAAGAGTTGAGTTGCCCATTGTGGATATGATTTCCTTTTCATTGGGGCAGTCTAAAGATGCAATTTTCCTGGACAGGAATGAAAACAATTCTTCTTTGTTGATTGGATCTCTGAGAAAGTCAACCCAATTTTTAGGCATTTTGGTTTTACCTTCCACCTTTCTCCGAAGTCCCTTTCCCCGCTTCTCTCGTGTAGATTGCTTGATGCTTTGGGGGATGTAAGTATCCCACACAATATCTACTCTCCTTGACTGTCGAGTTGTTTCCTAATGTAAGGAATGAAAACCTGATTTGCATAATCATTGAATGTTACAATGCCAGAAGTAGGAAGGAAGTGTACCACACAAGCACCATCAAGAAGCCTCACATCAACAGAATCAGGTGGGTCCATAGAGTTTTCGTCAGACAATACATTCAGCAGATCAGCTTTCTTCCCGAAATGCAGAGTTCCACCATCAGAAATGGAAGGAGGAAATGGTTGATTCTCATGTCTGAAAAATGCACTCATGTCACTTGTTCGTTGCTGCGACACAACACACAAATGGGAAAACAAGGTAACATCATGCTTCAGTAACGAGATTTTTCCAGCTTGTTTTGTCTTTGGCTTTGTCATCGGAGAACTGAATAGGAGAAGGGAATTCATCTTGATAGGCTCATGGATGGAACGAGTACAGTCAGCTAAAACATGTTCATGGAAACTCTCATAATGCTCCATTCCTAATTTTTGCAGTTTGCGTACTGTATCAGCCACCGACTCATCCATGACATTGCGAGTGTCCAGAGCTAGTAATTCATCCGTTGTATCAAGAAATGGATTTCCCATCTCCTTAATCACCTTGGCTGGAATAGCAGCTTGCTCTTTGAAAGCTTTCTGTGCAGAAAACCCTTCTTCATGGTGAAAGCTCTTTTTCAAATTCTTTGATAGAAAATCATCTTCAAATTCTTTCAGTATTCTGACTTGTTCAGGGCCTGAGACCATCCATTTCCTGAAAGCTGAGGGATTCTCAGTGAGGCCAATAGCCCCCCCCCCCCTGCACCTTTCACAGCTTCGTTGTTCTGTTCATGGGCTTGATCAATTGGCATCCGTGAAAACCTGTTTGAAGTTTTGTTGACTACCCAGTGACCATACTCCTGAAACTCCTTGAGAAGTGGTGCTGGAAGGCTCTCCATGTCTCTTATGTGTATTGGAATCCATCATGCATAATTGTGGTGGTCCAGGGCAAAAAACAAAGGAGCCAGAGCTTTCAGACTTTCAATATATAGAGAAAAATTTCCCTCACGATGAGCTCTAATGAATGTGAGACAAAGGAGTTCAAGATTGAGAATTGTATTCCAGTACTGAAATGTTGAGCTCACTCTTATTTAGTTTCTCAATCCAAGCCTTTTTTTCCACTCCATTGTCTGTTCACATAGAATGCAAGTATGCATCTTCAATAAGTTTACCAAAGCCACTGCAGTAACCTACTCTATGCACTTGCTAAATTTACGCAATGGAAGTGGCCTGACACCCACAGGAAAGTCAAATTCATTGCAATGTTTCGGGGTCTGTACATATAAATGGCTATGTGGAAAACCACAGGTGACTAGCTCGAAGCTTCTGGTTGGACAATAGCACTGTCCTAGGCTGGTATAGCATCATCAGGTGCTGCAGACTCCTTCCTTAAGGCATCTCACCTTACTCCAAGGAGACATGCCACCCGGTGCATCAGATGCTATGACTGGTGTCTGACCAGGATTGAGGAACTCGATAGCCCAATGTACCACATTCATCCCATGCTTAATCATAGCTGCTGTCGCAGATGTAGTAGTGATACTGCGATACTTATTGGAAAATTTCATCATTTCACCAATTTGTGTCAAGGTGTGCATATTTGGGTTGCGTTTGGTGTGGGAAAGAGGTCTTCCCACCTTCATGTCAATGCTATCTGGGAAAAACTGGGCCCAGAGAAAGCGCTTGCTCTACCAGTATTCCACAGCTTCACTGGGAGTGACACTTCATCTGCTGTCTATGGTAAGGGCAAGAAGACGGCATGGGATGCCTGGAAATGCTTTGAAGAGGTGACAGATGCATTTATGTACATGGCGCAACATCCTTTCACCAGTATACATATGGATGGACATTGAACAAAATACATCATATGTGGGAACCTGTTTGGACTGACCTGCCTGTTGCTTCAGAAGCCTGCATTGAATTAATGAAATGTGGTTGCAAGGGTCAATGCGGCACACGTTGTGGGTGCCGAAACGCACACTGGAATTGCACAAAGTTATGCAGTTGTCACTGTCTGAATTAAGCCAACAAACTGTGACATCAATCTTATAGACATTTCATAAACTTTTTTTATATTTGTAGTCAGATAAATTGGGTGTATCATGTAATTATATGATAAATTGTGAATGTGATTCTGAGATGTTCGTTACTGTATCACTGTGGTTGAATTCCTTTGAATTTCTTCAAATGCTATAAATTACCTTTAAGCTTCACCTATTAATTATTTAATGTATTAAAATACAGGTAAATAAATAAATTCTCATTGTTTTATCAGATAACTGTATTTTTTATACTAAAATGATAACTGATGATGGTTGAAAAACCTAAATATTAGTGCAAAAAGATAAACATACGGCTCGGATAATAAAATAGCTTTTAATGAATTTTTTAAATTATTGTACATGAAATTTTTGTCTGGCACCTTTAATGATAGCACTAATGCATTCCTTGACCCTGAAAATGTGTATTTGGACACCAAGATCATGATTCTAGATGAATAAGGAGCCAAGATATGGTAGGAACAAATTTTGGCGAGCGGCCATTTTGAAATCCAATATGGCCGCCATAACCAATTAGGGGAAGGTGGTTCCTACCAAAAATTGAAAGTAGACATATATGGCAATCTGTAAAAAAAATTTGGTGCTTTTGTCCAGCAGGTCCACATCAATTTGCTTAGCTGCCTGACTAATTGGTTAGGCAAGATCCTTGTGCCTAAATTGACAGCAGTTCAATAATCCAAATAGGCATGTAGTGCGTGTTTACTTGACTAGAAAACAACCTGTCAATTTCAGCTGCAATCATTAGGGGAAAGCTATCGCTCTCCCAATTATTCCAGCTGGTGAAAATTGGTTGCTCCACTCACTTCAAGAACGCACCCCATTAGTTATTTTTTCTTAGTTCTGAACTTTTTATGCTGGCTTCTTGAACTTTAGGACAAGATTTGTTATAGTACAGTATTGGCTATGCAGCCAGCATACTATACTGATTGCCCCATACGGAAAAGTGTCAACCAGTTTGGTCCCCACCATTTAGTAATGTCAGCTAGAGCATTACAAAATATCTTATGATCACAAATACTTAATATTGTTGCATTGATGTAAAAGTACACCTGCCACTCATTAATCGACCAATTGGTGCAGATACAATTGTTGCAGGACCTGAAATAATTGGGGGTGAGTTGTAACAATTGGGGGTGAATAGTAATGAGAGCAGTTTGTTCTATTTATAGGTCCAATTTCTGGGTGGCACATCCTTGGGGTGATTAGCAGACTGTTAGTGACTTACAGTTAGTGACTAACTGGCAGTTCAAGACTAACAAACAGTGAATCAACAACAGTTAGTGCTTACTAACAGTAAGTGACTAACAACAGTGACTTACTAACAGTAGTGACCAACTGATGAACAACAGTTAGGGACAAAATGACTAACAGTCAGGGACTAGCAGTTAGTAACTTACAGTTTCCTAACAGTTAAGGACTAGCTGACTTACATGACTAACTAACAGTTAGTGACTCACTAACAGTTAGTGACTCACTAACAGTTAGTGACTGACTAACAGTGACTGACTAACAGTAAGTGAATGACTAACAGTTAGTGACTGACTAACAGTTAGTGACAATTAGTAACTAATTAACAGTTTGTCACTAACTGACAGTTTTTGACTAACCAACAGTTTTGACTAACTAACCATTTTTGACTTACAGTTTTTGACGACAAACAGTTTTGACTACAAATAGTTTTTGACTAACTAACAGTTTTTGACTAACAGTTTTTGACTAACTAACAGTTTTTGACTGAATAACAGTTTTTGACAAATTAACAGTTTTGACTGACTAACAGTTTTGACTACTAACAGTTTTGACTGAATAACAGTTTTTTTTACTACAAACAGTTTTGACTAACTAACAGTTTTTGACTGACTAACAGTTTTTGACAAATAACAGTTTTGACTGAATAACAGTTGTGACTACAAACAGTTTTGACTAACTCCCCCTTTTCACTAACTAACAGTTTTTGACTAACTAACAGTTTTGACTACTAACAGTTTTGACTAACTAACCATTTTTGACTACTAACAGTTTTGACTAACAGTTTTTCACTAACTGTTTTTCACTAACTGTTTTTGACTAACAGTTTTTGACAAATTAACAGTTTTGACTGACTAACAGTTTTGACTAACAGTTTTGACTAACTAACCATTTTTGACTACTAACAGTTTTGACTGAATAACAGTTTTTTTTTACTACAAACATTTTTTGACTAACTAACAGTTTTGACTACTAACAGTTTTGACTGAATAAGTTTTTTTACTACAAACAGTTTTTGACTAACTAACAGTTTTTGACTGACTAACAGTTTTTGACAAATAAACAGTTTTGACTGACTAACAGTTTTGACTACAAACAGTTTTGACTTACTAACCATTTTTGACTACTAACAGTTTTGACTACAAATAGTTTTGACTAACTGACAGTTTTTGACTAACTAACAGTTTTTGACAGAATAACAGTTTTTTTACTACAAACAGTTTTTGACTAACTAACAGTTTTTGACTGACTAACAGTTTTTGAGAAATTAACAGTTTTGACTGACTAACAGTTTTGACTAACTCCCCCTTTTCACAAACTAACACTTTTTCACTAGCACTTTTTTACTAGCTAACAGTTTTTGACTAACTAACAGTTTTTGACTGACTAACAGTTTTTGACTTACTAACAATTTGTGACTAAATAACATATTTAGTGGCTAACAAATAGTAACTACCAAAACAACGGACTTAATGACTAACAGGTAGTGACTAACTGATGAACAACAGTAAGGGATGCCTGATTAACAGTTAAGGATTGACAGTCATATATAGTGACTTACTAATTAATAGTGAGTCATATTGAACGTATGCTCCCCCATATGAACTTGCCAACTCCAGCTAAACTGTCATAGGAATAAAAATAACAGTCAATACTATACACCAGTTAGTGTAGATCAGCAGAGCAGGTATAAGAAGCTATAAGAGGATTTATAGATGAACCCATGATGTGTGTGTGTTCAAGACCTAGTTAGTGAGAGATATAGAAAAAGTATAGTTGGTGTCTCCAGAGTATCGCATGCCCCCCTTGGGATGAAGAGATAGAGAGGGTGAGAGATAGACAGACAGATAGATAGATCTATCATGGGTTCATCTATAATTCCTCTTATAGCTTCTTATACTATATTATGGGTTCATCTGTAGTTTCTCTTATACCATATTTTAAAATTCTTTTGGCAAAACATACTCTTATTGTAAATTTTGAAATCGTAATCACTACAGCCAGCATATATCTTTTTTTTTCAAAAAGATTTTCTTGTTTCATTGATCAACTTGCTCCATGCTTATGATCAACCGCAACTGACCCTGCCTTAATACCATGGCAGGTTGGTCACTGGTGCTTTTCACTGAACATTTTGAACGTAAAATATTCACAGAAAGAAAAAGAAGGGTCTAACGATCATCAAAAATGATGAATACGAGTGTAAGCTTTCATTTGCAAACAGAGGGTCATTATGGCATAATAAACAGCGTGAACTGAGGTAGACAAGAGTCCGACTAATTACCGTGTTCTGTCCTGGATTAGATAGGTAGATAGATAGGTATACATAGATGGGTATGTAGATAGGTGGTGGATAGATAGATAGGTGGTGGGTGGATAGATAGATAGATAGATAGATAGATAGATAGATAGATAGATAGATAGATAGATAGATAGATAGATGATGGGTGATGATATCTCAGTCAGATTTGAACAAAAGTGCACTTTGTTTCAGATTTATCACTTTGTAAGTCATATCTTATCAGCTCGATTAATGATTAATGCAGACAGAATCAAATGCCAGAGGCCCCCGATCAACTCTATGGGCCGTTTTCACCAACATGGTATTAAGGGAAGAGCCAGGTCTTAGCTAAGGCCTGGTCTGGCTAAGCCAATCAGTCAAGCAGAGCAGTATCAAAGGTATTTTAGTTAAGTGGAAGTTTACACATGTTGTGCGAACAGGTCAGCTGTTACAAACACAATGTCTCAATTTCCCAAACAAAGACAAAGACATGGCTACACAGAAAAGGGAGAGGGTTCTTGGAATTTTTTAAAATAGATAATTGCCTACCCAGTCTTGGTGAAAAAAAAAGAATAGTTCAAAACTTCCCCCTTTCTCATTTAGGCTTGTTCATTGGCCAGCTTTGGAGGTGTGTCTGACTTACTCAATGAAGGCTGTGCTCAGTGCCTGGATGGAAACAAACTTCTTTTTCTGAGCAAACTTATTTTCCACAGTATTAAATGTGCTGAACCAATTATATTCATCATTAGTCCAGCCCCTCCCCCTCATGTATTATCTGGTCAGCCCCAAAGGGACACCACTTTAACAGCTTGAGATCACTAATCTATAAGTTGTCTAACAATATTTGTCAACCACTGAATCTTGACAAGTCTATCGACTAAAAATCACTTGGTGAAAGGGACTTAGTTACGGCAGGTTTAAAGAAGTTAAGACCAGGCCTAACTGTTAAAACTATGTTGGTGAAATCGGCCCTATGAAACATTTTAAGCCTTGTCTGGTTCTGTGTTTTTTAAATATTTTTTTAATTAGGCCTATTTAGGTAAAATCATCCCCGTCTGAACTCCAAACTTTACCATGCATTCTATCATTATCAGAAAGTCAACCTGCGTCAAATTACACCTGCTACTGCGTGATATTAAACTGAAGTGCGTGATATTGCCCCCAGAAAATGTTAAAATGACCATAGTTGCTTTAACTGTGTGCCAAGTGCTCTAAAAGGCTGCCGACCAATGGAATTTGATATTTTCTTGACAACTGAGTTCAATATCAATAAAAATCGTAACTTTTGGCCGTGATAGTTATGACACCTCAGGACTGACAGCTATACAGAAAAACTGCAGTCTAATATCACGCACTAGGTGCGTGGTATTACCCACATTTACCCTGGCCTATTTGAAGAAAACAAAGACAGACCATCTGTTGTGAAAAGTTTGATTGCTGGGCTATTTCGGGAGATAGAGTCAACTTTAATATAGCATTTAGGTATGGGATATCAGTCAATGAGACTGCCACAAACACTTCTACTGCCTCTCATCAAGTGAGGGATGTTCATCTCATTTCTGGTGAAACCACTTTTTTTTTAACTGTAAGAACTACTTCTCAGTGAATGAAAGTCTCAGGTCATAAACCTTTTCATTATTATTTCCAGATCGGGAAGCAATTTATCTCAAAATTAACCTGGTTAATATCCAAAACAAAGACAGACTTGATAAGGCAATATTGAATGACGAGCAATAACATAAATTACACATAGGTCAAAATCTCACTTCTATCCTTAAGACTCCTCCTACACAACTAATCACATTTTCAGACCACAAGACCAGCCTTTTCAGTTAGTGAAAGCCACAGGTTTTTCACATTCTCTATGTTTGAATTGGAATATAGCAAACTCAGCCGACAATTTAGAAACAGCCGCCAAAATTTCTTCCAAAACAACCAGAGACACCTAACCAGCTGGTGTCTCTTGGAAACTCAGCCAAACATTACTTTCCCTTCAACAATGTTCAACAAGTTTGTGAAATTATTTGCAATAATCAAAATTCCCAAATCAAGCCAACTAAACCAATTTAGATGTAGACACCAAAAATTTCCTCAAATCAAACTAGGACACCTGACCAGTTGCAGTCTCTTGGAAACTCAACCTAACATTCTTAGTACCTCTTCAACAAGATTGTGAAAATTGTAAGCAATATACAAAATTTTCAAAATCATGGCACTAAGTTCAACCAACTGATGTTTTTGTTTGCAATTCTCATTGCTGTCAGTGCTGTGTCCCAATGAGCCAATGAGAGTACAGAAACAGATCTATAGATAGATAAGGTAACTGCAGCTTCTATGCCTAGGTCTGGGTGTTCACAAGGGTTGATTGATGAGATAGGAGACAAGAGCTCAACATGTTACACCAATCATCTACGTCTCATAAAAACAATTAAAGACAACATGTGGAACTTAAGACAACCAATTTATTTAGAAAAGAAGCATACATACCTCATTCTCTTTACACTTTCGCACGCTTATTGTACACATTCTCACAAGATGTTGGCTGAGCATGAATTATTTAAATTACTTAAAAATATTCCAAATATCAATTGAAAATCACAAATATCAATTTAATTCTTATTATCAAACAAGTTGCATAATCACATCAATCACGGATCAGATGATAATTTTTAGATGGAAAAAATATATTAGAATACATTTGAAAATGATGTATTGTTACACAGCGTAAAGTATATATACAATTTAAATTAATGCACAGAAATACAACAGTATTCCTTCTTACATCAGACACCATGCTCATTCATGTTGCAAGCTTTCATTACCATATTAGTTATAAGGCGAAACAGTTTGAAAATACTGTTTTATCTCTTTTAAGGACATTCTTTTCAACAAAATCAGCCCTAACAACAGTGCAATTAAAGTAGGTAACAAACTAAAAGGTGGGTTGACGTACATAAACACAACATTTTTCAGTAATTTGGTGATATTGTAGGTTTGCTAATCGTTAAATCAATGTAATATATATACAATGAATATTTAACAAATCAACCATACTCAAAAGCAAACAAGCTCCCATACATATTTCAGTATGTACAACAAAATATATAATATACTACATCCAAAATAACGAATAAGAATCACTTAATAAATTGCTTGAAATGCACATATCCAGATCAACTATCGCTGGGAAAAAATCAGGTCACAGTCGCGCCATCATTTTGATCTTAGTTGTCATGTTAAATCAATAATTTTCAATTTCACAAAGTCAGATTTAATCCACCATCATACATAAAGGCTTTACAGTTTTAATACTTTCAAAACTTCATCAATTATATCTTTCCTGTTATATCATGAATACAATTATATATCACTCCTGTCTCCACAGCTTATGTTTTCACTCAGACATGTTACAGAATGTTACGAAAGACACGTAAACATCACACATCCCATCCCTCATTTATTATACGAATATTAGTTGCGGAAAAAACAACTGTCGAACATCTCAACTTTCATGAACAAAAACTTTTCAAATTACGCATCACAAAACACTTTCACTATCATATTGACACACTTACACGTTGCATCTTTTGCTCAACAAAATGAGATACATTAAATAAACTAAATTCAAGAGTGGAACGGCCGCTTCTCGGTAAAGAAACTTTTTAATACAATAACCTGACCTATTCCAACTATTAGAATAACGATAAATTCTCCTACGGACCAGTATTGAACTCGATCGTTCACCATTTCGGCAAAAACGCGCCCTTGTGACTCTCGGAGCCGATGATGGGTCTGGTAGTCTATCACTACTTTCAATGCTTCGTGAATTGTAACAGCAGAGGATTCCATCTGAAAAGATATGAGATGAATAATTGGCATGTTTCTCAAATTTTCTCATCAATATATATACACTGTATATATTTTTTTTTCCTTTTAAAACATAAGTCTATGCTTCCTTGAAGTTTCTTCCCTATAAGGTGTCCAAATTTGAATCAGGAAATTCACCACAATCCTGAACTTCCTTGTCAGACAAAAAATAAAATCAGATTCTGCAAGCTAGAGCTAATTCACATGACTGTCCAGTTTTCGTGCTTATCAAAATAATCTTTGGAATCTTTCCAAGTCGAATTTGCCCACTATGCTATAAACAAGCAGTCGGTTTTGTTCAGACAGGAATTACAGTCTTGTCAATCACTGGTAATGTATTGGAGTCTTTGTTACATTTACAAATTATCAGAGAGACAGGGACACACATTGGCCCTCAGATTCTAATAAGTGTGTGGAGGTCTGACAATGTAAAAGACTTTGCAAAATCTGGTCATCAGAATCTGGGTAGGCCTATCTCAGATGGACCTTGTGGAAATTATATTCTGAGTAACTATGTAAACTTAATCCTGACCTTTGGAAATCCATAGTGAAATAAAAATCATGTCACAAAGGTCTGTATTTATTCACTCACCAGAGCTTTCGCCCATCTCTCATGGGCTTCTTCAGCTATCTGTTGTTCTCAGTTTGTCACATGACTGCTCACAGTCAAGTCATGTGACAGGATTGAACTCCTGGATTTATGCCTCAATACGACCTATTTCGTTTACCAAGAAGAGATATATCAGCAGTTACAGGGGGCGGCGATGGGCTCGCCCATATCGCCAATCATAGCGAACCTTTTTATGGAAGACTTTGAAAGCCATGCCATCAGAACAGCCAAGAACCCTCCTAAGGTATGGTTCCGCTACGTGGACGATACCTTTGCGATGTTACACACATATGATATCGAGGACTTCACTCACCATCTGAACTCGTTGAACCCAAGCATAAAGTTCACTCATGAAGAAGAGGCAGGTGGTAAATTGGCCTTTCTGGACGTCTTGGTACATGTGCTAGAGGATGGCAGTACGAAAACAACGGTCTTTCGGAAGAGTACGCACACTGACCAATACCTTAATTTCAACTCTAACCACCACCTAGAGCATAAAAGGTCAGTTGTGCGTACTCTCCTAAACAGGGCAGAGAACCTGGTGACAACGAATGAGGACAGGAAGGTAGAACGTCTACATGTAAGGACCGCCCTCAAGATGAATGACTATGCTCCGTGGATGATGGAGATCCCGTCCAAGAAGAAACAGGACCCAGGGGAACAGCAGAAAGCAGAGAGGAAGAAACACGCTCCTATCGGCCTACCGTACATAAAGGGCATCTCAGAGCCACTGGAAAGAACATTTAGAAAGCATGGCATAAATGTCTACCACAAACCTATCAACACCCTGAGGCAACAACTAGTGAGACCAAAAGATCGCACACCAAAAGACCAGAAGACTGGAGTGATTTATGAGGTGAAATGTAAGACGTGCAGCAGATTATACATTGGAGAAACAGCTAGAACTTTAAGCAAAAGACTCAAAGAGCATAAAACAACATCAACATCGGCTGTTAACGAACATTGCAAAGAGACAGGGCACAGCATTGACTGGGATAATGTAAAAGTTCTAGACAGAGAAGATCACTGGCTCAAAAGAAAAATCAAGGAAGCCATTGCCATCAGACGCCATAAGCCATCACTCAACAGGGACCAGGGCTGGGACCTCCCTCCAATTTTCTGCAACCTCCTGTCACATGACTTGACTGTGAGCAGTCATGTGACAAACTGAGAACAACAGATAGCTGAAGAAGCCCATGAGAGATGGGCGAAAGCTCTGGTGAGTGAATAAATACAGACCTTTGTGACATGATTTTTATTTCACTATATTCTGAGTGATATCAACACTCATTTTAGAGTTATTTATTCAAAATTGACAGTTCTATGCACTGTAAGATATTCATACATGGTCATGTATGCACACTGTAAGTGCATCATTCATATATACTGGAGTATAATTACATGCACTTACTACTAATCAATTATACTTAGGATAGAGTATATAAAACCTCAATAATTAGAAAGGCTAAATTCAGACACATGTCAACACATACATACATCTTATCTCTTTCTTTTTTTTTAATCAAACAACACATACAATTAGCACGACCTCTGATCATGCGTGTTTAGTTGGACAAATATCTTAATATATATGCGACCATGATTAAGCTTTAATGAATAGGCAGTCAGAATTGCACTGTATACACAGATTTTGTAGATCAATAACCAACTTTTATCATGCTTATTAGACTATACATGTAATTAAATTAAACACTACTATAGTACAGCCCCTACAATAAGAGAGAATTAAACTTTGAAACCATACTATTTTAAAACTACTTAAATCTTATGCTCATTAGAATAATGATTAGTGAACGAGGGAGTTTAGGTTTTACACCTCATCAGCACCAGTGTGGGCTATTTAGAGGCACAGAGTAATGATTAGACGATCACATTATGATGAAGAGACTGAAGAGTCGGAAGACACACAGCTGGAGAAATGTAATTGATTACTTCTGATTGTTTGAAAACACTAGCGATGTCATGCAATGCAGGTCCTATCTTGAAGTATCTTCTCATTGAAATTGAATGGTAAAATAATTTGCAAATGTAACAAAAACGACTTGATGATTGAGAGGTCTCATCTAAATACCCAAATTTTTTTCACCACTTATCATAGCAGGACTTTTTAACAAAATTGATAACATTACTGACAATGCACGCACCTGAGTCATAGCAGAAGCTTTTTGGCCCATGCTGCCTGTAAGAGGGGGTTCATCACCGACTTGAAAATCAAAGTAGACCACTTTGTGAGTGAAGGTTGAGAATTCATTGCTGAAGCAGAATTTGTATTCTCCTTTCGCATCTGTGGTCCAGGTGAAGCTGTCGTATTGTTTTTTAACATCTTTATACAAAGTTCTGCCGTCAGGGGCTGTCAACTCCATGTCAACATCATAATTGCCACCAGTTACTACCTGAAAAAAGATTAAAAGAATAAGTTAACCAACTTTAAACCAAGGTTATTAATACAGTAAGAACAAGACTTAAAATATTCACCAACTTCATTTGCAGTAACAAATACACATTTATGTGATTTATAAGCCGTGGTCATCAAATCACAAAAATTTTCAGAGGTTGTTCCTCAAATTATTGGGCTCTGTTTGATGCATCATACATGGATACAACTTAACAATTTTGCGGAATATCTATTATATCAAAGTAACAGAATTTTTTTTTTTGTTTTATAAAAATGGTGCCAAATTCAGTGTCATTGTTGAGCACAATATATCATTCAACATAAATCAATTAAATTAGAGAAATAGAACTTTAACAGTACGCCAACTCCAAAAATGCCAATAATTAGCCAATATTTCAATATCTCATAGTTGGCAGATTTGACTGACAATATGCTGCCTTAGTACACGTGTAGGACAGAGAGGATGTCCACATGTATACACTCTACCATAATGAACATGATGAAGTCAACACATGTCACACCTGTATCAATTGATGCTTCTGTCCCAGTTTTCCAAGTGTGTTCCTTTTACATAGTGACTATATGTGATCAATAGACTTTTTTCTATATTTTCCCAGGCAACTATATGTGCAAATTTTGATTCAATCTACACAGGTGTAAGGCCAATATAGTTGACAAATGTGAACGTAAATTCTGGTTTAATTAAATTCATTGACCATTTTGATATGATATATACTATAGGCTTTGTAATTATATACTATTAAGTATTAATAAACAACAAAATGGAAATAATTTATACATGATGATCCATATGACCATATCTGTGTTCAAATTTGATATTGACATAAGATAACTTATAAACGTTCATTTCATTGAAAGATCACAATTTGACTGACACAGTGACAGTCCTACAAACCAAAGACAGCTTAAGTTTTAAAAGAAAGCAGTTGGCCTAATATTAGAGCTCGGTTTTGTTACACATGTACGTGTCTCGTCACTCTCGTGAATGTGTGGATGCCATGAAAACAATGCAATAAGACAGCACCTGGGCACGTACATGTGACAAAAGCAGCAAAACCTCTATTTGTTTCGGAATTATTTTATGATTGCATAGGCAACTTCAATATCTTCATACATGTTATATGGTTTGTACAATGACACCTGTTGAGCAAGCGCTGACAAGACTTCCTTGTAATTATGCAGTCCAATAACTGCACCTAAGTATTTGGCTGCAGGCATAATTGAACTCCTATAGACCTTGGCCTATACTGTATATGAATGGTTCAATATAACTTTTAGAACAGCTCACTACCAGCTAGTACTTAGCTACAGTAAGGGGGCTACCATTTAATCTCCAAGGGATAGGAGGTGGGGGCTTGGAGTTATATTAATAATAAAATAATTTTTTGCTTAGTTTAAATCAATAAATTCTTTTTAGGCAGTATTGAAATAATTTTTTTGGCCAGGTGTATTTCTAACAGGGTGTTGTTTGATTTAAGAATGAATATTTGGGGACATCGCATGCTAAAAATAAATGATTACTGCCATTACCGTGAAATAAATAATTTCTTGCCGAGGAAAAGTCAGAACTCCCAAGCACCCGATTAAAATTAAATGGTCAACCCAAACTTCAGTTTAAACATACAATGACCGGAATTTAAAAAATTCTACATAATTATTATGTGATAAACTCGTGCAAGGATTGACACTTCATTTTTGACTTGACACTTACCACTGATAACTATGGCATGCTAAGTTGTCACTCAACTAAACATGCTCAATCAGTGCTACAGGTGCCAAATTGCCAGTATACATTCAATGAGGCGTGACATGACAGGACAAAGACACTGATTTACATGATCAAGCTTTTACAATAACATCAGATCTTGAAGGGTCATTCACAGTTAAGCAGATACGTACCTGAAATTCTATCGTGCACTTGACTCCCTTGTCAACGATTTCATGAAAACATTGCCTGTCATTATCTGGCAACTCAAATGTCAATTCCAGGCAAATAGCCGACGTGGCTAGGGCCGCAAACACAACTAGTACATCACAGAAGCGCATCATTTTTAGCTGTAATCTTGCAGCCAAAGCCGCAAAAGTATTTCCTACAAAAGTCAATCTTCCACAGCCTTTAAATTACACTAATTTTGCTTGTCAACTGCTCCGTGCCGGACTCACTCCCCTCAAAAACATGGCGGTGTACACAACGTGGCATCACGCGCACTTCTCGCGAGATTGACCTAATTTCGATTAAAACCAGATGGCGCTCTTGCATAAAAAATATTTAGTTCACACCCTTAACACTAGAGTAGGCCTAACAAAAAATGAGAGAGTCATTGCCTGGTCCCCTGGCCTGTATAAGGGGACCGACCAGATGATCTTTGGGGGGGGGGCTATGGATATTTGGTGAAAAAAAAAGATTGTTTCCCACTTGACACTGAAAAAAAAATTTGAAATTTTATAAATGAATGAAATGAATGCAATGAAATTGCAATTTTATGAATTAGTGAAATAGATATAATAATGCATTCTTCACGAAGTGATCTCAAAAATAGCAAGTTCGAAGCTAACTAAAAATAAAAAAGTCTAGCTCTGAACGACGCTCTATCACGTGACCACTTCACATTATTTTTGCTCGACATTATAAATACGAAGTATATAAAAAAGTAAGGCAGTCATGGGCCCGCCCATGCATCCTCCCACTTGCTCATGACTAGCTCACCTTAAATTTTCAAAACTGTAACGGGAATTAGGTGTTTGTACAACGATCCGTCAACTGTAAATCAACTTCCAACTGTAAAGAAATAGATTAAAACTCTAGTTCAATCAAACGGTTTGATTTGATCATCTCATTAAAAATCATCAAACATTTCAATGTTCAATCAATCAATTATCATGCTTACCAAGCAAATATCAGTAAAACTCCAACTGTAGAGTATCATCCATTAACGAGGAAAAACTTCAACTTCAACTTCAATTTGAATTCCAACATATATACAAGAGGCAGGACATTCTCGGGTTCAGGCACTGCAAATAAATAAAGACAGTTTCAATGCCATTCCAAGATATCCCACTTCAAAGAAGTATACAATGTAATTAACAGTATCAATCATTCATCAATTAAATTATTCTAACATCATGAACATGTTAATTATCAACTGCCCCCCCCCTTTCCCAAAATGGGTTGGGA
Source organism: Platynereis dumerilii (assembly GCA_026936325.1). Lineage (NCBI taxonomy): Eukaryota > Metazoa > Annelida > Polychaeta > Phyllodocida > Nereididae > Platynereis > Platynereis dumerilii. Next base: position 83,612,116 of record JAPTHN010000001.1, on the reverse strand, counting down.
GGGTGGGAAAGTTATTATATCTATTTCACTAATTCATAAAATTGCAATTTCATTGCATTCATTTCATTCATTTATAAAATTTCAAATTTTATTTCATTAGTGAAATAGATATAATAATGCATGTTTAACGCTTTGTATGCAAAAGAGTTTCTTGATAATCATCTTTCTCGATGTGTTCCCTGTTGTAAAACTTGTGGAAAGTTCGAGCATTGCTCCAGTTGGCTTTCTCTATAATCTGTTGGACTGAGAGTCCTGAAGAGGCCACTTTCGATGTTGACGCTGCTCGGACTGAGTGGGCTTTGAATTTATTTGTATCAATGCCCGCATCGAACATTAAATCTTTCAACCAACGACTAACTGTACTCGTCGACACTGGTTTGTGTGGGTTAACCATGGCAAGTAGCAATTGTGACTTTTGGTCTTCCGTTGTTCGCCATTCTGCAGTCCTTCTAAGATATGTACGTAGACATCTGATGACATCTAACTTCTCCTCGTCATAAGAAAAAAGCTTAATGGAGAAGTCTGGCTTGCTCGGCCTCTTGGTTTTCGTCAGCTTTGTAATAGGCCAAATGATCTTGTCTCCAAAATCTTCCATGAATTGCGGGTTCAGACTCTTGATTTCATGCGCTCTACTCGCATTACTAAGGGTCAGTAACATAGTCAACTTTTGTGAGAGTTTCTTGTCCGACAAATCAGCATTATCTCCCATTCTTCCGATATAATCAAGGACTTTATCTACATCCCATGTCTCAGAATATCGCGGTTTCGGTGGATTCTTATTGAATGTTCCAGTCATGAAACATCGTACTGTAGGATGTTGCCCTACTTTAAAACCTTCGATATCAGGGTGATAAGCCGATAAGGCAGATCGGTAACCATTAATTGTGGCGTATTCTAACCCCGATTCAGCGCTTTCTGTGAGAAATTGTAATATTTCTACCAAAGAGCTCCGAAATGGATCACTGTGTCGTTGATCACACCAGCTACTCCATTTATTCCAGGCGCTGTTGTAAGCTGATTGGGTACCCATTCGTCTTGACTGCTGCAAGATCTCAATAGTTTCTGTAGAAAACCCTTGTTCTTTCCAGTTTTCCCGGAGATTCGCCATGCCACTAGCTGCATTTTCCCTTCTAGAATCAACGGATGTGCTTCGTGATTCGGGCCTACTAGTAATTGACGATGTGGCGGCAACAGGATTGGATTGTCTATCATCAATGACAATATTTTGGCATACCACGGTTGCGCTTGCCAAAGAGGAGTGATCAATACCAGTTCGGATTTGTCGAACTGTACCTTCGCCAACACTCTGCTGATCAGGCAAAAAGGTGGAAACGCATACATTAAGTCCTGTGTCCAGGTCAAAGTGAATGCATCCGTCGTCTCCGCCTCCGGATCCGGTTTCCAGCTCACGAAACGTTGGAGCTGTCGGTTCAGGCGATCTGCAAATAGATCTATCTGACATGAACCCCATTTCTGAAATATCTCTTGACAAATCTCCGGGTTCAGTTTCCAGTTGCTGAAGTCTCGATAGGTCCTTGATTCCCGATCGGCTTCCACATTCAACACTCCTGGAAGGTATTCGGCAGTAATCGTGATCCTGTTCTTGAAACAGAACTCCCACAATTGAATCGTGGATTCTAACATGTCTCTCGACCGTGTGCTGCCCATCTTGTTGATGTTGGCCACTGTCGTTGTATTGTCGACTTGGACATGAATGTGTCGCTGTGACAGGCCTTTCGTAAACGCCTGAACTGCAAACGACACTGCCTTTATTTCCAACACATTGATGTGCAAAGCTTGTTCTGCTGGTGACCACAGACCTTGAGTGTGTTTGCCATTGCACGTGGCACCCCAACCTTTCTTGGATGCGTCCGTCGTCATCTTCAGCGTCATGTCTGGACAAGGTTGGACAAAGGTGCGACCGTTCCAATTGTTCACTTCCTCTATCCACCAAAGGATCTCTTTGCGAGCTTCCTGGTTCAGTGTGATCACAGTCTCGTAATTCTGTTGGCCTTGCAATAAGCCCAACGATTTTTGCATCTGCAGTTTCTTTGTGTGCAGTGGTCCAGGTAAAATGGCTTTCGCCGCTGCTGTCATTTTCCCGACCAACTTTGACAGCTCCCTGACTGTGATTTTGTCCTTCTGTAAGGTGTCTCGACAGTCTATTTGGATTTTCCTCAACTTGTCGTCTGGTAGGCTCACCGTCATCTTGGTAGAATCCACTTGGAAACCCAGGAATTCTATCTGTCTGGTTGGGTTCAATTCGGATTTCTCCCAATTTATGAGAAAACCCAGTCTCTCCAGTAGCCACACTGTAGTTGCCATTTGTTGTTGCAGTTGGTCTGGATTCTGTTGCATGAGCAACATGTCGTCCAGATAAATCACCATTTTGATGCCGATTTTCCGCAAAATGGCTGCTGCCGGCTTCAACAACTTTGTGAACGTCCAAGGGGCTGATGCCAGCCCGAAAGGGCAAGACTTGAACTGGAAGATCCGATTTCCCCATCTGAATTTCAAGAACTTCCTCTCCTGTTCCGCCATACTTACCGAGAAGTAGGCATCCTTGAGGTCTATCTTTATGAAATACTCGTCCCTCTCGATCATGTCCAGTGCCATGTGTAGCCCTTCCATCTTGAAATGCTGGTAAAGGACATTGGCATTCAAGGCTTTCAGATTGAACACCGGCCTCCATGAGCCGTCCTTCTTGGGTCTGAGAAAGAGGAAGCTGACGAACTGGTCTATTTGTTCGTCTGTCTCTTCTATGCTTCCTTTCTCTAGCATTTTGTTTATTTCTTCTGTCAGTATCTGAGTTTGACCTTGGGAAAACCGCGGTAGATTCGGTTCTCTCGACTGAAACGGCGTTCCCGACCACGGTATCTCGCAGCCTCTTACTGTTCGCAACACCCACGAATCGGACGTGATTCTGGTCCAGTTTGCATAATTCCTTGCCAAACTGCCGCCCACGGGACCCTTTACGGGGTCGACTAAGCGCAGTTGCAAGACTGCTTTGTCTATTGCTATATACTCTAGATCGCCTGCGTTTAATTGCCCAGTATGCGCGCAAGGCTCTGTTTTGTGACATAGCATTAAAGGATTTTGAAAGGACATACCTGTTTTGAGGTTTTCCTCCGCGACCACCTCCCCGTCCTTTGCTTGGGAGGGGTCGGCCTCGAAAGGGCTTTTGGTTGCCACCCGAAGCATTCCCGGAGTCCTTGCGATTCTGGTCAGATTGGTTGTTGTTATACGAGTTGTACCCGTGCTTCCCATGTCCGTATTGCTGTTTGGCTCTAGGCTTCCTCTTCCGCCGGGACAATTCCCATTGAGCCTCACGTAGGCGCTTGGTTCCCTTGGCCTTTTTGTGCAGTGAGTCATGAAAGTCTGCACCAAAGAGGTAATCACCATCAGCGTCAAAAACATGCTGATTACGCTTGACAACTTCGGCCGCCTTCTTACTGTCGCGGAAAAAAGTACCCAAAAGGGTCTTCCTCCTTGAAAAAAGGACGGCGTTGTGGGCTTGCCCTAGGGCAAACATCCCCTTCTCCAACTCAGTGCACATCTTCTTCAAGTTAATCGGGGTGTCCCGGTCCCTGGCCGACCGTAAGTCTGACCAGACCTTAGTGAGGGGGCCGAACGCCGTTCCAAGGCGGGTGGCGATGGACAAAAACCCCTTGTCCGTGTCTTTGACATTAGATGCAATCTTCCCTGGCAACATGTCAACAATTTCCGGATCCAAAGGTTTCCTGACAGCTTCAGAAACTAGCGTGGGCACAGGAAACTTGTCTGCAATACTATCCAACTCCTTTGGATTCCATAGCGGGTCACAAACATATTTGTATAGGAATTCGTTTTCTCCTGGTGACAAATGATCTTCAACCGCATCCTCAAAGGGATCAAAAATCGTAGAGTCAGTAAGCTTAGCACTGTTCTTAAATTTAGACTTGCCTGAAACTGTAGCTCCCTGGCTATGTTTGGGCCGCTTACGCTTCCTCTGTGACTGAGAATCGTCCGAGTCTTCGTCTGTCCAGTCCGAATCGGACTCGTCGAGGTCTTCCTCGCTCTCTGACTCGCCTGAAAAACCTGCTACTGCTGGTTTCCTTGCAACTTTCCTGGGTATTGTGTACCCTTGCCAATCGGTCTTGTTTTGGCCTTGACCATGCTGATTGTCAAGGCCGCAGCCTCGGTTTCGCTCAGAAGTTCCCGCCTCCGGGGATCGAAGCGTCGTCTGCTCCAGATCTTGATCTTGGGCGTCTGCAGACGCTGCATTCGGTCGGACATTGTCCGATTTATCTGGACGGCTGCCTTCCGGCGCCTGGTTAGATATGGTCTTGGGTTCCTGCCGGACCCTGCCACCTGGTTCATCCAGGGTTTCTCGACGCATATCATTAGAAAATTGAAATTTAGTGCGGGGGTCGCCCCCGTGCTCGTCTGCCATGTCGAGCAAAAACGAGAAGTGGTCACGTGATAGAGCGTCGTTCAGAGCTAGACTTTTTTATTTTTAGTTAGCTTCGAACTTGCTATTTTTTAGATCACTTCGTGAAGAATGCATTATTATATCTATTTCACTAATGAAATAAAAGTTTGTTTAGCACATGGAAATAAAAAAAAAGGTTTGTTTCCACCTGTAGCTAGGGTACCGTAATGTTAAAATTCCAATAAAAAAAGTTTGTCGCCAGTGCGCATGCGAAAAAATTGTTCGTCGATGCACCGCGAACGAAAAAAAAAGTTCGTCCCGGGGGTAAAGTCCATAGCCCCCCCCCAACTATCGTCTGGTCGAGCCCCCCCCCAACTATCGTCTGGTCGGCCCCTAATGTGTCCACATAGCAGGCTACCAGACTAAGAGACGAGAGAGAGAGAGAGAGAGAGATGATGATGACGTATCCATGGACAATATGACGTCTCATCTGGACTACTTCCTCTGCTCTCAGGACCTCAGCGCTGAAATTGAAGTACTGCAGGACATCTATGAAAACACTTCAGCACACTGTCCCGTCCGTATCCAGCTGATCATTGATATGCCCAAGCCAGCCCCGCAGAGAAACGTCAAAGCAAGCAAGATATGTACGGTTAAGTGGAGAGAGGGTGACCCCGTTGGATACGAGCAAGACCTAGACACTGCACTCAACGGCTGCGACTTCCCCTCCCTCAGCCCTGATGATGGGATCTCCGCACTCATCCACATAGTTGCAGAGGCGGGAAAACGCAACTTCCCAGTGAAAGAAACAAAAACCAGTGGCAAACCAAGAAAAGCATTCTTCCCAGAGCTAGCTGAGGCTGTTCCCAAATCAAAGGTTGCACACCATGATTGGAAAGAAGCAGGGCGGCCGTCAAAGACCATCCGGCATCAATTAGCAGGAAGGAAGCGTCAAAAGAAGTCAGAAGAGTGCAAAGGAGGAAAGAAGCGGACAGGCGCATGCAGCTGTACAGCGATATCCTTCAGTCCCACGAAAAGGACCAGACGACATTTACAGAAAACATAGAAGAAAACATGGCCCACGAGCTTCCCAGATCGCCCTTAGGATCAATGGCTCAGTCAGCTATGATGAAGGGGAGCAGCGAGAGGCGTGGGCTGCATACTACAAACAACTGTCAACACCAGATAGAGAGAGGGATAATGTCAATCTTATCAACTTAATTGGAAGAGTTTCTTCATTCAGCAAGGCTAAATGTATCACTGACCTCGACACAGAACGAGCCATCAGAAGGCTAAACTCTGGTAAGGCAGCTGACCTGGACGGACTGCAGGCAGAGCACTTTAAGCTTGGTGGCAGAGGCCTGGTGAAGGCAGTTACAGAGGTAGTGAACAACTGCATAGCTGAGAGGAGAATCCCAGAATCACTCAAGCTTGGCTACAAAACACCGATTCCGAAGAAAGGGAAGGACCCGCTCGAGTTGGGCAACTTTAGAGGGATCACAATTACTCCAACCCTGGGAAAGATAATTGAACATATACTACAGGACATCTGCTCTCCGGAGCTCGGAGGTGGAATTAGCGCTCTTCAGTTTGGTTTCACTAAAGGCAAGTCACCCGCAATGGCCACGCTCTGCTTAACTGAGCAGCAGTTGCAAAGGACAGAAAAGAACCGCTGTATGTTGCGACTTTGGACGCCCAAAAGGCGTTTGATGTTGTAGATCATGATGTTCTGAAGCTAAAACTCTACCATGCAGGGGTGAGAGGCTCTGACTGGGCACTGCTTGATAGCCTCTACAAGGGATGCAAAGAAGTGGTGAGATGGCAAGGAGCCTACAGCGTCCCGTATGATGTCAACCAGGGAGTCCGCCAGGGAGGTGTCCTCTCCACAGTGTTGTATAAAGAGTACATCAAACCCCTGCTAGCAGACCTTGAGAGGAGCGGTCTAGGGCTCACCATTGGACACGCATACCTAGGTGCTCCAACATGCGCTGAGGATGTTCTTTTGCTATCAAACTCGAAGATCCAGCTCCAGGCGATGTTGGATGAAGCCTTCAGTTACTCCAACTCTAATCACTACAAACTACATCCCAGCAAGAGCACAGTCACCCAGCTTATTGGCGGCACAAGAGACCATCCTGTCCAGCTCAAATTGGGAAATTACCACATAACTGCTGCATCGTGCTTTACTCATCTTGGAATGACATGGAACCAAGGGAGGGCTACACCCACCATTGAGGATAAAATTTCACTTGGAAGAAGAACTGCTTACCTCTTAATTGGATCAGGAATCCATGGAGCGAATGGTCTTAATCCAGTTATATCACCCCAAATTATGACCACCCAGGTCCTACCTCGTATGATTTATGGCCTAGAAGCGACGACTTTAGCTAATAGGGACTTGAAAGGCCTCAACCAAGCTGGAAGGAATTACTGAGGCAACATCAGAATCTGGCACAGAGAACAGCTACAGAGGCCATCGTTCTCCTTGTAGGAAAGTTTCCTGCAGATGTCTACATTACCTACAAAATCTTGCTTCTCCTGGGTACGATCCTGAGGGCAAGTGATACTCCATTACAGCAGATAGGAATGAAGCATCTCTCTTTACCTGCATCCTCCAGCAGCTGGTTCGTCTATAGTCGTGAGCTGATGCTGAGATACGGCATTGACCTCAAAGAAGTCCTGCAACAAAGTTGGACCAGAGTCGCATGGAAAAGGCTGTTGAAAGGAGCTGTCTTTGGGATTGCTTATGCTGAACTACTGAGGCAAGCAGCCAGCAGATCATCTCTACATTTCCTGGACCTTGAGCTGTGTCAACAGGGGAAACCTCATCCCCTATGGTCGACTAGTATCTTTAATTTAGAAGAGACTAGGAGGGCTACACTCCGTGTTAAGATTCTCACACACACAATCCCTATGCTTGGGTCAAAGTGGTTCTGAATGGGGGAAGTGGGGGGGTGCTCAGATCGCATGAATGGTGCATGAACTTTAATATTGAAATGACTTCACATGGACCGTACGGCGGGTCCACTTTCAGATCGACAACACAACGCTTCGTTAGAAGAGCGCCATTCCCAGAATGCATTGCTTTATTAAAAGTAACACCACTGCGCATGCGCGCGCACAATATCAACATCCGCTAGATCGCTTGTCAACAAGACGTACGAATACACAGCACTCTCCCCTTTTTAACTAAGAACTCCACTATTCAAACTTACAATATTACTTTTAACTTTAACCATTAACAAGTCTAAAATAACCTTCAATACTTGAGTAATACAACTTAGAATCACTACTTATCTGTCCAGATCTCTTAACAATGAGACTGATTTACTTATTTCTTACTTAGGACTACAGACACACATAAGACTAGGCAACTGTGACTCAACTTTGACTAGTATCTATACAAGCACCACTTAGTAATTCTAAACTATAGCTCAAGCCCTATCTGCAAGTTTAACAGTTCATTTATCTTTACCAATTACATTTTATAACCATTATATTTATACCAGGTCTAGATGGAAAGTTTAGACTTCAACAATTAGATAACAATTTGACCATTATCAATTAAGTCCAATTCAGAATAGTATTTTACAACTTCATACCATAACATATTACACAGTTTTCCAAATTCTTTTTTTCAGTATTACCATAAAAGTCCAAATTCATTTTGATGTTTCACAAAGTCCAAATTCACATTCACAAATTCATTTTGATGTTTCACAAAGTCCAAATTCACATTCAATGTTACGCCACCAGATCTTGATCTTCCATTGGTAACTGGCGACAGTTACATAGTCTTGATTAGTCTTTCAGGCGGCTTCCTTGCACGGCCTGACGATCTTCTTGGCACGCCATCTGCTGGATTTTGCACCACCACACTCGGCTCCTCGACTGCTACCGCATCATTTGGATTTGCATCCACTGCAGCAGTTTCATTTGCACTAGGTGCATTTTCCCCCACTGGCACATTCACATTTTCATTAAGCACAGTAGAAGGCACATTTCCAACATTTAGCACATTTTCGTTTTCATTAAACACAGACACTGATAATCCACCCTTGACACGTTTTCGTAGGTGGTCCACGTGTACCAGTCTTTTTCGGTCTTCAACCGCGACTTGGTATTTAAGGATTCCCTCCTTACTGACTACCTGTCCCGGTAACCACTTCACCTTGCCTGTGAGATTCTTAACCCATACCAGGTCTCCATCCGTAAACTCACGGATCTTAGGAATGTCTTGCGTTTTCACCTCCTTCTCAGGTCGCAAGAACGCCAACCTCGTTCTCAATTTCCTTCCGAACAGCAGCTCTGCAGGGGTAACTCCTGTTACTGTGGACGGGGTTGATCGGTACGATATCAGGAAGTCGTCCAGTTTCTGTTGGAACGACCGGCTCCCTCTGCCCAGTTCCTCATCTGTTAACTGCCTCTTGAGGATGGCCTTAACCGTTTGCACTGACTTTTCAGCTGCTCCGTTGGTTTGCGGACTGTATGGCGGACTTAGGGTATGTCTCACCCCATTCCTCATCAGGAACCCCTCAAACTCCTCCGACACAAATTGGGGTCCATTATCCGATACAAGCTCAATTGGCAGTCCAAACCGGGCCCACCAGGTTCGCAACACTTTAATCACTTGTTTTGATGTCGTAGATGACATCACAGCTACTTCAATCCATTTCGAGTAGCAATCCACTAAAATGAGCAAGTCATTTCCATCCAGTGCTCCAAAATCAATGTGCACCCGCTCCCAAGGGTTAGTGCACTGCGGCCAACTCACAGTGGGCGCTGTCACTGGGGCCTTGGCATGTACTTGACATGCCTGACATTTCTGCACAGTTTCTTCAAGAGTCTTATCTAATCCAGGAAACCACAGATAGCTTCGTGCTAACATCTTCATCCTGACAATTCCCGTATGCTCCTGATGCAGTTCTTGCACCACAGCGTCTTGTAACACCGCTGGAATGATAACTCTCATTCCCCACAACAAGCATCCTTTATCCATAGATAACTCATTTCGACGTCGCTTGTACGGAATCAAGTCTTCATCTGCCTGTTCAGGCCAGCCAAACATCACATATCTAACCACTTTTGTCAAAATAGGGTCTTTGGCAGTTTCTTTCCTGACTTCCGCACTTGTCACGGGCAAGTCGTCCACGTGACTGAAACGATTTATTTGTAGCTCAATGTCTTCTGACTGAGACTCATCAGGAAAACGTGACAACGTGTCTACGTTTCCGTGATCCTTGGAACGTCGATACTCAATTGTGTAATCATGAGCCATAAGTACGAGAGCCCATCTCTGTAGACGTAAAGCTGAAACGGTAGGGATATCCTTGGATGGACTAAAGATGGTAGTTAATGGCTGGTTATCGGTAACCAGAACAAATCTTCTTCCATAAACATATTTGTGGAATCTCTTGATTCCGAACATGATTCCCAGTGCTTCCCTTTCCAACTGGCTATAATTCTTCTCAGCCGGGCTTAACGTCCTGGAAGCATACGCCACTGGACGTTCATTCCCATTTTCATCAACATGGGAGATCACTGCTGCAATTCCGTACGGAGAGGCATCTGCTGACAGCTTGATTGGTCGGTTTACGTCATAATGTGTCAGTACCACATCACTAGCCAACAGCTTCTTCAATTTCTCCACAGCTGTCTGGCACTCCCGTGACCAATTCCAGTTGACCCCCTTTTGGGTCAGCTTGTACAACGGGGCACAAATAGTGGCAAAATTGGGGATAAACTTGTGATAGAATGTCACTACTCCCAATAGGGTCCTGAGTTCCGCCACTGTCGTTGGAGACCGTATCGCTGAAATGGCCTTGACCTTCTCCGGGTTTGGTCTAATGCCACTACGATCGATCACATGGCCCAAATAACTCACGCTGTCAATTCCGAAGGCACATTTCTCCTTTTTGACCAGGACTCCATATTCTTGCAATCGTTTTAGAACAGAGTCAAGTTTCGCGACATGCTCCTGCATGTTCCTTGATGTAATCAAAATATCATCAATGTAACAGCACACACCTTCCATTCCTGACAGGATTTGATCCATAATCGACTGGAATAATGCTTGGGCTACTTTAACTCCGTAGGGTAACCGTTGGTACTGATATAAGCCTTTGTGTGTGTTAATAGTCAGCAGCTCCTTGGCTTCTTGAGCAAGAGAGATCTGCTGATAAGCATTCGACAGATCCAACTTAGTAAACACAGTTCCACCAGCTAAATTTGAAAATAAATCCTGAGCAGTGGGAAGTGGATACGTTTCATCATCCAACTGCTGGTTGACGGTGCGTTTATAATCACCACAGACCCGAATACTTCCGTCAGCCTTTGGTGCTACCACAATTGGGGAGGCCCATTCACTCGTTCTCACCGGCTGCAGAATCCCTTGCTTCACGGCCTGTTCCAAGTTCTTCTCGACTTCCGGTTTTAGGGCATAAGGCACTGGTCTCGCCTTCATGAACACTGGTTGCGCACTTTCCTTCAACCTCAAGGTTGCTTTAAACTCCTTGATGGTGTTGTGTGTTCCATTTTTGGCAAACACTGCCGGGTACTTGGTTAGAACCGTCTCCATCGTCTCTTCCTTTATACTGTACGCCTGAAACAATTTCGCCCAGTCGAGCTTCAAAATCCTTAGCCAGTCTCGTCCGAGAAGTGAATCCTTATTCCCTTTTACGATCATTAGAGGCAACTCCGCCTCTTGTGTCTGGTATGACACATTCACCTTGATCTCTCCCACAACAGGAATGACATGATTTGAATAACTCTTCAGAGCTCCACGAGCTGGTAACAATTTACAGTGTTCAAAGTATTTTTGGTAGAGCTGTTCAGACACCACTGAAACCGACGCTTGTGTATCCACAGCAAACATAAGTGGTTGTCCCTCGACATGCATCTCCACGAGAAACTCTTTGTTTTTGTCACTACTGACAGCCTTAATCTGGAACAAGTGGTCATAAGCATTAACATAATCCTCATGTTCATCTTCCTGGTCGTTGCTTTCAACTTGGTTCACTCTTCGTGACTTAAATCCCCGACCGCGGTTCCTGCCTCGGTTGTTCGATTTGGATCCGGCCGGATTTGAACGCTGTGATCCATTTTTACAAGCCGGTTTAATGTGTCCTTTACGGCCACATCCATGACAAGAAGCATTCTTGTACGGGCATGATGAACTTTCATGATCGCCCTGACAACGTTCACAAGGCTCCTGCGATTCACTGGACGGTGGTTGCCACGAGTTCTGGCTCCACGTGTTCTGTCCCCGCCCTCGGCCACGAAAATTTCCGCGGGAATGCCGTCCCCGTGACCTGCCATTGTGATAGTGGGTGACACGATTCACAGACTTCGTTTTGTCCCCATTACTTTGTTCCATAGATGTTGCAATCAAACCAGTTTGTCACCAAATTTACACACCATGCTCAATCTTTTCAAGGCTAAAGCAAATTCCGGAATAGATTCCTGCTCACCTTGTTTTCGCTCACGAAATTTAATCCGCTCTGTGTACATATTCCTGGGTGCATGATAGTGTCCTAATAAAATATCCTTTAGCTCCTGGAGGTTTTTCGAGTTTGGCTCATCAGGGTAGCATGCTCCCAATAGCACATCATAAGCCTCCGGGCCCACACTGGCTAGCATTGTCACAACTTTGTGAGTATTGCCTATCTTGTTTGCCAGCATCCACACTTCTAATCTAGACAAGTATACTTCAATCTGCTCCTTCTTAGGCTCAAAATTGCCTAGATGACCAATTGCCGCCGTCGCCATGCTTGTCACAACTCGCCGTTTGCCTGTGCCCACACCGCTAGCTTACTTCGTCGACCACGTGGTTTCACAGTGGTTCGCGGGGCCGCTGGTTTTCCGGACCAAACTTCTTTGACGGTCGTCAAACTTGGGTTCAATCGATTCTTGGGTTCCTTATGTACGTAGTTATCATCCTCGTCGCCATTGTAATGACTTCACATGGACCGTACGGCGGGTCCACTTTCAGATCGACAACACAACGCTTCGTTAGAAGAGCGCCATTCCCAGAATGCATTGCTTTATTAAAAGTAACACCACTGCGCATGCGTGCGTACAATATCAATATCCACTAGATCGCTTGTCAACAAGACGTACGAATACACAGCAAATATATACTGCAATAGGCTAATACACAACTTGGACAAGCACAGAGACATTTTAATTAATAACACGATTTTACCTCAATAGAGGGTGGTTCCGCTGATGGGACGGAAGTACTACTAAGAAGAAGAAGAAGAAGCTGGTCATAAACAGTCTATTCTGCAAGCTTCTAATAACCTAGAAATATCTTTTCATGTCTTGTATCATGCCTAGTATCATCTGTACGCCTATCCCATCTCAAAATTAAGTCTTAAACACAGATAATTAATTATGGGGGGTACTAATTTTTGACATCATATAGGCCTACAAGAGGGGGGTGTAAGGAATTTTAACAAAACGAAAATGAATAAAACATGCACACAGTCAGTTTATGCAGGAAATAAAAAAAAAGAAAAGAAATAGAGAAGAAAATTTTTGGAAAAAAAAAATTGGAAAAAAAGGTACTGTAGCCGCCTAAGTCTGACAATGTAAGTTCACTGTTCGAATTTGATGGTCGTCGGTAAAACAAATAAAATAGTGGGAAAAACTGGGGCAAATGCACTGTGAAATATTAAGGGCATATTAGTATAGGTCTATAAATATCTGTCCATAAACACGCAGGGAACTGTAGCAAAATTTAGGGAAAACATTTTGAGAAAAAAAACTGAACGAGTTTGGAAATACTTTTATTTATCTTTAAATTGGGGGGGGGGGGAATTTGAGAAAATTTTTGGAAAATAAAATTGGAAATTAAAAAAATTGCCCTGTAGGCTAAGTATATAAGTTCACTGTGCGAATTTCGTGGTTATGGGTCAAAAAAAAAGAAAATAGTGAAAAAAAGACTTATGAGAAAAACGTAGCAAAAATTTTTCTTTTTTATGATTGGAGCAAAAAAGCACTTCAGCAGGGCAGTTTCTCTGGGTGCAAAAAAAGCAGCCTTGTCCCCTAGTATAAGTTCACCGCACGAATTTGATGATCGTGGGTCACTCATACGCCTTACGAGGGAGAACGAAACTTTAAAAGTTGCCCTTTATATATATGTACAAAAATAATGTTACAATAGGTACAAGGGGAAAGTCAGTGTCACTTAGTAACATTAGCCATGATGCAATTTTTGGTGATTTTTCACTTGAAATTATTTATCTGGCCACCCAAAAAATGGTTTCAAATAATTCTCATCCACTAAAGATGGTTTACAATATAATTTATATGTAGGCCTAAACCTAATGTCTGAGGAACAAATATTTGAAATTCCATACATTCAATGGTCAAATTTAGAATATTGTAATCCTATTTCTTTGAAAATGCAAATTATTCCAGCATTGTGATCAACTGTGTACAAATGAGGAAGTTGAATAAGTAATAGATAACGCCCTCGTTTGTGACAATATGCAATATATCCGAGGGCTTTAGCCCGAGGATTATTGCATATTGTCACAAACAAGGGTGTTATCTAACTTATACCACTAAGTACAAAACAAATTAATTTAAATCCCTTTGTTTGTCTTCAATCCTTCTTGTTTGACAACATTTCATTGTATTTGTTGCACATTCCTGTTCCTCAGTTCATTTGAAGGTTGGCAGCCCTGAAGGCAACAGGTCAGAATTCTTTCTTCTCAGGAAATAATACAATACATTAATTTTGTAGATAGAAAGATAGATGGAAAGATAGATAGAAAGATTGATAGATAGAAATAACACAATACTTTAATTTCATAGATCAATTTTATAGATAGATAGATAGACGGATAGATAGCTGGGTAGGTCGATAGTGCAGCCCTCTCAGCCAAGGTCTCTTTTGTGAGGCTGATTATTACAGTCGCTGAGAAAATGTAAATTTGAAGTTACGAAATAGATTTAAAAATAATAAAAAGAAGAAGCAGGGGTTCGGGGGCGGCAGCCCCCGAATTAAGAAAAAAAAAAAATTCTTTGAGCTTGCCAAATGGGGCCAAAATTGTTGGTCTGCTGCTCCGCTATTTTTTGTTGCAGCTTGCCTATCCAAAATGAACTATTTTATCAAGTGACCTTAATTTTGATCATTATTTTAAGATATTGATATAAAAAGAGTGAATACAGCCTTTTTATTGAGACCAGTTACACTTGATACAATCTTCCTCCTTGTTTACTGTCTGTGTTGTTCAGTTTTAATCCTTTGTTGGTCAGTTTTGTTTCCGTGTTTCCTTCAATTTTGTCAACTTGTAGTCAGCCAAGCATGCAATATCATGGTCAGGTGTATGAGCTGCGATATGCAATATATCAGCGCGAAATCCTGTCTTCTGATTGGCTAGAAAAAGCAAACAGTGGAATAACTTACATTTTACAACATGTATGTGCTAGTTATATCCCGCGTTTGAGGGAATATGTGATATATCCGAGGCGTCAGCCGAGGATTATCACATATTCACGAAAACAAGGGATATAACTGACTTATACTTCAAACAAGTAATAGATTACGCCCTCGTTTGTGACGATATGCAATATATCGAAGGGCTTTAGCCCGAGGATTATTGCATATTGTCACAAACAAGGGTGTTATCTAACTTATACCACTAAGTACAAAAGAAATTAATTTAAATCCCTTCGTTTGCCTTCAATCCTTCTTGTTTGACAACATTTCATTGTATTTGTTGCACATTCATGTTCCTCAGTTCATTTGAAGGTTGGCAGCCCTGAAGACAACAGGTCAGAATTCTTTGTTCTCAGGAAATAATACAATACATTAATTTTGTAGATAGAAAGATAGATGGAAAGATAGATAGAAAGATCGATAGATAGATGGAAATAACACAATACATTAATTTCAATGATTAATTTTATAGATAGATATGGATAGACAGATAAATTGATAGACATATATATAGATAGATAGGTAGGTCGATAGTGCAGCCATCTCAGCCAAGGTCACTTTGGGGAGGTTTATTATTACATTAGCTTAGCAAATGTTAATTTTTAATTTATGAAAGATATTAGAAAAATAACAGAAAGCAAAAAGCAGGGGTTCAGGGGCGGCAGCCCCCGAATTAAGAAGAGAAAATTCTTTGAGCTTGCCAAATGGGGCCAAAATTGTTGGTCTGCTGCTCCGCTATTTTTTTTGCAGCTTACATATCCCAAATGCAATATTTTATCAAGTAACCTTAAATTTGATCATTATTTCAGATAATGATATTTATGAAAAAGAGTGAATATAGCCTTTTTATTGAGACCAGTTACACTTGATACAATCTTCCTCCTTGTTTACTGTCTGTGTTGTTCAGTTTTAATCCTTTGTTGGTCAGTTTTGTTTCAGTGTTTCTTTCAATTTTGTCAATTTGTAGTCAGCCAAGCATGCATTATCATGGTTAGGTGTATGAGCTGTGATATGCATTATATCAGAGCGAAATCCTGCCTTCTGATTGGCCAGAAAAAGCAAACAGTGGTATAAAACAAAATAAAACGAAAACTTAAGGGGATTTACAAAAGAAAATAAAACAAGAAGGATTTGAGAGAAAAAAAGAAAACAGCTACAAACAATTTGTCACGTGGGATTAATTTAATAACATGAAAGCATAGATCTGAAAAGAACCACGTTTTATATACTGAAAATTCTTTGAATAAAAGAAATTTAAAATTTAAAAAAAAAACGCAAAATGTGGAAAGAATTCAAGGAAAAAAAGATGATGAAAAAAAGTGAAAAGAAAAATTTGGGGGGAAAATGGCAAAACATTTTGGAGGAAAATGTCTTTGAAAAGAAAACTTGGGAAAAAATTTAGGGAGGGGATGGGGAAAAAAAAGCCTAGGCCTCTAAAGAAATAGAGCAAATGATTTTGCTTAAAAATTAGGGGGAGGGGAATTTGGGGAAAAAATATATGGGGGAAAAATTGAAGGCAAAAGATAAATTGTGGACAAAAAAAAACAAAAAAAAACAAAACAGAAGAATATATATGCATTTGGATTTTTAGGTTGCAACCATCACATGAGAAAGGAGGGGTTGGAATTTTAATAGACACAAAATTATTTATTTCATGGAAACTGCAGCAGTAATTGGGCCCATTTATTTTGAGTGTATGAAGTCCTCAAATATTTGTTTCTAAATCAAACGAAATGCCTCCATCACTTATTTCAAAAGGAATTAATACGAAAACCAAACAGACAAGGAATTATTATTTTAAAAAAAAACAACTTCAAAGCTTCCTCCCCCTCCCTGAGATCTAATATGGTTGACTCCTTAGTTGTGTTATTAACACTAAAATCAAAATTGGGGTCAAATTAAAGGATTAACAGATTTGTCGAAGGTGTTCCATTTTTATAATACTTTTGTTTTATTTTTGTTGAACTTCTGTTGGTAATTCACTGTTTGGTACATTTTTGCTGTTTTTGTTATGAGCTTTGTAAAACAATGAGGCTTATATATCCTATATACTCCCATGGGCGTATAAGTGAACAACAAAGAATATATGATATATACCAGCCAAATACAGGCTTCTGATTGGCTGATGGCTCATAGGTATGGTATAAGAGAATTTGTTAGCCACATTTTTTTGCTCAATTTTATCCACAGGATTACATTATTATGTGCATGATGAATATGAAGTGCGAACATGCCATATTCAAATTGATGCAAGTTATAAACGACTTCTAAAAAAATATCTTGTAATTTTGAATTTCCACAATGTATGTCCTTCATCCACAAAATTCACATTTAAAAAGATTTTCCGTTGCATAAAGCTCGAAATATGTTGCCAATGTCTCAATGAAAAAACTTTTATAAGCTGTTTAACACGCACATGAATAATGATAAAAGCTTTGAAATAGATTACATCATTTACATGTATTACTCATAAAACAAACATCATCATGCAGGAAGAAAACCAATGTTTGGAGGACCAGTTTGGATTTCGAGACTCAAAAGCGCATTTTTGGCTCGTCTGTTTTCTTTGAAAACGAAGAGCAATTGTCATCACTCGATCGTCAGCGTCGTCCTCGTCGTTGTCGCGGTTAAGGTTTGTGTAAGTGTCCATTTTTGACCTTAGTATTTCACTGAGCGTTATAAAATTTGGCATGTTGACGTTCATCAACTCATCCCCTCTTGTCTCATCTCACCTCATCTCTTCTCATATACGGGGTGCCCAAAAAACAAACTTTTTAGTTTCTCTGGGCAACCCTCCAATAAACTGCGTAAATCTACTCCCATATTAATTACTGCATTAATACAATTTCATGTACTGCTTTGTTAGAAAATGAATTGCCTATCTGGTGTCTGACAAAAATTCGAAATTTAAATCATCCGTCAACAAGATCGATTGTCAAGAGTTTAGAAAAAATATTATCATATTTCTGTACACCATCCATTATAACAATGGTAGACCTGCTGTTTTCCACTGGAAATATTCGTGTTGATGTAGTTAAAAATGACCAAAAAAAATAATAATTCTGATTAGTTGCCACTGCGCATCACTGATTGTTGGCTATCGTGCGATGCGAAATATGTCATGATGTCTCCTCCATGATGCATGCAATACAAAATCAGGCCTCTGAACTGCCCAAGATTCAAAGGAGAACTTCACTCTAGATCTTGCTCAGGATCCTGCAATCCAGAAGAATGAAGTCTTCGATTGTGTTGGTCACACAGTTGGTGGTCCTCGTTGGAGTCTCTCCACTGCGACAGATGTCAAAGTCCGAGGTAGAAGTTCTTAAAAGGGTGAGTACAAAGAAGAAATGTTTCATTTTATAACCACTATGAACATTGAACAGTGTCACTAAGGTTTCCATCCTTGTCCCTGTGTCTTAAATTGATTGGCAATCTAAACCTGCAAATACTCGATACCATAGATGTATAGGGGGCACATTAATTAAGTTTCATTTAAGCCTAACATCGCATTTGTGGATAAATACTTGATTGTTACAGATAAATAGACGCAACTCCCACTACAGTTCTAACAACAGGAACTTTACTTTAATGCTCGTAGCATTTGCCAAAAACTACCGGAACTTATCGAAATACTTTAACATTATAACTCTGATGTAATTGGTATTAGTGAAACATGGTTGAAGGATGATGTATACTTCTCATTGAATAATTTAGAATATTGTGTTTTCAGACAGGACAGACTATTAATCCAAGGTGGTGGTGTTAGGGTATGTATTACTAGCAGTTCGATCCAGTCTTCAAAGCAATATTGTTTATAAAGAGTCAATTGGAAATTGTGAATGTACATTTGTTGATGTTTTATTTACCAACTCTGAATTCATGAGATATGGTTTGGTTTATAGACCACCTCACACTAATCTAGATGATTCTAGAGAACTTTTCCATGTTACCCATGAAAACTTAAAAAATGTTAAACTTTGTTGTTTGATAGGTGACTTTAACTTACCTGATATATGTTCGCAGGACTTCACTGCTAGATCTCAAATCTAGAATTCTTAACATTGTGCTTTATGTTTGGTGCCATACAATGTGTTGATTTTGCAACTAGGGGAAAGAACACTTTGGGCTTAGTCTTGTTTTCTGATAAGGGTATATTGGAATCTATTCAACCTGAACCTCCATTCAGTACAAGCGATCATACCTCTATTTTATGTGAAACTGTAAGACATGTAAGTGTTTCTGACAGTTTGGCCTGTAAATCATGTTTCAAACAAGCTGATTATGAATTAATTAATGCATATTTAGCCACTCTAAATTGGAATGAAATATATAGTAATTGTATATCAACTAATGATTACTAGGCGGCTTTTAGAGACACCTTGAATGATGTTATATTCAACTTTGTACCATTTACAAATGTTTCAATACACAAGGGAGTTCCATGGTATAATGGTAATCTGAACAAACTGCGTAACATTAATAAGTTACTGATAACTATGTAGTTTTCAAAATCTTGGGTAGCAGAAACTGTAACGTTCCAATCTTGGGGTGTTATTAAAGCGTGTACTACAATCTTCTGTTGCTATGGGTCCATGAAGGACTGTTGTTAATAGTTCTTCTGCCTATGGTCACACATCACTTGCTTTGGTATAATTGCCAGTGGTTTTATAAACGACAAGTTGTTGCATGCCCTTCAAATTGGTTTGTCATGGGCATGATGAATACTGAATTGTTGTTTGAAATGATTCTGCAACCAAAAAAGACCTTACAGCACAGGCCAGTAGGCCTATAGTTTTCAGCAAGTTAGTGAGCAATACCTCCTCCTCTTTAATACAGAACCAATGATGTAATATTTGCAATCAAATAGCTTTGAACTGACAATTATATGCCAAAAATGTGCTGAAGATCCCTGTGAACAGAATGTTAACAACTGAAGAAGCCGTCCTAGAACATGCACTTTAAACAAAATGGTCACCATTATGGGGCTCTCGTTGCCATGGTGACCATTTTATATACATATATGAACCCTCCTTTTCCTAAGCTTCCAAACGATATGTCACATGTGGGGATAACAACCACACATTGATTGTAATATGCTCACACTCGGGAACTTGTTGTGTAAAATGCCGGTAATGTTGTAATGAATCACTCAAATACCCAACTGCTATGACCATATTTGGCAATGTTGCTATGGAGATTAGAAATCCAGGTTAATCAGTGTACTTTAAATCAAATCAGCAGAGAATAATGAACATGATTAACAAATTTTTGTTACCCAACATTGTGTAGTCTGGACAAAAGTGAAAAAATAACAAATGTGGTTTCCATGGCAACCAAATTCCTTCCATGAGCATTTTTGACCCCCTAAGATTTACAGTCAATTTATTTCTCTGTATTGCCCAAATTCCATCACTGTATGAGATGCTATAGCTGCTTTGTGCCAAGGAACTTGTTATTAATTATAAAAGTGGATTTCGTCATTGGTTGATATGGTGGCCATTCAGTTCACAATAGTTGCCATGGTGACTGCTGATTTGGTAGTTTTGGTAAGCAGGCAGGATAAATATTTCACCAAGACAGAATTAATTCCAATTAACCTTTATGTGGGACCACAATAGCAACAGGAAAACTAAATTTCTTGAAAAAATAAGAAAATTTTCAAAAAAACAAGCATTTTACCTCTTTTATGACCATATATGGTCATGTTAATTTTTTTGCCAGAAGATCCTTAATTTCCTACATAATCTGGTAGAATTTCATTTTCTTGCATCAAACGTGTCTCAAGTTATGCAACTTCGAATCTATTTCTGGCAGTTTTCAATTTTACTGGTTTCGTTGTCATGGTAACCATTTTTCTGAAAACTGTCTGAATCGATTTCTCTATAATCCATATGTCTGAAAACTACAGAAAATTCTGAACAATACACATTCATTAGTTTGCTTGGCGCTAAAAACATAAATAAAGGTGTGTCAGCTCTTGGACTATAAACAGCTCAAATGGAAAGCTTATGTAAAATCAAGTAATATGGTAAGCCATGCTGAATACAAAACTTCAGCAAATAAATTTAGATCTGAATTTTTGAAAGAGAAATGTAATTATGAAAAGTCGTTGTTCTCAACAAACAATAATTCTAGTAAATTTTATGGATATGTAAAGAGCCAGTCTTCTGTTAAATCAAGTATCCCATGCATTAAGAAAACTGCTGGTTAGTGAAAAATGAAAAATGTCAAAAATTAAAAAACAGCAGGTCCAGGTGCTTGTCAATTTGTCCAAAACTCACGTTTTCAGTGATTTTTGGAAGCTGCAGTGAGAATTGACGGCGCACTTCAGGATTGAAGAAAACAGTTAAAATGTATTTTCGCCGAACACGCGGTTACGCATATCTTCGTGGATATTAAATACACAACATGATAATGTGTTTATATAGTGCATTACCTCAAAATAGCGACCTCAATGCACTGTACAATAATACAAAAATTCATACAATATTCAGTAAAATTGTAATTAAAAACCAAAATATAATAAGAAATCAGATAAAAACTCAATTAAAAACAAATTAAAAGTAGTAAGATCTAAATAAGTGTGTCTTTAACCTGGCTTTGAAATTAGACTACAATACCACAACAGACCATCACCCATTGTCAGAAACTCCCTTTTTGTTGTTCTCACTAGTGTAAATAATAAACAAAAATATGTATCTTACAAGCAAGAATGACAGGACTTCATGTCTGTACCGTGATTTATTTCCATGCTCACTTGTTCTTGAAATATTACTTATAGCCTAATGTGATCATAAAAACTTGAAACTCATTCTGGTTAGTTTGTATGATGTCAGTGGTGCTATAGTTCATTTTGTTATTTTACTATTGTGTATCTTGCCTATATGATTATGTGCTTTTAGAAAATAGATCCAATAAAGCTAATACTACACAGTATACTATACCAAGGCAATAAATGAATTTACAGATCATGTAAGTTTAAGTATTCAGCTGACATCCTTTTCAAAATTTATGGCAGATCTTAATGTACAACTCCTTAAGTTATACAGATTTCGCCAAAAAAAAATTGATTTAGAACAGGTATTTTTAAATGTTCACTGGAGTGGGAGTTCACCCAAAAATATAACAATTAAAATATAATCTCTTTTGCACTCTTGAGGATTATATACGCAAAATCTTGCTCGAGTGAATCTGACCATTCCAATGATTCCATGTTCACTGCTGGATATGGACCCTTACATGTTTGACTGTGTCTGATGCCTCTGGGGATATCTCTGACTTCATCAAAGCTTTACTGATTTATAAATTTATTGAATGGTTACTATTCAAAATACTTTTTGAAACAAGTAACCGATGTCATGACAACAATATCTTTAATGGGACAGATCACTTCATTTGTACTTTACAGTAGGCCTATATATGTACAATGCTATCTCTCACTAGGTAACCTATCTTTTAATACCCCCCAAAACTATCTACACTTTGATATTTTACTCATTATTTCAACATGAAATATGATTCACATAACCATAATCAGCTGACAGAAATAATGGTTTCAAGACAGAAAAATAAATCTTATTGTCCTGCTTGGTACTTACAAGATTAACCACTTTTAGGTCATCCAAGGTCACCAAGGTGTCAATGTGACTTACCAAAATACTTATTTGAACACTTGTAGTAAGTTAGCCAACCTAATTAAATGTTTATAGAGACTTTAGGGATGTTAGTCAATGTTGCAAGCACGCGAAAACAGTTAAATATGTGTAATTTTAGTCCTAGACGTCACTTACCCCCAAGGACAATAAGAGGTCAAATTTAAAGTGTCTGAACATCTAAAGTGAAGTTCAGAGTCTGTGGAAGCTATCTTGAAAGTTTCAAGCTTATTTCCTTACATGCACCACAGGCCGGAGCCTAAAAGAGTCTATAGAGTCTTATTTGTCTCTGGAGTCTTGCTTGTCACAAGACTAGAATCTTAGATGTCATTAGTAAATGACTAGAGACATGTAAGACAATTCTTTATTTATGACATTCCCTACTCAGGTTTCGGCCTGTGCATAGATATGGCATGTTGATACTCATTTTGAAGGAAATTTTATTCTGAATTCAAATATATAACTCTCATGTCTGTATCTTCAACCTGGACAAAAATAACGCTAACCGCGAATCTACCGAAACCAACTTTAAAGGCATATCTTTGATCCTGAAGTGCACCGCCAATTTTCACTGCAGCTCAAAAATGAAAATGGAATGGCCAGTTTCATGCAAATTGACAAGTATCTAGACCTGCTGTTTTTTAAATTTCAATTTTCACTCCACCCTATTCTATAGCTGTAACAGATAATGAGAAAGCTTCTGAATTTGTTGATTATTTCTCCAGTGTTTTTGTTGAAGATGATAACACTCTTCCTGATTTCCATTCCAACTGTAACGATACACTCAGTAGATTCAATTGTACACCTGATGACATTATAAAAGTTGTTAGAAAACTAAGAAGTAATTCATCCCCAGGTCCTGATAGTATCAAAGTGTATTTTTTAAAGAAAATTATTGCACATATTGTTGATCCCCTTTCCAGAATGTATAATCAATCCTTACGTGATGGTGTTTTACCCAGTGATTGGAAAACGGCCCTTATTGTTCCATTGTACAAGAAGGGTGATGCACAATGTACATCACAATATAGACCTGTTAATTCTCACGGCAGCTCCCGGAGAACTTTTTGAATCGGCGGCGAAGTATTTTCAGGAGAGACGGAAAAATATTTCCTCTTTTTACGTATCGCGCAGGGGCATTTTAGCTTCCCGCCGGACATCTTTTGGTTGCGCGCCGTCGAGAATCCTGCTTCTTACCGTCACTTCAAATCGCCACGGAGCAGAAAAAAAGTTTCAACCAGTACAAATTTTATTAAAATCGACGGGGGAGCAGACCAGATAAATTGTTCGACGCCGCGATCAGAAAAGTAAGACCGCGTCGAAGTTTTCGCGCCACTGAGGGGCAAAAAGTTTCCCGCCGATTAGGAAAACGAGCGGGATTCTCTGCGTGGCGCCAAAAAGGTCGACGCCGCGGTTCTTCTGCACTCCGCCGTCAAGGAAAATGCTCCGGGACGTGTGCAAAACCTTCGCGCCGTTGTCTGGACCCCCTCCTGGAGCAGACAGAGTGGCGCCAGAGGGGCTTTTTTTAGCAAAATCCTTTGTCCGCGGGGTACTGAAAGCATCACGGCGTCGACCTTTCGTGCCACGGCGGGAAAGGGGGGTCAGCCATGGAGACGCACTGGCGCGCGCCTCGCATATAAATAGAAGAGCAGCCACTAGAGCACCATAACCACTCTGAACTTCAAGACGAACGCATCTATACTCCATGACACTCTGCTTCACAGCCTACTGAATTGCTGCTTCATTGCTGAATCCCTGCTTCATTGCTGATTGATCCTGCTTCATTGCTGATTCATCCTGCTTCATTTCTGATTGATCCTGCTTCAAGATGGGACCCAGAGGAAGAGGGAAGAAGACCTTGAGGGCACCAAGCAAGGGCATCATTCCAGCCACCACTCCACTGACCACTCCATCTTCAACTCCAGTTGGTTCACCAGCTCCTTTCATAGACTACACAGCTGTTACATTGTCTCCAAGCATGTTCAGCTTGCAAGACAGCATCGTGGCAGTGACCACTGCTACATCAACAGTGACCAGTGAGACCATCTTCGAGGACGCCCCACCACCAAAAGTGCTACAACAACCTGATGAGGAGGATGAAGATGATGATGAAGAAGCTGAAGATCAAGTCCTGGCCAAGCTTGCTGCTGCTGTCAAGTCTCCAACCAAGCGTGGCAGGCCTGCCACTGCTGCTGCAGCCAAGAAGAAGCGTCCCAAGTCTGCTGATGCTGATGTCAAGTCTCCAACCAAGCGTTGCAGGCCTGCTGATGCTGCTGATGCTGCTGCTTCTGTCAAGTCTCCGACCAAGCGCACCCAGTCGGCTGATGCTGCTTTGTTCAAGACTCCCACCAAGACTGCTCCAAGGGGAAGGCCTCGCACTCCTGGCAAGTCTCCTTCAGCCAAGCGTCACGCCACCTCCAAGTCTCCAGCCAAGTCTCCAGTCAAGCCTCCAGCCAAGTCTCCAGTCAAGCCTCCAGTCAAGCCTCCAGTCAAGCCTGTCACTCCAGCCCAGACCCGAGCCAAGACTGCAGTCCAGCCTCCACCTCCACCTCCAGATGATACTCCTGCTGATGATGAAGATGATGACTGTGTACCAGCTCTGACAGCTGCTATCATCCACCAGCAGACCCTGGACTCCGACTACGATGCCACCACAGAGGAAGATACTCCCAAGAAGAAGGGTGCCAAGTCCAAGGGCAGCAAGGGGAAGAACCAGCCAAAGGAAGATTCTGACAACACTGGATCTGAGGTTGAGCTGATCCAGGACTCCGATGGCCAGTTTGTCCACAAGAAGAAGGGCTACAGAAAGAAAAACTCCAGGGACCTACTGGGCATCACAGAAGAGCAGGAGGATGAGCTGATCGACTGGTACCGGGAGAACAAGCAGCTGTACTCCAAGGGCTCCACCACCTTCAAGAGTGGACAGAAGGACAGACTGGATGCAGAGAAAGCAGCAGAACTTACATTGCTAGTGGGGAAAGAAATAACAGCAGCTAAAGTCACCAAATGGAGGAGCAACATCAGGACTACCTTCTCAAAGTGCATCAGACCTCAAGCTTCTGGAGCTGGCAGAAAGAAGCTGTCCGACCGAGACAAGTACATCCTTGCGAAGTGTGAATTCCTGAGGCCCTCCATCATTCCGAAGGGTGCCGTGGAAGTCTCCAGCTTCACTGGACCAGGAGGAAGTAACCGCCTGTCGTCCGATTCTGATGCCCCCATGGACTACAATCCTATGCCCGATCTTGATGACAGCCTCCCAGCCAGCCAGCAGCAGTCCTCCCAGGAGATGTCCCAGCAGTCCCTCCAGCCATCCCAGCAGCAGTCCCAGGTCTTCCCAGGACGAAAGCCATCCAAGAAGAGGAAGGACACAGACCAGGAGATGGCCTCTGCCCTGACTTCAATTGCTGGTCACTACACTTCCGACAGGCCCAGGAAACCAGCACCACCTCAGCCGGCAGGACCATTCTGTGACATGTGCCCACAAACTGCTCACAGGCTGGATCCAGAAGTACACCAGTTGCAGAACATGTGCAGGAGTATCTTCACATCTGGGAAGAACATGAACCGTGCCCTGAGACTTCGCCTCCTGCACTCCTTGAGCCAGACGGACCACTACTTTGTACAGGCGGCCGTCCAAGATAAAATCCTGATGATGCAGCAAGAGAATGTGGAGATGATCCTAGGGCAGCAGCAGCACCAATACATCCCTCCTCCTGGTCCAGCTCCATCCTTTGTCAACGAGGACTTGCAGCAGCCTCCAACAACTCAGCAGCAGCCCCAGCAGCCCCAGCAGCCTTCGACAAGTCTTCTTTCGCAGTCCCAGCCTCCACGCCAGCAGTTGCAGTCCCAGCCAAGCAGCAGCAGCCAGTTCCACTCCCTGCAGCCAATTCGAAGCCAGACTCCAGCCCTGCAGCAGTCATCTTTAAGCTTCAGCCAGCTGATGCTTGACAGCCCCCAGAAGCTTGGCTTCCCCGGACCCTCTTTTGGGCAGCAGCAGCAGCCACTACAGCAGCAGCCACTACAGCAGCAGCAGCAGTCTCTACAGCAGCAGCAGCCACAACAGCAGCAGCAGTCTCTACAGCAGCAGCAGCCACCACTACAGCAGTAGTCTCTACAGCAGCAGCAGCAGCAGTCTCTACAGCAGCAGCAGCCACCACTACAGCAGCAGTCTCTACAGCAGCAGCAGCAGTCTCTACAGCAGCAGCAGCAGTCTCTACAGCAGCAGCAGCAGTCTCTACAGCAGCAGCAGCAGCCGGCAGTTGTCCACCAGCGGCAAACTCCATTGTCGTTCCAGTGGAGCCAAGTCAACCTGCCCTCTCCAAGGAAGTGATGCCTGTTCAAGTCGTCTGAAAAAAGAAAAAAAAAACCCTGGCCCTTTTAAGGGCCACCAAATCCTCCAAAAAGAGCTGGCCACGTACACATCTTATGTTGACTAAAAAAACTCTTGCGATGACAAACAAGAGCAAAAATGAAAAGAGCCCCAAAAAAAAAAGTTGACAAATTCCCCCAAAAAAAAAATCCGGTCCTGGCCCTTGTAAATTTTAAACACCTTCATAAAAGCAAGGTGCTATTTCCCTTCTTTTTTTTTTGGCCCATTTTCACTTTCTGCTTAACCAGTACAGGTGGCATTTCTGCTTTCTTAATTAAAGTTTATTCACCACTTTAATTAATATAGATAGATAGATAGATAGATAGATAGATAGATAGATAGATAGATAGATAGATAGATAGATAGATAGATAGATAGATAGACAGATAGATAGATAGATAGATAGATAGTCAGACAGATAGTCAGATAGATAGATAGATAGATAGGCAGATAGATAGATAGATAGATAGATAGATAGATAGATAGGCAGACAGATAGACAGATAGATAGGCAGATAGATAGGCAGATAGATAGCTATATAGAAGAAAATATTTGGACGTCGCATATACACTGCAGCAAAGAAAAACGAGTGATCGTCATTTTGCTGTGATGACACTTGGATAGATAGATAGATAGATAGACAGATAGATAGGCAGATAGACAGATAGATAGGCAGACAGATAGACAGATAGATAGGCAGATAGATAGGCAGATAGATAGCTATATAGAAGAAAATATTTGGACGTCGCATATACACTGCAGCAAAGAAAAACGAGTGATCGTCATTTTGCTGTGATGACACTTGGATAGATAGATAGATAGATAGACAGATAGATAGGCAGGTAGATAGACAGATAGATAGGCAGATAGATAGACAGATAGATAGGCATATAGATAGGCAGATAGATGGCTAGATAGAAGAAATATTTGGACGTCGCATATACACTGCAGCAAAGAAAAACTTGTGATCGTCATTTTGCTGTGATGACACTTGGATAGATAGATAGATAGACAGATAGGCACATAGATAGACAGATAGATAGACAGACAGACAGACAGATAGACAGATAGACAGATAGACAGATAGATAGATAGATAGATAGATAGATAGATAGATAGATAGATGGAACACAATGCTCGTTACATATATACACTGCAGAAAACAAAAGCAGTTATCGTCACTTTGCAGGCATTGCACTTGGATAGATAGACAGATAGATAGATAGATAGATAGATAGATAGGCAGATAGATAGACAGATAGACAGGCAGATATATAGCTAGATAGATAGCCAGATATATAGCTAGATAGATAGGCAGATAGAGAGGAAGTGAAAGTGATTTAAATGGGTTGTACAGATAGATACAAAGCTAAAAATTTGCTATTTTATGTACGTCACAAAATATGTAGTTGTTGCAGGGAGGGCTTTTTTTTGGGGGGGGGGGGTTTGTCAACATAAAGATGTGTACAAGGCCTGCTCTTTCTGGAGGAAGTGGTAAGCCCTTACAAGGGCTGGGTTAATTTGTGGTTTTTTAAGGGGGGCATTGAATTGCTGTTGCTGCTGTTGCTGCTGCTGCTGCTTCTCTGCTTCATCTTCAAATTCTTTCTATCTGCCAGGGGACACTTCCTGCTGGGCTGTTCACGTTGTCTCGTAGGTAGTCTCGGTACTGTTTGGCTTGTCTTGTGGCATTTCCATATGCTGGAGCGAATCCAAGGTCATGCAAGGGGTCTCCTCTCCACAGTCCTTCAGTGACTTCATGGGTTGCAGGATCTTCTCTGTCCATTACGTCGTTGTCCATGGCTCGATGAATTCCTATTCTGTCTCGCAGAAGATTGTGTAGAGTGCAGGCTGCCAGAGTGATGGCTGCCACTCTGCCGGGTTTCTGGGGCATCGTAGTTAGGAAGCATCTGAACCTGTGGGACAGGATACCGAAGGCATTCTCCACCACTCTCCTGGCTCTTGAAATTCTGTAGTTGTAGACTCTGGAGGGGATGTCAAGGTTTCTTCTTGGAACAGGCTTCAGCAACCAGCTCTTCAGGGGGAAGGCCTCATCTCCAACGATGAAGTATGGAAAAGGATTCCCAACTGTGCCAGGTAGAGGTTCAGCAGGGGGTAGCCCAAGTCGTTCTTCATCCAGCAGGTCCCTCAGCCTTGTGTCCAGGAAGACTCCTCCATCCGATGAGCTTCCTTGGCATCCAGCCTGCACGTACAGGAACTTGTAGTCAGAATCCACCAAAGCCATAAGCAAAATGGAATGGAAGCCCTTGTAGTTGAAGTAGATTGACCCAGCTTTCCGAGGACATCTGATGCCAATATGCTTCCCATCCAGTGCTCCGATGCAATGGGGCATGTTCCACCTCTTCTTGAAGCCCTTGGCAACTTCCTTCCAGGATGCTGGATCCATTGGCAGGGCCAGCAGATGTTCGTAAGCTCGCATGATGGCAATGCAGACACTGGGGATAAAATTGCAGATGGTGTTGGGAGCCACTCTGAAACCGTAGGCCAAGGACTTGTAGCTCTCTCCTGTCGCCATGTACCGTAGGGTGACTGCCAACTTCAATCCAGGTTCCAGAGCCCTCCTCATGTTGGTGTCTTGTTTTGTAATTGCAGGAGCCACAGCAGCCAGGATTTCAGCAAAAATGTCAGGAGGCATTCTGCAGAAGTTGTAGTAGCCAGAGACATCATTGTTGGCCAATTCAGGCAGCAGCTGGTAGAAATGGCCATGTTGTTCCCTCTGCAGCAGCCAATTCCGAATCCACCATCTCTTCATCTTCCTCCTCCTCCGTATTCTTCTTAGATAATAAGCACCAGCAACAGCAGCAACAACAGCAACGTCAAGGTCTTCCCCAGCATCTTCATCAGCCATCATGTCTGTCCAGCATCCAGGAGTGTCCCCTTCAAAGGTCAAGCAGCAAGTGAAGCAAGGTGGCCCTCTGCGGCCCTTTTTATTGGCTTTCGCAGCGCCCTCCTCCGCCGCGGTGCCCTTGACAACGGCGTCATGCTTTTCATTCCCGGCGATGTGCCCTCGGGCCTACAGACATCCCCGTGGAGAACAAAACCATTCCCGCAGTCGTAAAAGCAATCCCCGGCGTTGTGAAAATATAGTCCGCCGCGGTGAAATAGGTTCACTGAGGGGCAGTTATAGGTTCCCTGCGGGGTACTTTTTATATCACGGGGCGATATAAAAGTATCCCGCAGGAGGAGGAAATTTCTTTCCCCCCGGCGAACTTTTGATGACGGCGTACAACTTTTCTTCCCCGCAGGGAACAAAAAGAACCCCGCCGTGGCTTTCGTTGCATGGTTATCGATTAGCCTTAATTGATTACATAATTGCCCTTCGCGCCGTCCTAACTGAAAATCTTGCAAGAAATTGTCTGGCTCTGCGCCGCCGTCGATAAAAAGCTTACCGTCATCTCCCGTGAGAATGGGGCATTAGTTTGACTTCCGTTGTATGTAAAATCTTAGAACGTATTATTAGATCTCAATTGTTGGACTACTTGTTAAGAAACGATATCATACCAAAATCTCAACATGGATTTCTGCCTAAAAAATTTGCAGTTACTAATCTTTTGGAATGTTTAAATGATTGATCAAGTAACTTTGATAAGAAATTGTCTACTAATGTTATATATTTAGACTATTCTAAATGTTTCGACAAAGTATGTCATAATAAGCTCATATACAAATTAGAAAGATATGGGATATCAGGTTGTGCTTTGCAATGGTTAAAGAACTTTTTAACTGGAAGACTTCAACAAGTAAAAATTAATGATAGCAATCTCACATGCAACTGATGTTAAATCAGGAGTCCCTCAAGGGACTGTGTTAGGTCCTGTTTTATTTTTGTGTTACTCGTCAGATTTGCCTAATGTTGTCAAACGTAGTATTATTAGTATGTATGCTGATGATACAAAACTGTATAATGGTCATTCATAAATTTCGGGACAATTTGCGTCACTCCAGTTCCCTGACATTAATTTGAATTCAATTGATATCTGAAGCGTCACTCCACATCTGTTATTCATATTTCTATTTAGAACCACTGCATTTGGAACAAAAAGTCATTTATTAGACCTTTTTTGGTGCATTGTGTACTGTAATCCGTCCCAAATCAGTGGTTTTTTCCTGTCACTGGACCTGACATGACAAAATCAAGTGTTAATTTTCCTCCTAAAATACCATTATTTCAAAAGTTTCTATGCACGATTCATGAGAATATAGACTTGGATTAATATATAGGTACACCATATTTAACTTTTTTCTTGTTTCATTTCATTGAATTAATTTATGTAAAAGACGTGTCACTAGTTTATGTTAATTTTTTTGTCCACTCCGTCACCAGGCAGAGGTCGGCTCGCTATTGTTTTTAATGAGCAATTTCCACTCAATGTTGTAAGATGCACATGCGCCAAACTACCACAGCTTTGCAGATTTTCATTAAACAGTTATTCAACAAGTTAAGGCATAATTTTCATTGGAACATTTTTTGGTCCCACTGAAATGTCCACTCTGTTACCTCCAATTCCGAGCTTACCAGTGATACCTTTTCAAAGAAATTTTATTTATATATTGCTGAGGGGGACAGGATTCAATAGAATGCAATCAAAACTTTTTATCTCCCAAAGAGAAACCACTGTTAAGAGAAAACCAAACCGTTCCTGTCCACTCCATTACCATTCCTGTCCACTCCGTTACCACAAAAATCGATCTTTAATTTAAAAAACGATTGATCTGGGATGAAGTACTTCTGAAAATAAGATTTACATAATCTTTTTAATTTTTTTTCTATTTTTAAATTGCTCAAAATGTATAAGTCCCCTCCGTTACCACATTTTCCTGGGCATTTTGTCCCGGAATTTGAGAATGGCCCGTAAGTCTGTTCAGAATGTAAATGATTGCATGTTATTACAAGAAGATTTAGATAATGTTGCTAAATGGGCCGAAATTTGGCAGATGGATTTAAAACCAGACAAAACGAAAATATTGACTATTGGTATTAGCAAAGTGAACTTTAATTTTTTTATTGAATAATGAAATTATTTAAACTGTCAACAACATTAAAGATATTGGAGTTACTATCCAGTCAAATTTGAAATTTACGCTCCATTGTATTAACATTATTAGGAAAGCGTATTTTGTTATTCATAAACTTTTTTCAATTTTTAAGAATCACAATTACAAGTTTTATCTCAAAATGTATATACATATGTTTAGTTATGTTAGACAACTTTTAGAATTCTAGTCAGGCTTGGTCACCAATATTACAATGTAATAAAGACAAAGTAGAACGTGTGCAAAGGTATTTCACCCGATGTATATTGAACTATGAAAGTGTTTCGTATGAAGAAAGATTACATTTTTATGATTCGACCTATCGGGAGAATCATCTTGTTTTCTTTGATTTTATTATTATTATTAAACTTCACCTATTCCATAGGTGAAGTTTCTTATTTTCGTAAGTATTATTATTTTTCTTCCCGAGAAATTTCTTCAAAAAATTTTCAAAAAATTCAGGTACGAAGTACTATATGACCTGATTACATTGACCCAGTTTCGGCGACCTTGACTCATTTTTCAAGGTCACACATCATTTCAAAGTTCCGTTTTCAGTTATTTCATCTCATAATTCCATTCTTAATTACAGGCAAATTTAGTTTTCCAATTACAAAGCTTGTACTACATAAAAATTACATAACCTGACCTAATTTCAAGAATGTAGGTCAAGGTCACGGTCCTACAGGTCAATTTTTAGTGCTGGAGATTTGCGCGCATGATCAGCAAATCTGGAAGGCACAGAGTTGCATAACTGATGCCAAACGTTGTCTAAATGTATGGCGCATGGTAAGAGTATTTTTTTATAAGGATCTCTAGCATGGTTATTGAGTTATATAATTTTTAGTGACAACCGCGTCAACAAAACTGATGACCTTGAACATTTCTCCCTGAAATATCGATTTTGGGCCATAATAATGTATAGTGAACCCCCCCAAACATACCCCTAAAACCCCCATACCAACCTTCAAATTTGACCTTGACCTCATTTTTCAAGGTCATTTGGCTCTTCAAAGTGCTAAAAGTGCTTATTTTCAAAAATTCTGAAAATTATGTTTTTTTCATGATATCACCTTGATATATTTTCTCTAGACAGACAAAAATATGTGCATTTAGAATATGCAATCGAAAGTCCTCTTACATTTTAACTTAATTTTCTACAAAATTCCAAATATTGCAAACCGGAGAATGTTAAAAAACGACAAATTATCGTCTTTTTGACATGGAAATATTGATCTGAGAGAGTTACAATAATTAATTGATCCCCCCATTTTCCCATCCTGATTCTGAAAATCATATTGGTTTTGACCTAGAAACTTATTTTCAAGGTCAAATTCAAGGTCAAACATGATGAAAAATTTTACTTTTTTTACATTTGATTTTTTTACACAGTCAAGGAATCAAAACATTGTTACAAAAATGTTACACATACTTGCTACAATAGTCTAGAGGCACCGTATAAATTTTCAAGGTCTTCGGCTTAACCTACGTTAGCCCGTAAAGGTCACAAGGTCAAAAATTAGGGAAAAATTTACGATATTTTTTCACATTTCTCAATGATAGCGTTATTTCGATCAGCTGTAGCTCCGGTCCTAATTAAGTTACAGAGAATCTGAAAACAGATTTGGAAAGGCCAAATTCTCCTCTAGTTTTCGTTTTCTGAACATTTTGTCGTAGCTCTGACGGTTTAAAAGATCGCCGGACCCTGAAAATTTCATGTTTTTGTCAAATTTTTACAATTTATTATCATTTTGACAAGGAAGTAATCATTTTATTTCGATGAAGCTATTTGAGCATACTTTCATCTTTCGTTCACATAATCCTGCCAAGTTATATATGTTTCCATTGAACCGTTTTGGTTCTAGAGTAATTTTAAGTGAAAAACTACATTTTTTTCAGAAATTTCTGAAGTCCACATTTCTGAATTGAACCATAATTTCAATCAGCCTTATCTCCGGTCCTAATAAAGTTACGGAGAATCTGAAAATAGATTTGGAAAGCACCAATTCTCCTCTAGTTTCTGTATTTGAATTTTGAACAATTTCTTGTATCACTGACGGTTAAAAAGATCGCCGGACCGTGAAAAATGTATGTTTTCAGAAATTGCAGTCATTTCGTTATGTTTTCAAGACTAGAAGTATCTTAGCCAATGCATTCCTAAAATTCCGCTGGTCAATGCGCTGGTCAATGCGCTGGTCATTGGACTGGTCATTGGACTGGTCATTGGACTGGTCCATGTACTGGTTGATGCACTGGTCCATGCACTGGTCCATGTACTGCTCCATGTACTGGTCCATGTACTGGTTCATGTACTGGTTCATGTAGTGGTCCATGTTATTTTCTGTATATAATATTCGGCAAGCTCAAATTTTCCTCTAGTTTTCATTGTCTGAATGTTTTCTTGCAACTCTGCTGGTTTAGAAGAACGCCCAACCCTCAAAATTACATGTTTTTGGTCAAATAGTTTTGGTCAGCGAATCAGTCAGTGTATGGCCACAAACCGATCGACATGTTACAGTAAGGGTTTATCTGTCTGCTGACTATCTGTCAAATCACAACTAGTCCACGGACAGATAGTTTATAAGTACTTCCACATATCTGTGCAGTGTGTGCACACTACATACATTCTAAGTAACATGCACATTTACAGGTGATAAATTAATATTACATGTGATAT
Source organism: Platynereis dumerilii (assembly GCA_026936325.1). Lineage (NCBI taxonomy): Eukaryota > Metazoa > Annelida > Polychaeta > Phyllodocida > Nereididae > Platynereis > Platynereis dumerilii. The sequence continues at coordinate 83,577,505 of JAPTHN010000001.1, read as the reverse complement.
GATTTTGCATGATATTGCAAGTGATATTGTATGTTTAATACATTACATGTAACTTTACATTTGATATTGCATAATATTACATGTGATATTGTGTGTGATATTGCATGTTATGTAACATGTGCAAGACGCATGCAATTGTACAAGTTTATGTACTAGTTTATGTGCAAGTTCATGTGTGAGTTCATGTTCATGTTCAAGTTCATGTCCAATGTCATTTCCAATATCATTTCTGTGTTTTCTCACATTAATTTCGCTGCCAATAATTATATAATAGGTGAAGTTTTGTCACCGCATCGCGGTTACCCGATTTCTAGTTATTATTATTAAACTTCACCTATTACATAGGTGAAGTTTCTTGTTTTCGGAGTTATTTTTATTATTTATTTTTATTTTTCCGGACGAAAATTTCTTCAAAAAAATTTCAAAAAAATCAGGTATATAGTTTTACATAACCTCATTACACTGACCCAGTTTCAGTGACCTTGAATTATTTTTCAAGGTCACAGGTCATTTCAAAGTTCGTTTTTTCCTATGTTTCTCAAGAGCATATCACAGGCAATTACATGCGCATTTCATTTACCGCATAGTATCTTAGTGCTACAAGTACATTACATAATCTGGCCCAATTTCAAGAAAGTAGGTCAAGGTCAAGGTTGCACAGGTCCATATTTAGTGCTGGAGATTGTTTCGCATAGAATCAAAATGTGTGAGCCATACGGTATCAAAATTGATGCAGTTTGATGCCCAAATGTCTGGCGCATGGTAAGAAGTTATTTTTGTGATGATGTCATGCCTTGTTTTTGAGTTATGTACTTTTTAATAACAATCGCTTCATCAAAACCAATGACCTTGGTAATTTCACCCTGAAATATCGATTTTAGGCCATAACAATGTATAGTGAACCCCCCAAAGATACCCCTAAAACCCCATAACCACCTTCAAATTTGACCTTGACCTCATTTTTCAAGGTCATTTGGCTCTTCAAAGTGTGAAAAGTGCTTATTTTCAAAAATTCTGAAAATTATGTTTTTTCCATGATATCACCTTGATATATTATTTCTAGACAGACAAAAATATGTGCATTTAGAATTTGCAACCCAAATTCCTCTAACATTTTTCCTTAATTTTCTACAAAATTCCAAATATCGCAAACCGGTGAATGTCAAAAAATGACAAATTATCGTGTTTTGGACATGGAAATATCGATCAGAGAGAGTTACAATAATTAATTGATCCCCCCATTTTCACATGCTGATTCTGATAATAATATTTTTTTTGACCTAGAAACTTATCTTCAAGGTCAAATTCAAGGTCAAACATGATGAAAAATTTTACTTTTTTGACATTAGATTTTTTTACACAGGCAAGGAATCAAAATATTGTTACAAAAATGTCACACATACTTGCTACAATAGTCTAGAGGCATCGTAAAAATTTTCAAGGTCCTCGGATTAACCTACGTTAGACCGTAAAGGTCACAAGGTAAAAAAATTAGGGAAAAATTTACGATATTTTTTCACATTTCTCAATGATAGCGTTATTTCAATCGGCTGTCGCTCCGGTCCTAATTAAGTTACAGAGAATCTGAAAACAGATTTGGAAAGGCAAAATTCTCCCCTAGGTTTGGTATATTGAACATTTTGTCGTATCTCTGACGGTTTAAAAGATCGCCGGACCCTGAAAATTTCATGTTTTTTGTCAAATTTTCACAATTTATCATCATTTTGACAAGGAAATAATCATTTTATTTTAATGAAGCTATTTGAGCATACTTTCATCTTTCGTTCACATAATCCTGCCAAGTTATATATGTTTCCATTGAACCGTTTTGGTTCTAGAGTAATTTTAAGTGAAAAACTACATTTTTTCAGAAATTTCTGAAGTCCGCATTTCTGATTGTACCATAATTTCAATCGGCCATATCTCCGGTCCTAATTAAGTTACGGAGAATCTGAAAATAGATTTGGAAAGCACAAATTCTCCTCTAGTTTCTATATTTTAACAATTTCTTGTATCACTGACGATTAAAAAGATCGCCGGACCCTGAAAAATGTATGTTTTCAGAAATTGCAGTCATTTCGATATGTTTTCAGGACTAGAAGTATCTTAGCCAATGCATTCCTAAAATTCCAAGGTTGATGTACTGTTGATGTACTGATTGATGATCCGGTTGATGCACTGGTTGATGTACAGGTTGATGCATGGTCAATGCGCTGGTCATTGTACTGTTCATTGTACTGTTCATTGTACTGTTCAATGTACTGTTCAATGTACTGTTCAATGTACTGTTCAATGTACTGTTCAATGTACTGTTCCATGTACTGTTCAATGTACTGTTCAATGTACTGGTACATGTACTGGTCCAAGTACTGGTCCATGTACTGGTCCATATTTTCTGTATATAATATTCGGCAAGCTCAAATTTTCCTCTAGTTTTCATTCTCTGAATGTTTTCTTATAACTCTGATGGTTTAAAAGAACGCCCAACCCTCAAAATTACATGTTTTTGGTCAAATATTTTTGTGTCAGTCATTGTATCAGTCATTGTATCAGTCAGTGTATCAGACAGTGTATTAGACAGTGTATCAGACAGTGTATCAGGCAGTGTATCAGACAGCGAATCAGTCAGTGTATGGCCACAAACCGATTGACATGTTACAGTAAGGGTTTATCTGTCTGCTGACTATATATCACATCACAACTAGTCCACAGACAGATAGTTTGGAAGTACTTCCATATATCTGTGCACACTATGTACATTCTAAGTAACATGCAAAATTACAGGAGATAAATTAATATGACATGTGATATGATTTTTGCATGATATTGCAAGTGACATTGTATGTTTAATACATTACATGTAACAATACATTTGATATTGCATAATATTACATGTGATATTGTGTGTGATATTGCATGTAATGTTGCATGTGCAAGACGCGTGCAATTGCATGTACAAGTTTATTTACAAGTTTATGTGCAAGTACATGTGCAAGTTCATGTGCGAGTTCATGTTCATGTTCAAGTTCATGTCCAATGTCATTTACAATATCATTTCTGTGTTTTCTCACATTAATTTCACTGCCAATAATTATATGATAGGTGAAGTTTTGTCACCGCATCGCGGTTACCCGATTTCTAGTTATTATTATTATTATTAAACTTCACCTATACCATAGGTGAAGTTTCTTATTTTCGTAAATATTTTTATTATTAAACTTCACCTATACCATAGGTGAAGTTTCTTATTTTCGTAAGTATTTTTATTATTAAACTTCACCTATTACATAGGTGAAGTTTCTTGTTTTCGTAAATATTTTTATTATTATTATTTTTTTTTTTTCTGTACGGAAATTTCTTCAAAAAAATTTCAAAAAAATCACATGTATAGCAGTACGTGACCTCATTACACTGACCCAGTTTCAGTGACCTTGAATTATTTTTCAAGGTCACAGGCCATTTCAAAGTTCGTTTTTTCATATATTTCTCAAGAGCATATCACAGACAATTACATGCGTATTTCATTTTCCACACAGGTTCTAAGTGGTACAAGTGCATTACATAATCTGACCCTATTTCAAGAAAGTAGGTCAAGGTCAAGGTTGCACAGGTCCATATTTAGTGCTGGAGATTGTCACGCATGATAGCAAAATCTGTAAGCAACATGGTATCAAAATTGATGCAATGTGATGCCTGAATGTCTGGCCCATGGTAAGAAGTATTTTTTGTGATGATGTCATGCTTTGTTTTTGAGTTATGTAATTTTGAATAACAACCGCGTCATCCAAACCAGTGACCTTGGTAATTTCACCCTGAAATATCGATATTAGGCCATAACAATGTATAGTGAACCCCCCAAAGATACCCCTAAAACCCCCATAACCACCTTCAAATTTGACCTTGACCTCATTTTTCAAGGTCATTTGGCTCTTCAAAGTGCAAAAAGTGCTTATTTTCAAAAATTCTGAAAATTATGTTTTTTTCATGATATCACCTTGATATATTATCTCTAGACAGACAAAAATATGTGCATTTAGAATATGCAACCCAAAGTCCTCTAACATTCTACCTTAATTTTCTACAAAATTCCAAATATCGCAAACGGGAGACTTTTAAAAAACGACAAATTATTGCGTTTTTGACATGGAAATATCGATTCGAGAGAGTTACAATAATTAATTGATCCCCCCATTTTTCCATCCTGATTCTGAAAATCATATTGGTTTTGACCTAGAAACTTATTTTCAAGGTCAAATTCAAGGTCAAACATGATGAAAAATTTTACTTTTTTGACATTTGATTTTTTTACACAGGCAAGGAATCAAAATATTGTTACAAAAATGTCACACATACTTGCTACAATAGTCTAGAGGCATCGTATAAATTTTCAAGGTCCTCAGCTTAACCTACGTTAGACCGTAAAGGTCACAAGGTCAAAAAATTAGGGAAAAATTTACGATATTTTTTCACATTTCTCAATTATAGCGTTATTTCAATCGGCTGTAGCTCCGGTCCTAAATAAGTTACAGAGAATATGAAAACAGATTTGGAAAGGCCATATTCCCCTCTAGTTTTCGTTTTCTGAACATTTTGTCGTAGCTCTGACGGTTTAAAAGATCGCCGGACCCTGAAAATTTCATGTTTTTTGTCAAATTTTCACAATTTATCACCATTTTGACAAGGAAATAATCATATTTATTTCAATGAAGCTATTTGAGCATACTTTCATCTTTCGTTCACATAATCCTGCCAAGTTATATATGTTTCCATTGAACCGTTTAGGTTCTAGAGTAATTTTAAGTGAAAAACTACATTTTTTCAGAAATTTCTTAAGTCCACATTTCTGAATTGTACCATAATTTCAATCGGCCTTATCTCCGGTCCTAATAAAGTTACGGAGAAACTGACAATAGATTTGGAAAGCACAAATTCTCCTCTAGTTTCTATATTTGAACAATTTCTCGTGTCACTGATGGTTAAAAAGATCGCCAGACCCTGAAAAATGTATGTTTTCAGAAATTGCAGTCATTTCTATTTGTTTTCAGGACTAGAAGTATCTTAGCCAATGCATTCCTAAAATTCCAAGGTTGATGTACTGTTGATTTACTGATTGATGTTCCTGTTGATGCACTGGTTGATGCACTGGTTGATGTACTGGTTGATGCATGGTCAATGCGCTGGTCTTTTGACTGGTCCATGTACTGGTCCATGTACTGGTCCATGTACTGGTCCATGTACTGGTCCATGTACTGGTCCATGTACTGGTCCATGTACTGGTCCATGTACTGGTCCAAGTTATTTTCTGTATATAATATTCGGCAAGCTCAAATTTTCCTCTAGTTTTCATTCTCTGAATGTTTTCTTGTAACTCTGATGGTTTAAAAGAACGCCCAACCCTCAAAATTACATGTTTTTGGTCAAATATCTTTGTATCAGTCAGTGTATCAGTCAGTGTATCAGTCAGTGTATCAGTCAGTGTATCAGTCAGTGTATCAGTCAGTGTATCAGTCAGTGTATCAGTCAGTGTATCAGTCAGTGTATCAGTCAGTGTATCAGTCGGCAAATCAGTCAGCGAATTAGTCAGCGAATCAGTCAGTGTATGGCCACAAACCGATTGACATGTTACAGTAAGGGTTTATCTGTCTGCTGACTATCTGTCACATCACAACTAGTCCACAGACAGATAGTTTATAAGTACTTCCATAATTATCTGTGCACACTATGTACATTCTAAGTAACATGCAAAATTACAGGTGATAAATTAATATTACATGTGATATGATTTTGCATGATATTGCAAGTGATATTGTATGTTTAATACATTAAATGTAACTTTACATTTGATATTGCATAATATCATATGCCTAGCGGAAATACTCGCTGCTTATTGGCTGACAGCCGTGCAATATTCTACGATATTGCACTGCATTATATTGCACGGTCATTTTAACATGTAAAAGATTGGACGGACCTGAGAGGAAGCACCACGTTTCAGTGCTGCTGCAGCCACAGGCTGGCAAACAATTTGTGTTTTCTGATTTTAGTAAAAAGTGCACTGTACAGCAACGGAGGCAGTAAGAAAGCTCGTTTTTGCAGCAAAAGATGCGTCTTTTTAAGGGCTATCAGGATATCTATTTTTTGTACTGATTATATTATTTTTATTTCCAGAATAAAGCAATAAGTGACCGAAAAATAGCATTTTTGCCGATTTTTTTGTGTTTAGAGGTGTAAAGTCTGCTATAAAGTTTCAGAAAAAAATCTGAAATAAAATCCATCATCAAGTAAATCAATTTTCCATTCCAAAAGTGTGAAAAATTTTTTTGTGAGTGAAATATGTATTGCCTTTTGACGAGACACATTATAAAAAGGCGAATTAAAAGAAACACAAAAACAGTTTGGACAAGGAATTCCAGCCCTTTTCTTTGCATTCGACACAAAAAAACCATATGATATAACAGTTATTGCACATCACCTCGTGCAATATCAGTTTTTATGGCACCTCGGTGACTAATATTGCACTCGGGCTGCGCCCTCGTGCAATATTAGTCACCTCGGTGCCATAAAAACTGATATTGCACTCGGTGCTGTGCGATAACTGTATAATATTGCATGTGATATTGTGTGATATTGCGTGTTATGTAACATGTGCAAGACGCATGCAATTGCATGTACAAGTTTATATTCGAGTTCATGTTCATGTTCAAGTTCATGTCCAATATCATTCTGTGTTTTCTCACATAAATTTCACTGGCAATAATTATATGATTGGTGAAGTTTTGTCACCGCATCGCGGTTACCCGATTTCTAGTTATTATTATTATTATTATTTGGCCACCTAAAATTGGAGAAAGTTAATGAAAGTTGGTGGATAGGTAGTCCTAAGTGAGAGGAGAAGTTGTGCAAAATTTTTTTGACATTGACCTATTTTTCAAGGTCAGAGGTCACCTCAAAGTCAAATTTTCCAAAATTTCAAAGTGGATTATCTCTTTTGATATCATTGTTAGAAAATTAGGACTTAGGAACCTTTATATAAACATGTGTTGCTACATTTTTGGCCTATATCGTTTATTGGGAGATGAGGGTAAAGGGGTATTTACCCCCTTTTGACAAAAACCAGTTGCCCATGTTTTCAGAAAAAACTATAATGGCTAGAGGCTTGGTTTTTGCTGTAATTGATAGCCTGACTACTCATCCAGTGCAAGACACCTTTTATATTTTGATCAAAGAAGGGGTTTCTGAGTTATGGGACTTTCAAAAATGGGTGTTTTGTCCAAAAAGTGAAAACATTTTTTAACTTTGGTTTGAATGGAGGGAATTTCATGAAACTTGGTGTGTATATAGTATTCATGAATTACAGACACATTATAAAATAAAAATGACGTTTTGTGGGTAATTACCCCAAAAGGGGTGATTGACTCTAACTTGTGATTAAAATGGACGAATTTCTCCAAATTTTGCACAAGTCCAGTATATTGACATGGGGACATAATGCAAGTATGAATTTTATGTCAAGGGGTAATTTACCCCCTTATTCTGGATCGAAAGGGGTGAATATGTGTTTTGAGCAGTTATTGTGTATTGAATGATACAATAGGCATCGTTTGAGACTTTCCTTCGTGCTGTGGATGTTCCTGGATAAAAATTGTCGTTTTTCGGTAATTACCCAAAAAGGGGTAAAAAGTCATAACTTTTGAATGACTTGGACGATTTTCTCCAAATTTTGCACAGGTTTAGTATCTTGACATTGGGACATAATGCAAGTACGATTTTGATGTAATGGGGTAATTTACCCCCATATTCAAGATCGAAAGGGGTGAATATGTGTTTTGAGCAGTTCTTATCTTTGCAATGGTATAATAGGCATCGGTTGGGACATTACTTCACAATACAGATGTCTTTAGGTGAAAATTGTCATTTTAAGGTAATTACCCCAAAAAGGGGGTAAATATTGATAACTTTTGATTGACTTCGACGATTTTCTTCAAATTTTGCGCAGGTTTAGTATCTTGACATTGGGACGTAATGCAAGTATGATTTTGATGTCATGGGGTAATTTACCCCCATATTCAAGAGCGAAAGGGGTGAATATGTATTTTGAGCAGTTCTTGTCTTTCCAATTGTACAATTGGCATCGGTTGGGACTTTACTTCACACCATTGATGTCTTTGGGTTAAAATTGCCGTTTTTAGGTAAAAACCCCGAAAAAGGGGTAAATATTCATAACTTTTGACTTACTTGGACGATTTCCTTCAAATTTTGCACAAGTTTAGTATCTTGGCATTGGGACATAATGCAAGTACGATATGGATGTCATGGGGTAATTTACCCCCATATTCTGGATCGAAAGGGGCGAATATGTGTTTTGAGCAGTTCTTATCTTTGCAATGGTATAACAGGCATCGGTTGGGACTTTACTTCACACCATTGATGTTTTTGGGTTAAAATTGCCGTTTTTAGGTAATTACCCCAAAAAATGGGTAAATATTCATAACTTTGATTGACTTGGACGATTTTCTTCGAATTTTGCACATGTTTAGTATCTTAACATGGGGACATAATGCAATTACGATATGGATGTCATGGGGTTATTTACCCCCACATTCCGGATCGAAAGGGGTGAATATGTGTGTTGAGCAGTTCTTATCTTTGCAATGGTATAACAGGCATCGGTTGGGACTTTACTTCACACCATTGATGTTTTTGGGTTAAAATTGCCGTTTTTAGGTAATTACCCCCAAAAAGGGGTAAATATTCATAACTTTTGATTGACTTGGACGATTTTCTTCAAATTTTGCACAGGTTTAGTATCTTGACATGGGGACATAATGCAAGTACGATATGGATGTCATGGGGTTATTTACCCCCATATTCTGGATCGAAAGGGGCGAATATGTGTTTTGAGCAGTTCTTATCTTTGCAATGGTATAACAGGCATCGGTTGGGACTTTACTTCACACCATTGATGTTTTTGGGTTAAAATTGCCGTTTTAGGTAATTACCCCAAAAAAGGGGTAAATATTCATAACTTTTGATTGACTTGGACGATTTCCTTCAAATTTTGCACAAGTTTAGTATCTTGACATGGGCACATTATGCAAGTATGATTTTGATGTCATGGGTTAATTTACCCCCATATTCAGGATCGAAAGGGGCGAATATGTGTTTTGAGTGGTTCTTATATTTGCATTGGTTTAACAGGCATCGGTTGGGACTTTACTTCACACCATCGATGTTTTTGGGTTAAAATTGCCGTTTGTAGGTAATCACCCCAAAAAAGGGGTAAATATTCATAACTTTTGATTGACTTGGACGATTTTCTTCAAATTTTGCACAGGTTTAGTATCTTGACATGGGGACATAATTCAAGTTTGACTTTGATGTCACGGGGTAATTTACCCTCAAAATCAATGCCGAAAGGGATGAACAAGTATTTTGAGCAGTTTTTGTGTTTTCAATGGTATATTCCGTTATGTGTTTCCATTGATTTTTCGTATGAATTGTTCAATCTTTTGCCTGCAAGCCCACGTATTCCATGTCGAATCATTTCCTACCTTTTCAAAGGTTGCCTGCAAGTTACCATTAGCTTCTACAACTCCCACTAACTGGCCATGTTAATAGTTGTTAACGTTAGATGTCTTTCTTAGTCTAAGTCCTGAAAGTTTAAATATAGGAAGCACTAGTCTACAATTTGTCCCGTTTACCTTACTATTTAATCATAGATGAAAGGTGATGTCATAATCTTAAAAAAATTAGACTTCTAAATTCCAGGTAAAGTCTGGTGAATGCTCATTCCCGATAAATTTATTGGGAATAATTGAGAACTAGTTATTATTATTAAACTTCACCTATTACATAGGTGAAGTTTCTTGTTTTCGTAAATATTTTTATTATTATTATTTTTTTTTTTCTGTACGGAAATTTCTTCAAAAAAATTTCAAAAAATTCACATGTATAGCAGTACATGACCTCATTACAGTGACCCAGTTTCAGTGACCTTGAATTATTTTTCAAGGTCACAGGCCATTTCAAAGTTCGTTTTTTCATATATTTCTCAAGAGCATATCACAGGCAATTACATGCGTATTTCATTTTCCACACAGGTTCTAAGTGGTACAAGTACATTACATAATCTGACCCAATTTCAAGAAAGTAGGTCAAGGTCAAGGTTGCACAGGTCCATATTTAGTGCTGGAGATTGTCACGCATGATAGCAAAATCTGTAAGCCACACGGTATCAAAATTGATGCAATGTGATGCCTTAATGTCTGGCCCATGGTAAGAAGTTATTTTTGTGATGATGTCATGCTTTATTTTTGAGTTATGTAATTTTGAATAACAACCGCGTCATCACAACCAGTGACCATGGTAATTCCACCCTGAAATATCGATTTTAGGCCATTACAATGTATAGTGAACCCCCCCAAAGTAGCCCCCAAAACCCCATAACCACCTTCAAATTTGACCTTGACCTCATTTTTCAAGGTCATTTGGCTCTTCAAAGTGCAAAAAGTGCTTATTTTCAAAAATTCTGAAAATTATGTTTTTTTCATGATATCACCTTGATATATTATCTCTAGACAGACAAAAATATGTGCATTTAGAATATGCAACCCAAAGTCCTCTAACATTCTACCTTAATTTTCTACAAAATTCCAAATATCGCAAACCGGAGACTTTTAAAAAACGACAAATTATTGCGTTTTTGACATGGAAATATCGATTCGAGAGAGTTACAATAATTAATTGATCCCCCCATTTTTCCATCCTGATTCTGAAAATCATATTGGTTTTGACCTAGAAACTTATTTTCAAGGTCAAATTCAAGGTCAAACATGATGAAAAATTTTACTTTTTTGACATTTGATTTTTTTACACAGGCAAGGAATCAAAATATTGTTACAAAAATGTCACACATACTTGCTACAATAGTCTAGAGGCATCGTATAAATTTTCAAGGTCCTCAGCTTAACCTACGTTAGACCGTAAAGGTCACAAGGTCAAAAAATTAGGGAAAAATTTACGATATTTTTTCACATTTCTCAATTATAGCGTTATTTCAATCGGCTGTAGCTCCGGTCCTAATTAAGTTACAGAGAATATGAAAACAGATTTGGAAAGGCCAAATTCTCCTCTAGTTTTCGTTTTCTGAACATTTTGTCGTAGCTCTGACGGTTTAAAAGATCGCCGGACCCTGAAAATTTCATGTTTTTTGTCAAATTTTCACAATTTATCACCATTTTGACAAGGAAATAATCATTTTATTTCAATGAAGCTATTTGAGCATACTTTCATCTTTCGTTCACATAATCCTGCCAAGTTATATATGTTTCCATTGAACCGTTTAGGTTCTAGAGTAATTTTAAGTGAAAAACTACATTTTTTTTTTTTTTTTTGAAGTCCACATTTCTGAATTGTACCATAATTTCAATCGGCCTTATCTCCGGTCCTAATAAAGTTACGGAGAAACTGACAGTAGATTTGGAAAGCACAAATTCTCCTCTAGTTTCTATATTTGAACAATTTCTTGTATCACTGATGGTTAAAAAGATCGCCAGACCCTGAAAAATGTATGTTTTCAGAAATTGCAGTCATTTCTATTTGTTTTCAGGACTAGAAATATCTTAGCCAATGCATTCCTAAAGTTCCAAGGTTGATGTACTGTTGATTTACTGATTGATCTTCCTGTTGATGCACTGGTTGATGCACTGGTTGATGTACTGGTTGATGCATGGTCAATGCGCTTGTCTTTTGACTGGTCCACGTACTGGTCCATGTACTGGTCCATGTACTGGTCCATGTACTGGTCCATGTACTGGTCCATGTACTGGTCCATGTACTGGTCCATGTACTGGTCCATGTACTGGTCCATGTACTGGTCCATGTACTGGTCCATGTACTGGTCCATGTACTGGTCCAAGTTGTTTTCTTGTAACTCTGATGGTTTAAAAGAACGCCCAACCCTCAAAATTACATGTTTTTGGTCAAATATCTTTGTATCAGTCAGTGTATCAGTCAGTGTATCAGTCAGTGTATCAGTCAGTGTATCAGTCAGTGTTTCAGTCAGTGTATCAGTCAGTGTATCAGTCGGCAAATCAGTCAGTGTATCAGTCGGCAAATCAGTCAGCGAATTAGTCAGCGAATCAGTCAGTGTATGGCCACAAACCGATTGACATAATACAGTAAGGGTTTATCTGTCTGCTGACTATCTGTCACATCACAACTAGTCCACAGACAGATAGTTTATAAGTACTTCCATAATTATCTGTGCACACTATGTACATTCTAAGTAACATGCAAAATTACAGGTGATAAATTAATATTACATGTGATATGATTTTGCATGATATTGCAAGTGATATTGTATGTTTAATACATTAAATGTAACTTTACATTTGATATTGCATAATATTGCATGTGATATTGTGTGATATTGCGTGTTATGTAACATGTGCAAGACGCATGCAATTGCATGTACAAGTTTATGTTCGAGTTCATGTTCATGTTCAAGTTCATGTCCAATATCATTTCTGTGTTTTCTCACATAAATTTCACTGGCAATAATTATATGATTGGTGAAGTTTTGTCACCGCATCGCGGTTACCCGATTTCTAGTTAAACTTCACCTATTCCATAGGTGAAGTTTCTTGTTTTCGTAAGTATTTTTATTATTTTTCCGCCACCCCCTAATTTCTTCGAAAAAATTTCAAAAAATTCACATATATAGTCTTACATGACCTTATCACACTGACCAAGTATCGGTGACCTTGAATCATTTTTCAAGGTCACAGGCCACTTCAAAGTCAGTTTTTTTATTATTTCAAGTGATTGCTTCTCAGGTAATTACAGGCAAATTTCACTTCCCAACTATATTACATGTACTACATATAAGTTACACAATCTGACCCAGTTTCAGGAAAGTAGGTCAAGGTCAAGGTCGTACAGAGCCATTTTCACTCCTGGAATTGAGAACACATGATCTCAGAAACCAACGATTTTTGAATCGTGTAATTGATGACAAAAGTTTTATAAATGACTAATCTAGGTCTGCGACTTATTTTTATAATGATATCATGCTTACTTTTTGAGTTACGTAATTTTAAATATTGACCACGTCGTCAAAACAGGTGACCTTGCATGTCTGATCCTGAAATATTGATTTTAGGCCATAACAATGTATAGTGAACCCCCCCAAAGTTGCCCCCAAAACCCCCATACCCACCTTCAAATTTGACCTTGACCTCATTTTTCAAGGTCATATGGCTCTTCAAAGTGCAAAAAGTGCTTATTTTCAAAAATTCTGAAAATTATGTTTTTTTTATGATATCACCTTGATATATTATCTCTAGACAGACGAAAATATGTGCATTTAGAATATGCAATCCAAAGTCCTCTAACATTTTACCTTAATTTTCTACAAAATTCCAAATATCGCAAACCGGATAATGTTAAAAAATGACAAATTATCGCGTTTTTGACATGGAAATATCGATCCGAGAGAGTTGCAATAATTAATTGATCCCCCCATTTTCCCATCCTAATTCTGAAAATCATATTTGTTTTGACCTAGAAAATTATTTTCAAGGTCAAATTCAAGGTCAAACATGATGAAAAATTTTACTTTTTTGACATTTGATTTTTTTACACAGACAAGAAATCAAAATATTGTTACAAAAATGTCACACATACTTGCTACAATAGTCTAGAGGCATCTTATAAATTTTCAAGGTCCTCGGATTAAACTACATTAGACCGTGAAGGTCACAAGGTAAAAAAATTAGGGAAAAATTTACGATATTTTTTCACATTTCTCAATAATAGCGTTATTTCGATCGGCTGTATCTCCGGTCCTAATAAAGTTACAGAGAATCTGAAAACAGATTTGGAAAGGCCAAATTCTCCCCTAGTTGCCATATATTGAACATTTTGTCGTAGCTCTGACGGTATAAAAGATCGCCAGACCCTGAAAATTTCATGTTTTTTGTCAAATTTTCACAATTTATCATCATTTTGACAAGGAAATAATCATTTTATTTCAATGAAGCTATTTGAGCATACTTTCATCTTTTGTTCAGATAATCCTGCCAAGTAATATTTGTTTCCATGAAACCGTTTTGGTTCTAGAGTAATTTTAAGTGAAAAACTGCATTTTTTCAGAAATTTCTGGAGTCCACATTTCTGAATTGTACCATAATTTCAATCGGCCGTATCTCCAGTCCTAATAAAGTTACGGAGAATCTGTTTTCAGGACTAGAAGTGTCTTAGCCAATGCATTCCTCAAATTCCAAGGTTGATGTACTGATGATGTACTGATTGATGTTCGGGTTGATGCACTGGTTGATGCACTGGTTGATGTACTGGTTGATGCATGGTCAATGCGCTGGTCAATGCGCTGGTCAATGCGCTGGTCATTGGACTGTTCAATGTACTGTTCAATGTACTGTTCAATGTACTGTTCAATGTACTGTTCAATGTACTGGTCCATGTATTGGTCCATGTACTGGTCCATGTACTGGTCCATGTACTGGTCCATATACTGGTCCATGTACTGGTCCATGTTATTTTCCATATATAATATTCGGCAAATCAAATTTTCCTCTAGTTTTCATTCTCTGAATGTTTTCTTGTAACTCTGGTGGTTTAAAGGAACTCCCAACCTTCAAAATTACGTGCTTTCGGTCTGATATTTTTGTATCAGTCATTGTATCAGTCAGTGTATCAGTCAGTGTATCAGACAGTGTATCAGACAGTGTATCAGACAGTATATCAGACAGTATCAGTCAGTGTATCAGTCAGTGTATCAGTCAGTGTATCAGTCAGTGTATCAGTCAGTGTATCAGTCAGTGTATCAGTCAGTGTATCAGTCAGTGTATCAGTCAGTGTATCAGTCAGTGAAAATCAGTCAGTGTATGGCCACAAACCGATTGACATGTTACAGTAAGGGTTTATCTGTCTGCTGACTATATGTCACATCACAACTAGTCCACGGACAGATAGTCTATAGATACTTTCATATATCTGTGCACACTATGTACATACTAATCAACATGCAAAATTGCAGGTGATAAATTAATATTACATGTGATATGATTTTGCATGATATTGCAAGTGATATTGTATATTTAATACATTACATGTAACTTTACATTTGATATTGCATAATATTACATGTGATATTGTGTGTGATATTGCATGTAATGTTACATGTGCAAGACACATGCAATTGCATGTACAAGTTTATGTACAAGTTTATGTGCAAGTAGATGTGCAAGTTCATGTGCGAGTTCATGTTCATGTTCAAGTTCATGTCCAATGTCATTTCCGATATCATTTCTGTGTTTTCTCACATTGATTTCACTGCCAATAATTATATGATAGGTGAAGTTTTGTCACCGCATCGCGGTTACCCGATTTCTAGTTAAACTTCACCTATTACATAGGTGAAGTTTCTTGTTTTCGTAAGTATTTTTATTATTTATTTTTCTTTTTTCCGGACAAAAATTTCTTCAAAAAATTTTCAAAAAAATCAGGTATATAGTATTACATGACCTCATTACACTGACCTAGTATCAGTGACCTTGAATTATTTTTCAAGGTCACAGGCCATTTCAAAGTTCGTTTTTTCATATGTTTCTTAAGAGCACATCACAGGCAATTACGTGCGTATTTCATTTTCCACTTAGTATCTAAATGCTACAGGTACATTACATAATCTGACCCAATTTCATGAAAGTAGGTCAAGGTCAAGGTCGCACAGGTCCATATTTAGTGCTGGAGATTGTCACGCATGATAGCAAAATCTGTAGAACACAAGGTATCAAAATTGATGCAATGTGATGCCCAAATGTCTGGCGCATGGTAAGAAGTTATTTTTGTGATGATGTCATGCTTTGTTTTTGAGTTATGTACTTTTTAATAACAACCGCGTCATCAAAACCAATGACCTTGGTAATTTCACCCTGAAATATCGATTTTAGGCCATAACAATGTATAGTGAACCCCCCCAAAGATACCCCCAAAACCCCCAAAACCACCTTCAAATTTGACCTTGACCTCATTTTTCAAGGTCATTTGGCTCTTCAAAGTGCAAAAAGTGCTTATTTTCAAAAATTCTGAAAATTATGTTTTTTTCATGATATCATCTTGATATATTATTTGTAGACAGACAAAAATATGTGCATTTAGAATATGCAACCCAAAGTCCTCTAACATTTTACGTTAATTTTCTACAAAATTCCAAATATCGCAAACCGGAGAATGTTAAAAAATGACAAATTATTGCGTTTTGGACATGGAAATATCGATCAGAGAGAGTTACAATAATTAATTGATCCCCCCATTTTCACATGCTGATTCTGAAAATCATATTTTTTTTGACCTAGAAACTTATTTTCAAGGTCAAATTCAAGGTCAAACATGATGAAAAATTTTACTTTTTTAACATTAGATTTTTTTACACAGGCAAGGAATCAAATATTGTTACAAAAATGTCACACATACTTGCTACAATAGTCTAAAGGCATCGTATAAATTTTCAAGGTCCTCGGCTTAACCTAAATTAGACCGTAAAGGTCACAAGGTCAAAAAATTAGGGAAAAATTTACGATATTTTTTCACATTTCTCAATTATAGCGTTATTTCGATCGGCTGTAGCTCCGGTCCTAATTAAGTTACAGAGAATCTGAAAACAGATTTGGAAAGGCCGAACTCTCTGCTAGTTTTCGTTTTCTGAACATTTTGTGGTATCTCTGACGGTTTAAAAGATCGCCGGACCCTGAAAATTTCATGTTTTTTGTCAAATTTTCACAATTTATCACCATTTTGACAAGGAAATAATCATTTTATTTCAATGAAGCTATTTGAGCATACTTTCATCTTTCGTTCACATAATCCTGCCAAGTTATATATGTTTCCATTGAACCGTTTTGGTTCTAGAGTAATTTTAAGTGAAAAACTACATTTTTTCAGAAATTTCTGAAGTCCACATTTCTGAATTGTACCGTAATTTCAATCGGCCTTATCTCAGGTCCTAATAAAGTTACGGAGAAACTGAAAATAGATTTGGAAAGCACAAATTCTCCTCTAGTTTCTATATTTGAACAATTTCTTGTATCACTGACGGTTAAAAAGATCGCCGGACCCTCAAAAATGTATGTTTTCAGAAATTGCAGTCATTTCTATTTGTTTTCAGGACTAGAAGTATCTTAGCCAATGCATTCCTAAAATTCCAAGGTTGATGTACTGTTGATTTACTGATTGATGTTCCTGTTGATGCACTGGTTGATGCACTGATTGATGTACTGGTTGATGCATGGTCAATGCGCTGGTCAATGCGCTGGTCCATGTACTGGTCCATGTACTGGTCCATGTACTGGTCCATGTACTGGTCCATGTACTGGTCTATGTCCTGGTCCATGTACTGGTCCATGTACTGGTCAATGTTATTTTCTGTATATAATATTCGGCAAGCTCAAATTTTCCTCTAGTTTTCATTCTCTGAATGTTTTCTTGTAACTCTGATGGTTTAAAAGAACGCCCAACCCTCAAAATTACATGTTTTTGGTCAAATATCAGTCAGTGTATCAGTCAGTGTATCAGTCAGTGTATCAGTCAGTGTATCAGTCAGCAAATCAGTCAGCGAATTAGTCAGCGAATCAGTCAGTGTATGGCCACAAACCGATTGACATGTTACAGTAAGGGTTTATCTGTCTGCTGACTATCTGTCAAATCACAACTAGTCCACAGACAGATAGTTTATAAGTACTTCCATAATTATCTGTGCACACTATGTGCATTCTAAGTAACAATAAGTAACAATATTGCATGTGATATTGTGTGATATTGCGTGTTATGTAACATGTGCAAGACGCATGCAATTGCATGTACAAGTTTATGTGATATTGTGTGATATTGCGTGTTATGTAACATGTGCAAGACGCATGCAATTGCATGTACAAGTTTTTGTGCAAGTTTATGTTCGAGTTCATGTTCATGTTCAAGTTCATGTTCATATTCAAGTTCATGTCCGATATCATTTCTGTGTTTTCTCACATAAATTTCACGGTCAATAATTATATGATTGGTGAAGTTTTGTCACCGCATCGCGGTTACCCGATTTCTAGTTATTATTATTATTATTATTATTTGGCCACTTTTTGCCAGTTAGTTTTTGTGCTAGAGACTTGAAATTTTGTACATAGGTAGTCCTTGGTCAGTACTTTCATTTTTTGTGAAAATGGTTGACCTTGACCTTGAACTCAAGGTCACAGGTCATCTCAAAGTCAAATTTTCCAAAATTTCAAAGTGGATTATCTCTTTTAATATCATTGTTAGATTATTAGGACTTAGGAACCTTTATATAAACATGTGTTGCTACAATTTTGGCCTGTATCGTTTATTGGGAGATGAGGGTAAAGGGGTATTTACCCCCTTTTGACAAAAACCAGTTGCTCATGTTTTCAGAGAAAACTATAATGGCTAGAGGCTCAGTTTTTGCTTTTTTTGATAGCCTGACTGCTCATCCATGGTAAGACACTTTTTATATTTTGATCAAACTTGGGGTTTCTGAGTTATTGGACTTTCAAAAATGCGTGTTTTGTCCAAAAAGTGAAAACATTTTTTAACTTTGGTTTGAATGGAGGGAAATTAATGAAACTTGGTGTGTATATAGTATTCATGAATTACAGTCACATTATAAAATAAAAATAACGTTTTGGGGGTAATTACCCCAAAAGGGGTAATTGACTCTAACTTTTGATTAACATGGACGATTTTCTCCAAATTTTGCACAAGTCCAGTATATTGACATGGGGAGATAATGCAAGTATGATTTTGATGTCAAGGGGAAATTTACCCCTTATTCTGGATCGAAAGGGGTGAATATGTGTTTTGAGCTGTTATTGTGTATTGAATGATACAATAGGCATCGTTTGAGACTTACCTTTGTGCTGTGGATGTTCCTGGATAAAAATTGTCGTTTTTAGGTAATTACCCCAAAAAGGGGTAAAAAGTCATAACTTTTGATTGACTTGGACGATTTTCTCCAAATTTTGCACATGTTTAGTATCTTGACATGTGGACATAATGCAAGTACGATTTTGATGTAATGGGGTAATTTACCCCCATATTCAAGATCGAAAGGGGTGAATATGTATTTTGAGCAGTTCTTGTCTTTCCAATGGTACAATTGGCATTGGTTGGGACTTTACTTCACACCATTGATGTTTTTTGGTTAAAATTGCCATTTTTAGGTAATTACCCCCAAAAAGGGGTAAATATTCATATCTTTTGACTGACTTGGACGATTTCCTTCAAGTTTTGCACAAGTTTAGTATCTTGACATGGGCACATAATGCAAGTATGATTTTGATGTCATGGGTTAATTTACCCCATATTCAGGATCGAAAGGGGCGAATATGTGTTTTGAGCAGTTCTTAGCTTTGCAATGATATAACAGGCATCGGTTGGGACTTTACTTCACACCATTGATGTTTTGTGTTAAAATTGCCGTTTTTAGGTAATTACCCCAAAAAAGGGGTAAATATTCATAACTTTTGATTAACATGGACGATTTTCTCCAAATTTCGCACAAGTCCAGTATATTGACATGGGGAGATAATGCAAGTATGATTTTGATGTCAAGGGGAAATTTACCCCCTTATTCTGGATCGAAAGGGGTGAATATGTGTTTTGAGCTGTTATTGTGTATTGAATGATACAATAGGCATCGTTTGAGACTTACCTTTGTGCTGTGGATGTTCCTGGATAAAAATTGTCGTTTTTAGGTAATTACCCAAAAAGGGGTAAAAAGTCATAACTTTTGATTGACTTGGACGATTTTCTCCAAATTTTGCACATGTTTAGTATCTTGACATGTGGACATAATGCAAGTACGATTTTGATGTAATGGGGTAATTTACCCCCATATTCAAGATCGAAAGGGGTGAATATGTATTTTGAGCAGTTCTTGTCTTTCCAATGGTACAATTGGCATTGGTTGGGACTTTACTTCACACCATTGATGTTTTTTGGTTAAAATTGCCATTTTTAGGTAATTACCCCCAAAAAGGGGTAAATATTCATATCTTTTGACTGACTTGGACGATTTCCTTCAAGTTTTGCACAAGTTTAGTATCTTGACATGGGCACATAATGCAAGTATGATTTTGATGTCATGGGTTAATTTACCCCCATATTCAGGATCGAAAGGGGCGAATATGTGTTTTGAGCAGTTCTTAGCTTTGCAATGATATAACAGGCATCGGTTGGGACTTTACTTCACACCATTGATGTTTTTGTGTTAAAATTGCCGTTTTTAGGTAATTACCCCAAAAAAGGGGTAAATATTCATAACTTTTGATTGACTTGGACGATTTTGTTCAAATTTTGCACAAGTTTAGTATCTTGACATGGGGGCATAATGCAAGTATGATTTTGATGTCAAGGGTAATTTACCCCCTTATTCTGGATCGAAAGGGGTGAATATGTGTTTTGACCAGTTATTGTGTATTGAATGATACAATAGGCATCGTTTGAGACTTTCCTTCGTGCTGTGGATGTTCCTGGATAAAAATTGTCGTTTTTAGGTAATTACCCCAAAAAGGGGTAAAAAGTCATAACTTTTGATTGACTTGGACGATTTTCTCCAAATTTTGCACATGTTTAGTATCTTGACATGTGGACATAATGCAAGTACGATTTTGATGTAATGGGGTAATTTACCCCCATATTCAAGATCGAAAGGGGTGAATATGTGTTTTGAGCAGTTCTTATCTTTGCAATGGTATAATAGGCATCGGTTGGGACTTTACTTCACAATACAGATGTCCTTAGGTGAAAATTGTCATTTTAAGGTAATTACCCCCAAAAAGGGGTAAATATTCATAACTTTTGACTGGCTTGGACGATTTCCTTCAAATTTTGCACAAGTTTAGTATCTTGACATGGGCACATAATGCAAGTATGATTTTGATGTCATGGGTTAATTTACCCCCATATTCTGGATTGAAAGGGCGAATATGTGTTTTGAGCAGTTCTTATCTTTGCAATGGTATAATAGGCATCGGTTGGGACTTTACTTCACACCATTTTTGTTTTTGGGTTAAAATTGCCGTTTTTAGATAATTACCCCCAAAAAGAGGTAAATATTCATAACTTTTGATTGACTTGGACGATTTTCTTCAAATTTTGCACAGGTTTAGTATCTTGACATGGGGACATAATGCAAGTACGATATGGATGTCATGGGGTTATTTACCCCCATATTCCAGATCGAAGGGGGTGAATATGTGTTTTGAGCAGTTCTTATCTTTGCAATGGTATAACAGGCATCGGTTGGGACTTCACTTCACACCATTGATGTTTTTGAGTTAAAATGGCCGTTTTTAGTTAATTACCCCAAAAAAAGGGGTAAATATTCATAACTTTTGATTGACTTGGATGATTTTTTTCAAATTTTGCACAGGTTTAGTATCTTGACATGGGGACATAATTCAAGTTTGACTTTGATGTCACCGGGTAATTTACCCTGAAAATCAATGCCAAAAGGGATGAACAAGTATTTTGAGCAGTTTTTGTGTTTTCAATGGTATATTTGGTTATGTGTTTCCATTGATTTTTCGTATGAATTGTTCAATCTTTTGCCTGCAAGCCCACGTATTCCATGTCGATTTATATCCTACCTTTTCAAAGGTTGACTGCTAGTTATAAATCGACTCTAAGGAGATTTATATTGTTTTCTTTGATATTATTATTATTAGCATTCACCATCACTATGGTGAATGCTATTATTTTTGTAGATTTTTTTATTTTTATTATTATTTTATTTTTATTATTTTTATTATTATTTTTCCGTCATTTTCGGTCGAGTTCAGGTTTGTCCTGTGGATGGATAGTGCTAGGTGAGATATTATGATCCCAAAATTTTTTTGACCTTGACCTATTTTTCAAGGTCAGAGGTCACTTCAAAGTTGGCATTTTTGGAGTGCTAACTTCTAAACTAATGAAGATAGAAATGTCTGGATTTCACTGTTATATTACCCATCAATAGTACAAACAATATCAATCATCGAATTTGTAATTTTCAAAAAGGGGTAATTACCCCAACCCATTTAGTAGTTTACCCTTTGCTGTTCTTCTTCTCAGAAACCGGAAATGGTAGGATGATTCTGACAAATGGATTGTGTTGCCAAAAGATAGTTCTAGTGCAGCAGCAACTTTCATATTGATCACTCAAGGGGTTTTGAGATATTGAACTTTCAAATTTTGATGATTTCACCCAAAATTTAAAATGTTGAAAATTTTGAATTTGAATGAAGGGAAATTTGTGAAACTTTATATGGAAATAGCCTAATGCATAAAAAAGTATGTTGCAAAAAATGAATGACCTTGACCTTGATTTCAGAATTGTCATTTTTATAAATTTGGTCAATTTGCTACAGATGAGGTTCCAGCTAACTTCTAAACTAATAAAGATAGAAATGTCTGGATTGCAATGTATCATTACTTATCATAAGCATAAACAATATCAATCATCAAGTTTGTCATTTTCGAAAAGGGGTAATTACCCCAACCCATTTAGTAGTTTACCCTTTGCCGTTCTTCTTCTCAAAAACCAGAAATGGCAGGATGATTCTAACAGCTGGATTGTGTAGCCAAAAGATAGTTCTAGTGCAGCAGCAACTTTCATATTGATCACTCAAGGGGTTTTTGAGATATCAAACTTTCAAATTTTGATTATTTCACCAAAAATTTAAAATGTTGAAATTTTTCAGTTTGAATGGAGGGAATTTGTGAAACTTAACATGGTAATATCTTGATGCATAGTTCTATAAGGCATGTTACAGGAAATCCTTGACCTTGATTTCAAAATTGTCATTTTTATAAATTTGTTAAATTTGCTATAGATATTTCATACTTCATTGGATTGAACATTTCATTTTAATTTAATTTCACTGATCATATCATTCATCATATCATTCATCATATCATTGATCATTTCATTGATCATTTCATTGATCATTTCATTGATCATTTCACTGATCATTTCACTGATCATTTCACTGATCATTTCATTTGAGTGATAAAATGGTGAATGCTCATTCCCAGTTGCACTGGGAATATCTAATGTCTAGTTATTATTATAAAATCGACTCTAAGGAGATTTATATTGTTTTCTTTGATATTATTATTATTATTATTATAAATCGACTCTAAGGAGATTTATATTGTTTTCTTTGATATTATTATTATTATTATTATTATTATGATTCGACCTATCGGGAGAATCATCTTGTTTTCTTTGATTTTATTATTAGCATTCACCATCACTATGGTGAATGCTATTGATTTTGGTCGTATTATTATTATTTTTCTTCCCTTTTTTTTTGGAATTTCAACATGAAAGTTAGTGTATAGATAGTCCTGGATGAGTGGATTAATTTCCCAAAATATTTTTGACTTTGACCTATTTTTCAAGGTCACAGGTCACCTCAAAGTCACTGATTTTGGAGGTCTATCTCCTGAACTAATAAAGATAGAGACACCTGGTCTTCAGTGTTAAGATAGCAGACCCCTATTGAACAAATATCAGCCATGAAATTGATCATTTTCAAAAAGGGGTAATTGCCCTAACCCCTTTTAATGAAAACCAGTTTGCGCACGGATTTGAGAAAACTACAAGCAGCACTTTCATGAAATTATAGCCAAAGGTGCTCTATAGCATGGGCCAGTGCAGAAAGAAATGTGGTGAAAATCATGCAAGGGGTTACTGAGATATTCGACTTTCAAAATTAAAATATTTTGCCCAAAAGTGAAAATATTTTTTAACTTTGTTATGAATGAAGACAACTCAATGAAACTTGGCACATATATAGCCCTGTGATAGAGGAATATTTTCATCAAACATCCATGACCTTGACATCAAGGTCAAGGTCACAGAAAGTGAATTAAAAGCCACGATAGGTACATTACACAACTTTTTCAAGCAAGGTTGTTCAATTGTGGTCTATCATTTCCAATCAAGAGAAACTTGAATGATCTAAAATATATTTGACCTTGAGAAGAGGTTAATCACTTGTCAAGGTCATCACCAGTCAAAGACAGGAAAAATGAAGAAATGAGATAAGTACAGAATAGAATGCATTAAAGAATAAATTAAGGTCAATATGAACTCAATATGAATGTCATTATGAATTCAATATGAATGTCAATATGAATGTCAATATATATGAATGTCAACATGAATGTCAACTTGAATATCAACATGAATGTCAAAATTAATGAATGTCAAAATGAATGTCAATATTAGTGTAGATATCAGTGTCATAAGTGTCAATATCAGTGTCATCAGTGTCAATTGATATCAGTGTCAATATGAATGTCATGAATGTCAATATGGATGTTGATATGAATGTCAATGTGAACATCAATATAAATTTGAAGATTAATATGAAGGTCAATATGAATATCAGTATGAATGTCGATATGAATATCTAAATGAATGTCAATATGAATTATGTCAATAGGAATGTCAATATGAATGTCAAAATGAAGTCAATTCAAATGTCAATATAAATGTCAATATAAAGAATAAAAGTCAAGTTGATAATCAAGTAAATCCTTTTTTATGGTGAATGCTCATTACTGGTTCACCAGTAATATTGATGTCTAGTTATTATTATTATTATTATTATTATTATTTTCTTGGCCAGTAGGTTTTTTGTGCTAGAGACTTGAAACTTGGTACATATATAGTCCATGGTTAGTACTTCATTTTGGGAGAAGATGGTTGACCTTGACCTTGAACTCAAGGTCACAGGTCATCTCAAAGTCGAAAATTGGAAAACTTAAAAGTGGAATAACTTTTTTAATATTACAAGAATCAATTTGAAACTTTGGAATATATATATAAACATGTATCCCAACATTTGTAACCCATAATTGTTTTTGTGCAATGAGGGTAAGGGGGTAATTACCCCAATTTGACTAAAACAGGTTTGCACAGGTTTCCAGAAAAACTAAGCAAGCTAGAAACTCAGTTCTTTCACTGATAGGTAGCCTGACTAACCATTCAAGGTAAGTGATATTTTATATTTTGATTATGTGAAGGGGTAACTATGTAATGGGGTGTTGAAAATAGGGTGTTTTGCCCCAAGAGTGAAAACATTGTAAAACTTTGGTTTTAATGAAAGGATTTCAATGATAGTCTGGTAATATATTAATGGTTTCTGTATTATGTAATCCTTGTTGCCCGAAGCTTGGTAATTACCCCCCAAAAAGGGGTAAATGTCTATAACTTGTGATTGACCTGGACGATTTTCTTCAAATTTTGCACACGTTTGGGATATTGACACAGGCACATATTAAACAAATAATTTTAACAGTATTGCCAACATAGGGTATTTACCCTCGTAATCAATGCCAAAAGGGGTGAATATATATTTTGAGGAGTTATGTTGTTCAAAATGAAATATCAGCTGTATGTTTGGTCTACGGGTATCCGGTTGGATTTTACTGGATGAAAAGTTTCTGTTTTGGGTAATTACCCCCAAAGGGGTAAATGTCTATAACTTGTGATTGACATGGACGATTTACTTCAAATTTTGCACACGTTTGGGATATTGACTCAGGCACATATTAAACAAATAATTTTAACAGTATTGCCAACATAGGGTATTTACCCTCGTAATCAATGCCAAAAGGGGTGAATATATATTTTGAGGAGTTATGTTGTTCAAAATGGAATATCAGCTGTATGTTTGGTCTACTGCTATCCGGTTGGATTTTACTGGATGAAAACTTTCTGTTTTGGGTAATTACCCCCAAAAGGGGTAAATGACTATAACTTGTGATTGACATGGACGATTTACTTCAAATTTTGCACACGTTTGTGACATTGACTCAGACACATGCTAAGGAAAAAATTCACAGAATAGGGTGATTTACCCTCGTAATCAAGTTCTAAGGGGTAAATACATATTTTGAAGAACTTGGTTGTTTAAAATGGAATATTAGTTGCACGTTTGGTCTAGGTTATTCGTATGGATGTTACTGGATGAAAAGTTTCGGTTTTTAATAATTACCCCCAAAAGGGGTAAATGACTATAACTTGTGACTGACATGGACGATTTACTTCAAATTTTGCACACGTATGGGATATTGACTCAGGCACATGTTAAAAGAGAAAACGTTACAGTATAGGATAATTTACCCTCGTAATCAAGGTCAAAGGGGGGTAAATACGTATTTTGAGGAATTTGGTTGTTTAAAATGGAATGTCAAGTTTATGTTGGATCTAGGCTTGTACTTAATGGATGTTACTGGATGAACAGTTTCGGTTTTAGGTAGTAACCCCCAAAAGGGGTAAATGGCTATATCTTGTGATTGACATGGACAATTTTCTTCAAATTTTGCATGGGCTAAGTGTGTCTACTTTACGACATAATATAAGTAGAAACTTCAGCTTACAGGGTCTCTACCATAATAGTCCGACATAGTCTCATATAATTTGTTTTACTCATATATTTGAGGTCGAATCATTGCCTAACCTTTTTAAGGTTGAATACTAGTTATTATTATTATTTGGCCACTTTTTGCCAGTTAGTTTTTGTGCTAGAGACTTGAAATTTTGTACATAGGTAGTCCTTGGTAAGTACTTTCATTTTTTGTGAAAATGGTTGACCTTGACCTTGAACTCAAGGTTACAGGTCATCTCAAAGTCAAATTTTCCAAAATTTCAAAGTGGATTATCTCTTTTAATATCATTGTTAGATTATTAGGACTTAGGAACCTTTATATAAACATGTGTTGCTACAATTTTGGCCTATATCGTTTATTGGGAGATGAGGGTAAAGGGGTATTTACCCCCTTTTGACAAAAACCAGTTGCTCATGTTTTCAGAGAAAACTATAATGGCTAGAGGCTCAGTTTTTGCTGTAATTGATAGCCTGACTGCTCATCCATGGTAAGACACTTTTATATTTTGATCAAACTTGGGGTTTCTGAGTTATTGGACTTTCAAAAATGGGTGTTTTGTCCAAAAAGTGAAAACATTTAACTTTGGTTTGAATGGAGGGAAATTAATGAAACTTGGTGTGTATATAGTATTCATGAATTACAGTCACATTATAAAATAAAAATAACGTTTTGGGGGTAATTACCCCAAAAGGGGTAATTGACTCTAACTTTTGATTAACATGGACGATTTTCTCCAAATTTTGCACAAGTCCAGTATATTGACATGGGGAGATAATGCAAGTATGATTTTGATGTCAAGGGGAAATTTACCCCCTTATTCTGGATCGAAAGGGTGTGAATATGTGTTTTGAGCAGTTATTGTGTATTGAATGATACAATAGGCATCGTTTGAGACTTACCTTTGTGCTGTGGATGTTCCTGGATAAAAATTGTCGTTTTTAGGTAATTACCCCAAAAAGGGGTAAAAAGTCATAACTTTTGATTGACTTGGACGATTTTCTCCAAATTTTGCACATGTTTAGTATCTTGACATGTGGACATAATGCAAGTACGATTTTGATGTAATGGGGTAATTTACCCCCATATTCAAGATCGAAAGGGGGTGAATATGTATTTTGAGCAGTTATTGTCTTTCCAATGGTACAATTGGCATCGGTTGGGACTTTACTTCACACCATTGATGTTTTTTGGTTAAAATTGCCATTTTTAGGTAATTACCCCCAAAAAGGGGTAAATATTCATATCTTTTGACTGACTTGGACGATTTCCTTCAAGTTTTGCACAAGTTTAGTATCTTGACATGGGCACATAATGCAAGTATGATTTTGATGTCATGGGTTAATTTACCCCCATATTCAGGATCGAAAGGGGCGAATATGTGTTTTGAGCAGTTCTTAGCTTTGCAATGATATAACAGGCATCGGTTGGGACTTTACTTCACACCATTGATGTTTTTGTGTTAAAATTGCCGTTTTTAGGTAATTACCCCAAAAAAGGGGTAAATATTCATAACTTTTGATTGACTTGGACGATTTTGTTCAAATTTTGCACAAGTTTAGTATCTTGACATGGGGGCATAATGCAAGTATGATTTTGATGTCAAGGGGTAATTTACCCCCTTATTCTGGATCGAAAGGGTGAATATGTGTTTTGACCAGTTATTGTGTATTGAATGATACAATAGGCATCGTTTGAGACTTTCCTTCGTGCTGTGGATGTTCCTGGATAAAAATTGTCGTTTTTAGGTAATTACCCCAAAAAGGGGTAAAAAGTCATAACTTTTGACTGGCTTGGACGATTTCCTTCAAATTTTGCACAAGTTTAGTATCTTGACATGGGCACATAATGCAAGTACGATATGGATGTCATGGGGTTATTTACCCCCATATTCCAGATCGAAGGGGGTGAATATGTGTTTTGAGCAGTTCTTATCTTTGCAATGGTATAACAGGCATCGGTTGGGACTTTACTTCACACCATTGATGTTTTTGAGTTAAAATGGCCGTTTTTAGTTAATTACCCCAAAAAAGGGGTAAATATTCATAACTTTTGATTGACTTGGATGATTTTCTTCAAATTTTGCACACGTTTAGTATCTTGACATGGGGACATAATGCAAGTACGATATGGATGTCATGGGGTTATTTACCCCCATATTCCAGATCGAAGGGGGTGAATATGTGTTTTGAGCAGTTCTTATCTTTGCAATGGTATAACAGGCATCGGTTGGGACTTTACTTCACACCATTGATGTTTTTGAGTTAAAATGGCCGTTTTTAGTTAATTACCCAAAAAAGGGGTAAATATTCATAACTTTTGATTGACTTGGATGATTTTCTTCAAATTTTGCACAGGTTTAGTATCTTGACATGGGGACATAATTCAAGTTTGACTTTGATGTCACCGGGTAATTTACCCTGAAAATCAATGCCAAAAGGGATGAACAAGTATTTTGAGCAGTTTTTGTGTTTTCAATGGTATATTTGGTCATGTGTTTCCATTGATTTTTCGTATGAATTGTTCAATCTTTTGCCTGCAAGCCCACGTATTCCATGTCGATTTATATCCTACCTTTTCAAAGGTTGACTGCTAGTTATAAATCGACTCTAAGGAGATTTATATTGTTTTCTTTGATATTATTATTATTATTATTATTATTATTATTATTATTATTATTATTTGGCCACTTTTTGCCAGTTAGTTTTTGTGCTAGAGACTTGAAATTTTGTACATAGGTAGTCCTTGGTCAGTACTTTCATTTTTTGTGAAAATGGTTGACCTTGACCTTGAACTCAAGGTCACAGGTCATCTCAAAGTCAAATTTTCCAAAATTTCAAAGTGGATTATCTCTTTTAATATCATTGTTAGATTATTAGGACTTAGGAACCTTTATATAAACATGTGTTGCTACAATTTTGGCCTATATCGTTTATTGGGAGATGAGGGTAAAGGGGTATTTACCCCCTTTTGACAAAAACCAGTTGCTCATGTTTTCAGAGAAAACTATAATGGCTAGAGGCTCAGTTTTTGCTGTAATTGATAGCCTGACTGCTCATCCATGGTAAGACACTTTTTATATTTTGATCAAACTTGGGGTTTCTGAGTTATTGGACTTTCAAAAATGGGTGTTTTGTCCAAAAAGTGAAAACATTTTTTAACTTTGGTTTGAATGGAGGGAAATTAATGAAACTTGGTGTGTATATAGTATTCATGAATTACAGTCACATTATAAAATAAAAATAACGTTTTGGGGGTAATTACCCCAAAAGGGGTAATTGACTCTAACTTTTGATTAACATGGACGATTTTCTCCAAATTTTGCACAAGTCCAGTATATTGACATGGGGAGATAATGCAAGTATGATTTTGATGTCAAGGGGAAATTTACCCCCTTATTCTGGATCGAAAGGGGTGAATATGTGTTTTGAGCAGTTATTGTGTATTGAATGATACAATAGGCATCGTTTGAGACTTACCTTTGTGCTGTGGATGTTCCTGGATAAAAATTGTCGTTTTTAGGTAATTACCCCAAAAAGGGGTAAAAAGTCATAACTTTTGATTGACTTGGACGATTTTCTCCAAATTTTGCACATGTTTAGTATCTTGACATGTGGACATAATGCAAGTACGATTTTGATGTAATGGGGTAATTTACCCCCATATTCAAGATCGAAAGGGGTGAATATGTATTTTGAGCAGTTATTGTCTTTCCAATGGTACAATTGGCATCGGTTGGGACTTTACTTCACACCATTGATGTTTTTGGTTAAAATTGCCATTTTTAGGTAATTACCCCCAAAAAGGGGTAAATATTCATATCTTTTGACTGACTTGGACGATTTCCTTCAAGTTTTGCACAAGTTTAGTATCTTGACATGGGCACATAATGCAAGTATGATTTTGATGTCATGGGTTAAATTTACCCCCATATTCAGGATCGAAAGGGGCGAATATGTGTTTTGAGCAGTTCTTAGCTTTGCAATGATATAACAGGCATCGGTTGGGACTTTACTTCACACCATTGATGTTTTTGTGTTAAAATTGCCGTTTTTAGGTAATTACCCAAAAAAGGGGTAAATATTCATAACTTTTGATTGACTTGGACGATTTTGTTCAAATTTTGCACAAGTTTAGTATCTTGACATGGGGGCATAATGCAAGTATGATTTTGATGTCAAGGGGTAATTTACCCCCTTATTCTGGATCGAAAGGGGTGAATATGTGTTTTGACCAGTTATTGTGTATTGAATGATACAATAGGCATCGTTTGAGACTTTCCTTCGTGCTGTGGATGTTCCTGGATAAAAATTGTCGTTTTTAGGTAATTACCCCAAAAAGGGGTAAAAAGTCATAACTTTTGACTGGCTTGGACGATTTCCTTCAAATTTTGCACAAGTTTAGTATCTTGACATGGGCACATAATGCAAGTACGATATGGATGTCATGGGGTTATTTACCCCCATATTCCAGATCGAAGGGGGTGAATATGTGTTTTGAGCAGTTCTTATCTTTGCAATGGTATAACAGGCATCGGTTGGGACTTTACTTCACACCATTGATGTTTTTGAGTTAAAATGGCCGTTTTTAGTTAATTACCCCAAAAAAGGGGTAAATATTCATAACTTTTGATTGACTTGGATGATTTTCTTCAAATTTTGCACACGTTTAGTATCTTGACATGGGGACATAATGCAAGTACGATATGGATGTCATGGGGTTATTTACCCCCATATTCCAGATCGAAGGGGGTGTATATGTGTTTTGAGCAGTTCTTATCTTTGCAATGGTATAACAGGCATCGGTTGGGACTTTACTTCACACCATTGATGTTTTTGAGTTAAAATGGCCGTTTTTAGTTAATTACCCCAAAAAAAGGGGTAAATATTCATAACTTTTGATTGACTTGGATGATTTTCTTCAAATTTTGCACAGGTTTAGTATCTTGACATGGGGACATAATTCAAGTTTGACTTTGATGTCACCGGGTAATTTACCCTGAAAATCAATGCCAAAAGGGATGAACAAGTATTTTGAGCAGTTTTTGTGTTTTCAATGGTATATTTGGTTATGTGTTTCCATTGATTTTTCGTATGAATTGTTCAATCTTTTGCCTGCAAGCCCACGTATTCCATGTCGATTTATATCCTACCTTTTCAAAGGTTGACTGCTAGTTATTAAACTTCACCTATTACATAGGTGAAGTTTCTTGTTTTCGTAAATATTTTTATTATTATTATTATTATTTTTTTTTCTTTTTTCCGCACAAAAATTTCTTCAAAAAAATTTCAAAAAAATCAGGTATGTAGTATTACATGACCTCATTACACTGACCCAGTTTCAGTGACCTTGTATTATTTTTCAAGGTCACAGGCCATTTCAAAGTTTGTTTTTTCATATGTTTCTCAAGAGCATATCACAGGCAATTACATGTATATTTCATTTTCCACTTAGGTTCTAAGTGCTATTAGTACATTACATAATCTGACCCAATTTCAAGAAAGTAGGTCAAGGTCAAGGTCGCACAGGTCCATATTTAGTGCTGGAGATTGTTTCGCATAGAATCAAAATGCGTGAGTCATACGGTATCATAATTGATGCAATGTGATGCCTAAATGTCTGACGCATGGTAAGAAGTATTTTTTGTGATGATGTCATGCTTTGTTTTTGAGTTATGTAATTTGAATAACAACCGCGTCATCACAACCAGTGACCTTGGTAATTTCACCCTGAAATATCGATTCTAGGCCATAACAATGTATAGTGAACCCCCCCAAAGATACCCCTAAAACCCCCATATCCACCTTCAAATTTGACCTTGACCTCATTTTTCAAGGTCATTTGGCTCTTCAAAGTGCAAAAAGTGCTTATTTTCAAAAATTCTGAAAATTAAGTTTTTTCATGTTATCACCTTGATATATTATCTCTAGACAGACAAAAATATGTGCATTTAGAATATGCAACCCAAAGTCCTCTAACATTTTACCTTAAATTTCTACAAAATTCCAAATATCGCAAACCGGAGAATGTTAAAAAAAGACAAATTATCGCGTTTTTGACATGGAAATATCGATCCGAGAGAATTACAATAATTAATCGATCCCCCCATTTTCCATCCTAATTCAGAAAATCATATTGGTTTTGACCTAGAAAATAATTTTCAAGGTAAAATTCAAGGTCAAACATGATGAAAAATTTTACTTTTTTGACATTTGATTTTTTTACAAAGGCAAGGAATCAAAATATTGTTACAAAAATGTCACACATACTTGCTACAATAGTCTAGAGGCATCGTATAAATTTTCAAGGTCCTCGGATTAACCTACGTTAGCCCGTAAAGGTCACAAGGTCAAAAAATTAGGGAAAAATTTACGATATTTTTTCACATTTCTCAATGATAGCGTTATTTCAATCGGCTGTAGCTCCGGTTCTAATTAAGTTACTGAGAATCTGAAAACAGATTTGGAACGGCCAAACTCTCCTCTAGTTTTGGTTATCTGAACATTTTGTCGTAGCTCTGACGGTTTAAAAGATCGCCGGACCCTGAAAATTTCATGTTTTTTGTCAAATTTTCACAATTTATCATCATTTTGTCAAGGAAATAATCATTTTATTATAATGAAACTATTTGAGCATACTTTCATCTTTCGTTCACATAAACCTGCCGAGTTATATATGTTTCCATTGAACCGTTTTGGTTCTAGAGTAATTTTAAGTGAAAAACTACATTTTTTCAGAAATTTCTGAAGACCACATATCTGAATTGTGTCATAATTTCAATCGGCTGTATCTCCGGTCCTAATTAAGTAACCGAGAATCTGAAAACAGATTTGGAAAGGCCGAATTCTCTTCTAGTTTTCGTTTTCTGAACATTTTGTAGCAGCTCCGACGGTTTAAAAGATCGCCGGACCATGAAAATTTCATGTTTTTTGTCAAATTTTCACTATTTATCATCATTTTGACAAGGAAATAATCATTTTATTCCAATGAAACTATTTGAGCATACTTTCATCTTTCGTTCACATAAACCTGCCAAGTTATATATGTTTCCATTGAACCGTTTCGGTTCTAGAGTAATTTTAAGTAAAAAACTTCATTTTTCAGAAATTTCTGAAGTCCACATTTCTGAATTGTACCATAATTTCAATCTGCCTTATCTCCGGTCCCAATAAAGTTACGGAGAATCTGAAAATAGATTTGGATAGCAGAAATTCTCCTCTAGTTTCTGTATTTGAACAATTTCTTGTATCACTGACGGTTAAAAAGATTGCCGAACCCTAAAAAATGTATGTTTTCAGAAATGCGCTGGTCAATGCGCTGGTCAATGCGCTGGTCAATGCGCTGGTCAATGGGCTGGTCAATGCGCTGGTCAATGCGCTGGTCAATGCGCTGGTCAATGCGCTGGTCAATGCGCTGGTCAATGCGCTGGTCAATGCGCTGGTCCATGCGCTGGTCTGTGGACTGGTCCATGTACTGGTCCATGTATTGGTCCATGTACTGGTCCATGTACTGGTCCATGTTATTGTCTGTATGTAATATTCGGTAAGCTCAAATTTTCCTCTAGTTTTCATTCTCTGAATGTTTTCTTGTAACTGATGGTGTCAAAGAACACCCAACCCTCAAAATTACATGTTTTTGGTCAAATATCTTTGTATCAGTCAGTGTATCAGTCAGTGTATCAGTCAGTGTATCAGTCAGTGTATCAGTCAGTGTATCAGTCAGTGAATCAGTCAGCGAATCTGTCAGCGAATCTGTCAGCGAATCAGTCGGTGTATGGCCGCAAACCTAATGACATGTTACAGTATATATTGCTTGTTATGTAACATGTGCAAGACACATGCAATTGCTTGTACAAGGTTATGTACAAATTTATGTGCAAGTTCATGTTCGAGTTCATGTGCGAGTTCATGTTCATGTTCAAGTTCATTAACAATATCATTTCCAATATCATTTCCGTGTTTTCTCACATTCATTTCACTGTCAATAATTACTATGAGAGGTGAAGTTTTGTCACCGCATCGCGGTTACCCGATTTCTAGTTATTTTTTTTTTTCTGTACGGAAATTTCTTCAAAAAAATTTCAAAAAATTCACATGTATAGCAGTACATGACCTCATTACACTGACCCAGTTTCAGTGACCTTGAATTATTTTTCAAGGTCACAGGCCATTTCAAAGTTCGTTTTTTCATATATTTCTCAAGAGCATATCACAGACAATTACATGTGTATTTCATTTTCCACTCAGGTTCTAAGTGGTACAAGTACATTACATAATCTGACCCAATTTCAAGAAAGTAGGTCAAGGTCAAGGTTGCACAGGTCCATATTTAGTGCTGGAGATTGTCACGCATGATAGCAAAATTGGTAAGCCACACGGTATCAAAATTGATGCAATGTGATGCCTGAATGTCTGGCCCATGGTAAGAAGTTATTTTTGTGATGATGTCATGCTTTATTTTTGAGTTATGTAATTTTGAATAACAACCGCGTCATCCAAACCAGTGACCTTGGTAAATTCACCCTGAAATATCGATATTAGGCCATAACAATGTATAGTGAACCCCCCCAAAGATACCCCTAAAACCCCCATAACCACCTTCAAATTTGACCTTGACCTCATTTTTCAAGGTCATTTGGCTCTTCAAAGTGCAAAAAGTGCCTATTTTCAAAAATTCTGAAAATTATGTTTTTTTTCATGATATCACCTTGATATATTATCTCTAGACAGACAAAGATATGTGCATTTAGAATATGCAACCCAAAGTCCTCTAACATTTTACCTTAATTTTCTACAAAATTCCAAATATCGCAAACCGGAGAATGTTAAAAAACGACAAATTATCGCGTTTTTGTCATGGAAATATCGATCCGAGAGAGCTACAATAATTAATTGATCCCCCCATTTTCCCATCCTAATTCTGAAAATCATATTAGTTTTGACCTAGAAAATTATTTTCAAGGTCAAATTCAAGGTCAAACATGATGAAAAATTTTACTTTTTTGACATTTGATTTTTTACACAGGCAAGGAATCAAAATATTGTTACAAAAATGTCACACATACTTGCTACAGTAGTCTAGAGGCATCGTATACATTTTCAAGGTCCTCGGATTAAGCTACGTTAGACCGTAAAGGTCAAAAGGTAAAAAAATTAGGGAAAAATTCACGATATTTTTTCACATTTCTCAATAATAGCGTTATTTCGATCGGCTGTAGCTCCGGTCCTAATTAAGATACAGAGAATCTGAAAACAGATTTGGAAAGGCCAAAGTCTCTTCTAGTTTTCGTTTTCTGAACATTTTGTCGTAGCTCTGACAGTTTAAAAGATCGCCGGACCCTGAAAATTTCATGTTTTTTGTCAAATTTTCACTATTTATCATCATTTTGACAAGGAAATAATCATTTTATTTCAATGAAGCTATTTCAGCATACTTTCATCGTTCGTTCACATAATCCTGCCAAGCTATATATATTTCCATTGAACCGTTTTGGTTCTAGAGTAATTTTAAGTGAAAAACTACATTTTTTCAGAAATTTCTGAAGTCCACATTTCTGAATTGTACCATAATTTCAATCAGCCTTATCTCCGGTCCTAATAAAGTTACGGAGAATCTGATAATAGATTTGGAAAGCACAAATTCTCCTCTAGTTTCTATATTTGAACAATGTCTTGTATCACTGACGGTTAAAAAGATCGCCGGACCGTGAAAAATGTATGTTTTCAGAAATTGCAGTCATTTCGATATGTTTTCAGGACTAGAAGTATCTTAGCCAATGCATTCCTAAAATTCCGCTGATCAATGCGCTGGTCATTGGACTGGTCATTGGACTGGTCCATGTACTGGTCCATGTACTGGTCCATGTACTGGTTCATGTACTGGTCCATGTACTGGTCCATGTACTGGTCCATGTTATTTTCTGTATATAATATTCGGCAAGCTCAAATTTTCCTCTAGTTTTCATTCTCTGAATGTTTTCTTGTAACTCTGATGGTTTAAAAGAACGCCCAACCCTACAAATTACATGTTTTTGGTCAAATATTTTTGTATCAGTCAGTGTATCAGTCCGTGTATCAGTCAGTGTATCAGTCAGTGTATCAGTCGGTGTATCAGTCAGCGAATCAGTCAGCGAATCAGTCAGTGTATGACCACAAACCGATTGACATGTTACAGTAAGGGTTTATCTGTCTGCTGACTATCTGTCACATCACAATTAGTCCATGGACAGATAGTTTATAAGTACTTTCATATATCTGTGCACACTATGTACATTTTAATTGACATGCAAAATTACAGGTAATAAATTGATAATGCATGTGATATGATTTAGCATGATATTCCAAGTGGTTTTGTATCATGTTCAAGTTCATGTTCAAGTTCATGTTCAAGTTCATGTTCATGTTCAAGTTCATGTGCAAGTTCATGTTCAAGTTCATTTTCAAGTTCATGTTCAAGTTCATGCCAATAATAACTATGATAGGTGAAGTTTTGTCACCGCATCGCGGTTACCCGATTTCTAGTTATTATTATTATTATTTGGCCACTTTTTGCCAGTTAGTTTTTGTGCTAGAGACTTGAAATTTTGTACATAGGTAGGCCTTGGTAAGTACTTTAATTTTTTGTGAAAATGGTTGACCTTGACCTTGAACTCAAGGTTACAGGTCATCTCAAAGTCAAATTTTCCAAAATTTCAAAGTGGATTATCTCTTTTAATATCATTGTTAGATTATTAGGACTTAGGAACCTTTATATAAACATGTGTTGCTACAATTTTGGCCTATATCGTTTATTGGGAGATGAGGGTAAAGGGGTATTTACCCCCTTTTGACAAAAACCAGTTGCTCATGTTTTCAGAGAAAACTATAATGGCTAGAGGCTCAGTTTTTGCTGTAATTGATAGCCTGACTGCTCATCCATGGTAAGACACTTTTTATATTTTGATCAAACTTGGGGTTTCTGAGTTATTGGACTTTCAAAAATGGGTGTTTTGTCCAAAAAGTGAAAACATTTTTTAACTTTGGTTTGAATGGAGGGAAATTAATGAAACTTGGTGTGTATATAGTATTCATGAATTACAGTCACATTATAAAATAAAAATAACGTTTTGGGGGTAATTACCCCAAAAGGGGTAATTGACTCTAACTTTTGATTAACATGGACGATTTTCTCCAAATTTTGCACAAGTCCAGTATATTGACATGGGGAGATAATGCAAGTATGATTTTGATGTCAAGGGGAAATTTACCCCCTTATTCTGGATCGAAAGGGGTGAATATGTGTTTTGAGCAGTTATTGTGTATTGAATGATACAATAGGCATCGTTTGAGACTTACCTTTGTGCTGTGGATGTTCCTGGATAAAAATTGTCGTTTTTAGGTAATTACCCCAAAAAGGGGTAAAAAGTCATAACTTTTGATTGACTTGGACGATTTTCTCCAAATTTTGCACATGTTTAGTATCTTGACATGTGGACATAATGCAAGTACGATTTTGATGTAATGGGGTAATTTACCCCCATATTCAAGATCGAAAGGGGTGAATATGTATTTTGAGCAGTTATTGTCTTTCCAATGGTACAATTGGCATCGGTTGGGACTTTACTTCACACCATTGATGTTTTTTGGTTAAAATTGCCATTTTTAGGTAATTACCCCCAAAAGGGGTAAATATTCATATCTTTTGACTGACTTGGACGATTTCCTTCAAGTTTTGCACAAGTTTAGTATCTTGACATGGGCACATAATGCAAGTATGATTTTGATGTCATGGGTTAATTTACCCCCATATTCAGGATCGAAAGGGGCGAATATGTGTTTTGAGCAGTTCTTAGCTTTGCAATGATATAACAGGCATCGGTTGGGACTTTACTTCACACCATTGATGTTTTTGTGTTAAAATTGCCGTTTTTAGGTAATTACCCAAAAAAGGGGTAAATATTCATAACTTTTGATTGACTTGGACGATTTTGTTCAAATTTTGCACAAGTTTAGTATCTTGACATGGGGGCATAATGCAAGTATGATTTTGATGTCAAGGGGTAATTTACCCCTTATTCTGGATCGAAAGGGGTGAATATGTGTTTTGACCAGTTATTGTGTATTGAATGATACAATAGGCATCGTTTGAGACTTTCCTTCGTGCTGTGGATGTTCCTGGATAAAAATTGTCGTTTTTAGGTAATTACCCCAAAAAGGGGTAAAAAGTCATAACTTTTGACTGGCTTGGACGATTTCCTTCAAATTTTGCACAAGTTTAGTATCTTGACATGGGCACATAATGCAAGTACGATATGGATGTCATGGGGTTATTTACCCCCATATTCCAGATCGAAGGGGGTGAATATGTGTTTTGAGCAGTTCTTATCTTTGCAATGGTATAACAGGCATCGGTTGGGACTTTACTTCACACCATTGATGTTTTTGAGTTAAAATGGCCGTTTTTAGTTAATTACCCCAAAAAAGGGGTAAATATTCATAACTTTTGATTGACTTGGATGATTTTCTTCAAATTTTGCACACGTTTAGTATCTTGACATGGGGACATAATGCAAGTACGATATGGATGTCATGGGGTTATTTACCCCCATATTCCAGATCGAAGGGGGTGAATATGTGTTTTGAGCAGTTCTTATCTTTGCAATGGTATAACAGGCATCGGTTGGGACTTTACTTCACACCATTGATGTTTTTGAGTTAAAATGGCCGTTTTTAGTTAATTACCCCAAAAAAGGGGTAAATATTCATAACTTTTGATTGACTTGGATGATTTTCTTCAAATTTTGCACAGGTTTAGTATCTTGACATGGGGACATAATTCAAGTTTGACTTTGATGTCACCGGGTAATTTACCCTGAAAATCAATGCCAAAAGGGATGAACAAGTATTTTGAGCAGTTTTTGTGTTTTCAATGGTATATTTGGTCATGTGTTTCCATTGATTTTTCGTATGAATTGTTCAATCTTTTGCCTGCAAGCCCACGTATTCCATGTCGATTTATATCCTACCTTTTCAAAGGTTGACTGCTAGTTATAAATCGACTCTAAGGAGATTTATATTGTTTTCTTTGATATTATTAAACTTCACCTATACCATAGGTGAAGTTTCTTATTATCGGTGTTATTTTTTTTTTTTATTATTTTTCTTTCCGAAAATTTTCTCAAATAATTTTCAAATAATTCATGTACATAGCCTACAATAATCTAAGAATACAATTTCAAGATAAATGACCTTGACCTATTTTTCAAGGTCATAGACCCTTTTAAAGTCCATTTTTTCAATATTTCAATTGACCATTACTCATGTAATTACTAATGAATTACAATTTCCCAATAAAGTATGTATAATAAACTTATACTATATTAACTGACCTAATTTCAAGAATGTAGGTCAAGGTCAAAATCATACAGGTTCATTTTTACTCTCAGAGGTTGTTACGCGAGATCTCTATATCAGCAACTTCCTGATTTATAGAATTCAAGCCAATTGTTGCGGTAAATGAGTGACGCAGGTGAAGCGCTTTTTTTTATGATGATATCATGCTTGGTTATTGAGTTATGTGATTTTTAGTATCAACCGCGTCGTCAAATCTGGCGACCTTGATTACTTGACACTGAAATATCGATTTTAGGCCATTAAAATGTATTGTCAACCCCCCCAAATATACCCATAAAACCCCCATAGCCACCTTCAAATTTGACCTTGACCTCATTTTTCAAGGTCAATTGACCTGTTTAAGCTAAAATTCAATCGATTTTCAAAAATTCCAACAATTATGTTTTTTTTTGCATATCGGGTTCATTTTATAATTTATAATAGCCAGTAGCTGGACTGTTTAAATCATGCAATCGGAATTGATCTATCTCTTCATGCTGATTTATTAAAAAATTCCAAATATTGCATATCGCGCGACATGTAAAATTTGCCTATTTTTGCCATATCGAAAGGTAAATATTGATCCTATGTAGTTCAAATAATTAAATGACCCCCCCTAAGTCACACACTGCCAATCTGGAGAAAATATAAATTTTGACCTTGGGAGGTATTTTCAAGGTCAAAATCAAGGTCAAACATTTGACAAAATTGGATATTTGACATATTAAATTGTTTTGAAGTAGGAAATAATAAAGGGATTTTTACAATCTTTTCACAGGTTACTTGTACAATACCCTAGAAGAAATATATTAAATTTCAAGTCCATCGGATTGACTTACATTGCACAATAAATGTCACAAGGTCAAAAAATTACTGCAAAATTGACCCTCTCATTTTCCAATTTCGCATTTGTACCCAAACTTTGACGGTCTGTATCTCCGGTTCTAATTAAGCTATAGAAAAACTGAAAGCATATTCGGAAAGCCCACACGCTCCTCTAGTATTTGTTTTGATACATTTAAACATATCTCTGCTCGCTAAAAAGATCCCCGAACCAAGAAAAATTCATGTTTCCAGTCAATATTTCATCAT
The DNA here is from genome assembly GCA_026936325.1 of Platynereis dumerilii. Classification (NCBI taxonomy): domain Eukaryota; kingdom Metazoa; phylum Annelida; class Polychaeta; order Phyllodocida; family Nereididae; genus Platynereis; species Platynereis dumerilii. The sequence continues at coordinate 83,536,574 of JAPTHN010000001.1, read as the reverse complement.
TTAACATTTTTTTGACAAAGAAGTCAGTCTTCGAAAAATTTGATAATATTTGGAGAAATAGTCCTAAGACATTTACAGTAGTGTGTGCAATGTCAAGTCTCTCCTTCAAACCGTTTGCCTTTGGGAGCAAATTGAAGTTCAAAACTTGATATTTTCAGAGTCAATTTTTTGGTGAAATTTCATATTTTTACCATTATTTCTATCAGCTCTATCTCTGGTTCTAATAAAGCCAAATGAATGATACAAGCAGTTTTGGAAAGCTCATATTCTGCTCTTATTCTAATGATGTACATTTTGTTCTAGCATCAACAGGTAAAAAGATCAACCCTGAAAAATTCATATTTTCCTCACCTTACCAAAAACATGTGCAAATATACCTTTAAAAAAATATGGTAAATTGTTTTAAGTACTATTTTATATACTATTTTACATTTCTGCTTTTATGCTATTTTCATTCTTGCTTATATACTTGTTTATATAATTTAAAATATATTTGCTTATATACCAGTTTATATACTTGTTTATATACCTTTACATATTTAGACTATTTTCAGCAACTGCTAGGTGAAGTTTTATTACCGCTAGCGGTTATCGACATCTAGTTATTTTTCTTTCCGAAAAATGTTCTCGAAAAATTTTCAAATAATTTGTGTACATAGTCCTATGTAACCTAATTAAATTGTCCAATGTAACCCTATACCTCTGACCTATTTTTCAAGGTCATTGACCCTTTGAAATACATTTTTTCTATATTTCAATAGACCATTACTCATGTAATAACTGATCAATTACAGTTTCCTAATAAACTATATATAATAGACTTAAACTGAATAAACTGACCTAATTTTCAAAAGTATAGGTCAAGGTCGAGGTCATACAGGTCAATTTTTACTCTCAGAGGTTTGCGCGCCTGATCTCTATATAAGCAACTTCGAAAATTGCAGAATTCAAGCCAATTGTTACAGTAAATGACTAATGCATGGTAAGCGATCATTTTTATGATGATATCATGCTTAGTTATTTAATTATGGAATTTTTAGTGTCAACCGCGTCGTCAAAACTGGTGACCTTGATTACTTGACCCTGAAATATCGATTTTAGGCCAATGAAATGTATTGTGAACCCCCCCAAATATGCCCATAAAACCTCCATAGCCACCTTCAAATTTGACCTTAACCTCATTTTTCAAGGTCATTTGACCTGTTTAATGTTCAAATCACTCGATTTTCAAAAATTCCAACAATTATGTTATTTCCAGCATATCGGGTTCATATTTTAAATTATAATAGCCAGGAGCTATATTGTTGGAACCCTGAAATCGGAATTGATTTATCTCTTCATGCTGATTTATAAAAAAATTCCAAATATGGCATACCGCGCGACATGAAAAATTAGCCTATTTTTGCCAATTTGAGAGGTAAATATTGATCCTACAGAGTTCAAATAATGAAATGACCCCCCCTAAGTCATACACGCGAATCTGTAGAAATTATAGATTTTGACCTTGAAAGGTATTTTCAAGGTCAAAATTAAGGTCAAATATTTGACAAAATTGGATATTTGAGATATTTATTTTTTTTAAGTAGGAAATAATAAAGGGATTTTTACAGCCTTTTCACAGGTCAGTCCTACAATACCCTAGAAGAAATGTCTAAAGTTTTAAGTCCATCGGATTGACCTACATTGCACAATAAATGTCAAAAGGTCAAAAAATTACTGCAAAATTGACCCTCTCATTTTCCAATTTTGCACTTGTACCCAAACTTTGATGGTCTGTATCTCCGGTTCTAATTAAGCTACAGAAAAACTGAAAGCATATTCAGAAAGCCCAAATTCTCCTCTAGTATTCATTTTCTATACATTTTACGTATCTCTGCTAGTTAAAAAGATCGCCGGACCCTGAAAAATATATGTTTTCGGTCAAGATTTCACCAATTTACATTTTTTTGACAAAGAAGTCAGTCTTCAAAAAATTTGATAATATTTCGAGATATAGTCCTAACATATTTACAGTATTTTGTGCTATTTTAAGTCTCTCCTTCAAACCGTTTACCTTTGGGAGCAATTTGGAGTTCAAAACTTGATATTTTCAGAGTCAATTTTTCGGTGAAATTTCATATTTTTACCATTACTTCAATCAACTCTATCTCGGGTTCTAATAAAGTCATATGAATGATACAAGCCGTTTTGGAAAGCTCAGATTCTCCTCTTATTCTTATTTGTGTACATTTTGTTGTGTCGTGAACAGGTAAAAAGATTGGTCAACCCTGAAAAATTCATCTTTTCCTCACCTAACCGAATGACTGTACTCAGACTGGAACACCAGTGATTACTAAAATGTGTGTAGTAATTGTGTAAAAGATGTCAATAAACTAATTTTAAACTAAAGTAAACTAAATAGATTAAACTAAACTAAATAAACTAAGCTAAACATGCATTCACCGGGAAAGGGGGGGCTGTCCGCTAGCTTCATTAACTTGTGCATTGCAATATATCACAAATAAATAAGGTCCATTTTTTGTACCATTTTATACAATATTTTTGATACTATTTTATATTTCATTCATATAATATTTTATATAGTATACTTGTTTATATACTTGTTTATATACTTGTTTATATACTTGTTTATTACTTGTTTATATACTTGTTTATACACTTGTTTATATACTTGTTTATATACTTATATACATTTAGACTATTTTCACCCACTGAACTAAATAAACTGAACTAAACATGGGCATTCACTGAGCAAGCTGCTTAAACATGTACAATATGCCTTCATATACTTGTTCGTATACTTGTTTATTTTTATACTTAAACATATTTAGACTATTTTCACCAACTGCTCGGTGAAGTTTTATTACCGCTAGCGGTTATCGAAATCTAGTTAAACTTCACCTATACCATAGGTGAAGTTTCTTGTTTTCGTAAATATTTTTATTATTATTAAACTTCACCTATTACATAGGTGAAGTTTCTTGTTTTCGTAAGTATTTTTATTATTTATTTTTCTTTTTTCCGGACAAAAATTTCTTCAAAAAATTTTCAAAAAAATCAAGTATATAGTATGACATGACCTCATTACACTGACCCAGTTTCAGTGACCTTGAATTATTTTTCAAGGTCACAGACCATTTCAAAGTTCATTTTTCCATATCTTTCTCAAGAGCATATCACAGGCAATTACATGCGTATTTCATTTTCCACTTATATTCTTAATTCTACAAGTCCGTTACATAATCTGACCCAATTTCACGAAAGAAGGTCAAGGTCAAGGTCGCACAGGTCCATATTTAGTGCTGGAGATTGTCACGCATGATAGCAAAATCTGTAGGCCACAAGGTATCAAAATTGATGCAATGTGATGCCCAAATGTCTGGCGCATGGTAAGAAGTAATTTTTGTGATGATGTCATGCTTTGTTTTTGAGTTACGTTCTTTTTAATAACAATTGCGTCATCAAAACCAATGACCTTGGTAATTTCACCCTGAAATATCGATTTTAGGCAGTAACATTGTATAGTGAACCCCCCCAAACATACCCCTAAAACCCCCATAACCACCTTCAAATTTGACCTTGACCTCATTTTTCAAGGTCATTTGGCTCTTCAAAGTGCAAAAAGTGATTATTTTCAAAAATTCTGAAAATTATGTTTTTTTCATGATATCACCTTGATATATTATTTCTAGATAGACAAAAATATGTACATTTAGAATATGCAACCCAAATTCCTCTAACATTTTACCTTAATTTTCTACAAAATTCCAAATATCGCAAACTGGAGAATGTTTAAAATGACAAATTATTGCGTTTTGGACATGGAAATATCGGTCAGAGAGAGTTACAATAATTAATTGATCCCCCCATTTTCTCATGCTGATTCTGAAAATCATATTGGTTTTGACCTAGAAAATGATTTTCAAGGTCAAATTCAAGGTCAAACATGATGAAAAATTTTACTTTTTTGACATTTGATTTTTTTACACAGGCAAGGAATCAAAATATTGTTACAAAAATGTCACATATACTTGCTACAATAGTCTAGAGGCATCGTATAAATTTTCAAGGTCCTCGGATTAACCTACGTTAGACCGTAAAGGTCACAAGGTCAAAAAATTCGGGAAAAATTTACGATATTTTTTCACATTTCTCAATGATAGCGTTATTTCAATCGGCTGTAGCTCCGTCCTAATTAAGTTACAGAGAATCTGAAAACAGATTTGGAAAGGCAAAATTCTCCCCTAGGTTTCGTTTTCTGATCATTTTGTCGTATCTCTGACGGTTTAAAAGATCGCCGGACCCTGAAAAATTTCATGTTTTTTGTCAAATTTTCACAATTTATCATCATTTTGACAAGGAAATAATCATTTTATTTCAATGAAGCTATTTGAGCATACTTTCATCTTTCGTTCACATAATCCTGCCAAGATATATATGTTTCCATTGAACCGTTTTGGTTCTAGAGTAATTTTAAGTGAAAAACTACATTTTTTCAGAAATTTCTGAAGTCCACATTTCTGAATTGTACCATAATTTCAATCGGCCTTATCTCCGGTCCTAATAAAGTTACGGAGAATCTGAAAATAGATTTGGAAAGCACAAATTCTCTTCTATAGTTTCTATATTTGAACAATTTCTTGTATCACTGACGGTTAAAAAGATCGCCGGACCCTCAAAAATGTATGTTTTCAGAAATTGCAGTCATTTCGATATGTTTTCAGGACTAGAAGTATCTTAGCCAATGCATTCCTAAAATTCCAAGGTTGATGTACTGTTGATTTACTGATTGGTGTTCCGGTTGATGCACTGGTTGATGCACTGGTTTATGTACTGGTCACTGCGCTGGTCAATGTGCTGGTCATTGGACTGTTCAATGTACTGTTCAATGTACTGTTCAATGTACTGTTCAATGTACTGTTCAATGTACTGTTCAATGTACTGGTCCATCTACTGGTCCATCTACTGGTCCATCTACTGGTCCATCTACTGTCCATGTTTAATTTTCTGTATATAATATTCGGCAAGCTCAAATTTTCCTCTAGTTTTCATTCTCTGAATGTTTGCTTGTAACCCTGATGGTTTAAAAGAACACCAAACCCTCAAAATTACATGCTTTCGGTCAAATATTTTTGTATCAGTCAGTGTATCAGTCAGTGTATCAGTCAGTGTATCAGACAGTGTATCAGTCAGTGTATCAGTCAGTGCATCAGTCAGTGCATCAGTCAGTGCATCAGTCAGTGCATCAGTCAGTATCAGTCAGTGTATCAGTCAGTGTATCAGTCAGTGTATCAGTCAGTGTATCAGTCAGTGTATCAGTCAGTGTATCAGTCAGTGTATCAGTCAGTGTATCAGTCAGTGTATCAGTCAGTGTATCAGTCAGCAAATCAGTCAGTCAGTGTATGGCCACAAACCGATTGACATGTTACAGTAAGGGTTTATTTGTCTGCTGACCATCTGTCACATCACAACTAGTCAACGGACAGATAGTTTATAAGTACTTCTATATATCTGTGCACACAATGTACATTCTAAGTACATGTAACACGCAAAATTACAGATGATAAATTAATATTGAATGTGATATGATTTTGCATGATATTGCAAGTGATATTGTATGTTTAATACATTACATGTAACTTTACATTTGATATTGCATAATATTACATGTGATATTGTGTGTGATATTGCATGTAATGTTACATGTGCAAGACGCATGCAATTGCATGTACAAGTTTATGTACAAGTTTATGTGCAAGTAGATGTGCGAGTTCATGTGCCAGTTCATGTTCATGTTCAAGTTCATGTCCAATGTCATGTCCAATGTCATTTCCAATATCATTTCTGTGTTTTCTCACATTAATTTCACTGCCAGTAATTATATGATTGGTGAAGTTTTGTCACCGCATCGCGGTTACCCGATTTCTAGTTATTAAACTTCACCTATTACATAGGTGAAGTTTCTTGTTTTCGTAAATATTTTTATTATTATTATTTATTTTTTTTTTTCCGTACGAAAAATTTCTTCATAAAAATTTCAAAAAAATCAGGTATATAGTATTACATGACCTCATTACACTGACCCAGTTTCAGTGACCTTGAATTATTTTTCAAGGTCACAGGCCATTTCAAACTTCGTTATTTCATATATTTCTCAAGAGCATGTCACAAGCAATTACATGCGTATTTCATTTTCCACACAGGTTCTTAGTGTTACAAGTAAATTACATAATCTGACCTAATTTCAAGAAAGTAGGTCAAGGTCAAGGTTGCACAGGTCCATATTTAGCGCTGGAGATTGTCACGCATGATAGCAAAATCTGTAAGCCACACAGTATCAAATTTGATGCAATGTGATGCCTAGATGTCTGGCCCATGGTAAGAAGTTATTTTTGTGATGATGTCATGCTTTGTTATTGAGTTATGTAATTTTGAATAACAACCGCGTCATCCGAACCAGTGACCTTGGTAATTTCACCCTGAAATATCGATTTTAGGCCATAACAATGTATAGTGAACCCCCCCAAACATACCCCTAAAACCCCCATATCCACCTTCAATTTGACCTTGACCTCATTTTTCAAGGTCATTTGGCTCTTCAAAGTGCAAAAAGTGCTTATTTTCAAAAATTCCGAAAATTATGTTTTTTTCATGATATCACCTTGATATATTATATGTTTACAGACAAAAATATGTGCATCTAGAATATGCAACCCAAATTCCTCTAACATTTTACCTTAATTTTCTACAAAATTCCAAATATCGCAAACCGGAAAATGTTAAAAATTGACAAATTATTGCGTTTTTGACATGGAAATATCGATTCGAGAGAGTTACAATAATTAATTGATCCCCCCATTTTTCCATCCTGATTCTGAAAATCATATTGGTTTTGACCTAGAAACTTATTTTCAAGGTCAAATTCAAGGTCAAACATGATGAAAAATTTTACTTTTTTGACATTTGATTTTTTTACACAGGCAAGGAATCAAAAATATTGTTACAAAAATGTCACACATACTTGCTACAATAGTCTAGAGGCATCGTAAAAATTTTCAAGGTCCTCGGCTCAACCTACGTTAGACCGTAAAGGTCACAAGGTCAAAAAATAAGGGAAAAATTTACGATATTTTTTCACATTTCTCAATTATAGCGTTAATTCAATCGGCTGTAGCTCCGGTCCTAATTAAGTTACAGAGAATATGAAAACAGATTTGGAAAGGCCAAACTCTCTTCTAGTTTTCGTATTCTGAACATTTTGTCGTAGCTCTGACGGTTTTAAAAGATCGCCGGACCCTGAAAATTTCATGTTTTTTGTCAAATTTTCACAATTTATCACCATTTTGACAAGGAAATAATCATTTTATTTCAATGAAGCTATTTGAGCATACTTTCATCGTTCGTTCACATAATCCTGCCAAGTTATATATGTTTCTATTGAACAGTTTTGGTTCTAGAGTAATTTTAATGAAAAACTACATTTTTTCAGAAATTTCTGAAGTCCACATTTCTGAATTGACCCATAATTTCAATCGGCCTTATCTCCGGTCCTAATAAAGTTACGGAGAAACTGAAAATAGATTTGGAAAGCACAAATTTCTCCTCTAGTTTGTATATTTGAACAATTTCTTGTGTCACTGATGGTTAAAAAGATCGCCAGACCCTGAAAAATGTATGTTTTCAGAAATTGCAGTCATTTCTATTTGTTTTCAGGACTAGAAGTATCTTAGCCAATGCATTCCTAAAATTCCAAGGTTGATGTACTGTTGATTTACTGATTGATGTTCCTGTTGATGCATTGGTTGATGCACTGGTTGATGTACTGTTGATGCATGGTCAATGCGTGGTCTTTTGACTGGTCCATGTACTGGTCCATGTACTGGTCCATGTACTGGTCCATGTACTGGTCCATGTACTGGTCCATGTACTGGTCCATGTACTGGTCCATGTACTGGTCCATGTACTGGTCCATGTACTGGTCCATGTTATTTTTTGTATATAATATTCGGCATGCTCAAATTTTCCTCTAGTTTTCATTCTCCGAATGTTTTTTTGTAACTCTGATGGTTTAAAAGAACGCCCAACCCTCAAATTACATGCTTTTGGTCAAATATCTTTGTATCAGTCAGTGTATCAGTCAGTGTATCAGTCAGTGTATCAGTCAGTGTATCAGTAGCGAATTAGTCAGCAAATTAGTCAGCGAATCAGTCAGTGTATGGCCACAAAACCGATTGACATGTTACAGTAAGGGTTTATCTGTCTGCTGACTATCTGTCACATCACAACTAGTCCACAGACAGATAGTTTGTAAGTACTTCCATAATTATCTGTGCACACTATGTACATTCTAAGTAACATGCAAATTACAGGTGATAAATTAATATTACATGTGATATGATTTTGCATGATATTGCAAGTGATATTGTATGTTTAATACATTACATGTAACTTTACATTTGATATTGGATAATATTGCAAGTGATATTGTGTGATATTGCCTGTTATGTAACATGTGCAAGACGCATGCAATTGCATGTA